>JALMGJ010000022.1:5411250-6755000 GCA_023362775.1 Charina bottae
ATTTATCATGTATTGTTACTTAGTTTTTATATACCACTGTTAACTTTTTAAAATAAATATTAATTGTAACGTTTTTTGAAGTTTAAATGAAAAAGAAAACTAGGATGGCCCCACCTATGGCTAGTTTAAGGTTATGTGCAATGTGGGAATTCTACATTTTTTTCTTTCCTAACTTAACAAGCCTTGCCTTGGTGTCTAAAGTAAATAAAGAACATCTGAATCTAATCAATCCCTTGCTTTCAAACAGCCCAAAATTTAATATAGAGAATTCAGAAGTGATGTTGTTAAGTGGAAAGGAGATTTGGGGATTACTCATATAGCCAGTTCTCTCACACTAAATAAAAGTCAATCCAAATCACCTAACTCCAAGAGTACTCTTGGAGAGCATTCCTCGAAAGAATCCAGTAATAATTTTTCACAGGAATGTTCTGCATAGCTTAGGTGGGTATGCCAGTTCAACGTATTCTTTTCTAGAGAAACTACAATCACACATGCTTCATAGATCAAGTAAAATGATCACTACCCACTGCATGGCATTGCCTTTATAGAATATTTTCTAGGTTTTTTTTTTTAATATCATCCAATTCCTGTTGAATTACTTCACTGCTTCTTGATTTGTTATATAGCCTAATTCAAAGTGCCAAATAAAACCTAAAATGATCTAGGAGCAGAGTATGCAAAGATGTCTCTACCATGATGATTGTTTCTAGCCACTCAGTCTGCAGGAGATACCTTGTTATATATGCTGTCAATGGGTCCATCTCTATTGCAATGTCTGGGTTCAGGACTAGTGTGATCTGGATGGACTTAATCTTAATGCTATTTCAGTGCATATGAAACTATCTTCTGAGCAATGCTTTTGGCCTAGACACTTGATTCTTGCTTTCCTACAGGTAATGCCAATATTACTCTCTTTTTAAAATTATAGCTGGATTTTAAAAATTAAAAATATTAATCAAGAACATGCTCATTGTATGAAGTTTCCATTATAATTTCCTCTCCAGCTCTCAGTAGCATACTTGCTCAAATATATTTTGTCTTTTAAGAAATTTGATCTTTCCATCAGCTTCACATTGCTTAAAGTCATATTTTAATTGATGATTGACTGAAAACCCAAATTTGATTATTAATGCTTACAAAACGGTTTTCTTTGCCTTTTGCCTCTTTGCAGAATTTCAAAAGTTCTTTTTCAATACTGTTAGGTGTGAACTCAACATTGTTCTCTTGTAGAGCCCGATAGAAAGTTCCCAGGAATGACACGCATACTGTGAAGAAAAAAACGGACATTTAACTAATTGTATCTTTCTTAAGGGGGCGTGGTGGCTCAGCGGGTAAGACGCCAGGCTTGTCGATCGGAAGATCGCAAGTTCAAAGGTTCAAATCCCTAGCCCTGCGTGCAGAGTGAGCTCCTGCACTAGCTCCAGCTCTTGCCAACCTAGCAATTCGAAAGCATGCAAATGCAAGTAGATTAATAGGTACCACTTCGGTGGGTAGGTAACAGTGTTCCACGTGTGTCATGCAGCCACATGACCGTGGAAGCGTCTTCGGACAACGCTGGCTCTTTGGCTAACAAATGGAGATGAGCACCGGCCCCTAGAGTCGGGCACGACTGCACAAATGTGCGGGGGGAACCTTTACCTTTACCTATCTTTCTTAAGAATTCAAGGGGTTTAAACAAAAATGAAAAAAAGAACACTGCATGAAAAAAACAAACACTAGTGCAGAAAACAAGCTACTGGGGAGAAAAGAAACACATTCAGGTGACATATTAGTATAGCAAAAAGAAGTGGGATAATGCAATATAAAGTAGTTTAATTAATTGAAAGCAAGTGCTATAAGCAGTAAGTAGAAATTGCTACAACGCTCCATGACATCAGGTATCTTAGTATGTGACTGCATTTGCTCCTCTGTAAGCCTTGTTTTTCAAAAAGGAAAAAAAAATCCTTCTAATATTTGTTTGACTTTCAGATTGGATTAATGTTTTAAGACTCTACCATGAAACCATTATAAGTAGTAGTTATGTGGGTTGAGTGACCAGTGCAATGACATTTGTCACAGGCTTTTAAAATAGGCTGGCACTTATCTGAATGCATAATTGCACTTTGGGCTTTTAGGAGATTTACTGAATCTTAAAGATCCTTTATCTGATCATATTGGCACCATGGCAGTTAGTATAATACTGCTTATTTCTGCACCAGCAGCATAATACAAGATGGGACAGGCTAGATAGGAAGACACATCAGACTTGCTTCAGTTTTCATGACAGCTGCCTCCCACTATCAAGGCAGCTCTAGGAGTTATGCAGAAGCACTCTCATACTGCCTAGGAGGAGTTATACAGAACGTTTCTTTCAGTAATGAAGCATGGTGTATACTAGTCCAGTGAATATAAATAAAAGAAAAATACTTTGTGTATTGCAGCCATGTTTTTAAGCCTCAGGATTTGTTTTTCTAACCAAAATACTCATTTTAATTTGTATTTGGATAGCAGAAAATACTTTAGTTTTTCAGTTCTGGAAACCAAATGAACAACGATGTTCATTTTCCTATTTATAAAGGTAAGTTTTTGTTAGACAGAAATAAAATATTCCCATCTCAACAAGCATCTTCCATTTCCAGACTGGTATACTTACCAGAAACAAAGCAAGAAAGATGTGTGTTCTTTGAACAAGAAACAATAGCTGATTCCACATTTTGTTTCATAGCATGTCACTGAGTTGTTATAAGAATGAAATCCATATTCCTTTAATTGTTCTCAATAGTTTTATCTGCCTGTAGCAAAGCCCCTAAAAGATACTGAGTATACTCTTACTTCTCTCTTTGGTGAGACAGCAACAAAGAGGTGCTAGTTTCTGAAATGGAAAAGGTGTTAGGGAAAGCAACACACTCTTTCCTAGAAACCACTGCCAGAAATCCTAGATGCATTCAGAATGATTGCAGTTTATCAGTGTGGATATAACACACTCATAATATGCTTAACAAAATATAGTTATTCTTGTAATGATTAATTTTACTACTTAAAATATGTGATTAATTGATTCAAGTTTGATCTTGGAACAAAGTTTGTGCAAATAAAAATGACTAACCAAGCTGCTGTTCCTACAGGAAGTGTTGGACAACAGAGAACCAGGAAATATGGTCCTGTCAAAAGCAGGACGTTCACTTTAACTCAAATAAAATAAATTAAAACAGATGTGGTAATCAGGAACACAAAGCAGCTTAGATAGGGATCCCCACAACAGTAACCATGCAAAGTAGTTTGGGCTGAGAGAGTGCGAGTACCACGGAGTTTCTAAAGTTGAGTGTGGACTTGAACCTGGGTTTCCCGGCTCCTTCTCCAACACTTTTTAACTACTACACCACACTGTACAGAATACAACAAAAATAGGAAACACTTTTCAAGCTAGTAATCACTTATTAAAAAGAACAAGGAAGGATCTGTGTGTGTCCCTTGCATTGTAGTGATTGACCAAGAATTGCATCCTCCTGTATATCCTAGTCAGCTTAAATCCCAAACTCAGGATTATCCATTAGCCCAAAGAAAGTTGCACTGATCTCTCTTTACTAGCAGGTCCGAAACTAAACGCTTTCCAGGTCATAGAAATACTGCCCAAGAACCATCTGAAAGTGACATTTCATTCCAACGCCGTTAACCCATTTTTTCAGAAACCCCAACCCCCTCTCTTCCAGCGGGCTAGTCTGTCCTGTCCTTGTCCTGATAGCAGCCCCCACGAGCCGGGGCCTTCCGAATCATTGGACTGTAATGGCCCGCAGCCCCAAACCGCGGCCTCTTTCACTTTGCAAGGAACTTCAGGAAGCCACTTCGCAAAGCCGGCTTCCTTTCAACGGGACGCGGACTCCAAGCACCGGGCCTCACAGTCTGTCGCCGGAAGACTATCACGGCTTTTTAAAAATCCAGATTTATACTTTGGCAGCACGCAGGCCCCACAACAACCCCGCGAGGTGGCTCAATACCGCTCCCGGTGATAGAAGACAAAGCGTGCGGGAGGCGGGAAGGCTCTGGCTGGAACCACCCTTCGCTCCGACTCGGAGCGGAGCCGGGTGGGCTCCCTCAGAGCCGGGTGGGCTCTTCGCTCAGCGCGTCTCTTCCCTTCCCGCCACAGCCAGTGGAGTCCCGGCAGTCCCACCACCTCCACGGCTGGCTGTTGCCGCCTCGCCAGACCCTCGCTCCCCGAAGCCAACTCACCTTCGCAGTCTCCCTCTCGCAGAGCGTGGCTGTCTCCGGGGAGCAGAATCAAGGCCAGCGCCGCCCAGAGCCCGTTAGCCGCCCGCATCCTACTTCTCCGAGCCCGCATCGACCGCTCGTTCGGCTCACACTAAGCCCCTTCACAGCCGGCACCTTGACGACGCACTTGCCGCCCACTCGGAATCTCATTGGTTGCCTTTCCCTCCTTCACTCTACATTACAGACTTTCGTTGGACCACTCTATAACAAGCCTCCACGCTACTTTTCCTGGTTGGTCCAGCAGTTTTCGGGACGGGCGAGTTGGCGGCCGCCGATTGGACAAGCGCTCCCGAAGGGAAACGAGAGGCGCGCGTGTGCCACCAGCTGTACCCAATGGCGGAGCTGTGTTTGGGCAAAGACGAGCCCTGGCTGCGTAGGAAGACAATCGCGGCGCGCTAAGGGCTTGGGAATCCTCACTGGCGAGCGTTCGGTGCGCCCTTCTCGCACGTGACGAGCGGCTCCTGTAGGGGTCAGCTCCGCGAAGTGAGCGCGGAGCCCTGGGTCCGCCCGCGCTCGCGCCGACTCTCGAGTTGCAGCCTCGGATGGGACCGGAGCTGGCGGGGATTCAAGCGTGCGACGGAACGGCCGCTGCCCCTCTCGTCAAGCAGCCCCCATGGCAGGTGGACCGCCGAGACGGGCTGGCCATCCAACCCCATAACGCGGGTCAGACTCCAACGCAGGGAGAGAGAGCGCCGGCTTGGGGGAGGCTCCTTGGTGCCAAGAGGACAGGGGTGCAAGGATCCTCGGAAATCGTTTGTCGGAGCCAGGAAAGTGGGCCACCGGGAGTGAATCTTACGGGCACAGGCTGAGCGCCGGTCGCTTCTGGTCTGGCGTCTGAAACAAAAATACATCAAGGGCTGGTCTTGGCTTCTCCGGTTGGGACCGCAGTAAATATAGATCAGGACGCGTCCGCCAGTAGGAGGCTCTTCAAACCAACGAATCTTACGAATCAGTATTTTTACTTACTTTTCCATTAGAAAAGGTGAGAAAGATAATGGCAGTAACTTATCAAAGCATTGGATCTCAAAGGAATAGAGTTTGCATGAGATACAGGATGGCAGATATTTTACAAATAGCCTCTGATCAGTGCAGGGTTGTGGGTCGGGATGGGATCACAGCTTTTTTTCCATGTGATCAGGCAAAGGGCTGAAAAAATTGGCTCTGAGCTTTGTTCCTCACTTTGCCTGCATGAACCCACAGCGGGCTATTGTGGAACCATACTGAGAAAGCTCTTGTGATCCATAGATTAACATCCAATTATCAAAAATAAGCAGTGATTTCATTTCTTCCCAGCCTTTACCCCAGTGAAAGCATGATTTTATTCATGGAGGAGGAGCTCAAGACATTTTTTAAAATCATATGGGGTGTGTGTGCACATGACGTTTAAGAACACGTGGATTAGGGGGAATCAGGTGATTAGCCTGAAAATGGAGTAAGCCCTATAGGTACTGCCTGACAATATATCTGAAAGGGATTCACTTCAAGGCATGAATAACTTCAAAAATAACCTGTGATAAAGAGAAGGGGATTTGCAACTGCCTCCAGGAATATAAATCTGAAAATGACACAAGCCACATAAGCACTACGGCATCATTACAGAAATTATTTATTTTGTGGGGCCAAAGCAAGATTAAAAAAAAGCGTTCAGTAATCTGGATTATGTGTGACATGAAAATCTATACGTTTCAGGGTTGACCAGGAATATATATGTCCAGGTGCTGAAAGCAATTCCGAAGTTATATTCCAAGCAAGGGGAGGAGACTAAAGCTTCAGTAGAAAATCTCCTTTTGAACCATTTATGCATGGGTGAAAAACTGGATCATATATATGCAACATTGCACTATGCAATTATTTATATGTAAAACTCCTTAACACTATTTTGAGTTGTAACCTCACTTGATCATGGAATGCCAGCTCTTCTGCACACAGACTTCTTCCTACTGACACAGTCCATGGAAGTAAAATAAATTAATACTGAGGTGGCAGAAAATTAGAGCATGATAGGCTTATAAAATGAATAAAGTGTTTGTTTTCTCTATATTAGACTATACCATACAAACTTAATTTTATTTACTAATATGTAGCAATTTGTAAAGTTTTTTTTTTCTTTTTTGGTTCACTTGAAAGAACCAAGATACATACTCAGTGTGTTATTTTATTCAGTCTTGTAGGGAAGAAAGTACAGCTTTTTATTTTGTAGCTCAGTTTCCTAGTGAGAATGTTGGCTTTGCTGGTTGATAAAGTATGAGAGACAAATAGAAAGATGGTCAGTTGTTGCCTTCTAAAACTGATGGTTTTAATTTGATTTATATGGCTGCCCATCTTGCGCAAACAACTCTGGACACAATTAAAATACTGACTTGTCAAAAGCATGCTAGCCACTTTCAACTTTGTTAAAAGATTGGTGGAGTTTTATTTAAGTTTTAAGAAAGCTGAGATGCACAAAGACCCATTGATTTATATTTATTGTATATAAAAATTGTGATTTGAGACCAAAAGTTGTTTCATTACATCTTAGATTAACTACAGAGCATTTAATTTATGCAACCCATATGTTGAAACATGTTTACCTTACTAGAGTACGTGGGTTTATTTAATTAATTAATTTTTATCCCACCTTTATTATTTTTTATAAATAACTCAAGGCGGTGAACATACCTAATACTCCTTCCTCCTCCTATTTTCCGCACAACAACAACAACCCTGTGAGGTGAGTTGGGCTGAGAGAGAGTGACTGGCCCAAGGTCACCCAGCCGGCTTTCATGCCTAAGGCGGGACTAGAACTCTCAGGCTCCTGGTTTCTAGCCCAGAACCTTAACCACTAGACCAAACTGGCTCACATTATATGCATACAGTATGTATGGAGACATGCATGTTTTCTCTTTTCCCCATACAACTGAATAGAACTTTGAAAAGACTTCTGTACCTCTCCTTAGGGCAGGGTTTCTCAACCAGGGTTCTGTGACAAGTCACTAGGGGTTCCCTGGGAGATCACAATTTATTTAAAAAATTATTTCAAATTCGTGCAACTTCACATTGAAGAGGTTCATTTTTAGTTTAAGAACACTGTTAGTGCATATAAAGGTAAAGGTTCCCCCCACATATTTGTGCAGTCGTGTCCGACTCTAGGGGCCGGTGCTCATCTCCGTTTGTTAGCCGAAGAGCCAGCGTTGTCCGAAGACGCTTCCACGGTCATGTGGCCAGTATGACACACGCGGAACGCTGTTACCTACCCACCAAAGTGGTACCTATTCATCTACTTGCATTTGCATGCTTTCGAATTGTTAGGTTGGCAAGAGCTGGGGCGAGTGGGGGAGCTCACTCCGTCACATGGGGCTAGGGATTCGAACCTCCGAACATGCAGTCTTCTGATCGACAAGCCTGGCGTCTTACCCGCTGAGCCACCACGCCCCCTGTTAGTGCATATACACAGGCCTAAACATGAAACGAATATAATAATTTTGTAACTTCTGGCCTATATTTGAGCCTGAATGTGCAGGGGTTCCCCGAGGCTTGAAAAATATTTCAAGGGTTCCTCCAGGGTCAAAAAGTTGAGAAAGGCTGCCTTAGAGAGCAAGTAAAATGAGACATTAAGAGCAGGGTTGGGGACAGTGGACATTCCTCTGAACAGTTACCACAAAAACATTACCCCCATGATCAAGCATTGCTTAGGACACCATTCACCGCTGAATGAAAATAACCTGGAGACAGGCTGTGTTTTTTTTTAAATTAGGCCTCATTTACCTGTTCATTTCTGCCCTAGAAAAGCTGCTTTGGGTGAAGCCATTCCAATATTCATTATGCATCAACCCAGCACAGCTCTAGATAAAAAGCTGAAACTAGGATGAAATAACTTTTATGGTAAATGCAGACATTGATGAGGATCAAGCAAAAACAGCGGCTTTAGGTTTTTCCATCTTTAAAATAGCATTTCTGTTTTTCTGCATATGCTATTCAATAGTGCATTGATGTTTCATTTTATTGTAGCAGAGGGAACAGCCATTGATACTGAAATCATACAACTTACCTATGGAATGTTTTGCTTTCTATGCGAAGATGGAATTGTTCTTGTACTCTTAATGGCTAAGCACTCTTTCAGGCACTTATTTCCTCCCCTCCCCCCTTTTGTTCAGTAGTTTTTGTTACTGGTAAAAAATTCCCAGTGCTTATAAAGAATGGTTTTGGGATTATTCTTGAAGAATGCCAAGTGGTTGAAAGTCAAGAGATTGCTAAAGCAATGCATGTAAAGTACCTGATAATGTATGTGTTAGCTACTGAACAAAACAACTTAAGGTAGAGCTTCATTTAATTAGAGTTCTAATACCACTTTGATGACTCAATCTGTATTTAAAAACAGAAAAGTCCAGTATCAGCAAAACAGGTATCTTTGGGGGTTCTAGAGTAGGGTAGTAAAACAGTCAGCTTGGTTTGTTACCTAAAGTTCTGTTTGCTAGAGCAGATAAACAAGTTGTGTATGTCCAGAAGGACTATGACAACATAGTTATTGGTACTAAACAGTATTTTCTAATGGATCAACTGGATTTTTGTTAACTGGTCTTTAGTTCAAGTGGACAGAGGTCATGCCCGATCTGTAGACTGCCTTCATTTGAAGGCTGCCTCGAATTCTTACCATTAATGTGCAAAACTGATGCTGAGATCGTACCATAATAAAGGTTCTCCCTTGGCCCTCTAAATTCAAGGACAGTATCGCAGAATTTGTATTTGCAGGGTTATTTTGTTCTTGATCTACAGATAGGCAACAAACGGTTGTTCATAACTAGTACTGCAAGGGTTAGGGTTAGAGAAATAATTAGGCACAGTAGATTAAGTTCCGAAATAAGAGATGGGGAAGAATAACGTTTTATCCACACAATGTAGAAATAAGTGGGAACACACTTGATGTATGTACTCTTTTGATCAACTTGTATTATAAATTAGATTAAAAAGATAAAGATGCCCTTGAATCGAGGGTCGGCTCCTGGTAACTATATGGATGCATTAATGCAGTTTTCCTGGCAATAATACAGAAGTAGTTTGCCATTACTTTATTTCATTTTTTCCCTAACTTTCCAGTTTAGCCTGCAGCTTGGAATTTCCTAGGGATTTCCCATCCAAGTGCTAATCAGGTCTGAGTCCAGACAAAGTGCTGTAAGTTGAGACACATTAGCTAATCCCCCTGCAATACTACTCATTGATAATCGACATGCAGAGATGGCAGGTGCATTTGCATTCTTTTCCGCTAATAGCTGGACCAGGGTGTGATCTGTATTACACCTCTTCTGTACATGAGGGCTATTCAAACATTGCTTAGGCAAATCAATTATTTCATTTGTGATTATTTGTTTACTGAAAGTAGTATAAAATGTCTTCCATTCCTCATTGCTAGGATTTTTTGGATAACAACCCTCTCATCCCAGATTTATTTCATTCTTAAAGCTCCTTCTGATCCCAATTGTGCTTCAATGGGTTTTTTCCCCCTCAAATAGGAAAAAAAAAGCCATTTGGCGTAAGTCATGTACTCAGTGATAGCAGCAGACCAGGTCAACCCTTGTGTGAATGTGATGAGTAACAGCTCTAGGGAGAGCTGAGATTTGCACAGGATCTGTCACATTCAACAATATATCAACTAAATCTTTTGACAGATGTGTCAGTTCAGATACAAGCTCTGAATTAAAATCTATTCCATGTTATCATTTTTACTTGTGTAGGCTATGCTTTTATATATTTGTTGCATCCTAACATCCATACAATCTAATCCAAAAAGTAATTGTGTAACAATAAAGTTTATTTTCTATATGCTATATCTCATTTACATGGTATTTTTTAACTCTGTATTTCTCTGGGGTAATTCTTAAAAGTGTTAAATAACTTGCTCTAATCATGACAATGGAATGTCACATATTCTGGCCACGGCTGTGTATGAATGCATTGGATATGGTGCTTTGCCATTTGGCAGCAGAAGACTCTCACCACAGCTGTTTGAAATTGCTGCAGTTCAGATACAGAGCATGTTTCTGGATTCACAGAATTATTGCAGCTCATAACTGACCTGATGGGAATAGTCTGCCAAGCTGCTTCACTGAACTGTAATAATTGACTGCTGGAGAGTCTCAGTCAGGAAAGGCTTTCATTTTAGCAGGTGAGGAGTAAATTGACAACTCTTTTCTCTTTGGCAACTTTAGCCTTCTCTTCTGAATACTCTTGACATTGACCTTTCTAAATAGTCTTGGGAAAAGCATTTTAGTATCTTAATCTTGCTAACTAAAATAGGATCCCTTTAGATTTTCTTACCAAATAGATTGCCAATCCTATTTTCCAATCTTACTTTCCAACCTCAGATTTACTAGTATATATAGCTTCACTTGACAATACCTGTATAATAGACCAAAAGAATATAAAAGGTATTCTTTAGCTTTCTGAGTAAATACAGAGTCTGGTATGATGTACTTGGCCACCTGAATAAATATTTCATCACTAACTCAGAAAGTATATTTGCCCAATGCTTTTTAATATCAGGTATTAATCTTTAATTCCACATCACAGCAATTGAGTGGGGAAAGGAAAGAAAATTTCCAAAACAAAACATCAGATATTTACACCTAAAATTCACATCACTTATTTGTTGATTCCAGAAACATGC
Organism: Charina bottae; assembly: GCA_023362775.1. Lineage (NCBI taxonomy): Eukaryota > Metazoa > Chordata > Lepidosauria > Squamata > Charinaidae > Charina > Charina bottae. The sequence goes on from JALMGJ010000022.1 coordinate 5,422,136, forward strand.
TATCACAATATATACAACCAAATATCTTTAGGACTCTGGTACATTTTTTTCCTTTAAGTTTGTTTTCCTTACAATTAATACAGGTTTTCTGAACATGAATACACAAAAAGAACCAGTTAGAGGGATTTTTTGTGTGTTTGTGTTTAAATAAGATTGGCATAGGTTAAAAACACATTTACAGGGCAGAATACCAGACATCACAATCTATACATTTTTTGCTCAATTTCTGTACAAATACACAGCATTCATGTGAGATATCTACAGAAAACATAATACAGAGAAAATTAAGCAAATTATACTCCCTTTCTCAAGTTCCTGCAGTCTCATTATTCCTCATATAGGAAATGACTTAGTCCCCACTGACCCAATAAAATGAGGATCAGGGTGGGGTGGGGAGTCAGAGTGAGTGTGGGGATATTTGCTGTGGAAGGATTTTTTCCTATAATAAAAATTAATTATATTCTCTATTACTAATACATGATGGAATGAATTCATCCCATTTTCCAACCATCAATGTCTTTGAACTTTCTCTTCCAGGCAAGGACATAAATAACATTTTAGAGCACTTCATACCTTTTTCAAGGCACCATGATTGTGCTATTTTTGTGTCCAAAAATATAAAAAGATTATTTTCCATCAGCTACCTGTGTCCAAAAGGGAAAAAAAATAGGATGCTTTTTACAGAAATGTTGGCTTTCAAAGCCACCTTAACACACAAATTCCATGCAATAGTGCTTATTTGGGGATCTGAAAAATTAATAAGCAACTTTAGCAATATAGCATAGGATATCTAATAAAGAGCCTGATTTCTACCCATATATTTTGTGATCTTCCAGCTCCAAATTATACGATGCTTAGTTTCACATTCACCTTTTTAAATATATTGGAAAGTTGATTTTATATTTTGCACACACATATATATACAATGCCCCCTTAAAAAGCTATCACACATTCACGTGGCACACACCAACATCATAAAAGAAACGAAACTAACGGACCCCGAAAATCCTTATTAACATATCAAAATGTGCCTTTCTCCACAGAACTTGGTGATTATGGTAATACTAACATACTTGGTCTTAGAAACCCTATTCAACATCTACATCAAACTGCTGGGTGAGGTCATCCATTGGCACTGAGTCAGGTATTATCAGTATGCTGATAATACTCAGTTATACATCTCTGCCCTGGGCCATCCAGGTGATGCTGTTGAGGTACCCTACCAGTGCCTGGAGGCTGGGAGAGTCTGGATGGGGAGGAACAGACTTTTACTCAACCCTGACAAGATTGAGTGCCTGTGGCTTTTAAAGCCCCATGAATCTAGTGATCTTCCATTCTTAACTCTGGATAGGGTGACACTCCCCCAGAGTTGATGTGCAGTCTGGGAGTCGTCCTCAACTTGGGCATCTTGCTTGAGGAACAGATAGCAGCTGTGGCCAAGAGGGTCTTCGTGTAGAGCCATCTTGTGTGTCAGTTGTTCCAGTTCATAGACTGGGAGGCAGTGCCCTAAATAAATTCCTAATTATACTACTGCAATATGCTGTATATGAGGCTGCCCTTGAAGAGCATTTGGAAGCTCCAACTCATCCGGAATGGAGTGGCGTGTGCAGTTCTGGATGCACCACAGTATGCTCACCTAACACTGCTGCTATGTGAACTTCACTGGCTCCCAGGAAGCTTCCAGGTGCAATTCAAGGTACTGGTTGTCACCTTTAAAGACCTACATTGCATGGGACCAGGTTACTTGCAGGACTGCTTGATCCCCCTTTGTTTCTGCCTGTCCCACTAGATCCAGGATGGGAATGCTCCAGGTCCTCTCAGTGAAAGAGTCACCTGGTGGATCCTAGGAAGTGTGCTTTCTCTGTTATGGCACCTGCCGTATGGAATAACCTCCCGCCTGGATGTTGGAATAGCCCAACCCCGTTTGCTTCTAGAAGTCTGTGAAGACCTGGCTTTTCCTTCAGGCATTCAGGCCACAATATCAATGGAGCCTGGCTTGTGTGTGTGGAAGGTATTGGTAAAGTGTTTTTATGGTGTCTTCACTTGGTTATTTTAACTATTTTGGGTATTATGTTTCATCTTTTGTTTGCCCCCCAGAGTTCCATTGGTAGATGAGGGCAGCTATATAAACTTTTTAAATAAATAAATAAATATTATATGACCTGTTAAAAAAAGTCTTCAGAACTATATAAAAAGAAAAAAATATATAGTTAATGTCCAGAATTTAATCCTCTAAGCATCACTTAATATGGAACAAGACTCATTGAATTTAAATGAATATTTTAATTAAAACATGTTTGGGAGCGTGCTGCCACTCTCTCAAACTTAAAAAAGATTATATGCTTCAAGAATCCTGTGGGAGTTTTGGATGGGTAAAATTTAGGATGCCTGGATGTCTGACATTCTAAAATTTGAAGCTTATCTTTTCTACAGCATTTAAACTATGCTTGTGTAGATACGCTTTTAGTGGCACTAGTGGGAAAATGCTGCTAATGGGACAAAAATAAGAATGAATGTAAACAAATCCAAATTTTTCATGTCATGTCACATAAGAACTTGTGTGTTTTGCACAGAAGAGACCCTGAAGAAAGTAACTGACCAACTTACAGGTAGTCCTCGACTTACAACCATTCGTTTAGCGACCATTCAAAGTTACGATGGTGCTGTAAAAAGTGACTCATGACCAGTCCTCACACTTAAGACTGTCACGTGTCCCTGCGGTCACGTGATCAAAATTTGGGCGCTTGGCAACTAGCATGTAGTTACAACGGTTGCAGCGTTCCAGGATCACATGATTGCCATTTGCAACCTTCCCAGCCAGCTTCTGACAAGCAAAATCAATGGGGGAAGTCAGATTCACTTAACAACCATGTGATTTGCTTAATGACCATACCAAAAAGGTAGTAAAATCAGGCACAGCCACATGATGCCTCACTTAATGACCGCATCGCTTAGCGACCAAAGTTCCAGTCCCAATTGTGGTCGTAAGTCGAGGACTACCTGTACTTCCATGAAAAGCAATTTCAGCCACAGGAAGATGTGCACATTGTGCACTTTGCCTTTAGATTTTTTCTTTTTTTCCCCTACAAATAATGACTCCTTGATTAGAGAAATCAAGATTTTAAATCCGTTGTTTTCCTAGATGCTATTTACATTTCATGAGCAGACTTTCACTCATAGATTGGGTCTTCTCCTTTTCTTCTCTATACTCCCAAATCTGTTCCAAAGAAACACCAGCCCCCTGTATACTTTTGAGAGTATACAGGGCACGAGAGGGAGAATCCATACTACCAATGGTGTTTTTTTCTATTGGTGGATAGACATCTTTCATTATTGGCTTTTGTGGGGGGAAAACTGAGTAAAACCATTATAGTGAATGGGATCCATTCTCCCTTAATATTAAGTGATTCATAATTTAGTTCAGGGTTTTTGTGGTACAGCTATCAACTTATAAATGTTTCACAATGTGCTCTGGGATATCGCTGTGAAAAATGTAAAATTAAATGGAATGTTTAGCCATCCAAGGACAGGGCAAAAAACAAATCTGGACCTTAAAGCTTTTCCATTTATGTTTTCTATTTTAAGAACTTGGAATGAATTACAGGAAAATGAAGCGCTGATTAAAAATTCTTCAGCTGTCAATATAGAATTATCTTGCATTTTAAGTTTGCCACATTGCTTAATGTGTGTATTCCTTTCATACATTTTCTGGTGCTTTCCCAAGTTTAGTTAACACTATCAGCTACTGCATAGTGTATGGCAGCCTGTTTCATGGTTCCTTTGGTGAAAATGTGTAATTGCAATATGTTAAATTAATTGGCAGAACTAGTTCTTGAATACAAATTAAGTAGCTCCTTTCTCTCTATTTCACTGCCTTTCAATCAGTTATGATTTTAACACCACTACTTTAACCCACTGGAACAGGGTTGTTTTGTTTGTTTTTTGTTTTTGGTGACATGAAAGTCTTTAGGGAACATGACACAAGACCTTCTTTTTATTTTATTTTAGACCAGATTCCCAGCTGTTGAGTCATAGTTACTCCTCCCCCAATCCTGAAGAGGCTTTTGGCATCACCATTTTTTAGAATAAAAGAATGCCAGGGCCAAAAGCCTCTTTAAACTTAAGCACAGTTGGCCAAGAATGGGCTAGAGGTTGCTTCATACACCATGATAATGAGAAAAAAGTGGAAATAAAAAGTCTAGCAAACTAGGAAATGTTTAAAATAGGCAATAGCAAGCGAACACAGGTTAGATTGCTTCAGTATTCCTGAGGCAGTGCAGGGAGATCACAAAATTCATATGCCTGAAGCCTGGAAGATCCAGTTTCTTCAAAAACAGATTTCAGTGTACTTCAAGCTTTAAACTGCACCTTCTGGCTTGACATTTCATGGAATCCCAAGGCCACTTAATACAGCAAATAAACACATTCCTAGTGCAACTGCTTCTACTTGTGCACATCTCAAAACCAAGAGGAAAGCTTGTAGAAATCCCATGCCACTTCCCCTTATGTCATTCAACTCTTCCTGTTGTGTGAAACTGTAGAAGGAATGTAGCCTCCACTGTGGGAAAAAGGACAAATCCCAAACCACTAAAAATCTGGAAAGTATAAAATTAAATAAAAAGGAAAGCAGCAATTTCACATGCTGGCCCAGTCTCTGATTCCAGTCAATCTCACAGCAGTAGACAAAAAAATTAATCTACTTCTCCCCTACTTTTTCACACACAGTCCTGGTTCTAAAAACTGGAATGATCATACAAACTATTCTCTCTCAAAATTTTGCCTACTGCTCGCTGATGCCATGCTCCCACGCTACCCTTGCTTGCTCCTCTTTTGCACCAGTAGTTGGCTGGGAGATTTTGCGATGCAATGCTCGGTATTTTTCGTCCTCTTCCAAAATCATTCCCTCTTCATTATCCATGTTTGGGAGACGGGAATGATATGGTTTAGGGGGTAGAGCTGGAGGGTCCATAGTGTCCTGAGGAATGACTCCAGATGGAGCGGAGTGGCTTCGGCATGGCTGGGATTTGAGAGTTTCTAAAACATCAGGCTCTGAGAGACTATACCTGACAGGGAGGTAGGGTGTCTCTAAGTCTTCCTCAGTGTTCCAGGTCTGGCTAGGGACAGAATCCATTGTGTCTGTTCGAGGAGGGGGCTCAGACGAATGGCCAAAATTACTTTCACTTAGTGAGGAAACTCCACTGCTGGCGCTACCAGAAAGGGTGGAATTGCTTCCATCCAGGCCAGACTGGGGACTTGTGGGTGATGCAGGTATCGGGTGAAGAGGAGACTATTTAAAAGGAAAACAAAAACAAAAGAGACATGCATGCACATGTTAGAACATATAAAGAGTTTCATGTATTTCCATGGTGAATACTTTTTATACAGATTAAAGAATATTATTCCTATTTTCTAGATTTTCAGCTCATTTTTTAAAAGCATATCCTAGATTTTCAGCTCAATTAAAAAAATCCAACCTTCCTCTAAGCTTCTATAATGCTAGCACCTGTTTGTGATGGTAACATAATCCCATCTGTATATATTTTGCTGAACCGAAAAATCACAAAAAGTGAATATGTAACTGTCCATTGGGTAAAAAAACACAACATCCACAGCTGAGCAATGTCTTTATGACTGGGCCAGACAAAATGTTTTAGAGTCCTGCAGAGTACTTTATGGGGTTGAATAGTTAAAAAAGAAATAGACCGCTTCAGAGCCTATCAGTACTATTTGAAGCCTGAATCTGAATCTTGATTTGAGAGTCTAAATTTCTCATTGCTATAAATCTTTCTTCTATTTGGTATAATTTGGCATGAAGATATTGAATTTAATCAAATAGGTACAATTCTAGGCAACACTGCTTTTTGTTTTTAAAAGTAACTAAATTTTATTTCTTGGTGAACTGGGTACAATTTGCATACAAAGTAGAACATTCAGCTTTTGCTCAAGTATTTCAAATTTCAAATGAATAGGCTTGGGAGATGCTTTGTACTAGATTAGCATTTACATATATGAAAGACTGCAAAAATGGCACACACATTTTCCTAGTTTTTGATAGGCAACATAGATATGATTCTAGCTAGGAAATCTGCACCATTTAGGGATTGCAGCAGTGGTTCGTCTATAAGTCTTCACATTTTCTTTTAAGGGGAAATTATTCTCTTTTTCTTCCCCTCCCCTTTGGAACTTCAGATGGCTGTTCCTCGTGAGGACACTGCAGGATTGCAGTCGATTTGTGAGTCGAAACGCCAGGAGCCATGGGAAAGACATCAAGCTCACAGCGTAAGGGCACTGGGTTCACTAGAACATCACTTTCTTAAGCACATTTGAATTGCAATTACTTCAAAGCTAGATGAGATCTTTGGAACAGCAGTTTTTAATTTTTTTAAAAAAAACCTTCCGGTGAGTGACACTTCATTCTGGATTAAAGAAAAGAATAAAGTAATAATTTAAAGAATTTAAGATCAATGGTAAAAAGCTTAACAAGAACTTAACCTAAGAAAATTTAAAATGGATTAAGGGGCCAGTTAAATTTGAAATACTAGGATTTTTATTAAAGTGTTTTTAAAATAATTAAATAAAGTAGTACCTTCGTGAGAACACAGACTGTTTAGAGTTCTAGTGGAAAGACAATTGGTGGAGTTTGCAAAACAAAGAGATAAAAGAAATCTGAGACAAACCATGTGACCATAGAATTACGGAATGTCAGAAGGGATCAAAGACTTAAGGACCAGAGAAAGGCGAAAAAGAAAAAAAAGGGAGAACAAGCCTCCCTTTTACTTCTACTTTGGTACCTGATGAAATGGCTGTTATTAGAAAAGTAGTGAAACCTATAGAAATGACTGAAAAAGGCATCACACTTGAGACATTTCAAAAGATCTTTTAGGAATTGGGAAAGAAGGCTACAGCTACAATAGCAGCATCAATAACTGCCTATGTGAATGCAACATTTAAAAGTAGAGATGAAAAATAATCTTGAAGATTTTACAGGTCAACAGAGTGGAGAGTAATTCAAAGTGAAGTCAAGATGGAAATTTTGGAAAATAAAACATAATAAACAGAGGGGAGATACAAACATTAAGTCAAGAGATGAAAAATTATGTGGATAATGTACTACTACTAGATTTACAAGAGAAAGGAGGATTTACAGAACAACCTGGTGAAAATAGTAAGGAGAGGGTTGTTGAAGCCTCAAAATTTGTTTTAGGATGGGCAAAAGAAGATATGGATGGAGACCAAGTCCTACAACTATATTTCAATGTCGACTTCTGGTGGGAATATGGCCGACTGAACAGTTCTACTCGCGAGTGCTGCGGGCAGACCTGACAGCGTGGGTTTTTTGGGGGGGCGCAGGCAGGCTTTTCCTGGTGCCCCAGAGCGTTTCCACAGACAGAAAATGCTTGGAATCATCCAATTTGTGCTTCGGAACGCCGCCTCATAGCCTGAGGACTGCAACAGCATTAGCTTTAATCTGGTAAGAGGACGGCAGGAGTCGGGGAAGACATCATTTTCCAGACCACGCTGCAGCCCTAAGGGACAATAGGTCGAGACTTTCCCATTTCTAAATCACCCAATGTATATATTTTTTAAGTTTTTCTACCCTAAGAGAGGCTTTCTACAACAAGAAGAAACAAACTCTCTTGGTGCTTATCGTTATTTCTGGATTGATCTTAAATTTTTCTTTTAACTGTTGGCTTACTTCCCATTCAAATTTTAAGGAGGACTGAGAATAATCATCTCCCCGTTACTAATTTGTAATTAATTTGAAGGACTTAACATTTTCCTACACATTGACTTTGCTCTTTTGAGACTTTAGTCTTTCTATCCACTTTCTTTGGGTGCCACAGTTGCTGGTTAGAATACATTTTCTTTTGTCAGTCATTCATTGGCGATCACTTGTAGCCGAGTAAGATTGTCTTCCAAAGGTAAAATTTTAACGGTGGATCCGTAAGTGGCTATAAAGGCCAATTCTGGATCCGCACAACCTCCCACAATGAGGGCATAGGTTTCCGGGTGGGAGACGGTCATGATGAGGGTTTGCCTGACGTGCCATCCTTTTAGCTCTTTTCTCCCTTTCGCCCTGTACTCGTGCTTCTTCAAAGTCCATAGCGCCATTAATAAAGGCTGACCTCCAATTGAAACGCTCATGAGTTAGGGCTTCCCAGTTCTCAATGCTGATATTACATTTTTTTAAATTAGCTTTGAGAGTATCTTTGAATCTCTTTTGCTGTCCACCAATATTCCGTTTTCCATTCTTAAGTTGGGAGTAAAGTAGCTGCTTTGGAAGACGATGGTCAGGCATTCGAACAACATGACCGGTCCAGCGAAGTTGATGTTGGATGATCATTGTTTCAATGCTGGTGGTTTTCGCTTCTTCTAATACGCTAACGTTAGTCTGCCTATCTTCCCAAGTAATTTGCAGAATTTTTCGGAGGCAGCGTTGATGGAATCTTTCAAGAAGTTGGAGGTGGCGTTTGTAGAGGGTCCATGTTTCACAGGCGTACAGAAGGGTTGGTAGTACAATGGCTTTGTAAACAAGCATTTTGGTCTCCCTGCGAATGTCCCGATCCTCAAACACTCTACGCTTCATTCGGGAGAAAGCTACACTCGCAGAGCTCAGGCAGTGCTGAATTTCAGCGTCGATGTCGGCTTTTGTAGATAGATGGCTGCCGAGATAAGAAAAGTGATCGACATTTTCTAGTGACACACCTTTAAGCTGGATTGATGGCGCTGCAGAGGGATTGGTTCGAACTTGCTGGTAAAGCACTTTGGTTTTTTTTAATGTTAATCGAGAGGCCGAGTTTTTCATATGCTTCTGCAAAGATGTTTAGGATAGTTTGAAGATCTTCCTCGGAGTGTGCACAGACTACGTTATCATCAGCATATTGAAGTTCTATAACAGAAGTTGCAATTACCTTATTTTTTGCTTTCAGCCTACTAAGATTAAAAAGCTTTCCATCTGTTCGATATATAATTTCTACACCAGTAGGAAGTTTCTCTTCAACAAGGTGCATAATCATAGCGATGAAGATAGCGAATAAGGTTGGAGCAATAACACATCCCTGTTTAACGCCGGATTCCACTTTAAATGGATCGCTTTGAGAGCCATTGTTATTCAGGATTGTTGCCATCATGTCGTCATGGAGTAACCACAAGATGTTCACAAATTTATCAGGGCATCCGATTTTCAGAAGGATGGTCCAGAGAGCAGTACAATTTACAGTATCAAAAGCTTTAGTCAGATCAATAAACGCCATGTACAGAGGGCGGTTTTGCTCCTTGCATTTTTCTTGAAGCTGTCGTGCAGTGAAGATCATATCCACTGTTCCCCTGGAAGGGCGGAAGCCATTTTGCGTTTCAGGGAGGATGTCTTCTGATACAGATAGGAGACGGTTTGCAATGATCTTTGCCAGGATTTTGCCTGCTGTGGCTAGAAGGGAGATGCCTCGATAGTTTCCACAGTCTGTTCTATCACCCTTTTTAAAGAGAGTGATAATTATGGCATCCCTAAAGTCTGCTGGAATCTCCTCCCTCATCCAGATTTTTTCGATGAGCTTATGAAGTTGTTGTGTAAGTTCAGGCCCGCCTTCTTTAAAGACTTCAGCAGGAATCCCATCAGGTCCACTAGCTTTGTTATTTTTCATTTGTTTAGTGGCTTTACTGACTTCCTCCAAACTAGGGGGTACTGCAAGCTCATTTCTTATTTGTTTTTGCGGGATTTGCAAGAAGACTTCATCAGCCACAGTACAGTGACGATTAAGGAGATTGTAGTAATGCTCTTTCCAGCGCACTGCAATAGACTCTTTGTCCTTCAGAAGTTTAGCACCATCTACTGAGCGTAAGGGATTTGTACCATGGTTTGTTGGTCCATAGATGGCCTTTATGGCATTAAAAAAGCCCCGTGCATCATGAGCATCTGCAAAATGTTGGGTTTCTTGGGCTTTTTTTATCCACCATATGTTCTTAAGTTCTCTAGTTCTTCTTTGGACTTCTGCCTTTGCACTGGCGTAGATTTTTTTCTTAACGGCACAGTTAATATCTTACTGACAAATATATTTTGTCAGTATCACTCAATTTTACTCAATAGCTCTCGGAAGCCTTCTGTTAACCCACCAGCTCCTATCTGTGCTAGCCAAGTATCCAGGGGGCACCATAATTTACTGCCTGAAACATGGACAGCCTTAAAGAAATACTCTCAGAGTTTCGTTCTGAGCTTCGTTGTGACTTTAAACAATTTCTCCATGATGCCTGCCAAACTATTCTGCAAGATATTCGGGATATTGCACAAAATATCAGTTTTAAAATGTGTCAACTGGTTGAGGTTGCTTTGGAGGAAGAAAAAGAGTTTAATCAAGAGCAAGGTGCTTTTATTGACAGTGAGATTAGAGGCTTCGAGGAAATGCCAGGAGACGAATATACTTTGGTGTTGAAGGAGTTAAGACAGTTCGACTTGCAAGATATTGCTGGTTTTGTTTTCCTGAAGGATTGTTTTGGGAAGGAGGCAGTTCTTTTGTGTGGGAGGCTTTCAGCTGAGGAATCCTTTGTAAGGGGGGCAGTTGGGCTGTTTGACTTTTATATGAAAAATGCCTTATGTTTAAAATGGAGACAAGTAAATGTTCTGGTTTATTCTGAGGTGGGATAAGAAGTGAAGAATATGTATGTGGATTGATATTAAGGCTTGTATGATTCTATTTTTCTTTAATGATTTGGATTAAGATGTATTCTATTGTTTTTAAAGTCTGTTTGATCTTTTAAGATTTATAAGACATAATAATTAGTGTTTGGTTATAGGTTTAATAGGGTTAAGATTGTTATAGTATTATTAAGTATAAAAGTAGAAAATTTAAATATAATTTGATTTTTATTACAGTGGTTAGAAATATATAGAATAGTGGTAGGAAGGAAATATTAAATAAATGGGTTCCTTTTTTGGGGGGGAAGTGGGTCTGGAGGTTTATATTTGTTTATTTCTTTTTTTATATATACGTATAAGGGGAAAGAGCAATTGTTTTTAGTTTTATAATGTGCTAATGGAATGACTTATAGAAATAATGTGATTTTGGTTAGACATAGAGTAAGGGATTAATTATGGAAATTGTATATTCTTGTTGTTGAAAGTTGGAAGTCATCTTGTATTTTATTTATTTCGTATGGCATTTTTTTCTTGCTGGGAAATCCCTTGTGAGGTCCAGCAGCCAGCTGTGTAGACTATTTAGCCGTGACAAGTCACGTTGCCCAGGGTGCACCACGGGGGGCTAATCTACATTGAACCCAGTTTCCTTCCCACCGGAGCAGTACCTATTTATCTACTTGCATTTGCATGCTTTCGAATTGCTAGGTTGGCAAGAGCTGGGGCGAGTGTGGGAGCTCACTCTATTGCGCGGCGCTCAGGTTTCGAACTGCTGAACTTGAAAACCTCCGGCTGACAAGTCTGGCTTCTTAACCACTGAGCCACCACGCCCCCAGTCATCTTGTTATGTAATCTCTAAAAAAATATTTTCTTTTCCTGTTTTCTCACTCCTTTTTTTTTCTTTTTCTTTTTGTAGTTTTTTTTCTTTTTTGTAGTTTTTATCTTTGCTTAAACTCAATAAAATTCTTATTAAATAACAATATTTCAGTGTCAAGGATTAACAATGTCAGACTACTATGCAAGAGCACAGAATATAAAATTGACTTGTTTGATCAGGGATAAAGATAATTAGTACTTTTATAAAATACTGGAAACCCTTTATGGACTTTTTGCTGAAACTGGACAGAACTGTCACTGATTTTTAAGTAAATGCTAGAGCTGAAAGTCTTAATATCATACACAATCACAAACATGGAAAGCTTGGGAAATCCCTTTTGCAGATGTGTATCTAGGTTTCCCTGAAATATAGTTGAAGATTTGGAGTTTGATTTAGATACCTCCCAAATTTCTGAATCAACCAGATTTTATTGAGGGATGGGACTCAGTTGAATCTGAAGCAAATCTCAAATGAAGACCTAATCCCTTAACTGTGCTCGAAAGACAACTGCAAGTTTCTTTTAAGAAGTAACTGTTCCAACATGGGGCGATACGCTGGTGCATGCTGGCCAGCTCCTATTTCTAAGCCATCTTCTAGGGTCACCTCATGGATAATGTATTGCAACAATCCATCCCTGAAGCTAACCAGTGCTTGTTTCACCAGTGCCAGGTCTGTCTCTTCCAGGTTGGAGCACAACTAGTTGGTCAATGAAAACTGATAAAATAACTATCTGATTGTGCTAGACTGAACCCCTGAACTGCAAACCTATTCCTTAAGGGACAGCGTGACCCCATCCAGAACAGGCACAATGTGCCAATTCTGAAGTCCATCTTCTGTAATCAGCAACATCTCAGTTTTGTCCAAATACAGCTTCAGCTTGCTATCTCACATCAGTCCCTTACAGCCTGGAAACAAGCAGAGGCTCTCAAAATGTCCAAAACTAAATTTGTGCTCCACTGGTAGCAACTGGCTCAGAATTCAGCAGTTTCATATAAAATGGGAGACAAGATGGAGCCATTCAGGACCCCCTTGCCAGCACTATTCCAAATGTCTCCCAATACCACATTCTGATAACACCTATAGTAGTAAGAACAAAAATACTGCAAAGAGGTGCCTCCAACTTCCAGTTCCCTCAAACATGTCAACAGGATGCTGTGATCAATGGTATCAAAAGCTATTGAAAGATCCAGGAGTACAACAGGATTGCAGTTCTCCTGTTGCACTTGTTTTATCTACAAGGTGGCTATGATGATGATATTTTGCCAGAGCTGTGTCTGAATTCAGAATGGAGAAGATCTAAATAATCAATTTCCTTTAAAGATTCCTGGAGCTATAGTTCCTGGAGCCATTGCCTTCTCCACCATACTGGCAAAATAAAGAATTCTGGACACCAGCCTATAGTTATTAAAACTAGTCAGATCCAGAGATGACTTCTTAATGAAGGATGTCACTAATGCCTCTTTTAATATTGTGAGGAACCCCATCTCCAAAGAGAAGTGTTAATTATTGAAAGGATGGATGCCTTGGAAGTCCTTAAAAACCAAACCAGGGAAGGCTCTAACATGCAAGTAAAGATGCAAACCAATCTAAGACCTTACCTATCTCTTTGAGTAACACATAATGAAACTTGCTCAGATATTACCGAATCTGCTAAGTATGGTACTCCCCAAAGAAGCATCCAGCCTGGCATGGATCCAAGTGATTTTATCCATGAAGAACCATGCAAACCTCTCACAGTGGCACTTATATATTATGAGGCCAGCAGTCAGAATCATCAAGGACCACATCATTCACTAAAGAATTCTAGTGGACTATTTTCCACACCACATTTGTGGAAGAAATTAATCGGTTCTTTTTTGATTGCCACAATATAACTTTTATAATGGTGCCTATGCCATATCCAGTTGAATACATCCCTAGTCTTATGCTTCGATTGCTCCAGCTGCCTGCTTTCATATGTCATTGGCCACAGATTCACTGCACACATAATCACTCACCATTTTATACAGTGGAGCACTATGGTTCCTGATATGGATCTGGGAATGCTTAGGAGCTACCATATCAGTGCATTGGAGACTTTATTATTCTGTATCTCAATCAAGATGTTGATAAAACAGTTGATCAGGTTTGAGAAAACTTCCTCAGAAATGCCTTAAATCCAACTGTTAGTTCAGAGGCAGGCTAATCTAATCTGGTTCCCATTGCAGCAGATGTGATTGGTCCTAATAAAAATTATTATTATTGTGGTCCAGCTAATTCATGCCTCAATTGTTAAAGCAGGCACCAATAGAATAATTAGTTAGATTTGATTCCCTCCCCCCCGGACCAAAACAGCTGACTGCTTTTTATGTGCCTTGAAAAATACTGTACTTAACCATCCAGGATGGATTCATATATTTTGAGGATCCAACTCCCATTAAGCACCAAGTACATTACACAATTTATCTTACTTAACTGGTCCCCCCAGCTTTGCTCATACAAAGACTGTAATGTTCTTTATTACTGCTCTTTGCCAGGCCAAGGTACATCAACCATGGCAGAAGGAACAACAGTCTTTACGATTTCAAATCTAGAGGGGCAATCATTTTCTTTGTCCTTGAATGCTAAGTGTAATTTGAAATCAACAACATCTAATACTGATTAAATATTCAATCCACAACCCCTATTTTGAGAGTGAGTTTGAAATGCACACCTTGTGGCTAAAACAACTGGACTAAGTTTTGAACTTGTCTTACTTCTCCATTGTTTGTTTATTATACCTGATGAACAGTCCTGCAGAACATGAAAACTTGATGTCTTGGTGAGATTTTGGTTTGTTCTAATAAATATATCACCCAACTATGTGATTTGGATAGAAAGGAGAACCTAGTTATTTATTTTTTTACAGTTCATATAACTGTAAGGAAATCTCAGAAGGTACAGCTCTTTTTCACGAAGAGTATATCTATTAAACTGTTCTCTTCAGTTATATTTAAATAGAATCTCTCTTTTTCTTTCTTTATAATAGCCCAATAGCCCAACAATGTGTTATTTCCTTTCCTAAGGGCCTAGGGTGATTAAGTATTTCTTTATATGCTTGAATAACTGAAAATGAAAATACATGCTAAGAAAAGGTTTATGTTATCAGTGTTGTCTTAGATTATCAGCTAAATTTAGAATATATTTTATATCACCTCCCTTGGTCTTGAAAGCCCAGCTCAGCAGCAAAGATAATCCCTTTTCCTTTCCTAGTATCAATTCTAGGAGGAAACTTTGGACTCATCCTCTCACACTAGCTTGGAAGCTAGATAACAAAACAAAAATTGGACAGAATTTAGATTACAATTTAGATGAACTTGTTCAAGGCAAACAGCTTGTGTAAAAGAACAAATAGGAATGTTATTTTTTTCTTTTGAACATCCTGATGATTTGTTTTACTCTATAGCATCCTATTCTCAAATACCCCAGGAGGCCCTTGGATAGCTTGCAGGGCTTGTATGTTTGTCCTAGGGATTTTTGCTTTTGATATTTCCAAAAACTAGGCATAACAGGTATATCTTAAAATTCGAATCTAAGCAATATCAGGGTGATACAAATATGGCAGATAACTGATATCAATAATGTATTTATTTTACATACCACCCTTCCTCCAAAAGAAATGATATATAGTTAA
Organism: Charina bottae; assembly: GCA_023362775.1. NCBI lineage: Eukaryota > Metazoa > Chordata > Lepidosauria > Squamata > Charinaidae > Charina > Charina bottae. The sequence goes on from JALMGJ010000022.1 coordinate 5,437,292, forward strand.
CTGACTGGATAGAAGGTTCTGAAATATGACAAAACATTTACCTTGCGCAGTGTCCGTGCAGGCAGCGCTGGGGGAGCATCATTAAGATGATGGTGGAAGGCATCAAAGTGTAGTGAATAGTGACCTTATGAGGGAAGTCAGATAGGGCAGAATCACTGTTCTGTTCGTAATTCTTAATTTGTGCAATACTAGTTAAAGCAGATGTTAATCCTGACAGCACAACACTGGCTTTCAGAAATCAATGTTTTTACATAGTAACATATAGTTCAATGTTTTAATAAACATAAAATAGAAATAAAAAGTAAAGGCAGCAGAAATTACCAACAGCTGATATTGTATCAAGGCTCCCGTGGCAAGAAAACAGGCTCATTAGCAATCAACATATGAAATCTCAATTACTTTTTAGTACTTGATTGTCCTTGGAAAGATGATAAAAATATCTAAATAAATAATACTTGTTTTCAAAAATAATTGGACCTCAATATATATTTATAGATTAAAGCCTTCAGCAAGACATCAGGTTACCTTACTGTACATCACTCAAAAGTCTAATTCCAGTCCCAAAGCACATTCACAGCCCTGCTGAATTTTCAAGATTTAGGTAACTGTCAGCCAAGAGAACCAGGAAAATATTTTATTCCATGAATTCCCTTTCTTTTTTACAGAAGACATACAGATGTCCGTGATGGCCTTCACGTGATTTATCTGGGCATCATTGTAGGATTTTTCTGCAGACCCCCTGACCATTTCCTTACCATGGGTCAGGCTTCGGGGAGGCACTGGTGGGACCAGGATGCTCCCAACATGAGCAGACAGGAATGGCAAGCCCTCTTTGGTTCCGCTGTCTAGACTCCAGCTGCTTGGTGCTGCTGAAACAGCTGAAGGATGGAAACAGATTGAATTTGGGTAATATTGAAATACAGGTTTTATTGGGACTTGATGGGATTGAAGGCTGACGTTTTTATTTTCTTCAGTCTCTCTGGAGTATTTTGGGACTGGCTCCATGCTGTTAGATATATTTGTCTATGAAGGTAGGTAGTAGATGATAGGAAACAATGGGGGTTTAATGTAAACAACAGAACAACTTTGAAAACCAATTATATTTTAGACTATAGGAACTTGTTGTTTGTTTTAAAAAGCAAGATAAAAACAAGGAAAAAATGAGGAAAAGAAATGTCAATATGCGCAATAGAGCCTGTTACTGTGCCGCAATGACCAAGATAAGGAAACATATTTTTCATAGCTTCAAATTGTTTTTTTAAACTTTCTCAGTAATCATGACAACAAACAAACAAACAAACAGTATTTCACCAAATGAAGTTTATGCTGTTATGTAATTACATTCCAAATTAGATCCTTCCTAAACAACTTGCTTTAATAACTATCCACAAGTTTTTTCATTGATCACGTCTGAAGAATTGCTGCTTTCATTGCCAGACAACAAGCACAATCTTATTGCAGGGGAATCTGATACAGCACATTAGCCAAAGTCTCATATATCAGCACTTTCTCACTTGAAGGAGAGTACTATAGCTGAAAAAGAATAAGATGACAATTTGCAGCCTTAGAATCAACTCCATTTTCACAACCAGGAGGCAAAGCCCACTTTTTAATCAAAATACAGTAGTTGCTTTCCATTTTTTTATTTATTTAATTTTATTTTTATCCCGCCTTTATTATTTTTACAAATAACTCAAGGTGGCGAACATACCTAATACTCCTTCCTCCTTCTCCTATTTTCCCCACAACAACAACCCTGTGAGGTGAGTTGGGCTGAGAGTGAGTGACTGGCTCAAGGTCACCCAGCCGGCTTTCATGCCCAAGGCGGGACTAGAACTCACAGACTTCTGGTTTCTAGCCCAGCACCTGAACCACTAGACCAGAGCTTTCCAAACTTTTCATGTTGGTGACACACTTTTTAGACATGCATAATTTCGTGACCCACTCTTACAGTAGGGCACAAGGCAGGCACTAGGGCCTGCACGGAATCACAGCAGGTTTGGAGGCAGCAAGGCACAAGGCAGGTACTAGGACCTGCGCAGAATCCTGGCAGGGAGGTTTGGAGGCAGCAAGGCAAAAGGCAGGAACTAGAACCTGCGTGGAAGCCAGGAGGCAGCAGCAGCCGTGACACACCCAGATACTGCAGCCGACACACTAACGTGTCCCGACACACAGTTTGGAAAGCTCTGCACTAGACCAAACTGGCTTTTAGATATATCCTGGCTTTGAATCATGAGTAATGATATACAAGAGTACTTTCCTTTTTTTTACTTTTATTAGTGGGATTTTAGTTTTAATGCCAATGCACTCTTGGCAATAAAAAATATTTGCTTCCTATTCCTGTCTGTTAGGTCTGTAGACTTGTACCACGTTTGGATTTCTATTAATATTTTCTACTCCTAATATGCAGCAAGTTTTCTGCTCCTGCCATGAGCTAAGCTGTTTTTTGCAGACTTTGAAGCAATTTTATTTTATTTTATCTAAAGGCAGAAGTGAAATGTTTTTATAGATCAGCAACATATCATGCCTTTTACTTATATAAGGCATTTTTGATGCCCAGTTTTCAGTAATATGAATGCAACGAAATATATTTGATCCCAAAGGTAATTTGGACATTTTTTTAATGTCTGTAATTTTTTTTTTACATTCTGTGTTATGCTCTGCAGTTAGATTCCATAGTTCAATAGTCCCAATCTCTATTTGTCAAGCCTCTTAACTGCAGAACATGAGTAAGGAAGCAAGATTCACATAGGTTTTCTTAATGACTTTTAATGCCAAGAATTAGGGGTTAGAGTTGAAGCTTTCCCCCCCAAAAGCTTTGCATGGTGGACTAAGAGTCTATTTATCTGATACGCCTGTGATGAAATCTCCCATCTGCTGATTGTTTTTTATTTATTTATTTATTAAATTTCTATGACCGCCCATCTCCCCAAGGAGGGACTCTGGGTGGTTTTACAACCACAACAAAACATCAATTAAAATATAATAAATATAACAATAATAATACAAATACAATAAAATCCAAGTGGCAGGTGGTTCTTACAGTGAAGATAAAAATATGTAAAATATTTGAGGCGGCTCTAAGAGATCAGCCATCACCAAGCGTGACCACTTTCCTCTTTGCCCCAGGCGAGATTGTTTGTGTTTAGAGATACTCCTCTTTCTTTCTCAGACTCAGCACAATCTCTTATATCATCAGGTGCCATTTCTGTTTCTTGGTTCATTTGAAATCTCTTGTTTGCTATTGGACAACTGATTTTAATTGCTTATTTATAGTGGAGGATTAAATGGTACCATTTCACAGAACAACTACCAATGTGATTGCTGTCTAAAAAGTAAAGGTAAAGGTTCCCCCCGCACATTTGTGCAGTCGTGCCCGACTCTAGGGGCTGGTGCTCATCTACGTTTCTTAGCCGAAGAGCCAGCGCTGTCCGAAGACGCTTCCGCGGTCATGTGGCCGCATGACGCATGCGGAACGCTGTTACCATCCCACCGAAGTGGTGCCTATTTATCTACTTGCATTTGCATGCTTTTGAATTGCTAGGTTGGCAAGAGCTGGAGCTAGTGCGGGAGCTCACTATGCACGCAGGGCTAGGGATTTGAACCTCCGAACTTGCGATCTTCCGATCGACAAGCCTGGTGTCTTACCCGCTGAGCCACCACGCCCCTAGATTGCTGTCTAAGAGCACAAAATTCAAAGTAAGTTATAATTTATTATATAATTTATTATAAACTTAATGTTGGAGATTTGCATCTATGAGCCTTTTGGCCAATAGGGTAAATGGCAAGAAATAGGTAAGGAGAAAGTTCTTTACCCACTGTCCTTCATCTGTCTCTCATCTGGACTAGTATTAGCAAAGTGAGCTTAGAGATCTTCCCGCCTCTCTCTTTCTCTTGAGAATGAGGCTTTCCTATAATGTATTTCTTAACGAACCTACTTTTTACTACAAATATAATGAGAGTTAACAATCATTCATGCCTGGACTAAGCCTATATTGTGTGTCCAAGACAAGTGAGTGTTTCTCTTTTTGAATTGAACTGCTGCTTACTTGCTCAGTATTCTTTTAACACTCTGCATATCCTCGGAAGCATATCCTTTAACAAGGATCACCCACACTTAATGTTTTCCTTGGTTAATATAAAAGCACTTCTGATGGATATTAAAACAGACATTCATTATTCATTCATTTATTATTTAGTACTTTGATCATAACACACATTTCATGTTCAACTACTTTCCATCACTTGAGTAGTCTTATGATTAAATTTAGTATATACATGAAATAAAACACGGTGTTTTAATAAACTGTATGTTGTGAAATCCAATGTAATACAAGCAGACTTTCATTCCCACTATTGTTAATTTTCCTTCCCTTCCTCTCTCAAAAACCTGACACATGCTTCCTAAATCTTTTCTATATTAATCCTCCCATTTCCCTGTATTCCCAGGAATACAGGGAAATGGGAGGAAATCTTTATGAATAGTGAATATTCTACTGTGTTAGTATATTACTTAAGTACCTGGAAACCTGGAATGTCATTCTGATGATAGATGACTTCTGCCAGAACAAAGCTCAACAAAAGAATGTGTATCTTGAAAACCCATATTACCAGGCATCTGCAGCAAGCCAAGATTCCATCAAAATCTGATAAAGCATGTGTTGTGATATTACAATACAAACTCTCCTTCCTACATATTGGTGTGGGACATCACAATGCAAGTGCAAAAGGTGTGTGATGCACATTTAATCATTTGCTCTCTGCCCAACTCTCCCTGCAAATAACTTGTGCATATTATCTACAGCAGATAGTGTGGCAGATGGCCACACTGTTTATTGTATGATTCAGTATATGGTAATTAGATTTGTCAGTATGGAAGTTCTGTTTGATTTGTTTTTGCTTTAAACCATTGTCTATCCCTTTATCACTAAATAAGTAAGTAAGTAAGTAAGTAAGTAAGTAAGTAAGTAAGAAAATGGAAACTTGATGGGTTTTGGTGGATTTCATAACTATGTATCTTTTCAACTGGTTGGGAAAAGTTTTTCATTTATTTTGAAAAACCTGATATGAATATATTTTTGTTTATATGGATTAGTGATTTCATTTGCTCCTAAGTGATGCTTTATAAAAATATTTCCTTAATACTTGGTTCTATGGGATATTATCTTGGTAAAAAAGGGTGACATATAAACTAGCTGTAATAATAGGTGATAAATGGTGATAAATGATAATGATAAAGTGATAAATGGTGATAAGATGATTTTGTATCAGCATAAAATGAAATACTATTAATATCAAACGTACAAAACAAAATCAATAATTGAATGTGATATATATATATATATATATATATATATATATATATATATATATATATATATGCAAACAATACCTTTTTCAGCAACAGATAGATTAGGATCACTGCAGGGTTTGCATGGTCCAATCACCTGCTGGAGCAAGGCTCTCTGGAAATTTGGATGCTAGGAAAGATAAAATGCAATATAGAACTGTTGAAAAAAACTATTACATATTACAAATAAAGAATCCTAGTATTAATGAATCAAGTTTCCTTTTTGCAATGAAAGATCTCATTCAAGTTATTACCATCTAACTTATTCTTTTACTTATAAACTGGATTTGCACATCATGTTCAGCTATCAAATGGTTAAATAGCAAATGCATTATCTTAGAAATTCCTGTGGTGATGGCAAAGGGCTGAAGTTGAACCCAAGCAAGATAGAGGTGCTGTTTTTTTAGTGAGGTTCTCTGCCAGCTCTGGTGTTATATCTCAAAGAGATGACACTGCCCCTATGGGAGCAGGTTCACGATTTGAGGTCTTCCTTGATTCATAGCTTCAGTTGGATGGGCAAATGGAGGCCATGGTGAGGTGGCCTTTGCCAAGCTTTGGCTGGTGCACCAGCAGCAGCTCTGCCTGGAGCAGAGCTTTCCAAACTGTGTGTCGCGACACAAAAGTGTGTCACCACACACAGCGTGGTGTGTCGCCACACCACCCGGAAGCGGTGGTGTGCGCGTGCACGGTGGCAGCGGCAGCCGCCGCGCATGCGCGCACCACCGCAGTCCCCCCGGACCGCTCCAGTCGCAACCTTTCCTGAATCGTGAGGCTCTGCTCACAGTTACTCATGCCCTGCTTATCTTCCAAATGGACTACTGTAATGCGCTATACATGGGGCTGCCCTTGAAGAGTATCCGGAAGCTTCAGCTGGTGCAAAATGCAGCAGCATGGGCAGTTATTTATTTATTTTATTTTTATCCCGCCTTTATTATTTTTTATAAATAACTCAAGGTGGCGAACATACCTAATACTCCTTCTTCTTCCTATTTTCCCCATGGGTGTTCCTAGAGGGACACACATTATACCTCTGTTCCATGAGCTGCATTGGTTGCCAGTTTGCTTCCAGGTGCAATTCAAGGTGCTGGTTTTGACCTTTAAAGCCCTACATGGCATGGGACCAGGTTATCTGAGGGACCGCCTCTCCCCAATTACTTTTACCTGTCCCATCAGGTCCAGCAGGAGGGGCATGCTGCAGTTCCCATCTGCTAAGGAGTTCCATCTAATGGGATCCAGGAGATGAGCCTCTTCTGCTGTGGCACCCGGCCTCTGGAATATCATCCCCCCTGAGGTGAGGTTAGACCCAACCCTTATGGCCTTTCGGAAAGCCCTCAAAACATGTTTTTTTCATCAGGCCTGGGGATCCCCTGGCAGCAGAGAGCCTGCGCGCTGGTTGCACCACATATAACATCTTAATTAACCCTCTTGCAATCTTGTTTTTTTATGTTAATTATTTAATTGTTTTAACTGGTTTTTATATTTGGTTTTAATAGTTGGTTTTATTGTATGCCACCCAAGTCACCTTGTGTGAGATGGGCAGCCATATAAATTTGATAAATAAATAAATAAATTACACTTGTGCTGCAGGCCCTGCATTAGTGGCCAATGGTTTTCCACAGGTAGTTTAAAGCAATGATTTTAACCCATAAAGCCATATATGTCTTGAACAGTGGTACTTTTCAGCACTGCCTATTTCAACCTCAGCATGCCTGGGATATTATAATACATTTATATTTAAATAATGATAAATTAAAAACACTAAGTGACAATATACTTTTGCTAGTAGTGGAATGTACAATTCTTAAATCCTCAAATTCTGTAAGTTTTTTTCTGAGACATCTGGGTTGTTGTTTTTTTGCAAAATTCTGGCTGTTTTCTTACAAATAGGAAACCATGCAATCTGTTTCTTCTATCAGCATTCACTGATACATGTTTTTAGGAAGGAGGATCTCTCTTTCTAAACTACTGATGGTAGTTTTAATAAGATGCTGAATAAAAGAAGACAGCTGATGGTCTTGTTGAAGACAGATAATAGGATGCAAGAGTATTTATTTATTTATTAGATTTATATGACCGCCCAACTCCCCCAACGGGGGACTCTGGTCGGTTCACAACAAAATCAAAGTTAAAATACAAATATAAAATTACAAATTAATAATAATTTACAAATTAATAATTATGACATGAAGGAACAGAGACAACTTCAAACACGTCCCCTTTTTGGAGACGGGAGTACCCTGGCTTCTCAGCAGGAAAAGAACCTTCTTTTTCTCTAGAAATATGGCCACAGTGGAACTGCCCTAAGGTGACTGTAGAGGCGGTTTCCATTACTGGGAACTCTCACGTTGTTCCATTTCCTGGCTCCTTGGATTTCCCTCTCCCACAACCTCGGAGTCAAGTATCACAGTGTCTTGCAAGGATGACTTCCCTATTCTTCCAGGTTGATCTGAGGAGCAGCAATGCTTCCCTGTCAAGTGTCTTCAAGACATGGCAAGAATAAGGAAGGGGTGGTGGCATTGCTTGCTGATTTCTCTCCCACCATTATTGATCAGGTGAGAGCTGTGATCATGGCAAGGATGGCAGAGAGGACACTTGTGGGACCTTGCAGAAGCTCTTCTGAGGGCTTGGAAGAGTGAAGCCAGTGGCTCTGTAGAAGTTTTTTTCATGACTGGCTGACAGCAAAATGTATATTAAACATATCCTTTGCCCAAATCAGGAAGGCAGCTAATCTCCTGCATGTAATTTTTAATATAACTCACTTCCCATGTACAAGAAAATATTTTTTATGCTAATTGTGTCACAGCTGGTATAATCCAATATATCTCACAAAGATACACATATACATGCAGGTGCACAGGCATGCGCGCACACACGCACTTTACCTGTCCATTTTCCATGATAGCTGCAGGATACATAGCACTGCTAGGCCGATCCCGGTGTGCTGGTAGTAGCATCATTAATTCTCGATGATGACGGTACTTATCTGGTAGAGAGGGAGAGCCTGTAAACAAGTCAGAACAATCACGTACACATGACAAAACACAAAAGATTCTCTTTCATGAAGTTATTTCATCTTCCTAAGACATACGACTCACAAACATTTATAAAATTCCAAATATAAGGTGGCACTGAGACAGTGGTTAATTAGATCACTGATTCATGTGAGATGATGATGAATCTTTTGGTGAACAAGGATGACATTTAACATTGGCAGAAAGTGACCAACTGAATGAAACCACATCAGACATGGAGATAAGAGTGGAATTTTTAGAGGAATTTGGAAGTTATTTAATAAATGTAACACACCCTTTTAGAGTCTACAGCACAAAATGGCAGGGAATTATGCCATCAGTTCTTATCAGCTTGTCAGAGGGGTTTTTGGGGGCACAGAAAAGGGACTGAAGGACCATATACAGACCACTTTTGTTTTAATGTAATGTTTAAACAAGAACATAACCACAAATTGATGGGCCTAGAGCCTACAGGTTAGTGAGTCAATGAAGGGATTCTGTAAGCCCATTCTTACTGAAATATAAATTTATCTGGTACATCCCCCAGGATTAGTCTTGATGGCAGCATGACTGTCTCTGAAGGCCATCTGCTTGGAAAACTAGTGGGTTTCCTTGTGCAGTTGGTTGGCCACTGTGAGAACAGACTGCAGGATGAGATGGGCCAGGGGTCCAATTCAGCAGGGCACTGCTTATGTTCTTATTGGTTGCCTTTCCACATTTATGTCATTTCATTTGCAAAAATATGAACTTACTTGACTGAATAGGAAGGAATACTACATTTTCAGCTTCAGCAAATATTTATACATCTCATGCAACAAAAATAAAGTCAGGGCTATAAGCCCAAAGGAAATTGATTTTCTAAAAAACAATTAAGCAGTTAAGAAATTTATCTGAAAGTATTAAAACATTGGATTATATCCAATTGTATCTGTCTATTGACAGAATGGCATCTACAAGCATAAAAGCCCAATGGTATCTATGGGCTTTATCAATTTGCATCTTCTCAAATCTGTTCCAGAGGGTTGTCAATATACCATAATACCATAAGAGGCTAGATTCTTCTTTAGATCTGCCATTTTGATTGAAGTTTGTTGAAAAATTGTTCTACTCTTCAAAATGTATGCAGAAGTGTATAGCTTTCCAAAATTTGATCTGGGAAAATTGATTACACTGTTCCCCAGTCTTCCAAATGGATTAATGTATAGAACTTGTGGAATATTTTAAAGATACTTATATTGTCTTTAATTTATGCTTAGGTTTACCATAAACATGTTCTTCAAGGATAAAGGGAAATGAATTGAATAAGTACTGCCCCTTGATAAATTTTCCAGAACTACTAATATCTGAACCATTCCAAAGCACATGTTTAAAGCTGATATGGCTTTCACATCAACAGAAGTATAGCATGCAGGTTATAATAATACATTAATTAGTAATATAGGTGAAAACATTAAGCAGCAGTTTTTCTCATGTTCAAAAATACACAACAAATGCTAAATTAGCAAAGCATTTTCACAACATATGACACAAACGGTCTGAACACTCAATCACAATATTAATTTAAGTAAACATTTTATATTTTTCTATTCATATGCACATCAAAGACAATGTTGATGCATTTATGAATAAAATATTGAACATTCTGGAACATCAGAAATTGTATAATGGCACATTGAATGTTACAGATTCCTCCTCTTTATTCCATACTTCTTATATTGTTTCCCAAATGCAGATATAGATATTGTGTATCATAAATTTGAGAAAACACATGGCCCTAAGACAATTACTGCCTTAATATAATCTGTAAAATGTAGCTGTGCTGCTTTTGGAGTCAGCGTTGGTGGCTAGGTTTCTCTGTGTCTGTTTTGTTAATTTTTTCCTGTTTGCTGATTCTGAAACTACTTAATCAAGAAAGAGGAGTGTTTTCAAAGTAAAAGAAACATGTGAAAAGTAATATTATAAATAACGGAACTCTGTAAATCCTAGGTTTAGAAATATTCTCTTACTAGGGAAAACAAACATTCACATTTTTTAAAATTATCATGCTTAATTTAAGAGCAAATAGAATATCTAAGTTGCTTGTTATCAGATGTTTGTGGATAGCTTCACAGATATATTAAGCTGAAAAATTGCTGGTTGGATGCTTCATAAATACATATATCTCTGATCATACAAAATACCATTTCAGGTATCACATTTAAATTGACATACTGCAAAAGAGCAGCACACTCACATTTAAATGGGAAGGAATGCTCAATCTTTTAAAGTTGAAAATAAAATGGTGCACACATAAGAATAGGATGGTTGTTTGACCCATCAACAATGATATCAGAGGTATTTTTCAGTCAATACCTTTGACTTTTTGTGAATCGTATAGTTCCTGTATTGCAATACCTGAATTAGCAGGGAAGCAGTTTTCTCATCAATGAAATACCAAAACTTAGTACAAAAATAGTATCAGATCTTTACAACAAATGTCTTTGGTAAAGATGTTGCACAGGAAAATATTAACAATCTATTTGTTGTACAATAAAATTTGCAAATGAAAATGGGCTATCTTGGTAATTTTGTTAATACCATTGGACTAACATCTGGAAGAAATGCTTTTAGCTTTAAAGAATTTTTTTCTGTGATGATGAGATTTGCTACATAATTAGAATATTTTCTTCTTGGAGTTTGAATTTACTTAGCTAAATTTGATTAAATTAAAATGCTTACTCAGGGATTACAGTGTACAATCAACATTTGTTATTTTAATTAAATTTGTTTTTGCATATCCTGCCACTTTTGGGACCTCCCCTCCCCTGAATAAAATATAAAAATTACTCTTGGTGCTGTGCCACTGGAGTTTTGTTAGGTATTATGAACATATAGACATATAATCCTGCACATAGGATTGCATGAATATGTCATTCTATAATTGATATTGCATTAAAGATTGGAATGAAGTACTTCAAATGTCCTACATATATTGAAATTGCATGACAGCTGGTGGCTAAAAACTTAGCACGAATCTGATCTATAGCTGACGACATTTGAAAAAGGATAAATGACTATGAGAACATGAAATGCCTCTGCTAGAGGATGGTGTTAATATTCTACCATTGACAGCCAGGTACAGTGAACTTGGCCATTCATTGCATTTATTTTACACATCATCATTACATATAGACATACATGTGTGTGTGTGTGTGTGTGAGAGAGAGAGAGAGAGAGAGAGATGCTAAAAGTGAATCTTTAAAGTACTACAAAATTGCATTACAATATGCCTCCTACATGCAAATATGGTAAGACAGGAACTGGCATCACTACAGCCAGTCCACAGTTCTGCAACCTAAATGATCCTCCAGACAGCCTCAGTAGAAGTAATATGTCAATCAGCCAATTCAGGTACAGCTAATTTAAAGTGTATATATTTCTTTGGATGAACTGCTGCATTAAGTGCCCTCACTATTTGCATGCATCCACAGCAACATCTGATTGGATGACTTTGCTGACAGGAGAAAGAAATATGCATCCTTTCAAATATACATGCATGCAGCTTTGGCCTCAAATGGTTTACTACAGTGCTTCCCAAACTTTTTCCTTCATTATCCAAAACAGCTTATCAGAAAGTCCTTTTTACCCAATGTAGGTAAAACATTTTAAGTCAATTTAAATGTCCCTGTTGTGATTGGGTAATGGGTTCATGTGTCGTTAACCAAAGAAAAACAATTTTTACCCAATTTTGGGTAATTTACCCAGGTGTGGGAAGCACTGATTTACTAGCACAGAGGTGGTAAAGGAGAGCAGGCATCATTACAGTACAGGTCTTGCAAAGAGCAGTCACTGCTACTTATTATATATTTGACTGTGATGGATTGCTAACTGGGACTCCACTCCCAGAAATATTGGCTAAATTTCTTACTAAATGAGCAATATATACATCAGACCCTTTTTAATACTAGATTATTTATGTCAGAGGTTCTCAAATTATGGGTCAGTAGATGGAGAGTCAATTTAAAAAAAAACTTGATCAGGCTTATATAGGCAAAGTGGTAACACTGAAATCTCAGTTTGGATTTTGCTCCTCATTTTGCCTGAGCAAGCCCACAGAGGGCAGTTATTATATGGCAACGTTTGAGAACCCCTATGATATATAAAGTAATATTTAATTATTAAAAGTGTTATATTTATTTACTGTCCAACCCTAACACCAATAAAATCATTACTTTTATTTAGGTGTGTGTATATCATATACATTTATCATTTTGGAAGGTCACAGTTCCACGAAGTTTGAGAACTACTAATTTATGTACTACACTATTTCCTTCATTAAAATTGTGAGTGAAACATTAAAGTAAGTGTTAGAGCAAATAAAAAGTTGCAGTTTTCATCTACTGGAGAAAAATTCTGTAATTTTCAACTTCATGCTTAAAAATTAAGAGTTCATTTAGGGAGAAGTGGGAAAAGGAGAGAAGACGACAAGATTACCATGATGGTTCTACACTGCTACTTGGGATTCTGCTTGTCTTTTCTTTTAACCTACTCTCAATTTTTTTTAGCATAACCTATACTTAGAATCCAGGAAAAAGATTCCACAGCTCATTACATGAACTTTAAATGATCGTTTTACTATTTATACTTTAAAAACATAACCTTTTCTACAATGAAAGTTAAATGTGTTAAGCATTACAGCAATAGAAACAATCTCCATTTTATTTCTGTAATCATGATGGTGCCATGATTTTAAAATAGTAAACTGCATATGGGCATATTGACTAACTGTCTTGCTTGCTTATACAGAGAAACAGTAATGCATGGAAGTGTGTTTGTCATAAGGGGGCAAAACCCTCTCATTCCCTAAAACAAATAGTCCAGGATCTAAAGCTTCATAGCTACTTACTGAAGACATAGATGGGCATCTTATTTTATTTTATTTATTTATTTTATTTATCATACTTATATCACCGCCCATCCTCCCCCACAGAGGGGACTCTGGGCGGTTTACACAAAGTTGACAATTAAAACATATAAAGGTATATAAAATACCGTACATAAATGTATATCTATATAAATCTTATATCATAAAAAGTGCCTGAGTAAATCTGATCAATAGCCTACTATTTTATTTTCACCAGTTCTCAATCAAATTGTTCCTCAGACTTTGGGTTCAGAAACAAAAACTGAGGAATGATGAATCTATTCCCCCTTATCATTGTTATATTAAAAAAAGTAAGACTGAACTATAAGCATGGCGTTTTTCCAATGGTATCTTTTTGTTCATGAAAGCTCTTGTTGTCACAGCCTCCAGGGATTGAAGAAGAATCAGTCACAGAGGCACTTTGTTTTTGTTAGCTGATGGACACAGCCTAAGGGTAGAGTAGATAGAGCAGTTTCTTCATAACTTTCTCATGGGCAGCATTTTTCCATAGGAGAAGACAGGGGCTGCTGCTAAGCTGGCAAAGAAGATGAAGTCTTAAAAAAGTACTTATGGGAAGAAGGAAGTCTTGGAAAGGAGTTATAGAGGAATAATGTCTGGCAATCAAAGGCAGATCTAGACAGCATCAGTTGTTGAAGATTTGTTGTTGGTTTTAAGAAGGAGCCAGAGGGAGAACCAGTGCCAGCCTCGGAGAGAGAATGCTGCCCAGTATATTTAGCCTCTTTCTCATCCTTAAGTAAAAAGTAGGAAGAGAATGTAGACATAGAGGTAGCTACACTTGTAGTTCATTGATGTGATAAACTCCTAGTCCTAGTCCGGAAGCTCCTAGTCATGGACCAGCACATGGGCGGTGGATATGGATTCAGTCGCCCTGATTCAAGGATCGAGGCAGTTGAGTAGTTCGGCAGCTGTATCCATGACTGAGCAGCCCTATTTAGGATCCACTCTGCTCACCCCATATGGGGAGGGGGCTAGAAAAGGTGCCCTAAACATAGTCTGTCTCATTTTCTCCCTGACTGGATTACCGCGACCAGTGGGGTCACCATCTAGCGGTCGTAAAAAACACATGAATTTTGGAACATGGAATATACGGACACTGCAAGACAATATGGATAGTGAACGACCTGAACGTAGGACTGCCATTATTGCAAGGGAGCTGAGACGTTTTAATATTGATATAGCAGCACTCCAAGAAACACAAAGAACAGGAAAGGGACAGTTGAAGGAAGAAAAAGGAGGTTATACCTTCTTTTGGAAAGGACTGCCTGAACAAGAACGACGAATACATAGGGTAGGCTTTGCTATCAAAAACGACCTTGTGAAGCTCTTGTCAGAAGTTCCCACTGGGATTAATGAACGACTCTCAACTCTCCGAATAAAACTCGCCAAAAACCAACAGGCAACTATCCTAAGTGCTTACGCACCAACACTAGATGCAGATGAGGATATCAAGGAAAAATGTTATACCCAGCTGGACACCATCTTATCAGAGATACCAAAGGAGGATAAAATTATCCTCCTGGGTGATTTCAATGCAAGAGTTGGGCGTGACTTTGATTTGTGGCCAAGGATCATTGGGAAAGAAGGAGTTGACAACAGCAACACGAATGGAATCTTACTTCTGACTAAATGTGCAGAGCATAACCTTGTCATTACTAACACACTCTTTCGCCAGAAAAATAAATTTAAAACATAATGGAAGCACCCACAGTCGAAGCACTGGCATCTTTTAGATTATGTAATTGTCCGTGCTAGAGATCGCCGTGATGTACTTCTCACCAGAGCCATGACGAGCGCCGATGACTGCTGGACAGACCATCGATTAATTCGATCCACGATGGCCATAAAGATTGTCCCTCATCGTAGGCTCCAAGGAAGAAAACCAAGGCGTAAAATGAATACACTGGCCCTTCAAGATTCTATTAAACGAGCTTGCTTTCAATCAACTCTCAAGGAACATCTGCCTATGGAACTTCCTGAAAATGTTGAGGAACACTGGATTAAATTGAAGACTTCTATTATTTCAGCCTGTGAACAAACTATCGGATACCAGACTAAGAGACATCAGGACTGGTTTGATGAGAACGATAGTGAGATTGAACATATTATTGACAAGAAAAGGAAAGCCTTCCAGATATGGCAAAAAGATATTAACTGTGTCGTTAAGAAAAAAATCTACGCCAGTGCAAAGGCAGAAGTCCAAAGAAGAACTAGAGAACTTAAGAACATATGGTGGATAAAAAAAGGGCAAGAAACCCAACATTTTGCAGATGCTCATGATGCACGGGGCTTTTTTAATGCCATAAAGGCCATCTATGGACCAGCAAACCATGGTACAAATCTCTTACGCTCAGTAGATGGTGCTAAACTTCTAAAGGACAAAGAGTCTATTGCAGTGCGCTGGAAAGAGCATTACTACAATCTCCTTAATCGTCACTCTACTGTGGCTGATGAAGTCTTCTTGCAAATCCCGCAAAAACAAATAAGAAATGAGCTTGCAGTACCCCCTAGTTTGGAGGAAGTCAGCAAAGCCACTAAACAAATGAAAAATAACAAAGCTAGTGGACCTGATGGGATTCCTGCTGAAGTCTTTAAAGAAGGCGGGCCTGAACTTACACAACAACTTCATAAGCTCATCGAAAAAATCTGGATGAGGGAGGAGATTCCAGCAGACTTTAAGGATGCCATAATTATCACTCTCTTTAAAAAGGGTGATAGAACAGACTGTGGAAACTATCGAGGCATCTCCCTTCTAGCCACAGCAGGCAAAATCCTGGCAAAGATCATTGCAAACCGTCTCCTATCTGTATCAGAAGACATCCTCCCTGAAACGCAAAATGGCTTCCGCCCTTCCAGGGGAACAGTGGATATGATCTTCACTGCACGGCAGCTTCAAGAAAAATGCAAGGAGCAAAACCACCCTCTGTACATGGCGTTTATTGATCTGACTAAAGCTTTTGATACTGTAAATCGTACTGCTCTCTGGACCATCCTTCTGAAAATCGGATGCCCTGATAAATTTGTGAACATCTTGTGGCTACTCCATGACGACATGATGGCAACAATCCTGAATAACAATGGCTCTCAAAGCGATCCATTTAAAGTGGAATCCGGCGTTAAACAGGGATGTGTTATTGCTCCAACCTTATTCGCTATCTTCATCGCTATGATTATACACCTTGTTGAAGAGAAACTTCCTACTGGTGTAGAAATTATATATCGAACAGATGGAAAGCTTTTTAATCTTAGTAGGCTGAAAGCAAAAAATAAGGTAATTGCAACTTCTGTTATAGAACTTCAATATGCTGATGATAACGTAGTCTGTGCACACTCCGAGGAAGATCTCCAAACTATCCTAAACATCTTTGCAGAAGCATATGAAAAGCTCGGCCTCTCGATTAACATTAAAAAAACCAAAGTGCTTTACCAGCAAGTTCGAACCAATCCCTCCGCAGCGCCATCAATTCAGCTTAAAGGTGTGTCACTAGAAAATGTCGACCACTTTTCTTATCTCGGCAGCCATCTATCTACAAAAGCTGACATCAACGCTGAAATTCAGCATTGCCTGAGCTCTGCGAGTGTAGCTTTCTCCCGAATGAAGCGTAGAGTGTTTGAGGATCGGGACATTCGCAGGGAGACCACTACCAACCCTTCTGTACGCCTGTGAAACATGGACCCTCTACAAACGCCACCTCCAACTTCTTGAAAGATTCCATCAACGCTGCCTCCGAAAAATTCTGCAAATTACTTGGGAAGATAGGCGGACTAATGTTAGCGTATTAGAAGAAGCGAAAACCACCAGCATTGAAACAATGATCATCCAACATCAACTTCGCTGGACCGGTCATGTTGTTCGAATGCCTGACCATCGTCTTCCAAAGCAGCTACTTTACTCCCAACTTAAGAATGGAAAACGGAATATTGGTGGACAGCAAAAGAGATTCAAAGATACTCTCAAAGCTAATTTAAAAAAATGTAATATCAGCATTGAGAACTGGGAAGCCCTAACTCATGAGCGTTTCAATTGGAGGTCATCCTTTATTAATGGCGCTATGGACTTTGAAGAAGCACGAGTACAGGGCGAAAAGGAGAAAAGAGCTAAAAGGAAGGCACGTCAGGCAAACCCTCATCATGACCGTCTCCCACCCGGAAACCTATGCCCTCATTGTGGGAGGTTGTGCGGATCCAGAATTGGCCTTTATAGCCACTTACGGATCCACCGTTAAAATTTTACCTTTGGAAGACAATCTTACTCGGCTACGAGTGATCGCCAATGATGATGACACTTGTAGTTCATTGATGTGATAAACTATACACATAACAAGGCAGACTCTATCAGTAGCAGGAAGCTTTACTTTGCCAGTAGAGATGTTAATATCTTAGTAATACTCAGTCACCATTTAAGCTGTTTATACCTCTAGGAGAAGAAAACATCCATTGTTTGGGCAGTTGCTTCTAACTTAAGCTATTGTTGATCTTTCACTGTTGTTGCCATCCAAGAGAGCAGTGAAAGACAGGAAACCAGAGATAAGAATTTGGTCTTATCTAGTTGTTAATAACCCTTGCAAAGGAATCTTACATAAAACTGAAGCTAAAGGCTTGCCTTGCTTTGCTGTGGTAATAAAAAGAGAATTAAAATTCACAAGTCTTGTCTATGAAGGTTCTCAGTCATCCAGGTGGAATTGTCTGTAGCTTGAATCATGTCAACTGGATTTCTATTTTCTTAGTAGAAACGTTTCGCTCCTTATCCAAGGAGCTTCTTCAGTCTGAGCAAAGTTGGTAAGGGAATCCTAAATATGTTCCTAGGTAGCTGTGTGACCTTACACCTGGGGCTAGGTCATGGTTATATTGAGATGTAATTTTTAAGTCCTTTTATCATCTAAAGGAGGGTCGTTAAAATCACCATGCTGCTGTTGAGCTTCTGAAATGGTCTTAATCTTCCTAGGCACAGAAGACAAAACGGGGAGGAAGATGGGGGAGAGTTTGTGCCTGAGGCCCCCACCTCTATTCAAGGAAGGATTTTCCAAGTTGGCATAAATGGATTCCTTGAAACGTTTCTACTAAGAAAATAGAAATCCAGTTGACATGATTCAAGCTACAGACAATTCACAAGTCTTGTGTCTGGGATTCTCTATCCTGCATTAAATCCTAGGAATCCACAAAACACTGTGACATTTGTGATCAAGCAGAGGTTTCCATTTATGGAACAGGGTGGCCAAATGATCTTCCCAAGATTCTCCTTTACTGCTGTTCTACGAAACAACTCCTGTTTCACCAACAGATCCAAGCCTTTTGAGTAGGTCTAAAGGATGCCGAGGGCTGTAAAGGGATGGGGCACTGACCATAAACTCTCTCTACACTTTCTGTGTACAAAAGCCCCTGATGGATCAGAAAGCGTTCCAGGAAAGAAATATATCATTAATTACACCCTATTTGATTTTCCCTAGGGAGAATTTGTGAGTTACTCAAATGTGCAAACATAGTTCTTTTGCAAAACATTGCAAGATAATTAAACTAAAGCTTTTTACATATTATATATGTTGTGAGATTATAATTCAAATAGTACTTCATCTGTATATATTAACAGCATGTTGATGTAATTGTTATAGGAGGAAAACAAATTCTGTAAACTGATTACCATAAAGTGTTTCTGAACAAAGCAATGCAATAAAAAGTATTTAAAAGATATAAAATTAATCATAAATTAAATTAATCATTTAATTTATTCTGAAGCATCTGTTTTATTTTCTAGATGCACATAAGACTTTGGTCTCTATATAGCTAAATTAAGGCTACATTTTTGGCATACATCTTCACTGTGAACTCACAATCTCACAATCCATTATGTCTCATTTTGTACTTCTGGTATACCTTATTACAGGTAGTCCTCGCTTAACGACCACAATTGGGGCTGTAATTTTGGTTGCTAAGTGAAGCTGTCATTAAGCGAATCTGTCCCAATTTTATGACCTTTTTTGTGGCAGTCATTAAGCGAATCACTGTGGATGTTAAGCAAACCATGTGGTTGTTAAGTGAATCACACGGTTCCCCATTGATTTTGCTAGCCAGAAGCTGTCCGGGAAGGTCGAAAATGGCGATCACGTGACCACGGGATGCTGCAACGGTCATAAATGCAAACTGGTTGCCAAGTGCCCAAGTTGTGATCACGTGACGACGCTGTGACGGTCGTAAGTGTGAGGACAGGTCGTAAGTCAGTTTTTCCAGCACTATTGTAAGTCAGAACTGTCACTAAACGAATGGTTGTTAAGCGAGGACTACCTGTATATAATATTTCTAAATAATGTGGCTGTACAACAAACATGTTTTGATCAATTCATGTTTACTAAATCTGGTATTAATCTTATACTATACAGTTCTGATTAAACAAGCTTGATTTGCTGCCTAGGCGGGGGAGGTGGAAGTCTGAATAAAACAGCAAGAATTACTGGATTGCTCCCACTGTGAATATGCAGCAGGGAGACATCTTTAAAATATATTAACTATATCTAAACATTGTTTTAAATATTGTTTTCAAACAGATTTAATATATTTTTGTATGAAACATTCCTATTCTAACTTCAGATGGAGAAATCTGATATATAAAATTTAAAGACATGGCAAGCAGTGCCTCTCTGGCATTGGTCCACAGAATGAATCCTTACAGAGGGACACTGTTCCCCCACTTCATTACATTCATGCAACAAACACAACAGGTAGCGCAGCCACAATCTTATTAACAATAAAAATGCGCTACTTATTATGTAGTATGTGAAGGAGTAAACACTTTAGTTTTGTGTATTTAGATTTATGAAACAAATATATGAATGTTTAATTAATATGACTGATATTATAGTTGCTAATTACAGAAACAGTATATGCTAGAAAGTTTTACCTCAATATTGTCACCCAAGAACAACAAATGCTTGTAGAATTCTTATGAAAGTTTTATCTGTATTCTAAGTTCAATTCTGAAGGAGGGGTCTGATCCATGTATGACCCCAGAAATTCATAACTGGCATTTTTGGGGAAAAAGACAGATCCAACAGCTTCTGATACCTTTAATAAACAGTATTTTGAGTTGTATTTTAGAATCCAGATAAATCAAGCTGATCTGTGGATCAAAGCCTCTTAAAGTTGCTCTATGCATGCTTTAATACTCTAAGAACATAGAATATAACTATAGAAAATAATACAGGATACTTTCTATTTCAGTGATATGACTTCAAAACATTCCACCATTATGCTATATAGATTTACTTTCAATAGTACTTCAAGTTTTTTGTAAACCATATAGAAAACAGCTTTGCTATGTTATTCACTAATATTTTACTTCATGAAATAGAGCCATACATGTCAGGAAGGAAAGTCTTCTTTCAACTTGAATTTCATATCTCATATTGCCTTGTGAAAGGGCCAATAGAATACTCAATGTTTTGCTGGAAATCAAGACATTGTTGGAAAAGTATAGCAACTGACATATCATTTTTAGGCCAACTGTGAACCTTGATGACTCCATTCAGTAAGTCAAGACTCAGTAACAGTTTCTGAAATCATGGTGGAATTCATCAACACTGAATAGATATAGTGAAACCAGTTGATGAACTTGGCATATTTTCTGACTGAAGGGGGTTAGGTATGCTACCGCAAGCTAGCAATCTCAACATAAAGGCCAAGGACTGAAAGGGTCATGGAGACCAATCTCTCCTCTCACCTCTAGAGGTGGTCCCTCCAGGACAGAGATGAGGCACATTGGTGGGGGCAGTGTGGGAAAGCTTGCACTGCTGCCGCCCATGCTGTATCTGTTCTGTGGATAAATAGAGGGCTTCAGCCTCCAGAGTTGTCAATCCAGCACCTTTCAGCACTAAATTAAAAAGAATATAAATAAATATAAAAGAACTGAGGCAGATTGGCAGAGCTAGGCATGTGAAACTTGGACTGTACCTTGCTTTAGTGCCAGTGCTTATTTGTAGTATAAAATCATTAAAATTAAAAAGCACAAATAAATGAACAAAACCCCTGCTATTTTTGTATCATGATTGAAATCCTTTGCCAAACAATTTCATCCCCTGTGGTGGTTTCATAAAAAATACATTATTAATTAATATTATGAAGCATCAAAATGATTTTGAATTTTCTTTCATATTACTATTTCCTGGAATTTAAAATTGTTTACCAGTTACTTTGGGGAAACTGTTTAAAAATAAATGATAATATTACAGTATATGTCATAAACAGTAGGAATAAAAAGTGTTTTTATTTTGTTTGCTTTCCAATTCTTATTGGGGGAAATGCTGATTTATTGATTGATTAGCTCTCCATTAAATAGATTGTCTGGTCTCTGTAGAATCACAACAGTGAGAAAGCTTATTGAGAAATCCAGCAGACACACATCCGGCATGACGACGTTACAAGCAGCTATAATAATATTCTTCCCAAAAATGCATACTTAGAGGTTGATAGAGTTAGTTTACATGTGTGACCCTAAAATAATGCAGTCACATATTTATTTATCCCTATTGTTATATCATCTTATTTACTATTCTTAAATACTTTCCCATCCATTTATATATAATGTTCAGTCCAATACACAATAAATTGTTATATCTGGTACATGATGGAAAAAAATATTTTTATGGCATGATTTGTCAATAAAGGTCATCTGGAAGAGAAAAAGCAATTACTTTTTAAAAAGTGGGGAATGTTACTCAGAACTGATGCAAAAGCAATGGAACTATTATTTTCTGACTATATATCATACAGTTTGCATATATGTATCCTCAAATATTATGATCTCAGTGCAAGAAATTCATGTTTATCTCCTTCTGTTAATGTGTAGTAACTAACTACTGCCCATATACCGAAGAGAAGCATCTTTTTTTTTGAGAATCTACTTAATGATGTCAAAAGATCAGCAGGAGTATACTGTAGACTAGGGGCAACAAACCTTTTAGGGTTGGTGGAAACTTTTAGAATTTTGAGAACATGTTCTAGATAGTCTTGCGAAATGGTTTTTGGGAATGGAAAACTTGACTTCTGCAAAATGGCTACCATGGGAGATATAACTAACTACAAAGTAGCAATTTATCAGAAAACTATATGTTACCCCAATAACACCCTCTCACAGGATGCTCCCTACCACCCATACATATATTTTTCTCTTTTTTTCTGGGTATGTTTCCAAACAAAACCCTCAGTAGAGGCCACCAGATATATTTATATTCTAAGAAAGCACAGAAGCCTACTGGGGTCCTGGGTATTCTTGGAAAAAAGGATGATTCTGGAGGCTAGCATTTCACTTGTACCATTCCATCTTCTAACGTTTTACATTAAAGATTTTTTTCACTATAAGAAGTCAGGTAGGACACGGAAAAGATGTTTCAAAAATGGTGATCTGATGTCAGAAAGAGCTGACATTGGAAGCTCGTGGGCTGCTGGTTTCTAAATCCAGATGTCCCCTTTGCCCTTTTCTAAGAGCAGAACAGCAAAATATCCTATAGTGTCCAGGAAATCTAAGGAGAATATGGGACTAAAGTCTAAAAAGCAATTATCTCAGCCATTTATATTACTTTATCTTAAATGCCTCATCCTTACCTCTTGCACTAGCAGGTGCAGAGTTGATCATTTGAGATGGTGCGGAATGGGTAGAGCTCAGGCTTGAGGTGGAAGGACTGGCCTGGGTATAAGAAAAAGTAACACAGAACAGTAGGTTCAAATATTTATTATTAAGGAGCCCATGATATATATGACAATATTTAGCAAGATCAAGGACGTGGAGAGAATAGATTATTTATTTATTTATTTAAAATACTTCTATTGCCATCCATCTTATTTACTTACCATAACAGTGAGCAGCTCACAATTTGTTTCATAACAATTGTTTATACAATTCATACCAAATAATTGCAAAATACTGTATAACCACTAGCATTTTGCATGCAATGTAAAAGAAATCTGCATCCCTTTAACTTTATACTTCAAGTTACTATTTGTACACTCAGGCATATAGGACTGCACTGATTTCGGCCACAACATGAAACTTTCAAATCTTCAAACAGAGTAATCTTGTATAGGAAGTTTATCTATCTGTGACTCTGGAGAAGAAATAAAAGGGCAAAAGGGAAAGCAGAAAGAAGGAAAGCACTGGTAGCTCTGGAATATTCATTTTACCTCAGCAGATGCAGAAATCCTAGAAGGCTCTCACTAAGGACAAATAAGGGATTGTAATGCCTTTGTGATCAAGTCTGGTGAGTGAAGCCCCTAGACAGAATCCTTTGGAGAACTGTGGCCCGAAGGAAAATATTTTGCCTAAGGCATCATAGGCAAGTTTACGGCAGAGACAAGATGTGGATTGGGACTTCTCAGTTTGTAGCTCAGACTGTTAGCTATTATGCTACATCAGGAACTTCTACAAGCACATTGTAGTAATATATTATCCACAGTTCTCTGTAAAATAATATTGAATTATGCATATTGCTTGCAATGTGTTTCTAATATATTTGAGTGGTACCTGCATGTGGTACACATCCTCTGCAGTTTCTCCAACAGAACTGTCTGTTAATATAACCAGATTTCCTGTTTCACTTGACGTATGAGAAGAAAGGGAAGATGACGAGTGTCGGACTGTACCCAGCATATTCAATGGGCTACAAAAATATACAAAGCTGTTATCAGCAAGTATTTTCTTAAGCTTGTTTAATGAAGAAAAGTTCATGTTAAAACCTGCAGAACTTCAAATTATCTTTACATAACATATACAGAAAAGCATTTTTTAAAATTTCTGCATGTGAAACATAATAGCAGATTTAAAAAAGGCATCTAAATTTTGCCCAGCTGGAAATAGTTCACTTAGCAATTTAAATAAACTCATCATACTACTCCCTTTTGGAATAAACAGTAGTGAGGAATCGGGAACAAGAGAAATCAAAGGTCTAAAATAGAAAAAAGGAAAGGAAATGTAAGATCAAATTTATATCAACACCATTCATTGTATCATACAATTCAATGCCATTCTATCCAGATGTTGTCCTTTCATTTTTAAACTTCTCTTCCAAGATCTCAACTCCACCTAACCATTTTTCTTAGTCTTGTCCTTCCTCTCAAAACATTAATTCATCCTTTATATATTACTTTTGCAATTCAGTCTTCATTCATTTTATCTACATGATCAAATAACCTGAGTATTTCTTTCATACTAGTCACATTTGTAATTAATCCAAATTAATTCGACAGCACCCATTAATTTATGACTCTATCTGTTCTGGTTTTATCGCACACACTTAAGTAACCCACTCCCACTTCAATGTATGTTTCTTCTTCAAAGCGATTCCTGATGTTCTTCTTGAAAATGGTGGGTATGTGTTCAAAATCATATTATGGAAACTAATTGGCTTTCTTCTTCTTCTTTAGCTTAACTTGGAACTTGCACATGAGCAGTTCATGATCTGTTCCACAGTAAGCACCTGGCCATATCTTTGATGCTATAATTGAGCTCCTCCACCTCCTTTTAGCAATAATATAGTCAATGGGATGACCTTCACCCCTTGGGTGACCCTGTTGGGAATATGTACTCTTGGCACGCACTCCCAACATTCTTCGCTCATCCTCTTAGAACACCGCCCCCCTGCCATGATGAGGCATCATAGCAGGACTTGGGGGGTTATCAGACAGGTCAGTCTGATTTTTCACGTAAAGAATTTAAATGTAAAACCATCTAACATAGGAACTGTCCCTTTGTCTATCATATGTTTATTTATGCTTACATTAATTTAATTACAAAAAATATTTATATTCTGATTTGGAAAAGGTGGAAGGAAAGAGGAGGACGGCCAGCAGCAAGGCATATAAACTCAATTACAGTAGCGATGAGTACATTGTTGGAAGAAGTTAAGGACCAGGTTAGGGACAGATCATCATGGAGAAAATATCTGTGTGGTTACTAGGAGTCAAAAACTACTTGATGGCATATAATCATCATAATCATGTCTAACATTAATTGAAAGTGGCTTACATAAACTAAGAAAAATAAAACTATGATCACAAAGTCTCACTATTGTGAAAACAAATAAATAAATGCACACACAAAACCACAATAAATTTATAGAACACAATGTAAATATTCTACAATTTCAGGTGCAACAGTTTTCCACAGTTCTAGCAATTTATATTTTTATTTATTTATTTATTTGATTTATATCCCGCCTTTATTTTGCACAACTCAAAGCAGCATACGTCCTATTTTACCCACAACAATAACCATGTGAAATTGGTTGGGCTCAGAGAGAATTACCAGCCCAAAGTCATCCAGCTGGCTCCTGTAAGTTATATCACCCATGGCAATTCCATTGCTAAAGATCCCCAGTTAAAAAAAAGTAGTGCTCATCACTTCACATTTCATCACACCTGTAATTATTCATTTGTATTTTTGTGAAGAGTTATGTTTTTCTGTGTGTAGTTTTGTATTTGTATTAAAACGCATTTGATATCAACTACTTCCCCTTCCAACTACTCATTAATTTACTTTTCAACTTCATACAGTTTGGCTCCAGTTTTTTTTAACAATTTGGACAAGAGATCAAAGAGAATCCCGCTCTACTTGTAGAGTTGCTACTCCATGCCATGTTGGGGGGAGAGGGGGCAGACTTTTTATTAATTGTATTATACACCAGTTTGAGACTTTTGAAATATTAAGTGCAAATACTTTTCTAATCAAGCAAATATTAAATGATCATCATCACCATCCTACTAACTGATTAAAGTCCATAAATATATAAATATAAATATATGTTTCATACTAATTGGTCAGGTTTGTTCTAAATTCTGAAGAGATTAAATTCTTTTATGATTAGCTAAATCGTAAACCATAGCAAATTATGATCACTGAAGGCAGGAATAATCCAATGTTCATATAGTCATTACCTATACCTTGTTTTAATCTTGCATTAATGAATCTGGGAGTACTGTAGTTGTTTTTATGTTTTTAATATGTAATACTTAATAGTGAGGACATGTTTGTCCTGAACACACTTTTATTGGCCAGACAGGGTATAAATTATCTAATTACTAAATAGATGCTAAAGAAAAATATTTTGGATAGAGATTTGTTGTCAGCTAAGCTATTCTTCTAGTCCAGGGGTCGGCAAACTTTTTTATGCCAGGAGCCATTTTGACATTTATAACATTTATAACATCACTCGAGGGCCAGGAGGCGAGGTTTGAGGGTGGGAGCCAATCGCGTGGAAGGGGGTGGGGTTTGCGGGTGGGGGCCAATCGCGTGGAAGGGGGCGGGGTTTGCGGGCGGGAGCCAATCGCGCACACTTAGGTCCTGCTGCCGCCATGCCCGCCACGCCTGCCTGTGCGCGGAGACCGTCTGGATGCCCGCAAAGCCCGTGCAGCGCGGCGGTCCAGGCGGGGAAGCGGCACCTCTGTTCGGGGCTACAGGAAGACCCCCCTCTTCCTCCTCCTCCGAGAGGGAAAAATGCTGCGGCCGGGCCCTGCTGCTCCCGGGCTCCGCCGCTCGGGACCCCCACCTCTCCTGGCCAAGCGCAGCCGCTCGCCGGAATGCAGCCCCCAGGGAAGAGCGGGAGGACGAGCCCGGGCCGCCTCTCGGGATGGGGCGCCCAGCCCGGCTGCGCTCTCTCGGCATCTCGGGCGCGGGCAGGCAGGGGAGCGCGCCCGCCCGCCAGCTTTCACCTGCCGGCGCCCCGCAGCAGCGGTTCCCTCGGCGCATCGCTCTCTTCGACGGGGCGGGCAGGCGGCCCTCTCCCTGGGGTCCGAGTAAGCCGCGATGGGCGGGTGGCGAGCGAAGCGTCGCCCTGCCTCCTCCTGCCATTGCCTCGCGCCCTCCGCGCCCGCAGCTCCTCTGTTCCTTTCCTCCTAGCCGCTAGAGCCACACTCAAGGGGCCAAAGAGCCACATGCGGCTCACAAGCCGCGGTTTGCCGACCCCTGTTCTAGTCTATCCTTTCTACCTCATGCCACTCTTACCCCAATTTCAATGTTCACTGGATCCTTCCTTTTCTATTTAATAGGGATTATTTTCCAGGTTTCCTCCTTTAGTTGTAGTTTTCTATATCCATTCACAGCCTTATTTTATAAAGAATGCTCACTTCTTTCATAGCTCCACCTGAGCTAAATAAAATGTTGGCTGCTCCACAACATTTTGCAACAAAGAGGCAAATATTAATAACTGTGAAAAAAGAATTCTTTTAATAAAATCTGCTGGCTAACTGTTATGATCTTATCAACCTGTTAATGGCAGGTTGCTACATAAATAATCAGAAATAATGAACTTTCAGACTGCAAAAACAATCATATAGGAAATTTAATTCCACAATAATAAAGTTGATTTAAAAGTTTGGCCTTCGTTTTCTTATAACTTTGAATAGTCCAAAAGTCTCTTTATATTTAGCAGGTACATGAATTATTCAGTTTTAGACATTATTTGAAAAGGCAGATACGGAAAGACTGTTCTGATATAGAAAGTCTTTAAAATAATACCTGTGGCGGTGCATTACTTTGATGCTCTCTGGACTCATTGGACTGTGTGATACAAGCATATTGCTGCGTGGTGTGCTTGTTCCTGAGCAGGCTGGACTCAATTTTTCCAGAGCAGGTAACTCCTGTAAAGGGCATTAAATGCTAGTTGTGTATGAGATAAGGGAGAATATAATTATAAGTATAAAACAGGATACAACCAATATGGCCTGTCCACATTATACAAGCAGCATCTCTACATGTGTGAATGATAATAGAAATGAAATAAACAAAGATGAAGAAACTGAAAATTGGAGTTATGGTGACAAAATTCACTCCTAAAATGTAACAGGAAGACCAACTGTAAAGACAAAAAGTATGGAAATTCTATATCTTGGAATAGCACTGATAATGCTCTGTTTAAACTGGATATTTCTTGGCATGGAACCACAACATGAAGATGGTAAGGTCATGAAGACACTGTGTTAACAATGTATGTTTAGTGGAACACTAAACCACAAGTTTGGAAAAGCTCTTTTGCACCATCTATGCCTCCACAGAGTCATTTCTCAATGCTGAATTTCAGTGAAACAAGATGAAGAGACAAAATTTCATTACTACTGACATAATCAAAAAAGCCCTTTTGGTTGTTTGAAGTTTCTCTTGTAAACCAAGTTTCTTTTTGCACTTTAGCTTTTCTGAAGATATTAGCTACTTGCTGGTACATCTCCTTGGTGATTATACCCATCTTCCATTTCCCATGTATATCCCTTTTAATTCTTAGCTTAGTTGAAAGCTTCCTATACATGTGATGAGCATTCACTCCCCCTCTTGAAAATTCAACTTCTGTCTTTGTTTAAGAAGAGTTTAAATGAGAATGATAAGAACATAGCCTGTACATAAGAAAAAGAAACATTTCACTTGAATTTTCTGGGTATCACTTTTTTTGGGCTCAACAATTCATTAAATCACACAATTTAAGGTTTGGAAGGGGCCTGGAGGATAATCTAGTGCATAAATCCACTACTAGTCAATTATATGGCAAGTAGGCAGCCATATGAAATGAACAAACAAACAAATACTATAGCCATTCAGCTTCTGTTTAAAGTCCTCCAGCTAAGGAGACTTCACCACCTCATGAATCAGTCTAAACCAAGGGTCGGAAATGGCGGCTCGCGAGCCAGATCTGGCTCTTTGGCCCCTCGGCTCTGGCTCTCTCTCTCTGTCTGCCGCCCGATATCCGGAAAGCCGGTCTCCGGAAGCAGCGCGAACCCTGGGGAAGAAACAGATGCTGATTGGTGGAGGCTCAGAAGGAAGGACGCCTCCACCAATCAGCGTGCGCCAAAGGGGAGCAGAGAGGCGGGCTGAGCAAGGCGAAGCCCGATTGGCCCTGCTTCCCAGAGGCGTGGAAAAAAAGACCGGCGCGGGGCCTCGCTCAGCTGCGCGAGGAAGCGCTCCAAAAAGACCGGCGCGGGGCCTCGCTCAGCTGCGCTGGGCTGTTGCCCCGCTCCAGTTCTCGGCCCTGACCACCCGCCTGGGGCTGCTGGGAGATGTGGTTCAGCCGCTTCCGGAGAGCTGCGGCTTCGCCAACCACGCCCTCTGGCGCGCCCGGCAGGTGGCTGCCCACCATTTGCTAAAACGCCTCCAGCGAAGACGACCTCCCCCCGCGCGCCTGCAGCAACGCGGGCAAAAGGGGAGCGGGCGTGTGTGCGTGTGCAAAAGGGTTGAGGAGGTGTAGAGGTGTGCGTGCGCGTGCAAAAGGGCTGAGAAGGACTCCCCTCTCCCCGCCACGCTTGCAAGGTCTCGCCTACCGCTTCTCCCCGGGGCGTCTGCAAAGGGGCGCGCCACTTGCCCCGCGCCCGTCGCTGCAAAGGGCATCTCCCCCGCCGTTTACCCGGACGTTCAGGCGCCACAGCAAGAGCGGTGGGGGGGCTCTGCATCCGGAGGCCCGGCTGCACGCTTCCCACCAGAGAGGGAGAGGAAACGCAGCCCCTTTTTGGAGCGCTTCCGCGCGCAGCTGAGCGCTGGGCTGTGGAAATGCGCTGGCGCTGGTAAGCGGAGGAGCAATATCAACTTCTGCTGTTGCTCCATCGGCCGCAAGCCTGGTTCATTCTGCGGCTTGGGGCCAAGAGATGCCTGGGGGCGACCACCTCCCCGGTGAGAGATTTCTGCCTGCCGCTCTTTCTTCCCGGCGGAGGCACTGAGGCTTAAGCTGACTGAGATCCGCTTCCCAGAAGGGAGGAGAGAAACCATTGGAAGAGGGCGCGCGCCTGTCACTGGGGAGGGGCCGCGTTTCCTCTCCCTCTCCGGTGGGGAGCGTGCAGCCGGGCCTCCGGAAAACGCTGGAACGCCGGAAAACGCTGGAGGCGTTTTAGCAAATGGTGGGCAGCCACCTGCCGAGCGCGCCGGAGGGCGCGGTTGGCGAAGCCGCAGCTCTCCGGAAGCGGCTGAACCACATCTCCCAGCAGCCCCAGGCGGGTGGTCAGGGCCGAGAACTGGAGCGGAGCAACAGCCCAGCGCAGCTGAGCGAGGCCCCGCGCCGGTCTTTTTGGAGCGCTTCCTCGCGCAGCTGAGCGAGGCCCCGCGCCGGTCTTTTTTTCGCGCCTCTGGGAAGCGCTCCAAAAAGACCGGCGCGGGGCCTCGCTCAGCTGCGCGCGGAAGCGCTCCAAAAAGACCGGCGCGGGGCCTCGCTCAGCTGCGCTGGGCTGTGAAGCTGGACAAGCCGCCAGACCTGGAGCGCTTCCGCGCGCAGCTGAGCGAGGCCCCGCGTCGGTCTTTTTGGAGCGCTTCCGCGTGCAACTGAGCGAGGCCCCGCGCCGGTCTTTTTGGAGCGCATTTCCACAGCCCAGCGCTCAGCTGCGCGCTGAAGCACTCCAAAAAGACCGGCGCGGGGCCTCGCTCAGCTGCGCGCGGAAGCGCTCCAAAAAGACCGGTGCGGGGCCTCGCTCAGCTGCGCGCGGAAGCCTGGGCCTCGCGGAGGGAGGGAGGCAGGCAGGCAAGCGGGCGGGGCGGGCGGGCAGCCCGGGCCTCCTCCTCCTCCTCCGCCGGGAGCGGAGGAGCGGCTGCCCGCCTGCCTCCGCCCGCCCTGAGGGGACCCACCCGGCGGCGGCGGCGGCGGCTCCCCTGAAGCGCGCCGCTTATCGTCGCCACCCACCTCATTTCCCCCCCCACGGCCGCTCTTCGCCACAGATCCCGCCGGAGCTGATCTCCCTGGACCCCGGGCAGCTGGGCCGGGTGGACGCCGTCTCCCTGCAGCAGCAGCAGCGGAAGGAGCGTGCAGAGAGGCTGGTACCTGCCCGAGCAGGTGGGCACCAGTGGCGCTCCGCTGGCCACTCTGGGAGGGCGGGGCGGGGCGAGACGCAGCTCTGCCGGGCTCCGGGCATGCGGGGGCTGAAGGGCCGGGACTCGGCGGGTGGGCGGCTGAAGCGGAGGAGGAAGGTGGCAGCCGAGCAGCAGCGGGTGAGTCCCCTGGCGCTCCCCGTTCCTCCCCTGCCCCGGCTCCGCCCTGGCTCCTTGGTTCGGAACAGCTTGGCTGCCGAGGCAGAGGCGCAGCCGGCGCCCTCCAAAGCTGGAGCCCCCGCAGCCCGCAGATCGGCGCTGGATCACTTCCGGAAATAGCGGGGGGAGAAGGCCGGCCGCCTTCTGCAGGCAAGGAGGGAGGGGCGGGAAGCCAGTGGGGGAGGGAAACTGCTTCATGGGCCCTCCCACCCGCCCCAATAAGCCACGTGATTTGCTCCCGCCCGCAAACCCCGCCCCCTTCCACGTGATTGGCCCCCGCCCGCAAACCCCGCCCCCTTCCACGCGATTGGCCCCCGCCTGCAAACCCCGCCCCCTGGCTCTCGAGCATTTCAAAATGTGCACGAGCATGTCAAAATGGCTCCCGGCATAAAAAGTTTGCCGACCCCTGGTCTAAACTATTGCTGAACAGCTCCTATCACTGGAAATGTGTTCCTAATATTATAATTTAGGAAAATGTTATGATCCATGGCTAACTAGGCTAGGGTGTTATTTGAAATGGATTTCTATTAATAACATCATTCTGTCCCAGTGTTAAAAACTACAAATTTATATTTATTCTATTTTATACAGCATACTGGATAAGGTCAAAAAATACACCTCATTGTGCTATTCAAACAAAACATTTTAGGGATTTAAAAAACTACAAAGACAACCAAGGCAGCAATTGTTAAGATTGCAATTTGAAGAGAAAAAGTATGTAATTGAAGTAAAATAGTTTAGTTAATCTTTTTCCCCTGTGGCATTTCCCCCCTGAAAACCATTCCCACCAAGCATTTCCAACAGGAAGTTGAGATTTTTCTTCAGATTATAGTTTCTAACTGTATTCTGTTAAAATTACGCTCAATAAAGAAACACTGAATTATATGTGACAAGCACTCACTCCCCCTCTTGAAAATTCACCTTCTTTGATTTGTTTAAGAAGAGTTTTCCAAGCTCCTCCCACTGCCCATTTTTAATTAATTGGAATGGTGTGTAATTGTAAGTATTCAGCTTTTGTCCAGTTCCTATAGGTATGTCATAGTTGAAAACTTTTTTTAAAAAAAGCCAGAAATTATATTTAAAAAATAAATAGTAGTTATGAACTTACATGGTACAAACTAGATCGCATCATCTGAAATTGGTCAATTAATTTCTTATGGAGTGGACGCATCTCAGGATGTACAAACTTCTCATGCACTGCCAGACCTATTCCTAGGATATGTACCTGTTAAAATTAAAATCACTTCTTATATATTCAGCTTCAGAGAGACTACAGTGTAATACTTTCAATATTGTATGCTTACTGAAAAACCATATTTAAATATCTGGCTAGTTAGCCAAATAGTTCATGATTACTAAATATGATTTCCAGATTTTACCTGTAAGAATTGTAAATGATAGCTAAGCAATAATTCATTTGTTTCTCTGCTAACTCTTCCTGAAACAGGTCTTCTAGAAGCAATGATGAGACTATGAAGTAATAGCAGTTATAACTGGATAGATAGCAAACATGCAGATACAGATGAAGGGTATTTGATAAATTGCTTGTTTTGAGGAACCATGAAACAATCTAGCACACTGGGCTTTTTTATGAAAAGGAAATGTGAGTTCTAAAGCATAATCTCTTTAAAAGAAACTTGTTCTCCAAGTGTGTATACTTCTATTCATACTATTGAAGATACAAGTGGGTAATAAATATTAGCAAATAGCACTTTGTAGATTTGTATTTTTCTCACTTCCTTATTTTTCAGTTATTTTCAAATCTCTCTATTGGTTTTATACATCTGGTACATTATATTATTCAGGTGGAGATGAAATCCTACATTTCTACATTTTTCTGTTTTGTCATTACATTCCATGGATGTTTTATAATATGAACATAAATATAAATGTATATGTAGTATAATGTTCTGGCCTAGAGTATTTTGTGTAATTTGAATAAGCCTACTTAGACTTTGCATTATTTTAGATAATATCAAAGAAATAAAATTTTATTACAGTACTCTTTTTTTTTAAAAGGACAAGAATACCTGTTCATGCATCAATTCTTTCAACTGTGTGATTTTTTCTGCATCTCCAGGATGAGTGGATATATAATCCCTATCAAAAAAGGCCTGGAGAAGAAAAATAATTAGTTTTACTTGGGAAATAGCCTGTTACTTAATAAATATATGGAAGAACAAAAATAAGCCTTGATATCTTTATTTTTATAGAATGAAACATGAAAAACCTCACTTGACCTAGGTTCCATGACCTAGAACATGGAATCCATTTTAAATATTTTGTCACTCTTCCTTCTCCTCCCATTTTATGCAGCCTATATTTTCCCCATTCTTAGAGGTATGACTCAGTAGTAAATCCAAAAACCAACACATAAAAATCAGTGGCAAGGGAAATTTGCTATAGGACAACGTTGAGCAATCCTTTAGTAGACCATAAATTTATTTTAAATTTCAACAGAAACACTATCAACACAACATGCTTCTAGACAAAATCCTGAAACTTTCATATTTACTGTTTCCACTGAACAGTAGATGAGAAATAAGCAACTTCAGAAATTTACAATATAAAAGTGTGTTTCTTGGGATTTTCTGCATGCAGATGACCCAGAAATAATTTTACTAATTTACATTTTAAATAAGATAATTGTATGATCAACATTACTTGACAGCTATAGTTGTTGAAAAATATGAAGCAAAGGCAATTCTTTAGCAGTTGTCACTATACTTCTCTTTTAGACATACATCCAACATTACCAAGATAATGACTTTCATCATTTTATTAACAAAGCAATTTCTGAGGCAGCATCTGTTATTTTCCATTAGAACTACAAGCTTTGTCTTTTCAATGAAATTCATATTTATAGAAATAATAAAATATGATGCTATAACAATTTACTTATCTACACAGAATGTAGAATTCCCCAATATAAAATAGTTACAACTGTTTAGATCAGAATATGGACATAAAGCTAAGCATAGTGTTATAATTAATTATGAAAATTTGACACTATTTCTTATGTTCTGTTAAACATAACAATGAAATACAACTGGACAACCTGTACTGTGAAAAGTTGCTGAAAGTAACAATAATCAGAAAAGCTTGGATTTACCTCCTGATACCGTGCTATGCCACCATTCACAGCAGCATCAATAACTCCATTCAGGCACATACTGAGTAGATTGATGTTCCCATGCATTTGTTTGTGTTGGTACTGGCTTATCAGTGTCCTTAGCTCCTGATTTTTGTTCTCTACTACTTGAATGGCATTTTCCAATGGGCTTACTTCAACCTATAAGACATACAAGCATACATCAATACTATCCACATTCCTATACTATCATTTTTCTATTAAATTAATCATATACTATATATATATACTGTATGTATGTATGTATGTATGTATGTATATATATATATATATATATATATATATATATATACACACACATACACACACACACACACACACACACATACATACATACATACAGTATGTATGTATGTATGTATATATATATATATATATATATATATATATAATTTTATTAAGAATTTTGATTATAATAGCAAAATCTAATACAAACTAAACTTAAAGAAAGAGAATAGAAAGAGTAAAAGGTGCAAGGAAAAAAGAAAAAAAGAGAAGAAAGAAAAAAGTAAGAATAAAGAAAGAGAAAAGAAAAATGTAAAGAAGTTACTTCCAACCTTCATCACAAGTATAAACAAATTTAGTGACTCTTAGACCCCCTCTAAGGTTACAAACAATTATCTCTATATCCTGTATCCAGTCCCTTATCTATAAGCAAATCCATAAAGCATCATCTTTTCAGTCCTGGTGTCAGCAGAAAGTCCATAAAGGGTTGCCAGAAATAACAACATAGCTTGTTTTAACCTAACTAATATAAACTAACTTTATATTCCTTCCTTTTACTTCTAACAGTCTTAATCTTTACTTCATTCAAATACTGTTGTAGGTTTTGATTTCTCTTCATTTCTTTTTTATACCATCCCATTGCATCACAGTTCTTCAGGTCTTTAACAAGCCTCTTTTGTAATTCCAATAAGAAAAAAATATCCAGGTCATTTCCTTGGTTTATCATTTGTATTTCCCTTTTGATTTTTAAAACATCAAGCAGTTTCTTTTGTATATCCAGTGAGACATCCTTTTGCAAGTCATTCTTTTGGCCTGTCATTTGTAAATCCACTTTCAGTACCATTTCTATCTTGTCAGATAAAATTTGTTCCACATCTGTCATTTCTTCAATAACATCTTTTGGACATAGTCTATCCATAGAGGCAGACATCATGACTGACATTGTTGATATTGTGGATACTAATTTCTGGCTTGATTCTTCAAAAGTCTCTTTTAATATTTTAAATGTTATAATGTTTGCATCATTTTGTAGGTCCCAGTTAATTAACACAAAGGGTAGGCTTGTGTTTTTTTCCTCTGCCTAGAATCTATAGTCCCTCTAGTGTCTAGTTTTTAAAATCATAAAATTCTTATCTTTGTTATGTCTTGCAAAAACCCAAACAGATCTACATCCCACGAGAAGCTGTTTGTTCTTTACAATTAATTCCAAAATCTTATTGTAAAAGTTTCTATATTCCAAATTTATCTGGACCCTTAGTCTGTTTATAACTTTCTAAGATCAAGATCTTATTTAGCTTTTTGCTGTTTACTTCAAATTCTTAAGCTTATGATTAAAATTTTCTTTGATGCAGGATTGAAGGCAAAGTCATCCAGCGTTTTCAAACTTGTCATTCCAAACTTCTCTAATAGTTTAAAAGTAGTTAATAACCAATTTCCAAAAGTGATTAGAAAGTGAGGTTAGCGAACTTAGTGTCCTTTAAAAGGTGCTGTCCGCATTTGCAAGCAAGATGGCTATTTCCATCTCCCAGCGCCTGTGGTCTCCTCATGGGGAGCAGCCATCCAGAGCACGTGGACAATCTCATGTCCTCTCCTTATCCGAAGAGGTTCCAAGGAACCGGTCTACTCACCAGTTCCTTGGTCTTTGCTGCAGTCTTCGTCTCCACTTTTGGGGAGACATTTTCATCCACCATTTCTTCCCTTGGAAGCCCTTCTATTAAATTAATCTTAATTATGTGAAACACTCATTTGTTACATTAACAGACACATTTAAAGTGCTGGGTTTTTTTTATCCATTAGATAAATGTTATCCATCTTTCTATTTAGCTAAGTCCTCATACCTTAATTAACAAAAATAATACATTACCAGTTCTCGTCTTTCCACTTCAAACCAGCGAGAGATCCCAGGTAAACTGTGAGTCAGGGTTAGAGTGGTACGTTCAATCCACAAGCTCTACAAAGGAAAACATGCAAAAATATAGGAAGTGAAAAACCAAATGTGCCTGATTTTATTTGCAAGTCTTATAGACTGCTCCAATCTACCAACTTTGAGTGGCATACAACTCCCCAATTCATAATTGGGATTAAAATCATACATATAATCAATGAAAAACAGCAACTAAAAAGAATTGTTTTGGAACTAGGGGTTGTTTATAAAACATTAACAATAATAAAAGAGCTCAATCTCATGACTGTGAGACCCTTATAATAGACCAGCCTCCCTGGCTTTAGAGGAATATGGTGATAACCTTGAAGAAGCTACATAAGAAACATTAAGTAAACATCAACTTAGTCCTGGGAAGGAAGAGGGAATGAGAAGGAAATTCAAGACAACCATGCCTTGATTCTGTTTGGTATCAGAGTAGGTAGAGGGAAACTCTGACAGGCTTTCAAGCGTCTGTTACTATACTGTACAACAATACAGTTCCAGTAGTCTTTGTGGTGTCTTTGTCTTTGTGGTTCCTTCTTTGAATCCAACAATAACTCTCCTCCTGTCAGTTCCCTAGTCTAGGGGTACCCAACCTTTTGGTACCAGGGACCGGTTGTAGAAGACAATTTTTCCACGGACCGGGGGGGCGGGGTTTGCAGGCAGGAGCCAATCGTGTGGACTGGGGGCGGGGCTTGCAGGTGGGAGCCAATCACGTGGACAGGGGGTGGGGTTTGCAGGCAGGAGTCAATTGCGCGGACGGGGGCGGGGTTTGCAGGTGGGAGCTAATTGCACGGACCACCACCACTCACCTGCTGTGTGGCCCACTTCCTAACAGGCCGGGGACCACAGGTTGGGGACCCCTGCCCTAGTCCTTTCCAATTTCCTCTTTGGCTCATGAGGGATTCTGTGTGTGAGAAAACAACCTTGACTGTTTTCTCCTAGCTCTTTCCCATCCTTAGGTTATCAGCTGCCAGTACCTTCTGTATATCTTAGAGAAAATATGACAGGAAGGCAGACAGTGCCTACCTTCTCTATTCTGTCATTTTGATAGCCCTTGTTTCTACTGGAATATTAACAGCAAATGGTAATACTGTAACTGTTTTTACTAATAGATTATTAAAACTAAATAGGTCCTCTCCTTAAAAATGTAAACTTTTCAGATAAGCAGTGTTCTAGGATCTCACCCAAGGGTATCTATCACCTACAAGTGGTCCCTATGACCATGGCCCATACAGCAAATCTATTGGAATGACTTATTTCATTTACAGAAAGAGAAACCATCCTAAAATGGTTAGGATTTTTTTGTCTTCTGATCTTTTTTTCTTGTTAGTCTTATACATCTCCATTTTACTTGCTTTGTTTCCTTCTGACTACTGGCTTTATCTCCAGCAAAGGAGATCATTACCTTGTCGTGGTGCTGGAGCTTGAGCACCTCAATGAGCACCATGAGCTAAACCGTAAACCCAAGACGGGAAGGTCGTGGCAGAGAGGTCAGACTAAATATGATCCCTGGGGAAGGTAATGGCAACCCACCCCAGTATTCTTGCCGTGAAAACTAAATGGATCAGTACAACCAGAGATATGTCGGTATACCATCGGAAGATGGGACTCCCAGGTCGGAAGATGGTCAAAATGCTACTGGGGAGGAACAGAGGATAAGTTCAACTAGCCCCAGATGTGATGACGCAGCTAGCTCAAAGCTGAAAGGACGGCTAGCGGCCGACGGTGCTGGTGGTGAACGACGAATCCGATGTTCTAAAGATCAACACACCATAGGAACTTGGAATGTAAGATCTATGAGCCAGGGCAAATTGGATGTACTTATTGGTGAGATGGCAAGATTAAGTATAGACATTTTGGGTGTCAGTGAACTGAAATGGACTGGAATGGGCCACTTCACATCAGATGACCACCAGATCTACTACTGTGGACAAGAGGAACACAGAAGAAATGGAGTAGCCTTCATAACTAATAATAAAGTAGCTAAAGCAGTGCTTGGATACAATCCAAAAAATGATAGAATGATCTCAATTCGAATTCAGGGTAAGCCATTTAACATCACAATGATCCAAATATACGCCCCAACCACAGATACTGAAGAAGCAGAAGTAGATCAGTTCTATGAGGATCTGTAGCACCTACTGGATAATACGCCAAAAAGAGATATTATTTTCATTACAGGAGACTGGAATGCTAAGGTGGGTAGTCAAACGACACCTGGAATTACAGGCAAGCATGGTCTGGGAGAACAAAATGAAGCGGGATATAGGCTGATAGAATTTTGCCAAGACAATTCACTGTACATAACAAACACTCTCTTCCAGCAACCTAAAAGACAACTTTATACATGGACTTCACCAGATGGTCGACACCGAAATCAGATTGACTACATCCTTTGTAGCCAAAGGTGGCGAACATCTATACAGTCGGTAAAAACAAGACCTGGAGCTGACTGTAGTTCAGATCACGAACTTCTTATTGCACAATTTAGAATCAGACTAAAGAGAATAGGGAAGGCCCACAGATCAGTTAGATATGAGCTCACTAACATTCCTAATGAATATGCAGTGGAAGTGAAGAATAGATTTAAGGGACTAGATTTAGTAGATAGGGAAGTTCTTCTCCCAGAAGAACTATGGAGAGAGGTTCGCAACATTGTTCAGGAGGCGGCAACAAAAAACGTCCCAAAGAAAAAGGAAACCAAGAAGGCAAGATGGCTGTCTACTGAGACACTGGAAGTAGCCCAAGAATGAAGGAAAGCAAGAGGCAACAGTGATAGGGGAGATATGCCCAATTAAATGCAAAATTCCAGAGGTTAGCCAGAAGAGATAAGGAATTATTTTTAAACAAGCAATGTGCGGAAGTGGAAGAAGACAATAGAATAGGAAGGACAAGAGACCTCTTCCAGAAAATTAGAAACATTGGAGGTAAATTCCAGGCAAAAATAGGTATGATCAAAAACAAAGATGGCAAGGACCTAACAGAAGCAGAAGACATCAAGAAAAGGTGGCAAGAATATATGGAAGATCTGTATAGGAAGGATAATAATATCAGGGATAGCTTTGACGGTGTAGTCAGTGAGTTAGAGCCAGACATCCTGAAGAGTGAGGTTGAATGGGCCTTAAGAAGCATTGATAATAACAAGGCAGCAGGAGACGACGGTATCCCAGCTGAACTGTTTAAAATCTTGCAAGATGATGCTGTCAAGGTGATGCATGCCATATGCCAGCAAATTTGGAAAACACAAGAATGGCCATCAGATTGGAAAAAATCAACTTATATCCCCATACCAAAAAAGGGAAACACTAAAGAATGTTCAAACTATTGAACAGTGGCACTTATTTCACATGCCAGTAAGGTAATGCTCAAGATCTTGCAACGTAGACTCCAGCAATTCATGGAGCGAGAATTGCCAGAAGTACAAGCTGGGTTTAGAAAAGGCAGAGGAACTAGAGACCAAATTGCCAATATCCGCTGGATAATGGAGAAAGCCAGGGAGTTTCAGAAAAACATCTATTTCTGTTTTATTGACTATTCTAAAGCCTTTGACTGTGTGGATCATAACAAACTGTGGCAAGTTCTTGGTGGTATGGGGATACCAAGTCATCTTGTCTGCCTCCTGAGGAATCTATATAACGACCAAGTAGCGACGGTAAGAACAGACCACGGAACAACGGACTGGTTTAAGATTGGGAAAGGAGTACGGCAAGGTTGTATACTCTCACCCTACCTATTCAACCTGTACGCAGAACACATCATGCGACATGCTGGGCTTCATGAATCCAAGGCTGGAGTTAAAATCGCTGGAAGAAACATTAACAATCTCAGACATGCAGATGATACCACTTTGATGGCTGAAAGCGAGGAGGAGCTGAAGGTGAAAGAAGAAAGTGCAAAAGCTGGGTTGCAGTTAAACCTCAAAAAAACCAAGATTATGGCAACCAGCTTGATTGATAACTGGCAAATAGAGGGAGAAAAAGTGGAGGCAGTGACAGACTTTGTATTTCTAGGCGCAAAGATTACTGCAGACGCTGACTGCAGCCAGGAAATCAGAAGACGTTTACTTCTTGGGAGGAGAGCAATGACAAATCTTCATAAAATAGTTAAGAGCAGAGACATCACACTGACAACAAAGATCCGCATAGTTAAAGCAATGGTATTCTCCGTAGTAACCTATGGCTGCGAGAGCTGGACCGTAAGGAAGGCTGAGCGAAGGAAGATAGATGCTTTTGAACTGTGGTGTTGGAGGAAAATTCTGAGAGTGCCTTGGACTGCAAGAAGATCAAACCAGTCCATACTCCAGGAAATAAAGCCAGACTGCTCACTTGAGGGAATGATATTGAAGGCAAAACTGAAGTACTTTGGCCACATAATGAGAAGACAGGATACCCTGGAGAAGATGCTGATGCTAGGGAAAGTGGAAGGCAAAAGGAAGAGGGGCCGACCAAGGGCAAGATGGATGGATGATATTCTGGAGGTGACGGACTCGACCTTGTGGGAGCTGGGGATGGCGATGGCGAACAGGAAGCTCTGGCGTGGGCTGGTCCATGAAGTCACGAAGAGTCGGAAGCAACTGAACAAATAAACAACAACTGGCTTTATGGCTGTAATAAAGATTTGATTCATGTAACTTAGAAAAAAATGAGGAAATACAGTACAGTAGAGATTGATAATGTTAATTATCAATTTAGTACTAAAATGTCATCACCCACTAAATTAAGTGGCAGAAGATTTAAAACAAATTTGCTCCCACAAGATGACCTATAATTAATAAGGTTTTAAACAGGATTAGGTAGATACATAGAAGAATGAGCTACAAGATATGATAGCTAAATAGAATGTTTATGTTCAGAGGCAGTTATCAGTTATTGGGGACAAACAGGGGAGGCCGGTTTTCTTTGTGGCCTTCTTACAGGTTTTCTGGAAATATTTGACAGCCATATTTGGAAATGAGTTGGACCCCCTGTCTCACTGAAGATCAGGTTTTTGTGAGCCTTTGGACAACAGAATATGAGTGGTCTCTTCTGCAATGCTAATTTGTGTCCACCTTATCTTGTTTAAGCTTGCCTGCCTCTTTCTTTTTTGATCTTCTGTTTCTAAACTAAAAGAATGCATCCAATATGTTAGTCGCTATTGTTAAAGCAAAAGAATAAAAAAGTTCAAAATTGTATTGACTGCCTTATATCAGAGCTTTCCAAACTTTTCATGTTGGTGACACACCTTTTAGACGTGCATCATTTCGCAACACAGTAATAACAGGGCTCCCCGCCCCC
Source organism: Charina bottae (assembly GCA_023362775.1). Taxonomy (NCBI): domain Eukaryota; kingdom Metazoa; phylum Chordata; class Lepidosauria; order Squamata; family Charinaidae; genus Charina; species Charina bottae. The sequence goes on from JALMGJ010000022.1 coordinate 5,479,118, forward strand.
CGGCCCACGCGATTGGCTCCCAAGTGGAAACCCCGCCCCCGGCCCATGCGATTGGCTTCCGCCTTGGGCAGGGCAGGACAGGGTTGCCCTGCCCCGCCCCACGGATGCCCTGCCCTGCCATGCCTCTGCCAAGAAAAGCTGCGGTCGCGAGGCGAAAAAGCCTCGGATCACCACAAAAAGTGACAGTGGGGTGGGCGCCCTGGGGTGGACCGAAGCTTTTCTTGGCAGAGAACCAATGTTGCAAGGCGAAAAAGTCTCAGATCACGCAAAAAGTGACGGTGGGGGGGCGCCCCGGGGTGGAAAATATCCACGCCGATCAGCTGTGCGGCAGGGAGGCGGAGGCGTGCCAGAGCTACCCCGGTAGGGGCCGAAAAAACCATGGGGAGCAAAAGTGGGGGGGAATTCAGGGTGCCCCTTTGAAAGGGCAGGCTCCGGGGACCCCAAAAATGCCCTCGGTTCTGCGAAAAAATGCTGTACCAAGTGGCAAGGAGGCAAAAAGCCGGCAGCGCGGTTCCTGAGGAAGCCTCCCTGCCGCTCGGTGCATCACCCCAATCAGCACTTCCGGTTCATCGCGTGGCACACCTGGACATTCCTGGCGACACAGGAAAGCTATGCTTTATATAATATAGTGATGCAAAAACTTGCATTTTTAGTCTGTTACAGCACAGCGCTGTGCATGCCTAATCAGAATTATGTCTTACAGAGCTTGATAAGGCTTACTCTTGCAACTGTTGAGCTGCTCCACAGGCCCTACTTTTATATCATAAGGCTCAGTGGTTAAGACACCAGGCTTGTCGATCGGAAGGTCGGCGGTTCGAGACCCGAGCGCCATGTGACAGAGTGAGCTCCCACACTCGCCCCGGCTCTTGCCAACCTAGCAATTCGAAAGCATGCAAAGACTGCGGAAGCGTCTTCGGACAGTGCTGACTCTTCGTCTAAGAAACGGAGATGAGCACCGCCCCCTAGAGTCGGACACGACTGTGCAGGGGAAAACCTTTACCTTTTTATTATTTTTTATCAACATTAAAATTGTTTACTATTTGTTTTGAGGATAGCAATAATTTTATGAGCTTTTACATACTGTATATCTCAAACCTCATCAATATATTTTGCATAAAAACAATATTAATGTATTAGGAAGCATTAGAACCTTAAATTCATTTTCCTTGTCTTTGGGGCCCTTGTGGAAAGGCCTGTCATAGCGGAATTTCCTGATGTTGTTAACTCGATAAAAGCTCTTTATGCGATCAGGGACACGATCCATATGTAGGACATCAATATTATCAGGAATTGGAGTCACTGCATAGATTTGCAAGTCTGTAATAGAGTCCAGTCAAAGGAAATAACTACATAGGTACGAAAGAAGAATACAGATCAGCCTTACAGACTGCATCAGTGACATGTATACATTACAGATCTTTATTATTATTATTATTCAAATTCTTTTTAAACCATATACATACAAGAATCTCATGCAGCATAGCAACTACAATTGCCAGCTGTGAATCCGTGCAGTTTTAGCAGGTATGGCATTCTATGGCATGTACTTGCTAACATCATGTAGTTCTGAATCTGCTCCTCCAAAGTGAAAGTGAAATGACATGTAATTCCAATCTTATTTCCTTCCCATTTCCACTTGCATCCTGATCTGTCATGAAATGCTATTGGATGAGCAATTTTTTAAAGTGATATTCATTTTAAAAAGGAAACTTTGTTCAATAATTTTCCTGGTTTCTGGCACAGATATTAGGACAGACTAAATGAAATTCTGAATTCCTATGTCCTTAAAAGCTCTTCTGAGCCCTAATTTGTTTTTAATTTAGCACTGATTAAACAAATATCCATCTTTTTTCAATATTTTTCATAAGCAAACCACATCCATATTTTAACATTTCTCCAATTATACTTTCTACTGTTTTTCAATAGTAGCTTTAAATCAACATTACCACAGCATTTAATCCATTTTTATCTGGGCATCAGTATTTATACATTCATTTCAAGTTTAGGAAGGAATTTGTATTACTTTAGTGTTTATTTCTCTGTGCTGTGTAAGTTTCCTGTTTTTATTTCTCTGTGTAAGCTGTGTGATTGTATTTCAGCCTTTTATGCATATTTCAGATTGTGCATGAGTATTTAATTTCTGGTTTGAACTTCTTGTGATTTGAAATAAGAATTTGCAATTCTTCTCCAACCTCTATACAGCAAGTTATTTTTTATTTGGAGTAGACAGAACTGAAACAATTTTTATTTCCATCAAAATTCCTATACTTTTCTCTTCCTCTTCCTCTTAATTGTTCTTTGTTCTCTTTGATTACATTCTTCACATCTCTAGGTCTCTCTATACAGATTAAATAATACCTTATTTTTTTTTACCAAAATCATTCTCTTAACATACATTTTTCCTATCCATCTCATCATTCCAGCAAGCTTCATTTTTCAATCTTCACATTTAATGTATATAAATCTACACATTCCTATGATGCTCTAACATAATTATTTTCACTCTGGTCTAAGCAGCTTCTGCATCCTTTTTCTTTATATCCATACTTTCATTTATTTCAATTTATTTATTTATTTAATTTGTATGACCACCCAACTCCCCCAACGGGGGACTCTGGGCGGTTTACAATAAAACCAAGGTTAAAATATAAATATAAAATTACAAATTTTTAACATAATATAAATAAATGTAAAATCCAATCTGGTGAGTTGATCATTTATTTTATTTATTATTTATTATTTCAATTTATTCCCTACCCATCTCCCATGCAAGGGACTCTGGGCGGGTATAAATACTAGGAAGGACATTATGGTATTAACCACCCCCAGGAGGAGCTATTACTTTCCCCCTCCCATGCTAGGCGGCAGAACAAGATTTTCAGATCTTTCCTAGAGGTCAGGAGGGAGGAAACCTGTCTCAACTCTGGGGGCAAGATATTCCAGAGGGCAGGCACCACTACAGAGAAGGCCCGCCTCCTGGACCCCGCTAGATGAAATTCTCTTATTGATGGGGCCCGTGGCAGGCCCTCTCTGAATGATCGGGTCGGGCGGGTTGATGATATGGGGATAAGACGGTCCCTCAGGTATCCTGGCCCCATGCCATGTAGGGCTTTAAAGGTGATAACCAACACCTTGAATTGGACCCAGAAGCAAACCGGCACCCAATGCAGCTCGCGGAGCAAAGGTGTTATATGTGCTGATCTTGGTGCACCCAAAATTGCCCGCGCGGCCGCATTCTGTACCAGCTGTAGCTTCCGGATATTCTTCAAGGGTAGCCCCATGTAGAGCACATTGCAATAGTCTATGTGGGAGATGACAAGGGCGTGAATGACCGTTCGGAGGGCATCGCGGTCCAGGAATGGGCGTTAACTGATGCACAAGCCGAAGCTGTGCAAAGGCCCTCCTAGCCACGACTGCCACCTGCTCTTTGAGCAGGAGTCATGAGTCCAGGAGGACCCCCAAGTTCCGCATCGGCTCCAAATGGGGTAGTGCCACCCCATCCAGAATCAAAGATGACAATTTCCCGGATAGCGCGGGGCCATCAATCCACAGCCACTCAGTCTTGCCAGGGTTCAGCTGAAGCCTGTTGTTCCCCATCCAGGCCCCCACAGCCCCCAGGCACTGAGACAGGGTGGCGACCACATCACTTACTTCACCTGGGATGGAGATATACAATTGAGTATCATCATAATATTGATGATACCTCATCCCATGGTGACTGATGATCTCACCCAGCGGTTTCATGTAGATGTTGAATAGGAGAGGAGAAAGAACCGAACCCTGCGGCAATCCACATAAGAGAGGTCGTGGGTCGGATCTCTCCTCTCCTATCACCACCGACTGGGAGCAGCCCCGGAGGAAGGAGGTGAACCAGCGCAAAACTACGCCGCCCACCCCCAACTCCCTTAGCCGCCACAAAAGGATACCATGGTCGATGGTATCGAAAGCCGCTGAGAGATCCAAGAGAGCCAAGATGGATGCACTGCCTCCATCCCGCTCCCACCAGAGATCATCCATAAGCGCAACCAATGCAGTCTCTGTCCCATGTCCCGGCCTGAAACCCAACTGAAAGGGGTCTAGATAATCCGTTTCATCAAGAATCCTCTGAAGTTGCAACGCCACCACTTTCTCAACCACCTTTCCCAAAAATGGGAGGTGGGAGACAGGACGAAAATTGTCCAAGATGGTAGGGTCCAGGGATGGCTTCTTGAGGAGGGGGTGCACCAATGCCTCCTTAAAGGCAGTTGGGAACACCCCCTCCCTCAAGGATGTATTAACCATCGCCTGGACCCACCCGCAAGTCACCTCCCTGGCAGATTTTACCAGCCAGGAAGGGCACGGGTCTAGATGGCACATGGTGGCATTTACAGTCCGGAGGATCCTGTCCACTTCCTCAGGCCCAACAGGATCAAACCTTTCCCAGATAACAAGGCAAGATCGGTCTCCTGGCATCAAACCTTTCCCAGATAACAAGGCAAGATCGGTCTCCTGGCATCTCCCCAGACTGCGCTTCACGCTTGGAGTCCAACTTAGAACGAATCCGAGCGATTTTATCCGCACGGCCCTGCAGGTGGGTCACTGTCTCCACCTTGCCCAAGAGAGATCAAGTAATCTTGAACAGGGCCGTCGGACGGCATTCTGCGGACACAATAAGAGCGGAGAAATATTCATGTTTCGCCGCTCTTACCGCCACAAGGTAGGCCTTAATAGCGGCTCTAGATTGTGTTCGGTCTGATTCAGTCTTCGTCTTTCTCCAGCGGCGCTCCAGACGTCTCTTCACCCTCTTCAGAACCCACAACTCCTCTGTAAACCACGGGGAGTGATGGTTCAAATGGGGCTGGAGAGGTCGCATCGGCACGGTCCTGTCCAAGGCCCCGGCCGCCTCCCTATTCCAGGCTGCGGCCAGGGCCTCCACTGGACCATGCAGCAGGTCCTCGGGTATTACCCCCAGCTCCGTCTGAAACTTCATTGGGTCCATCAGTCGCCGGGGGCGGATCAATCGAATAGGTCCTGCCTCCCTGCGGAGTGGGATGGCATAAGAGAATCTCAGGGTCACCAGGGCGTGATCTGACCATGACAACGGGGATAGTTCTAACTTTCCCCTCAGGTCACTTTGCCATTGCTCTGAAAAGAAAACCAAGTCCGGAGTGAGTCCACTGTCTTGAGTCGGGTCTCGAATAATCTGCGACAGGCCCATGGCTGCCATGGTAGCCATGAACTCCCAAGCCGCCTCCGAGGCACGCCCCAGGGACGGCACGTTGAAGTCTCCCAGGACCATAAGCCTCGGGAGCTCCACTGCCAACCCCGAGACGGCCTCCAGCAGCTCAGGCAGGGAGGTTGCTACGCAGCAGGGAGGCTGGTACAGTAGCAACACTCCCAACTGTTCTCGAGAACCCAACTTGAAAAACAGGGTCTCACATCCGACCACTTGTGGAGCAAGGCCCCTGAAAGCCACTAGAGACTCTTTAATGACAACCGCCACCCCTCCTCCCCTACCCCAGTGTCTCGGCTGGTGCTACACCTGAAACCCGGCCGGGCACATCTCTGAGAGGGCTACCCCTCCCTCTGGGCCCAGCCAGGTTTCGGTAATACATGCCAGGTCGGCCCCCTCCTCCCTGATTAAATCCATTGCTTTCCATTCTTCCATTTCTCCCAAAGATCTAGTCTTTACAATACTAAAATGTGGTGTGTCCCATATTCAGAAACTCTCAACACTCTTGTATCTTTAACCAATTCTTTAACCATTTATTATTACCAACTTTAACAACACTCACAACAATCTAAATGACACTAAGTCATTATTTCTTACATGCATTTTACCCCTTCCCCTAGTTATCTCACACGTAGACTACTGTAATGTGCTCTACATGTGGCTACCCTTGAAGAATATCCGGAAGCTACAACTGATCCAGAATGCAGCTGCACGGGCAATTTTAGGTGCACCAAGATCAGCACGTATACTGCTCCTCCGCGAGGGGCACTGGGTTCCAGTTTGCTTCCAGGTCCAATTCAAGGTGTTGGTTATCACCTTTAAAGCCCTACATGGCATGGGACCAGGTTATCTGAGGGACCGTCTCGTCCCTATTGAATTGACCCGTCCCACCCGGGCATGTTATGGACCCCATCTTTAAAAGAATTCCACCCAGTTGGGTCTCAGAAGCGTGCCTTCTCTGCAGTAGCGCCCACCCTCTGGAACATCCTTCCCCCAGGGGTGAGACAGGCCCCCTCTCTCCTGGACTTCAGGAAAAAACTGAAAACCTGGTTTTGCCACCAAGCCTGGGACGGGAGGGGAAATAGTCAATCTTGGGGATGGCTAGCACCCTAGAATGGACCGAGAACGGCGTTTGCACTCCGGATTGAGGAAGAACTGTAGCCATCTGGATTCCATTTTATTTTATTTATATCTTTTAATAATTATAATATTATATATTTATTTCACTTTTATTGTGATTTGTTTTGTATTTTAATTCCGGTTTTACTGTAAACCGCCCAGAGTTCCCCCTTCGGGGGAAGATGGGTGGTAATATAAATTAAATAAATAAATAAATAAATAAGTCACAATATTCCATATGCTGTGGTCAACACCAAATAGGCCCATGTAATGTCCAATTTTACCCTAAGCATGTTAAAATGTGCAAGCAAGGATCCCTAATTTACAGCAAGATTTATGATAATAAGTGTTCTCTGACTTTGATATGGGAGGAAAACATGGAAAGTGGGTATGTAGATGAGCCCTATACCTTCTTATTAGCTCAAATATGTGTTGTAATAGTAATATGCAATAGTAAGATTCCATCAAAAGCAGGGAGGCAGTTTTATCCCAGCAGCTATTAAACTATTCATTGCAAAGTGGGTGGCTCATTTATTATGAGGGGTAATTAAGTATACCCCTTCATGGATCACTGCCTTGTCGTGGCGAAGGTGCTTGCGTAACTCAATGAAGTCAGGTCAAGACGGACAGGTCACGACGGAGAGTTCTGACAAAACGTGGTCCACTGGAGAAGGAAATGGCAACCCACTCCAGTATCCTTGCCAAGAAAACCCCATGGACAGTATCAAAAGGCTAGAAGATATGACGCCGGAAGATGAGCCCCTCAGGTCGGAAGGTGTCCAATATGCTACTGGGGAAGAGCGGAGGGCAATTCCGAGTAGCTCCAGAAAGAGTGAAGTGGCTGGGCCAAAGCCGAAAGGACGCTCAGTTGTGGATGTGTCTGGAAGTGGAAGGAAAGTCCGATGCTGTAAAGAACAATATTGCATAGGAACCTGGAATGTAAGATCTATGAATCAAGGTAAGCTGGATGTGGTGAGATGACAAGATTGAACATCGACATCTTGGGAATCAGCGAACTAAAATGGACAGGAATGGGCGAATTTAATTCAGGTGACCATTATATATACTACTGTGGGCAAGAATCCCATAGAAGAAATGGAGTAACCCTCATAGTCAATAAAAGAGTGGGAAAGGCAGTACTGGGGTACAACCTCAAAAATGACAGAATGATCTCAGTTTGAATCCAAGGCAAACCATTCAACATCACAGTAATCCAAGTCTATGCCCCAACCACTGATGCTGAAGAAGCTGAAGTCGACCGGTTCTATGAAGACCTACAACACCTTCTAGAACTAACACCAAAAAAAGATGTCCTTTTCATCATAGGGGACTGGAATGCTAAAGTAGGAAGTCAAGAAATAACCGGAATAACAGGCAAGTTCGGCCTTGGAGTACAAAATGAAGCAGGGCAAAGGCTAATAGAGTTTTGTCAAGAGAACACAATGGTCATAGCAAACACTCTTTTCCAACAACACAAGAGACGACTCTACACATGGACATCACCAGATGGTCAATACCGAAATCAGATTGATTATATACTTTGCAGCCAAAGATGGAGAAGCTCTATACAATCAGCAAAAACAAGACCTGGAGCTGACTGTGGCTCAGATCATGAGCTTCTTATCAGAAAATTTAGGCTTAAATTGCAAGAAAGGTGAAACTTACATGAAGACCAGAAGACTGGATTATAGAAATGGAAGTGTATATGACAAAGAAAAGTTCTTGTATATTGAATGAAAGACTAACATTTAAGGCAAATTATTGTATTTAAAGACCAAAGATAGATGGGAGGCTATCTATTTTCTATATTTCTTTTGTTTATTATTTTCTTGACTTCACTTTTTCTTTACTTTTTTCTTACTTTGAATTTCTATCTTTATTTCTTGCTTTAACTTTTAATATGTATTTAAAACTCAATAAAATTTATTAAAAAAAAGAAAAAGAAAATTTAGGCTTAAATTGAAGACCGTAGGGAAAAGCACTAGACCATTCAGGTATGACCTAAATCATATCCCTTATGAATATACAGTGGAGGTGAGGAATAGATTTAAAGGATTAGATCTGGTAGACAGAGTGCCTGAAGAACTATGGATGGAGGTTCGTAACATTGTACAGGAGGCAGCAACTAAAACCATCCCAAAGAAAAAGAAATGCAAGAAAGCAAAGTGGCTGTCTGATGAGGCTTTACAAATAGCTGAGGAGAGAAGGAAAGCAAAAGGCAAGGGAGAAAGGGAAAGATATAACCAACTGAATGCAGATTTCCAGAGAATAGCAAGGAGAGATAAGAAGGCCTTCTTAAATGAACAATGCAAAGAAATCGAGGAAAACAATAGAATGGGGAAGACTAGAGATCTCTTCAAGAAAATCGGAGATATCAAGGGAATGTTTTGTGCAAAGATGGGCATGATAAAGGACAAAAAAGGCAGGGACCTAACAGAACCAGAAGAGATTAAGAAGAGGTGGCAAGAATACACAGAAGAACTATACAAGAAAGATCTTAATGTCCCTGATAAATACGATGCTGTGGTCACTGACCTTGAGCCGGACATCCTAGAGAGTGAAGTCAAGTGGGCCTTAGGAAGCATTACTAACAACAAAGCTAGCGGAGAAGACAGTATCCCAGCTGAGCTATTTAAAATCCTAAAAGATGATGCTGTTAAAGTGCTGCACTCAATATGCCAACAAATTTGGAAAACTCAACAGTGGCCACAGGATTGGAAAAGGTCAGTTTACGTTCCAATTCCAAAGAAGGGCAATGCCAAAGAATGTTCAAACTACCGTACAATTGCGCTCATTTCACATGCTAGCAAGGTTATGCTCAAAATCCTACAAGCTAGGCTTCAGCAGGATGTGAACCGAGAACTACCAGAAGTGCAAGCTGGGTTTCGAAGAGGCAGAGGAACTAGAGATCAGATTGCCAACATTCGCTGGATAATGGAAAAAGCAAGAGAGTTCCAGAAAAACATCTACTTATGCTTCATTGACTACGCTAAAGCCTTTGATTGTGTGGATCACAACAAACTGTGGCAAATTCTTAAAGAGATGGGAGTACCAGACCACCTTACCTGTCTCCTGAGAAACCTATATGCGGGTCAAGAAGCAAGTTAGAACCGGACATGGAACAACCGATTGGTTCAAAATTGGGAAAGGAGTACGACAAGGCTGTATATTATCACCCTGCTTATTTAATTTATATGCAGAGTACATCATGAGAAATGCCGGGCTGGATGAATCACAAGCCGGAGTTAAGATTGCCGGGAGAAATATCAACAACCTCAGATATGCAGACGATACCACCCTAATGGCAGAAAGTGAAGAGGAACTAAAGAACCTCTTGATGAGGGTGAAAGAGGAGAGTGCAAAAGCTGGCTTTGGGCTCCAAGATCACCGCAGACGGTGACTGCAGCCATGAAATTAAAAGACGCTTGCTCCTTGGGAGGAAAGCTATGGCAAACTTAGACAGCATATTAAAAAGCAGAGACATCACCTTGCCGACAAAGGTCCGTATAATTAAAGCTATGGTTTTCCCAGTAGTAATGTATGGCTGTGAGAGTTGGACCATAAGGAAGGCTGAGCGCCGAAGAATTGATGCTTTCGAACTGTGGTGCTGGAGAAGACTCTTAAGAGTCCCTTGGACTGCAAGGAGGTCAAATCAGTCAATCCTAAAGGAATTCAACCTTACTGCTCATTGGAAGGACAGATGCTGAAGCTGAAGCTCAAATACTTTGGCCACCTAATGCGAAGAGAGGACTCACTGGAAAAGACTCTGATGCTGGGAAAGACTGAAGGAAAAGGAGAAGGGGACGGCAGAGAATGGGATGGTTAGATAGCATCACCGATGTAATGAACATGAATTTGAGTAAACTCCGAGAGACAGTGGAGGACAGGAAGGCCTGGCGTGCTATGGTCCATGAGGTCACGAAGAGTCGGACATGACTAAACGACTGAACAACAATAAAAATTGAGTAGAATTATTCCTATCATAGTCCCCTTGAATAAGTTCAAAGTTTTAAAGAACTCTTTTTTAGACCCCCAGATGCATTTGCAAAGCAGTAGTAAGACTAGAGGTAAGGCTACAAAACAGAATATTGGTGGACAGCAAAAGAGATTCAAAAACACTCTCAAAGCTAATTTAAAAAAATGTAATATCAGCATTGAGAAATGGGAAGCCCTAACTCATGAGTGTTTCAATTGGAGGTCAGCCTTTATTAATGGCGCTATGGACTTTGAAGAAGCACGAGTACAAGGCGAAAGGGAGAAAAGAGCTAAAAGGAAGGCACGTCAGGCAAACCCTCATCATGACCGTCTCCCATCCGGAAACCTATGCCCTCACTGTGGGAGGTTGTGCGGATCCAGAATTGGCCTTTATAGCCACTTACGGATCCACTGTTAAAATTTTACCTTTGGAAGACAATCTTACTCGGCTACGAGTGATCGCCAGTGACCCAAAATTCAAGCCAAAGTCTAGCTAGCTAGCCACAAAACTTGGCTAAGGCTTATCCTGGCACCAACTGGGTTGCTGCCATCTGAAAACTTAAGATCTATATGGTGGAAGAGTACCTCAGGTAAAAATTATATTCCTATAGCCTTTCACCTATCTATCATCTCTAGGGAGCAATAAGGTTAGAGGCAATTGAACAGAGGATCCAGGATACAGCCTAACAGAATTACTTATTTTATTTATTTATTTATTTATTTATTTATTTATTTATTTATATATATATATATATATATTTCAATTTATATACCGCTCCATCTCCCCACAAGGGAACTCTGGGCGGTTACTTACATCAAACCTCAAAGATGCATTGACCTCACAGAGATTTCCAATGACCTACTCTGGCAGCTTAATGTATATTCACTTATACATCCTAAAAACTAATGGGAATTCTCCATAGCTTGATTTAATATCCTATCATTGGCTCTTCTAAAGGGACGTTTTTGTAAAATCTATTTCCCAGCGGTTCTTCCCATATGAATTAGGTGAGATTGAGTCAATTGAACATATTTTACTTATGCTGAAAATTTTATTCTGATTCTCAGCTTTATTCTGATTTAATTCAGCTTTCACTTTAAAAATTCCCAGATTTTCAGACAAATGTTACCTTCAGTTCTATTTGTTTCAAAGAGTCTAAGGTTGCACTTTTAGTTTTCATTTCAATTTATTAAATTTAGTTACCAAATTTTGTTTCTTAACAACAAGTACTCACCATATGACTGTAGCTTCATAACACTTACTTAGAGAAAGATGTTGGAAGTGAGTGTCAGGAAGTATAAACTTATACTGATTATTATATGATTACTGTATATTTTTATTTTTATCAGTCAACGTTTCACTGAAATCAAGTCTAAGACTGTAATTAAGTTTGATTTGCTTTGGTTATAATTATGTTTTGTATTTATTTTGTTTATCTTTAGTGTAGATTGGGTTGTTGACTGATGCAAGTGGCTTTGCTGGGAACATGCAGTATACAAATATGATAAAGTCAAATTTCATACATTTTAATCATGCTTATTATGGTTTCTCCACTCATCCTTTTCTCCTAAGCAGAGGAAGCTGCCTTAATATCTGGTATGTAGCTCATAGATCCATGTGTGTCCTGCTGGGTTTATTTTGGAAATTGATGAAAAAGAAGCAACAGGCTTCATCTGTGCTTGATGATTAGAAGAATGCTATTAATGTTCCCTTGTACAATTGGAAAAGTAGCAAGAAGTGTTTGCAAAGGGTATGACAATGAGCAAAATTTGGGATGAACAAATGTTGGGCATAACACATTCAGGGCAGTATTAAGATAGGCACAGGCAACTTGCAGGTAATTTGGAATGAGTTGGACTATTCTGTTATAACAAATCATTGGTTAGAGCTGTAAAGAATGTTAAATTAGAATTCTATTAAGATGAGATTAATTCAAGAAAACGTTTTTTTCAAGTGTGCATGGTAAAACAAGAGATACAATCAAGAATGAATGTGTGCTGAATTAATCTACCGTATTTTCCGGCGTATAAGACGACTGGGCGTATAAGATGACCCCCAACTTTTCCATTTAAAATATAGAGTTTGGGATATACGCCGGAAAATACGGTACTCGCCGTATAAGACTTCTCCTGGCCAAGTGCAGCCCCCAGGGAAGAGCAGGAGGACGAGCGCGGGAGAAACGCGGGGAGGGGGGAGCAAGCTCCGTTCCCTCGGAGCAGCCTTGGGAAGGGAGGGGGCAAAACGCAGTGGCTCCAGGACGGGCTTCCAAATCGCCCACAACGCTCAACGGGCGATTTTGGAGCCCGTCCTGGAGCCACTGCGTTTTGCCCCCTCCCTTCCCAAGGCTGCTCCAAGGGAACGGAGCTCGCTCCCCCCTCCCCGCGTTTCTCCCGCGCTCGTCCTCCTGCTCTTCCCTGGGGGCTGCACTTGGCCAGGAGAAGTCTTATACGGCGAGTACTATTTTCCGGCGTATAAGACGACACCCGGCGTATAAGACGACCCCCGACTTTTGAGAAGATTTTCCTGGGTTAAAAAGTCGTCTTATACGCCGGAAAATACGGTATATTGAATATTAAAGTAAGGTAATGGTATGAAAGGAGTACTTTGAGGTGGTTTGGTCATATAGATGAATTAAGACCAAACTGCAAAACAAATAGATGAAGGAAAAAAGAATAAATGGGTTAAGAGGAGGAAGAAAACTGAAATCTTCATGGCTGGATGAAGTTGATGAGAACCTCAAAAAGAAAGATGTGAGAAGTTTAAAGAACAAAAGGCAATATATGAAGCAGTGTTTGGATGTGATGGAAGCAAGAAAGCTTTGCAAGGATAGAAAGGTACATAGAAGTATAGTGAATGGTGTTTGAATAAAACAGGTCTATCTATATTGTATAGTCAAAGGCTTTCACGGCTGGAATCCGATGGTTGTTGTGGGTTTTCCGGGCTGTGTGGCCGTGTTCTGGCAGTTTTGGTTCCTAACGTTTCGCCAGTAGCTGTGGCTGGCATCTTCAGAGGACAAGAGCACAGCTAGAAGATTCTCTCTGTGCCCAAGTGGAGGGTGTGTGTTCCTGCTGGTGTTTATAGCTGCTGAGAGGGTGTGTGTCTTCTGTGGGTCATTTACAAGAGATTAGAAGAGGGTTCTTTGTGGTGATTAGGGGTTGTGGTGCTGTCATGTGTGGGATTAGCACATCTATTGTGTGAGTTGTTTGTATATTTCTGTGGTTGAGTAGAGTTCGTTGACCTTTTGCAAGCTGTGTTTTCCAGGACTGGCAGCCAGGTTTTGCTGATCTTTAGGCTTTCTTCTTTTTTATTGAAACTGTGTTGGTGTTTATGTATTTCAATGGCTTCCCTGTATAGTCTAACATAATGGCTGTTGGTGTTTGTCCAGTATTTCTGTGTTTTCAAATAAGATTTGGTGACCAGTTTGTTTGAGAGCATGTTCAGCTATTGCAGATTTTTCAGGTTGCTGTAGTCTGCATGTGTCTTTCATGTTCTTTTATCCTGGTGTGGATGCTGCATTTTGTGGTCCCAATGTATACTTGTCCACAGCTGCAGGGTATGCGGTAAACTCCTGCAGCGGTGAGGGGGTCCCTTTTGTCTTTTGCTGATTTTAACATTTGTTGTATTTTTCTGGTGGGTTAGAAGACTGTTTGGAGGTTATGTTTTTTCATTAGTTTTTCCATGCGGTCCGTGACTCCTTTAATGTAGGGCAGAAAAATTTTGCTTGTGGGGGGCTGTTTTTCTTCAGTTGGATGTTGTTTTTTCAGTTTGATAGCTCTCCTGATTTTATTCTTGGAGTAGCCATTCGCCTGTAGGGACCAATCCAAATGGTTGAGTTCAGAATTGAGAAATTGAGCTTCACAGTTCTGATTTGTGCGATCCACTAGTGTTTTGATGATGCCTCTTTTTTGTCGTGGGTGGTGCCACGACACGACAAAACTGCCAGAACACGGCCACACAGCCCGGAAAACCCACAACAACCATCTATCTATATTTTCTCTTCTTTTTCTTATCTCATTAATTTTTCTGGCTTACTATTCCTTCCTATGCTTTATGCTTACCTTGAAATGGAATAATATGATTTATGTATGTATGCATCCTTGTTGAATTCATATTATGACTGGTAAACGACATGGCATTTCAGCCATTATTAATTAATATAAACAATTTATAAACCAATGTACTGTATCTTCTCAAAAGGAAGATGACCTAAAATTTAAAGTGAATCCCCTCATTCAAAGGGATGAGACAGAACACAGGTTATAAATTCATAGACAAATCATTTGTAATGCCCAGGTTCCCCACGGCAGTAATGTAGAACTTGCAACTCCAGTCGACACCAAGCCATTTGCATATATCAACCATTCCTTCTCACAAAGATACAACTACATATGTAGAAGCATGTGTAAGAGGAAAGGATATTTTTGCTAGGAAAAGAAGAAAATGGGAGTGGGAATAAAATTTGATAGGGATGAGGCAAAAGGCTTGGAAATGAAAGAAAAGAGAGAGAGATTTAGATTCCTATTTAAGAATTATAAAAAGGGTTGAATGCTCTCTCCCCAGTCACTGGTGAGGATAATCTTCTAAAATGCTAGTTTTCGAAAAGACAGAAAGAAAAAAAATATATATGTAAGAATATAGTAGTAATATATTCTTATTTCTTCTTTCTCTTCTCTTTTTCTATTTCTTTTCTGCACCTTCTATTTTTCTTTTTATTCTTTTATTTTTTAGCTTGTATTAGTTTTTATTGTTGTAATTGTAATTTTTAATAAAATTACTATAAAAAACAAATTTTAAATATGATATGCACAAGTAAGGCATGTGCACAGTTCCATGCCATTATGTATACACATAACATCATATCTGGGGCGGGTGTGTGTGTGTGTGTACCTTTTCCCAGTGTGAACTAAGACTGTGTGACATTAAAATATTTTGCATATAATGGCAAGCATATTCCCTCCCTAAGGCTCATAAAGGCCGAGGACTACCCACTTTTAAAAAAAGCAATACCAATTATTTTTCCTGTTGAATATTTTTCCTTCCTTTTGACAAATAGGAAGAACAAAGATGTCCTCTTGAAGCTTTTTATTATATGTAAAAGCAGTAATACTATCCAATAAATTCACAGTCAAGGCCTACTACAATACTGGCAAATGAAGTAGACAATATTCTTTCCCTGTTTAAACAATATACTGAAAAGATTATCATAAATGCTTTATTGAGTCCGTGTTTGCTATTGATTTCACAACGCAATTTATTATATATATCATAAAGATGATAAATTACATTGTAAACTCCTACAACAGCTATGTGTAAAATATGCACCATATCTCTGACAAAGCAGACTCCACAAAAACTTATAGTATGCAATAATAAATGTGTTAGTCTTTAAGGTGCTACAAGATTCTGTTGCTTTTTCTGCAAAACACTAATAAGGCTACCCCTCTGGGAACATGTTTATTTGGGCATTCTCATTCTTTTTAACAATAAGGAATCTCTGTTGACATTTCTTGACTTCCCTTCACAGAGGAAAGGGAAGTATGCAACACACTTTTTCTAAAATGTCTTGAGATGGGGATATAAGAATAGAAATACTGTAGGAGTAAAAACAAAAAATCTTGTCAGGAAATTACAGAATATATTTCCATGATAGGTTAGGAAAAATTAACATGTATGATGATCATCCAATGAACAGCAAAGCTTTCTTTCACAACTTTGACAATGTATGCTATGTTCTATTTTTAAGCAACCCCCCCAATGCAGTTAAGTTTTGACTGTCTGAAAACAGGCAATGAAAAATATTATTATTACTATAAATATGTTCTAATTCTGAAATCCTTTTCATTTTGCAGCAGCTTTAGTAACTTCATTCTAAAACATTAATAAAGGATACACTGGGCATCACACTGCAATATGCTATCATCTGGGTGATTTGGATGTTGCATTGCAATGGCCTGTGGAAATTCACTAAGCATTCTTTGTTGGAAGGTCTCTAATCTCTCATAGTCATGGCCTCGACAAACATACTCTTTATTCTGCAAGGAAAAGAAAGCAACATGAAATTAAGATAGTTCCCTTAGCCTCCTCACTTTTATTTAATAACAAGGCTAAAGGCACAAGGGAACAAAACAGTTTAATCAGACCCCAGATCACCAGTCAACTCCTTCAGGGGGAGCATAATTCCATCCAGAGTAGGTACCAGGACCAATGTTTCCAGATTGCCTGGATATTTATTAATACAACTCCACCCAGGTAGTATTTTGTCTGGGCTTATTTCACTCCATCTAGTTCTTAACAGCTTCCAAACACCAGTTCAAGCTTTCCACACCATCCCTGGTTTGGCCTGGGATAGTAATATATAAATGAACCTAATCAGCATACTCATAAAATCATAGTATCATAGGGTTGGAAGGGACCTTGGAAGTCTTCCAGTCCAACTCCTTGTCCTAGACAGGAATCCTCAGACCATCCCAGACAAATGGCTGTCCAAACTTTGACTCCAGGACTCCAGGAAATAGACTGTTCCATTGCTAAATAGTTCTGATGATACCTTACCTTAAATTAATGATGATGAGTGATGATCACTCCCAGTAGCTTTCATGTGCATGATAAATAATTACTGGGGAAAGTAATGAACCCTGTGGAACCCCACAGTGGAATAACTGTAACAAGAATTTGAGTGCCTACATCACTACTGCCTGGAACCTCCCACTCAGATAGGAGAGAACCACCATAAAGCAGTGCCCACAATTCCCAACCTTTGCAGACAATCCAGATAGTTGATAGTATCAAACACTGCTGAAAGGGACATACTCTCACCATCTAGGTCTTGGTGAAAATCATCCTCCAACACTACTAATATTTTTGTCCCATGACTGGGCCCGAATTCCAACTGAGGAATAAAACCACTTATCTTCCCTGTCTAAAATGTGAACATTAATGTGTTATTAATGTGTGAACATTTTAGACAGGGAAGATATGTGGTTTGAAAGAGGGGTCAAGGAATCCATTTATGCCAACTTGGAAAATCCTTCTTTGAATAGAGGTGGGGGCCTCAGGCACAATCTTTTCCCTATTTTCCTTCCTGCTTTGTCTTCTGTGCCTAGGAAGATTAAGACCATTTCGCAATCTCAACAACAGCAAGGTAATCTTAACGATCCTCCTTTGGATGATAAAGGGACTTAGAAATAAACATCTCAAATAACCATGACCTAGCCCCAGGTGCAAGGTCACACAGCCACCCTAGAAACATATTTAAGGATTCCCTTACAAACTTTGCTCAGACTGAAGAAGCTTCTTGGATAAGGAGCGAAATGTTTCCACTGAGAAAATAGAAATCCAGTTGACATGATTCAAGCTACAGACAATTCCACCTGGATGACTGAGAACCTTCATTGACATGTAATCAAGCTAATTTTTCTAAGAGCTGCATCCTTACTTACAAGCTGTATTTCCATCTGGTTTGGAGGCTGTAGGGCCTCAGATAGAAAGTCTGTGCAGAGAGTGGTAAGGGCAGCAGAAAAGATAATTGGGATATCTCTGCCCCTCATCCAAGATTTAGCACATGCACGCTGTTTGTCCAGAGCTCGAAAGATCATCAGTGATGCCTCTCATCCTCATCATGGTTTGTTTTCTTTGTTACCCTCTGGGAAGAGGTTCCGCTGTATCCGATGTAGAACAGCCAGATTGGGAAACAGCTTTGTCCCCCAGGCTATTGGATTCTTGAATGCCAAATAGGTTCTTTTGTGAGTTAAAGAATGTATATTTTTTAAGAATGTATATTTTATAAGAATGGGTATTTTATAGTAATTATGGTTTTTTATTATTATCATTAGTATTTTATTGCTTGAGTGAATTTGTGAGCCAACTGCAACGAAATTTCATTCTATTGTGCACTTGTATAGTGGGATGACAATAAAGTTATTATTCTATTCTATTCTATCCTTGAGACTCTGCTTGCTAGCCTTCAATTTTGAGTATCACTCTGGGTGAAGCCTGACAGTCACACACAACATCAAAACCTGTTCTTTCTTCTTCCAGAATACAGGACACAGATAAGGAATGTAGGTTACAAGAAGGCAGGTTCCAATTAATATTAGAAATACTTCCTACCTGTAATAGCAATTTGACTAAGGTACCAATTAACCACAGAGGTGGTGAGCTTTCACTGGATCTGTTCAATTAGGAGCTAGACAGTCATTTATCTGGGATTCTTCACTTTGGATTCTTATACTGAGTGGGGGGTGGGAAATTAGAGTTCATATCCTAAATAGTCCTTTCAAACTGATTCTATTATTCTGTGAATCTAAGTCTGGTTCCAATTTAGTATTATTTGGTAATGCTGTTAAACTGTAGAAAGACTTTTTGAAATTTCAAATATAGCTGTCTTATCACTGCAGTTATAAGATTTATTATATGTACAATATTTTGCATGAAAAAACTCAGTCATGTTTTTAATAATGAAAAAGCCAGTAGGAATGCATATACATTCCAGCTACAACACAACATTAAATGTTAAAATTTGAAAAATAGGGACAATAACTAGAATAGCAGAAACAATTCCAATATTTTAGATGAATTAATCAATTGTATAACTTTCTAGATAAATCCTTATTTTGAAATTGAACAAAAAATACTAAATATTCCAGTCCTTCAACAAATACACAAAGTATCTTCATTATAAATTGCAGTTAATTCATACAGTAATATATATCTTAAATGTACTTACACGAAGAAAGAAAGGAAATTTTCTTCCATAAAAGCCAACTCTGAAAAATTCAGGTTCCAGCCTTTGCTGTTCCATTATATTATCATAATAGTTAGCTTCCATTTTCTAAAGATAGGAAAGAAAAATTATACTGGGTCTGAAATAATGTTGTAAGAGAAAAATGCTGACAGCATGCTTGATGTAACACTATGCCTTTATCTGATGCCATTAACAGGTGGTTTTCAAAATGTTAAGTATCATACTATCATGGAAGACATAAGGATTAAATCCATATATACTCAAGATAATTCTACACAGAATTCAATTTTTGATAGGGAGGATTCTATGTATAAGTACTTTTAATACAAGCATATTTTTTATAGAACACAATAATGCTTTTTGTACTGTACTTTCTATACAAGCTTATATGCTGGTCTTTGACTGCAATAAAGATTTGATTTGATCTGATCTATACAAGCTTAAGGTTACAAGAACGCAAAGAACAGTTAGTGACAAACAATTTTGGCGAAATTGAGTTCATCAGGTCATAAAGAGTCAGAAGTGATTGAATGTCTGAACAACTTTTAGTATAAAGCTGCCATGTGTGAAATTTCTCTTAAGATATCTAAACCAAAATAAAATAAAGTCTAATGCTTTTTTTCTATATCATTAGATAAAGGCTGAGTCCATAAAGAGCTTTCCTTCTCTACCTTAATTAAGCTATTTCAGATTAATTTTAAAATCCACATTTTATTAAAATGAATATAGAAAGTGAATTCAGACATTCAGTCTTCTTATATATAGTTATTCAAATGGAAATCGCAATGATTTAAATTTAACACTATAAACTGAAAATAATGATATTTTTTAATCTTTAAATCAGCACTGTTTAGCTGCAGGTTGCTCGTTTTAGAACCCACTGAAGGAATGAAAATTAAATTTCTTGCGAAATCTGTACATATATTTATATGCAAGTATATGTGAGGCATCAGTTTGGATTTGCATGTAAATATCAGAGCTGAGAACTTTTCATACCCCTTGTTTAAATCTAAACAACCAGAGTCAGTGGGGAAGCCGGCAGTAAGTTGCAAGTCCCAGGTGGCTTGCAAGCAGGCCAGCAGGCAGGTAAGTGGCTGCTGCCAGGCGGGAGAGGGAGTAAGGGGATGTGTGGGTAGCTGGGGAGGCGTGGGGCGAATGTGGTGGGGCTTGGAGTGGCTGCTGCCGGGTGGGGGAGGGTGCACGAATGGCTGGGGAGGCGCGGTGCGAGTGCAACAAGGCTCTGGGAGGGTGCACAAGTGGCCAGGGGCTTGGGGTGGCTGCTGTCAGGTGGGAGAGGGTGCGTGAGTGGCTGGGGAGGGTGCGTGAGGATGTGTGAGTGGTGGGGGAAGGTGTCAGGGTGGCTGGCGTGGTGCAGCGTGAGTGCAGAGGGTCTGGGGGTGGTGCATAGACTTACCCGAACATTTGCAACCTTCCCTTCCAGCTTCCTCATTGACTTTGCTTGTGGGAAGCCAGCACGGAAGGTCACAAATCGCAACCACATGATCACAGGACGCTGCAACCATTGTAAGTGCGAGCTGGTTGCCAAGCACCCAGACTGCAATCACGTGACCGCAGGGGTGCTGGAACGGTCGGAACTTCAAGGACTGGTCGTAACCACTACTCATTCAGCACTGTCGTAACTTCGAACGGTCGCTGAATGAGTGGTTGTTAACCGAGGACTACCTGTATACTTCCGATTGGTAAAAAATTGTGACAGCATTTGTCCTACAGAAATGTCAATTAAAAAGTTGAACGTCACCCACCCGAATCCAGCTGAGACTTTGATAATCATATAATGTTTCATACTGAGTAGCCAGTTCTCTGCATAATGGGATTCCAAATTCCCAGCTCTGAAAAGAAAGATTAAAAACTGAGATGAAATAGGATTTTTATACATGCAAAATAAGTAATTAATGAATAACAGCAGATACTAAAATGTAGGATAGGTTCAAGAAGATAGTTCTGCAAGGAAGTATAGGAAAGAATTCACAGATGAATCTAAATTCTATGTTCCCACTTCTTGTTGCATGTAATTCTTCACTCAATTCTTCACTCAATTCTTCACACTAATTCTTCACTCAAACAACACTCCCACTCTTGGGAAGAAAGAATATAGAATGGTTTATTCCTTGCCCTTTCTTTCTCTCTTTATATATGAATGAATGAATGTGTGTGTGAGTGTGTTTGTACACATCCTTACACAATGACTCCAACTTAGACTATGATGACATCACATCATCTCTTTGCATCATTAAAACAGTTGCATCTTTTTTCAGGCTTCGTGACTGCTTCATAAACTATTCCTAATTGTCTACATGTGTGCTTTGCTGGGGGGAAAAATCATTGCATTTGTGCATGTGCATGTATGTGTGGGCCTGGAAAATGGTTTGGCTGCATTGATTACTCAAGGAGAGGTGCACATTATGAAACACTTCTTTGAAACAATTCATACAACCTGATTAGCACCTCCTTTGGAATGTAAAAAAGTAACATAGTTGAGAAATTCTGGTGAAAATTAGATCCAGCCCTGCAAGTTCTTGTGTAACATTTCTACTGAAAACCGCATTTTCAGAAACATATTTATCTTGTGGTGCCTAGTAAATGTATGGCCAGATTTCTTACAAATCTTTTAAAGCTCTTCCACATATTCCACTTACCATGGCACAAAAGACACTGTGCTAACCATTTTTAAGGGACATGATTTTGCCTCTGCCTAATCCACTGCTAAGGCAGCCTGAATTGGGCTTTAGGCATTCCACCATGAAAGTGGTGCTCTCCCTCCTATCCCAGCGCAAGTCTTTCCATACAAACGATATACAGTACAATGCCTCAGTGACAAGCCTGGGGCTGACATGAGCTCCTATTGGATGCTTAAGTCTACTGCAGGTACACTGTCTCCCCCACCGGGTTGTTGGGCATTGGGACTCTATTGCCATTTTGTTTTGGCTACATAAGAGACTAGACTCCTGGCTTCTATGCCTCTTTTTCCTTTTCTTTTGGAATGAGAATATTGACCTCCTAAGGGCTCAGCACATTGTAATGGAGGTTAATATACCCATTAGAAGCTTGCTACCACTTGTTCTTCAGTTTTCAGCACTCATTCCAAGGAATGTCAATCTCAGGGAATATCCATCTCATGAAATCATAACATGTATGAATTAACTTCTCTACAGGAACATCATAATATTAGTATTTCTGGGGAAAATTAAACAAAAAGGGAAAATAAATATGCTCCTAGGCAGTAGGATGTGTTAGAGCAGATCCAGACAGCACTTTTCCACAGATCACAAATATGCCATCCAGCTATTCCCCATAGAGGTGGGGGTGGGGGTGGAGAGTGGGCTGTAGTAAGTGTATGTTTTTTTTAACATACTGAAATGGCAAAAAAGGAAAAAAGGGGGAAAAAAGGGGGGAAAAGGAAAAGAAAAGAGAAAGAGAAACCTCTGGTGACTAGCTAGTAGGGTGTATGTATGATACAGGTAGTCCTCAACTTATGACAGCAATTGGGACTGGAATTTCCATCACTAAGCTAAAGTGTGACTGCATCGCTTAGCGACAGCAATCCCTGCAGTCCTGGTTGCTGTCGTTTACTGAATCCCAGTCGTTAGCCGAGGCAACTTCCTGCTAGCTTCCCACAACCAAAGTCAGTGGGGGAACCAGTAGGAAGTTGCACTGCTTGGGTTGGGTGCAAGGGGGTGCATGAGAGGCAGTGCGTGGGTCAGGGAGGGTGTGTGAAGGTGCGAGGGGCGAGCAAGAGGCACCACGCAGATCGGGGAGGGTCGGGAAGGGTTCGCAAGGGGGTGCACAAGAGGCACCACACGGGTCAGCGAGGGTGCGTGAGAGGTGCCATGCGGGTTGGGGAGTGAGAGGGTGCGTGAGAGGCACCGCACAGGTTGGGGGTGTGCAAGAGGCGCTGTGCGGGTTGTGAGTGGGGTGTGAGAGGCATCGCACGGGTCGGGGAGGGTATGCAGGGGTGCAAGGCGAGGGTCAGGGAGGGTGCACAGGAGTGTGAGGGAGGCGTAGTAAGGGTCAGGGACAGTGCGCAGGGGAGTGTGAGTGGTCAGCGCAGCTCAAGTGCAGAGGGGGTGGGGGAGGGTGCGCAGGCAGGGGAGACTTACCCCAGCGATTTGTGACCTTCCTTGCCAGCTTCCCCACTGACTTTCTGGGGAAGCCGGCAGGGAAGGTTGGAAATGGCGATCCCGAAATCGCGGGGCGCTTGGCAACCGGTCGTAAGTGCAAATGGGTTGCCAAACACCCAGATTGCAATCATGTGACTGCGGGGGTGCTGTGACGGCCAGAACTCTGAGGACCAGTCATGACCATCATTCATTCAGCACGTCGTAACTTGGAATGGTTGATGACCGAATGGTCGTGAGTCGAGGACTACCTGTATAGGATTAAGGTGTAAGGAGGAACTAGAGTCCCTCAATCCAACCCTGCTACATTATACAGAGCAACTGGCAGTTGCTGGTAGGTGACGCTGACTGGGAGGGAAGAGAAAACTGGGGAAGCCACCAATTGCTACCTTGAAACTATTCTGTTTTACATCTTGTAAGAAGAGCAGCACTGCCTAGTTGTGTTACCAAAGAACAATAAAACTCAGTGGTGGGAATAATGTAATTTATGTTGTCATATTTTTCTGATGATTCACAATAATGCAGTTATGAGGAACCCCTTATCTGTGGAAATGGAAGGCACATTGGGAAAAGTGACCACGTAATGCTCAATCAATCAATCAATCAATCAATCAAAAAGTTGATATAACTGACCATGGGCTTGTAATGATAAACAGGATTTCATAACAGGAAAAGCTAATGAGAAAAGGAGCTCAAGAAGGAAGCGAGTTCCTAAAAATGGAGATATTTAAAACACAATTGCAAAGAATTCTATGACTTAAAAAAAAGGAAGACAGCAAAAGAAGCTAATGTGGCAAAAGTCTGGTGATGATCTGAAAATTCTAAAATATAGGAGATGGGGAAAAGGATAGATCATCAAGGAAGGGTATGTTTAAATGGCCTGGAATTAAACAGATGATGTCAGAACAGGAAAAGCTCAAACTGAGCTGAGGTTCACAAAGGTTCACAATCACAAGGATTTGTCAGATACATTTAAAATAAATACACTTTGATATTTTTAAAGTAATGACTTGGATTGACTAATTATCAAGTGATTATCAAATCTGCACTTAACACAAACTTGGGTAAGGTAGCTAGAAGACAGAAATAAAATTCAAAACAATCTTGATAGATTAGAAAAATTGACTTGAGAATAACATAATTTTTTAAAATTTATTTTATTAGACATTGAAAATGTATAAATGTGCAAAGAAAAACAAAAAAGGGATAAAAAAGTAAAATAAAAATGTGTAAGGAAGGGATTTATACATGTCATAGAGGTTAAAATTTTCCAGGATATCATTAGTTGACTGTGAAGAAATTTAAAAGACAAATACAAAGTTCTTTACTTATGAAACAGAAATCAAATGTTCAGACACAGAATGCGGATTTAGCAATAGTAGTTTTGAAAAAATATATTGGAATTGCAGCTGATTATTAACAATATCACTCTACAGTTTACTGTATTGCTGCTGCATACAATTATAGCACTCTTTAAGCACACATGAGCCTCGTGTGGTGCAGAGTGGTAGGCGGCAGTATTGCAACCGAAACTCTCCCCACGACCTGAGTTCGATCCCAGCAGAAGCTGGTTCTCAGCCGGCTCAGGTCGACTCAGCCTCCCATCCTTCCGAGGTCGGTAAAATGAGTACCCAGCTTGCTGGGAGAAAGGTAATCACGACCGGGGAAGGCAATGGCAAACCACCCCGCTCTATAGTCTGCCAGGAAAATGTGAAAGCGGCGTCTCCCCCGAGGGCA
The DNA here is from genome assembly GCA_023362775.1 of Charina bottae. Lineage (NCBI taxonomy): Eukaryota > Metazoa > Chordata > Lepidosauria > Squamata > Charinaidae > Charina > Charina bottae. The sequence goes on from JALMGJ010000022.1 coordinate 5,504,041, forward strand.
CATGACTCGGTGGTTGCACAGGGGAACCTTTCCTTCCTTTAAGCACATTAAAGGAAGTCATGTAGAAAAAGATCAAAACTTGTTCTTCAAGACTGCAGGACATGGAATAATGACTTTAAGTTACAGATTTGTCAGGTCCAGCCCAAGAACAATGAAGAGTCAGTCCATTCAAACTCCAGTTCTTTATTTGTTCACACCGTATAGAAAGAATCTTGCCAGACTAAAGCTACTCTACTTAACCTAAGGGGAAATAACCTGGGAGACTCTAGGGCGGGGCTATCCACCATTCCCTCCCGGACTGTGCCTCCGCTTATCTCCTCCACCTCCTTGGAATGTGCCCCCTCCTTCCTGAGAACCAGCGGCACCGCCGAAATCCACCACATCACCCCCCCTTCAGAGACACATTCCATAACATCTTCTAATTAAATATTACAAAAGGCTTCCTAAACAGTAAGAACAGTTTGACAATTAGAACTAATTACTAAGCAAGTGGATTGGCTTCTCTTCAGTGGATATATTTATACAGAGACTAAGCAATTAATTGTCAAGAATGCTTAAATTGGAAACCTGTAATGATCAGGGGACTAGACTTGAAAGCCTAAATGGCTACCTCCTACACTGTAATTCTATGAACTTGTGATTCTCCTGACAAGTAAATAAATCTGAGTACTCTCTAAGAATTTTGCAAAAACATTTACTTCTGGTTTTAGCCAACAATATCCAACAAAATGTGAAAACAATTACTAATAATCTTTGCTTACCTTGCCTTTATTAAAATAGTGAATAATCTTCCGACAAAGATTTTCTTTACGTTGCCACTCTGTCTGAGATGGATAGTGGAGGAATTCCCGAAGAGGCCTGTCCTCCCATTGTAGCAGCTCACAATACAAAAGCAATGTAAAAGCAGCCTCTGTCAAAACAACAAGCAATGAACACTACACAAAATATCAAAACATTTCAACTGCTATAGTTAAATATGCAAATAGACAAACTAAAACGTTATGAAAATCCTAAACGAATCAGATAAAAAAGACATTTTGTTAGTAAAAAGAAAATGAACAATCATGTTATGCTGAAGTAAAAGAAAAATGAATTGATACACAATATTTTATTTCTATACAATATATTGTAGGCTGCCTTTCAATAACATTGTCTTGATAATTTATATTAAGGAAAAATAAAAAATAAATAATAATACAAACATAGTAAAACAGGTAAATAAATAAAACTCAGCACACCCTAAAATTGAACCCACAGATTTTAAAACTAAGAGGACCAAGCTAAGTAAGAGGTCAAGTGAACAGAACATTATTAACCATGTACCGAAACCAGCACAGGAATGGCACCAAGTAAACCTCTAAAAGTTTGCTAATCCATAACTGGGATACCACAATTAAAAAGACTGTCTCCTTAACAAGAGAGGCAGGTGGAATAGGAATCCTGCAAAAGTTTTAAGGTTTAGGGAGGAATATTGAGAAAATGTAGGCGAGTCCCAAATGGTGTATGGTATTAAAAATGAACACATTAAATTTAGCCCAGAAACCATCTGGGAGCCTGTGTAATAACAGGCCTCATATGATTAAACCAGTGAGTTCTAGTTAGTAACTTAGCAGCCCTGTTATGGACCCATTTTTAACATACTTTTTTAAGATTACTCATTTTTAAATTTTTAACCCACTGCTGTTGACCAATTAACATTCTGGATCTAATAAGTGCTCGATAAACAATGCATCCACACTGCAAACTTGAAGCTTTATAGGGAGTGTGATACTATTATTCTTAGTCAATAAGCCAGTCAAAAGTAATTCCAAAAAGTTTTTTGGAATGAGTCTTAATTTGTTCATCTTGTTCCAGATACTGAGATTCAAAAGAGACACAGCCTGCATGTCTTCTGAAAATGAGGCTGAGTATGCCCAATATGTTCAATTAATCAAAAATAAGATGCAGTCACATACAGAACACACACACACACACACTTTTCTTCATCTGGATTTAGGGTTTAATATGTTATGTGAACCTATTCAGAAAGATACATCTGAGACTCTTTCACATACAGGTAACAACTTAGACTAAATACTGTATCTAGATGACCTTTCCAAAAGTTTAAATACATGCTAAACTTTAGAAACATGCAAAATCTCCTGTGCATTAATTATTCTGTATTCTGTTAAAACAGTGTGCCCCCTACTTAAACTGATAGTATCCAATGATAGCTGCAAGATGTGTAGAATATTTAAGCTACTCAACCCATTACATTGAAGATGAACTCAGGTGACCAGTACCAGATGAAAACTGAGGCATGTATTGGCCACTTCAGTTTGATGTAGAAATGCCCCTTTTTCTAGACCCTAGTTAGCCTCATTTGTTCCCACTCTGCTGTTGTCTCTCTAAAAGGCTTAACACAATGGTGAGTGAAATATAAATGAAACTTCTTGCCCAGTTTTGAAATATCACAGTGAAAAAATGGTGAAATAGCATAACAATAAGTGTATTAGTGAAACAGTGTAACACTGAAATGTTGAGACCATTACCCTACCATTGCCTCCCAAATAGAGAATGGAGAAATCTGAAAGTCAGCATTTGTTCTCTATATAAAGAAAGGAAAGAAAGTACTGCTTATGACACCACTTCCTTCATGGCTTCAATCTGAAATTATTCAAGTCAGATTATAACAGAATGCATTTAGGAAGATGGGTATAGGAAGGAGTCTAGAAATGACAAAATCATGCAGCCCACTCTCCACTCCCAGGCCACTTTTTTGGAAGCACCATGATTGGGGAATGTTTTTTGCACAGTTGGTGCATGCTGGAGGAAGATAACAAAGCCACAAAAATTGCTACATACACAACAACAGGAGAGTGTCATTTGATTGTTAGATGGAATAGACATAAGAGAGCCAGGTAGGGATCAGCAATAAAGAATCTCTGGCCCGTATAATGAATAAGACCTGGGAAGGCTCTCCATAAGGAAGTAATTCACCACTTTTACTTAGCCTACTACTACATAGGCTAAGAATGCCTGTGGAATCCAAGGGCATAATTGAAAAAAGATTATTCTGACTATGGTGTTTTGCTGTAAGGCATGCCAGCTTCCTTTCAACGTTGTTTCTAATTATAATTTTAAATTTAAAAAGTAGAGTAGGGCAGAAGGTCTGGCAGGCACCAAGAGTGGTAACTATGAACATATTGAAACCCTTTGATGAGACTTCCGGTGGGGACATGGCGGACTGAACAGCTGTGCTCGCGGGCTCCACAGGCAGAACTGACAACATGGCAGGTTTTTTTGGGCTCAGGCAGGTTTTTCCTGAAGCCCTGGAGCTTTTTCACAGACAGAAAACGCTCAGAATTATCCCATTTGCCCTCCAGAACAGTGACTTGCAGTCAGAGGATCGTAAACAGCATTTGCACTAATCTGGTAAGAGCCGCCGGGAGGCTGGGACATCACCATTCCCAAGCCGCGCTGTAGCCTTAAAGGGACATTAAAACCAGCCACCCCATTTCTAAAACACCCAATTTATATCTTTTTAAGTTTATGTACCCTAAGAGAGGCTTTCTACAGCAAGGAGAAGCGATCTCTCTTGGTGCTTATCATTATTTTCCGGGATTAATTTTTAAAAATCTTTTAAAGTTTTGGCTTGTTTCCAATCCTAATACTAAGGAGGACTGATAGTAAATAATTGCCTCCCTGCTATTATTTTTGTACTGAATTTGAAGATTTTAGTATTTCCCTACACGTTGAATCTGCTGTTTTGAATCTTCAGCTTTCTGTCACCACTTTCTCTGGGGAGCTGCTTGTTATCATACCTTCACTTATGTAAACAGCTTCTGGAAATTTTCCATTAACTTTTACTTTCGCTAGTTAAGTACCTAGGGGACACCATAATCTACTGCCTGAGACATGGAAGACTTCAAGCAGACGTTCTCAGATTTCCTTTCTGAGCTTAAACAGATTCTCTTTGATTCCTGTCAAGTTATTATGCAAGATATTCAGGACATTGTAGAAAACATCAGTTCTAATATGTGTCATCTGGCTGGGGATGTTGTGGAAGAAATGGAAGTGATTAACAACAATAGAAATGTTCCTATTGACAGTGAGATCGAAGCTTTTGTTGAAATGCCAGATGGAGACTGGATTGTCAGGTTGAAGAAATTAACCATGGGTGGAACTGTTTTTCTGATGGAATGCTATGGGAAGGAAGAGGTTGTTATCTATGGGAGGTTTTCTGCTGAGAGCTTGGAGTTTTTAAGGGGGCAGTTGGGCTGTCTGAATTTTTTTATGAAAAATGCCTTGTGTGTACTGTGGAGATATGTAAATGCTTTGGTTTACTTTGAAGTGGGGTAAGGATTTAAGAATGTTTATCTGGATTGTCTTTAAGGCTTGTTTGACTTCATTTCTTTTTAAGGATTTGGATTAAGATTAATAAGGTATAATAATAAATGCTTGGCTTCAGGTTTAATATGATTAAGATGGTTATAATTGTAATATTATTAATTATAAGAGCAGACAACTTATAAGCTTTTTAGTTTGATCTTTATTACAGTGGACAGAAATGTATAGAATAGTGGTAGGAAGGAAATAATTAAATAAATGTTTTTTGGGGGAAGTTGATTAGGAGGTTTATATATTTTGTTTTTTTTAATATAAGGGGAGGGAACAATTGTATTTAGTGATTTTTATATGTGCTAAGGGAATGATTTATAGAAATAATGTGAGTTTGGTTTGATACAGAGTAAGGGATTGATTATGGAAATTGCTGTATATTCTTGCTGTTAAAAGTCAGAAGTCACTTTATGTAATCTCTAAAAAAATTTCTTCTTGTGTTTTCACACCTTTTTAGTTTTTTTCTTTTTTGTAGTTTTTATCTTTGCTTTAAATCTAATAAAAATTCTTTAAAAAAAAAAGAAACCCTTTGATGAGACACTGGAGAACCCAGCATTAGAATTTCATGTCAGAGATTATAAGAGCAGAAATAAAATTCAGTCCTAAAAATACTGTTTTCCTTTCTTTTAAAGATTACACATGCTCACTAAAAGAATAGAAATGAGGCAAGAGAGCAGAACCTAAACTTACATTTTTTCAGTGGATCAGTCTATTGTATCAACATTCGAAAATAAGTAAATACATGTTGTACGGTAACTGCAATGTAGAACAACTGTAGTTCCCAATTGTTGAGTTATAGTATACTTTAGTTCAGATTGCCATTTTATTCTCTTAGTTGGTTTTAATAGTATGTGCTGTTTTATTTGTATTTTTGTTTAATGATTTCTTGTATGCTGCCCAGAGTCACACTGTCTGAGTTGGGGGTCATACAAATGTTCTTAATTAATTAATTAATTGGTTTTTCTTATTTGAACTTTAGTATACGTCATATCCATGAAAACAATGTGGAAATAGTAAAAATTATTCTGTATACATGCCATTAAAAATAATTTACCTGAAACTCTCCAGCTAGTATTTAAGTGTTCCTCAAATTGATAATTGCTAAGCTAATTATTTATGCAGAGACATTGGTAATGTAAACAAATAGTGGAGAATTTGTTCAAAGATGCTTACAAAAATTCAGAACTTCTTCTAAAGATACTGTGTCACCACTTGAAAACAACATGCATGATCTTAGCCACATATTTTTATTGACCACTGTGATGTAATTTAGTAAGAATGATGTTACTATATGCTTATACAATTTATTAATCTTTAAATTACACATTTGCAGTTTTAAAAAATATCTACTTCAATTAGAAAATAATCTAAGTAAACTATTTTAAGAGGATTCAATGAGATGTATTTAAAAGGTAAAGGTAAAGGTTCCCCCGCACAGTCGTGTCCGACTCTAGGGGCCGGTGCTCATCTCCGTTTGTTAGCTGAAGAGCCAGTGTTGTCCGAAGACGCTTCCACGGTCATGTGGCCAGCATGACGCGCGCGGAACACTGTTACCTTCCCACCGAAGTGGTACCTATTTATCTACTTGCATTTGCATGCTTTCGAATTGCTAGGCTGGCAAGAGCTGGGGCAAGTGTGGGAGCTCACTCCGTCATGCGGGGCTAGGGTCTCGAACCTCTGAACTTGCGACCTTCTGATCGACAAGCCTGGCGTCTTAACCGCTGAGCCATCGCACCCCCGTATTTAAAAGAGACCACAGTAAATATATAACTAAAACTTTCTCCATTATTTACCTGTGTAATTTTCAGCCTGCAGATGCATGTCACATAACTTGTGTATATAGCGGATATACATTTCTTCCTTATTAATTTCAGATTTATAAAAATTCTGAAAAATAAAATATGTATTTCAACACAATCTCTGACAATTTTTCAGTTATAAGATATTTTCAAGACTTACGCATTTTTTCATCCAGTTCATTTAGAATGCTAAATCATGTTTCAGTTTCATGAAATGAACCATGAAGAAACTAGTCATATATCCTCTTTTACACCCATTCATTATTGTGCAGGAAGAAAGCTTTAACTTTTAGTTTTGAATATACTACATTACAGTTCCCTGTTACATCTTAATTTTGTTTATTGTTATGTTTCATTTACAAATCAGGATTATTTGAAATAAAAACTAGATCCTGGGATGACTGAATAAAACTGGAAGATTCAATGATCTCCCAGGACAGGCAACAGAAGTAAGCTCAAAATAGACTATGGCTTGTTCTCTGAACACTAAAACAATGGTTTGATGTTATGTCTATAACACGCCCTCCTTAACAGAAATGCACTTAAAGTATGAAAAAGATTCCATGCTATTTTTATTTAAATCAGGTCAAATAAAAATGTATATTGATTTTAGGGGAATTACATTCTAGGTTGTATTTTCTGTGTTAAGCAGCAGTACCATCCAGTTTTTTCATATAATTATTTGAGTTTTGAAGAACTTTGGATTCAATTTCCAAATGATGTTGCAGAGCATGCAGGAGCACACTTTTTCAACAGAAAAAAAGTTAACAACTGACAACAAACGACAACTGAAGTAATGTGCAATTTACTTCTGAATTTCAGCAATGAAATTACTTTGTTAGACAAATAGCTCTGAGATGGCAGGAACTGGTATAATAGCTAATGCCAATACAAAGGAACTAATGCCTCCGTTAAACAGAAGACAGCTGCAATTAATTACATATAGTAATTCCTTGAAAAAAGGCATTTGAATTTCTCTCTTTCCTCTTAGCAATACTATTCATGCCTATTTTCCCTTGATCATACATGGCAGTCAATTCAGACAAAATTTAACCAAAAAGATGTTTTCTTATGGCTTTTAGCATTGATAAGGAAAGACATTGTACCAATATTGACTCTTGTTTTCTTGTGGCAAGAAAATGATGGAAAAAGTGGTAGAAAATCATGTAGATCATGTTGGATAATAGAAAATGCAATGGAGTTCCAAAAAAGGGCCTTTTCTTTTGCATTATTGACCACACAAAGGCTTTTAACTATAAAGACCATGACAAACTATGGGTGGAGAAGGACTGGACCAAGGCTGTATACAATCACCTTATTTCAGGGCTTTCCAAAGTGCCGCCGCTGGCGACACGCCAGCGGCGGTGTGGCGGCGGCAGCAGGGCGGCGGCGCGCACAGGGTGGCGGCATGGGGGGACATGCGGCGGCATGTGCGCACACGGTGGCGGCAGCGGCTGCCGCTGCCACCGTGCACACGCGTGCCGCCGCTTCCGGGTGGTGTGGCGACACACCACGCTCTGTGTGGCAACACACTTTTGTGTTGCGACACACAGTTTGGAAAGCTCTGCCTTATTTACTTATCTTATAAAAACTTATCTTATAAAAAAGACAGAAGTATCATCATCATCATCATCATCTTATATACAGAAAATAGCATGAGAAATGCTCAGCTAGAAGAAATAGAAATTGGTATCAACATATCTGTGAGAAATATTAAAAACTTCAGATATGCTGATGATACCACTCTGTTGGCTGGAAGTAAAGATAATTTAAGGCAGTGCTTTCCAAACTGCCGCCGTTGGTGACACACCAATGGCGGCAGCGGCGGCGGTGCACGGTGGCAGCGGCATGCACGGCGATGGTGGCCTCGTGTTTTCTGCTAAAACGTGGAAGCGCTGATGGCGCACCGCTGCCGTCGTCACCGCTGCCGCCGCCATGCACACCTCTGCCCCTGCGCGCGCCCGTGCCGCCGCCGTGCACGTCCACTTCCGGGTTGTGTCGCGAAACGCTAAACCGTGTGTTGCGACACACTAAAATGTCGCGACACACAGTTTGGAAAGCTATGATTTAAGGAGTTTGTTGAAATTGCAAAGAGAGAACAAAAGGCAGATTGTTGCTATTAAAAAAAATATTTAAAAAAACCCTGAGGTTATGTGACTAGGCAATTCCAACCAAGTATAAATAGGTGAAGAAACTGAACAAGTAACAAATTGAATATTCCTAGATTCAAAAATTCTCAGGATGGTGAGAGTAGCCATGTAATAAAGAGATGTGTGCTACTTGTAAGAAACACTATAACAAGTCCAGACAAAATTTTAAAGTGCAGAGACATCACACTGCCAACAAAGGTACATACTGATAAAGTAGGCTGACCATATTTCCTTGAAAGAAAAACGGGACCCTAACCTACCAACGGCTTGCCCGACAAAGCATGCGTGCGCGCTTTGCCACGGGAACTTTAAAAAACGGGACAAAATGGATATTTTTTTTAAAACGACGGGACGGTTGGGAATTCTTTAAAAAACGGGACTGTCCCGTTCAAAACGGGACATATGGTCAGCCTATGATAAAGCCATAGTTTTTCTAGTAGTAATATAAGGTTGTGAAAACTGGACAATTAGAAAAGACTGAACAAAGAATAGTTGTTAAGAATAAGAAGAAATAATTAAATATTAGAGGAAATACAAGCCAATCTGCTTATTGGAAGACCTAATAATGAACCTAAAGCTTAGATATTTTGAACACATAATGCAAAGGCAAGAGTCACTGGAGAATGTCCTGATGTTTGGAAAAATCAAAGATGCTAGATGTTATCATTGACACAAGCATGAGATTACAAGAACATGAAGAAACAGTTTTTGATAAACAATCCTGGCAAAATGATGTCCACAGTATCACAAAGATGATTCTCACCATCAAGTTAACAGTGCAACCAATTTTCTTGTTCTCTGTTTCATCACCTTTCATACAGTCTCTGAAAAACAGGAAAAATAGTTGATACGCTCAAATTTCAAAACTTTGTTCCATCATGGAATTAAAAGCAATGTAGGGGCGTTCTCAAGAATGAACTCATAAAGGCATTTCCACAACCCATGACTTCATAGCTTTAGCAAGATTAGCAGTTTTATTTACCTCTTGCTTTTGTAAAATGTCAAGAAATTCCTTAGGGAGTCTTAATTCTCTAGGGTTTTTTTCTTTTTCTTTTAAAGGATTAGAGTAGTATTTATGCAATATACTAGAGCAGAGCTTTCCAAACTGTGTGTCGCGACACAAAAGTGTGTCGCCACACAGTCTGGTGTGTCGCCACACAACCCGGAAGCGCTGATCATCATCAGCGCTTCTGGGTTTTCCTGCGGCGACACACCAACGGTGGCACACAAAAACCTGAAAGCGGCAGCAGCACTTCCGGGTTTTTGTGCGCTGCCGCAACGGTGGCACTTCCGGGTTTTCCCGCGGCAACACACCAACGGCGGTTGGTGTGTCGCCGCGGGAAAACTCTGGAAAGCCCTGTACTAGAGGGACAGTTATTGTGAAAATACAAAAAAGTGACAACATATTAAATCCTTAAAAAGCTGGGATATGATTCACGATACTCAAAATGTACATATATTGTTACAAGCATGAAAAAAACTGCGAAAAAGTTGTCATTAGTTACTACTTTTTTTTTTCTTCCTCAAATTTTATTAGAGTTTTAGATATACATAGTTAAAAGGGTGAAAATGAAAAAGAAATAGAAATACAAATCAAAGAAAAAAGTAAAAGTGTATAGAAAAGTAAAGAAAAAAAGAGAAAAAGATAGAACATAGAAATTAGTCAACTTCCGATTTATCTCTGGTCTTAGTAATTAATTTTTTTTTCTTACATGCTAGCTCTATATATAACATACAAAAACATTTCTTGTCTAATATATCAATTTATATATATTTTAGTCTTCAAAACCCCAGATAAGCTTCGCCCCACCTGCATGTTGTAAATAGTCCATTAATGGTTTCCATTCTTTAAGAAAGTAAGTTTGAATTTTCTTTTAATAAGCATGTCAATTTGTCATTTTCTGCCATATCCATCAGTTTTAACATCCAATCTTGTATCGTAGGTAAAATCTGATTTTTCCAATTTTGGGCATATACACGTCTTGCTGCTGTAATCATATATTGCATAATTCTTACAAATTGTTTTCCCATTTGTTTTTCCCATATTCCCAATAAAAATAATTCCGGTTTAAATGGGACTCAAATTTGTAAAATATTCTGCATCACTGAATGTATCTGAGTCCAAAACTTCTTTGCAATTTCACATGTCCACCACTTATGGTAAAAAGACCCCTCTTTTTTTTTACATTTCCAACACAAGTTGGAAACATTCCCATACATTTTAGCAAGTTTTTGTGGGGTCATATACCATCTATACATCATCTTATAAAAATTTTCCTTCAAATTATAGAACAAAGTAAATTTTAACCCTTTGTTCCACATATCTTCCCATTGCTGCATTTGTATATTATGTCCAATATTTTTTGCCCATTTTATCATACAATCTTTGACTTGTTCCTCTACCATTTCTCCTTTTAACAATAATTTATACATTTTAGCAATTAAATGATCATCTGTCTCACATAATTGTATCTCAAATTCCGATTTAGTTTGTTCAAATTCAATTTTTTTTATCTAATTTAAATTTTTCTACAAGTTGCATATATGAAAGCCATTGGAATGTATATCCTTCTAGAGCAAGTTCTTCTTTTGTTTTAATTATATATTGTCCTTGTTCTTTCTTTAAGAAGTCCTTATAAGTCAGCCATTTATCTTTATTTCTTACTTCTGTTCTATGAAATGCTTCTTGCGTGGAAATCCATAAAGGTCTTTTATAACATAAAGTTTGTTTATATTTACTCCAAATTCTTAATAATGATCTTCTAATATAATGGTTTTTAAAGTCCACATTAACTTTAACTTTGTCGTACCACAAATATCCATGCCATCCATATCTTAATTCATGACCCTCCAAATTCAATAATTTTTCATTTTTCAAAACTATCCATTCTTTAATCCATACCAAACAACAAGCAGCATAATATAACTTCAAATCCGGTAGACCTAGTCCGCCTCTTTCTTTTGAGTCTTGCAAGACTTTATATTTTATTCTTGGTTTTTTTCCTTGCCAAATAAATTTGGAAATATCCCGTTGCCATTGTTTAAAAGGGTCTTCTGATGCTATTATAGGTAGTGTTTGAAAAAGATATAAAATTCGTGGCAAAATGTCTATGAAGGTTCTCAGTCATCCAGATGGAATTGTCTGTAGCTTGAATCATGTCAACTGGATTTCTATTTTCTCAGTGGAAACGTTTCGCTCCTTATCCAAGGAGCTTCTTCAGTCTGAGCAAAGTTAGTAAGGGAATCCTAAATATGTTTCCAGGTAGCAGTGTGACCTTACACCTGGGGCTAGGTCATGGTTATATTGAGATGTTATTTTAAGTCCTTTTATCATCTAAAGGAGGATCGTTAAGATCACCATGCTGCTGTTGAGCTTGTGAAATGGTCTTAATCTTCCTAGGCACAGAAGACAAAGCAGGGAGGAAGATGGGGGAAAGATTGTGCCTGAGGCCCCCACCTCTATTCAAGGAAGGATTTTCCAAGTTGGCATAAATGGAGAGAGGGGTCAAGGAATCCATTTATTTGCTTTGTCTACTAAATTCTCCATTTACAATTATTTTTGCAAATTGGGGAGTATATATTGATTTAATCCACTTAATAAAATTTCCTCCAAAACTAATATTTTCCAGTACTTTAAACATAAAAGGCCAATTTAAATTATCAAAAGCTTTTTCAGCATCTATAAATATCAAGGCAGCTTGTTTTTCATAATGTTGTTCCAAATATTCCAGCACATCTAATATATTTCGGACATTGTCTTGGATTTGTCTCTTAGGTAAAAATCCAGCTTGATCTTGATGAATAAAGTTCTTTAGGATATTTTTCATTCTTTCTGCCAATATAGTTGTAAATATCTTATAGTCATTGTTCAATAAAGATATTGGTCTATAATTCTTAGTTAAAGTCAGATCTTGTTGTTCTTTTGGGATCAATGTTATATGCGCTTCTTTCCAAGTCTCTGGCATGTTTCCTGTTTCCAAAATCGAATTCATAATATTCTGCAAAGGTTAAGCATAGTTCATCCTGGAAGCATTTGTAATAGGCTGCTGACAGGCCATCAGGTCCTGATGGTTACTACTGACATCACTTGCAGTATATATCAGATGTCCATTAACTGTGAATAATTGCATTACCTGTAGTCAAGGAGACGCTCCATCAGACGAGTAACTGATGTAACAAAAGAAACACCCGTCTCCCTCCAAGTTTCTTGTTCTATCTTTTCTAGCAGGCTGTATGAAAGTGAACAATGAATAAGACTTACTCAGAAATATTATCAATTGTGAACAGTTCTGAAAGCATTTATAATACCTAAACACTTCCATATGAAATCTGAATAATCATCTTACCTGGGATAAGGCCCAAACAGCTGGGTTCTGATCCATGTTGCATGAAGCAAAGACAAGGAAATTATTGAACTAAGATGATACACTATTATTATTTCATACCAAGAAAATATTGTGCCAGGTCTAGAGATTACACTGCTGCTACTTGTGAACATTATTCTGGATAGTTTACACACATATGAACATATACACACACATATTTCCTTTACTCAATAAATAATGTAGTGCTGAGAAAAGAGGCAGGACTTGCATTGTAACATTGCTTTCATCAGGCTGATTTCCTCCCCCCATCCCCATGCCCTGTGGATGCTGATGGTGCTCAATCTGAATAGATTATTCAGATTATTTTAGATTATTTCTTAGTAATGTAGCACACTTCTAGAAAATGAGTATTAGTACTAACAGGAGATAAAAGAAGTCTCAACATTCTTCTACTTGGTTCTTTTCTAAAATTACAAGTTATATGTCTTCTCTCCCTAAGAATATACAAACTTCCTTTTCTTGATATTCAATACTTCAAAAAATGGAACAACTGAAAACAATGTGCAGGAATATAGTTCTATTTGTTGCTTCTGGCATAACACTTTATTTTTCAGTAACATAAATTGCATTACGTCTATATATTGTGTGTATATTTACATTATAAAATATTTTCCCAACTTTGGCTATGACTACAAGAAGAATGACAACCTGACCTGATATTTTCGGCATGTGAGGATGGCTTCAGTAAAAATAGTTTTAAAAATCTGAGTTACCAGAAGAAGTAAACTCTTCAGATTTCATTAATTTAATTCAGGGAATTATTAATGTTTTATACCTTAATAATTCAAGTTTGTGCTACCTGTGACTTTAATATTGGATCACTGTTGCAATAGAGTCCCCTATTCGGGGAGATGGGCGGGGATAAATTGAATAAATAAATAAATAATAAATTTAATATTTCATTAATAGAATATGTGTAATACTATTAAGTGTGTTTTAAGAAAGAAGAAGAAAGGAATATCTTAGATCAGCAGATTTGATATGACACCTCATATAGTTGCCAAATATGCACATATTAGTGTAAAGTCATCTCAGTTAAACTGTAAACCATATGAAAAACTGAGTCCCTTGTATGGTCTTTTGACAGGCTCTGAATGACCAGGAAAGAATTTAGGTTGTCAAAGCAGTATAATGAATATTTTAAGTCAGTGCTTTAACCCATGCCTTAATTTTGGAACTATGCCAGTTTTTTAGAATTCATGGTATGCTTATTTAAAAAACAACAGAGCTCTTATGATAATTCAGAGTTGTTTGCCTAACCTCATCTTTCATGCACATGTACTTTCATTGAAACTCCAAACTACATCTGTGCAATCTGAATGAAGATCATGTACACTGCTCAAAAAAATAAAGGGAACACTGAAACAACACAATGTAAGTCCAAGTCAATCACACTTCTGTGAAATCAAACTGTCCACTTAGGTAGCAACACTGATTGACAATCAATTTCACATGCTGTTGTGCACATGGAATAGACAACAGGCGGAAAGCATAGGCAGTTAGAAAGACATCCCCAATAAAGGAGTGGATCTGCAGGTGGTGACCACAGACCACTTCTCAGTTCCTATGCTTTCTGGCTGATGGTTTGGTCACTTTTGAATGCTGGCGGTGCTTCCACTCTAGTGGTAGCATGAGACGGAGTCTACAACCCACACAAGTGGCTCAGGTAGTGCAGCTCATCCAGGATGGCACATCAATGCGAGCTGTGGCAAGAAGGTTTGCTGTGTCTGTCAGCGTAGTGTCCAGAGCATGGAGGCGCGACCAGGAGACCGGTCAGTACATCAGGAGACGTGGAGGAGGCCGTAGGAGGGCAACAACCCAGCAGCAGGACCGCTACCTCCGCCTTTGTGCAAGGAGGGACAGGAGGAGCACTGCCAGAGCCCTGCAAAATGACCTCCAGTGGGCCACAAATGTGCGTGTGGCTGCTCAAACGGTCAGAAACAGACTCCATGAGGGTGGTATGAGGGCCCGACGTCCACAGGTGGGGGTTGTGCTTACAGCCCAACACCGTGCAGGACGTTTGGCATTTGCCAGAGAACACAAGATTGGCAACTTCGCCACTGGCGCCCTGTGCTCTTTACAGATGAAAGCAGGTTCACACTGAGCACATGTGACAGACGTGACAGGGTCTGGAGACGCCGTGGAGAACGTTCTGCTGCCTGCAACATCCTCCAGCATGACCGGTTTGGCAGTGGGTCAGTAATGGTGTGGGGTGGCATTTCTTTAGGGGGCCGCACAGCCCTCCATGTGCTCGCCAGAGGTAGCCTGACTGCCATTAGGTACCGAGATGAGATCCTCAGACCCCTTGTGAGACCATATGCTGGTGCGGTTGGCCCTGGGTTCCTCCTAATGCAAGACAATGCTAGACCTCATATGGCTGGAGTGTGCCAGCAGTTCCTGCAAGACGAAGGCATTGATGCTATGGACTGGCCCGCCCGTTCCCCAGACCTGAATCCAATTGAGCACATCTGGGACATCATGTCTCGCTCCATCCACCAACGCCACGTTGCACCACAGACTGTCCAGGAGTTGGGGGATGCTTTAGTCCAGGTGTGGGAGGAGATCCCTCAGGAGACCATCCGCCACCTCATCAGGAGCATGCCCAGGCGTTGTAGGGAGGTCATACAGGCACGTGGAGGCCACACACACTACTGAGCCTCATTTTGACTTGTTTTAAGGACATTACATCAACGTTGGATCAGCCTGTAGTGTTCTTTTCCACTTTAATTTTTGAGTGTAACTCCACATCCAGACCTCCAGGGGTTGCTTACATTTGATTTCCATTGCTTTTTGTGTGATGTTGTTGTCAGCACATTCAACTATGTAATGAACAAAGTAATTAATACAAATATTTCATTCATTCAGATCTAGGATGTCTTATTTCAGTGTTCCCTTTTTTTTTTGAGCAGCTTATTTATGTTCACAAATAATCTAGTAAATTGTTATTAAACATAGGCTGAAGGTTCATATTTAGAGATATCCTGTTGGAGGATAAAGATTACAAGAAGATATTCAATATGCACTGTTTGAGATCCTGAAGGGATACAGGTAGTCATCGCTTAACAACCATTAGTTTAGTGATGGTTCAGACTTATAATGGTGCTGAAAAAACCGACTTGCAACCAGTCCTCAAACTTATGACCATCACAGCGTTCCTGCAGTGATGTGATCATGATTTGGGCACTTGGCAACCAGTTCACATTTATGACCATCATAGCGTCCCATGGTCACGTGATCACCATTTTCTACCTTCTCGGCCAGCTTCTGGCAAGCAAAATCAATGGGGAATCACATGATTCGCTTAATGACCACATGGCTCACTTAACCCCCATGGTGATTCACTTAACCACCACAAAAAAAGGTTCTGAAATCAGGTTGGATTCGCTTAATGACCGCTTCGCTTAGCAACCGAAATTCCGGTCCTAATTGTGGTTGTTAAGCGAGGACTACCTGTAAGCAATTATTGGGGAACAAGGGACAATACTTCTTCCCTCACTGCTTCTGTACTCATTTTGTAAAAACATAGGGACATCTCCCACTGTGAAATGGCATCAGACCAGAAAGAAAAGAAAAAAAGAGAAATTCAGACATGTCTCAGGAAAAATGAAGGCATTGCAACTAAGAAGAGATGCAAAAAAGCTTAAATGGGATTGAATTTATCAGTTATTTCAGATTAATGTATTTATGAATTGATGTCTTTCATGCTAGTACAATATAGTTAAGAATAATAAATCTTGATTGTTGCAATTATTTAATAAAATGGATATGCTGCTTCATATTAAAATCTTTGTTGTATTTTTATCAAAGCAGAGGCCCAGTCATTCTGATGCATTCATTTCTAAGAATAGTTTTTTTTATGTTTAGATCATCACTCCAATTTCTTTATATACTGTAGGTCTATAAAAAGTTTTAATAATGCTAGGCATAAGACTTACAGCAGACTGAAGAGTTCTCTGTAATTTTCATCTCCTTTTCCTTCTGATACCAAGCTATCCAGCTTATCAATCAATTCTGCCTCCACCTGGATCAAAAAGAAAGAATTTGTAGGAAAGTAGCTTATTTTGTAAATTCTAAATATTAAGAAGGATGTGAAAATGATATTTTATGGTATTTTTCCTACTCTGCATGAAGATTATTTTTTATGAAGGTATGGATGATTTCTGTTTTCCAATATAAAGAGTTCCCAGAGCAAGACAACCTAATTTTATAAAACTATGATTTTATGAAAAATAATCTGCCTCATTTGTCTGAGCAGCACTGTCACAGTACAACATTGAAAATGTCTTTTGACTGAGCAAATAATAAAATGGCCTTATTTCATTTTCCAAATGTCATTATTCATCCTAATAGATATTTATGCATTTGGTATAGAATAAAACAAAGCCTTCTAGAAAATCATGTATTATTTAAAATGTAAAACAAAATCATTCTCCTAGACTAAGTTACTTGCTAGGCAAAGTTGATCAAAAAGTAATTAAGTCTTCATAATAATCCCTTAGCTAGGTAATTGCCATTTCCAAGACATATTTTAATATTAGTGCAGTTAAATAGTTAAATATTCTCTGGGCTTTTCTAAACCCTCATTTTCTTCCATATATTAGACAGATATAATGTATCTTTTGAGACACTGATGACCAAATAAAACTCATTTTTCCCTGAACAAGTATGGTTTTCTATTAACAGAAAGTTCATAGGAAAAAAGTAGATGTTTTAGTTGCACAGATATTTTCTAAAGGCTCCTTAAGATCACTATAAGACTGTCAAGTAGTCCTTTCCTTAATCTCCTACATTGCTTTACACTGCTCACCAATGATTTTTTTTGCCATCTCCCCTAATTCATTGCTTTCCCAATAATGCAAGATGTGCATATATTATATCATCATTTTAAAAAAGGAGATTTTGTTGCCCTCAGTGGGACAGCCTTGTTTCTCCCTAGTGCATGGGGATAATTCATGTCTTGATATGGTGGATGACTAAAAAAAACTCTGCTACTTTCCTTATTATACTTTATTTAGTGACTGCACTGCAGTTTTCTTATAACAAATATGTAGATATAATAGCAGTAGTTAAGGCCTGAAATGTGTTATACTTTTGCTTTTATATAGCTCTTAAAAACCAAACATCTCTAAGTTTGAAAAAAAACCAAAGAAAGGGTTATATATTTGCAAAAGACTATGAAAAGACAGATTGCATCAGTTCTTTAAGTAATCATCAGAGGTACTCATGTATATATGATCTGTGCCTATACACTGCCTTAGAATGTGGTATTTTAAAGGGGAAGCTGCCATTCCTCATGTATACCATGTATATCATAGCCAAACCAACATGATCCATTTTTCTGTGACCAGTGATTAGTTTAGCTGACCATGGGAATGTGGTGGATATAGTGTATCTTAACTTCAGCAAAGCATTCAGTAAAGATTCCAATGATATACTGGTAGAGAAGAGGACAAAATGTGGGCTGGACTATGCTACCATTAGATGAATACATAGTAGACTGAACAATCATATCCAACAAGTTTATGTCAGTGGCTCAACATCAAGTTGGAAGTGTTTATCGGTAAACCACAGAGTTTCATTCTAAGCCCTGTGCTGTTCAATAGATTTATAAGTGACTTAGATAAGAGAATTAAAAAAAATATGATTATAAAATCTGTAGTCGATACAAAAATAGCAGGGATGGCAAACACCTTGGCCAATATCAAGATTCAGAAAGACCTTGACAGGCTAGAACAATGGACAGAAACCATCAAGATGAATTTCAGCGGAGACAAATGAAAAGTCCTGTATTTGGACAGGATAAATCAAATGTGTGAGAGTAGGAGGGGGGACCATACTGGAGAGCAGTACTTGCAAAAATAACCAGGTGTCTTGGTGAATCAAAAACGGAACATGAGCCAACACCATGATGCAGCTGTGAAAAAAACAAATGCAATCCTATGCTGCGTCTACAAAAGTAGATTATAAGATCAGAGAAGCAATTATAAGATCATAGCAATTATAAGATCAGAGAAGCAATTTCACGCCTTAGGCATGAAAGCCAGCTGGGTGACCTTGGGCCAGTCACTCACTCTCAGCCCAACTCACCTCACAGGGTGGTTGTTGTGGGGAAAATAGGAGGAGGAAGGAGTATTAGGTATGTTCGCCGCCTTGAGTTATTTATAAAAATAATAAAGGCAGGATAAAAATTAAATAAATAAAAATAAAATAAAATAAATAAAATAAATTGTTCCTCTTTATTCTGTGTTGGTCACATCACACTTAGAAAATTGCCTTCAGTTCTTGGCATCACATGTTAAGAAGGAATTTGGCAAACTGGAACAGGTCCAGAAGACAACAACCAAGATGATAAGAGACTTGAAACAAAAAATGTATGAAATGTTTGGAGGCATTGGATATGTTTAACCTGGAAAGAAAAGACTGTGGGGAGATATGATAGCGGCCTTCAGAAATCGGAAGGGTTGTCATTCCAGAAGACAAGACAAGAAATCATGGGTTTAAATTACAAGGAAGTAGATTTCACGAACATCAGGAAACATTTCTTAATGTTACGAGTTCTTCAACCATAGACTGCCTTGGGAAATAGTGGACTCTCCTTGTAAGGTGGTATTTAAGCAAAGGCTGAATGAAATTCTGTCAGGGATGCTGTAGTAGGAAACTCCTGCATTGGGCAGGTGGTTGAACTACAGTGGTGCTTAAATGTTTGTGAACCCTTTTGAATTTTCAATATTTCTGCATAAATATGACCAAAACCGTGATCTGTTCTCCACCCAAGCCCTAAAACTAGATAAAGAAAACGCAATTAACAAATGAGTCAAAAACATTATACTTGTTCATTGATTTATTGAGTAGAATGACCCAAAGCTACATTTTTGTCTATGGCAAAATTATGTGAACCTTTGCTTTCAGTAACTGGTGTGCCCCCTTTGGGTAGCAATAACTGCAACTAAATGTTTCCAATAACTATTGACCAGTCCTGCACATTGGCTTGGAGGAATTTTAGCGTATTCTTCCTTAAAAAACAACTTCAGCTCAGAGATGTTGGTGGACTTCCTCGCATGAGCTGCCCGCTTCAGGTCCTTCCACAACATTTCTACGGGATTAAGGTCAGGAGTTTGATTTGGCCCTTCCAAAACATTAACTTTCTTCTGCTTTAATCATTCTTTAGTCATATGACTTGTGCATTTTTGGTGATTGTCTTGCTGCATGACCCACTTTCTCTTGGGCGTCAGTTCATGGATAGATACACTTACATTTTCCTGTAGAATTTGCTGGTACAATTCAGAATTCATAGTTCCATCAGTGATGGCACGCCGTTCTGGTCCATAGGCAACAAAGCAGGCCCAAACCATGATACTGCCACCACCACGTTTCACAGATGGGATAAGGTTCTTATGCTGAAATGCAGTATTTGCCTTTCGCCAAACATAACGCTTTTCATTCACACCCAAAAGTTCTATTTTGGTCTCATCCATCCACAGAACATTCTTCCAGTAGCCTTCTGTCTTATCCACATGGTCTTTTGCAAACTGTAGATGGGCAGCAATGTTCTTTTTGGAGGGTAGTGGCTTTCTTCTTGCAACCCTACCATGCACACCATTGTTGTTCAGTGTTCTCCTGATGATTGTCTCATGAACACTGACATTCACCAATGCAAGACAGGCCTTGAGTTCCTTTGACATTATCCTGGGCTTCCCTGAGACCTCCCGGAGTATTAAATGCCTTGCTTTAGGTGTGATCTTGGTTGGTCAACCATGCCTGGGGAGGGTAACAATGGTGTTGAATTGCCTCCCTTTCTACACAATCTGCCTGACGGTGGATTGGTAGAGTCCAAATTCTTTGGAAATCATGTTGTAATCTAATTACAAGCCCAGTTTCCAGAGGTCTTCAGAAATGTCCTTTGTTTGAGCCATGACACACTTCCACATACCTGTGTTGTGAAGATCAGACTTTGAATACCCAGAATTCTGTTCTATAAACAAGGCAGGACTTCCCACACTCATACCTGATTATCATCCCATTGACTGAAACACCTGGCTCTAATTTCCCCTTCAAATGAACTAATAATCCTAGAGGCTCACATATTTTTGCCACCTACAAATATGTAGCTTTGGATCATTTTCCTCAATAAATCAATGAATAAGTATAATGTTTGACTCATTTGTTTATTTGGGTTCTCTTTATCTAGTTTTAGGACTTGAGTGGAGAACAGATCACATTTTAGGTCATATTTATGCAGAAATATTGAAAATTCAAAGGGGCTCACAAACTTTTAAGCACCACTGTACATGATCTCCTTTATTCCTTCCAATATTATATTGTATGATTCTAGGAAGCACTACTAGTTATTCTCCTCAGTTTGTTTATCACTATAGTGGATAGAAACATATGAAAATACCAACAGAACAGAACCTGAGAAAGGAGGAAGCTAGTTGACTGAATACACAAATGACCACTTGAAGTATCAAAGCTACATATATGCAACTTACCTTTTCCCTTGTTCTCTGTGCATCACTTATATGGGTGAATAACAAGCTTATTTGTGGAGGACAGATATAAATTAAAGCAGAGGAGACAAGACAGCATATCACAGGCAATGCCATTATTAGAGGTTTAAATAATTATGGCATTTGAAAAGTTGATGGTTGGGACCTGGTAGCTGTCTTGCACATGTCAAGAAGAGTGACTCTACTGGACAATGCTGGAGAAGTTACCATTATTCTAATATACTGGCTCCTAATTGAAAATTGTTTCAGTTCAGTGGTATTTCACAGTCAATGAGCAAACCTTATGAACTTGCTCAATAAATGAAAAGGTACAGCATCTTGTGGATAGAGCCATACATAGGATCTAAAGCCCATCTGATTTTCAAGAAATGTAAAGAAACCTTAAGAGGCATAATGGAAGGAACACGGTACAATGAAAATGTAAAAACAACTTAAGCAGGAGCATAATGTTTGAGTGAAGGTCAGCCTATGACCATTATCAGGTGGAGGCTATCCATCTTGAGGTTGCAAAGTTAATTAGGACCACATGTGGAAGCAGTTCTATGAGGAAGGCTTACTTAAAGTAAAAACCAAACAGAAAATGTAAAAAGAGAGCAGGTAGCCAAAAATGCAAAAGGTGCCAACATGGATTTCAAAAGCACAAGTTTTAAATATGTATTGTTACTTGAGACTGGAGGATGGAGGTTGGTATGGCCTTTAAATAATTTTCTCAAAAGTGAGTATTGTTGTTGTTGTTGTTTTTAGAATAGGGTACATTACAGAGAAGTGATATGCAGAAATCCCAGCGAAATAAGCTGTGTCTGAGGAAGCTTTCAAAGTCAGGAATAATTTTTTAAAAATGCAGCTCACAACTACTTAAAGCAAAGAATGCACCAAAGCATAGCTAAAAAAAAGAATTCATTTAAAGATATGCAGCAATTTCAGAAAGATTTTCAAGAAACTTGAATCACATTTGTGCAGGCATGGACTCAAAGAATAATTCAATGCTGTGAGTGTCACAGTGAACCAACTAGGAAAGGATACAGAATTCTTCTCTTGGCCAGGGATAGAAGGTCAGACATTTTTAAAGGGGTGAAGATAAGTTCCTATGACCACGTAGAACAAAGTTGGAAACCAAGCCTGGCATGGCCATCACAGGCCATGAATACACAGTCTGTTTGCATCTGAAAACTACAGTCATGACCAATTAAAGCAGAGAGAAGATCTAGAGGATATGACCATCCCACTTACACATGTCTGTTGTGGTTGCGATAGAAGGTTGCAGGGGCAAAAATGGCATTGCTGCATGACTTGAGAGGTAGTGACAAGCTAAAAAATGAGAGTACAAAATTGTAACAGATGAAAACCCAGTGAACCTAGGAAGTGAGAGAAAGCAGAGTGAACAGAATTTAAAGAATAAGTTTCTGTTAGGTGTGTAGTCACAGACCAAGCCCACTGGCAGCAGTATGTTGTGTTACCATGTGTAACCACCTGAGTTTGATACGTATTGAAACCTCTGAGATCTAGGATTTGATATCCACCACATCTCACTTCAGAACTGTGAAATATTTCTTGTAGGGATGCATTATTTTATGGCACCTTAATTCAAAACTGGAAATCTCAAGTTTCATGAGAGGACAAGGAATCACTGTCCAGAAAATACTGAGAGGGGAAAATGTATTAAATTATATGGCATAAGAGTGGTTGATAATGAACACTTAGAATCAAAGAGTTGGAAGAGGCCATTTCAGTGAAGGGGCACCCACCACATTTCTGGTTAATTGGATCCACTGTCGAACTGCTTTAACTATTAGGAAGTCTTTTTTAACTTTCAACTGAAATTGCCTTTATGTAATCATTCCATGTCCTGCATTCTGGAATGAGCATGAACAAAGGTTAATCTTCTATGTGACATTGTTTCAGGTATTTCAAAATGGCTATCATACCCCCCACCCCACCCCCTCAATGACTAAAGTTAACCATCTCCTTCAATCTTTCTTCATAGGACTTAGTTTCTAATCCACTCATCATCATCCTTACCTTTCTCAGAACCTGTTCCAATTTCACTAAATACTTTCTTAAGTATGTTGCCCCCAAAAGATATAGTAATCAAGGTGGGTGTGATCAAAGCAGGATAAAGTTGAATGGTTATTTCCTGTAATCTGGAAATTATATTTCCATTGATGCAGCCTGAAATTATATTTACCTGGCTTGTAGCTACTACTCACTGGTGGCTCATAATTCAGTTTGCAATCAACTAATATTCCAAGATGTTTTTCATAAGTACCATTACTAGGCTAGGTATCTCCATCCTATACCTATGCATCTGATTTTTGTTTCCTAAGCAAAGAACTTTGCACGTTTCTCTGATAAATTTCATTCTGTTACATTCAGCCCATTGTCCAGCCCAGTTTGACAGTCATGCCATCCAGTCCACACTTAATTAGCTTGTGAATCAGCATATCATGGCATATTTTGTCAAGCACTTTGCTTGTGAATCAAATCAAGATAAATTATTATGAACTATTAAGGAAATGACCCAATCAAAAAGTGAGATAAGATTAGTCTGGTAAGATTTGTTCTTGACAAATCCATGCTAACTTCTGGTAAGTACAGCATTGTTTTCAAGGTGCTTACAGATCAGTAACTCCATGATCTTCTCTAAATCATCTTGGGACTGATGTTAGTCTGGTCTTTAGTTTCCTAGATGTTCCTTTCTCCCATTTAAAGACAGGAATGTTTGCTCTCCTCCATTTGTGGTACTTTACAAGTTCACTGGAGATTTAAACTTATTCAAAGAAAAGAGGCATTCCCTGACCATGTTTCTATCAGTCTCAATCTTCAATCCTGCCCCTTCGTCCTGCTCTTCACAATTTCCTGGTGGAACACATTCTTCTTTGTTGGAGAAGATGGAACCAAAATCAGACTTGAGTAGCTCTGCCTTTTCTTTGTTACATGTTTGAATGTTGGTGTCTTTATTTTGGCATCTGGTTTGATTTTATTTATATTCTGAGTGTATTTACAGAAATTTCTTTTTGTTATTCCTAAAATCCTTCATTAAACATTGCTCATTCTGAGCTTTCACTTTTCTGATACCAGCTCTGCAGATTTGGACTACCAATCTGTATGCTTTCTTTGTGACCTGGCCCTCTTTTCATTTTCTGTATATGCCATCTTTACTTTCAGATATTCAGTAAGCTTTTTGCATAGCCATGTTGGCTACTTTGGCTGTCTTCCATTTTTTTCTTCTAACTGGAATTGTTTGTAATTGTGCTTTTAATATGTCCTTTTTCAGAACTCCCACATTTCTGGAGCTCCTTTTCCCATCAGCATCTCCTGTCATGATATTGTACTTACCACTGCTCTGAGTTATTAAAATCCACTTTTTAAAAATCTGAGGTATATGTTGGACAATGCTCAGTTTTCAATTTCCTTCAAATCAAGAACTCCAGCATTACATGATAACTTTTTCCCAATATTCCTGCTACTTCCACTTCCTCAAGAAGTCTTCCCAAATGATTAGCATCAAATCAGATATCTGATCTTGTGCCTGTCTCCACCCTTTGAAAGAGAAAGTTGCTAACAAAAAAAGCCAAGCATTTTCTGAAAGAACCATGCAGCACAGCGATTTCTCCCTAGATATTAGAGTAATTAAAATATTCCATCAATATGGCTTCATGCCCCTTAGAAAAATCTACAGATTGCCTTTGGAAGGTATTATCTGCATTTTTTTTCCTTGGTTGGGTGGGAAACAGTAGAAAACAATACTGTTTTGATTTGTTCCTCAATTTATGATCTCTACAGCATTGCCAAATTCATTCATTTGGATTCTTTGAGTAGGAATGATTATTTTTACTATACAGTACAACTACTTCTGACTTTCTTTTGCTTCGGTTCCTTTTGAACAAATTATCTTTTTTGGTTATTATATTCCAGTCATGGGAATCATTCCATCAGGTCTCCATTATACCTATTAAGTTATATTTGTCTTTCTGTACCAAGAACATAAGGGCATCTTGATTATTTCTCATAGTCATATATCAGTGTATTATAGACAATGAAGGCCATGAACTCTATAAGCCCATCTTCTTTCTGATTTTTCTTCAAATGATTTAAGAGGACTGACACATTTTTAGCAGTCTGTGTGAAGTACAGCCCACATACCAGCAATTCTGTCATCTAAATAATTCAAACTATGGTTCCAGAAACCAAATATCTCCCATTGACACCATGCATATAGCTAGACATTGACTTGTAGCATTCTTCTTATTTTTTCCTATCTTCTTCCATGGTCCAGGATGAAAATACCACCTGACCCCCCAGCTTCTTGAGCTTCCTTCTGAGTTTTTCAAAGTTCTTGGAAATATGGTTATAGCTGCTCTTTGAAGTATCATTTGTCCCCACATGTATTAGCAAAAAGGGGTAATTTTCTTGGAAGTTATTCCACCACATCCTTGTACTTTGCTCCTGCCAGATAGCACACTTTATGAGTCATTGGTCAGCATACATTTGCTTGTTTTTCTTAGAGATGAACTACCATGAATCTTCTTGTCTTTTATGGTGTACAGTTGCATCCTCTCTACCTTTCAGAAGGATCCATCCTATCTCCTGCTCTGCAGCATCTCTTTTTCTACTCTTGAATGCTCAGAAGTGTTTCATCTGCAAGGGCCATAAAACTGAATTGCAGCAATGCAGAATATCTTCTGTCTCATGTTTCAGATTGTTACTCTCACCCACTGTATTTGCTCTTTGTCTGTTTCCTTATGGGGATACTCCATTGTCAGTTTTTGTTCTAGAGCCTGATTTCTTTGAACCAACACGTCATCATCCTTTCTCATTGGCTTCACTTTGGTCTCTTGGTGCTCTAATCCTTTGAATTTTTCTTCAAATGCTGCTGCTGTAAATATATGCCAGGGTGTTTTTAGGTAAGAATACAAACATGCTACTAACATTTCAGGTCACAACTGCAGACTCCTGTCCAGTCAGCCTTACGTTTGCTTCATAGGGCATCCAAGCAGAAAAGCTTTTATTTCTTCTTGATGTTTCTTTACTTTTTCTTTTTCCATTCTCAGGCTCTATTCTTTTTTGGTTCATTCTCAGGCTCCCAATTTAGTTAAATTTACACTGTTGACTTATATGGAAAATTTGTTACCGATTCCTGATTAAACTCCTTATTAATTTTTCCTGTTCACTCACTTAATGAACTCACTATCAGGCTGCCATACAGATTCTACTAATTCAGCAAGAGGAAGCACCCACTCTATTACCCACAATGAGCAACGAGCAACTCTCAGGACATCCCCCCAGCACTCAGCAGCAATTCAGGAGATCTCACATCTCAGTACACAAAACTTCCTGGTCACTACTCTCTTTTCCCTCTGTTGAAATACCCAGGGAAACTCCTCTTAGTTCTCCCTATCTGCTCACTTAGATATGTACTTGCCTGGTGTAACATGGGGTCACTGATATGCAAAATACCATAGTCTGTAATTGAAATGAATGTGAATCTTATATTTTGGGATGGGACTACATCATAATAAAAAATATTGCTTACAACTCTCTGTTGATTTGCTGTGGGGAGCCCTCTTGAATTTTGAGGAGGCAAAAGAAGACTTCAAGCCCTGCAGGTAGAAAAATAAGATGACTCTGATGTGAAGACTGACCAAACTCTTTTGGCACCTGGAAACTAGAACCAAGGACATACATAGGATTGCTGTGGTTGAAATGAAAAGCTCATCTTCTATCTTGTAGTTCTTAGTTTCTTTACTCTATCCAACACATCACTAGTATGTGTATTAACCAAGGCTCCTCCATAAAAAGAGAGGTTTTCCGTTTTGAAATGTATCCTTTGGGACAGACTTTATAGTTTTTGCGCCAAACATAAGCATAGAAGGCTATTGATCTAGCCAAGATCATCACAGCACAATAAGCAGCATGTTTGGAGAGTTTAATATACTCCTTTGAAAAATAAATGTTTTCCATCTCAAAGAAACCTCTTGAGAAAGTACTGATAATGTGATATGCAAGCTTCGTAGTTGGCACTAGAAAATTCCAAAGAAGCTGAGAAGTACTGTTTGTTTTACCTAGCATCCAGTATTTAGCCCTCTTTTTCAGTTGGTGCTGAATGTTTCTGGCTAGAGTTTCCTTGGGAAGCCTCAACAATAACTGAAGCTAGCGCTTGAGAAAAAACAGTCTATATCCCTATACATTATTAAGGGTTTCCAATTTCCTGCATACTGGTAGTGTAGTTGATAGTTTCTATGGCAGGAACATGTTGTTACTTGACTTCCAGTTAGAAAGCACGAGCCATTTGAAATGGTGGTTGTGAATAATATTTTTTTCTTCTTTTGAAAAAATAGGTGTCCAATAATACAGTACCAGGAGAAAGCATGACAGCAAAAACTGAAGCAGATTCTGATGTGCTACCCATCCCTCTAGCACATAGCGCATTCCAGTTTTCTTGGCAGACCATGCCACAGAAACAGGAATACATTTCAGATTAATAAATAGTATGGAAGCAAGGAATAAAATCCTGGGGCTAGGAAGATGAGAGATATTTGAAGGCACAGGAACAGACAAAAATTTGAGCAAAACTGAGGAAGCTGTTTATAGTACAAGTGAAAGTTATCAGATTGTAGAAACAGATCACATGAAAATAGTACAACTGTAGGTTGAGTGTCACATCTGAAAGTTGGAATATTTGCCAAAAGCAATGTATAAAATATTCCTGAACAGCCTCATAAAACCATTGCTTGGCCTGTGCCTGAACTGAAACATATGTTTAGGAAATGTTGGTCTGTACATAGAAGGAAACATGACTGTTTTGTTCAACACATGGACTGAACTGCAGTTGTTCCTGGCAAAAGTATATGTGGGAGTATAAGAACAGGAAAGAGCCAAGGACACTGCCAGCAGCAGCTGAGAGAAGGTAGGAAAGGGAGGGAAGGGAAAGTACTGGAAAGGTTGGGGGACAGGTGGGCTGGTGGGATATGCTATGTTGGGAGACTGTTCCTTACTGTAGTAAGGAACCATTGCAGTTAAGGAACAAGTGCACAGGCCAGTATATCAGTGGCAGCTATGGAGAAGGAACAAAGCAAAGTGCTTGGAAGACTGGGCATGGGCTGTCTGGTGGATATGTTGATCTGGGGCATTGGTGCAGCTGAGGGAAGGCTGTGAGGGATAATGCTGGAAAGCTTGGCAGTAGACAGGCTGGAATAAACTCTGCTGGGATAACAGTGGTGATTGAGTGAAAGCAGAGAGGGAGGTGCCAAGAAGATTGCGGTGGGCAGCCTGGTGGGATATGATATGCTGGGATATCTGCGAGAGCTGAGGGAAGGCACAAGAGGAAAGAGGTTACAAAGACTAGGGAGTGGGTAGGCCGATAGGATATGCTGCATGGGAAGCTGCTGAGAGGGAGTCAAAAGAAAGGTGACATGAACCAGCCTTGCCTATTCATCCCATAAAATCACTCTAGCATTCTCCAAGATCTTTCTGAATGTTCTTTCATCCAAAATGTGTTGGTATTGTTTCTGTGGAAACATACCCAATTCAAGATTATTCACCAAAAACTTTTGGAGTACAATAGTTTGTTCTGGACTAAAACAAACCATATTTTCTGCTTTCTGCACATCCCTACTTGCTAAGGAATCTGAGACTGAAAATCATAGACTGAGTGGCTACAATTTTGGTTTTCACTAGAGGATGTGTAGTTTGAAAGCCTCCTATAAAATGAGTTGATATCCAAATCAGGATCATTATCATAGTAGGGAAGGGCAACAGGAGAATGCTGAACTGCTTATTTTGCATCTGTTGTTTTGCAAAAGAAAAAGAGACAGGCCCAAACTGTCAGAAACTGCATTGGGGGTGGGGGTAAGAAGAGAAAGGTCAAAATAGATAAAGAAACGGTGAGAGAACACTGAGCAGTTTTGAATAAATTTAAGGCTCTGAAACTGGATGGATTACGTCCCAGGGTGCTACAGAAATTGGCACATGTGATCTCAGAATACTAATTGTAAACTTTGAAAACTCTTGAAATACAGAAGAAATGCCAGAAGATTGTAGAAGAGCTAATGTTGTTCCCATCTTCCTTAAAAAAGAGGAAAATTTGATTCAGGAAACTACAGACCAATTGACATCAATAACTGGGAAAATCCTAGAAAAGATAATTAAGCAGTGGGTTTGCAAGTACTTAGACAGGAACCAAGTGACTACTAGAAGCCAGCATGGTTTTGTCAAAAATAGGTCATGCCAGACAAATCTTACTGGTTTTTTTTCTTTTTGACAAAGTGACTAATTTAGTAGACCGAGGGAATGCTGTGAACATAGTGTACTTAGATTTCAGTATGGCATTTGATAACGTTGACCATAGGCTTCTCCTTGATAAAATGGAACAATGTGGGATGGATAGTCCCACTAGCAGAAGGATTTGTAGCTGATTAAACAACCAGACTCAACATGTGGTCCTTAAATGCTTCTGTGCCAATATGGAGAGGTAAGTATCCTGTGGAAGATCCCAATACTTAGATGAGGGATTAGAAGGGGCACTCAAAAAATTGCAGATGATGCAAAGCTGGGGGGATTGTTAACATCTCAGAAAACAGGCTCAATGTTCCAAAGGATCTTGATAGTTTTGAACATTGGGCTATATCTAACAAAATGCAGTTCAATGTCGAGAAATATAGGTTCTACACTTAGGTAGGAAAAACAGATACAAGATAGGCAGCAATGGCTTGGCAGTAGTACTTAGGAGATGGATCGGATAGTCCTGGTAGACCACATGAGCCAGCAGTGTGCTGCTGCTGCCAAAGAGCTAATGCGCTCTTGGGCAGCATTAATAGAGCTATAGTGTCGAGATCACAAGAAGTGATCATTCTGCTCTATGCTGCACCAGTCAGACTGCACTTGGAATACTATGACTAATTCTAGTTGCCATAATACAAGAAGGATGCTGAGGACCTGAAAAGAGTGCAAAGAGTGACAAAGATGGCAGGGGGCTTGGAAGCTAAATCCAATGAAGAATGGTTAAACGAACAGGTTATGTTTAGCTTTAAGAAGAAGAGTCTGAAAGGAGACATGATAGCAGTCTTAAAATACTTAAAGGGCTGTCTTAGGGAAGAGGGCATAGATTTGTTCTCTATAGCTCCTGAGGTTAGGATAAGAATCAATGGATGGAAGCTTTACAGAGGGAGATCCAAACTCTAAATTAATACGTTCCCGACTGAGAGCTATTTAGCAGTAGAACAACTTGCTTCCTGGAGTCGTGGATGCTCTGTCTTTGGAGGTTTTCAAGCAAAGCTTGGAGAGTCATTTGTCTTGGATAATATGAGGATTCCTGCTCTGGGCATAGGGTTGGACCAGAAGAAGTCTAAGATCCCTTCAGTCCTATGATTCTATGAAGGTGCTCTCCTATAACTATCTTACATACAACAATGTATCCATAAATAACTTTAGTACAGTTGTCTCCTGTAACACAGAATCCATTTGTGTGATATACAGAGATCATAAAGAAGAATGGTTTCTCTTCCTTTTTTCCAGAGACAGAATATGTTTTGAATTTAGAGAAGAAAACCCAGTATTTAGTCTTAACAAAAATAAAAATTAAAGAGTCAGGGGAATCCTTCTTCCTTTTTAAAGCTTTAGAGCTTGAAAGGAGGAAGAAAGCAACTTGCAGTCTGGATCTACTGTACAGCTGAACCAAAATACAGAACAGCTTATGGGTAGGAAACAGAGTAAAATAGGGAATGGGATGGGAAAAAGCCTCAGACTCCAGTGGGAAGACGTTTTGCAATCAGCTACTGTACATACTCTATTGCCTTTATTAAATTGAAATATGCTTAATACTTTGGAAGCTAAATGCTTATTCTTTCTAGTCTGTAAATGAGCATTTAAGTAAGAAAGAAATATTGTAAGAACTGAAGAGACTTTTTACCTGTTTAAAATTGCCATTTTTTCGCTGTTCCCAATCCATCATGTCATGAAAAATGGGGATCATAATGTTGCGGACCTCCAGCTGTGGGACAAGTGTGACACCCAGAAAAGGACCGATCATTCCAGGAATAAAGTGAATCTTATGTTCCCCTGAACAACAAAAAAACAAGCAGTTAGTTATACTATTCCCTCTGCATCCCCTTCCCCATCTTTTGTGTTGACCTTCACTGATAATTGAAAATATTCTATAATTGAAGGTAAGGAATCAAGTCAGATGTGAATCAAGTTAGATGCTTACTTCTATAAAGAATTAATCCAAGAAGGAACAGAGTAGGTTATGCATGTGAATGTGTATGTGTATGGGTGACTTTAATTCCATCCAGTGGTAGTGTGCAGCTATAAAGAGAAAACTTAAACTTAACTTAAAGAAGAACAAATGGTTCTCCTGTTTTATAAAAATTATTTCTAGTAAAGTTGTATCAATGTATGTTATAATCCAGTTCCTATGGTACTCTGAATGTTCCTCTAACAGTGGATGAAGGATTGTCCAGCACTGTGCTTTTATTTCATTAAATATAAATCTTAATTTAAGACAATTCAAAGATGAACTTACCTAGATTCTGCCACATGCTAAAAAGCTCATATGCCATCATCACACGCATATCACCATATCTGGAATATAAACACAGACCCAGACAAAGGAAAATTAAATGGAATATTGGGATTTTTAAACAAGTTTTCTGTAACATTACTACTAGACTACATCTTATAAAAACAGAAACAGTGAAAGAAACAACTGCCTTACTTTCAAAGTAAATATCCGAGAATGAAAATTAATATATTCTTACTTGTCCAGAATCTTTTTCTGCTTAGCTGGAGTAAAAGTTTCTAGCTGCAGGCTGGGCTGGTTGATAAATAAAACTGACAAGCTGAAATAAGAGTTCCAGGCCTAGAGAGTAGAAAAATAATGAAGCAACTAACTGAAAACTCTGCTCATATGCAGTATATGCTTTCAGTATATTTTTAACAAATGTCACCTGATTGTTTTAAAAAGGACTGGAGATAATGATAATGATGATGTATTTATTATGATGATATATTTATATTCTGCGTATCTACCCAAAAAACACCCAAGGCAATTGGTTGTAACAAATAAATACAGTCATTACATAATGTTAGTAGTTCTAACCAGTGATAGTTATAACCATGATATGTGAAGGAAATAGACAGCAGATAAAGAAACTTTCATGTTTCATTATCCATTCTGAATGTAAGTACTGTATATTTGATGTGTTTGCACTTCTTTCATAAACATCAATAGGCAATGCAGAACACAAGCAGAAGGTCCACTTCAGAACATGATTCTATAACTGAATTTCTTAAAATGGCCATCTATGAATTCACACACAAAAGGCAAAGGCTATGCCCATCTGAGGTGGGGAAACCCATATGTATCAATTACAGAGACTATGATGAAAAAACAAGAATTTTTGAATTTTATAAACATAATTTCTAAAATAAAATAACTTAGTTGCAATCCTTTACATCATTACCTGGGACTTGGTTCATTCAACTCACTGGGATTTACCTCTGAACAGACACACATAATTAATTGTACAATTCCTTACAACAGTTTAAAAAGTTAAAGAAATCCTTTGGAAAAAAGGACTTAATGTACTATCCTTCTCATTATAGTCTGTTAAACTTCATTTTCACTAGACAGGTTCAGAGGTATTTGCATGTTTTCTGGTAAACTTTTTCTATTATACTATTTTGTCTCGAACTCATACTTGGTTAAAATATGAAATATGAAACTCCAAAGATGAATGGGTAGCCACAGTCAAAACATATAGTACTGACTTTGGAAGTCAAACAAGAAATGGGATCAGCATGAGGAAAAAGCTTCAAAAAGAAATTCAAGTGCCTAAGTCACAATTGGTAGCAGCACTGAACCATAAAAATAGATTGTGTGTGTGTGTATCATTATGCATACAGTTATTAAGATATGTTGACATTTCTATAGAAAAAATTGTATCATTTTCAGATCAATAGAAACAATGAAAACTGGAATAGCATCAATCCAACTTTTAATTTTCTTCCTTAATTACAGGTAGTCCTCACTTAACGACAGCAATTAGGACCAGAATTTCCATTGCTAAGCGACGCGGTCATGAAGTACAATGTCACGTGACTGCGCTGCTTAGCGACAGAAATTCTGGCAGTTCCGGTTGCCATTGTTAAGCAAATCACTGTGGGTCATTAAGCGAGGACGCTATCTGGCTTTCCCACTGACTTTGCTTGTAGGAAGCCCGCAGAGAAGGTTGCAAATGATGATCATGTGACTGCGGGGACACTGTAAGAGCCATAAGTACAAGGACCGGTCATAAGTACCATTCGTTCAGCACTGTATTAACTTGGAATGGTCACTGAACAAGAGGTCATTAAACAAGGACCACCTGTACTCTTTTTATTTATTTTTTTCTATTTTGAAGATCTGAACACTCTTGGTGGACTTTGGTGCACTTTATTAGTTGTCATTTAATAGCAAAACAGATACAATGTTGACAATTTAATATTAAAGAATTTAAAAAATACCTTAAAATCAAAATCTGTTTCCGTGAAATTCTTATGTAGTGCTGCAGACAGATACTGAACTGTTGTAACTATTACACTACAATGAAAGGAACAACATAATAGTTTTGTACAGTATATGCAGAATATTTCAATCTAAATTTAGTGAAAAATCTTGTTCTTTATTTATGAAATAATGGTTAATATACGATTAAAAAAATTGCTGATCTATTGGATCATGAATGTGAAGGTACCCACAGACATTCTAAAAATTTGTCCTACTGAAAGCTAATTCTTAAATAGATACCAATCCCAATACTATCTTGAAAAATTATCCATATAAAATTATCCATAATCTCTTAGCATGCTGAAGTTTTGAATAATAACTTCACCCACATTTTTTGGTTTGTTCATAGCTACTATTAAGAATTGAATTATATTCAGTTGATATTCTGGTTTTTTGTTGTTGTTGTTCAATATATTTATTTTCATTTTTGTAAACTGGTTGTGATTGTTAAAGTGTAAAATAATATGTTGCTGTTATAACAACAACAACAACAACAACAACAACAACAACAACAACGTATTGCCACATAAGCAACTGTCTCAAACAGCCCAAGTATGGAGGTTGTTGCATAGCAAGGGGGAAAATACATCCACCACACCTTAATTCTCTGTCTTGAAGAGCCACTCTTCCCATTCTGGTAGCTATAGGCATGGGATGTTCAAGAGGAAAGGATTCACCAAAATTATAATTCCACTTTCCTGCCCCGGCCAATCAAGCTATTAAACTGCAGGGCAAAGCTATGGTATGGCTATGCCCTCAATCTACCCATCCAGTTCTCAGTTAATATGTTCCAATGAAGAACAAAAATGGAAGATACCTAAAATGGCCTATGTGATTCAAAGCTTAGTACGCTGAAAATATTTTTAAAAAAGCATAATTAGTAAAAAAAAATGTACATGATTTTTAGAAAAAATTCAAGTGTTCTAAAATGCATCAGCACTCACTTGCTGGTGAGTAGTCTCATCACCATCCAGTCTCGAGGAAAGACACTCATCTTCATCAGATTTCGAAACACACAGAAAATCTTTAGAAGAAATTCCTAGTAAAAACCAAGAAAATCATGTTAAAACATCGCTAGCTATGTGGTTTGGAGCAAACATGCACCTGAAGGCCTGACAAGCTAGACTCAAGTGAGTTGTTGTTGTTTTTTAGTAATTTTAGTCCTCTATATATAGAAGTGAGAGCCAGTTCAATGTAGTGGTTAAGGCACCAGGCTAGAAAATGGGAGTCAGTTCTAGTCCTGCCTTAGACATGAAGCCAGCTAGATGACTTTGGGCCAGTCACTCTCTCTTAGAGAAGGGAGAGAAAACTTGTAAGTCACAAAATAGGATGGAACAGGAGTTCCCTCTTACAGATTTTTCTCCAACAGCCTTAGGAAAAAGGCCATGGCAAACCATTTCCGAAAATATTGCCAAGGAAACTGTAGGGACTTGTCCAGGCAGTTGTCAGGAGTGAAGACTGACTTGAAGGCACAAATAAAAGAAAAAAAAAAGAATGCATGGTGATTATCAGAATCATCTTCAGGGCATAGCTGCTGCACACCAGTCAAAGATAAGAAAAAGTATCCTATAATAGATGCCCCTTGGAATCCACTACTTCCAGATTGCTAACCATTTTTTTTTCAAAGGGAACATAGTCTGTTTCTTAAAAAGAAAACCCAAGCTGCATTATAGTCAGTCATCCTTATAACGTTTATGCTGTATCTGGATTAAGTTTTAATTTGTTACTTTAAAACAGTCTATTATTGATTTTAGGAGTACATTCAGATCTCCTCAACCTCACTGGGATTATAGAATTGAATGTCACCAGCATATTAACAATATCAAACTCCAAATTTCTATTTGGTAAAATTCATACATATTGCTTCCATAAATAAGTGCAATTTTACATATCTACTGAGTTCAATACAATCTATTCCCAATTAAATGTGCAGGGTAAAATAAATAATATGGAATGGTTTTATGTCTGTGACAAAACAGAAGAACAGACTTCTATACAGCTGACTTCTATAGATCATTCTCAGCATTCCAGAGCTACAAGTACACCAGCACAAAAACATAGATGTGAGATATAACTAGGCCTGCATTTATAATCTTACCTTTAGTTCATCTTTACTCTGGAAATTGTCCAGTAAATGTTGAAAATGAGTATCTGACATCTGACGAAGTAGAGACAAAAGACAGGACACATATTCCCCCTGTTAATTCCAAAGAATAATTATTTTAGTGGAATAATCATATTCAAGTCTAAATAAAAATTAACTTTGGGGTATAGGAAAAAGGTGTGGGGATTGAAAATGATGTGATGTTTATGAAACGAAAACCACACATCTATGAACTTTTCTCCATTCTTCTTTATCATGTCTATACTTTTTAAATAAATTCATACTACATAGAAAGTATTTATGTAAAGAGACATAGACCCCAAATCAAATTAAAAAATGGAATACAGAATAATTTGAGGACTAAAGGATGAGAATTTGCTTTTCCTCTCTTCAATGGAAAATATTTTTTTTTCCTCTGAAAAAGAAATAAATTATATAGTTTCAAACATATTTGCTTTTTTCCTATAATTAGGGCTTTGAAGTTTTTTCTGTTCCTCATAGTATGCAATACAGCATTGTTTTCTACCTTATAAAGAAATTCTCATTTCAGTTGAGGCTGGGGGTGGGAGGAACTAGGATGAACCGAATACAGTGTTTCCAAAGCTAAGTAAGACTATTGTCATTCTGCAGGTAATTTTGGTTGGGTTCATATAACATGCTAAATACTATATCTAGGTTAACGAAACACAGCTGTGTTCTCATAATATGCTAATGGCTCACAAATAACCCATATTATGGCTTAAGCCTGATTGAAACAATATGCTGAGTTCACACAATGCACTATCCAACCTTATTTTAGTGTGGTGTGAGAATCCAGTCATTTAGCATTTGACTTAAGTGCCCACTGATTATTTTCAATTATTACGACAAATGCCTTAGAAGTAATTAAAAACATAACCTAAGAAAAGTAGGCTAAGTAAACTAACAGCAGCATGGCTGCAGTGCTTAGCTTTACCCCAAGAATTCAGGACAGTTATTTTTAGTTTTGTAACACAGAGAAGTGAATGAATGAAAAATGGAGTAAGATGGAGATGAGAGGATGGGGAAAGGGAGCAGGCTAGATAAGCAGGAAATAGAACCTGATGTTAGTTACTAACAGTGATTTCAGCTGTGCATTGTGGACAACGCTGCCCTCTTACCGCCTCCTGAGATTGTGATTTACTCATAATAGTAAGCAGAGTCTGTAAAAGTACATCCAGGAGGCTCTCCACCATCATTTCTACCTCCTCAATTACATCTGTCTCCTACAGTAAACAGTTAAAACACAAAAGAGTTAACACCCTATAAAATGGAAATGAAAAGTTTTGAAGTTGATTTTGGCTGGCTGTTTATTCATTTATCTATTAGATTTATAGTCTAGACCAGTGTTTCTCAACCTTGGCAGCTTGAAGATGTGTGGACTTCAACTCCTGGAATTCCCCAGCCAGCCATTACCCAGGGAGTTGAAGTTCACACATCTTCAACTTCAACTCCCAGAATTCAGCTTCAACTCTCATCTTCAACTTCTACTCCCAGAATTCCCCAGCCAGCCATTACCCAGGGAGTTGAAGTCCACACATATTCTTCAAGTTGCCAAGGTTGAGAAACACTGGTCTAGAAGACAAGATGGGCTGTAGGACAGTGATTGACCCAAAGTTAGTTTCCATGGCTTAGGGAAGACTTGAAAGTTGATCTCCCTAGTCCTATTCCTATGTCTTCATTACTATATTACTAGTTCTTAGCTTGCTTTTACCTGCTTTTCAGCTAATAAAAGGCTCCCAGAGCAAATTATAAAAATTGCACTAGGCGCTGCTAGATCCTGCTCTCGGACTTTCACTAAAGGATGTAAGACACAAGAAAGGAGAATGAAAAAGGAAAAAAATTTATTACCCAAGACAGGCTGGTTAAAACATAAAAACGCATTGTAACCAATTTCATTCAAGGTTTAGTCCCCAATGCTTGTTCTTATCTTTAAAGCCCTTAATGGTGCAATCATATGGTCCCAGATAGAACATCCTAGGGCAGAGCTTTCCAAACTGTGTGTCGCGACACAAAAGTGTGTCGCCACACACAGTCTGGTGTGTCGCCACACAACCCGGAAGTGCTGATCATCATCAGCGCTTCTGGGTTTTCCCGCGGCGACACACCAACGGCGGTGGGCAAAAATCCGAAAGCGGCAGCAGCGCTTCCGGGTTTTTGCGCACTGCCGCAACGGCGGCACTTCCAGGTTTTCCTGCGGCGATACACCAACGGCGGTTGGTGTGTCGCCGCGGGAAAACTTTGGAAAGCCCTGCCCTAGGGAGTCACAGGTTTCATTGAATTTCCTCCTCAGACATCATAATCCCTCTCTGATTTCTTGCTTTTAATGCCATATTTATTTAAATGTATAATAATGGATATTTTGTATTCCTAGATCAAATATGCTTATAATAATCTATTACCTGATTAAACACAATTAATTTATTACCCTAATACTTTGCACTCAAGCCTGTTCACATACAAACTCTATGGTTAGAATTATGCCCAGCTCACTCTTTTGGAATATTACTAAAAGAAAAAAATATTTTGGGATGTTGTTAAACTTCCTTTGGGTATCTGTGATAGCATCTTTAAAAAGATGCTACGGTTCAAATGCATTTTCAGAATGTGTAAATCAATGCTAAGGTTTATAACTAAACAGCCATCTTTGAAGGTAGCTAGGAATATATTAAATGAACAATGTTAGCAATGCCATGTTAACCCAATAGAAGAGAATATATGTAGCTCAGGGTTGAACTGGGGAGTCCTTGGTGCTCTCTGAGCTTGGTTGTTTGCTGTTATTGTTTCATGTGTCTTTTCTAGTTATTCCTTTTTTATTATGACAGGGTTTAACACCAAACAATCAAGCAGAAAACAATGCCCTAATCAAGGAACTACCAAGGAGAAAACCACACCCCTGCCAACACTGGCAGGGCAAGCTACTGTATATAAACAGGGAGCAAACCCCACACTCACTAGCACTGATGATGTTACCTAGCTGAGTAATGAAACATCTGGAAGCAAATAACAAAGCTCAGAGAGCACCAAAGGACTCCACAATATCATGTTATTGCTATCATTATTTACTTGCTCTGCAGTACTGTCTATCCAAGATAAGTTGAATTTTCCATAAATAATTTGGGGAAAAAATCAGGAAATTATTTAAGAACCTAGGACATACTACAGTCTAGATTTTATGTGTTACACAGAATTTTAATCACATTCATTATTCTGCTAAAGATGTAGAACAATTCTATATAGGATGGCCAGCAGCCACATATCTCTTCTCAAGTAAATGAGAAAAACTTTGTTAAGCACAATAACTAATGCACAATTTTCTGTCATTTATCTAGAAAGAAACAAATAATTCTATAAAAATACACATATATGTACAACTTAGCTACTACTACTACTATTCTCTAGTACAGTGCTTTCCAAAGTTCCAACGGCGGTGGCGTGCATGGCGGCGGTGGCAGCCTCGTGCGTCATGCTAAAACCCAGAAGCGCTGATGGTGTGCCGCTCCTGCGGCCGCACGCACCACTGCAGGGGCGGCAGTGACGCGCCATCAGCACTTCTGGGTTTTGTCGCGACACCACAGAGTTTGGAAAGCTATGCTCTAGTATTTGCACAGTGCCTATATTACATTATTCTATGATAAGTAGGTCACAAAGAAATATACTATGTGGCAAAAGATAACACATCATTTGAATTCGAGAGACAGAGAAAGAGAGAGAGACAGAGAGAGACAGAAAGATAGACATAGATTACCACGGAGCTAGTTTTGATGATAGAGAAGATACTGCTAAGAATTCCAGAGCAGATAAGCAACTCTTTTTGTTGTCTCAGATGAAGATGAATATGATGAAGGACCACAGGTAATAAGATTCGCCGGGATTCTAGGAATGGGAAACCAGAGGCTTGACATTATTTTACAGGAGAACTCAAAATACTGGAATAAGAAGCCTGCCTCATCTTAATTCACAAGCATGTATATAGAAATTGAAGAGCTACCATTAATAACAGAGAATGATGCAATGAAATTAATTTAATTGGCCTTTTAATAAATAGTATGACAGCTTAATTAGGGGCCTCCATGAAACAGATTTTAAGGGGAATCCATTTTCATTCATTCAAATGCTAATTCTGAATAGTTAATTTACAAAATGTTGCAAAAAGGTATACATCACTTGCAGTATAGTAAATAAAATATGTAAATTATCTTTACTGGCAGCAAGTTCTTATTTCCCTTCACTGTTTAATTCAGAGCTTTCCAAACTGTGTGTCGGGACACGTTAGTGTGTCGGCTGCAGTGTCTGGGTGTGTCGCGGCTGCAGCCCTGCCAGGATTCCACACAGGTCCTAGTGCCTGCCTTGTGCCTTGCTGCCTCCAAACCTGCTGTGATGCTGCACAGGTCCTAGTGCCTGCCTTGTGCCCTGCGTAAGAGTGTGTCGCGAAATGATGCCCTGCTGTAAGAGTGTGTTGCGAAATGATGCATGTCTAAAAAGTGTGTCACCAACATGAAAAGTTTGGAAAGCTCTGGTTTAATTAATGCTGCTTCCCACAGAAGCTAAGTAGTCAAAAGTCATGAACCTACAACATTACCAACTGTCATAAAAGATATGATCACAACGGGTGGTACAGAAACTGACTACAAAAAGAGAAGGAAAGGGAAGTATCTAAGTAACTTCAAATCTCAACATTTCCTTTGATATTCATGTGAACAATAAAATACAGGAAGAGAGACATTGAAGT
This sequence comes from Charina bottae, assembly GCA_023362775.1. Classification (NCBI taxonomy): domain Eukaryota; kingdom Metazoa; phylum Chordata; class Lepidosauria; order Squamata; family Charinaidae; genus Charina; species Charina bottae. The sequence continues at coordinate 5,544,660 of JALMGJ010000022.1, forward strand.
TCACATATACAGTATGTCCTCCTTCAAAATAACATCAGGGATACTTGGTCATTTATTAGTGTAGATATATCAATTACTAACCTAAATGAATTCATACTATGCTTTGATTGTCTTTGTCTTCATTATTTTTAATATTATTCTGAAACTAAGATATGCATGTGAACTTCAGTGTCTCTTTTCTTGATTCTAACAGTTCACTTAGGATCAAAGGAAATTATACCAACTGCACCCATTTCTGGAGAGGGAGGCCTTGCTCATAGTCACTTTATCACTTCCTGGTTGGACTACTGCAACATGTTCTACGTAGGGCTGCCCTTGAAGACTACTGAAAAGTTACAACTGATCCAGAATACAGCAGCACATGAAGTGTTGGGAGCCTTGGTTTATCCATATTACACTGCTGTTGTGAGAGCTGCACTGGCTCCCAGTTTCGTTTAAAGCTCTACGTGGCATTGGCCAGGCTATTTGAGGGACCACCTCTCCCAGAGGGTATCTGCCCATCCCACCAGGTAGGATACAGTGAGCACGGTCCAGGTCCTGTCCCTTAAATGCTGTCATCTTGTGGGACTTAGGAAGCATGCCTTTTCCATAGCAGCCCCTGCCCTGTAAAACACCCTCCCTACCAGGATCAGGCAGGCCTCTATTCTTTTAGTCTTTTGGATGGCTGTAAAAAGCTGGCTCTTTTCCCAAGTGCTAGAATAGGATGAGGTGGGAGCCTGTGGATAGTTCTGTTGGATGCATCTGAGGAGGATGGCTGAGGTGCCAGGTTTTTTGTTTTTTTACTATAGTGAGCCACCCAGAGTTGAGTTCTTAAGATGGGAGGTCCATATAAATCTTTTTAAAAAATTAATTAATTAAATAAGGCATCTTAGACCCCTCCACTTTATTAGCAAAAGTATGGACACCAGTTCCCTAGCTAAATCCGTAAGTATTTCTAAAACTGGTTATACTAAGTACAGAACCATAGGAACTACTATAAAAGATATGAAGAAGAGAAGGCTTTACTTTTGTGTGTACAGTTGTGCAAGGATGTTATTATAACTCTAAATAAGCTTTTCAGGATCCATATCTTTTCCTTTAAATTAAATGTGAATTTTTTTTTAAAAAAAACTAAAATATATTTAAAGAGAATGCAGCGTCCCCTGGCTATACCTCTGTGTGGAGTGGGCACTGACATTTAAAATAATATTTCTCACATTTCAATTTTCTAATCTCTCCATCTATTACTGAACTCAAGTACTAATGCTGATACAAAACAGACTGATTGAGAAACAAAGGAAAAATACCCGTGTGGGGGAAAATTTCAAGAATTACAGAAGGACAATCTTCTCCCCATTTACATAAAAACATTAAGAGGAAAGCAAAAGCAGATGAAACAGTTCAATGCAAAATCAGCATTTAGGAACCACAATATACAAAGTTGTTCAAGGAAAACAGAAAAAGAGGGAGTTGAAGAAGACATGGCTGGTTAGAATAGAAACACTATACAGTATCATTTTTGCAGTACATGATATTTGTACATTAGTTCTAATGAACCAACTTTTCAAAGTATAATTTGTTTTATGCCATTTTAGGGATACAGTATATGAAACTATTATAGTTCTGTCCACATTGGGTATATAAAGAGATGTCTTACAATGATTAATGCTATAAATTAACCTTGAACCGAATTCGCACAGGTCATGGTAGATGTGCAGATGCCCTTTATAAATGGGGCAAAACAACATAATCGAATTGTGACTGTGGGGCTGAAAAACAAACTATCCAGCATATAGTGACAGAGTGTCAAAACCGAGCCTACAATGGAGACTTTGCTGATCTCCTGACTGTGACAACTGAAGCAAAAAACTATATTTGTAACCTAGACATACGTTTGTAATTTTCCTGTCTATAATTTATATTTCATATTTATTATGCTCTATGTTTTTTATTGTAACACGATGTGAATGTGCCATACGATAAATAAATAATGCTATGATTGTTACCTGAGAAAGAAAATAAGCGACTGTCTACCGTACGAGCTATAGATTGCAATTTAACCACATCCATAGATTGTCCAATATGCACTGTACTGGGCATGCTCCCAAGAGTTCCTCGCACAAACTCTGCTACTTCCTGTACTGTGAACATCTGCAATAGCTCATCAAAAATTGCAGGGAAAGAATTCAATAGAGCAGCCTAAAAAGAAAATGAAGCACTATGAGACTTTTGTGAACTGTATTAGCATATAACGATCAAACATCACCAGTTTTTACTAGGGAAAAGAAGTAATGATACAAGGGGGGAAAAAGGAAGGAAATCCTTATTAAAGCTCCATGTTTCTATCAAAAAGAGACCTTGGAAATTATGCCACTGTAACATCATAATCATAATACAAAGGAAGCCCAAACTACAGTATCTTATCAATATTGAAGCACAGAATAAAGACTCCCAGACTGCTCATATCTTTCAGAACACATGTTATGAAAAACTGAGGAATATGTGGATATTACAATGTGGATATTACTTTTGTGGATATTACAATTGATAGGGAAGATCAATAGTCCTCTTCAGACATTAAATAATTTTAAATATGGATGGAAGTGGGAGATGAGATTATGATGCTTCATGAGATTAGAAATCTATGGTACTGTTACCATCTTCAGACAAACATAGATGCTTCCAAATATTTTCTGTTAATACAGGGAGACTGAAGAAAGAAGGAATGGAACAGGAGTATATTATATGGCTCTTATAATTAATTGATAATTATAATTAATACATATACTGTATATCTGAAAAGAGCTAAGAATCTTCTTATAGAAATGTATATTGATTATTAATGGAAGAGAATATTATTTTTGTTGCACTTGCAACATTATGATGTGGCATTTTGCTTAAGTTTGAGAAGGCAATATGTTTATGCACTATACATATGGCAAATCATATAAATAACAGGCTTTGAAAATATGACAGTGTGCATTTTTCAATAGCTTTATGTTTCTTTGTTCTTATACTAAAATTGATACAGGCTTCCAGAATATGATAGAATAAAAGTTTAAATGTTGAGCACCCATCAGCAGAACTTTTACAGGATGTTCCTAGAGTCATAGCAATCATGTTTTCAATTATTCCTTCTCTTTTTCTGCAGCCTTATGCAGATCTGCTGTAGAGACTGAGAGGACAGGCTAAAGCAATGTGGGTTGTTGCAAGGAGGATCTGCAAAAACTAATTCCTCTCTCCTAGAGCAGTAGCTTCCACCCTATTGCAAACCCACTCAGTAGAAGAAGCACTTATTTTAGTGCTGGATAAGAATTTTTTTCTTCTTTTTTTTCAGCCCAAAGAGTACATTGTCTTAGTGGAAAACTGACACAAATTGTGTATCATCAGTGGGTAGGCTTAAATAATCAAGTGCCAAAGCCAAAACTAGCAATGAGCAAGTCAACCCACATTCTGTGTCATGTGCATGCATGCATATATGCCATTTACATTCTCATCCATCCATTTACAGTATATGAAATTCATATGTAACACCCACCTAGATATACAGTAATACATAAAAATACACTCATCCCAAATCTTCCCACCACATTCCTTGCTACAGTTTGACTTAACTGCGATTACGAGAGAGGGCTAAGAATAGTGAGAGCTTTAGAAGTATTAACTCTCCAACTGTGACCTCCCTCTTTGCTTCCACTTATAATTTCTGACTTATCCCTACAGTGATTAGTCTTACAAAACTATTATATTCTCAAAAGGCATTTCCAAGCTCAATTTCAATGTTGATGGTGAGGAGGAAGGACAAGAGTATATTGGAAGATGGAAAAATGATCAGACCTATCCAACGCAGCTGAAACTTCTCCTCCTTATCATCCCAGCTATAGTAATTTAGACTTGGAAGTCCAGTTGCATCACAGGGTGCAATGGCTAGGGGGGGAGGAGTGTTGCAGCATGCAAAAAGGTGAGAATTAACTCTTTGCTTCCTGGCTGCAACCCCGCTCCCCACCCCAATCTGGTGCTGGAAGAAGTGAACAACTATTCTCTCACAGCACTTAGAAAATCTTTTGATAAATGGTGCCACAGGATACAAGTAACACATCCTCCTATGGTGAGCAGTAGTACTAGTGGGATTTGCAATAAGCCATATGATGCCAAAATGGCATGTGTTTCCTGACATCATTGCACAAATGATGTAATAATGCAATGAAGTCATGACATCTGATGCAAATATGTCGGTGAGTATCCCCATTGTGGATGCTCAGTCATAAGTATAGAGAAGATGAGTGGCACGTCCTCCATCATCACTTGACAAAGCTTTTGGCAAGCCAAAGCAGTCTGAATAGTACATCATCCCACAGGGTTCTCTATCAATGCTCTCTAGTTATTTTTTTGTTAATATATATATTCCACCTTTCCTTCAAGAGCTCAAGGCAGTATACTGTACATAGCATTCCCTCCTCCCATTTTCCCCCCACTCCAACCCTGTGAGGTAAGTTGCACTGAGAACTTCCATGGCTGAGATTAGACTTGTGTCTACTTTATATTATTTTCCTTCTTCTGGCTATTCAATTCTTTCTGCTTTATTTCAGTTATACATGATAATTAATGAAAGATGGGTGGTGACTTCTGCTGAGATGTTGTTTTAGAATTTATATTCTCAATCCAAAGAAATATGGTCAAAATTAATAAAAATAATAATTAAATATTGAACCAAAACACCATTGTTATTTTAACCTCTTTATTTTTAAGATAAATCAATTTCATCCCAGTGAAATATTCAGCAATTATTAAATATTGCCATTATTTCCAGTGACATGTATATCAGAAGTGGTGATATCAGAAGACCTGTAATTAGAGAGAATACAATGCTCTTGGCTGCTATTTCCATGGAAAAATTTTAACAGAAGGAGATTAAAAATAAGTCCAAAATTAGTTATACTTTCATTATTGGCTCTTATAGCTGCATGAATATTTAGTTGTTGTTTACAGTATGGCATAACCCAAACTCAGTATTTCAGGTATTTAAATATTCTTCTATAAGACTTTTGTTACTTTTTATTATCACCATTAATATGCTTTCTTTGAATTACCAGAGATAATCCAATAGTTTGCCATAACTGACACAATTTCTCTCTAATGACTGGTGCTCATACTCAAAGTGATTCATGCAAACAACTGAGTAACTCTTATATTTATATGTTCAGTGCTTTGCAAATCACCTTGTAGTTGCAAACATTGAACTGTGCAGTATATTTCAGTTCTTTGTGCAGAAAAATGGGTTGGGTAAGGAAAAACAGTCATTGGATACACCCATGATGAAAAGTTGTACAGGATATGGGGATAATTACTTACAGACTTAAATGATGGCCTTGCAGTGCCACCACATTTTTGTGGAGCACATGTTCCAACTCCGCTCACCTGTCCTTCAGGCTGAGGGGCCTATGGGGCAATTAGGGTTAAGGGACAACACAGTGGCAAGTGGGAAACAAAAAAGGTAAACTTTTGATGTATTAAAAGTGTTAAAAAGATTTTTAATGAATATATAATCTCCTCAAGTATTATGTGTCACAGGTGAAAATTAAAGTCAATGGTTAGAAAACAATGCTATCAAACACTTTCTTTTGTTTATAGAACAAATTATTATTTTCACTAGATTCTTCAGATTTATTTCCTTCACAAATGTGCAACAGCAACATTATTAGATTCTTCTTAGACTGGAATTCATATTATCTAATGGGGCAGTAATTGAACATCTTAGCAGAATTCTCTTGCTTAGGGCTTTTTACTGAGCCAACTATTACTTTGCCAGTAAAATCTTTATAGAAAATGTTTATAACATGGAATTGTATTGAATGCTTCTTTGTCCATCTCCTCAGTAAAACATAGGTTGCCCTGGTAACTTTAGATAACTACCAGCTGGTCTCCAGTCCTCCCTTCTGTGGGAAAGTTGTTCGGAGGGTGCTGGGGTTTGCATTTGCAGAAAGCTCTGGAGGACATAGATTATCAGGACCCTTTTAATGATGATTCAGGCCCAGATATGAAACTGAATCCACACTGATTACTCTTCTATCATCCTGTGGCAAGAGTGGGATGTTGGGTGTAATCCTCCTGGTTCTGCTTGATCTCTTAGCAGCTTTGATACCATTGATCATGATATTCTTCTGGACCATCTGCAAGGGTTAGGAGTGGGTGGCACTGTTTTGTAGTAATTATTCTTAAATGGGCAGCTCCAGACAGTAGTAGTGGGGGTTGAGAGGTCAAGCCCTAGGGCTCTCTGTTGTGGTGTGCCCCAGAAGTTGACACCTTCTCCCCTCTTATTTAACACCTACATGAATCCACTGGTGATGGTCATCCAATAGCACACAACAGGTAGCATTGGTATGCAGATGATATTCAGTTGTGTATCTTGACTCCAGACAAATAGAAGATGTGGTTGAGGTTTTATCCCAGTGCCTAGAGGCCATGAAAGTTTGGATGGCAAAAAATAGACTCTGGTTCAATCTCATCAAAGGGAAGTAGCTTTGGGTACAGAAGCCCTTCATTTCCAAAGATATTCCATCCTTGGCTCTGGATGGAGTTGCACTTCCCATTCATTGCTAATTCATAATCGGGGGCTCTGGCTTGGAGAACAGATGGCAGCTGTGGTTAAGAAGGCTTTTACAGAGATCCATCTTGTGCAACACTTACAGCCTTTCCTGGATCAGCAGGCTTTGCTCATAGTCATTCATCCCTTGGTTTCCTCTCAGTTAAATTACTGCAATGTCCTCTGCATGAGACTGCCTTTGAAGACCACCCAGAAATTTCAGCTGCTTCATAACAAAGCACTCAAGAAGTTTTGGATGCCCAACAGTCTGCCCATGGAACACCTTTGCTTTGAGAACTACACTGGTTAAAAGGTTTTTTCTGGATGCAATTCAATATGTTGATTATCACCTTTAAAGCACTTCATGGTTCAGGATTGGATATCTGTGGGACCATCTTCTCCCAGTAGTCTCTGCCTGTCCTTTGAGATCTGAAAGTGAAGGTTGTTCCAGTGGGCTTTCAGAGTCTGAGAAGTAATTTTTGTTCCACCTGATGGGTAAATGTACATATGGGTTGGGATTGTTCCTCAGGAACTGGGTAATTTATATTGTTATAAAGTTGTGTATTTAGTTTTTAATTTCATTACTGTTTGGAGTCACTCAGAGACAGTTATGACTGGAGCAGCATGTAAATCTAGTAAAATAAATAAATAAATAAAAAACTGACAGGAATGCAAAAGGATTGTTTTACTTTGGCACAATAATTTCCTAGCCAATCAGTAATTTCCTTCTGAACAATTTTGGTAAATTATCAAGGAATTCTATTAATTTACAAAGGCAACAATCAAACACACAAAATGCAACTGTAGATATTTCTAACCTGTGTAAAGATGAGAGTCTCAGAGCTCCTGCTGTCCAGGCTGAGTACAAATCTGATGGACTGGAAAAGTTCTTGGATGCTGATTCTGAATTGTTCCTCCTCCATTCCACAAGTAGCTCTGGAGTAAAGGATCCGAGACTGAACAATAAACTTGAAAAGATATTCCAATGCCTTAAGAAGTAAATCAGTAAAACAAATAACAAGAGGTTTAGAAATAGCCAGAGGGGAAAAATTAGGTACAGTATTAATACTCAGAGTCTTAACTTTTATATGAAGTATACACATTTATTTAGTTAAAAGTCAATAAAATCAATCAAAACTTAGCATTCTCCTCCACAAAAGTTATTTGCAAAAAATGCAGGTTCAAAATATTTCCAAAGAAAAAAACTACAACCTATTCTCATTTGGGAAATTATGGCATGGTATTTTTTTATTTTCAGTTAGTTTTTACATCATCCCCTATGTATAGAAATTAGATGGACTTTTACGATATAATGATAATTTTTCCTAACATGTAAAAACAGTTACATAGCACAAAGTGAGCGAATCTCTGTGTTTTGCTCAAGTCAGATAAAGGACGAGGTTTATTTCCACGAGTGAAAAATTGAACTTTATTCTGAAGAAAAGCACTTTAGGAATAGCCTAAATTTGCACATTCTTTGGAACATATACTTTTAAATGATTTCTAATTTAGATACCTAGGAGACAGCAACAAAAGAGCCAGTTTGGCCTACTGGTTAAGGTGCTGCTAGAAACCAGGAGTCTGTGAGTTCTAGTCCCGCCTTAGGCATGAAAGCCAGCTGGGTGACCTTGGGCCAGTCACTCTCTCTCAGCCCAACTCACCTCACAGGGTTGTTGTTGTTGTGGGGAAAATAGGAGGAGGAAGGAGTATTAGGTATGTTCGCCGCCTTGAGTTATTTATAAAAATAATAAAGGGATATTTAATTAATTAGGGGGCGTGGTGGCTCAGCGGGTAAGACGCCAGGCTTGTCGATCGGAAGATCGCAAGTTCGGAGGTTCAAATCCCTAGCCCTGCATGCGGAGTGAGCTCCCGCACTAGCCCCAGCTCTTGCCAACCTAGCAATTCGAAAGCATGCAAATGCAAGTAGATGAATAGGTACCACTTCGGTGGGTGGGTAACAGCGTTCCGCATGCGTCATGCCGGCCACATGACCGTGGAAGCGTCTTCGGACAGCGCTGGCTCTTCGGCTAACAAACGGAGATGAGCACCGGCCCCTAGAGTCGGACACGACTGCACAAATGTGCGGGGGGAACCTTTACCTTTTTTTAAATTTAATTAATTAATTAATTAATTAATTTAAAAAATTTAAAAATGTAAATTTTACATACATAAAAAATGAACCAAATACACGAGATGGGGAAACTGCTGTGCAGCCACTTATTAAAATATTTTAAAGAAAAAACTGAAGAGACCTGTACAGCACTGTGGCAGAAAAAGATTATACCTTTTTTTAAAAATTTGTTTTCCAAGATTGGACATTAATATTATTATTTTTGTTTAATATTAATGATGAATGGACTACCAAGCTCATGTGAGAAATAACATGGAGGAAACCAACTGCATTATTAAACATTATCTGTATGTTTGAGGAGAGCTTGCACCTTTCTGCAAACCCTCCAGCTCTACTGTTGATACTAGTAAGTACATTTTAACTCCATAGTGTTTTTCCCCATACTTAATCTATTGACTCAACCACAATAAATCTGATGTTGTAACCCCATCTTTTAAGCTCCAAAACATCACCTTCTTAAATCAACATTTGGAGCATTTAATTCTGAATAGTACAGCTGAAGACAGATATTGCTGGAAAGCATTGAAAAAAGCTCCTTAAATAATTGAGTATTTATTGAGTATAATATTGAGTATAATATTGAGTATTTAATTTTCATTTCTAATTAAGTATTGCCCTAAAGAAATAACATTTTATTTTTTAAACAGAGAGATATTTATGTTGAATACATACCCGCATTGCTTCCTGAATATGATCCTGTCGTACAAGTTCAGCTGATCGGTCCATATACCATTTCAAACAGCGGATGAGTTCTCTGTATAAAAAAACCACATTGACAGACATTTCAACAGGAGAGTAGCTCAAATTGAGATTTTGTGAAATATTTCCTTTGCAAGGAAGAAATTAAGTTTAATTTTATTTTTTATTCCTATAAACAGCCTAATTTGCCTAGATTTTAGCATAAATATAATATTTTTAAGATTTAGAATAATGATTTGTCGGTATTAATTACTGCTCAACCATGGAGATTATAAAAAAAGGTAAAAAAACAAAAAGTACCTATTACATTTTGTCCTTTTAAGAAAAGTACGCCTGCTTGTAGACAGTGCTTCTTCAAAATAAATATATGCCATTTTAACAATACTAAGTTACAGTATATGGACAAACTTTTTAGTCTGTAAAAAAGAAAAGCAGGATGCTTCCACTGAGCATTTCATAGAGACTGCTGAAAGCCGCTGTGGCTTGACTCCATTCTGCTTTCTTCAATCTCTGTGACATGTTTATTTGAAAGCATTATATAACAAATAGATCTGTTCTCTAACACCTTTGTTTACCATTCTAGTTATACTAGCAAGATAATAAAAGTAACATTTCTTCTCAGAATTCAAGTCAACAAACCATATAGGAAGGACTACCATTACACATAATCTAAATTATGTGTCAGTTCCAGAACTGAAGTTGGGCATTGGAGATAGTGTCAATCTGACATCTCATGGATTTAGTATCAATTTGAGATTCAGTTGTTTTTTAAGTACATATTGAAAGATTCCATGAGGGTACTGACCTCAAAATTGCATAACCATCTGAAAGTTGGTTCACCTGATATGTTTGCTCCAGACAGTATGGGAATGCTTACACAGATCAACGTTGGTGCTGGTAAGCCACCAAGTAAGTTTTTATATCAAATTCACTTTTGAATTAAGCACTTCTTTCAATAGTTTTGAAAAGGATTTCCAATTCCCTCAACAATTCTCAAAAAAAAATTTCTGACGACGTAAGATCAGACTTCTTGCGTAGTCTTATAAGTGTTCCTCTTCTTTTTCCTTCTAAATACAATAATAAGAATGTAGCATTATGGTTAAATTATTAGGTTTGGACTGGGAAGATTCAGATTCAAGTTCTCATTCAACCACAAAGCTCATTGGTTAACTCTGAACAGTACTCTGCCAGCCCAACCTATCTCAGAAAGTTAATGATGTGGAGATAAAATAGGGAGATTCCCATGTAGGCCACCTTGACATCCCAGAAAAAGGAAGGATATGCATGTAATAATAAATTAAATAAACAAATGGTGATTTACCAGCACAATTTTGATCTGTATAAACACTTGGACTTTCAGTGACTATGAAGTTTTGTTCTGTTTTTAACCCTTTGTTATGCTGATTCTATAAACTATTCTCTGTGAGAACTTAGCATGCACAAAAAAAGAAGCAAACAAATATCCTTTTTTAAAAATTATTTTGTTGCTTTTAACATTTACTTAGTAAATTGGCCTCCACTAAACAATAAACCAGAATCTTTGCATTACTAAAACTGAAAGCAACATATTCTGTAAAAATGATGAAAGAGAGGACTTACTTATATGCCAGTGCTCCTGCAAAGTGCTTCTGAATATAAGTGTCCATTACAGGACGAAAATGAAAATATTTGCTATCACGCAGAAGATTTATGATGAACACCTGCAGGAGAAAGAGAAAAAAAGAAACAAGTTCATGAAGATAGAGATAGAAGCAGAGATAGAAGACAGAGGTAGAAGCAAGTATATGCATGTGTATAGGGGCAAGAAGTTTGTTACCTTGTTGTGGTGCTGGAGCTTGAGCATCTCAATGACGCCATGAGCTAAACCGTGAAGGGACACCCAAGGCAGGAAGGTCATGGCAGAGAGGTCAGACTAAATACGATCCCTGGGGAATGTAACGGCAACCCACCCCAGTATTCTTGCCGTGAAAACTAAATGGATCAGTACAACCAGAGATATGTCGGTATACCATCGGAAGATGGGACTCCCAGGTCGGAAGATGGTCAAAATGCTACTGGGGAGGAACAGAGGATAAGTTCAACTAACCCCAGATGTGATGATGCAGCTAGCTCAAAGCCGAAAGGACGGCTAGTGGCTGACGGTGCTGGTGGTGAACGACGAATCCGATGTTCTAAAGATCAACACACCATAGGAACCTGGAATGTAAGATCTATGAGCCAGGGCAAATTGGATGTGGTTATTGGTGAGATGGCAAGATTAAATATAGACATTTTAGGTGTCAGTGAACTGAAATGGACTGGGATGGGCCACTTCACATCAGATGACCACCAGATCTACTACTGTGGACAAGAGGACCACAGAAGAAATGGAGTAGCCTTCATAATTAATAATAAAGTGGCTAAAGCAGTGCTTGGATACAATCCAAAAAACGATAGAATGATCTCAATTTGAATTCAGGGCAAGCCATTTAACATCACAGTGATCCAAATATACGCCCCAACCACAGATGCTGAAGAAGCAGTAGATCAGTTCTATGAGGATCTGCAGCACCTACTGGATAATACGCCAAAAAGAGATGCTATTTTCATTACAGGAGACTGGAATGCTAAGGTGGGTAGTCAAATGACACCTGGAATTACAGGCAAGCATGGTCTGGGAGAACAAAATGAAGCGGGACATGGGCTGATAGAATTTTGCCAAGACAACTCACTGTGCATAACAAACACTATCTTCCAACAACCTAAAAGATGACTTTATACATGGACTTCACCAGATGGTCGACACCGAAATCAGATTGACTACATCCTTTGCAGCCAAAGGTGGCGGACATCTATACAGTCGGTAAAAACAAGACCTGGAGCTGACTGTAGTTCAGATCACGAACTTCTTATTGCACAATTTAGAATCAGACTAAAGAGAATAGGGAAGACCCACAGATCAGTTAGGTATGAGCTCACTAATATTCCTAAGGAATATGCAGTGGAGGTGAAGAATAGATTTAAGGGACTAGATTTATTAGATAGGGTCCCGTAAGAACTATGGACAGAAGTTCGCAACATTGTTCATGAAGCGGCAACAAAAAACGTCCCAAAGAAAAAGAAAACCAAGAAGGCAAGATGGCTGTCTGCTGAGACACTGGAAGTAGCCCAAGAAAGAAGGAAAGCAAAAGGCAACAGTGATAGGGGGAGATATGCCCAATTAAATGCAAAATTCCAGAGGTTAGCCAGAAGAGATAAGGAATTATTTTTAAACAAGCAATCCGCGGATGTGGAAGAAGACAATAGAATAGGAAGAACAAGAGACCACTTCCAGAAAATTAGAAACATTGGAGGTAAATTCCAGGCAAAAATGGGTATGATCAAAAACAAAGATGGCAAGGACCTAACAGAAGCAGAAGAGATCAAGAAAAGGTGGCAAGAATATACAGAAGATCTGTATAGGAAAGATAATAATATCGGGGATAGTTTTGACAGTGTGATCAGTGAGTTAGAACCAGACATCCTGAAGAGTGAGGTTGAATGGGCCTTAAGAAGCATTGCTAATAAAAAGGCAGCAGGAGACGACGGTATCCTAGCTGAACTGTTTAAAATCAAGGTGATGCATGTGGAAAAATAATGGCAGTCATACTAACAATTCATATCTTGCCATATGAGGACATGAAGAGGGCGGAGACTCACAGTAGCTTCCTGAAGAGAGAACTCTGTGAGGTCACTTCCTTCTTCTTCCTTAGAGACTCTCTCAGAGAGACTCTCCGACCATGCTTCCGAACTGAAAGGACACGTCTTATCTCTCCAAACCCAGACAGAATGCTAAAGCCTATATTTTCTATTCTTGTAACTTAGTATGTTTTAAACCTGCCTTGACTCTCCTACTGCAACTGTTATTTTTGAGAACCAGGTTATGTGAGTAAAGATTACTTTTATTACTCCACAAAACTGTGTGGTTGTTCTTTTTAAGAGGGATAAAAAGGGGTAATGCCAGGATAATCCAGTCTGCCTAACAGCATCCTGGATTATTTTCCAGAAGGTTAAACCAACCTTGTCTCAGCTTCCAACTTTTTATGCTGCCGGGGATGATACTTTGCTGATCTCACTCACGTCAGAAAGGAAGGATAATATCCAAACAATATATCCTATCCTAGTACCTAAACTCATCCCCAACAATGCATGCCATATGCCAGCAAACTTGGAAAACACAAGAATGGCCATCAGATTGGAAAAAATCAACTAATATCCCCATACCAAAAAAGGGAAACACTAAAGAATGTTCAAACTATCGAACAGTGGCACTTATTTCACATGCCAGTAAGGTAATGCTCAAGATCTTGCAAGGTAGACTCCAGCAATTCATGGAGCGAGAATTGCCAGATGTACAAGCTGGGTTTAGAAAAGGCAGAGGAACTAGAGACCAATTTGCCAATATCCTCTGGATAATGGAGAAAGCCAGGGAGTTTCAGAAAAACATCTATTTCTGTTTTATTGACTATTCTAAAGCCTTTGACTGTATGGATCATAACAAATTGTGGCAAGTTCTTGGTGGTATGGGGATACCAAGTCATCTTGTCTGCCTCCAGAGGAATCTGTATAACAACCAAGTAGCAATGGTAAGAACAGACCATGGAACAACAGACTGGTTTAAGATTGGGAAAGGAGTACGGCAGGGTTGTATACTCTCACCCTACCTATTCAACTTGTACACAGAACACATCATGTGACATGCTGGGCTTGAGGAATCCAAGGCTGGAGTTAAAATCACTGGAAGAAACATTAACAATCTCAGATATACAGATATTATACCACTTTGATGGCTGAAAGCAAGGAGGAGCTAAGGAGCCTTATGACGAAGGTGAAAGAAGAAAGTGCAAACGCTGGGTTGCAGTTAAACCTAAAAAAAACCAAGATTATGGCAACCAACGTGATTGATAACTGGCAAATAGAGGGAGAAAAAGTGGAGGCAGTGACAGACTTCGTATTTCTAGGCGCAAAGATTACTGCAGATGCTGACTGCAGCCAGGAAATCAGAAGACGTCTACTTCTTGGGAGGAGAGCAATGGCAAATCTTGATAAAATAGTTAAGAGCAGAGACATCACACTGACAACAAAGGTCCGCATAGTTAAAGCAATGGTATTCCCTGTAGTAACCTATGGCTGCGAGAGCTGGACCATAAGGAAGGCTGAGCGAAGGAAGATAGATGCTTTTGAACTGTGGTGTTGGAGGAAAATTCTGAGACTGCCTTGGACTTCAAGAAGATCAAACCAGTCCATACTCCAGGAAATAAAGCCAGACTGCTCACTTGAGGGAATGATATTAAAGGCAAAACTGAAGTACTTTGGCCACGTAATGAGAAGACAGGATACCCTGGAGAAGATGCTGATGCTAGGGAAAGTGGAAGGCAAAAGAAAGAGGGGCCGACCAAGGGCAAGATGGATGGATGATATTCTGGAGGTGACGGGCTCGACCTTGGGGGAGCTGGGGGTGGTGACAGCCGACAGGAAGCTCTGGTGTGGGCTGGTCCACGAAGTCATGAAGAGTCGGAAGCGACTGAACGAATAAACAACAAAATAGGGGCTAGAATAAATAACATTATCCTGTATATACATATTTCATGACAATTGTAACTTATCATTCCATTTTGACTCAACATAGATTATTGATACTGGTAATGCTTCTATTCAAAATTAAAAATTTAGTTATTCCTCTGATTGTTACAGAAATGCCCACCAAATGATGAAAAACTGAATGGGAAACAAAAATTGGAACCATGAATTTCCATAATGCCTTAGAGATAGAAAGACAGTCAGAAATGGGCTAATTTACTTCAGAAAGATGTAAAACAAATAATATCAGATGTTGTAGGCTGAACAATAACTCCAGCTTCTTAAAAACATGGAATTAAAAAAAAACCCTCTGAAACTCTAAAGAATAATTAGCTTGTCCACAGGCATCCTATAGAAACCATAATGACATGAAAATAATGGAAGTGCTTCACTACATCACAATACATCTTTGGCCTTTCTTACTTGCATTCCAACATCTGATGGAAGTACATAACTCATTTAATTCTGTCGGTGCCTATGAATTTGCCCCTCATCATTACAGACAAATGCAGAGAGAAGGAGAAAAATCAGAAAGAATGACCAGTGAAAAGGGCAGGACTAGGAAACCTTGAAAAAATTAAATAGCACAATGGGACCCAAATAAGCAAGGGATCATGTGAGTGTTAGTAAGCAGTCTGGAACCTCTCAGTAACAAATCAATGAACAAAGTCTATTGCCTTAGCATTATTAGGATTCACAGTTTATTTCACAGTTATTTTTTTTTGGGAGGGAGAGAGTTATAATCAAAATATATATAGTTTTATTTGCTTTTTCCCCTATGTTTAGAGTATCTACCTATCAAACAGTGTTTTGACAGAGAATTCCAAGTTAATTTATATAAATTCACCAGTGATTCTTTTATTGAGAAAAGCTCAAAAACATTTCCAAAATAATTCAAAGAAAGCAACAAAAATGGATTTCTTTTCCATTAAAAGAGCCACTGCATCTTCATTTCTTTTGACAGTATAAACCATCACAGCATAACATCTAACTTCACATGATACAAAAAAGATTCCCTAAAGAACAAGATTTTGCTTTCTGTGATCTTTAATTTTATGATGCCCTTATCCCTCATCCAATAGTGAAGTTAGCTTACTCATATAGTAGTTTATTTATATTTGTATTTATATATATTAAAGTTACTTACTCATATGTGGCTAGATATTTAAAGGCCTTCACCTGCTGAACTTGATTGTTGTTTGGAAAATAATGAGGGTAATTATGATGCCACTTGGTATATACAGTCAACTTAGTTTTGCATGGTTGACTTCCAGCATTTTGGTCTGGCAGTCTGATGCTAGTGTGTGGAGACTTTGCTGCAGCCCTCTTGGGATACAGGGAAGATAGCAGCATTATCACCATATAGTAGTATGGAGACTGGATTTTCAGTTAACTACCTCCTGGAAATCCCATTATTCAAACCTTACACTGTGGTACAAAAAACTTTGAATGCAATTGCTAGATATATAACCTGTAAGGAAAATAACTATGTGCCTATGGCAATCAAACTTTTCAAAACTAAAGTGTTTTGCTGTACAATACACAGTGCTGTATATATAATGACACCCTACACTAGAAGCAATCCAGTCCAAATTTCTAAGATCTTTGCTCCCAGCTCCTTGTTCTACTGCAAATGCAAATGCACTTCTCTAGCTAGAGCTTGAATATGTCTCTGCTTAGGCTTATTGGAGGTACTGCTGGTTAAAGTACCGGCTTAGATAAATTTATGAGGAGGAGTCTGTACCTCAACTCTCTATATTTATAGACAGATTCAATTCCCCATGGAAAAAGCAAATAATATCTGATTTGGTTTACTGTTGGCTCACCCCAGGCCCTATCAGTGCTGGGCCTAGATAAAGCCTGGAATGAGTTAAGGAGACAACTCTAGATCTTGATGTTTAAAGGGACAGACTTAACACCTCACATCTCTCCTACAGTGAGCTCAGGTAATCTACCTCTCACTACTCCTAAATATTTTTACCGCATATTTGTACCTTCACATAAGAGAACTTTCACTCTGGCATATCTGTATGCTCTGCCTTTAATGGTATGAACAAGGAGATTTAATAATATTCCCTGCCAAGAACTTGTATGTTCAGACACTAAAATTGAGATAGTCACACATGTACTTCAGAAATGCCCCATTTATCATCCCTGGAGGATGGAGTTAATCTCTCCTCTAATCACAGATTATCTGAACTGATCCCAACAGGTAACTGTGCATTTCCTATTAAACAATCAGGACCATGAAGTTTCTAGAAAGGTGGCCAATGTCAGTGCTGCACCAATAGCAATGAGAAACTGTTCAACCCAAGCATAAACTAGGCATGTTTAGTTTCTGCTGTGAAGACATCCACTAATATGATGGATATTTTGCTTTTTAATTTTTTTGTCTACAATTGTATATTTTATAATAATAACTCTATAATATAATAACTTTGCTAATTTTACTTAGAGATTATTTTTAACAAATTCTTTTAACATTTAATTTTGATTAAGCATATAAGGTTAATATCGTTTATTGGTCTTTGGCTATAAATAAATAAATAAGCCCATATGTACAATTCACAGAAATTACAAAGCAGTTGTTGACTTCTAAACTGTGGTTTGTCAAGTGGTTATCTATGGAGAAACACAGCCCTCCCTTCTATGCCACTATGTATGACTTCAGATAAAGTTCCTTTTATTAGATCTTGCCACTGCGGAAGTCCTTTTAGTAATGACTTATTTCAGTCTTACTGCATGATCCTGGGAAAAGATACAGCTGTTTTGAAGAGCTGGTGACAGCTGCTTGTGAGTGTTCCCACATGCTCCACCCAAATCACTTTTTCCTTTGAATATGTATAATAGCCCTAGTATTTAAAAATATTGATCAATTCAGAATATTTTAATTTAAGAATGTCTTCTATACAGGTTCTTGTTGGATCTCTGAATTTTAAGGAAGAAAAATGAAACAGCAAGTCTCAGATCTGCCTTGTCCTCCTTAGAATAGGATGGCCAAAACTTACAATATAGTAATTTGCAGCATATTTTCAAGGGTGTTTGATTCCTAGCTATTTAACAAGAGCAGTATCAAAAAGGATTCTTCAATCCCAATTTAGGCAGCCAAAACAAAGACACAAACAATGGAATCAGTTCTTGTATTAAAACAAATTCTTAGTTTAATAATTAGCTCAGGAACATATGTTTCTTAAGGGTATGTAGGCCATTTGTATACAGCAGAGCTTTCCAAACTGTGTGTCGCGACACAAAAGTGTGTCGCCACACACAGTCTGGTGTGTCGCCACACAATCCGGAAGCGCTGATCATCATCAGCGCTTCCGGGTTTTCCCGCGGCGACACACCAACGGCGGCGTGCAAAAACCGAAAGCGGCAGCAGCGCTTCCGGGTTTTTACGTGCTGCCGCAACGGCGGCACTACCGGGTTTTCCCGCGGCGACACACCAACGGCAGTTGGTGTGTCACCGCGGGAAAACTTTGGAAAGCCCTGGTATACAGCCATACAAAACAGGATGGTTGTAGTTGGTGCATAAACTTCACCACTAGGTGGCCAAAATCAGTAAGTTTAATTCAGAGAAAGTCATGAGAATATCAAACATTTCTTAGAAGGGCAAAATAATTTTGTTGCAAATATTCTAACATTTCCAATGGTAGCTGAACACTCTTTCAAACATGTTGCACTGACTCTGCATTTCAAAATTAAGAGGTGATAACATTTAGCATGCATGGAAACAAGGATCAAGAAAAAACAGCAAAAGGTACCAAGACAGTTGTAGATCCACAAGTGATTAAGGAGGATTTGGGAAAGTTTCAGCAACTAATGAGGAGAAGGGAAATAGTATCTTAATTTTCAGTAAACTATTGAGGGAAAAGTACCCCCACATCTTGCCTCAAAATGTTGATCTGTCAGAAGTATATTAAGCTTACCAAAGATTGAAAGACCAGAAGTCCGTATTTTTCTGTGTTGTCATCCAAAATCACAAACAATGTATCCAGAATATCCTGCAAGAACTGGAAAGGGACAGGAGGATTTATTTAGTATCTCCTTACAGAATGTTCTACCAAACCAAATAATTTAACAATTTTCCGATATTATATGTAAGAAGTACATTGAATATTCTCTTTCAATTATAAAGTATAATATTCTATAGAAAATCAAAACCAGATATTCTGAGTAAATGTTAAATTCTCCTAGTCCTCAATTTGTTTTATGAGGGCTTTATATATATGTATGTATGTATGTATGTATGTATGTATGTATGTATGTATATATACAGTTGTAATCAAAATTATTCAACCCCATTGCAAATCAGGTTTATTGTCAAAATTTACAGACTTTCAGCTGTTTGCAATGAACAAATCAAACAAAAGCAATTGAAATAGCTCAACACAACAAATGCTTCAAGTGGTGTCCCCAAATTCAACTGAAAATGCAACTTATAATGACTTCTCCAGTCTCAAAAGTATTCAAGCCCCTGAATAGAATCCGTCACAACAGCACACATACAGTACAGTATGCAAAACAGGTGTTGTCTCAAGCACACCTGATGCAACTAATCAAGGGCTTCATTAGTTGCACCAGGTGTGCTTGAGCTGGAACACATGAAATACCTGAACTGGCTAGGGGTTTGTTGAGTGTCACGTTTGACTGCATGTTAGAAATATGGCTAAGTCAAAAGAATGGTCCAAAAAGGTAACAGAAGAGATCATCGCCCTTTACAAACAAGGAACAGGATACAAAAAGATAGCGAAGGCACTGAATGTGCCTAGAGCAGAGCTTTCCAAACTGTGTGTCGCGACACACAGCGTGGTGTTTCGCCACACCACCCGGAAGCAGCAGCGCGGCATCAGTCCTGGGTTTTAGCGGAGGCTGCAGCCGCTGCCGTGCACACACACGCCGCCGCACGCCCCCCTGCCGCCGCCGTGCACGCCGTCGCACGCCCCCCTGCCGCCGCCGTGCATGTGCGTTCTCTTTGTGCCGCCGCCGCGCGTGCCGCCGCTGGTGTGTCGCCAGCGGCGGCACTTTGGAAAGCCCTGGCCTAGAGACACTGTTGGAAGCATAGTTCGCAAGTTCAAAGTGAAAGGAACAGTGGTTACACTACCTGGACGGGGCAGAAAAAGGAAGCTGTCAATGGCTGCAACCAGATTTCTGAGAAGGCAGGTTGAGAGAAACCCTCGAGTGACTGCAAAAGACCTGCAGCAAGACTTGGTGGCAACAGGCACTGAGGATTTTTAGGCAACGCAGGCCACTCTCGAGTTTCTGCATGCTTTTAGCATGCTGGATATGAGATGATTTCCTCTGTGGGCCAGGTGAGAGCAGAGTGGCAGGGGCATTAGAGGTGGGGAGAGGTTTAGGGTTTGGGGGTGAATGAGTAGTGTGGGACAGAGGGATTGCCCAAATCACAGGCATTAAATGCTAGGCAGAAGCGCTGAGTGCTTGGCTTGTTTTCCCTTTCTCCACCTTGGATACAGTATATTAGTGGGGATATATTAGTGATCTGGGGATGGGTGGGCAGTGGGGGGTCATGGATAAATAACTCCCTTTTGTCCTGGAGTTCTCTCTAGCTGTCCCCCACTGCAGGAAGGAAGGGCCTATTTGATCGGCCCTGCCGAGGGTTGCAAAGAGAAATTGGGGTTATTCCTGAAGCTCTGGTGCAGTTTCAGCTGAGGCCTTGGTCACAGCTTGGAATGAGCATAAGGCTAAAGCCTTGGATTGGATCACGCCTATGTAGATTCTCTGTGTTCATGGATCCCATAGGGCTCCCTGATTTACAGAGGTGCTGCAAGAGATGCCTAGAGCACTACTGGAGAAAGACAAAAAGCAAATCCGATCTAACACAAGTGACAGACAGAAACTTTATTTTGGTCATTGACCAATAAAAATACATTCTATAAAACAAACAAAACAAAATTATCCCCTAATATCAATAACAGGTGAGAGCCTTTATTAGGACAATGTAGCAATAAGAGCCCCTTCATGGATCACTACCTTGTCGTGGCGAAGGGGCTTGCGTAACTCAATGAAGTCAGGTCAAGACGGACAGGTCATGACGGAGAGTTCTGACAAAACGTGGTCCACTAGAGCAACCCACTCCAGTATCCCTGCCAAGAAAACCCCATGGACAGTATCAAAAGGCTAAAAGTTATGATGCCGGAAGATGAGCCCCTCAGGTCGGAAGGTGTCCAATATGCTACTGGGGAAGAGTGGAGGGCAATTCCGAGTAGCTCCAGAAAGGGTGAAACGGCTGGGCCAAAGCCGAAAGGACGCTCAGTTGTGGATGTGTCTGGAAGTGGAAGGAAAGTCCGATGCTGTAAAGAACAATATTGCATAGGAACCTGGAATGTAAGATCTATGAATCAAGGTAAGCTGGATGTGGTCAAACATGAGATGACAAGATTGAACATCGACATCTTGGGAATCAGCAAACTAAAATGGACAGAAATGGGCAAATTTAATTCAGGTGACCATTATATATACTACTGTGGGCAAGAATCCCATAGAAGAAATGGAGTAGCTCTCATAGTCAATAAAAGAGTGGGAAAGGCAGTACTGGGGTACAACCTCAAAAACGACAGAATGCTTTCAGTTCGAATCCAAGGCAAACCATTCAACATCACAGTGATCCAAGTCTATGCCCCAACCACTGATGCCGAAGAAGCTGAAGTCGACCGGTTCTATAGTGACCTACAACACCTTCTAGAACTAACACCAAAAAAAGATGTCCTTTTCATCATAGGGGACTGGAATGCTAAAGTAGGAAGTCAAGAAACAACCGGAATAACAGGCAAGTTCGGCCTTGGAGTACAAAATGAAGCAGGGCAAAGGCTAATAGAGTTTTGTCAAGAGAACACGCTGGTCATAGCAAACACTCTTTTCCAACAACACAAGAGACGACTCTACACATGGACATCACCAGATGGTCAATACCAAAATCAGATTGATTATATACTTTGCAGCCAAAGATGGAGAAGCACTATACAATCAGCAAAAACAAGACCTGGAGCTGACTGTGGCTCAGATCATGAGCTTCTTATCAGAAAATTTAGGCTTAAATTGAAGAACGTAGGGAAAACCACTAGACCATTCAGGTATGACCTAAATCATATCCCTTATGAATATACAGTGGAGGTGAGGAATAGATTTAAAGGATTAGATCTGGTAGACAGAGTGCCTGAAGAACTATGGATAGAGGTTCGTAACATTGTACAGGAGGCAGCAACTAAAACCATCCCAAAGAAAAAGAAATGCAAGAAAGCAAAGTGGCTGTCTGATGAGGCTTTACGAATAGCTGAGGAAAGAAGGAAAGCAAAAGGCAAGGGAGAAAGGGAAAGATATAAACAACTGAATGCAGATTTCCAGAGAATAGCAAGGAGAGATAAGAAGGCCTTCGTAAATGAACAATGCAAAGAAATCGAGGAAAACAATAGAATGGGGAAGACTAGAGATCTCTTCAAGAAAATTGGAGATATCAAGGGAACGTTTTGTGCAAAGATGGGCATGATAAAGGACAAAAAAGGCAGGGACCTAACAGAAGCAGATTAAGAAGAGGTGGCAAGAATACACAGAAGAACTATACAAGAAAGATCTTAATGTCCCTGATAAATACGATGCTGTGGTCACTGACCTTGAGCCGGACATCCTAGAGAGTGAAGTCAAGTGGGCCTTAGGAAGCATTACTAACAACAAAGCTAGCGGAGAAGACAGTATCCCAGCTGAGCTATTTAAAATCCTAAAAGATGATGCTGTTAAAGTGCTGCACTCAATATGTCAACAAATTTGGAAAACTCAACAGTGGCCACAGGATTGGAAAAGGTCAGTCTACGTTCCAATTCCAAAGAAGGGCAATGCCAAAGAATGTTCAAACTACCGTACAATTGCGCTCATTTCACATGCTAGCAAGGTTATGCTCATAATCCTACAAGCTAGGCTTCAGCAGTATGTGAACCGAGAACTACCAGAAGTGCAAGCTGGGTTTCGAAGAGGCAGAGGAGCTAGAGATCAGATTGCCAACATTTGCTGCATCATGGAAAAAGCAAGAGAGTTCCAGAAAAACATCTACTTCTGCTTCACTAACTACGCTAAAGCCTTTGATTGTGTGGATCACAACAAACTGTGGCAAATTCTTAAAGAGATGGGAGTACCAGACCACCTTACCTGACTCCTGAGAAACCTGTAAGCGGGTCAAGAAGCAACAGTTAGAACCGGACATGGAACAACCGACTGGTTCAAAATTGGGAAAGGAGTATGACAAGGCTGTATATTATCACCCTGCTTATTTAACTTATATGCAGAGTACATCATGAGAAATGCCGGGCTGGATGAATCACAAGCCGGAGTTAAGATTGCCGGGAGAAATATCAACAACCTCAGATATGCAGACGATACCACCCTAATGGCAGAAAGTGAAGAGGAACTAAAGAGCCTCTTGATGAGGGTGAAAGAGGAGAGTGCAAAAGCTGGCTTGAAACTCAACATTAAAAAAACTCAGATCATGGCATCTGGTCCCATCACTTCCTGGCAAATAGAAGGGGAAGAAATGGAAGCAGTGACAGTGTTGGGGTTTGTATATACCCAGGAATTTACAGATAAGATAAATTATACTGGAGAGGCTTGATATCTAGGTGAGAGGGGAATTATTCTGCAAGTCACCCAATTAGCAGCCATTGTTGTAGGGATGATGTGGCAGCAATGACTCATACTAAAGGTGCTATAATTTAGTTGGAGTGACCTATAATGTGATTGGTCAGTTTATGTATATAAGCAGAGAATACCTGGTGTTCTTTCTTCTCGTTGCTGTTGAAACTTCTCATCGCTGTATTGCTGTATCATTTGTTACTGCTGTTGGATGGATTTTGCACTACGTATGTATATAAAGTAAATAGGCTATTTTATCTAATCTCTGCTTGAGTGTCTATTTACTGCGTAGAACATGGATCACTGGAGTCTTGGAAATAGGCAGCAGGCCGCCCCACGGTGCGCACTCTGACAGACAGATTTTATTTTCTTGGGCTCCAAGATCACCACAGATGGTGACTGCAGCCATGAAATTAAAAGATGCTTGCTCCTTGGGAGGAAAGCTATGGCAAACCTAAACAGCATATTAAAAAGCAGAAATATCACCTTGCCGACAAAGGTCCGTATAATTAAAGCTATGGTTTTCCCAGTAGTAATGTATGGCTGTGAGAGTTGGACCATAAGGAAGGCTGAGCGCCGAAGAATTGATGCTTTCGAGCTGTGGTCCTGGAGAAGACTCTTGACAGTGCCTTGGAGGTCAAATCAGTCAATCCTAAAGGAAATCAACCCTGACTGCTCATTGGAAGGACAGTTACTGAAGCTGAAGCTCAAATACTTTGGCCACCTAATGCGAAGAGAGGACTCACTGGAAAAGACCCTGATGCTGGGAAAGACTGAAGGCAAAAGGAGAAGGGGATGGCAGAGGATGAGATGGTTAGATAGCACCACCAATGTAATGAACATGAATTTGAGTAAACTCCGGGAGACAGTGGAGGACAGGAAGGCCTGGCGTGCTATGGTCCATGAGGTCACGAAGAGTCAGACACGACTAAACGACTGAACAACAACAAAAAGCAATAAGAGTGGTGAAGAGAGTGTATTTCTCTGCTCTTACATTTGCAGATAGCTGCCCTGCAGCCCTGTTTTTGGTGATCAGGTACCTCCTTACACAGTGCACAGCAGGGCCATGGTGAGGACTATTCTAAGCATATGTTGGATAAAGTAACTTGGATTTGCTCTGAGTTGGATTCCGGCTAGGCGGGTCCTATGGAAGTGACTGAGGATGTCTTTGCTCGCTTATCTGGGCAAACTTCAGCCACTAGTCCTAAGGAAGTGGGAAGGTTCCTTGTGGCTGTGAGCTCTGCCACTTGTCTTCTGGAGCCATGCCCCACCTGGCTGGTCAAGGTTGGGTCCAAGCAGTGGTTAATGCCTCTTTGCAGAAGGGGTTCACTCCCTTCCTAAGGGGCCATCTTTGGACCTCACCATGTTGGACAACCTTCCTCCAGTCTCCACCCTTCTCTTTCTAGGGAAGGCTGTTGAGAGAGTGGTAGGCACTCGGCTCCAAAGGGCACTGGAAGAAGTAAATTACAAGTAGTCCTCGCTTAACTGCCCTGTTTAGTGACCATTCAAAGTTATGACGGTGCTGAAAAAGTAATTTTACAACCAGTCATCGCACTTACAACCATCGCAGTGTCCTTGCAATCACATGATTGAGATTTGGGCACTTCGCAACCAGCAGACATTTATAACTGTCTCAGCGTCCTGCAGTCAGGTGATCGCCATTTGCACGCTTCACAGCTGACTTCTGACAAGCAGAGTCAATGGACAAGCCGGCAGTAGAATCGCAAGTTGCGGTCATGTGATACCTCGCTTAATGACCATGGCAGAAGAGAGATCGTAAGTCTGTTGCAGTCATGTGATGTCTTGCTTAACGACTGCATTGCTTAGCAATGGAGTTACCGGTCCCAATTGTGGCTGTTAAGTGAGGACTACCTGTATCTGGATCCTTTTCAGTTGGGATTCAGGCTGGGTTATAGTACTGATATACATATACATTAATGGCTTTCAATACCATTGACCATAGTATCCTTCTGGACCAGCTAAAGGGTTGGGAGTGGGAGACATGGTTCTCCAGTGGTTCTCATTTCTCCATGGCTGGTTCTAGTCAGTGTTCAGGGTGGAGGGGAAAGATCTAGCCCTAGACCTCTCTTATGTGGGGTGCCTCACGGCTTGATTCTCTCACCCCTCCTATTCAACATCTATATGAAGCTACTGGGTAAGGTCATCCAGTGGCATGGGTGCAGTATCATCAGTATGCTAATCATATTCAGTTGTACATTTCTGTCCCAGGCTGGACAAGTGATGCCATTCATTCAAGCATCTTCGGACAACGCTGGCTCTTCAGATAACAAACGGAGATGAGCACCGGCCCCTAGAGTCGGACACGACTGCACAAATGTGCGGGGGGAACCTTTACCTTTTTATATGCAGATGATGCCATGTTGCTTTCTCACACAAAGATTGGCCTGAAACAGGCGCTTTATATACTTGCTGAGCACTGCCGAGAAGAACGGCTAGAAATTAATTACCCCAAAACCAAGGTTATGGTTTTTGCCAAACTCCCTAAGACACATGTCTGGTAGCTAAATATTCATCAAATAGAGCAAGTCAAGACCTTTAAATATCTGGGCATTGTTTTTCATGCTACAGGCAATCGTAAGTCCCACATTGATTATGTCACCTTAAATGCACAAAAAACAGCATCGGCCTTACAATCTTTCTATCTCTCCAAAGGAGCTCAGTCTATACCTGCCACGATTAAAGTTTTCTCAGCAAAAATCCAAGCCCAGCTCCTTTTTTGAGTTCAGTTGGGCCCCTATAGGTTATTTCTTTCTCTTGAAAGAATTCAATCCAAGATTCTGAGATCTATTTTTCAAGTACCTCGCTGCGTTCCAAATGTGGTGCTTTGTCGAGAAGCCGGCCTACTTAAAATAGAAACCTCTGCTTGGATCTACATCTTCTCCTATTGGCTTAAGCTCTCTTTCTTCTCAATTGGATTGACCTCATCAATTATGACCGACAGCTTTCAGTCTTCCTGGTGCCAGGCAATAAATGCCAAATTGCAATCTTATGGCTTTACATGGGCAGCCATTATTATGATGGGTTACGAACGTGCACTAGTTGACCTCAAACAACGGGCCATCGATCTGGAGCTGCAATCAGATTTATCAGTTCTATCTAGAAACATCTTTTTGAGCCATTCTGAATATTTTCTCTGACCAGCCAGATACCTAAGCTGCATAACAATTCCAAAATTTAGAACGGCTTTATCCCTGGCCAGATTCAATGCCCTCCCAACAGCTGTTACTGAAGGGAAATACCGGAAAATCCCTTTTGAACAGAGACTGTGTCCATGTGGTGGAGGAACAATTGAAACAATTGAACATGTTATTTTGTATTGCTCCCTCTACGCAGGTGCTTGCCAGGAATTACTATCCCCATTCTTCACTAAACATCCTGGTTGTTCTGACTTGTTTTATCTTGTTGTTATTATCCGATCAATCTGATTTTATTTCGTTGACCACAGCCAAGTACTGTTATATAGTTTGGACAATACGTCGTAGCATCTCCTCAAATTTTTCTTAGATATTTTAGAATTTTATGTGTTTCTCTTTTTATCCTAATTAATTGTGATTTTGTTTTATTTGCTGGTCTATGACAGAAAAATGATTGATTGATTGTACTTGTATACAAGATTGTGTACTGCCTATCTTGTACTTGCCTTAGCAGTAAGATATCACACATTTTGCATACTAGATGTTATTTTAAAAAAATGGGGCAGAAAATGCAGATTTGAAATAGTTCAGCATCCTCCATATCAATTTTAGTTCACCAACTAAAGATAAAAAGTTGACATATCACTTCTTAAATTTGTGATTAAAGAAATCACATTGAGATTTTATCTACTGAAAAAGACAAATAGTGGGAGCGAACTTTTTGCTTTTCTTCCTAAAAATGGGTAGGGTTAGGGTTGCTGTAATTAATTTGTTAATAATAGCTGACCAGATTCAATACCTTAACAATTTCTTCACCACTGACTTGCCGCAGTCTTCCTAAAATATCCATTACACGATCTGGATAAGCTTTCCATTTCAGGAGTGCAAGCAGATCCACTGTACATAATAGAAAGGAAATAATGTATAAGTAAGTATAGAAATAATAGCACCTTATACAAAACATTCTGAATACATTGATAACAATTCTTTGTGGATCTTTTAATTTTTTGTCTAGCACGTCAAGATTGAGTCACATAAATTATTTAACAGCTATAATGTGGAAGGGAGTATAATGTAAAAGAGGGGAAAATAAAATTATTAAATGGATTAATTTTAAAAGGAAGGGAGTGAAGTAAAAAATTAAATATATGCATATATACAGTATATATATTATGTAAGGGGAAGGAGCAGGTCTATTAGAGATTTATATATTGGAGGGATTTATAGAAATAATGCGATTAAGGTTTGACTTAGAGGAGGGGTTTGTTTGTGGAAATTGCTGTATATTCTTGCTGTGAAAAGCGGGAAGCTATCTGTTTATATGTAACTTTTTTCTTTTTGTTTTTGCACTTTTAATGTTTTTACTTTTGTATGTAGTGTTTTTTCTTTTTTTGTAGTTTTTAACTTTATTCTAAATAAAAATAAAAATATCGATTAAAAAAAAAGATTGAGTCACATAAATTATTTAACAGCTATAATGTGGAAGGGCGGGAAGACATCAAAATCTTCCAATCCATTCCCTGCCCAAAGGCCATATTATCTATACAACATTAATTTATTTGTATTTATTTTATTTTTATCCCTCCTTTATTATTTTTATAAATAACTCAAGGCGGCAAACATACCTAATACTCCATCCTCCTCCTATTCTCCCCACAACAGCAACCCTGTGAGATGAGTTGGGCTGAGAGAGGGGGCCCAAGGTCAACCAGCCGGCTTTCCTGCCTAAGGCGGGACTAGAACTCTCAGTCTCCTGGTTGCTAGCCCAGCACCTTAACCACTGGACCAAACATCCATTATTGTTTCCAGATTGTTACAGCTAGAGAATAGGTACATTTCAAAAAACAATTGATGAGCATGGGTCCAGGTAAGTCATGTATTCAAGACATTTACTGTAAAGAAGAGGTATAAATATAAAAATCATTTCCTAACCTGAGAAAAAATATTTCTGCCCTAAAATATGAAGATCACTTGGCCCTGGGCAAGAACAAAATATAAAATATATTTGCTGAGTCATTTTGAGAAACTGTTAGACACAACTGTAATTAATACTTGTAACTTCAATTTTCTTGTTCTCTTGTTTTCACAGTATGTGAACCAGAAACATATTAATTGAAATGAAAGTGCATTTCACTATTATATTCAATTTGATATGGATGAAAGAAGGCTACTGCATATCTGTAAGATATTTTACTTCCCAAAATGAGTTCAACTACAGAAGGCCATACATTATCTTTCTCTCAGTAGTTTTAAAAATTGTAACATGAAGTCTAAAAATAAAAGTTATGAAAGCATGTTATTTAGCAGGAATTTGCTCTTCTTTCAAGGTCTGTGCCATCAGATATTTCTATTTCTATTATCTTGCTAAAATAAAATTGTTTTTTGCTTCCTTTTTAATTCTAGTAAACATCCTTAGTCATTTCTGAAGGCTATAAAAACAATATAATCAGAGGTATTTATTCGTGTATGAAATCACAGGGAGTCTTTCTTCATCTCTGATTTTGCTACTCATTAGGTGTGTTCACTCATGAATGGATTTTTAAAATCATGATTATTGAACAAACTGCAGTGGCTTCTATCATACATAACTTTAAGATATAATGGCATAAAAAGGTAAAGGATCCCCCCGCACATTTGTGCAGTCGTGTCCGACTCTAGGGGCCGGTGCTCATCTCCGTTTGTTATCTGAAGAGTCAGCGTTGTCCGAAGACACTTCCACAGTCATGTGGCCGGCATGACGCACACGGAACGCTGTTACCTACCCACCGAAGTGGTACCTATTTATCTACTCGCATTTGCATGTTTTCGAATTGCTAGGCTGGCAAGAGCTGGAGCTAGTGCGGGAGCTCACTCCGCACGCAGGGCTAGGGATTCGAACCTCCGAACTTGCGATCTTCCGATCGACAAGCCTGGCGTCTTACCCGCTGAGCCACCACACCCTCTGGATAATGGCATAGCCAGATTCAAAAATGATGTCTAAATCAGCCTTAATCAGTATTGTAGGAATATGTCTTATCTGGAAATGTCCGATTTAATTCCAGTAGGTGGCAGCATTTAGCCAACTTGGTTGACCTTGGAAAAAACCCTCAGCAGGTTAGGACCTGCTTTGCACTTGGATGGGAAATCAGCAGGAAATTCCAGTGCTATAAGCTAGTCTGGTTGAAAAAAAAATTCCCAAAAAACTCAAAGCCACATCACTATATTGTTGTCAGGAAAACTACATGGGCATGTCCATGTAATCACCAGGAGTCAAGGTCAATAGGAGGGAATCATTGCTTCTTTATCTGTTCTGCTTTTATTTTATTTTATTATTTATTATTTCAATTTATTCCCCGCCCATCTCCCTTGCAAGGGACTCTGGGCGGGTTACAACAATTTTATCCAAATAGTATGTCCAATACTAAATAACAGTAGAAGCTAAATTTGGTCAAATGTTTAGAGGACCAGTTTAATTTATTGTAGAATTTTATTTATTTATTTTTATTTTTCAAATTTATTCCCCGTCCATCTCCCTTGCAAGGGACTCTGGGCGGGTTACAATAAATAAAATTTAAAAACTATACAAACATCTCTAAAAACACAAATAAATAAAATAGAATCTAAGATGGATTAGGATCCGCAGAATAGATCGTGGAGCTACGGGGCCAGCCAACCCCAGGAGGCACTACCACCTCCGTCGTCCCAGGCCAGGTGGCAGAGCCAGGTCTTAAGGGCCTTCCGAAAGGCCAGGAGGGAGGGGGCCAGTCCCACCTCCGGGGGCAAGATATTCCATAGGGCGGGCGCTATCGCAGAGAAGGCACGCCTCCTGGACCCCGCTAGATGGAATTCTCTTGTTGAGGTGGTCCGAAGCATGCCCTCTCTGCATGCACGGGTGGGGCGGGTCGACGTTATCGGGACGAGACGGTCCCTCAGGTACCCTGGTCCTATGCCATTTAGGGCTTTAAAGGTAATCACCAACACCTTGAATTGGACCCGGAAGCAAACTGGCACCCAATGCAGCTCGTGTAGCAGAGGTGTCACATGTGCCAATCTCCTGGCACCCATAACTGCTAGCGCCGCCGCATTCTGCACGAGCTGAAGCGTCCGGATACTCTTCAAGGGTAGCCCCATGTAGAGCGCATTACAATAGTCTATACGGGAGATGACAAGGGTGTGAGTGACTGTTCGGAGGGCCTCCCGATCCAGGAAAGGGCGTAACTGGCGCACAACTCAAAGCTGTGCAAAGGCGCTCCTGGCCACGACTGCCACCTGCTCTTCGAGCAGGAGTCGTGAGTCCAGGAGGACCCCCAGATTCCGCACTGGATCCGAGTGGGGTAGTGCAACCCCACCCAGAACCAAAGATGACAACTTCCCGGATCCAGGGGGGCCATCAATCCACAGCCACTCTGTCTTACCAGGGTTCAGTTGAAGCCTGTTGTTCCCCATCCAGACCCCCACAGCCTCCAGGCACTGAGATAAGGCATTGAGCGCATCACTTACTTCACCCGGGACGGAGATGTATAACTGGGTATCATCAGCATATTGGTGATACCTCATTCCGTGGTGATGGATGATCTCGCCCAGCAGCTTCATGTAGATGTTGAATAGGAGTGGAGAGAGAACCGACCCCTGTGGCACCCCACAAGTCAGGGGTCGCGGGTCAGCTCTCTCCTCCCCTATCAACACCGACTGGGAATGGCCCTGGAGAAAGGAGGCGAACCAGCGCAAAACCACGCTGCCCGCCCCCAACTCGAGCCGCCCCAAAAGTATACCGTGGTCGACAGTATCGAAAGCCGCTGAGAGATCTAAGAGAGCAAGGATGGACACACTCCCTCCATCCCACTCTCGCCAGAGATCATCCATAAGCGCGACCAATGCGGTCTCTGTCCCATATCCTGGCCTGAAACCTGACTGGAAGGGGTCCAGATAATCCGTTTCCTCCAGAATCCTCTGGAGTTGCAACGCCACCACCTTCTCAACCACCTTTCCCAGAAAGGGGAGGTGGGAGACTGGGCGAAAATTGCCCAGGATGGTAGGGTCCAGGGATGGTTTCTTGAGGAGGGGGTGCACCAGCGCCTCCTTAAAGGCAGCCGGGAACACCCCCTCACTCAAGGACGAATTAATCATCGCCTGGACCCAGCCACATGTCACCTCACTAGCTGATTTCACCAGCCAGGAGAGACATGGGTCAAGTTGGCATGTGGTGGCGTTTACAGTCCGGAGGATCCTGTCTACTTCATCAGGCCCAACAGGATCAAACCGCTCCCAGATAACATGGTAAGTACGAGCCTCTGGCATCTCCCCAGATCTTGTCTCACGCTTGGAGTCCAACTTGGAATGCATCTGAGCGATTTTGTCCTGCAGAATGTGGTTTTTGCTTCTTTATTTGTAGAGATTTGGGTGAGAAGTATTTTTATGTGTATAGCTGCTCTTACCATGTACATTGGAAAGAGACAGGTATCTCACAAAAAGAAATTAGGAAATAAGCTGGGATTCTGATTTAACCAATAAATAAGCCAGGATTTATAGGCTAACTAAAATCATGATTTCAAATTTATTTTTCTAACTCAGAGAATAAACTAGTGTTTATTTTTCTAACACTAGTTTATTCTCTGAGTTATGCAGATATTCAAACTACAGTTACATAAAACAACTATAATCTTAATGGCCTATGCAAACCAGGCCATTAAGAAACCAGTTTTTTTTCTTACAATTGTCTATTAAGTTTCAGTATTTGCCCATTATAAAAACCTGAGGTTTATTAGCAACCCCTGAAGACAGAGGTTGAACATGGAAAATGTAGCTTCTCTCTGCACTAATAGGTGAAATATTGTAATGCTGTAAATCACCTAGAGTCCAGCCGGATATATATTGGTGGTATATATATTTCATGAATAAATAATAAATTATCAAGGCTACTTGTTATGAATATGTACACTCTAAATCCTGATTCTTTGAATTTTTCTATTATTATTAAAATAATCGTTTAATTGTATTTTATTTTGCTATATATATATATATCTGCTTTGTCACAACTGAGACTGGGAAGTTGACCACAGCAAAAGGGTCTTTTTTTTTAGTTTGAAAATATTTTCAGTTTTGTATTAATAAATTATCAAGGCTACTTGTTATGAATATGTACACTCTAAATCCTGATTCTTTGAATTTTTCTATTATTATTAAAATAATCATTTAATTGTATTTTATTTTGCTATATATATATTGTATCTGCTTTGTCACAACTGAGACTGGGAAGTTGACCACAGCAAAAGGGTCTTTTTTTTAGTTTGAAAATATCTTCAGTTTTGTATTTCACAGCTGTTTCATACATACAGAAGCAGAGTCTTTCAAGTACAGATACATGATGCAAGTAACCAAATCTATCAGAACCCTCTTATATGAAAATCCATTTCAAGCATGTATTTAAGCAAGTCCATTATACTTGAATTAAAATGTACACTATAAATCATCCCTCTATATTATGAATTCCTGGAATAAAAAAGTGCTGTACCATTCTGGGTAAGTTTGGTAGAAGACAGCTGAGTAGAGATTGAAAAAAACTCTTTGGTGCTGCGCTGGAAAATTAAGCTTGAAGGGATGTTGGGGCAACCATTATAGTCTTCTTTGCAGCATGGAAGACCCAGGTATAGTGCATGGTTATTGAATGTGCTGTTTTCATCACACTGGAGACATAAGAAAATAAATTGTTCAATTTGTTATTTTATTCTATACATTTTTAGGTTAATCAGATTATACTGAAAAGCTGCACTGATTCTATTCATGCATATATGCTGCATAGAGAATACGTACAACCTTTATAATTAATTACATCATTTAGAAAACCATCACTTTAACTCATATGATAATCAAAAGGTTACATGTATCTGCCATTAGAATTAGCTTCCTTTTAAATATCAGAATCAGAATAAACAACTTCTCTCAAAGTTTTCACAGGGATATCCGTTTGATCCCAAAATGCAACAGTTTTCATTTATTTTACCTGTCAAAGATTCTAAATATCTGTTCTAGCTATTCAAATCAAAATATAATTCTTTGCTAAATGGAGTGCTTTTTTCACATTCTGTGTGGGATACTCAATTCTATCCAAAGGCAGTAACGGAGCACCCCAAAATGGTGAGTTAGGAACCTTTTTTCAACTTGTGTAAATATTGTGCTTAGATGGTTCTAGTATAAAACAAGAAAAGGGGAATAAAGATTTTAGTGATACTTTTCCATGATTATTAACTGCAATATTTTGATTGTTTATTTAGAAAAATTTAAAGCTGTAACATTCTTTAAAATACTTGGAATTCCAAAACTGCAAGCTTTTGTGGAACAGATGTGTTTCTCCACATTAAATAGAAGCCAAAGAGGGAACACAATCATGGAAGGACCAAAACACAAAAAGAATGATAAACAATAGTACCTTATAAACATAAAGTTCATGAATATCATCAGATAGGGTAGTGCCATCATCTCTCATTAATGGTGTAAATGCAAAGCCAAAGAGCTTCTTTTCTCCTTTATCTTTTGCTGCAATAACAAAATTAAATGTTTACTCACATTCTTGAAGTGACAGACTAGGACCTTAGCTTACCTATAACAAATGGAAAGCCAATATTTTTATTTATTAGTTAAATTTATATGACTGCCCAACTCCCCCAATGGGGGACTCTGTGCTGTGGTAGTCACAGTGCATAAGTACGACTAAAGAAAGCAGGGTTCTTTTTTTTTTAATAGTAATTTTATTAAACATTACAATTAAAAAGATAAAAACTAATACAAACTAAAAAAAAGAATAAAAAAGAGAAAATATAAAGTACAGAAAAACAAAGAAATATAGTACAGATAGTCCTCCCTTAACTACCACAATTGGGACCGGAATTTAGGTCGCTAAGCGATGCGGTTGTAAAGCAAGACAACACATGACAGCATCGCTTAGCGATGGTAATCCTGGCAGTCCCAGTTGCTGTTGTTAAGTGAATGCCCTGGCCGTTAGGCGAGGCAATTTACTGCCGGTTTCCCACAATCAAATCAATGGGGAAGCCGGCAGGAAGTTGCAAGCCCCAGTTGCTGCCGGGTGTGGGAGGGAGCAAGGGGGTGCAGGAGAGGGTTGGGGAGGGTGTGTGGGAGTACGGTGTGGGTTGGGTGCGTGAGGGCCTCAGAACCACTTGGATTTTCAGCCCCGGAGTCGAGAGGCTTCAGAAGCCTCTCCACTCTGGGGCTAAAAATCCTCCATGGCTGAAAATTCTGCTTGTATTTCAGGCGGAGCTTTTTCGGCACAGAGCTGGGTGAGAACTCCCTATTAGAGGACTTCCTCTTGTCCCTGGGGGTGGGATTTTGGCATGGAGCTTTTTCAGCCAGCTCCATGCCGAAAAAGCTCCGTGCCAAAATCCAAGCAGGATTTTCAGCCACAGAGAATTTTCAGCCCCAGAGTAGAGAGGCTTCCGAAATCCCGCCCCCAGAGAAGTGACAGAGTAGGCAAACACAAGCTGCTGCCACCTGCCGAGAGGACTCCCGCTCGTCTCTGGAGGCTGGCTGAAAAAGCTCCGTGCCAAAATCCTACCCCCAGAGACAAGAGGGGGTCCTCTCCGTGGGCAGCAGCAGCTTGCGATTGCCAAGTGCCCCGCATCATGTGATCGCCATTTGCAATCTTCCCTGCCGGCTTCCCCATTGACTTTCTGGGGAAGCCGGCAGGGAAGATTACAAGTGGTGGTCACATGATCGCGGGGGGCTTGGCAACTGGTCGTAAATGTGAACCGATTGCCAAGGGCCCAGATCGCAACGGCCATAATTTGGGGCACGGGTCATAAGTCCCTTCATTCAGCGCCGTCGTAAATTCGAACGGTCGCTGAATGAATGGTCATTAAGCAAGGACTACCTGTAAAGAAAAAGAAAAGAAATATATAAACAAATGACTTCCCCTTTCATCACAAGCATAAACAATTTTAGTAACTTATCACCATCTCTTAAAATACAACAAATGATTTCTTCTCAACCTGATCTCTTCTTCCCATATCTCATCTATAAACAAATCCTTAAAACCTTGTTGTTCAGTCCTGATCAGCAAAAGTCCATCAAGAGTTACTAGAGACAACAACTTGTCTATTTTAACTTTGATCAAATAAACCCACTTAATATTCCTTCCTTTTACTTTCAACAATCTTGATCTTTAATCCCTTCAAATAATGTCCGAGAACTTGATTTCTTTTCATTTTTTTTGTCCCTTCTTACAAAATTCTTCAAAACTTTAACAAGTCTCTTTTGTAAATCCAATATAGGAAAGTTATCCAAATCACTCTTTTGGTTTGTTATTTGTAAATCCGTTTCAATTATTAAGACATCAACCGGTTTCATTTGTATATCCAGCATAGCATCCTTTTCCATATCATTCTTGTGGCCTGTCATTTTTAAATCCACTTTCAGATCAGTTTCAGTCTTGTCTGGTAAAGCTTGTTCTTCTTCCATAACATCTTTTAACACAGTTTATCTATAATGGCAGACATTCCCATCCTGTTTTCTTAAGAACAGCATTTTCCCACAGGAAGGATTCTTATAATTAATTTCAAAATCTTATTTCAAATCCATCTGGACCCTTAGTCCATTTGTAACTTTCCAAAATCAATGTTCTAATCACTCTTTTTCTGTTTACTCCCAAAAAGAGAATTTTTTAAAGTCCTTAAACTTATATTTAAAACTTCTTTTGCTAAGGATTGAAGGAAACTCACCTGGTGCTAAAAAAAACTTGTTGCTCCAAAGGTTCCTAATATTTATTTATTTATTTAATTTATTTATTATTTAAATTTATATGACCGCCCAACTCCCCCAACGGATAGCTGAAAAGCAATTAACAAGCAATTTCCAAAAGTGGTTAGAAAAGGAAGTATGCGAACCCAGTGTTCTTTGAAAAGGTGCCAACCTCAGTTTGGGCTAAGATGGCATTCCCTCGTCTCCCAGGGCTCTAAACCCGCTGGAGCTGCTGTCTTGCGGTCTCCTTGGGAGGAGGAAATTGTCTGGAGCACTGGAGGAGCAACTGTCTGGAGCATTCTCCTTGTCCAGAGAGAAATTGCAAAGAGCCGGTCCACTCACCATTCTGCCACAGTCGTCGGCTCCGCTCTCAGCAGAGCCATATTCAGTTCACCATTTCTTTCCCGGAAGTCCCAAGAAACCAGGGTTCAAATCCCCACTCAAATATGTAATTCACTGGGTGATTTTGGACTAGTCAGTTACAACCTGACATGTCATAAAGTTGTAAGAATAAAAAACACTGCTTTTAAACAATTTATAGTTGTGCAGCTATAAGTTAGATACGTTCCTGCAACTACTGCCTGCTAAAATAGGTGCAATAATTTACCCTGTCATATATTTTCAAATGATTTCCTGCTCCATGCACTAATCTACTGAAAAAATGCAAGATATGACAATTAGATCGACTGCAGATGTAGAAGCATGTTATACTCACTGGAACAGTGTCTGAATTCAAAACGGAGGTGAGACCCACGGAATCTATCAATGGGAATTGGGAGTTTGATGACTTCTCCCCAACGAGGGCTATTATTATGATAGAGAACAAAGGAATGATACACACTCCTATTTGGTTCTCCTGAGCCTAAGCTAATGCAGTCCTGGAAAAAAAAGGTACAAGATAAGAATAGTAAAATGATACACTAAACATGACACAAGATACTAGGATACTAACAATCTCATGTTAACAATACAGGGATTTTTTATACTTTAACTAGTCTATGTTGTGCATGTAGCCCCTTGTGCCAGACTGTCAATTCACATTTCCACAGGAGGGGGAAGAGAGAGACTCTGTCACATACTCCAGCACCTTCCTCTGGTGGATATAGGACACATTTGGTCTTCCATCTCCCCAACAGCCTCTGTAGAAAGCTTGGCATTCCCACAAAGCTAGAGTATTCCAGGATTCTTGAAGCAAATAATAATTTTGCTTTAGGAAGTTATGTATTTCTGTAGAAATAGGTAAACCACCCAGCTAAGAATACATTTGATTTGTTTTCTGTACTTAAGTTGTCTAGACTCAAGTACATCTTTGGATGAGGAAAGTATATTTTTGGATTATAGCTTGCTAACCTGGTCAAATTCATATTCTCAAATTCAAATTCTCCTGTGATCTTACTTTTATTTTATTTATTTTCTAAGTGCTTTTATGGTTGTGACATTGTTTTAATTGTTGGTTGTACGCCACTCAGTCATGTTCAGTGAGATGGGTGGCTATATAAATTAGTTACATACATACATACATACATACATACATACATACGATCAGAGAATTCATTACCAGATCTTTTAGAATGCTGAAATCTCCATGCAAACTGATGTGACTAAAAGGCAATTTGAATAGCAGGCAGAGATGCAGCCAGAGCTGCAGAGAACAAGACCTCTCTTTTCAACTCACAATTTTCTGTTCCTACATCATTCCATTTTCTAAAACTGCAAACTAAAGAAGTAACTTTCCTAAGTAGATGAATATACAGCAGAAGTATGGTCTCTGCATCAAGCATAAAACTCCTTCTTTGAGCCTGCAGTTACATTAGGCTCACTCACAAACATAAATACACATATCTAATACTGAACAACTGCACAATCTTGAGGCAATTGTCATAATGTGAGATGGGCAGCTAAATAAATAGCTATAAATACTTTATTTCTCATGGTCCATTCTCACGTAATGACAGTATACACAGTATATTTGACAGAGCCAAACCTGAGGAATTCAACTGGCATGGGATTGATATGGGAAGAGTCTACCTATAAATTTAAAGGTCCCAGGTCCTAGAAGATTTAAAGTACAACTGAGCTCAGTACTGTGTCCAGATCCAATAAACTGATATAATGACATTTAAATATGCTTGTACTTTTCCATATTCATTAGGAGTTTTGCAGAGTTTTGTGTTAGCTGAACCTTCTTGGTCATCTCCTATGGCAGCCAAATAATACCCAAGGGTACTAATTTCTATACTGGACATCAGGCAACAATATTTCCCCACCTACACTTCAGTAAGAGTACACCTTGCATGCAGACTATACCAGATTTATCCTTTGTATCTTCTGTTTTAAAAACCATAGGAAGCAGATAGTAAGTTTTTTATTCAGAAAAGCAGAAAAGGCTTTTGCATACTTCTTTGGAGAACTTATGCTGGTCAGATAAACCAATGAGGGAACCTTTTGTGAGGGTACAGCTCATACAGGAGTTCTGTCTCAGGGCTAAGACCAAAACCAATTCAGTGGTGAGCAAGGTCATCTCATGTTCTATCCATTTCACCCGGTTAAAATGAAAAAAGAAAAAGAAAGTTCCGGTTCACCATTCTATCAGTGAGCTTGTACAAAGAAAAGAAGGGAGGGGGGAGAGTTTTAACATTCTTCCTGTCACTTGGGCTAAAAAGTGAAAGTCGCAGAACTCTTGTCAATGACAGCTGTTTTTAAAAAAGGAACAATAGGTTCACTGTTCCACCAGTGAATTTGTATAAAAAAAGAGAGATAGGTCCACAATTTCACTGTTCCAACAGAACCATGTGAGTGTAATCTAAAATGTTTAAAATAGATGAATACAAAAACTTAAAAATCAATCATTGTCTAAAAGCCCTCATAAATAGGAAGATTCTAGTAATTTGGTAGAAGGTCATTAAGGAGAGGACAAGATGAATTTCTCTTAGAAGGAACTGGCAACTGATTCCATGTGCTCCTGTAATGTGGGCGGGGTGAATTCTTCAACATTATTATAATAATCCAGTGATTTTGGTTTTAAGGTGTAAGAAAAGAGAAGATACAGTTTTTATAATATTCTGTGCAATGCAATACAATTTGAAATGTGTAGATTCAATGGAAGGATCCTTTGGGAGGATTATTATAGTTCAACATGCAAATAATATTGTTTAATGGTTGGAATCCTCCTTGAACTCTGATCACAGTGTAAAATGGGGGGAAACTATGTTACATTTCCACAAACTTTTTGGTGAAAAGATGGAACAGTGATGCAATGATAAATTAAATGGTCCATCTAAGAAACAGAGCTGGTGTTACATATTCTTGGATAGAAAATAAATAGAGCAGATTTAATCATGCAAAAGAATCTTGAATCATAACGTATCAGTGAAATGAGCAATTTTCCTAACTGAGAAATAAGCCTTTCTATTTTTTGTTTCAGTTCATCAGTAATTTAAAATGAAGATTTGATTAAGAATTTCAAACCTTCCATGTATAAAAGATTTTAAATTTAAAAGAATTTAAAGCCAACAATGACAGAACTACATTGAATAAAGAATGTAAATATTTACCTTTAGAATCTCTCCATCTGCATACAGAACATACATTGTTACTTCTATGTTCTTTTGAACACTTTTTCCACCTCTCTCAAAGTCTCCTTTCTCTAAAATCAGGTACAAATCATTTCGTATATCACCTACATATAGGGAGAGAAAATACTTTTAGAAAAGAACACATAACAGATTATTATTCTGGACAAGCCAATGATATTTTCTTCACTATTTTGATGAGAAACCAACTCATTCTAATTGTAAAATGAATAGTTAATAAAAATGAACATTTTAATACCAGTGTATTACATTTGATGGCTGTTAGTAATGCTTTATGAAGACTGAAAGCAGGAAACCAGTTATGAGACAAAGGTCAGGGAGAGGACATGAGGTAAGATTTTCATATCCCTTTTAGATTATCTAGTTAACAAATAAATGGTTAAATCACTCACAATTGTTCTATTTGCACATCGATAGCTAATTCATAACCTCTGGTCAATACTCTAATTTTTACTGCATACATTCTCCCATCCCCTCTGTAGGACAGATCTACCCAGCAAAATCTTTCAAGCAACTATAGTGGTGCTTAAAAGTTTGTGAACCCCTTTGAATTTTCAATATTTCTGCATAAATATAACCAAAAACATCATCTGTTCTCCACACAAGTCCTAAAAGTAGATAAAGAGAACCCAAATAAATGAGTCAAAAACATTATAAATGTTCATTGATTTATTAAGGAAAATGATCCAAAGCTACATATTTGTATGTGGCATAGGTATGTGAGCCTCTAGGATTATCAGTTCATTTGAAGGGGAAATTAGAGCCAGGTGTTTCAATCAAAGGCCTCTCTTGCATTGGCGAATGTCAGTGTTCATGAGACAATCATCAGGAGAACACTGAACAACAATGGTGTGCATGGCAGGGTTGCAGGAAGAAAGCCACTACCCTCCAAAAAGAACATTGCTGCCCAT
This sequence comes from Charina bottae, assembly GCA_023362775.1. Lineage (NCBI taxonomy): Eukaryota > Metazoa > Chordata > Lepidosauria > Squamata > Charinaidae > Charina > Charina bottae. Next base: position 5,585,669 of record JALMGJ010000022.1, read on the forward strand.
CTACAGTTTGCAAAAGACCATGTGGATAAGACAGAAGGCTACTGGAAGAATGTTCTGTGGATGGATGAGACCAAAATAGAACTTTTGGGTGTGAATGAAAAGCGTTATGTTTGGCGAAAGGCAAATACTGCATTTCAGCATAAGAACCTTATCCCATCTGTGAAACGTGGTGGTGGCAGTATCATGGTTTGGGCCTGCTTTGTTGCCTATGGACCAGAACGGTGTGCCATCACTGATGGAACTATGAATTCTGAATTGTACCAGCAAATTCTACAGGAAAATGTAAGTGTATCTATCCGTGAACTGACGCTCAAGAGAAAGTGGGTCATGCAGCAAGACAATCACCAAAAATGCACAAGTCATATGACTAAAGAATGATTAAAGCAGAAGAAAGTTAATGTTTTGGAAGGGCCAAATCAAAGTCCTCACCTTAATCCCGTAGAAATGTTGTGGAAGGACCTGAAGCGGGCAGCTCATGCGAGGAAGCCCACCAACATCTCTGAGCTGAAGTTGTTTTTTAAGGAGGAATAGGCTAAAATTCCTCCAAGCCAATGTGGTCAATAGTTATCGGAAACGTTTAGTTGCAGTTATTGCTACCCAAAGGGGGCACACCAGTTACTGAAAGCACATAATTTTCAGTTCACATAATTTTGCCAGACAAAAATGTAGCTTTGGGTCATTCTACTCAATAAATCAATGAACAAGTATAATGTTTTTGACTCATTTGTTTCACTGGGTTCTCTTTATCTAGTTTTAGGACGTGTGGAGATCATGTTTTTGGTCATATTTATGCAGAAATATTGGAATTCAAAAGAGTTCACAAACTTTTAAGCACCACTTATGCTCAGAAACAACTGGCAAGAGTCTGACGTGAATGATACTCCTCTTACCACAATTGTGCTTTTATTTTCCTTTCATCCCAAAACAACCATCTTTACTAATTCTGCAGACCTATAATTTCCCTAAAACATTCTTTATCAATAGTAAGTTAAAGCTGCTGATTTTTTTTAACATACTAAGATTTATACTTTGCTAGAACTTTTTATGGATAATTTCTCAGTTAGAATCTTGCTCCACTACCTTTTCTAACACTCTATAAATGCATATCAAATAGTTAGCCTACACCAAGAGTGCAAAATGTGTGACCTTCAGGCTATATATACTGTAAACTGCCAACACAATTATTGTGCCCACTAAAGACTGACCAAGTAAATTTGGCTGCTTTTATTTTTGTTACAGTTTAAGGAAGTTTTAAAGGGTGGCTTAAGCCTTGCAGAGGCTTAAATTACCTATTTTGCCCCTTGGAACCCCAACTGCTCGGCCCCATTTCAGATCCTACCCCTTTAGAAGGATGGCCTTGGTGTACTGTGCAAAATCCTATATGGCTCCTGAACCAATGGACATCACTGGCTTCAAATATGCATTAGTTAAGGTTGTGTAATATACACCTCAAAACAGAGTTCTGGAAATTCCCACTGGAACAGAATATTATCTACAACTGATTAATCCCTTCTATCTGTAATAAGGTAAGTCCAGGGGTGGGGGGCAGTTGGCTATGTTCCTGAGCAAGAACTGTCTTCCCCTCAAGGTGAAACAGACAGGGAGGAATTTGCTAGAGGTTTTGTTTGTGTGGTCAGTGAGTTAGAGCCAGACATCCTGAAGAGTGAGGTTGAATGGGCCTTAAGAAGCATTGATAATAACAAGGCAGCAGGAGACGACGGTATCCCAGCTGAACTGTTTAAAATCTTGCAAGATGATGCTGTCAAGGTGATGCATGCCATATGCCATCAAATTTGGAAAACACAAGAATGGCCATCAGATTGGAAAAAATCAACTTATATCCCCATACCAAAAAAGGGAAGCGCTAAAGAATGTTCAAACTATCGAACAGTGGCACTTATTTCACATGCCAGTAAGGTAATGCTCAAGATCTTGCAAGGTAGACTCCAGCAATTCATGGAGCGAGAATTGCCAGATGTACAAGCTGGGTTTAGAAAAGGCAGAGGAACTAGGGACCAAATTGCCAATATCCACTGGATAATGGAGAAAGCCAGGGAGTTTCAGAAAAACATCTATTTTTGTTTTATTGACTATTCTAAAGCCTTTGACTGTGTGGATCATAACAAATTGTGGCAAGTTCTTGGTGGTATGGGGATACCAAGTCATCTTGTCTGCCTCCTGAGGAATCTGTATAACGACCAAGTAGCAACGGTAAGAACAGAGCACAGAACAACGGACTGGTTTAAGATTGGGAAAGGAGTACGGCAGGGCTGTATACTCTCACCCTACCTATTCAACCTGTACGCAGAACACATCATGCGATGTGCTGGGCTTGAGGAATCCAAGGCTGGAGTTAAAATCGCTGGAAGAAACATTAACACTCTTAGATATGCAGATGATACCACTTTGATGGCTGAAAGCGAGGAGGAGTTGAGGAGCCTTATGACGAAGGTGAAAGAAGAAAGTGCAAAAGCTGGGTTGCAGTTAAACCTCAAAAAAACCAAGATTATGGCAACCAACTTGATTGATAACTGGCAAATAGAGGGAGAAAAAGTGGAGGCAGTGACAGATTTTGTATTTCTAGGCGCAAAGATTACTGCAGATGCTGACTGCAGCCAGGAAATCAGAAGACGTCTACTTCTTGGGAGGAGAGCAATGGCAAATCTTGATAAAATAGTTAAGAGCAGAGACATCACACTGACAACAAAGGTCCGCATAGTTAAAGCAATGGTATTCCCTGTAGTAACCTATGGCTGTGAGAGCTGGACCATAAGGAAGGCTGAGCGAAGGAAGATAGATGCTTTTGAACTGTGGTGTTGGAGGAAAATTCTGAGAGTGCCTTGGACTGCAAGAAGATCAAACCAGTCCATACTCCAGGAAATAAAGCCAGACTGCTCACTTGAGGGAATGATATTAAAGGCAAAACTGAAGTACTTTGGCCACATAATGAGAAGACAGGATACCCTGGAGAAGAAGCTGATGCTAGGGAAAGTGGAAGGCAAAAGGAAGAGGGGCCGACCAAGGGCAAGATGGATGGATGATATTCTGGAGGTGACAGACTTAACCATGGGGGAGCTGGGGATGGTGACGGCCGACAGGAAACTCTGGCGTGGGCTGATCCATGAAGTCACGAAGAGTCGGAAGCGACTGAACGAATAAACAACAACAAACACGTTGAATCTACTGTTTTGAGTCTTTTCTGTTCTCTTTCTTAAAACGCGGCAATTGATGGTTCACATATTTTTTCTTTTGTCAATATCACTTAATAACTTTTGAAAGCCTTTTGTCAATATCATTCAACAACTCTTGGCAGCTTTTTATTAACCCATTAGCTTTTATCCGCACTAGCCAAGTATCCAGGGGGTGCCATAATCTACTGCCTGAAACATGGACGACCTTAAGGAAATTTTCTCAGAGCTTCGTTCTGGGCTTTGTTGTGATCTTAAACAGACTCTCTGTGAAACCTTTCAAGTTATTCTGCAAGATACTCAGTATATTTACTCTAAAATGTGTCAACTGGTTGTGGACATCCTGGAGGGAGAGGAAGAGTGTTATCAAGAGGGAGATATTCCCGACAGTGAAAATGGATTTGCTGAAGAAATGCCAGGCGACAAATACACTTTGGTGATGAAGGGGTTACTGTCTGACTTGCAAGATATTGATGTTGTTTCTCTAAGGGACTGTTTTGAGAATGGAATGGATTTGTTATGTGGGAGGTTTTCTGCTGAGAGGTTTGATTTATTAAGGGGGGCAGTTGGGCTGTTTGATGCTTTTATGAAAAATGCCTTAACTGTAATATGGAGACAAATAAACGTTCTGGTATATTTTGATGTGGGATAAAAAATCAAGAATATGGATTTGGTTTGATATTAAGGCTTATATGATTTCATTTTTCTTTAATGATTTGACTGGAATTTTTTAAAGGTTTGTTTGATTTATAAGACTTATAAGGCATCTATAAGGAAGAATAATAATTGGTTTTTAGTTTTAATAGAGTTAAGATTGTTGTAGTATTATTAATTATAAAAGTAGACAATTTATGTTTTTATAATTTGATTTTTGTTACAGTGGACAGAAATATATAGAACAGTGATAGGAATAATCAAATAAATGTATTTTTTTGGGGGAAGGGAAATTGATTTAGAGATTTATGTATTATTTCTGGGTTTTTTTAATAAGGGGAAAGAGCAATTGCATTAGTGATTTGTATATGTGCTAGTGGAAGGATTTATAGAAATAATGTGATCTTGGTTTGATATAGAGTAATGGTTTGAATATGGAAATTTCTGTATATTCTTGTTGTTGAAAGTCGGAAGTCACCCTATGTAATCTCCAAAAAAATTTTTTCTTGCATTTTGCACTCTTTTTAGGTTTTTTCTTTTTTTCTTTTTGTAGTTTTTTGTTTTTGTAGTTTTTATCTTCTTTTTCAAACTTAATAAAATTCTTATATAAAAAAAAGATCCATTACATGGTGGCAACAAGTGGATCTTTGAACACAAGTAGCAACTCTGGTAATCACATGATACATTTAGGGTCCCCCCCCCACTTTTCATTTTAACCTTTTGGGTAAGAAAAACAAGGTAGGGGAAGATGCTAGGGCAAACAGGACAAGCAAACACATGTTATTTTATTTCTTTTGGGAAATACAGTCATGGTAGAGCTTGATTTAATGCATGCTCCTAAGAGAAGACAAAGTTACTCAGAATCCCAACCCTGCACAGGAGGACATTAAAGCTAAAATATTAGCAGAGAGTGAACAGTCAGTTGAGTGGGATGCCAAATAGGACTCAGATGAGGGCATGTAATATTCTCCCTTCAGAGATCAGGATGGCCCCGACCCTGTTGGCCTTTCGTAAGGCCGTGAAGACCTGGTTATGTGCCTGGGCCTGGGGCCCCAAACGTGGGAATGGTCCCGTTTCTTGGCTATATTAACATCCACACATTGCTTACTGGGCAGTCATGTATATTTTAATTATTTCAACTGTTTTATGATTTTTATGATTATAAGCCGCCCAGCATCACTTGTTGAGATGGACGGCTATAGAAAATAAATAAATAAATAAATAAATAAATAAATAAATAAATAAATAAATAAATGTAGGTAGATCCCTATGATATACTATATTTTAATTTCAAACTTGAATAAAGGAAGTTGGAAATGGAGATGGAACAAAAACAAGAGTGGGAAAGGCTCCAGATGGAATGAAAGCAAGATAAGCCTCAGATAGAGGAGAAGAAAATCCAACTTGCTCATGAAGCTGAGATGGCCAGGATACATATCCAAAATTCCAGTTCACTGCTTACCCCAATGCCTGCTCCCACAGAAAGAAACTCATGTGATAATTACAAAGATGGAGAAGATGTTGACTTCTCGTTGGCAAAGTCTGAGAGAGCATGTATCCACTATCAAATTCTCCATAAACTTTATATACACTGTGTCCAAAGATACCTCTGTAGAGACTAGTGACTGTTTGGGGAAAAAAAGAGGTAGTTGAAGGACTATAAGTTGTTTGGGGACAGGGCAAAATCCAGGTTGGACTTACTCTGGAAAAGCTCAACAAAAGTTTGGGAATGCATGGAAAAAGCCCTAGGAAACATTCCAGACCTTTGGTTGCTAGATATGGGATGCATGTGAGGGGTGTAGGGAGATAGCTGGAAACAAGACTGAAGAAGACATCTGAAACCTGATGCAAGTGTAACAGTTGCATGAACTTGCTTTCAGTCAAGTTCTTAAGGTGGTTTTAAAAACAGATGTTTGTGAAAACCAAGAGAGCTCCAGGACTACCCATATCAATTGTTTTGTGGATAGTCATCCTAGACATGCCCAGGCACATCAGAAAGAACATGACTAGCTGAGGTAGGTCTAGGAGTGCATACACAATTCAGGCAAAATAGGTGGTCTGAAAACCTAACACAGGGGGCAGAAAGTAGACAAGCTGCTATTAATTGTATTGTTTCAAATATGGGGAAAAGGGTTACATAAAAAAGGAATTATTATTATTATTATTATTATTATTATTATTATTATTATTATTTAGATTTATTATGGCCATCATTCCAAAAGACTCTGGGCAGCTTACAACATCAAAATATACAATTAAAACAGTTTAAAACATAACAACAAACCACAAGAGCCTGGATTAAAAAGCAGCCATAACAATTTTTTAAAAAAAATTAGAAGGGCTCCACAAACACACTAACCCCAGGCCTGGAATAGGTGGGTGACTGAGGCCCTGCCACAGATTGCTCCTATGTGGACTCTCTGCAAGGGGAGCACCTTAGTTTTCTGAGGAGCTCCAGGAGACGAAACACCATAAGCAACGCCTGGAGCACCACTAGAGAAAGACAAAGAGTGAATCTGGCTGAACATGAGTAAGAGCCCATATTTAGGCCTACATCGTGGCAATAAGGGCAATGAAATGCTGTTATTTCTCTGCATGATTGTGTCTGCCGAAAGCCGCCCAGCAGCCCTGTTTAGAGTGACCTATTCCCTGCTGGCTGGACCACCTGAAGAGCTGAAGTGAGGAGTATTAATGTTATCTGGCAGATAAAGTCACTCAGATTCAATGTATTGTCGAAGGCTTTCACGGCCGGAGTTCGATGGCTGTTGTGGGTCTTCCAGGCTGTGTGGCCGTGTTCTGGAAGTTGTGGTTCCTAACGTTTCGCCAGCATCTGTGGCCAGCATCTTCAGAGGGCAGGAGCACAGATAGAAGCAAAATCTAGAGATTTTGCTTCTATCTGTGCTCCTGCCCTCTGAAGATGCTGGCCACAGATGCTGGCGAAACGTTAGGAACCACAACTTCCAGAACACGGCCACACAGCCCGGAAGACCCACAACAGCCATCACTCAGATTCATTCAAAGTTAGACTCTGACTATGTCAGGCCCAGCCCAAGAGCAACAAAGAGTCAGTCCATTCAAACTCCAGTTCTTTATTTGCTCACACCGTATAGACAGAATCTTGCCAGACTAAAGCTACTCTACCTAACCTAAGGGGAAATAACCTGGGAGAGCTCTAGGGTGGGGCTATCCTGAATCTCTTAGTTTTCCCACCATTGCCTCCTGGACTGTGCCTCCTCTTATCTCTTCCACCTCCTTGGAATGTGCTCCCTCCTTCCTGAGAACCAGCGGCACTGCCGAAATCCACCACAGACTGGGCAGGACCGAGTGAATTGCCCAGGGCACAGCCTTCTGAGATTATATGGAGTGAATTTGATTCTGTGATTCCTGATAAAGTAGACAAGGTCCTCCAAACTGTTAGCTTGACCACCAGTTTGTTAGATGCTGGCCCCTCCTCGGTGGTCAAGATGGCCACAGAGGTGACCAAGGGATTGGTCCATGCAATGGTATTGTCCTCTAAAGGAGGGTGTGCACCCTCTTCTGAAGAGGCCATCACTGGACCCTCCATTCTGGACAATTACTGTCCAGTTTTCAATCTTCCCTTTGTGGAGCAGGCTGTAGGGCAGGAGGTTAAGTGAGTTTTGCTGGTTGGTTGGTTTTTATTGTTTTTTCTTCCTACTGTACATTGGAATTGATTTTTGTGCCCTCAGACATTTATTACTTTCTTGACTTGAACTTTCAAATGCCTCTTCACTCTATGACCCATAAGAGCCTCAATCTCTTTATCTGAGCCCTTTTCCTTGCATGAAACCAGATTTATATTTGTGCCACTCAAGCTACCTGCTTTATTATGTGATGCTAAGAGGCTGTGACTTTGTCTTCCTCCTTGTCCTTATATTTGTGGTACTCAAGCCATCTGCTTTATTAAGTGATGCTTAACAGGCTGTGACTTTGTCTTCCTCCATTAATGAAAAAGCTTCCAAAGAAGGCATGATACTAATGCTCATAATGGAATCAAATGTGCATCTATACATTTAGATATGAAACATCCAATTTGGTTCCAGTATGCATTACATGGCATGGCTAAAAAACACAAATCACTTCAAACTGCAAGGGAGTTATGTGCATATTATATAATGCATTAACAAGAAAATAAAATGTCTGCATATGCAGTGTCAAAGCATTTACATCAAACTCAACTTTCAAAATATCATGAAATCTTTAATATTATATTAACATATAATAATTTACTCTTTTGAAGACTGTTTTTAAGAGAATATATGAAAATAAAAGTATCATATGTCAAAAATATCACTTAATTCGGACTTAGTATTCTAGAAAATATATCTGGAATTAAACTGTTCTCCTTTTCAATAATATAATTAATAAGCCTTAGATGTACTTCTTTCCATGAGGACAAGCAAAATACAGGTGTAGAACTTCGATAAAATTTATATGTTACAACAATTTCACAATAAATAAATCACTCTTCCTGAACGGTTTGGGCTCCATGTAGTAAATAGAAAAGGAATGTAGGGAATACAAACAGGAAATGAAAACAGCAACAGTAGCAACATTAGCAGAAAACCTAAAATTTGATTTATAAATAAAAAGTGAGATAATAGGAGAGAGGCCTTGGGGCGTTGCCACCTACTGCTCCAAGACAAAAATATTTTTTCCTAAATAGATTGTGTTAGAGAGTAATGAAATGCTATTCCTTGGTGACCATCTTTGCCCTTTTGCTGCTGGGTATTCCAAGGATATCTCTTAACTAAGCTGAGCTGGAATTAGGATGATCCACAGTTCCTTCAAGTATTCTTGTCCTTATTTCATAACTTAATTTCCCCCCATCTTTCCAGAATAATTTGGGACGGACTGGGGGGCAACAGGAGGGATAGAGAATTTGATTCACTATTACTTGTTCAGCTGGCAAAAAACACTGATGAACACAACACAGTGACGAGAGAATGCAAATCTGGAATTGTGGTATTCCTTTCTAACTGTTCCCTTCCAGAAATATACCCCATAGGAAAGCAGAACAGTCTGAGGTGGGGGAAGCTTTGAATGTCTGAACACAGTTCAGAGAGTTAGTTTAGTCAGAATGTGTAAGACACTGGGTAATGGGAAGTGCTTTCTGGCATACTCCATCTGCACAGCTGATTTATATTATATTTATGAATCTCAAACATTCAGTGAAAATTATGGTGTAAACTATGGTGTAGAAAATGTGAAAAACAGCAAGCAATAAATGGTCAGAACACAATGAAGCAACAACTTACACCCAACTATCTTCACCTCTGTGCCATTAACGGGAGAGAATTAAGGGAAGGTAAACAAAGTGCCAAGAAAATTTAGACAAGAAAAATAAAACCAAGTATTACTGACAGTTAAATGGTAAAAAACACACACTTTTTATGAGTCATTCAAACTAAATACCACATACATCAGCTGAGGGAAAGAGAAAAGATGTTCTTTGAGATATAAACTTGTTTGCAAATAGATAAATTAGCAACATGTGTCCATACATGGAATAAAAATCAAGAACCAAAGAGATGACTTGGGTAAATTCTTAAGTAATCGTATGTAATCTCACAGAATATTTACACTCACTCATAATTTCTAATAATAAAAATTCTTAGCTTGTGGCACTACCTGCTGAGAGTTTAGAAGCTAAGCACTGGTCAAGGTTGGATACAGCTTGGATAGGAAACTGCCAGGTAATTCCAGGACTATAGACTAAATGAGAAGTCAAAAAACCATCCTGAAAGAAAGCAACATCAAACTCCTTTTGTACTGTTGCCAAGAAAACTGTAAGGATGTGTCCATTAAGTCATCAAGACTCAAGCACAACTTGAAGGAGACTTCACTAATTTTATCTGTAGGTTGAGTCATGGCAACTGGATTTCTTTCTTTTGGTTGAAACGTTTCGCTGCTTATCCAAGTAGCTTCTTCAGTCTGGGACTTCAGCCCAAACTGAAGAAGCTACTTGGATAAGCAGCGAAACGTTTCAACCAAAAGAAAGAAATCCAGTTGCCATGACTCAACCTACAGACAATTCCACCTGGATGACTGAGAATCTTCATCGACATATTCACTAATTTTACTTTAATGACAGAACATCAAGAGCCTGGATATTTAAGATATTTATATTCAAGCCTGCACTAGGCTTGGTTTATTAAGCTAAGTGTAATCGTTCCCTGCATAGTTTGGTTTAATGTTCTTTCACTATAAGACACACCAGTCATATAGAAATAATTTCCTTTCTACTAAAATTGAGATAAAGAAATAATTTTCACAATCTGTAATAGAGTTAATTCTAACCTGAGCAAGGCACAGCATCAAAAATGCAATTGCAAAATTAAACTGTACGGTGCTGGTATGGCAAGTAGCAGTATAAGAAACACACTGTTATCTTTTATTTAAAATCCCATGGAAGACAAAGAGGTCTGGGTTTCAATTCAACATATAACTAAACCACAGAATGTTTCCATTCAATACAGAGTTGCCAATATTTCATACCGTATCAAGCACACATAATTAGTAGAGTCAATCAGTTTTATCTGATTTTTGTACTGTTCTAGGAATTGAAAAATGATTCATTTTGAAACATTGTGAGTGTTAAATTTCATGAAGTGCCCTATTCAAGCAGAAAACTCCTTTTTCAAAAACAGAATGGGCTGTTCCCTGTATTCTGGAAATGTACCAAGCTCAGAACACCTGGTTTAAGTGTAAAATACTGCTTGACACTTGAATCAGTAGTTTCATGCTTAAAACAAGAAGTTAAATGAAATTTTACACTCTAAATGTTTTGAAATGGAACATTTATCACAATTTTATATTGTCCTTTAATATAAAATTATCATGGTAAATTAACAAAGCAACAATATAATGAAACACTAAACATAAACAAATTCAATTAATTTTTATCTGTCACTGCCCTTTTTTATTAATTAAAAAACCTCCTTGTACTAAAATTCTATAGTGACTTAGGACTAAAAATCTACTTGGAAGTATCTAACACATACTTTTTTTAACCTGTTATAATTGCTAATTGTATTATTTTTATTGGTACTGTAACTGCTTTCTTGAACTGCTAAAAGGAGATGAAAGTCAATTGTTTCAATGAGGAACCAAAAAAATGGAAATGTTTAATTGTTTGCTGAAAAGCTGATACATGATCAAAGTGCTTTTGAAACAGTTTTCATTCTGAAAGCAGTTTGCCATATAGCATTAAGAACTGCTATTCAAGAAAACCATATTGAAATCCTGTTAGGCTCACAAAAAGGATTTCATGAGTAACATAATCCTTGCTAATTCAGGCTTTCTTACATCAATGCACACCTGTGGCTTAAAACCAAAGACAGGCATGTGGACAGCTAGCCAGAAGAGCCATATATTATACAAATGCACTCATTCATAATTTAAGACTATCTTCTAAAGCATGCTCATAGCATCTAAAGTAATATCTAGAAAGAAAAAGTACTGCATTAAAACCATCTATAAAAACAATTCATTCCCAGACTTAAAACCTAAGTTGGTGTCTAACTGCACAGTTTTCTTTATATGTTAATACAGTCCATTTTACTCTATCTTATTTTCTTCTATTATTGGGAGGAGTAGAGCAGCTAGCATAATCAAGTTACAATTGGAGTTATAACTGTATACAAGTTATAAATAAGAGGTTTCATTGAAAAAAAAAGACTAAAAAGGACATTCCTGAGTAAACATTATTTGTGTCAAGTTATTTTTGTAAAATATTAATTTTTGCAATTAAATCACTCAGCTACATCTTTTCTTTAATATGTATTTTACAGTACTGTACTATTTGCAGTGATAAAGACCAGTGTTAAGTAAGTGCTGTAAATGAATAAATTGAACTTTAATTTGCTTACCAGGCATGATCACATCTGGGAACCCCATTTTTCTTGTAACAGCCAACCCTCTGTTAAAGATAATAGGATATTCTCTTCGAATTTGTTCCATTTCTCCACGGAGAAGCTGAAGAGAAATTATAAGTCCTGAAAAAAATGGAACAGGATTAGATCCCACAATTCAATCTATTATGAAACAAATAAAAAATACAATCTGCCTAATGGGACACAGAATTATGTTAAAGACAACATAATACTATCAGAGAAGAGGAAATATCATTATACTTTTTTTCTGGAAGTCTCTCTAGGCAGCATGAAATAATATAGAAGATTGTCTTCCTCAACACAGTGGAAACAGAAGCGCAAAACAATTCCAGTACAGTAGTTGTATTCTTCCTATCTTTGCCTAAATGAAACTTCCAAAACAATCTGATCCCCCAAACAAACCAAATAAGTCAGTATACAAATCATTAGATAGCTGATAAGCTTTTTAAAATAGTTCTATAGATTGAGTATAAAAAAATCAATGCTATGTAAAAACCAGAATGTTGTTCAAGGAGCTTTTCTTCACAATGCTGTATCTCTGCCCCACCCCCACCCCAACCTATTAAGTTTGGTTTTAGTTTCATGTATTTGTGGAAATATTTCTCATAAACATTTGGGAATAGCGATCACTATTTAACATTTTACAAGAGGCTTTCATATACAACACTATGCAAGATGAATACCCCAACTCAGGAGCAAGTTTGGAGGGTACGTAGAGGGCTCTAGCAGAAAGGAGGAATCAGATGTGATAATAATGCCTCTCTGGCCGTATATAGACACAAGTGGATATAATTCAGTTTATAATTTAAAAAAATAAGGTTATACCAAAACTTTATCATTTATTTGTTTATTTATTTCCAAAGCTCATAGGCTGCTCCAATCAAAACTGACCAAGCTGTGCACAATCCCAACCTTCATAATTTACATGTTGGTCAAGTAGCCATATAAATCTATCTAACAAATAAATAAATAAATTCAGATTAAAACAAAATACAGAATCCATTTAACTCCATTAGAAACTATATGTAGGACAAGGAATAAATCATAATCAACCTAACCAAATTTTTAAAAGTTCCCACTGATAAAGGAACCAATTATTCTACCTCCAGGGCATATTGGAATAGCCAAAACTTTCTAAATTCCAAAAGGGAAAGGGCCATCCAGATGTCCAAGAAAATGCTATTCCAAAGGAGAGGGGCAATGATAGCGAAGACATGCATTTGCAGCCCAGGCAAATGGTAATCCCTGAGTGAGAGGACACAGAGAGCCCATCCTACGCCATCTTATAAAATGGGAAGATGTTAGTAGGACAAACTGGTCCCACAAATATCCAGGCCTTGAACAAAGATTTAAGTAAAAACCAGCACTCTGAATTGTACTCAGAAGCCAAGCAGTAACCAATACAGTTCTCAAAACAATGGTGTTGTATTGGTAATAATAATAATAATTATATAATGATATGCATTTATATCTCATAAATCTATGCAAAGAATAGAAATAAAGGAATATCAATTAAATTAGAATATACAATAATGCAGGGCTTTCCAAAGTTTTCCCGCAGCGAGACACCAACCACTGTTGGTGTGTCGCTGCGGGAAAACCCGGAAGCGCTGATGATGATCAGCGCTTCCGGGTTGTGTGGCGACACACCAGACTGCATGTGGCGACACACTTTTGTGTCGCGACACACAGTTTGGAAAGCTCTGCAATAATGTAAAGTAGATACATTAAGACATAGGCACTTCTATTTCTCTAAGGGAAATAATGGAATAGCAAACAGGTAATCACTTTACAATAAAAATTATAAACTTGACCTATAAAACCTACTAATAATATATAACTAATTAAATCAAGTAAAATTAAGCCATATACAATTTAAAAGACAGAGAGGCCTGTCACTAAGGCCAGTCCAGAAGCCACAATTCTCCAATCAGAATCACAAATCCTCTATTCCTCACAATTGAAAAGTTTTAAAATCAGATTTAAAGAACTAAAAAATTGTCGGTCATCTGAAGAGTAAGAGGGACCCAACTCCAAAACTTTGAGATCAATCCCAAATTTCTTGTCAGAGTAGCAGGAACAGCCAAAAGTGCCAAGGAGCTAGATGAGTAGATTTGGACACACAGTTGTAATCGAAATTATTCAATCCCCATTACAAATCAGGTTTATTGTCAAAATTTACAGACTTTCAGCTGTTTGCAATGAACAAATCAAACAAAAGCAATTGAAATAGCTCAACACAACAAATGCTTCAAGTGGTGTCCCCAAATTCAACTGAAAATGCAACTTATAATGACTTCTCCAGTCTCAAAAGTATTCAAGCCCCTGAATAGAATCCATCACAACAGCATACATACAGTACAGTATGCAAAACAGGTGTTGTCTCAAGCACACCTGATGCAACTAATCAAGGGCTTCATTAGTTGCACCAGGTGTGCTTGAGCTGGAACACATGAAATACCTGAACTGGCTAGGGGTTTGTTGAGTGTCACGTTTGACTGCATGTTAGAAATATGGCTAAGTCAAAAGAATGGTCCAAAAAGGTAAAAGAAGAGATCATCGCCCTTCACAAACAAGGAACCGGATACAAAAAGATAGTGAAGGCACTGAATGTACCTAGAGACACCGTTGGAAGCATAGTTCACAAGTTCAAAGTGAAAGGAACAGTGGTTACACTACCTGGACGGGGCAGAAAAAGGAAGCTGTCAATGGCTGCAACCAGAAACATGCCATGAAAGATGCCTGAGGAATGTACTTACCCAGGTATCTGGGAACAGTTTGATTCTGGTGGGCCCGAGGAAGTGGATAGGATCCTCCAGACTGTAAATGCCACCACAGGTGAATTAGATCCATGTCCCTCCTGGCTGGTGCTATCATCTCGGGAGGTGACGTGTGGCTGGGTCCAGTCGATGGTAAATGCATCCTTGCAGGAGGGGGTGTTTCCGGCGGCCTTCAAGGAGGCACTGGTGCGCCCCCTCCTCAAGAAACCATTGCTGGACCCTGTTGTACTGGACAACTTTTGTCCAATCTCCCACCTCCCCTTTATGGGGAAGGTGGTTGAGAAAGTGGTGGTGTTACAGCTCCAGAGGATTCTAAATGAAATGGATTATCTAGATCCCTTTCAGTCAGGTTTCAGGCCGGGATATGGGATGGAAACGGCATTGGTTGGACTTATGGATGATCTCTGGCAGGAGCAGGCTGGGGGCAGTGCATCCATCCTGGCTCTCCTTGACCTCTCAGCGGCTTTCGATACTATCGACCATGGTATCCTTTTGGGATGACTCAGGGAGTTGGGGGTGGGCAGCATGGTTCTGCGCTGGTTCACCTCCTTCCTCCAGGGCCGGTCCCAATTGGTGTTGATAGGGGAGGAGAGATTGGGTCCACGGCCCCTCCTCTGTGGGGTGACACAGGGCTCAGGGCTCTCTCCTCTCCTATTTAACATCTATATGAAACCACTGGGCGAGATCATCCGTCTCCATGGGATGAGGTATTATCAATATGCTGATGATACTCAGTTATACATCTCCATCCCGGGGGAAGTAAGTGATGCTGTGACTACCCTGTCCAAGTGCCTGGGGGCTGTGGGGGGTCTGGATGGGGAACAACAGGTTTCAGCTGAACCCTGGTAAGATGAAGTGGCTGTGGATTAATGGCCCCTCGGTGTCCAGGAATTTACCATCTTTAGTTCTGGATGGGGTTGCGCTGCCCCAGACAGAGCCAGTGCGTAACTTGGGGGTCCTTTTGGACTCACGACTCCTGCTTGAAGAGCAGTCATGGCAGTTGTGTCCAGAAGGGCCTTTGCACAACTTCGTGTTGTGCGCCAGTTACGCCCTTTCCTGGAGCAAGAGGCCCTTCGAACGGTCATTCATGCCCTGGTCATCTCCCATATAGACTATTGTAATGCGCTCTACATGGGGCTACCCTTGAAGAGCATCTGGAAGCTTCAGCTGGTTCAGAATGCAGCCGTGCGGGCAATTTTAGGTGCCTCAAGATCAGCACACATAACACCTTTGCTCCGCAAGCTGCATTGGGTGCCAGTTTGCTTCCGGATTCAATTCAAGGTGTTGGTTATCACCTTTAAAGCCCTACATGGCATGGGACCAGGTTACCTGAGGGACCATCTCATCCCTGTCACATCAACCCGTCCCACCCAGTCATGCAGAGGGCATGCTACAAGCCCCGTCTGTAAGAGAGCTCCATCTGACGGGGTCCAGGAGGCGTGCCTTCTCTGCAGTAGCCCCCACCCTCTGGAATATTCTTCCCCCTGAAATGAGATCAGCCCCCTCTCTCCTGGACTTTAGAAAAAACCTAAAGACCTGGTTTTCCACCATGCTTGGGGAGGGGAGGGGAACAGCCAGTCTTGGGGTTGGCTGGTCTCTTAGATCTGCCTTGACCAGCCTTACCGGCCCCATGGGATAAGTAAGATCTACCATTGCTTGGATCGGACTTTAATTAGGTATTTTTACTGATTATTAGTGCTATTTATGGTTCTTTAAATTTATTTTAAACTGTTTATTGTGAACCGCCCAGGGTCCCTCCTTGTGAGGGAGATGGGCGGGATATAAATGTAATCAATCAATAAATAAAATAATTAAATATTAAGCAACATTGCTGTATCAGGTGTCAAAACCTGAATAAATCAAATATTATGCTGGTGAAAATGGCAGGCTCAGTGGTTTCAACAACTACCAACCAGTCTCCAATATTTGGGGGGAAGGTTGTCGAGAAGGTGGTCAGTCTGCAGCTGTTGAGAACTCTGGAGGAAACGAATTATCTAAACCTGTTTCAGTCAGGTTTCAGACTGGGATTTAGTACTGAGACAGCCTTGGTCATGTTTGTTGATGTCTTGTGGTAGAGCCAGTATGGAAGTGGTTCATTCATCTTTGTACTTCTTGATCTCTCAGCGTCTTTCAATACCATCAACCATGGTATCCTTCTGAGCCAGTTCCATGGGATGGGGATTGAGGCACTGTTTTATGGTGGTTCTCTTCCTTTTTCTGGGGCCAGTTCCAGTCAGTGTTGGTTTGGTGTGGGGGAGATTACTCCCTAGGCCCCTCCTATGTGGGGTGCTGCAGGGTTCTGCTACCTCTCACCTCCTTTTCAACATCTACATGAAACCACTGGATGACGTCATCTGCCGGTTTGGGGTTCAGTATCATCAGTACACTGGTGATACCCAATTATATCTTTTGACCCCAGGCCAGCCAAGTGAGGCTGTCCAGGTTCTGTCCCAGTGCCTGGAGGCTGCGTGGGCTTGGATGGGGAAGAACTGTCTCTGACTCAATCCTACCAAGACCGAGTGTCTGAGGGTGTTTAGACGACCCAGATCTGGGATACTCCACCTTTGACCTTGGATGGGGTAGCACTTTACACGCCAGTTGTGCCCTTTCCTAGATCAGGGGTCTCTTCAGACAGTCACTGATGCCCTAGTCACCTCATGGCTTGACTACTGCAACATGCTCTACATGGGGCTGCCCTTTAAGAATGCAGCAGCGTGAGGAGTGATGGGCATGCCTTGGTATGCCGATGTAATACTTCTGCTTTGCAAGCTGTGTTGGTTGCCAATTTGCTTCCGGGTGTGATTCAAGGTGCTGGTTGTTACCTATGAAGCCCTACATGGCATAGGACCTGGTTACATGAGGGACTGCCTGTCTCCCATAGTATCTACCTGACCATTTTGATCTTGAAGGGTTGGCATGCTCTGGGTTCCTTCAATTAACCAATGTCATCTATTGTGACCCCGGAAGCACACCTTCTCTGTAGCAGTGCCTGTCCTCTGGAATGTTTCCCCTGAGATCCGGATGGCCCCCACTCTGCTTTGTTCAGAAGAGCGGTGAAGATGTGGCTCTTCACCCAGATCTTTGGTGAGGGAAAGTAAGACCCTTTGCTTCATTCCATCTGGTCTGTCATGCTTGCCATCTTTTATCTTTTATTGATTTTATTGTAATTTCTGAGCCACTCAGAGTCGTTGGGAGTCAGCCTGCATAAAGTTTAATATATTATTATTATTATTATTATTATTATTATTATTATTATTATTATTACAGTAGTTGCAACAAATTACTTCAGGAGCAAACTGTTATCCATCCTCATGCCCAAATTCCAGGCAACTGATATGGGGGCAAGCTGCAGACTGATAAAAGTGATTAGGGTGAAACACTAAAATCTTTTGTTTTGCTCATCATGAATTTGAGACAATGACAGTCACCCATTATTAAATTTGTTGTAAACAGTCCACTGTGGAATCTTATGTCACCAAATCAAACTTTGAAAAAGATCTATATGCATGGGTATAATTGACATAGATGTGATATTGAAAACTGGGGCTAGTGATCAATTCATCCGAAGAAAGAGTACAAAGAATAATGAGAACAGGACTAAGAATTGAACTTTGGAGAACACCGCCAGTGAGGGGGAACCTACTTGAAACTGAAAAAGACAGATGGACAGATGGAAGGAAGGAAGGACCAGGAGAAAACTGTATCACTGACATCCAGAGACTGCAACTGAAAGTATCTGATGGTTGAGCATCAAACATGGCCAATAAATCTAAGAGTATCAGCATAGTTGACAGGGGCTCTGCCTTGGCCATCAGAATGTCATTCAACATTCAACATAGTGCTGTTTTGGTGGAATAAACAAAAACCTACAGTAAATGAAATGGATCACATCACAAAGGTCATGGAAAGAAAGATAAGTTTCCAGTTATGAGAGAACAACTCTCTCTGAGATTTTTGACAGGAAAGGAAGGAGGGATACAGAACAACACTACAATAAATATGAGGATCAAGGGAAAGGTTTTTTCAACAAAAGTTGTCAAAAAGTGTGTTTAAAGCTGTCAGGAAAACTGCTGGTATAAAACTAAGAGCTCACTAGACTGATCAAAAAAAGGAAGAACAGAGAAAGGGAAAACAAATACAAGGAGAAGGAAAAAGTTTCAATGGGCAGCTAATATAGGGTGAAGTTTTAATAACTATGCTATCTCCTCAGCAGCAACTGAGGTAGAAGTAGACTCAGTGGCTGAGTCGAAAGATCTGGGCATCCATAGGTGCATTGAGGAGAACCAAAACTACTTGAACCTCAGCATTCAGGATCAGTGTAGCTTCTGAATGGTCTTCAGGGGCAGCCCCATGTAGAGCACACTGCAAAAGTCTAATCAAGACATGGCTACTATTTCTTATCCTCATCCAAGACAAGAAGCAATTACTGTTTTTGCAATGCATCAGATTTTCCTTTCCTTGCCATTTGCTCCTTTTAATTTGGTAACAACTTATTTTATATTTAGCTGTCTTGATGCCAAACTCCTGCAAATACCATGGAATAATTGATATGAGCAAACATAATGAAAGGATTCTATTTTAACTCTTGTTAAACTCATTTTGTCCAGAACTGCCAAATATTTTATTTATTATAACAGTTGCTCACAGTACTTGAAAGGAACAGAACAGTTTTATAAATAATTTCTTGGGTGCCATAAAATAAACGAATTAAATTTTATTGTTAAATACATCTCAAACTTATTATTCAAACAATGAAAAAAGAGCTAGTTCCAACAAAATAATTTTACTTTACTGTTTTTGTGACCCAAAGGGATCACAACATTGATATAACTTTGCTATCATGTTTTTTCCCCTAAAACATTGCAATGAGCATTGTGCCTGGGGGGAAAGGTACTTCTTTTTTATGAATTGTTGTGAGCCACCTAGAATCATTATATGAGATGGACAGCCATATAAGTTCTGAAAATAAATCAAATCAAGTCAAATCAGCAGATACTGCACTGGGTTGCAATAAGGTAAAGCTTTGATTTCCTATGAAGACTCACCATATCTTCAAAGATTTAATTACCATTCCTAGCATCTGTAATCTGATATTTCAGCCAGTTAAACTTGATTTGAAAATGTCCTTCATATGCTCTGACGTAACAGAATGGAGGTAATATTGAACCCATTTAAATGTCAGAGACTCCTCAGTGTCTCCCTTCCTCTACATATAGGCTTGGCAATAGTATCTCTGTAGAATATTGATTGATTATTGATTACGTGCCATCAAGTTGGTGTTGTCTCTTACTGGCATCCCCAATCTGTCCCTCCAGGTCACTAAATGGTGCACCCATTACCATTGTAATCAAGTCCACCCACCTTGCTACTGGTTGTCCTTCTCTCTTTCCTTCCACCTTTCCCAGGATTATGGACTTCTCAAAGATTCTCTTTGATTGCTACTTCTCAAAGAGCAAGGTCCTCACATAATGTATCCAAAATATGAAAATTCAAGTCCGGTCATTTGGGCTTTGAGTAAGAACTCTGGATTGATCTGTTCTATGATCTATTTATTTGTTTCCTTGGCTATCCATGGTATACTTAAGAGTCTTCTTCAACACAAAAGCTCAAAAATGTACTCTTTTCCAGCTTCTTCAAAGTCCAACCTTAGGATCAATGGAGTATCACAGCAACAACCATTGCCTACATGATTCTGATTCAGATCACTACAAATGAATTCTTTTTCCAAGACCTTCATTACTGCACTACCAAGTGCTAGACTGTAGTGTATTTCTTGACTGCTGGTTCACTGTTTAGTCGGTCCTAAAAAGCAGAAGCTACCCACCATTTTAATGTCTCCATTGTCAATTCTAAGGCTGGCTGCTGTACCTGTCATCAGTAGTTTGGTCTTCTTTCTATTTAATTGTTGTTGTTACTAGAACTTGCAGATCATCTGCATTTTCAGCTATCAAAGTAGTGTTATCAGCATAGCACAGGTTATTGATGTTTCTTCCTCTAATTTTAAAACCATGTTCATCTTCTTCTAATCCAACTTTCTTCAATATATATTCAGCATAAAAAGGTAAAGGTTCCCCCCGCACATTTGTGCAGTCGTGTCCAACTCTAGGGGCCGGTGCTCATCTCCGTTTGTTAGCCGAAGAGCCAGCGTTGTCCGAAGACGCTTCCACGGTCATGTGGCCGCATGACACGCGCAGAACGCTGTTACCTACCCACCGAAGTGGTACCTATTCATCTACTTGCATTTGCATGCTTTCGAATTGCTAGCTTGGCAAGAGCTGGAGCTAGTGCGGGAGCTCACTCCGCACGCAGGGCTAGGGATTCGAACCTCCGAACTTGCGATCTTCCAATTGACAAGCCTGGCGTCTTACCCGCTGAGCCAAATATTCAGCATACAGGTTAAATAAATAAGGAAAGAATATATAGCCTTGTCTCCCTCCTTTGCCAACCTCGAGCCAGTCTATTTTGCCATATTCTGTCCAGACTGTGGCTTTCTCTCCAATGTATAGGTTTTGCATGAGGATAATGAGATATTCTGGGATTCCCATTTTACTAAGGATATTCCACAGTATCAGATGGCCTTTGTATAGTTAATGAAACACATATTGACTTACTTTTGGTATTGTTTGGCTTTCTCAAACATTACTGCTTCATCAGCAATAATGGCTCTTGTAATAACTCCATCTTGAACATCTGGCATCTCCCTTTCTACGTAGGGCCCTAATCTACATTGGATTATCATAACCATTATTTTGCTTTTATTATTTATTTATTTATTATTTTATTTATTTAATTTCTATAACCGCCCATCTCCCCCCATGGGGAACTCTGGGCGGTACACAATAAACAAGTTAAAATAAGGTTTAAAATCTCAATTATACAATAAATATAAATTAAATTGAAAATCCAGATGGTAATGGAATAATTAAAAGAAGGACAGTTATAAAATTAGGGGATTAGCCACCCCCATGAGGAACTATCCCTTCCTCCTTCCCATGCCAGGCAGCAGAACCAGGTCTTCAGCTCTTTAGGAGATCTGTCTCAACTCTGGGGGCAAGATGTTCCATAGAGTGGGCGCTGTCACAGAGAAGGCCCGCCTCCTAGACCCCATCAGATGACACTCTTTAATTGATGGGGTTCGTAGCAGGCACTCTCTTTTGCTGTTGTTCAGTCGTTTAGTCGTGTCCGACTCTTCGTGACCTCATGGACCATAGCACGCCAGGCCTTCCTGTCCTCCACTGTCACCTGGAGTTTACTCAAATTCATGTTCATTACATCGGTGATGCTATCTAACCATCTCATCCTCTGCCGTCCCCTTCTCCTTTTGCCTTCAGTCTTTCCCAGCATCAGGGTCTTTTCCAGTGAGTCCTCTCTTTGCATTATTTTGCTAGCAAGTGAAATGAAAGATACTGTATGATAGTCTGCACACTCTGTAAAGTTTCCTTTCTTTACTTCATCAGCCACAGTAGAGTGACAATTAAGGAGATTGTAGTAATGCTCTTTCCAGCGCAGTGCAATAGACTCTTTGTCCTTTAGAAGTTTAGCACCATCTACTGAGCGTAAGGGATTTGTACCATGGTTTGTTGGTCCATAGATGGCCTTTATGGCATTAAAAAAGCCCCATGCATCATGAGCATCTGCAAAATGTTGGGTTTCTTGGGCTTTTTTTATCCACCATATGTTCTTAAGTTCTCTAGTTATTCTTTGGACTTCTGCCTTTGCACTGGCGTAGATTTTTTTCTTAACGGCACAGTTAATATCTTTTTGCAATATCTGGAAGGCTTTCCTTTTCTTGTCAATAATATGTTCAATCTCACTATCGTTCTCATCAAACCAGTCCTGATGTCTCTTAGTCTGGTATCCGATAGTTTGTTCACAGGCTGAAATAATAGAAGTCTTCAATTTAATTCAGTGTTCCTCAACATTTTCAGGAAGTTCCATAGGCAGATGTTCCTTGAGAGTTGATTGAAAGCAAGCTCGTTTAATAGAATCTTGAAGGGCCAGTGTATTCATTTTACGCCTTGGTTTTCTTCCTTGGAGCCTACGATGAGGGACAATCTTTATGGCCATCGTGGATCGAATTAATCGATGGTCTGTCCAGCAGTCATCGGCGCTCGTCATGGCTCTGGTGAGAAGTACATCACGACGATCTCTAGCACGGACAATTACATAATCTAAAAGATGCCAGTGCTTCGACCGTGGGTGCTTCCATGATGTTTTAAATTTATTTTTCTGGCGAAAGAGTGTGTTAGTAATGACATCCAACATCAACTTCGCTGGACCGGTCATGTTGTTCGAATGCCTGACCATCGTCTTCCAAAGCAGCTATTTTACTCCCAACTTAAGAATGGAAAACGGAATATTGGTGGACAGCAAAAGAGATTCAAAGATACTCTCAAAGCTAACTTAAAAAATGTAATATCAGAGAACTGGGAAGCCCTAACACATGAGCATTTCAATTGGAGGTCAGCCTTTATTAATGGCGCTATGGACTTTGAAGAAGCATGAGTACAGGGCGAAAGGGAGAAAAGAGCTAAAAGGAAGGCACGTCAGGCAAACCCTCATCATGACAGTCTCCCACCCGGAAACCTATGCCCTCATTGTGGGAGGTTGTGCGGATCCAGAATTGGCCTTTATAGCCACTTACGGATCCACTGTTAAAATTTTACCTTTGGAAGACAATCTTACTCGGCTACGAGTGATCGCCAATGATACTGTAGATTGACATCTACCAATCTTTTGGCCACTGTGTTAGCCCTACAACATACTGTGTTGTTCTCCAGAATTGCTGACAAATTGGTTAGAATCTTTACTGATTCCTCAACTGTTGCTTGCCATATTTCTATAGATATTCCATTAATTTATATAGTTTTCCAATTTGATAAAGACTGGAGTGCTGATCTAACGTCATCTTCTAGTGCTGGAGGTTCTTGTATATAGGAAATATCTTCTAAGATATCTTGGATGTTGACATATCTACTATACAGAATTTCAGTATGCTCCTCCCATCTTTCTTTGATCTTCTTTGAATCAGTTACTATTTGTCTATTCGTGTTCTTTAGCATACCAATTCGAGGTTGGAGCTTCCTTCTGAGTTTGAAGATCTTTTGGAAGAGTTTCCTTATTTTTCCTTGTCTGTTTCCATCTTCAGTGTCTTTACAGATGATGCTGTAATATTGCTTCTTGTCTTTTGTTACTGTCTGAAATTCTTTGTTAAGTTCCTTCTTGAGATCTTCGTCTTCCTTGGCTTTGGCTTTGCTTCTTGGCAATTTCCTCTGTCTGTTCTGACATCCAATTTGGTTACTTCAGTTTCTTGGTCTTTGGCAGTTTCTTTTCACATTGATCCTCAATAAGGCATTAAACCTTTCCTTTGATCATGGAGATGACATCAGATCCTCAGGGTACCCCACCGTCCACTTGAATAGCTTGCTCAAGCAATGTTACAACACTAACAGCAAGTAGATACACAAATAACAATATGCTCCACTAAAGCACAAACTTCTGAGCCAGCTGCAAAGTGCTGCACCTGTGAACTCCAGAATATGCAGTAAGCAAATGCCCTTTTTGTTTATTCGTTCAGTCGCTTCCGACTCTTCGTGACTTCATGGACCAGCCCACGCCAGAGCTTCCTGTTGGCCGTCGCCATCCCCAGCTCCCCCACAGTCGAGTCCGTCACCTCCAGAATATCATCCATCCATCTTGCCCTTGGTCGGCCCCTCTTCCTTTTGCCTTCCACTTTCCCTAGCATCAGCATCTTCTCCAGGGTATCCTGTCTTCACATTACGTGGCCAAAGTACTTCAGTTTTGCCTTCAATATCATTCCCTCAAGTGAGCAGTCTGGCTTTATTTCCTGGAGTATGGACTGGTTTGATCTTCTTGCGGTCCAAGGCACTCTCAGAATTTTCCTCCAACACCACAGTTCAAAAGCATCTATCTTCCTTCGCTCAGCCTTCCTTATGGTCCAGCTCTCGCTTTAACTATGCGGATCTTTGTTGTCAGTGTGATGTCTCTGCTCTTAACTATTTTATCAAGATTTGTCATTGCTCTCCTCCCAAGAAGTAAACGTCTTCTGATTTCCTGGCTGCAGTCAGCATCTGCAGTAATCTTTGCGCCTAGAAATATGAAGTCTGTCACTGCCTCCACTTTTTCTCCCTCTATTTTCCAGTTATCAATCAAGCTGCTTGCCATAATCTTGCTTTTTTTTAGGTTTAACTGCAACCCAGCTTTTGCACTTTCTTCTTTCACCTTCATCATAAGGCTCCTCAGCTCCTCCTCGCTTTCAGCCATCTAAGTGGTATCATCTGCATATCTGTGCTGTTGAGGAGGGGGACTGTTGGTTAATCTCTATAGCGACCAAGTAGCAACGGTAAGAACAGATCACGGAACAACGGACTGGTTTAAGATTGGGAAAGGAGTATGGCAGTGTTGTATACTCTCACCCTACCTATTCAACCTGTACGCAGAACACATCATGCGACATGCTGGACTTGGTGAATCCAAGGCTGGAGTTAAAATCGCTGGAAGAAACATTAACAATATGCAGATACCACTTAGATGGCTGAAAGCAAGGAGGAGCTGAGGAGCCTTATGATGAAGGTGAAAGAAGAAAGAAGAAAGAAATTCTGAGAGTGCCTTGGACTGCAAGAAGATCAAACCAGTCCATACTCCAGGAAATAAAGCCAGACTGCTCACTTGAGGGAATGATATTGAAGGCAAAACTGAAGTACTTTGGCCACATAATGAGAAGACAGGATACCCTGGAGAAGATGCTGATGCTAGGGAAAGTGGAAGGCAAAAGGAAGAGGGGCCGACCAAGGGCAAGATGGATGGATGATATTCTGGAGGTGACGGACTCGGCCATGGGGGAGCTGGGGATGGCGACGGCCGACAGGAAGCTCTGGCGTGCGCTGGTCCATGAAGTCACGAAGAGTCAGAAGCGACTGAACAAATAAACAACAAAGATATAATAATAATTATTTGATTTTTAGGTTTAATAGGGTTAAGAATATTGTAGTATTATTAATTATAAAAGCAGACAATTTATATGTTTTTATAACTTGATTTTCATTATAGTGGACAGAAATATATAGAATAGTGATAGGAAGGAAATAATTAAATGGAAGTTGTTTTATGGGGAAGTTGATTTAGAAATTTATATGCAGTATGTGTGTTTGTGTATTCTGGAGGTGACAGACTCGACCATTGGGGAGCTGGGGATGGTGACGGCTGACAGGAAGCTCTGGCGTGGGCTCGTCCATGAAGTCATGAAGAGTCGGAAGCGATTGAACGAATAATCTATATATATATATTTATATATATATATGTGTGTGTGTGTGTGTGTGTGTATGTATGTGTGTGTGTGTGTGTGTGTGTGTGTGTGTGTATATATATATATATATATATATATATATATATATATATATAAAATCTCCTTTATATAAGGGGAAGGAGCAATTGCATTAGTGATTTGTATATGTGCTAATGGAAGGATTTATAGAAATGATGTGATCTTGGTTTGATATAGAGTAAGGGATTGATTAGAGAAATTGCTGTATATTCTTGCTGTTCAAAGTTGGAAGTCACCTCTGCATGTAATCTTTAAAATTCTTCTTTCTTGTGTTTCACACTTTTTTAGTTTTTTTTCCTTTTGCAGTTTTTTGCTTTTTGTAGTTTTTATCTTTCTTAAACTTAATACTATTTTTATTTAAAAAAACTATGTCACTGTTCTTTGGGACAAGAAGAAAGCAAACATCCTTGGTCCTGATCCTGCAGCTGAACCAGGCTGAAAGGTTAAATCAAATGCAGATACTAAATAGCTACCAAGGTTTCCAGGTTTCTTCAAGGATGCCTTGATTGAGGTATGAAAAACAGAGCCTTTTCAGATTGTTCCTATAATCTAGTAGCTGTTGAAAAATTACTTTTTATATGAGAAATTTAGCATCTGATTTCATATGGGTATCCACAGTTTTAAACCACTAGGCAAACATGGAGCTTCTTCTTTGTCACTGGCAAGTATTTTGTTTTGGCTTGAATTTTGAGAATTTGTGGTCCCTTGGTATGGAATCTTGGGGCAGCTAGCTGGAGCCTGAAGCAGTAGTGGCCTGAAGGAATGAAAGAATCTTACCTGTTGGAATGTGATTGGTCTCCCTTCTTTGGGCATGGCCATATCATTTTCGGGTCACTATTCAAGGGTCACTAAGCAATTTCCAACATATAAAGGATATTTTGTTCACATTAACCCTTATCTTAATATTAACTTCCATACTGCAGACCACTGCTCTCTTTTGACTTTTGTCTATTATGGTAGAACGTATAGCAACTGAAGGGTGCCCAGTGTGGCCAGGATTTTCATTATGGTTCTTCTCTAGTTCTAAGCTTATTTGACCCATGCAAAATACCATGAAATATTGGTGAGAAGGCAACTGATACTTTGAATGCTATGGAGGAGACATTGAGGCACTTGTGAGAGCAGTATCTTGAATTCAGGTGCATTGAGTAGCTGGTCAAACATCCACATCATTAGGAAAGAAGTCCTTTGTTGTGAGTGCTATCACTGGGATACAGTACACACAGCTGGCATGAAAATCTTTCACCAATCCCTCTTGCAGCCCCAAAATTTTTCACAATACTGGTGATAGATCATATACTTTTTAACCATTTTTTTTTTGCAAATCATTCTTGAAATTCATTGAGAGCAAGATTGTCACTGGAGCAATCGTAGGCAGTTGGAGTGGCAGTGTAGTGGAAAAGATGTCATGAGTATCTAACACGTGACTAGGATTTTCCTGCTGCCCAGCATCATAACAAAATCTTCTGGAAGATGTGAGGGCTTCACCATGTTTCTCCTAATTAGAAATCAACCATTCCCTCTGATCTTCAAGTCAGTTACTGAAGGAAAAGGTAATCTAGAATGGAAAGGAAGAGAGTGGCCACCAAATTCTTCCATTCTCAGCTTGTATTTTTCTCTCTCTCCTATTGGATCATTTTCACTGATCCCTAGTTTTCTTGCACTCCAAGCAGGTACTAGACTGGAGAGTCTCTGGATACAAAAGATCCTATTAGCAATCTGAGCACTCCCAGACTGGGAGATTTGCAATGTTAAAAACAGAATATATAGAAATATTTTAAAATAATTTCAGGTCATAGGGGCCTATTAGGAGGTTTTCTTTGATGCTGTCACAGTACTATAATAAATAATACCTCTTTTCCTTCTTAGTAATCCTGACTATTTAAAAAAAGAATATTTCAGGGAAGGGGATAAACCTTATATGCACATTTTATATATTGCAGGAAATGTCTTATACTCCTATAGATACACTTTAAAAAGTATAGAATGTAGTGAAAAGCATTCATAGGACATTTACTTGAAATATTCCTGAAAGTTCAAAAGTAAAAATATGGACCATGTGGCAAGTGTAATGTTTTCATTCCCAAAGAAAATACTTGTCTTTAATAGAGCTAAAATGAAATATTACCATAATTTGAACTGGGTGCTGTATATTTGGTGCTCGACTTGCGAATGATATTTTCATGGATCTGATACCATTCATTCTCATTGTTGCACCTGAAAAGTAGAGTCAATGTTACTTGCCACTGTAGATGTAATTGAATATACACATAATTACCCAGAGGAGAAATCAAAATATTTACAACTGTAATAAGCAGTATTACATAACAGAAACTCATGTAACTCAGGTTAAGTAAATATCTAAGATGATACTTTAAATAAGAAAGGTTTTGCTTTCATTGAAAATTTTATTACTGGATATTTGAAATCCATTAGCAGCTTCTTGACATATCTCAATGCCTGGTATTGTGTTTCTGCTATGGTTATGTAATCATCCTATTTAGGAAAATGGTGCTCTTTGTATACCTTATTCTTCTTGTCTGAGAACAAAGAATGGTATCAGAGCTTAACACTCATGCATATGACAGAGTCTTATACAAGTGGATTGCCATAAAAGCAATAAATAACTAAATAACTAAATAAATGAATAGTTTTCTCATTCAATCAATCAATCAATCAATCAATGATGACATTTGAAATAAAACATTAAACTACATTAAATATATACAGTGTGTGTGTGTATGTATATACAGTATGTTTATGTATATGTATGTTATAGTAGCATGTCTGAGTCCATAGGATGAAAGATTAGAGTTCTCAACCCTCCTGTCAATCTAATCTCTGTGGGAATGGCATTCCAGAGGGCGGGCACTGCGACAGAAAAGGCTCTCTTCCTGGGTCCCAACAGATGGCATTCCTTCGCAGATGGAACCCGGAGCATGTCTCTTCTGCCAGACCTAATGGACAGACTGACGTCTCACTTAAAAGATAAAGCTGAAATCTGTGGCTTGAATCATGTCAACTGGATTTCTATTTTCTCAGTGGAAACGTTTCTCTCCTTATCCAAGAAGCTTCTTCAGTCTGAGCAAAGTTAGTAAGGGAATCCTTAAATATGTTTCTAGGGTGGCTGTGTGACCTTGCACCTGGGGCTAGGTCATGGTTATTTGACCAAATAACCAGTTTCTTTCATAAACTCCTTTCTCTCTTTTTCCCCTTCTCCTTTAGAGGCAGGCTTGAATTGCCTACACCTGTCTAAAATAAAAGACCTAGCCCTGTCTTTAACTGTTTTCTTAGCTGTAGATAGTGGAGAAAGCTCCTCAGCCAGAGTTATTTATTATTTATTTATTTATTAATCAAATTTATCACCGCCCATCTCTGCCGCAGTAGACTCTGGGCGGTTTACAATAAATATTAAAATTTAAAAAGCTATAAATCGTTAAAATACAGTATCATTGTATTGTTATAACCACCAGTCAACCTGAACTGCTGCAGGCACTTTAGCATCTCACAGTATTTCAGTCTTTGGCTGGAAAGAAAAAGGGTTGTTATCAGGTGCCATCTGGCTGTTGGTTTTCAGCATATCTTGAGGAATTGGCATGGTTGCTAGGCTCCACTGCTTCACTGAACTTTCAGCTGCTTGTGCATCTGTATTCCATGCCTATTTTTCCCATACCACCAGATACCCACTGCATGTTGCAGCAAGTCAACTTTGTCCTGTCATGTCCTCCACTCCACTCTTCTCTTTTCCTGCACTCCCACACAATTGAAATCTTCCCTCTCAACATACTCACCCAAGTGCCAAAGACATCCTCCTCTTAACAGTTAGAGCACAGATGTGGTCCAGCTACTTCCACTGCCTTACAGTGTGGGGAGAGGGAGAAAGGGCTTGTTCTGATGTGAGGATCTCCTTCTACACTCAGTGATATCCAGTCTGATTTACTCCAGTTCATAGAGTAACCAAGCAGGATCCCAAACTCATGTATTAATGAAATAAGATTAGGAATTAGGTATTTTTAATTTACCTATATGATCTAAAATCTGATCAACATATAATAAAATCCTATTTTTGTCCCCCTATGCCTTTCTATACATTTTTTAGAATTGTATTGGCAAAGGGCTCTGAAGTCAAATTAAAAGGAAAAAGAGAATTAGGGTATACAGTGGGGCAAAAAAGTATTTAGTGGAAAATAAGTATTTGGTCAATATCAAAAGTTCATTTCAATACTTTGTTATATATCCTTTGTTGGCAATGACAGAGGTCAAACGTTTTCTGTAAGTCTTCACAAGGTTGGCACACACTGTTGCTGGTATGTTGGCCCATTCCTCCATGCAGATCTCCTCTAGAGCAGTGATGTTTTGGGGCTGTCGCTGGGCAACACGGACTTTCAACTCCCTCCAAAGGTTTTCTATGGGGTTGAGATCTGGAGACTGGCTAGGCCACTCCAGGACCTTGAAATGCTTCTTACGAAGCCACTCCTTCGTTGCCCGGGCGGTGTGTTTGGGATCATTGTCATGCTGAAAGACCCAGCCACGTTTCATCTTCAATGCCCTTGCTGATGGAAGGAGGTTTGCACTCAAAATCTCACGATACATGGCCCCATTCATTCTTTCCTGTACACGGAACAGTCGTCCTGGTCCCTTTGCAAAGAAACAGCCCCAAAGCATGATGTTGCCACCCCCATGCTTCACAGTAGGTATGGTGTTCTTTGGATGCAACTCAGCATTCTCTCTCCTCCAAACACGACGAGTTGTGTTTCTACCAAACAGTTCTACTTTGGTTTCATCTGACCATATGACATTCTCCCAATCCTCTTCTGGATCATCCAAATGCTCTCTAGCAAACTTCTGACGGGCCCGGACATGTACTGGCTTAAGCAGGGGGACACGTCTGGCACTGCAGGATCTGTGTCCCTGGCAGCATAGTGTGTTACTGATGGTAGCCTTTGTTACGTTGGTCCCAGCTCTCTGCAGGTCATTCACTAGGTCCCCCCGTGTGGTTCTGGGATTTTTGCTCAACGTTCTTGTGATCGTCGAAGGCTTTCACGGCCGGAGTTCAATGGCTGTTGTGGGTCTTCCGGGCTGTGTGGCCGTGTTCTGGAAGTTGTGGTTCCTAACGTTTCGCCAGCATCTGATGCTGGCGAAACGTTAGGAACCACAACTTCCAGAACACGGCCACACAGCCCGGAAGACCCACAACAGCCATCGTTCTTGTGATAATTTTGACCCCACGGGGTGAGATCTTGCGTGGAGCCCCAGATCGAGGGAGATTATCAGTGGTCTTGTATGTCTTCCATTTTCTAATTATTGCTCCCACAGTTGATTTCTTCACACCAAGCTGCTTGCCTATTGCAGATTCAGTCTTCCCAGCCTGGTGCAGGTCTACAATTTTGTTTCTGGTGTCCTTTGACAGCTCTTTGGTCTTCACCATAGTGGAGTTTGGAGTGTGACTGTTTGAGGTTGTGGACAGGTGTCTTTTATACTGATAACAAGTTCAAACAGGTGCCATTACTACAGGTAATGAGTGGAGGACAGAGGAGCCTCTTAAAGAAGAAGTTACAGGTCTGTGAGAGCCAGAAATCTTGCTTGTTTGTAGGTGACCAAATGCTTATTTTCCACCATAATTTGCAAATAAATTCTTTCCGAATCAGACCATGTGATTGTCTGGATTTGTTTTCTCATTTTGTCTCTCATAGTTGAGGTCTACCTATGATGTCAATTACAGGCCTCTCTCATCTTTTTAAGTGGGAGAACTTGCACAATTGGTGGCTGACTAAATACTTTTTTGCCCCACTGTATATATGCTTGCTGAATTTTGGCAACTCAATCTGGAAATGCCTTTTGGGGATTCAAGAAAAATATAGCTGTGTTAAATGTAGTGGAGGCACAATGAGTCTATTTTAGTCATTAGTTAAACAAGAGATAAAGGCCACGCCTTTAACAGTTGTCCCTCTGCCTCTTAAATTCAGTGACATGACTTGGGGGGGATCCTGGGGCCTCTAAAAATGGGGTTTGTGAAGACCATTAGTGGGCAGCTAGTACCACTGAATGGAGCAGAGCGTATAACAGCAAAGAAACATGCACACACAGAAAGGAGTTTTTATCTTAATAGCATTAATGAGCATGCTAGAGCAGAGCTTTCCAAACTGTGTGTCAGGACACGTTAGTGTGTCGGCTGCAGTGTCTGGGTGTGTCGCAGCTGCTGCTGCCTCCGAGCCCTGCCAGGCTTCCGCGCAGGTCCTAGTGCCTGCCTTGTGCCCTGCTGTAAGAGTGTGACACGAAATGATGCATGTCTAAAAAGTGTGTCACCAACATGAAAAGTTTGGAAAGCTCTGTGCTAGAGAA
This sequence comes from Charina bottae, assembly GCA_023362775.1. NCBI lineage: Eukaryota > Metazoa > Chordata > Lepidosauria > Squamata > Charinaidae > Charina > Charina bottae. The sequence continues at coordinate 5,617,890 of JALMGJ010000022.1, forward strand.
ATATAGGTTCTTGATCTTAAGCACATAGCCCACCCAAGCATAAAGAATTACACACTTAGACAACGTAGGTTACAAAAAGAGTTCTTACTGTTTATTTGGTCCAGTTACATCCATTTCAGTAGAAAATTGGTTTCAGTTCTTCTTTTGTGGTTCCCTAAACTGTTTTACTCTTGGCCCTGATCGCTGCCAAGAGCTGCATGGAGAAAAGGGGAAAATTCTGGAGTTGAGGCCTAGCACATGGCCTCTCCATGGAAGGACCAGCAGCTGCATGGTCCTTCTTCTCCAGTGGAAGAAAGCAAGAGAGAGAGGAAGTGGGAGGGGCAAAAACAGCTTCCTCAGGAAGAAGCACAGAGAGTCTGCCTCCTAGAGCAATCACCCATATGCTAATGAGACATGCTGATTTGCTGGAACCTCCAACAGTTTGGAGCCTATATGACCTAGAAGCTGTTCATCTCTGTTCTAGATAAGACTGCCGCCATAAGTGATTTCTCAATTTGCCTGCAAAATTATTTGCTGTTTCATGCTTCTTTTCTGAGTAAAAAAATATGAATCATTGCCTTGATAAATAATTGCACATTTTATCTTGGATTGTACAGTAACCATACAATCCCAGGAAAAAAATGGGTTTTAGTTAAGAAGGCACTAACAGCATGCCCATACCCACTCCAAAGCATCTTGCTGCACTCTGTTGCTGACTCCCTAACTCAAACATATTTTCCTGTGGCTGTGTGGCTACCAAATAATCTCAGGAAAAGTTGTAGCTTCTTTAAGGAGATGCAAATAGGTGCAGATCGCATATCTATGCCCTCTCCAAGCACCTTTCCAACTTTAGATCTGAAGTGTTGCAATCGGGTGTGTCAGTCATTTATTGGCTTGTCATATATGGAAATACATATTAATTGTTTGATTAATATTTTTAAATAGCACATCCTAAACTGTGACTACAGAACCTGTATTTTACATATCAGAAAAATATTAGACTTCACATTAACAGATTATGTCATTTTTGCTTATGCTTCAACTAAATAAACTTACGTGTAAACTTTGAGAACAAAATCCTTTTCTTCTTTGAGTTCAGAAATTGATGGAATTACATCCATGATACTCAATACAGCACAGCCATAGGGACGCCGGTAATAGAGGTGAGATGGACCCTTTCTTGAGTCATTTAGCAACATACGTCCTAAAACAAACAGAAGAAAAGCTCTTCTGAATCAGGCTAAGGCCATCATAGTCCAGTATTTTGTTTCTTACAGGGGCCAGCTAGATGCCTCTTCTTCCAGCATTGTTGCCTATAAGTTGCTTTGGAGGCATGCTGCCCACAACTCTGAGACCAATAGCCATTCCATGAATTTATCCAATCCCATTTTAAAATAATTCACTTTAGTGGCCATCAACTTGTCTTTAATAATAATAATGAATTCCATAGGTTAATTATGTTAAGTATTTTTAATTTTTTCTCAATCTCTTTCCAATCAACTTCATTGGATTACTCTTGGTCCTAATGTTTTGAGAGAGGAAGAGAAGCTTCTTAAGCATTTTCTCCAGACCATGAATGATTCAATCATGTCCCCCTCAGGTGCCTTTTTTTCTAGGCTAAGGAGTCCGAAAAGTTCTAGCCATAATATATTAGTGGAAGGGGATTAAAATTTGACAGTTTTATTTCCAATCTGTTTCCTGATGATCCCTAACATGACATTTACCTTTTTATCAGTTGCTGCACACTGATTGGAGACCTTTATTGAGCTATCTGCTATGATCCCAAGATCACATTCCTGGTTTGTTACAGATAGTCCAAAGTACATAAATGTATATGTGAAGTGGGAGGTGGGGGTGTCCCAATGTGCATCACTTTACACTTGCTTCATTGAACTGCATTTGACATTTCATTTACCATTTTGTCATATTTAAAAAAATATTTCCAAAGCTCTTTACCATAATTGTTAGGTTTCATTACCCTAAATAGTTTGAAATCATCTGCAAACTTGGCCAACTCACTGCTTACCCCTAAGACAAATTGTCCATAAACAAAGTTAAAAAGCACTGATCTCAGCACAGATCCTTGAGGAACTCCACTTTCATCCTCTAAGAAAATTGACCATTTCGTCCTACACCTTGCTTTTTGTTTTTTAACCAATTAGCAATCGATAAAGGAATATCTTCATACTTCATGGTCACTAAGTTTACTTGAGAACTATTGATGAGGAATTCTCTAAAGGATTTTTGAAACTCTAAGTATACACTGTTGGCAGTCACCTCTGTCCACTTGCTTGATGACTTAAAAAAAATTATAGAAGATTTGGCAGGATTTATCTTTGCAGAATTCATGCTGATTTTTCTTCAGTAAACTTTCTTCCTTTGTTTACTTAGTAATTTTTTCTTTGAATAGTATTTCTACAATTTTCCTGGAATTGATATTGACTAGCCTATAATTTCCAAGATCTCCTCTGGATTCCTTTTTAAAAGTATTATCACATTGGCTACTTTCCAGTCCTCTGGCACTGAGCTCAATTTATATATTCTTGCAGGGAGATCAGCAATTTCATATCTGATAGCTCAAGTGGATGCCATCAGGACCCAAGAATTTATTATAGTGTACTTTCTCAAGATATCCTAGATTATCAAATTGCTTTATTTATTCTGATTTCCTCCCTGAGAAAGTCAATATAGGCTCAAGGATCTGTCTTCTAACTTCTACAATAAAGGAAGTTGCAGAGAATTTATTCAGTTTCTCTGCAATCTCCATATCCTTCTGAGGTACCCCTTTTACTACTCTGTTGTCTAATGCAGGAGGTTCTTTAGGCTGCAGAACCTGTCAGTTAAAATAAAAAAACTTCCCATAACTCCTGATCAAGAGGCAAAACTCTAGTGATAGAAAATAAGCAATAAAACAAAACTTGTGCTTGTTTTAATTTATGCAAATTCATACATTAAAGTTATTTTAATTTCACAAAAATGGATGCCCTAATTACTGTACCATTTATGAATTAACATGGTGAAATTAAATCATTTTTTTCCATTGTGAATGCCTGGCTGAAACCACTTAAGCACCCATCTTTCTTCTGCCTGCCTGCTTTTGCGTTCAATCTCCTAACTACCCATTATTTTCAATTGGATTTGCATAAAAATATTTTTTTGAGTAGGAAGCTCCATAGGATACAAGCTGCTGGAAATTAAAATGCCATGCACAAAGACAATTCTCATGTATACCTCTCATGTGTTCCTCCTCTTCCTCTTCTCTAGAGGAAGTCCCACTCTAAACGAATTTGAGGCACATATGCACTGCAGCCAAGCAGTGCAATTCTGTTTCTTTATTAAGTACCACATGGCTCAATGGGACTTACTCATAAGTAGGTGTCCACAGAATGCACCTTGATGATTAAACAGGCTTCTTGGGGACATATATACACATACACATATAATATGTCTGCAGTATGGAAAGATACATGTTTGCAGAAACCTGCAGCTCTTGTGCTTGTAATCTTTTAAAAATCATCCTGTCTCTCTTCGCTGCATTTAGGACAAAGCAATAACCAAGCAAAAATTGGGAAAAGGAAGCCCAGCATCTTTGACAGTGATAAGGGGGAAACACATCACCATCACTCTTATGCTAAGCAAATTAAAAATTCCTGCTGGATTTCAAGCTCTCTCTGCTCACAAACTTTCTCAACAGCACCATCTAAAACCACTGGTCCCTTTTAACTTCCCTGGCTGTCCTTTAGAATATAAGGAGTGCTTAATGCCTGAGAGGTCTTATTAGGAAATGTTTGTCAGAGTCTGAGGGCAGGCAGAAAGTAAGATAGGGTGTGCATATAGGTGAGGAAAGACTTGAGTAGTGCTGGGGAAAAGGCAGCCAGCCACCTTCTAAGGGAGACCAGTGCATTCCAGTGAAGTTGGGTTTGGTGTTTTTTTTTTTTTTTGCTGTCTCTTATGATCCCCATCAAATTCTTAGGGATCCTTAGGATTCCACAGAACACTGTTTGAAAAACTAATGGCCCAACAATTTCTATGGGTGTTTTTTTTATTCAAGAGCAAAAATACCTCCTGAAATTAAAATGAGATATTCACTACATTAGGTACTGCAGCTCAGTCTTTGGTTAAATATTTGCTGACAAACCTTTTTGGCAACTGCAAGAATTGTAGTTTTGTTCCTTAAAAAAATATCTAAGAAGCAGTATGGCTGTGCATGCTTTGAAAATCATTCTGAAAGGTTGTTTCAGAACATACAGCATCACAAGCACAGCTCTGCTTTAAGAACTATGAATTTTTTTCAGCCTTCAGCTGAAGCCTGAAAACCACCAGGGCTGCTTTAAGTAATTACACTGAAGATGTAGCTGCTTTAAAGAAGGCCTGAGCTTGAGCACCCACACTTTCCAAAACACCTTTTCCAAGTCTTTTTCAAGGCATGTGCAACCCTAAATAGCAGAGACTGAAAGAAGTCAGGATAGGCCAGATATAGGCCAGATAGGGGCTGCCAGAACTATGTTATTATCCTTTCCAATAGATCGGTTTATAAGCATAAAAATAACACATGTAATATGTTGGAATAGATATAGTACAATATCATCCCACTAAAAACATTTAGAGAGTACTCTTATAATTCAGAAGGTTTTAGCAATTAGTAAGAAAACATAATATGATATTTTGTTATTTTAAATTATTGTTTCCAGCAGACAGAAAAACAATCACAATTTATACAACACAGCATAGCATACATTATTTCTCTTGTTTATAAATAAATTTTTAAAATGCTTTTAATAAGGCATACTGTACCTATTCGGATTACATGGGCAACTATGTACAAATCTTTCTTCATATCTTTGCTGCCAAGGTCCTTATAAACAGGAAAAATGTAAAAGGAAAAATACATTAACCACATTTCTAAGCTATATTTACATTTCAGAAAAGCAGCCTCCATAATCCTTACAAAGTCAACACAGAGATGTGAAGGACTACGGAGAAAGAAGGGAAAAATGAAAACAAAAATATAGATTTTTCTGGAAATTAAGTTTTTCAGAATTTGTTTTAAAAACAAATATCTCATTCAATGTTTTCTCATTCAACCTAATATGAAAGTCTATACCTAATAATTTATATTAGAACTGAACAGTTCAGTCTTACTTTTCTACATATAATACATTTCTTCTTAAAATAGTAAAGGAACTTTATTGTTAAGGTTATGTTATAATATTTTATTAAATGCATTTATTTTTCTTCCAGAACATCTAAGAGTACAAGCCTTAGACCTACCTGCTTTAAGCCTACACATTTTCACATTCTCTGAACATATTATTTGGACATATAGCTAAAAGACAGCATAAAGGCTACACAATTAAAATATAATGAAAGCATAAATCATAAAACTCATAACCACAAATATTTTGGAAAGAAAGGCTGGAATTTATCACACTGACCAGAAGGTAATTAAAAACCTGCAATGCAAGCAGATTTTGTTGACCCTTAATCTAAAACTGCTTAATCAAATGTGTCTGGTACCTGCCTAGATGCTGGAATAAGAACCTGATTAATCTACAGAGACTGCTTTCTGTAATGTTTTGTAACTATAGAAAAGGCCCTGTATTTCATGCTTGTCTGCCATATCTCTATTAGAGACAGGACATGAAACAGGATTATCAGAGTAGACTCATAACAGGGAAGCAACATTTAGATCTCCAGTTCTTAGACCATTAAGGATTTTGTTGGTTAACATCAGCACTAGGAATGGAGTCAAGAAACAATAAGGTATTAATAGGATGTATGTTTATAATTCAAACTATCAGGCTTCAGTCAAAAAAAGTTGCAATTTGTGTAGTCTTCAATCACTGCCACAGTCAGAAAGCTTTGTAGTAATTAATTTTCTTAATTTCCCCTCAATTTTTTCAGGAGAAGAGGAGGAGGAAAGGAAGAGGAGGTTGTCTACTAATTTTCCATTGCTTCAACAATTCCAAAAGGTTACTACCAAAACATATTTGGCATCTCAGTTACTTATTCATTTGCTCTCCTTCCCCCAGCTTCAGCAACTGCCCTTCTACAAAAAGGGGCTATAAAAACCAGCAGTAGTTTCAGAGGGATTAGTCAACATATTATTTTAGGATCAACAACAGGGTATAATAATGTTCTGCATCAGAACCCATTATGAAACATATGAAATCATGGCAAAACTGAGGTATTATATTATTTGGCCATCTTGAAACAAAATCTATAATCTTCTCTATATTCCTGCCCAAATTTCCACAAGCAAACAGTATGTACTATGGACAGGGATTCTTAACTGTTTTGGCCAGGGGGTATACTCAAAATGGTGAATCATGATTGCCACCCAGGAAAAAGTTGGCCATTCACAAAATCGATGCCTGTCATAAAATCAAAGCAGTCAGGTGTGACATGAACTTGAAAGACCCATAGGAATATGTTGAAGACTTCAAAGGTAAACATTTCTCTAGCATTAGAGAACACAATCCATAGACTAAAATAACAAGTTATGTATATGGAAAGAATCAAGTAACAGAGAAAAAAAGCTTCATAGAAATCTTGGAGATCTAAATCAAACATATAACTTATTTAAATATTTCTCCAAGTATTCAGTACTAATTATTTTTTCAAGCTATGTTTGCCCCAAAATACAAGAAGAAAACCAAAAGATCATGCTTTCTAGAAACAAATTCGGAATGGAAAATAAACATAGCAAGAATACATTTTTAAAATTTACTATGATTCTTTATCACAATGAATCTATCTACCTACCTACCAACCTACCATTGCATTTCATTGAAATGTAGCATAATTATGGGTCTCATTGGAAACTTTTTTTAGTTTTTCAAGCTTATATGCTACCACTAGTCTAGTTCAGATGTAATGTGAAGTCTTGGCTTGTTTGGCTGAAACATAATTTTTTTGCAATCAGTTACAAGGGCACATTGGCCCTGCCATCATTTTACTCCCTAATTCCTTACTCGTTCAAATATAAAAATTTTGGGAAACCCAAAATAATCAGAATCACTTCAAAAACTGCCAACAAACCACATCAAAAACTGTTTCAGTGTCCAAGGAAATTACAGCTGTTAGGACTAGTCTATTTTGAATTAAAGCAAGATTATCAACTAAAACTCTGTTATTGACTTACTATATAAGTATTTAAAACAATAGTGTTCTGCAGAATTTGTGGTACTATAAATTTAGGAATGCTAAATATTAATCACCCCCAAATGACCACCGGTATCTTATAATGACCACCGGTATCTTTTTAAACTGTCTTCTTCAAAAATCAGCATAGAAAATCTATTCCAAGACAACTTGCATTTTTAGAATTACTATTTACCACTCTCACCAAAGCTTTCTGTAAAAGGTTGTTGGTCTTTAGGATGAATATGGATCATTTGCAAAAAAAACAGTTTCAAATTCAACCATCACAGATGATAAGCACTAGTGTGCCTTTTCCTTGGTTAAATGTATGTACTGTATACCCTAATTCTCTTTTTCCTTTTAATTTGACTTCAGAGCCCTTTGCCAATACAATTCTAAAAAATGTATAGAAAGGCATAGGGGGACAAAAATAGGATTTTATTATATGTTGATCAGATTTTAGATCATATAGGTAAATTAAAAATACCTAATTCCTAATCTTATTTCATTAATACATGAGTTTGGGATCCTGCTTGGTTACTCTATGAACTGGAGTAAATCAGACTGGATATCACTGAGTGTAGAAGGAGATCCTCACATCAGAACAAGCCCTTTCTCCCTCTCCCCACACTGTAAGGCAGTGGAAGTAGCTGGACCACATCTGTGCTCTAACTGTTAAGAGGAGGATGTCTTTGGCACTTGGGTGAGTATGTTGAGAGGGAAGATTTCAATTGTGTGGGAGTGCAGGAAAAGAGAAGAGTGGAGTGGAGGACATGACAGGACAAAGTTGACTTGCTGCAACATGCAGTGGGTATCTGGTGGTACGGGAAAAATAGGCATGGAATACAGATGCACAAGCAGCTGAAAGTTCAGTGAAGCAGTGGAGCCTAGCAACCATGCCAATTCCTCAAGATATGCTGAAAACCAACAGCCAGATGGCACCTGATAACAACCCTTTTTCTTTCCAGCCAAAGACTGAAATACTGTGAGATGCTAAAGTGCCTGCAGCAGTTCAGGTTGACTGGTGGTTATAACAATACAATGATATTGTATTTTAACGATTTATAGCTTTTTAAATTTTAATATTTATTGTAAACCGCCCAGAGTCTACTGCGGCAGAGATGGGCGGTGATAAATTTGATTAATAAATAAATAAATAATAAATAACTCTGGCTGAGGAGCTTTCTCCACTATCTACAGCTAAGAAAACAGTTAAAGACAGGGCTAGGTCTTTTATTTTAGACAGGTGTAGGCAATTCAAGCCTGCCTCTAAAGGAGAAGGGGAAAAAGAGAGAAAGGAGTTTATGAAAGAAACTAGGTAAGAATCTTTATATTTAGATACACAGCAGCTACAGAAATAGGCACAAAGGTAAACAGTGGTAGGTATAGGGCTAAGGGTTAGAAATAAGTACTTAGAAATAAGTAGAAATGCTACAACAAAGAAGGAACATTTTAACGCATGTGGTGGTCATGCAGAAAAATTCAAAAGTATTGGAAGGAAATACAGCAAAATAATCACAAAATTTTAAACATAAAATTTGATCTGAAGGTACAAATACTTTTATTAGGAATTATTCCAGAAAACATAAATGAAAATATTATAGTTTACCAAGATATATGTTGACAGCTGTAAGCACAAATTTGGTATAACATTGGAAAAGTGAAACTTTGGATTATTCTGTCAGATTTCTTATACTATATGATATTGGTAAATTGGATTTCTTTTCAATGCAAAAGTGTTTTGGCAAATTGCATCTTTTACAAAGCAAAGCAAAGCAAAGCATTCTCATGATGACGTGAATGCCAGGTGGCTGGACAACAGAGAAGCCTTGGTTTTGTTTACATCCTCAACAGATATGAAGCTAGAAGGTACCATTGTTATGGCTAGCAATGGAAATCTTCCCATGAGAGATATCCTCCTGATGTCCTTCCGTGGGAAGACTTGCCAAGCCCCCCCTGAGCAAGGAGGAGGGGGAAACTCATGCTATGTGCTTTTAGGCCTAGTGTGTGTGTAACAGCTAACTTCCAGCCAATCAGAAAGCTAGAAGAACTGAATATACAACCATGCAAAATGGTGTTCTATGTCTTCTTGATTTCTAGTGTCTCTTAGCTATGTAGTTCTTCACGTGTTCACTTCCCGTGGACTGGGCAGAGTGAGCTATGCCTGGCTTTGGGTATAGGCCATGGCAGGAACTCTGGCCCTGGGATCAATACACGGAACTCTGCTTATAAGTTTGTTTTTGTTTTCCTTTTACAATGATGTATCCTGTATATTCATCTTTTTCATTGTTTGCGATAATGTACTGTATCTGCATTATTGCCCTATGCTAAACAGTAAACACTGTTGGCCCTAACAAGCTGCATTCTTGTCTGTTTATTCTCAAGCCTCGGGTTTTTCCCCTTTAAGCCAGCATATACCCCATCAGGTTATGGGCCCAGAGAGAAATTTGCGTTTTCTTTGCTGCGTTGGACCTGGCTGTAAAAGGGAGTTTGTTTTTAGAGGCTGATTTTGGAGTAAACATGTTTTCTTTGAGTGGTCAGCAATGGCTGAACAGTGTCTGGTCAGTCTGCCATTTGAGGCTTTAGATGGCACAAACTATCTGACCTGGTGTGTGGAGATGAAATCATTATTTTTGCAAGAAGAAGATTTGTGGCAGTAAGTGGCAAATCCACTTCCAGAGGATCCCTAGAGGATTCGGAGAGAATCTCTCTGAAGAAGTGCAAGCATGTTTGGACTGTGCTTATGGCATTTTTGCTTTTGGGACTCAAATCCTCTGAATGGAATTATTTCAGCTACTGCATGTCAGCAACCCACGGACTGAGAAATGGGTGCTGAGAGCTGTTGGAGCCTTTAATACACAGTGGAGCTCTGTTGCCCTTGGTGGTCTATTAAGACAGCTTTATGGTTTGAAGCTGCAACCGGTGAGACTGTGATGACCCACCTTGGTGAGTTCAAGACTTTGTTTGCTGCAAGAAGGCATGAACAAGGCGGCTTGTTTTTCTGGCACTGTGAAAAAGCGTGCGTGATTTTTGTCAAGCCTGGTCATAGGTTTGGTCTACTGGTCGAGTTTATTTGCTGTGGATTATTGTACAAGCCACTTCCAGGAGCCGTCTGTTGCTGTTGCCTAACAGAGTGTTCCAGCTGCAGTAAAACCTGGGATGGAATTTACAATAGCCGTGTTTTGGTGTGCTGCTTCTCAGAAACTTTCTACAAGGCTCTTCCCTGCCCCGATGCCCAGCGGAGGCCTGATTTACGAAGGGAGGGGACGCCAGATGCCAGCTAACCAACGAATCCGAGTTTTCTGCTCTGCCGGCTGCTGTTTTGTAAGCATCTACAGAGACTCTGTTTTTGAATTCAGCTTGCTGTAAAGTTTGTAAACATGGACGGTTATTGTTACAAATTTTAGCCTTGAGTTCAGCAAGTCATTTTAGCTGATATTTCTGTGTAAGGAATGTGTATGTGTACACTTGTTGTTTTTCTCTCCTCAGTGTTCCAGCCCTGGTCAAGTCTGAGTGTACTTGTTGTTTTCAAAGGTGCTGTATGTTTCATTGCAAAATATGAAACTGCATGAGGCTGAGTGTGTTAGAGACAAACCTGTAACGTCAAGTGTGTGAGATGCTGTGGAGATTGTGTGGACAGGACATTGTGTGTTTAATGTTCCCCACATCATGAATGCATCCATAAAGTTTTCACAAAGTACTGGGGTATCCTGGGATGGGAGAGTGTGTCTCAGATAGCCAAATGCATTCTGAGTTAGAACCCAGAAAATGTGCAAAAGTTTCTTGCTTGTGTAAACTGTGTGTAAACAATCTAAAAAAATCAGGACTGTGTCTGTTGCTAAGCAAAGTGACAGAGTGTTAACTAGACCATTTCAGTTGGTTCATAGAGATCTAGTTAGCCCCCATGTCCCAAGTAATGGTGGGGTGCGAGTTTCATGTTCCTTCTGGTTGATGATCATACCTGCTTGTGTTGTTGCTACTTGTTGAAGTCTAAAGCAAAGGTCTGTGCTCGCTTTGAAGTGTATGTAGCAATGGTAGGATGAAAATAAGGTCAGTTTCAGTCAGATTGTAGTGGAGTGTTCCTGAGCCATTTGTTCCAGAATTGGCTTTGTAGGAAAGTATTCTCCCAAAGACTTGCCAATGTTGGAATTCTAGCTGAGTGTTGGTGTTGTGAATACCATTAAAAATAGCCTGCTGTTAGTTGCTCAGGTGCCATCCCATGTCTGGGGAGAGGCTGCCTTGATTGCAGTGTGTGGTTTCTAACTAACCAGGTAGTAGAATTCAACTGTGAAAAGAAATTGTTTTTCTTTGGTATGGCAAGCACCCTTCACTGAAGTACCTGCATGTCTGTGAAACATTTGTGTGTGTTCACAACCCCAGGTCACAGAGAAGGAAGAACCAAGGAAGCAGAGTGCTTCAGGTTGTTGGTTGTTGGTTGTTGATTAAAATCCAAGGCTTATCGGTGTTTCATTAAGCCATAGTCAAATCCAAATCTCCAGAAGTGCTTTATTTTTAAGCAGCCTACTGGTTGGGAAAGGTTATGCTAAGGTTGCAGAAGTGTTGCTGCATTGCTAGTGTAAACCCACTGTCCATAGTTCAGTAGATGGGCAAAAAAACCAGTTCAGGTTTCTTCTGTTCCCCAGTCTCCGAGTGTGAAAAGGGCCCCTCAGGTGAAGGAGTGGAAATTTCACCTGAGCAGTTGCCGGGCCTGGAGGGGGAGTCAGGTAGTGGAAGAAAAGAGATGGTGATGAGGAAGTACAGTGGTCATTCCTCATGGGTCCTCTTATTCCAGGGTGTGAAGCCTGACAGATTTGTGATTTAGCAGGTGACAGTGTGTCAAGTTACCTGAGAAAACCCAGTCTTTGCTAGATGTGTTGCTCCTGCCTTTGAGAGACAGGGAGAACGTTGGAACACAGCTGTGGATAGTCAGTCTGAGTTTTGGTGAAGTGTTAAAAGTAACTAACCTATCCTTTGTTTTAGTAAGCTGTAGGTTCCAGATGAGTGTTCAGAAAGACATTTCTTTCTGATAATACTCTGCAGTGTAAAGCCAGTGTTGCCCAGGGATTTGTTCACAAGAAGGAGTTTGTGAACTGTGGATCTAGTGTATGCACCCACAGCTAGGCCAGAATATTGACGCGTGGTGCGTTTTCTGGTTGCGTAGCGTGGAAACAGGTGTCCATTTACATATTGTGATGTTGGCACAGCATATTTGAATGTAGATCTCCCTGAAACAGTGTGTGTAAGGCAAGCGTTTTGGCTCTACATGTGTGACAAGTTCCCAAACAATTCATTGACTTAACAGGGTGCTTTATGGATTTTAAAGCAGGCCAGTCATTGATAGCATGGTGCAGATGCAAACTGGGATGTGAGAACAGTCACGTGCTGTTTTCTATGTGTACATAAGAAAGTGTAGAAGTTTGTGTAGGACTTCGTACTTATGTAGTTGTTTTCTGCTTAGAAACTGAAGTTTTCCACCTTGAATAAGAATTTGTCAGTCAGCTGAAATAGAATTGCCAGCTGAGGAAGTTCAGCACAAATTCAAACATTTATCTTGGTGTTGAAGTTACAAAAGCCCAGAACAGAGATGGTTCTTGGTTTCCTACAGAGTGTCATTTGTGTAAAAGGAAGCTTATCCTTAATTTGTTGTACAGTATATCACTCTGCAGTAACGCAGTGGACATGCCCTGAATTAGTTTTGCCCAGGTAGGGTACCAAGCTTGCAAAATGATTTGGCCCTCCATGTGAGCTTGCAAATGGGTGAAAAAAAAAAGTCCTGCGGAAAAAAAATCCTGCGGCAGGATTGGAATTCCTTATCTATGCTGGCTGCGATTTTTGCAAAGGAGGGGACAGAACATTTGCGGGCAATGTTTGTCTGTTTCTCTTTGCCTGTGGTTCTATTACTACATAATTTGTATTATTTGATGTATTTGTATGTATCTGAATAAAACATTGCATGAAGTGTATATTGTGCATTATACATATGTGTAACAAGTGTTTTTAAACCATTTCCTAGTGTTGATGGCTATTGGTTGTAAAAACTGTAACTTGAATAGTGTGATTAGTACATGCATTAACCTTTGTTGTTTCTGTTTCTGTACAAATGTATTTTAAAGCTTTGAACAACTTCCATCATTGTTTGCATTGTGTCGAAATCCAATGTGGAGGGGTGTCAGATTTCTTATACTATATGATATTGGTAAATTGGATTTCTTTTCAATGCAAAAGTGTTTTGGCAAATTGCATCTTTTACAAAGCAAAGCAAAGCATTCTCATGATGACGTGAATGCCAGGTGGCTGGACAACAGAGAAGCCTTGGTTTTGTTTACATCCTCAACAGATATGAAGCTAGAAGGTACCATTGTTATGGCTAGCAATGGAAATCTTCCCATGAGAGATATCCTCCTGATGTCCTTCCGTGGGAAGACTTGCCAAGCCCCCCCTGAGCAAGGAGGAGGGGGAAACTCATGCTATGTGCTTTTAGGCCTAGTGTGTGTGTAACAGCTAACTTCCAGCCAATCAGAAAGCTAGAAGAACTGAATATACAACCATGCAAAATGGTGTTCTATGTCTTCTTGATTTCTAGTGTCTCTTAGCTATGTAGTTCTTCACGTGTTCACTTCCCGTGGACTGGGCAGAGTGAGCTATGCCTGGCTTTGGGTATAGGCCATGGCAGGAACTCTGGCCCTGGGATCAATACACGGAACTCTGCTTATAAGTTTGTTTTTGTTTTCCTTTTACAATGATGTATCCTGTATATTCATCTTTTTCATTGTTTGCGATAATGTACTGTATCTGCATTATTGCCCTATGCTAAACAGTAAACACTGTTGGCCCTAACAAGCTGCATTCTTGTCTGTTTATTCTCAAGCCTCGGGTTTTTCCCCTTTAAGCCAGCATATACCCCATCATATTCGGCTTCTGGTGGGGACATGGCGGACTGAACAGCTGCGCCTGTGGGCTCAGCGGGCAGAACTGACAACGCGGCAGTTTATTCGGGCTCAGGCAGGTTTTTCCTGAAGCCCAGGAGTGTTTTTCTGGATAAGGAAAACACCTGGAATCACCCCATCTGTCCTCCGGATGGCTGCTTGCAGCCAGAAGATTGCAAACAGCGTTTCACAATCGACTGGTAAGAGCTAGCCGGGAGGCTGGGACGTCACCATTTCCAAGCCACGCTGTAGCCTTAAAGGAACACTAAGACTGGCCACCCCATTTCTAAATCACCCAATTTATATTTCTTTTAAGTATGCGTACCCTAAGAGAGGCTTTCTACAGCAAGGAGAAGCTGGTTCTCTTGGTGTTTATTGTTACTTTTGGGGTTAATTTTTAAAAAATTATTTTTAAGTTTTGGACTTCGTTTTCCATCCAAATATTAAGGAGGATTGAGAGTAAATGATTGTCTCCCTGTTATTATTTTTGTACTAAATTTGAAGATATTAGCATTTTCCTACACGTTGAATCGGCTGTTTTGAACTTTCAGTTTTCTGCTTCTACTTTCCCTAGGGAACTGTCTGTTATCTCACTTTCACTTGTGTAAACACATTCCGGAATTCTTTCATATCTTCGACATTCACTGGTTAAGCTCCTAGGGGGCGCCATAATCTACTGCTTGAGACATGGAGTTTAAGCAGACTTTCTCTGACTTTCACCAAGATTTTAAACAGATTCTTTCTGATTCCTCTCAAGTTTTTAAGCAAGGCATTCAGGACATTGTGAAAAATATGAGGTCTAAAATGTGTCATCTGGTTGGGGATGTTGTGGAGGAAACTGAGGTATTTAACAGTGACAGAAATGTTTCTTCTAAGAGTGAGATCGGGACTTCTGTTGAAATGCTGGATGAAGATCAGATAGACGAGTTGAAGAAATTAAAGGGAGAGATTGAGTTGCAAGCCATAAGTGAAATTGATTTTCTGATGGAATGCCATGGAAAAGAAGGGGTTATTATGTATGGGAGGTCTCTTGGAGAAAAGTCAGAGTTTTTGAGAGGGCAGTTGGGCTATTCGATTTTTTAAAGAAAAAAGCTCTGTGAGTATTGTGGGGATATGTAAATGCTCTGGTTTATTTTGAAGTGGGGTAAGGGTTTAAGAATATTTATCTGGATTGCTTTTAGGGTTTGGATGATTTCATTTATCTTTAACGATTTGGATTAAGATTATTAAGGTATAATAAAAATAATAAATGCTTGGTTTTGGGTTTAATATGATTAAGATTATTAAATTGTTGTATTATCAAGTACAATGGCAGACAATTTATATGTTTTTTTAGTTTGATCTTTATTATAGTAGACAGGAATATATAGAATAGTAGTAGGAAGGAAATAAATAAATGTTATCTTTGGGGGGGAGTTGATTAGTGTATACACACACACACACAAACACTGTACATACTGTATGTATGTGTGTGTGTATATATATATATACACACACACACACACATACATACATACATACTTTTAAGATAAGGGGAGGGAGCAACTGTATTTAGTGATTTTTATAATGTGCCAATGGAACGATTTATAGAAATAATGTGATTTTGGTTTAATATAGAGTAAGGGATTGATTATGGAAAAATTTTGTATATCCTTGCTGTTAAAAGTCAGAAGTCACCTCTTTTTGTAATTTTGAAAATTTTCTCTTGTGTTTCTACACTTTTTTAGCTTTTTCTTTTTTTCTTTGTAGTTTTTTGTTTTTCTGTAGCTTTTATCTTTGCTTGAAACTTAATAAAATTCTAATAAAAAAAAGGAAAAGTGAAACTTTGCTGACAATACAAGTTTGGAAGATCAAAATTGGAGAATATGCAGCAATGGCAAAACTGACCATATGTATTCGTAATAGAAGCCTAACTAAATTTAAGCAGGAATGTCTCCCTTATATACTGATGATACCTGACCCTAAGCTGGTGAATGACCTCACCCAGGAGTTTCATGTAGATGTTGAACAACAGGGAGAGAGTGTCGAACCCTGTGATACCCTACAAAGGAGGGACCTAGAGAGCGACCTCTCTCCCCCCTACACCACCCACCAATGCTGACTGGAACCAGCCTTGAAGGAAAGAAGAGAACCACCACAATATAGTGGCCCCACTTCTAAACCCCTGAAGCCATCCCAGAAGGATGCTGTGGTTGACAATATCAAAAACTGTGGAGAGAACAAGAAGCACAAAGATAGATGCATCACCTCTATCCCGGCTCTGCCACAGGTCATCAACAAGCATGACCAAGGCTATCTCCATACTGAATCCTGGCCTGAAACCCAACTGAAACAGATCTAGAAAATCCACTTCCCCCAGGTCCCTCTGCAACTGTAGCCCAAAACCATCTTCTCAACAACCTTTTTCTAAAAAGGGAAAGTTGAAGACAGGATGATAGATGTCTAAAATAGTTGGGTCCAAGAATGGTCTCTTGAGGAGGGGGCACACCACTGCCTCCTTCAGAAGGCACCACCCCCTCTCTCAAAGAGGCCAACACCACTGCATGGATCTAACTACAGGTTAAGCCCCTGGCTGCCTTAATGATTCAGGAGGGGCCTAAGTCCAACACAGCCAAACTAACAGCAAAGAGAACCCTGTACCTCAAGAATCACCACCTCAAACTAATTGATTACTTCACCATAATAAAATAATTTTAAAATGAAACCAATTAGTGATCCTTCCAGCCAACCAACTGGAGAATACAAAAATTACATACAATCAGAGCTTCAATTCAAATGTGTTTTAATTTCATGTTCTGTGGATTTCTTTGATTATTTCCCCCCAAATCTGAGCAATTGGAATTGGGAAGTAGGTCTGAAAAGCTTCCAAGGAACTATTTGTCTACTGCACCCTCCTGTGAAATAACATCTCAGCATGATACAACAATGGCTGATCCTCTATGAAAAGGAGGGAGAGGCTGGGTTGAATATAGGAGCTGAGAGATGTGAGTTCTTGCCAATGAAAAACTGGTTCAGCCACAAATTCTCTAGAGCTTCATTATCTCAACAAAAAAAAAGTATCTTGACAAATTAACTGATCAAAAGTAAGGTTAACACATCTATAAACATATAACCGTCAAACACTAGTTCTGAAGAAAATCCACTCAACAGCAATCCAACAATTCTTTTTCTCACAACTTCTTGCCAAGTGTGTATAGAGGGCTGTTTCCCAACTATTCCTCCAATATTATCCTGCAGACAGAGATTATTGTTTTACTACCTTGACAGCCTTGATAACAAGTACAAGTACATGTTCCTCCACTCTCTTGAAGCCATGTCTAGAGGCACATCCCATTCTTGCTTTTCTTTATGTATAGGATGAGATGGGTGATTGCACTTATTTTCTTCAACACAAGGCAAAATTTATCTGTGAACAACAGCTCCTTCCTTCCCCTTAAAAATGTCACTGGAATCTGGGAAAGGGGTTTCTGCAAGCCAGATATAGAGACTTTGCAAACTGCATCTCATCTAGAACAATAGGTTCTCCATCCAAACTTTATTCTGAGATATTTGCTACCAAGTCACTAAGTTTCTTTTTCCTCACTTTATTGATAACAGAAAAATAGTTGTATAACACAAAAGAACACAATAGATCAAATTACAACATTTATGTCAGGCATGGAAAATGAAGGAAATTATAGCTAGAGATACAGTATACATAATAAGGTACTTGTGAAACAGAAGAATGGAATGCACAATATATAGTTAAGTTCTATATAGCACTCCACTGGGACTCCTGAGCTTCAAGTCTGCTCCTTACACCATTTCCAGTCCTTGACACTTGTCACATAAGACATTTATTGATAGTGTGTAAAGAAACAAACAATTTCTTTCCCAATAGCCCTCACACATAACTATTCAGTGCCACTGGAAATCTGGAGGTAAACCATGGTATGGATCACATTTATGTATGTACATAAAGCCAGAAAGATCTTTAGATACATAGTGTGTGAAAACATTTATACTATTTCACTGTTTCTTAAATTCCTGATTTGATGGGCAACCTAGGAAAGTTAGTCACCTCTGAGTCTCAGGACTACCACTAACCCTCTACCAGCACCACTATTAAGTATATTATTGAACACCTGCATCAAATTAGAAGCCTTCTTGAAGTTCAATTTCAAACCAAACTACAGTTAGGAATATTGCTTTATTACACAGGCCTTCTATATGATGAAAACAGAAACATATGAATTAATTTGCAAATTCAGCATAAATCAAGTTTTGTTTGTATTTGGCTGAAAAGATAAAGATAAAGATAAAGATAGATAAAGATAAAGGAGAGGAAAAGTCTCACTTGAGAATAAAGAAGATAAAGCACTACATACTGTGAAAAGTGTACACATCCGGTCAATCTTCTCTGGATTCTTGGCTCCCCCGTTCTTGTTCAACCTTACCAGAAATCTTTCACTGAAAGGGAACAGAGATTTGTCTATAATTAATACTTTTATTCTATACTGCTCAGAATTTTTAAATGATTATGGTAACATATTGAGAGATGATTTATCATCTTATTTTGAAATCAGCAAAAATTTCTGAATAACACTTTTATGTACTTTCTGAACTAGCATTAATAAATTCCTCTTTGCATTTAATGAAAATCTATAAATAATTTCTATTTGGAAAATACTCTGGTTGTTTTCATCATCACAAGTATCTTAATATTATAATCCAGTAGTCTGATAATAAAACAATTTAAAACAATTTATAGATATCTAACACCATGATTTGCTGAGCCACATTAACATAATTTTTAAAATATCCAAAAATTCCACTATACAATATTTTTCAACAGTATGTTCTATTAGTTAACTGCTTTACTGTAATTTAACTTGCTCTCTCTCAACAGCCACTGCCAAGTGTGACAAAATGAAACTAGGAATATTCCTATTTTTATTGATTTTAGTTGAAATATGTTATTGCATTTATATTTATTTATTAAATGTATTATACCACCACCTTCCAAGGTTTTCTGAATTATATTTGGCAATATTATTATTGGTTTAATGATTGCTCTGCCAATATTATTATGATTGTCTGCCATCAAATTGTTTTCGACACCTAGTGATGCCGATATTATTACTATTGTTTTATTGTTTGTATGATATTATTTTTTATATTAGGATTACTGTGATAAAACCATAGTTGTTTTAATTTTCAATTATTCTACTTTACATGGATGTTTTCATTGTTTTATGACTGTAAACTACTGAGATTCCTTGGTAAATCTGATGGTATTCAAATGCAATAAATAAAGAAATAAATTCTAATTCAATACCAATTCCTGGTATATCTTTTTCTCACCCAACTGCTTGATGTTCAGAAATGAAAAAATAATGGAATAAATAATACCAGCAAGTATAAAACAAGGAATAGATTCTTCAGATTAGCCAAAATAAATAATTCAGAGTACCATCCCCCAAAGTTAGCCAATAAGCATACAGGTAGACCTTGCTAACCGACTGCCTCGGCAAGCGACTGAAGTTACAATGGTGCTGAAAAAATAACTTTAAGACCAAGGCGCGCATTTACGACCTTCAGAGGATCTCACTCTCAGTCACGTGTTCATCATTACAGTCAGTTAGTACGCGTTGTCCTGTGCCTGACCTGTTTTTTTTATTCCCTCCCCCCTCACAGAGCAGAGAGATTGGAGAGGAAGGGATTACCAACTCTGTACCAACCCCCTGCCCTCAAAACTCAACTGTTTATACTATACAGAATCAAGGGGGGGTATATTTTGAGTCTCTTGTTCACACTTCCTCTTTTCCCAGGAATGAGTTTTTATTTAGTTTCTTGTTTATTTTCTTGTTCTCCTAACAACTCTTGCATTCCTTTTTCAAAATTATCTCTGCACTCCTCTACAGGAGCCCAGTTGGGACCATATCATTCTTTTGGCCCTCTGGAAAGGGTTCAATCCTAAATTCTTAAGGACTGTATTTCATGTGGTCCCATGTGTACGTAATGTGGTACTAAAGAGGGAGGCTCGTCTGACTGAAGTTGAGACAGACATATAGATCTGTATATAACTCACTGGTTAAAGTTACTGTTTTTTTCAGAAAGACTAGTTTTTTTTATTATGAGACATAATTACAAAGCAACATGGAAAATATCCTTGCCAAAATTGCAACACTATAGGTTCTCAAAAAAGGTTACCTTGATGAAGGGCTACAATTGAGCACTTACTGCACTCAAGTAACACACTACAGACTTGATAAGCCAATTGGACCAATTTGCCCTACCCAGGAATGTGTTTTGGAGTAGTCAAGCCCTTTTTCAGGCCAGCAAGATATTTAAATCAAATAACTGTTCCTAAACTCTGAAAAGAACCAACATTAGTACATCTGTTCTCAAAGGCAAATATTAAAAAGTTTCTTACAAGCTAAGATTGTGCCCATGGGAAGGACCCACTGAATCTATAGCCCATATTCCATTATAATGCACCTTCTACAAGGATACTGGGGCCTGTTTCATAACTCCCTATTTGGTGAAGTACCCCGACAATTTGATTTATTTTATGTACAGTTACACCTATTGGGCCAGTACGATTCTGTTTCCTTGAATGTGGCAAAATTTTTGTTATACTGCTTATAAAACTTGACACACTTTGATCGCCTCAGTGATCTAGCTACAGTTTTATGTTTGTTTTTTTATATTACTTGAAACAGAAACTTTATTTTGTTCACTTATAGAATTCTAGTCAGTGACTGTAATAAAGAACTAACAGATTAGTTGAGCACTTATTTCTGTTTTCTACTTCAGTAGAACTGTAATTCCATGACTTCATATTTCATAATGGAATATTTCACAATTGTATTATATTAATATTAATAAAAATGTAAATATTACATTAAATGAGGATTTTAAATGAAAACTATCAATCTATATATTCTGAAAAAGCAGTAAGAAGTTGTCTTTGATTTACCTGATCTGCTTCCCTTCTCGAACATCATATAAAAAAAAGAATACATCTGCATCCTCTCCAATGGTATTGTACGTGAAACTCTTTAAACTGAGAAAGAAATGGTGAGGTACTGGCAGACGGCATACTTCTCCATGGCGTGACCTCATTGTATCTACCTAATTTGAAAAAAGAAATGAAAAGAGCTTTATTTTCTATACAATTATTCAATAGTTAGGCATTTATTTATGCAACTAAAATGTGAATTATTCTCCCTTCTTTTAGAAACTTCAGATTTTCCATTTAACGTACCTGTTGTAAGTATTCATCATGTGCACTATTTTTAGTTGGAACAATTTGGACATCCAGTAATGCCACCAAAATACATTTGGCTATCAGGTGAAAAAACTGACTATCCATTCCTGTATTATTAAAACTACTGTATATTACAGTATTTACTATCAAAGTAAAGAATGCATACATTTTAGTATTAAATTAAACATACTAATCTGGAATGTGGAATGTCTGGATACAAAGGTATTCTTTCATTGTTATATGAAACTTTATATTCCCAGCATTATTCTGCACTGTCTATGTTGGATGGGTCAGGATGTGACTTCCTGTCATCATAAGGGTTAAGAGGGTTAGAGTGGTAGAGATTTAGGAATGGGATTTGTAGTAGTTGTATTAGTAAGTACTAAGGCTTGGGAAGGAAAGGAGGGTGAAGATGAGCTGAGCATCGGCAAGGTCAACGGTATGAGCTATCAGTGCTTGTTAGTCTGGAATGTGAGACAAGGGGGGAGAGCTGCCAGAAGGTGGAATGGAATTTACTGTTCGTTAGTTAAACAATCCCCTTCATGGATCACTGCCTTGTCGTGGGGAAGGGGCTTGCGTAACTCAATGAAGTCAGGTCAAGACGGACAGGTCATGACGGAGAGTTCTGACAAAACGTGGTCCACTGGAGGAGGGAATGGCAAACCACTCCAGTATCCGTGCCAAGAAAACCCATGGACAGTACCAAAACGCTAAAAGATATGACGCCGGAAAATGAGCCCCTCAGGTCAGAAGGTGTCCAATATGCTACTGGGGAAGAGCGGAGGGCAATTCCAAGTAGCTCCAGAAAGAGTGAAGCGGCTGGGCTAAAGCCGAAAGGACGCTCAGTTGTGGATGTGTCTGGAAGTGGAAGGAAAGTCCAATGCGGTAAAGAACAATATTGCATAGGAACCTGGAATGTAAGATCAATGAATCAAGGTAAGCTGGATGTGGTCAAACATGAGATGACAAGATTGAACATCGACATCTTGGGAATCAGCGAACTAAAATGGACAGGAATGAGCGAATTTAATTCAGGAGACCATTATATATACTACTGTGGGCAAGAATCCCTTAGAAGAAATGGAGTAGCTCTCATAGTCAATAAAAGAGTGGGAAAGGCAGTACTGGGGTACAACCTCAAAAACGACAGAATGCTTTCAGTTCGAATCCAAGGCAAACCATTCAACATCACAGTGATCCAAGTCTATGCCCCAACCACTGATGCCGAAGAAGCTGAAGTTGACCGGTTCTATGAAGACCTACAACACCTTCTAGAACTAACACCAAAAAAAATGTCCTTTTCATCATAGGGGACTGGAATGCTAAAGTAGGAAGTCAAAAAATAACCGGAATAACAGGCAAGTTCGGCCTCGGAGTACAAAATGAAGCAGGGCAAAGACTAATAGAGTTTTGTCAAGAGAACACGCTGGTCATAGCAAACACTCTTTTCCAACAACACAAGAGACGACTCTACACATGGACATCACCAGATGGTCAATACCGAAATCAGACTGATTATATACTTTGCAGCCAAAGATGGAGAAGCTCTATACAATCAGCAAAAACAAGACCTGGAGCTGACTGTGGCTCAGATCATGAGCTTCTTATCGCAAAATTTAGGCTTAAATTGAAGAACGTAGAGAAAACCACTAGAACAATCAGGTATGACCTAAATCAGGGGTCGGCAAACTTTTTATGCCGGGAGCCATTTTGACATGCTCGTGCACATTTTGAAATGCTCGAGAGCCAGGGGGCGGGGTTTGCGGGCGGGGGCCAATCACGTGGAAGGGGGCGGGGTTTGCGGGCGGGAGCAAATCACGTGGCTTATTGGGGCGGGTAGCAGGGCGAATCTGTTTGGGAGGGTCGGGCGTCCTCCTCGGCGAGCCCGGCCTCCAGAGCGGGGAAACGAGGCCCGCCCGCCCCGCCAGCTCGCTCGCTTACCTGCCTGCTTGCCTCCCTCCGCTGGCTTCCCGGGATCCAAGCCGGATCGGGGGCCTTGCGGAGGGAGGCAAGCGGGCCTCCGCCGCCGGGCCCGCCGCCCTTGGCCGCTTCCGCCCGCGTCGAGGCACGAAAATGATGGGGGGCGGGAAACGAGGCCGGCCCGCTCGCTTACCTGCCTGCTTGCCTCCCTCCGCTGGCTTCCCGGGATCCAAGCCGGATCGGGGGCCTCGCGGAGGGAGGCAAGCAGGCCTCCGCCGCCGGGCCCGCCCCCCTCAGCCGCTTCCGCCCGCCCGCGTTGAGGCAAGAAAATGATGGGGGGCGGGAAACGAGGCCCGCTCGCCCCACCCGCCCGCTCGCCCGCTTACCTGACTGCTTCCCTCCCTCCGCGAGGCCCCCCGCTGCCTTCCCGGGATCCAAGCCGGAGAGAAAGGGCAGCGGCGGGGCCGCACTACCGGAGCGCCCGAGTGCCAGACAGGCAGCTCCGCCCGCGCGCCTTCCACGCGATCGGCCCGTGAGGACCGGCCAGGGAAGGCGCGCGGGCGGAGCTCCCGTCCCGCTGCACCCCAGCCGAACAGCAGCCGAGCCTCGAGAGGGCGAGAAAGCCCCGACGCTGCCCCGCGGACCTCTCCAGCGCGCCCAGATCCCAGGAAGGCAGCGGGGGGCCTCGCGGAGGGAGGCAAGCAGGCGGGCGGGAGCCCGACCCGCCCCCCTCGGCGCCTGTGCGGCTCCCCCGTGCCCTCCCACCCGCCCCAATAAGCCACGGCAGGGAGGCGCTGCTGGCCCGGGACGTGGCGCTGTCGGAGGCGGCGCAGGAGCGGCTGCAGGGGCTGCTGCGGCTGGAGATGGCGCTGCTCCGCGGAATCCAGGTGCTGGGCGAGGGCGCGGGCCCGGGACGCGAGTGGCAGGGCAGCGCAGGGGGCCTGGCCGGGGCGGTGGCGGCGGGGGGACGGCGGAGGTTTGCCGGGCGACAGGACGGGGCGGGCGGCGGAGCTGAAGGGAGCAGAGGGACCAGGCGTTCCCGTGGGCGCAGCGTGCGCTCTGCAACCCGCCTTGGAGAAGTGGCCGCGGGAGGCCCTCTGGGTGCACCCCCCACCCCGCCAGCAGCGCCTCCCTGCCGCGCCGGGCCTCGCTCAGTGTGAGAGCCAGGGGGCGGGGTTTGCGGGCGGGGGCCAATCACGTGGAAGGGGCGGGGGTGAGTTCAGCTGCGGAAGAGCCACACTCAACGGGCCAAAGAGCCGCATCTGGCTCGCGAGCCGCCATTTCTGACCCTTGACCTAAATCATATCCCTTATGAATATACAGCGGAGGTGAGGAATAGATTTAAAGGATTAGATCTGGTAGACAGAGTGCCTGAAGAACTATGGATGGAGGTTCGTAACATTGTACAGGAGGCAGCAACTAAAACCATCCCAAAGAAAAAGAAATGCAAAAAAGCAAAGTGGCTGACTGATGAAGCTTTACAAATAGCTGAGGAAAGAAGGGAAGCAAAAGGCAAGGGAGAAAGGGAAAGATATAAGCAACTGAATGCAGATTTCCAGAGAATAGCAAGGAGAGTTAAGAAGGCCTTCTTAAATGAACAATGCAAAGAAATCGAGGAAAACAATAGAATGGGGAAGACTAGAGATCTCTTCAAGAAAATCGGAGATATCAAGGGAACATTTTGTGCAAAGATGGGCATGATAAAGGACAAAAAAGGCATTCATTGGCGATCACTCGTAGCCGAGTAAGATTGTCTTCCAAAGGTAAAATTTTAACGGTGGATCCGTAAGTGGCTATAAAGGCCAATTCTGGATCCGCACAACCTCCCACAATGAGGGCATAGGTTTCCAGGTGGGAGACGGTCATGATGAGAGTTTGCCTGACGTGCCTTCCTTTTAGCTCTTTTCTCCCTTTCGCCCTGTACTCGTGCTTCTTCAAAGTCCATAGCGCCATTAATAAAGGCTGACCTCCATTTGAAACGCTCATGAGTTAGGGCTTCCCAGTTCTCAGTGCTGATATTACATTTTTTTAAATTAGCTTTGAGAGTATCTTTGAATCTCTTTTGCTGTCCACCAATATTCCGTTTTCCATTCTTAAGTTGGGAGTAAAGTAGCTGCTTTGGAAGACGATGGTCAGGCATTCGAACAACATGACCGGTCCAGCGAAGTTGATGTTGGATGATCATTGTTTCAATGCTGGTGGTTTTCGCTTCTTCTAATACGCTAACATTAGTCCGCCTATCTTCCCAAGTCATTTGCAGAATTTTTCGGAGGCAGCGTTGATGGAATCTTTCAAGAAGTTGGAGGTGGCGTTCGTAGAGGGTCCATGTTTCACAGGCGTACAGAAGGGTTGGTAGTACAATGGCTTTGTAAACAAGCATTTTGGTCTCCCTGCGAATGTCCCGATCCTCAAACACTCTACGCTTCATTCGGGAGAAAGCTACACTCGCAGAGCTCAGGCGATGCTGAATTTCAGCGTCGATGTCGGCTTTTGTAGATAGATGGCTGCCGAGATAAGAAAAGTGGTCGACATTTTCTAGTGACACACCTTTAAGCTGGATTGATGGCGCTGCAGAGGGATTGGTTCGAACTTGCTGGTAAAGCACTTTGGTTTTTTTAATGTTAATCGAGAGGCCGAGCTTTTCATATGCTTCTGCAAAGAAGTTTAGGATACTTTGAAGATCTTCCTTGGAGTGTGCACAGACTACGTTATCATCAGCATATTGAAGTTCTATAACAGAAGTTGTAATTACCTTATTTTTTGCTTTCAGCCTACTAAGATTAAAAAGCTTTCCATCTGTTCGATATATAATTTCTACACCAGTAGGAAGTTTCTCTTCAACAAGGTGTATAATCATGGCGATGAAGATAGCGAATAAGGTTGGAACAATAACACATCCCTGTTTAACGCCGGATTCCACTTTAAATGGATTGCTTTGAGAGCCATTGTTATTCAGGATTGTTGCCATCATGTCGTCATGGAGTAGCCGCAAGATGTTCACAAATTTATCAGACAATCGAATTTCAGAAGGATGGTCCAGAGAGCAGTACGATTTACAGTATCAAAAGCTTTAGTCAGATCAATAAACGCCATGTACAGAGGGCGGTTTTGCTCCTTGCATTTTTCTTGAAGCTGTCGTGCAGTAAAGATCATATCCACTGTTCCCCTGGAAGGGTGGAAGCCATTTTGGGTTTCAGGGAGGATGTCTTCTGATACAGATAGGAGACGGTTTGCAATGATCTTTGCCAGGATTTTGCCTGCTGTGGCTAGAAGGGAGATGCCTCGATAGTTTCCACAGTCTGTTCTATCACCCTTTTTAAAGAGAGTGATAATTATGGCATCCCTAAAGTCTGCTGGAATCTCCTCCCTCATCCAGATTTTTTCGATGAGCTTATGAAGTTGTTGTGTAAGTTCAGGCCCGCCTTCTTTAAAGACTTCAGCAGGAATCCCATCAGGTCCACTAGCTTTGTTATTTTTCATTTGTTTAGTGGCTTTACTGACTTCCTCCAAACTAGGGGGTACTGCAAGCTCATCTCTTGTTTGTTTTTACGGGATTTGCAAGAAGACTTCATCAGCCACAGTAGAGTGACGATTAAGGAGATTGTAGTAATGCTCTTTCCAGCGCAGTGCAATAGACTCTTTGTCCTTTAAAAGTTTAGCACCATCTACTGAGCGTAAGGGATTTGTACCATGGTTTGTTGGTCCATAGATGGCCTTTATGGCATTAAAAAAGCCCCGTGCATCATGAGCATCTGCAAAATGTTGGGTTTCTTGGGCTTTTTTTATCCACCATATGTTCTTAAGTTCTCTAGTTCTTCTTTGGATTTCTGCCTTTGCACTGGCGTAGATTTTTTTCTTAATGGCACAGTTAATATCTTTTTGCCATATCCGGAAGGCTTTTCTTTTCTTGTCAATAATATGTCCAATCTCACTATCGTTCTCATCAAACCAGTCTATGATAATGATAAAGTTAATGATAATGATAAAGGACAAAAAAGGCAGGGACGTAACAGAAGCAGAAGAGATTAAGAAGAGGTGGCAAGAATACACAGAAGAACTATACAAGAAAGATCTTAATATCCCTGATAAATACGATGGTGTGGTCACTGACCTTGAGCCGGACATCCTAGAGAGTGAAGTCAAGTGGGCCTTAGGAAGCATTACTAACAACAAAGCTAGCGGAGAAGACAGTATCCCAGCTGAGCTATTTAAAATCCTAAAAGATGATGCTGTTAAAGTGCTGCACTCAATATGCCAACAAATTTGGAAAACTCAACAGTGGCCACAGGATTGGAAAAGGTCAGTTTACGTTCCAATTCCAAAGAAGGGCAATGCCAAAGAATGTTCAAACTACCATACAATTGCGCTCATTTCACATGCTAGCAAGGTTATGCTCAAAATCCTACAAGCTAGGCTTCAGCAGTATGTGAACCGAGAACTACCAGAAGTGCAAGCTGGGTTTCGAAGAGGCAGAGGAACTAGAGATCAGATTGCCAACATTCGCTGGATCATGGAAAAAGCAAGAGAGTTCCAGAAAAACATCTACTTCTGTTTCACTGACTACGCTAAAGCCTTTGATTGTGTGGATCACAACAAACTGTGGCAAAGTCTTAAAGAGATGGGAGTACCAGACCACCTTACCTGTCTCCTGAGAAACCTGTATGCGGGTCAAGAAGCAATAGTAAGAACCGGACATGGAACAACTGATTGGTTCAAAATTGGGAAAGGAGTACGACAAGGCTGTATATTATCACCCTGCTTATTTAACTTATATGCAGAGTACATCATGAGAAAGGCCGGGCTGGATGAATCACAAGCCGGAGTTAAGATTGCCGGGAGAAATATCAACAACCTCAGATATGCAGACGATACCACCCTAATGGCAGAAAGTGAAGAGGAACTAAAAAGCCTCTTGATGAGGGTGAAAGAGGAGAGTGCAAAAGCTGGCTTGAAACTCAACATAAAAAAAACTCAGATCATGGCATCTGGTCCCATCACTTTCTGGCAAATAGAAGGGGAAGAAATGGAAGCAGTGACAGATTATATTTTCTTGGGCTCCAAGATCACCGCAGACGGTGACTGCAGCCATGAAATTAAAAGACGCTTGCTCCTTGGGAGAAAAGCTATGGCAAACCTAGACAGCATATTAAAAAGCAGAGACATCACCTTGCCGACAAAGGTCCGTATAGTTAAAGCTATGGTTTTTCCAGTAGTAATGTATGGCTGTGAGAGTTGGACCATAAGGAAGGCTGAGCGCCGAAGAATTGATGCTTTCGAACTGTGGTGCTGGAGAAGACTGAGCGTTCCCTTGGAAGTGATAACTTGCATTACTAAAGAATTCTTTTATATCTGTTAATGGCTTGTAATAAGAGTCTATGTTAATGACTAAAGTATCAGAACCATCACAGAAAGCTCAGTCTCTAAATTGCTGCCTTACACGGAGACACCATGTTGACTGATGAAGGTCAGTAGGAAAATCCAAACCATGGAGAGGCCTCTTTAGGGGTGGCAGAGCTGCCGGGGAGAGCGGCCAAACAGATTGCTAAAGAACACTTCAAAGTCAGTGGAGCAAGGAAGAAGATTCTTCCCACTTCCGAACCAGAGATGCCCTCACCTAGACCGGTGGAGGAGCGCAACCGATCGTGGGCCCTGGACGTGGGGCAAAGTGTGGAGAAGGACTCCACTCGGTGGGTAACGATGCGTGGAAGTGACTCCTACCCAAGTTCATAATCATCAGAGAAACGGATGGCGAAAATGGAGGGGGAGATGAGTTCCCTGAGGAGCGAGATGGTGGTACAGCAGAGCAGTCGAACAGCTGCTTCAGCACAAGAGCCGGGGTAAGCCTGACAGTGTGGAAATGGCGGGATCCAGAGCTGACTCCCCACAGTCTATGGAGGAGGGTGAGAGCGATGCTGAATTCACAGATGAAGAGGGAGGACACAGGGCAGCAGAGGCACCTGCTGCTTGCCCTACTGGAGGCTCTTCGGTGCAGCCGGCGGAACAAAGCCTTTGGAGGAAGAGATCGAAAGGTAAAATTTTCTGGGGAATCTAAGACTCTAGCTTGCTTCCTGACTCACGTAAGGGTTTTCATGGATGAGTTTGAGGACAATTTCCCAATGGAAGACGCAAAGGTGCATCAGGTCTCAGCCCAACTCAAGGGGGAAGCGACTGAGTGGTTAGTGGAATTATATGATGCTGAGTCACCAGAGTTGGGGGATTTCCAGAGATTTATGACCACTTTGCGGAGGAGATTCGAAGATCCCCTTTGTAGATTAATGGCCAAAACAAGGTTACAACATATCAAGCAGGGGGCTCGGTCAGTGTCTGAGTATGCTATGGAATTTAGGAGCTTGAACAGAAAGTTAGCAGACTGGCCGGAGGCTCTGAAGATTGAGTACTTCCAAGAAGGACTGCAGCAAGAGGTCCTAGAATGGTCTCTGGCTAGAGGGAATCCGCAGACTCTGATGGAGTGGATCTGTCTTGCCAGTGAAGTGGAAGACACAAGATTACGCCTCAAAAGGAGGCAGAAACCCCAGGCTCAGGCGGCCGGAAAAGCAGTGCAGATCACCCCGTCAAGAAGGGGAGTACGTAAATCATGGGACGAGGAGAAGGAGCATCGTATGAAAAGGGGTTTGTGCTTGAAATGTGGTCGAGAAGGCCATAGTATTGCCAATTTGTCAGGATGGAGGCTGAGTCCGATGAGTCCGATTTGGAGGTAGAAGGGCCGATAACAATTGAAGCGGGAAAGAACGGGGATGGTGCGAAATTTGAATCAGTTTCTGAGCAGCCGAATGGAGGAAGCCCAGTAGGACACTCGCCTCCACCTATTAGCACGTGGGAAAGGAGGTGGGAAAGGCGGACGGAACAACGCGAAGCACAATTGGCTCCCCATCATAAATGGCACAAAAATCAAAGGGATAAAAGACGAGCGCAGCGTGCATCCATTGCCGGAGACAACCGTTCACAGTCAGTACTGTGTCCTGGAGAGAATTGTGTTCCCATCGCCGCGCCAGACTTCCTGATCAGACCTCGCCCTGCTTCCACGCCAGAGCTTTGCCTTGTAGCTCAGCCTCGTGCCAGAACCTTGCCTCGCCGTCAAGCTGAGTTTCGTGCTGGAGCCTTCCCTTGCTGCACCAAGCCTCGCGCCAGAACCCTGCCTCGTAGCACTGCTGTGCTTCGTGCCAGAACCTAGCCTTGCTGCCGCGCCCCGTTCCGCATCAGGATCTTGCCCTGCCTTTGTGCCCAGACTTCAGCTGGTACCTCGCCTTGCAGTCTCCGCATCCAGCCTCGAGCTGGAACCTTGCTTTGCAGCTGCCGCACCAAGCCCCGCGCTGGAATCTTGGCTTGCCTTCACACCAAGCCTTGAGTTGGTATCTTGAACTGCAGTCGCCACATCTAGCCTTGTGCCGGAATCGCATCCCGTAGCCGCGCCAAGCCTCATGCCGAGATCGTTCCTCGACGCAGCGCCGAGCCTCGTGCCAAAGCCTTGCACCGCAGCCGCGCCAAGCCTTGTGCCAGAGTCGCATCCCTCAGCCGCGACAAGCCTCATGCCGAGATCATCCCTCACCACAGTGCCGAGCCTCGCACCGGGAACTTGCATCGCAGCCACATGGTAGCTGGCCACATGCGTGCCAACTGGGATTGGATCACTGCTTGCCACCCGAACTCTGTGAGCTCCCCATGTCGTATTGTTTTGCCTAGATATACTTAGTGTGTCTTGATTGTAAATAAAATTCTTATTCCACACCTTCCTGCTTCGGGTCTTAGTCGGAACAGGACACAATTGCCAAGCAGGACACACAAAAGCCGCTGCTTCGGGGAGAAGCAAAGCTAGAGCTGGCAACCCTAAGAAGAGACTCTGAGGTTTGTGGTAGCTCCTATTTCCAGTCAACCCATAGTATTGGGACTAACTTGGCTACAGGCCCGAAACCCCCAGGTTAATTGGGTCATGGGCCAGATGACATTTGCTGATGGGATATATAAGGGTTTGATTCCCCGAGAGTCTGGGATTGATCTGGTAGGGGCAATAAATGAAGTTCTAGGAGGGGAGATAGCAGAAGAGGATTCTCCCATCCCTATGCAGTACAGAGACTTGAAGGAGGTGTTTGGAGAAGTAGAGTCGAACCAACTCCCGCCTCATAGAAAATCAGACTGTGCAATAGAACTGAAACCAGGGGCAGAGTTGCCTAAGTCTAAGCTGTATTCTATGACTCCTAAGGAATTGGAGGCTTTGCGGGAGTTTATTGACAAAAACGTGGACGGGGTTTCATTCACCCTGCCTCTTGGTCAATGGCTGCACCTGTTCTGTTCAGGACCAAGAAGGATGGGTCTCTAAGGCTATTAACAGACTATAGGGGATTGAATGCTATTTGTACTTCCAACAAGTACCCCTTACCATTAATGAAGGACATGCTGGCTCACCTATCGAAAGGGAAGATTTTTACCAAGCTGGACTTAAGAGAAGCGTATTTCCGGGTTCGAATCTGAGAAGGAGATGAATGGAAAACAGTGTTTAATTGTCAATTGGGGTCTTTTGAATATCTAATAATGCCTTTCAGGTTAAAGGGGGCCCCGGGGGTCTTCATGCATTTGATAAATAAAGTATTACATTACTTTTTGTATAAAGGGGTATTGGTTTACCTTGATGACATTTTGATCTATACTGAAACAATGGAAGAGCATGTAAGATTGGTGAGAGAAGTGTTGAATCGTCTATTGCAAAATCAATTGTATGCTAAATTGTCAAAATGTGAGTTCCATAAGGAGCAGCTGGATTATTTGGGGTACCGAGTGTCAAGTAAAGGGATAGAAATGGATCCAACAAAAGTATGAAATGTGATCGTTTTGGAACCCCCGAGAACTAGGAGGCAGTTACAAAATTTCTTAGGGTTTGCAAATTTTTACAGGCAGTTCATTCCAAATTTCACAAAGGTGATGTTACCCCTCACTGACCTATTTAAAACAAAGAGGGGATCAGAAAGAAGTGAAAAGGCCAGGAGCAAAATTACAATGGACTGCAGAATGTCAAGAGGCATTTGAACAGTTGAAATCATTGTTTACGTCAGAGCCTGTGTTAAAGCATCCAGATCCTATGAAGCCATTCATAGTGCAGGTGGATGCTTCAGATGTCGCAACTGGGGTGATTTTGTTACAAAAGGATGAAGGGGGGGGCTGGGACCTTGTGCTTACCTTTCCCATAAATTTATTGACACAGAGCAATGCTGGCATGTCTGGGAAAAGGAAGCCTTCGCAGTGCAATGTGCTTTGTTGACATGAAGGCATTTGCTGGAAGGGGCGTCTCAGCCATTTGAAATATGGACAGAACAGAAGAATTTAGAGGCTTTGCATGCCCCAGGAAAATTGAACCCTAAACAAGTTAGATGGACACAATTTTTCAGTAGGTTTAACTTTAACCTCAAGTACTTGCCTGGAGGGAAGAATTTTTTGGCAGATGCTCTATCACGGTTGCCTCAACACAACAGTCAGAGAGAGGAGGTGGTAGACTCAATTATTCCAACCCAGCAGTTGGGAATGGCCGTGGTTACGAGGAGTCAAAAGGCCATACCGATTTTAAAAGTGGAAGAAACCTTGAAGACTGAATTGTTTTCTGAGTTAAAGGAGGATGCTTGGTTGCAGGCTAATAAACCAAACCTGACAGAGAAGCAGGGGTTTTGGTGGAGTGGTGATAGGCTGTATGTTCCAGAACTTTTGCAACAAAAATACTTGAGGGATGCCATGATGCCAAGTCAGCCGGCCACTTTGGGTTCTTGAAAACTTTACATCTATTGAGACGGCAATTTTGGTGGCCATCGTTACGCAAAGATGTGGAGGAGTATGTGGCCAGCTGCCCAACATGTGCAATGGCTAAAAGACTGGGGAGCAAACCCAGGGGATTGTTGCAGAACGTGGTGAGCCATATCCACCCTTGGAAGCAGATAGCTATGGATTTTATAATGGACTTACCAGAGAGTGAAAAGAAAACAATGATTTGGGTAGTAACTGATTTTTTTTCAAAGCAAACTCATTTCATTCCTTGTACTAGTATACCTAATGCTGGACAGTTGGCCAAGATGTTTGTGCAACGCATCTATAGACTACATGGGACCCCCAAATGGATTATAAGCAACCAGGGGGTACAGTTCACCTCCAAATTCTGGAGGGCATTTTTGAAGCTGATTGGGGTAGAGCAGGGCCTAAGCTCTGCCCACCATCCTGAGATTGATGGAAGCTGTGAACGGGCTAACCAGTAACCTCAGGTGTTACATCAGCTATCAGCAGGATGGTTGGGTGGACTTACTCCCGTTTGCAGAAGTGGCGTATAACAATTCAGTGCATCAAAGTATGGGATTTCCTCCATTCCAGGTGGTGAATGGGCAAGAGTTTGTAGCCTTCCCAGAATTGCCCAAGGATCAAACTGAAGTCATTCCATTGGATGAATGGATAAAACACATAAGTGATGGTTGGGCAGTGATAGAAAAAGCACTGGAGCATGCTAAGGAAACTTACAAGAAATATGCTGATCGCAAGAGGGTGCCTGAATGGCAATTGAAAATAGGTGAGAAAGTCTATTTGTCTACAAAGTTCCTAAAAACTTCGCAACCCTCAAACTGGGCCCAAAATATGTGGGACCTTTCCTTATCACCAAAGTGATCAATGATGTAACAGTACAGTTACAGTTGCCAAAAAATCTGAGGAAAATCCATCTGGTCTTTCATTGCAGCTTACTGAAGCCAGTAAAGGACTCAACGTTGGCATCCCGAACCACCTACGCCAGTCCCAGTGATGGTTGATGAAGAACAACATTTTGAGGTGCAGAAAATACTGGATTCTAGGCGGCACCATGGGGTGGTGCAGTATTTGATACAGTGGAAAAATTTCCCCAAAGATCACAGTGAGTGGGTAAATAACTACCATGTACAAGCACCCCAATTAGTAAAGGAGTTTCACAAACGGTACCCAGATAAGCCTAAGTAAAAGTAAATTGAACTAGCTGGTTTTGAATATTAATGTCATGACTGTTTAACCAATTATTGCTTTTCTGGACTTTGCTCATATATTCCTGCACTTATGTATAGGGGGAGGTTATGTTTAAGGGGGCGGTATGTCAGGATGTGACCTCCTGCCATCATAAGGGTTAAGAGGGTTAGAGTGGTAGAGATTTAGGAATGGGATTTGTAGTAGTTGTATTAATAAGTAATTAGGCTTGAGAAGGAAAGGAAGGTGAAGACGAGCTGAGTATCTGCAAGGTCAACATTGTGAGCTATCAGTGTTAGTCTGGAATGTGAGACAAGGGGGCAGAGCTGCTGAATATAGCAATTTTCTTTGGTCCATATTGGGTTACTGCAGCCCAGCACTGCCTTAACCATTTTCTGAACTGTCGAATGAAGTTCAAAAGAAAATGAGGTGATACCTATGTTGCTGAGAATAGATGAGCTATTTAAACATACAGAGCAATGATCAGTTATAGACGATGAAGTGAAAAATGAGGAAGGCTTTATTTCTGACATCTAGCTATATGTAGTTGTAAGTAACCCATAAATAATGATGAAATGTGTTTTAAGTTTATTCAGTTATATTGGTTTATATCAGTCCAGCTGACACCCATAAGAATGGGGACCAGGCAGAGACAATGGGCACTATTTTTCCTTCCTTGAAAAATTTCTTGATCTTCATTGATCAAGGACTTGTTGGCCCCCTTCTTGGTGAAGATTATAGGTTAGATGATGTTACTGTCTCCTCTTAAGTAGACAATTATCAGATTCAAATATTGGTACACAATGGGGGACGTAGGGTAAAGACAAAAAAGAACGAGGAAGCTCATGGACAATCATTATTAACACAGACATCCTTTCATAGCCTAGCAATAGCATACCCTCTACTACTTGATAAAAGTGATTTCAGCAGTAACACAGATGCTGCCACTAATGTTTCAGACCTTTTCCATCTCTTGAAATTTAGCTATATTGTGCTAAACACATTCTACAGTATGTAGTCTGGAATGTAATAGCAAGAGAAAATACATACAACCCCAAGCATTTCATGGGCACAGACCTGTGTACAGTATCAGTATCACATTCTAATTGCCTTAGTATGCCATTTTCAAACTAAAGCAAGCAGTTCAAAACAAACAAGTATCTATACACTGGCATGGCCAAACAAAACTTTTTCAACAACATTAAATGTAATTTCTTCAAATACAGTACATTACAAATCACATGATATTTAGGAAAGTGACTATGCTTTTACAATTCAAATTACCTGTGATATGCTCTGTTGCACACTGTGCCTACTGGATAAATGCTGTAAAGGTAACAGGACAAATGTTATTTTTCTCAATACGCTGCTTTGGTTTAGTTAATTAACCAGAATTATCATTACTCTTGTCAGGGGCTCAGCGGGTAAGACGCCAGGCTTGTTGATCGCAAGTTCGGAGGTTCGAATCCCTAGCCCTGCGTGTGGAGTGAGCTCCCGCACTAGCTCCAGCTCTTGCCAACCTAGCAATTCGAAAGCATGCAAATGCAAGTAGATTACTAGGTACCACTTCGGTGGGTAGGTAACAGCATTCCACGCGCGTCATGCGGCCACATGACCGTGGAAGCATCTTCGGACAACACTGGCTCTTCGGCTAACAAACGGAGATGAGCACAGGCCCCTAGAGTCAGACACGACTGCACAAATGTGCGGAGGGAACCTTTACCTTTTTATCATTACTCTTAAATATATAGTTACTTTCTTTAAACAGATTGGTGTAGTGCAGGGCTTTCCAAAGTTTTTCCCGTGGCGACACACCAACCGGCGTTGGTGTGTCGCTGCGGGAAAACCCGGAAGTGCGGCAGCGCGCAAAAACCCAGAAGCGCTGCTGCGCTTTCGGGTTTTGCGCGCTGCAGTTGGTGTGTCGCCGCGGGAAAACCCGGAAGAGCTGATGATAATCAGCGCTTCCGGGTTGTGTGGCGACACACTTTTGTGTCGCGACACACAGTTTGGAAAGCTCTGGTGTAGTGGTTAAGGCATAAGGCTAAAAACTGGGAGACCGTGAGTTCTAGTCCCACCTTAGGCACAAAGCCAGCTGGGTGACCTTGGGCCAGTCACTCTCTCTCAGCCCTAGGAAGCAGGCAATGGCAAACTACCTCTAAAAAACCTTGCCAAGAAAACTGCAAATACTTGTCCAGGCAGTTGCCAGGAGTCAATACTGACTTGAAGGTGCGTACACAGAGAGAGAGAGAGAGAGAGAGAGAGAGAGAGAGAGAGAGAGAGAGAGAGAGAGTAATATATAAAGATTGGGAATTGTAGTACCAACATATCTAGAAACCCACAACTTTTTCAGTCTTCCCCTTCCTCTTGTTCATCATATCTAGAAAGCACCAGATTGGGTAAGGTTCATCTAGTATTACTCAGATACCAAATTGTATTGGACCAGCCCAGAATGTCACACTGGTATAATAGACTGAAGACTTTAAGAACTGATTTCCTAACTATATATAAAAAGAACTGTGCAGAGATTCAGTGTAGAGGCCTAATTCCAAGATTAATCTGAGTCTGGGCCTGAGTCTGGGTCTGAATCACTTGAGAGGTAGACCAGTCTGACTTTGTACTCAGATCTGGAATATGATTAGGAGAGATTCTGTTTTTCACAGGATGCATAGAAAAAAAGCACATTATTAGTATTTTTTTAAAGTTTTGGTTGAATAGGATGAAATCTTCAGGAACATTAAACTATTTTTATTATGCCAAATTTAATAGAAATTGGTATAGGGCTTTCAAGGTAGAGTTTTAAAAAATTGATTTAAAGTAGTATCCATGACTTTATTGTTTTGTCATCAAAATGCACCAATATCTGCAGCAACTGTGGATCCCAGGCAAGGAACACCTGCCAAAATTTTTTAAAACTTAGGTTGAAGTAGTTTTGTGCTAAAAAAATAGGGATTTGTGATCTGCTAGGGGTTCAAAGGGAAGTATAAAGGATTAACTCACTGAGTTTTTCCATAAAATAAATCAATAGCTCAGCCAGATCAGTTAACTAACTCTAATCATAAAACCCTGCTATATTTTGTGATTAGGTAGTATAAGAGTCTGGGAACAATTATGTTACATGAAAGGAAAAATGTAAGGATTCTCTCTACCAACGCAATCTTTCTTTATATATGAAGATGCTATGATTGGGATGATCAGTGGTATCTGATTTGCAAGGGTCATTCCAATGTAAGGAGAGATGTGACTGTCATTAAATTCAATAATCAGAGGTGTCCATAGGATCCAATGTTTTCATCCAAGTGACAAAAGAAGCATTGCACCATCATCATGATGCAGCTTTCATTTGAACCTCCCCCCCCCCCGTTACCAATATTTCCCCTTTTAGTCCTCCTCACTGTGGCATTTTGAATAAGCAACAGTACTTTCCATCCTCCTTTTGTGTTGTGTTATACATGCTGGCCCAGCAAACTCAAATAAAAATGTTGAAAATATAATTGATCCTTTATAAAGCAGAGGTTGCCAAATGTTTTGCTCGTTGCTATGCTTTCAAACAATAACAAAATATTTTTTAAATGGCCTATGAAGGCAGTTGTTGTTCTGGATTGCAGTGCAGGAAGTATATTCAATGATATGTGGTTGAGGGCTGCAGAGTATATTGCCAGTAACTTTACTAATTTTTAGCATGTTTTGAATAGGTTGGAGGCAAATCACAGGTTAATTTCTGACTGCAAAATGGGGTTGGGAGATGCAAGTGGCTGATGTGTTCTTCACTTCTGCAAGTCCTTCTCAAAGCCTTGTCTAGAGTGGTTCCATGCTTCTGCAACTCCATTTCCCAGGAGGTCAATTGGATATTTTTCACTCTTGATTTTTCAACAAAAAGAAAGCTTGTAATTTTCAGTGTCATTTAAAGTATTTTCCTTCTTTAATTAGCAATCATGCTGTTATGTTTAATACAGACAATTATTATTATTATTATTATTATTATTATTATTATTAGTGTTGTTGTTGTTGTCATCATCCTCATCCTCATCATTATAGTTTTAAACAAATGTATTTGTTGTCAGCTACTTTGGACATAAGATACAGAAAAGCATGGTATAAATATTCATGAATTGGGATGCTACATATTCCCTCACAACAATCCTTTAATTTAAGTTAGTCCAAGAGAGATTGATTGGCCAAAGTCACCCATTTAATTTCACAGCTGAATGGGGATTTGAATCTGAATCTCCCCAGTCATAAATATACTGTACCATACTGATCACAGTTACATAAATAATTTTTGGTTACATTAAATGCTCTTCCACAAATCCTTCTTCCCCCATAAACAGTCTTACCATTTTGTATAGATCAGATACACTGATCTGATCAGAATCCACCACCTCGAAGTCCTTCCGTGGGACAAGATCCAAGCCCAAATGTCTATGAAGAAACAAACAAACCCAGAATCAATTAATAAAAAAATCTCCAGGCTGCAAATTAGATCCTTTAAATGGATTCAGATTTGAGAAGAATAGCTTTCATTTCAGCAATTTACCGTAAATTAATTAAATCATAGCAAAGATGCTTCCCATTTTCCTATTCTTTGCTTAAAATACAGTATATTCTAATAAAAGAGAAGTCAATTGCTATATCTCATAATTAACACAATATTGAGGAAATGGCACTTAGACTTGGACTACGGAACTCTGAGCTTAAATTTCCATTTAGCCATTAAACTGTCCTCCTGTAACTGTCAGTTTATTTTTGATGTCCTCAAGTCAATCTTGATTCCTGACAACTACATGGACAAGTCCATACAGTTCTCTTGGCAATATTTTCCAAAGTGGTTTGCCCCTGCCTTTTTACTATGGCTGAGATGGAGTGTCTCAAAGTCACCTATCTGGCTTCTTGTGCCTGAGACAAGATTAGAACTCAGTCTCCTGGCTTCCAGTTTTTTAACCTCTACACCAAATTGGCTTTCTACTTACTTTTGAAAAAGTGCACATATCAATGTAGCCTTCATACTATAATAATGCTATATCCTCATACAAACTATTTGTTCTTTTAGTGTTTATTTATACTGCCATACATATGGAAATCTGTTTCTGTATTTAACTTCATTTTGGAACTTTCTATGCCTTGATGTTAGGATTATTTAGTAGCGGACTGCATCATCTACCCAGTGATAACTTTTATCAAAAACATCACAGCAAGTATGCTACTTCATCTTTTACTATGAGGTGTTACAGATGAATTCTTGATGTTGGATTCAGGAAGTAATTTTTATAAGTCTCTATGCAGGCACACGTATGAGGGACTAGCAAGACCATTAATATGGCAGATTTTATTTTCATTCACACTGGGCTTTCCTATACATACAGCAGTCATAGTAAACAGAGACAGAATACTCGAAACATGGCATCCGCACAAGCTTGAAAATCCAAAGCATAACTATCAAAGAATGTTGAGGGCTCTAACAACACTGCAGTATGTAACAGATTTTGGCACTGCCCAGAGTCATGTTGGAGTTGAGGAGCATTGAAATCTAATCAAACAAACAAACAAACAAACAAACGCAATGCAATGCAGTGGTACTCAGAGATATGCCTGAAGCAACAATATCAGAATGTCTATAGCCCAGTTGAATTTATTCAAAAATATTCTGAAAAATGCCAATGAGCAAGCAAGAGGGGAAGAAAAGTTCAGACAGAGTGAGAAAAGGCAGCATAGCCCAGATGTGGAGCCATTGGAAGGAAATGTTTCCAAGAAACTCCATCTTAATTGGCTTGCTATAAGTCTGCCTGAGAATTTATTCTTAAAGTTTTCTAGGTTATGTTTTTACCCCTGATTAGCACTAAAGATGCTTTTCTCAAAGCAATGTGGTTTTCACTTCTTGGAGTTGCCAGCTACATGGAGCTTGACAGTTTATACAATAAAGCAACTTACCAATTTTGAAAGAAATTGGGGAGAAAGTATATTCATGTTACATAAAATATCAAATATGAAATTAAAAGTAATTCCTTCTTGACTGGTTACTTGGATTCTAGAATCTTTATTTGAGGGCTTTCTTTGCGTACATCCATCAGATAAAGTGCAGAGAATAGTTATTAGAAAAGTGACCCCAACTCTGAAACCCTCTTCTTGAAAAGTTTATCTATTACAGGTAGTTCTCGGGTTACAATGGCAATTGGGACCGGAATTCCATCGCTAAGCAATGCAGTCATAAAGCATGACATAATGTGACCACATTACTTAGCAACAGCAACTCCGGCAGTCCCAGTTGCTGTCATAACTACAGAACCGCACAGGTCATTAAGCGGGAAGAGGCGGGAGATCCACACAAGGAGTGCAGGGGCTGCACAGGGGCCGCGGGGGGTAGGGGTGCCACAGGGGGGTGCTGCAGGCAGGCTGGTGGGGGTTGTAGGTGGGCCGGTGGGGTCTGCTATGGAGTGCAGGTGGGCAGGGAGGTGCTATGGAGTACGAGATCACTAGGATCTCGTACTCCATAGCTGGGGTCCCCGGGAGAAAAAGCAGTGGGAGCGACTTACAGGAGCAACTTGTGACCTTCCCCATTGACTTTGCTTGTGGGAAGTTGGCAGGGACGGTCGCAAATAGCGATCACATTATTGTAGCTTGCTGCGATGTCGTAATCGCGAGCTGGGTACCCGAGCGCCCAGATCATATTCACGTGACCATGGAGATGCTGTGATGGCTGCAACTTCACAGACTGGTTGTAAGTCTCCTTCATTCAGCGCCATTGTAATTTTGAACGGTTGCTGAATGAGTGGTTGTAACTCAAGTACTACCTGTATTTATG
Organism: Charina bottae; assembly: GCA_023362775.1. Classification (NCBI taxonomy): domain Eukaryota; kingdom Metazoa; phylum Chordata; class Lepidosauria; order Squamata; family Charinaidae; genus Charina; species Charina bottae. The sequence goes on from JALMGJ010000022.1 coordinate 5,658,880, forward strand.
GTGATGTCATTTGAATGCCACTTTACTCTCTTAAGCTTTTTAATGTGTTTGAACTTCAAACCTGATATTTTAACTTCTCTTCCTTTGACTATATATTGCTCATATATGTTATTTTGTCCGTAATGGTATGTGGGAATGACCTTGGGAGACAGGGCAAAGAGATGCAACCAAGGGAACATAAAGGGCAGCTGAGCCCACAGCAGGAATGTGGGCAGGGCAAGAGGCTCAGAAGAGACCCTCCCTAGTTTTTTGGGCTGTAAAGAAGACCGGGGGCAGGGGAGATGTACTTTCAGACTTGCAAGATTCTGTTAATGTAGCTTTACAATAAAGTAGAATTAGCTCATCTGGTCATGTTTCCTGTTTGGTCTACCTCGTAAGGCTGACTTGTCTTTATTATATACCACCACCACCACCCATAGCCTCCTTGGACTCCACCACCATAGAACCCATACAAATAGGAGTGGTAAAGAGATCATTGTCTGCAGCAGAGAAAAAGAGAACAAGAGACCTTGGTTTATGTTTTTTACTGTGAATCTTCTTCTGATTTTTTCAGAAGACCCACCTCTGTATGAGACTTACATCAGAAACGTCTAGAGCTACTCTGCAAGTATTAGCTTTTTGCTAAGTTGAAAAATGTGCATTTGATTTTCCGCAATTTGACTATTTGGGTTAACAGATCTCTAAAGAGAGAATAGAAGTATATTCTGCAAAAGTACCATCAATTCTCACATGGCAAACACCTAGAAATGTAAAGGATATTTAACATTTTCTAGATGTTGCCAATTTCTATAGAAAATTCATCACTAATTTGTCAGAACACACAAGACCACTCTCTCAACTTCTGAAAAAAGGATATAAATTCAAGAGCAAGCAACTTTTCCAGACTCTTGAAACTCCTTTTCTCCTCCCAGCCTCTACTCTGCCATCCACATCCCAACCATCTTTTTGTGGTACAAATGGATGCCTCAGACTGTGCTTTGGGAGATGTTCTTCTTCAGGCTTTGGCAGAGGAGGAGGAGGATCTCTTGCCATGTGCATTTTATTCCAGGCTGTTTCTTTTGAGCTGAATGGAACTATGATATTTTCAATAAAGAGTTGCTGGCCATAAAAGTAGCATTTCAAAAATGGAGATTTCTCCATTTCTCAGAGGGTACAATCCACCCAGTACAAGTATACACAAATCACAAAAATTTGAAGCACCTTCAGAAAGCTCAGGCTTGCGCTCCATATCACGAGGGGCACATTTTTCTTCCATTTAAATTTTTCTGTGACCTATGTTCCTGGCTCTATGTTCCTGCTAGATGTGCTCTCCCAAATATGATCTTCCCTGCCCCTTGCATTTGAAACCAGCCCCTTCCTCTTCTCTGGTTCTGGTGGATGGGGAAAGGAACATGAAGTAGAACGTGTTCTGGACTCTAAACACAGGAGAAGACACTTAGAGTATCTTATTCACTAGAAGGGCTACTCTGAATTGGAGAGGTTGTGGGAAAGGGCAACAGATGTCCAAGCACCACACCTTGTCTGCTACTTCCATCTGAAATTCCTGCATAAGCCCTGCCTGTATGATTCTGACAGACAAGGTAGTATGAAGGAATTTAGAGCTGACTTTGGGGAAGGTATAAAAGAACCATTAAGCGGGGAAAGAAGGAGTGAGCTGTTAAGAAGGGACTTTGAAAAGAGATTACACAGTCTTGAAAAAGACTCATGAAAAAGAAACTCAAAACAACCCCATCTTGTTTTTGTTTAGTATCCAATGGAATATAAAGAAACTTAGACAGGTTTTCCAGTTTTTATTATTCTACCTTAGTACAATAAGTAGCATTCTTGGAATCCCTGCCATGCCTGTTTCTTGACCTGGCCAACTTAAAGGACTAACAAGCCCTCAACATGTCACACACAGCCTGATACAGGGCAAAGTTGCACGCCCCTGCATCAAACAAAAGAAAATCTGATCCTGATTTTCCAGATCTAACCTTTTATTTTTACCCCCCTCTATTCAGCAAATTCACTAGACTCCTGAATAAACATTTAATGGAATTGGAGTGAGTGAGAAAGGCAATATTCACTTTTTTCCCTTCCATGGGCCAATGGGTAGTCCAACTATCCAACTAATAAAAACCCTTAAATTTGAATAAAATGTAAAGACACCTACTCTTTTAGGAATTCCATTTATTCTACACCAAGACAGCTTGGTGTAGAAGTGGAATGAGCCTTGTACACATGTGTACCATGACAGATCAGAAGTAAAAGACAAACAATTGGTCCCCAGACCTAGTTTCCACATCCAGCAGTTGTGGCTGCACATATCAAATAGTTGACATGGTCAAATTATTTGGTGATGATGGGAGTGTAAATGTAGAACCTTCCCCTGAAAACAAGTGATCAGTTACCACATATATATAATATACACTTATTGGGCTTCCAAAAACTGTTTTAAAAAATTAAATTAGAATACTACAAAATAATCATAAAATGGAAATGGAAATGGAAACTATAATAAAACAAAAATAAAAAAACAAAGCAACTGTGTCCTAAGGAACAGCCATAACATCTCATTCGTAGCAGGAGGGTGTCCCTCATGACTGATCTGTTCTGAGGCTTAATGGCTTTCCAAAAATCAATAATACGTTTTTTTTAAATTTTTATACCAGCTTCCTTTGTATTTGCAATGAAAGCAACTTATACATGAGCCTTTTCCTTGAATCTTCTCCTCTTTAACTCGTAAGTGCATGTTTGTATTCCTAAAGAGAAATTTATTGCCAAGCCCATAGTGAAGCTCTGACATGGATTCTGTTAAAAAGAATATGGGGTGACAATGAGCAAAGTTTGGAAGTACAATGCAGCATTATAATAGGCAGGGGATATGCAGACCAGATTTTTGCTGTTCAGCAGGTCATTGAAAATGTATAAATGTGATAAACAAAGTTTATTGTATATTTTATTGATTTAAAGACAGCATACAATACAGCAAATAGGGTTGAATTATGGAATGTTTTGCACAAATATGAAATTGAATGTAAGCTGCTGAATGTGATAAGAACCTTTTATGACAAGATTTATTTATTTATTTATATTCATTCATTCATTCATTCATTCATTCATTCATTCATTCATTCATTCACTGCCCGACTCCCAATGAGTCTGGGTGGTTCACAAAAAACATGAAAAGTTATAAAACAGTAAAAACAAGACAGCAGTAAATGAAGAAGCAAAGATGGCAAAACCAGGCAATAACAAACACATACCCACTCCTTGAAGGAGGCTACACCCATTCTAGCCAAAGGCCTGAGCAAAGAACTAGGTCTTCAAGGCCCTCTGAAATGCTGGTATGGTGGGAGCCATCCAGTTCTTGGGGGGGGGGGGGACCTCATTCCAGAAGGAAGGTGCTGCAACAGAGGAGGAGTGCTTCTAGGGTCCCAATACTGTAGATGGCATTGTTTAATTGAAGGAACCCAGAGCATGGTAACCCTGCCGGATTGAAGCAGCTAGGCAGATACTAGGGGAGATAGGTGGTCCCTCAATTAACCAAGCCCTACGCCATGTAGGACTTTATAGGTAACAACTAGCTCTTTGAATCGCACCCATAAGTAAACTGGCAACAAGTTCAGCTTGCGAAGCAGGTGTGTTACATGGACTTGCCCATCACTGCTCATGCCGCTGTATTCTATACCAGCTTCCGGTTGGTCTTCAAGAGCAGCCCCATGTAGACCATACTGCAGTAGTCAAGCAGTGAGGTCACCCACCAGGACATGAGTGACTATCTAAAGGGCCTCCCCATCTAAAACATGGAAAAATATCCACGCATTATAAAAAATGGAACACAATAGAACACAGATGTGTGATGCCCCCTTGATTGCTTAATATATTTATGGATAAATTAAGGAAGAATGCTTTTGGTATCATTACATATATGTTCATCAGAGACATAAACATGTTTGTACTTCTGTATGTCAATGATGCCAAGTTGCTGAGAATTTGAACATTTACACCAAATGTTAGATAAACTATATGGCACAACAAGGAGCACAGATCTGAAACTTAATATATTGAAGACCAAGGTTTGTACTTCAAGGAAAATGGAGAGAACAATTGTAAGTTATACTGTATATAAATGGGGAAATATCAGGACAAATGAATTTGTGTATCTTATAAAAAGTTTACCAAAGATGGGGAAATTGATGGGAGAAATGTTAATACATGCAAATGCTGGCAGAAACATGGGACTAGTATGTGGTCTGTTATGAGGAATGAATATTTGTTGAAAGAAGTGAAAATAGCTGGTTATAAGAGTGTGCTTTTGCCCAAATAAGATTTAGATATGCCAGGAGAAACATAAAAGTAAGCTGAATGTAGTAGAAATCAGTTATTTAAAAAGTATGTATGGTAAAACAAGAGATGGGGAAAGAATGAGTGGATGCTGAATGACTGTAACAAAAATGAGTGAAAAGTATGAAAGAAGTATGTGGTTTAATCATATAAGGAATATGAATGAGGCCTGAATCACCAAACTAATATATTGAGAGATAATAAAGATACTGAGAGGAAAGGGAAGTCTGAAAATGCCACGGATGAAAGCAGTTGGATCCTGAAAAAGTAAGAAGTGAGAAGTTTAAAAAGCAAAAGACATGATGTATAGAGGTGGAGGAAGCAAGGATGGTTTGCAAGAAAAGAAAGCATGGACATAGGTATTGAATGCTGTCAGTGCAAACTTGATTTACCTAGAATTCTTTTTCTATTCTCTTAACTCCTGCCTTTTCTTATGCTCACTACTTCTTACTCTTTTTCTGTGCTTTGCATAATACTGTTTATCCCAAAAGAGAATAGCATGACAGTATGTATGCTGTATATATGAAGCTTCCAACTATTTTCAATTGCTGTCACCACTATTAAATTTATTTAAACATACTTACTCATTTCCCCAGTCCAATCGTACAGTGAGATGTCTCTTGACTTCTCGTACTTGATCCTGGGTCAAATGACCAGAAAGTAATTGTCTGCGAAGATCAATCAGTTCATTCATCACATGGCGCAGTTTGTAGAACAGATCTACCTTATGTTTCTGTGAACATTTTATTTTTTAGAAGGCAGAATGGGAGAGAAAAAAAAGACTGAGAACACTGAAAGTTTCCTGACAAAACCAGGAGTTGCACAATTTAAAACTCTACATTTTAAACTTTAGAATGTGTATTTGAAAGTACAGGTAGTCCTCGCTTAGTGACCACAATTAGGACTGGCAACTCAATCATTAAGCAAAGCGGTCGCTAAGTGAAACCACAACTGTGCTTACGATCTTACTTCAGCTTTCCTTTGCTTTACAGACCTACGAAGGTCGTAAATGCCATGATTAGTCGCAAAGTTACTTTTTCATCACCATCATAACTGCAAACGGTCGCTGTCCGAAGAACTCACTAAACAAGGAGTACCTGTAGGAGCTGCACAACTTTAAACTTTATGTTTAAACTTAAAGTTTAAGTTTATTTTAAGTTTAGAATGCATATGTGTTGTGAAATAATTAAATATTTTCACAAGAAGAGTCCCCCCTTTGGGGAAGATGGGTGGTGATAGAAATTGGAAAAATAAATAAATAAATAAGTATGGCAGTACTTCAAACCAATTTCAGTGAAGTATTGACTGCAGCGACAGATGAATATAACTTTACTTACTGAGCAGAGCTTTTCACGTTAGTGCTGCCTACATTCTACTCCCCAAAAGCAATTTTAGAAAGTTGAGGGATGTTTGGAATTATGTGTGATAGGTCACAGGGATTGCAATAAGATATATTAGCATCCTACTGAAAAAAAAATACATTTTTCCTACAAGCTATGCAAACTGATGAAAGAGGGTTCATTTTTAATATTTGTTTCAAAAAGAACATGAGAGAAATTCTCAGTGGTTGAATATGATACTCCTGCATTTATTTAGTATGATATGGCCAAGAGATGTATGTTAATGTTCTGTTCTTTAATTATTTGCTTCTATACCATTTTTTGTAAATGGCTCGAGGTGGTTTATTTTATGGTATTATCATCTCTCCAGCTGTCTGCAGTCTCTCTTGCTTTAATTTGCTTCAATTAGATCTCAAAGGATGATGAAGGAATTCCTTCTATTTGTTTTCTCAGATGCAGAAGTGCCAGTGAAGCTACAAAGTACAAGTAGTCCTCGAGTTACAACGGCAATTGGGACTGGAATTTCCATTGCTAAGCTATGCGGTTGTGAAGCGTGACGTCATGTAACTGCATCGCTTAGCAATGGCAATCCCGGCAGTCCCAGTTGCTGTTGTTACCCCAGGACTGTGCAGGCTGTTAAGCAAGGACCTCACATGACTGTGACATGGGAAGAGGCAGGAGTCCCAGGCAAGCAGGCCAGTGGGTGAGAGCTGTGGGTGAGAGCTACGGGCAGGCACTACGAATTTGTTGGTATATTTGTCCATCAAACTGAAAGTAGGTAGTGAGGCAGAGGTTGATGAGGTCCATGATTCTGCCTTACTACCTCTGTCTCACTACCTACTTTCAGTTTGATGGACAAATATACCAACAAATCAGAGAAACACCCCTGGGATCACCACTCTCAGGACTCATAGCAGAGACTGTAATGCAGTGTCAAGAAACTATAGTACTCCCACACATACAACTAAAAGTATGGATCTGGTATGTAGACAACACCTTTGTCATAATAAAAAAGGAACAACTAGAGAAGACACATGAAACAATCAACATCTTCAAAGGAATAAAATTCACAAGGGAAGAAGAAAACAACAATACACTACCCTTCCTGGATATCCTTATCAGCAGAGGAAATGATGGCAAATTAGAAACACAAGTCTATCGGGGAAAAAACCCACACTAATCAAGTGCTCCATTACCAAAGTAACAACCCAACCTCCCAGCAGAGGAGCTGTGTAAGAACATTATTCAGAAGAGCACAGACGCATTGCAGCAACCCAGAACATCAGAAAAAGGCAATAGACCACCTATACAACATCTTCCAAAAAAATGGATACCCACACAACTTTATCAAAAAGTGCCTGACCACTCAACCCACTACAGCACAACCAACATAAGCTATGAAAAGGATAACACTCCCATACATCAGAAACATCTCAGAAACAACCAACAGGCTATTACAACCACACAGCATCACCATAGCACACAAATCAACTAAAGCCCTCCAAAACATCTTAAGTAAACCAAAAGACCCAGTAGCCCATGAAGAAAAATCAGGAGTCATTTGCAACACACAGTGTAAGGACTGTAGTAAAGGTAAAGGTTCCCCCCGCATATTTGTGCAGTCGTGTCCGACTCCAGGGGCCGGTGTTCATCTCCGTTTGTTAGCCGAAGAGCCAGCGTTGTCCGAAGACGCTTCCATAGTCATGTGGCCGGCATGACGCACGTGGAACGCTGTTACCTACCCACTGAAGTGGTACCTACAGTATTCATCTACTTGCATTTGCATGCTTTCAAATTGCTAGGTTGGCAAGAGCTGGGGCGAGTGTGGGAGCTCACTCCGTCACGAGGGGCTAGGGTCTCGAACCTCCAAACTTGCGACCTTCCAATCTACAAGCCTGGCATCTTACTGGCTGAGCCACCACGCCCCAGTAAGGACTGTAACAGCCACTAAATAGGACAGACAGGCAGAAGACCAGCAGAGTGCATCCATGAACACCAACTAGCCGTCAGAGGACACGATGAAAATTCCTTAATCTCACAACACATGGAAAGACTCAACCATAGTTTCAACGGGGAAACTGTGAGCATCCAAGCTAAATCCAAAAACGCTAGGGAATTCCTGGAAGCTTGGCACTCAGACACATCAGCCATCAATAGACACACAAAGATAAACCACATTGAAACACCATTCAAAAGAGACAATAAAAAGGTTAAGAAGGAAACAAAAAGACCAGAACACATCCCCTCCAGCAGCCAACACCCAGAGAAGCAGGGATTAACACCAGACGATCAAGCAAGAAAGAAAGAATACCCTAATCAAAGAACTACCAAGGAGACAAACAATCCAGCAGACAATCAAGCAGAAAACCATACCCTAATCAAGGAACTACCAAGGAGAACACCCCACCCCCACCAACACTGGCAGGGCAAACTACTGTATATAAACAGGGAGCAAACCCCGTACTCACTAGCACGGACGATGTTACCTAGTCAGGTAATGAAACATCTGCAAGCAAACAACCAAGCTCAAAGAGCACCAAGGACTCCACAGTTCAACCCTGAGCTGCATTTATTCTCTTCTATTAATAAGAATGGCTTACTCTATAAATTAGACAATCCTTGCCCTTAGGCATACCATCTGAAAAGACACAACATGGAAGATAAAAAGGGATGACCCAGCAGAGACAAGTAAAAAGAACTCAGGAATCATTCTTAATTACATCATGCCTATAAAAGTCAGATATAAATTAAATGGGCTATCAGAAGCATATATAACATTATCATCTCCAGAGCAATTGATCCTGATGGACTTCTGGGAAGATGGAGATCACAGTAACTGTGAAAGGAAATTGAAATTCCTTGTTATCAGATTCCTCCTCACAGAATACTTTACCCCAAAGCAATTCATCCCTGTAATCATGTTTCCTGATAAGATATGTGGCAAAGTTGTAATATGGGTTTGTTTCAAGGTCTGGTCCAGTGCTTGTGGCCCCTCTCGTTATGTTGCCTTTCACTACTGATGAGTGACTTGTTTTCCATTATAGGACTATCTATGATAAGGACAGATTTATCACAATAGGCCTATGAAAAACAAATACCATTGGTTAGGACGGGTACAGACCACTGATTTTATCTTGGAAAGGTTTTTGCTGTAACAAGTGCAAGAAAAATTAACAAAATTACTTGTCCCCTATACCTTTCAGCAACTATGTTCAAAAGTAATTATTTTATTTAATTATTTAAATGTTCATACATTTCTTGGTTTGATTCACTGTAAGGAAAGTTTGAATTCAACAAAAATGTTAATGGATTAAAAATGGAATTAATGTACCCATGTAGACCATTATTTATCTATGAATAGGGGACATATAAGAATTTCAGTATAGGCAAATCACACATTCTTCTTTTCTTATTCAACAGGCAGAATATGTGATTTGCCTATATTCAATAGTTTTTTTATGCTTATTTAACAAATCTAACCAATTATTTTTTTATAGACACTGTCACTGCAGACTCTAACCCCTACATGAAAAGTTGACTTTAATTACTTCAATATAATGCAGCAACACAGGCAGTGATGGGCATGCCTCAGTATGCTCATGTGACAACTCTGCTTTGTGAGTTGCACAGGTTGCCATTTTGCTTCCAGGTGCAATTTAAGGTGCTGGTTATGATTTATAAAGCTTTATATGGCACAGGGCCTGGTTATTTGGGGGATCACCTACTGTATCTCCTGTGACATTGACCAGACTGGTTTGATCTGATAGGATTGGCATGCTCTGGTTTCCTCCAATTAAGCAGTGCCCTCTATTGGGACCCCAGATGCATGTCTTCTCTGTCACGACACCTGCCCTCTAGAATGAGATTTCCTTGAGATCCAGGTAGCTCCCACCCTGATGGCATTCCAGAGGGCCTTAAAGACCTGTCTCTTCTTCCAGGTTCTGGGCTAGGGTGGTTGGAGCCCCTTGCTGGGATGTATAATCTGTTTTATTTTTGCTGATTGGATTCACCATCTTGTTTAATGTTTAATGCTTTCAATCTTTTGACTGTACATTTATTATTTTGTTATGCTGTGAGTTGCCCAGAGTCAATTTGTAGTTGGGCTGCATCTAAGTCAAATAAATAATAAAATAAGAAAAATAAATTGCCTGATATACACGCTGGATTTAAAAGAATGAAGATCACATTGCTAACATCTTTTTCCCCCCTTTTCTTTTAATTAATTAATTAATTTATTATTGGTAAATATAACAGCCAAAATATATGATGAAGTACAACCAAAAATATAACAGTGCTAATAAAATCAGAAAAGAATATACAGAATAGTGATTAAATGAGTGACATTTGTAGAAACTAAAAATGTATCCATAAAGTGTTAATATAGAAGTAGTTCAATCCTTTAACATACAGTCTGTCCTCATTTAGCAACTGCAATTTGTTCTGGCGAAATGGTTGCTAAGCGAAATGCTGCAAAGATCACTGGTTGCTGCCTTCTCACTTAGATGGTTTGTGCAGCAACACCAGCATTACTCTCACTCCAGCTTGCATTGTTGTCAGATGCACAAATTTGGCCATAAGTGCATGCATTGGTCGGAAAATGGTTTTTTTACTACCATTTATTACCATCATATTTGCAAACAGTCGCTAACTAAGGTAGTAGCTAAACAAAGACAGGCTGTATTATTAAATCTAGCCATATAGACCATCTGTTGCTCCATCTTCTCAGTTTTGGTACAACGTGTTATTTCAATACAATAATTGTATTAAATAAAATTATTAATATTATTACTGAATATTAAGTATGATTCTTAATATCCTGGTATTTAGGTGCCTTTAGATGTTGAATATGGATAGGAGGGAAAAAAGTGGATATTCTATCAATATTAATTACACTTTCAGATATTAATGTTACAAGCATTATAATTATTTGAAACATTGCTAATATCTGATGGACAACAGAAAATCAATGGAGATCTATAAAAAACTATTTCCATTTTACCGATTATATAAAGGTTTTTAAGCATGTGGACATTAACAAATTGTGGCTAGTTCTTAAAAACATGAATATACTAGACCACCTCATCTGTCTACTGAAAAATGTATGGGTATGAAGCAAGAACTAGAATGGAATAAGGAATCACTAAATGGTTTGGAATTGGTGATACAAGGATGAACTTACAAAAGACAGTTACTGAGAGAAAATAATATTTTAGGTTAATTAGACCCCTGAAAGAATATTTAAAAAGGGATGAACATTAGATTTTTTATGTTAGCAATATGAGAAATTTGAAGGTTCTTTAACTCACATGATTTGGTCTTGTTCTGTTACAGCTTTCTTTTGGTTTCAGATTAATACCTATGTTAATGTGATTTTGGGAAGAATTATTAAGGATCTCAGCATGTTGTTGAATTATATTCCTAAAATTTGGTATCTTTTGAAGAACTCTGGCTTTATCCAGCTTGGGGTACAAGAGGGAGGATAACTGTAACCCGCCCAGAGTCCCTTGTATGGGAGATGGGCGGGGAATTAGATAGATAGATAGATAGATAGATAGATAGATAGATAGATAAATTTTACATAATTGGAAAGAAAGTCACTCTCCTGAATTTAAGGAATGGATCTAGGATATGAGTTTGATACCTATTCTTGACGGCCGACAGGAAGCTCTGGCGTGGGCTGGTCCATGAAGTCACGAAGAGTCAGAAGCAACTGAACGAATAAACAACAAAAAAAACCCTATTCTTGAAAAACTCTGTACACCAATGTGAGAATATGAAGCATTATGTCGCTATATGCTTGAATTAATTTCATATGGATATTTACATTTATCATATGGAACTTTTCTTTTTGTTCATTTTTTATGTTAGTTCATTTGACTGTTATAACATATTTAACTTTTTTCACTGTATTATCACTATTCAATATATTCTTTTTCTTCTTCACTATTTTAACAATAAAAAAAAATAACTCACTGACACTATTGGCAAAATGATGTGCATCAAACCACAAAAATAGACGTTAGTACGGGTTGTCTGTGCCTGCCCCGTTTTCCCACCCCACCCCCTTGCAGAGCTTAAACAAGCAATCTCTTCCTGAGCTGCTTTTCTCCACAGCACGGTGCTTCTGCAAAAAGTGCTAATGCAAGTTAACAAGCTCAGCTCTGTGACTTTAATTAGCAGGCTTGTAGCTGCTGCTGTAACTGATAAGACTTTAATCACTTTCACACCTTTGGCTTTTGTTTGCCTCCAAAGTGGCTGGGCAAGTCACTAAGGACAGGAAACAGCTGGCACTTCTTTCAATGTGTGTTCCCCATTGTGTGCCTGTTTACCATCTTGTAATCCCTTCCTCTCCAATGAATGTAAACACAAACATTAATCCCTTCTTGCTAATAATCCCAGCACTGGGGTGAGCATTCCAAAGGGCAGAGGAGTGGGGAAAAAGGAAAGCTGAAGTTAAATCATAAGCACAGTCGTGGTCACATGATTTTCCACTTAGCGACCATGCCACTTAGCGACTGAGTTGCCAGTCCCAATTGTGGTTGTTAAACAAAGCCTACCTGTATTAATTATTTATTTCTCTCTCAGTTTTGCCTCTTTTCATTTATGTCCAAAAACAAGTCTTTATTAATATATCATATAAGTATAGCCTATTTTAATTTGGAAATATATTTTTTTCTAAGCCAGCTTGGCTGGCAAATTCTGAGATTTTTTGCCTCCTATAGCTTGAGAAAGCTTAAGTTCAGTACATCTTTTACTTGCTCCCATATTTTATTTACAGCATTATAATCTGGAAAGATAATAAACTACTCTAATAGCAGTGTGCTATATAATGTTCACCTTTAAGTAAAAAGGTGAGATTAATTTACCTATTTCAGGTAATACTTTATAAATTATAAAATAAGGCACAATGTAGTTACAATGGATGATTGATTTTTGGTATCTACTGTATTCCTGTAGGGGCGTGGTGGCTCAGCGGGTAAGACGCCAGGCTTGTCGATCGGAAGATCGCAAGTTCGGAGGTTCGAACCCCTAGCCCCGTGTGACGGAGTGAGCTCCCGCACTCGCCCCAGCTCTTGCCAACCTAGCAATTTGAAAGCATGCAAATGCAAGTAGATGAATAGGTACCACTTCGGTGGGTAGGTAACAGTGTTCCACGTGCGTCATGCCGGCCACATGACTGTGGAAGCGTCTTCGGACAACGCTGGCTCTTTGGCTAACAAACAGAGATGAGCAATGGCCCTTAGAGTCAGACACAACTGCACAAATGTGCGGGGAGAACCTTTACCTTTACTGTATTCCTAATCACTTTAAATAATACTTACCTTTTCAGTATAAAAAAACAATATAGAGTCATGTACTTTTGCAAGAATCCTGTATTTTTTCCCTGAGCCAGTCTATGATTCAGGGAATCAAACATAATGGGCTACTCCTGGACCCATTCAGGATGGACTACAGGTAGTGTTTGTTTAGTGCAGGGCTTTCCAAAGTTTTCCCGCGGCGACACACCAACCGCCGTTGGTGTGTCGCCGCGGGAAAACCCGGAAGTGCCGCCGTTGCGGTAGCACGCAAAAACCCGGAAGCACTGCTGCCACTTTCGGTTTTTGCGCACCGCCGTTGGTGTGTCACCGCAGGAAAACCCGGAAGCGCTGATCATCATCAGCGCTTCCGGGTTTTCCTGCGGCGACACACCAGATTGTGTGTGGCGACACACTTTTGTGTCGCGACATACAGTTTGGAAAGCTCTGGTTTAGTGACTGCCTCTTTAGTGACCATTCACAGTTAAGACGGTGATGAAAAAGTAACTTTACGACCAATCCTTGCATTTACAACCTTCGCAGGTTTGTAAAGCAAAGTAAAGCTGAAGTAAGATCATAACTACAGTTGCAGTTTCACTTATCAACCCTTCACTTAACAACCAAGTTGCCGGTCCCAATTGTGGTAACTAAGCAAGGACTGCCTGTATTTCTGGATGCTCAGAAACTAGTCTTTGAAATGTGTCAGATGGTCTCTAAGTACCCTACTTACCAGCACCATTCTTCAATCACACTATATAACTATTATACCCCTGTGATCTACATGTTTTTGCTTACATACCACATATAACTGCTTCCAGAGGATAGCCCATTCCTGGAGAGTTGCTGTAACTTCAGTGATAACAGAATCTTCAAGTGGAACAACTGTTTCATATTGCCTGTAAAATGTATAAACACCAGTGAAAATGTCGTAAAAAGGAGGACTATAGAATCATTTACTTCCTTTGAGACTATGTAATCATTTATGTATACTGTAATAGAAATACCCAAATACATAACACTTTACTTCATATAGAAATATTTGTGTGCCATTTTATATAGAACAAATATGAGTGGAACGTTCCATTCTCAAATAATCTTCTGCCTTATATGTATAGTTCCATTGTACAAAATTCTATTTTATGACAATTTTAGTTCTATCTTTAACTGTGATTGTAATGGGATGTGAGAATAACTTTGAGGAACAGGAGAAAGAGACGCAACCAAGACAACAGTGAGATAAATGAAATCTGAGTCCAAAGAAGAAATGTAATTTGAAAAAATGTCCCAGACTTGACCCTCCCTAGTTCTCTTGTTGATAAAGGCAGGGAGGGGAGAGGTGCTTTCAGACTTGCAAGATTCTGTTACTGTAACCCTATAATAAAAGTAGTATTAGTATTCATAACTTTCTTTTCCTAGTCTGGTCTACCTTTAAGGGCTGACAGATTGTGGATCACTGGAATAGATGTTTTGAGGCAGTTATTGTATAGAAAAGGATGAAGAATCTGGAAGTTAATTCAGACAAGGAAGAGTTACCATGGTGAGACAGCTGAGAGTTCTTAATTGCTTCTGAAATGATTGCATTCCTTCTGAAAAGGTATATTTATAATTTGGCGGTCCCTCTGGGTTTGGGACTATCTCTGGAAGCACAGGCAATAGCAGCAGAGTTTTCTTTTAGCTATAGCTCTGTCCAGATATAGCACACCTATGCCTAAGATGGAAACTTTTTGAACCCATACTCATTGAAATCGCTCCCTCAGATACTGTATATGTTTATCTCTAACTTAGAGTCAAGCTTTTTACATCCTCTGGCTAATCACTTAAGAATGCACTGGGGAACTGGCTACCCATTTTCCTGATAAACGAAGAACATTCTATGCATGTATTATTTTGTAAAACACCATCCTCTTTCCAAGGCTTTGAAAAGCCAATTAGATCTTCTAATTGTCCATTCTGGATGACTGAGCAATGTTTCCTGATTAGTAAGCAGAGGCTGCAGCAGGTGCTATAGGAGGAATATATGGTAGGCAATTAAAGTTGAACTCTGTTGCCTATATGGTGGATTCTATGATATAATTATACAGCATATATTTAGTATATGCATTAAAAAAGAATAATATGAAGATAAAAGATGCTGTGCAGCACTCTCAAAATTTCTAAAGCACTTTGGTAAGAAACTGTTCATTGAGCCTTAAACAGCAGGGTGGGGATAGATAGATAGATAGATAGATAGATAGATAGATAGATAGATAGATAGATAGATAGATAGATAGATATTAGCTGAACAGTTTCAAATTTCATGAACAAGAGAAAAGGGAAGCAATCTCTTGCCATTGCCTAGATCAGAAATGAGTTTATACCAATATCTAAGTACAATATGGTTTAAAATTCAGAATCTACATATAATTCTCTTTCAGAATCCTCCCTTGCAGGGCCAAGCAAGCTAGGCAATTGCTAGGCAAATGGAAAAAATAAAAACAGGCAGGAACACAAGATAGATGAAAAGGCTGACAAAACAATCTCTGTAAGTTGGGTCGTGAAGTAACCATTAAATTATATAGTGCCCCACTATGCATTTTTCTTTTAATTAGATTTATTGCAAGCTGGCATTACACAATAAATTCAAATGCAAATTCACATGGAAAAAAATTGGTATACTGACAATTTTAACTATTTCATGATGGAAGTATTTAGTTTTATCAAAATTTTCTCATGTTTAACAACATTAGTTCATTTGGCTATTCCAGCTTCCTTGCTTAATAAGATTATGGGTACAAGCATCAACTACATCACTTATCTCATTAACCTACACTGAGCAATGGGCTACAATGCTCCATGCAAATTTTCTCACAAGAGGCAATTACAATTTTTATCCATTTCTTCAAAACCAAATCAAATTTATTATTGTGATCAAAGGTCAGCATATTAAAAATCAAGTATGTCCAAGAACTTCATAACAGCAATAAAAATCTGGTTGCCAGTTTGTTTCCAGGTCCAATTTTAAATGTTGAAGGTCACCTTAAAACCCTATATGCATTGCGACTAGTTTATATGAAGACACCTATCCAGTGTAAAATCCATCAAAGGTACTGTTCACTTGCCTGCTAAAATACCTTAGGTTGGTAAGGTCAAGAGTCAGGCCCTTTTCTGTAGTGGGTCCAACCTTATATCTTACACAGGATGAATGTGTGGTTCCCTCTCTGACTGTTTGCAAATGGGTTGAAAGTACTAGCCTATTCCAATCTGCTTTGCAATTCATGAATGCCCAGTTTGGAGTTGATTTTCTGGTCTGGTCTACCTAGTGGGGCTGACAAACATTAACTAATTAATAGATAGTCTGGTTAATATGCAATAGCATTAGTTTCATAGACATATCACATAGCTGTAAAGAAAAACAGCATTCCTTGATGGGGTATATGCTGGCTTAAAGGGGAAAAACTCGAGGCTTGAGAATAAACAGACAAGAATGCAGCTTGTTAGGGCCAACAGTGTTTACTGTTTAGCATAGGGCAATAATGCAGATACAGTACATTATCGCAAACATGAAAAAGATGAATATACAGGATACATCATTGTAAAAGGAAAAACAAAACAAACTTATAAGCAGAGTTCCGTGTATTGATCCCAGGGCCAGAGTTCCTGCCATGGCCTATACCCAAAGCCAGGCATAGCTCACTCTGCCCAGTCCACAGGAAGTGAACACGTGAAGAACTACATGGCTAAAAGACACTAGAAATCAAGAAGACATAGAACACCATTTTGCATGGTTGTATATTCAGTTCTTCTAGCTTTCTGATTGGCTGGAAGTTGCTGTTACACACACACTAGGCCTAAAGCATTAGGCCTAAAGCACATAGCATGAGTTTCCCCCTCCTCCTTGCTCAGGGGGGGCTTGGGCATGGGCAAGGCTTCCCACGGAAGGTCATCAGGAGGATATCTCTCATGGGAAGATTTCCATTGCTAGCCATAATAATGGTACCTTCTAGCTTCATTATCTCATGAGGACGTAAACAACGCCAAGGCTTCTCTGTTGTCCAGCCACCTGGCATTCACGTCACCATGAGAATGCTTGGCTTTGCTTTGTAAAAGATGCAATTTGCCAAAACACTTTTGCATTGAAAGGAAATCCAATTTACCAATATCATATAGTATAAGGAATCTGACACCCCTCCACATTGGATTTCGACACAATGCAAACAATGATGGAAGTTGTTCAAAGCTTTAAAATACATTTGTACAGAAACAGAAACAACAAAGGTTAATGCATGTAATAATCACACTATTCAAGTTACAGTTTTTACAACCAATAGTATCAACACTAGAAAATGGTTTAAAAACACTTGTTACACATATGTATAATGCACAATATACACTTTCATGCAATGTTTTATTCAGATACATACAAATACATAATAATCAAATAATACAGATTATGCAGGAACAGAAACAGTCAAAGAGAAACAGAAAGACATTGCCCGCAAATGTTCTGTCCCCTCCTTTGCAAAAAATCGCAGCCAGCATATATAAGGAATTCCATCCTGTTGCATGCTGTTAGCTGATTTTAAGAAAAAAACGCAGCTTGGTATTTTTACTTGGGCAAAACTAATTCAGGGCAACTGCGTTCTGCAGAGTGATATACTGTACAACAAATTAAGGATAAGCTTCCCTTTACACAAATGACACTCTGTAGGAAACCAAGAACCATCTCTGTTCTGGGCTCTTGTAACTTCAACACCAGGATAAATGTTTGAATTTGTGCTGAACTTCCTCAGCTGGCACTTCTATTTCAGCTGACTGACAAATTCTTATACAAGGTGGAAAACTTCAGTTTCTAAGCAGAAAACAACTCACATAAGTAAGAAGTCCTACACAACCTATACTATACTTCCTTATGTACACATAGAAAACAGCACGTGACTGTTCTCACATCCCAGTTAGCATCTGCACCATGCTATCAATGACTGGCCTGCTTTAAAATCCATAAAGCACCCTGTTAAGTCAATGAATTGTTTGGGAACTGCCACACATGCAGAGCCAAAATGCTTGCCTTACACACACTGTTTCAGGGAGATCTACATTCAAATATGCTGTGTCAACATCACAATATGTAAATGGACACCTGTTTCACGCTACGCAACTAGAAAACGCACCACACGTCAACATTCTGGCCTAGCTGTGGGTGCATACATTAGATCCACAGTTCACAAACTCCTTCTTGTGAACAAATCCCTGGGCAACACTGGCTTTACACTGCAGAGTATTATCAGAAAGAAATGTCTTTCTGAACACTCATCTGGAACCTACAGCTTACTAAAACAAAGGATAGGTTGGTTACTCTCAACACTTCACCAAAACTCAAACTGACTATCCACAGCTGTGTCCCAACGTTCTCCTTGCCTCTCAAAGGCAGGAGCAACACATCTAGCAAAGACTGGGTTTTCTCAGGTAACTTGACACACTGTCACCTGCTAAATCACAAATCTGTCAGGCTTCACACCCTGGAATAAGAGGACCCATGAGAAATGACCACTGTGCTTCCTCATCACCATCTCTTTTCCCTAATACCTGACTCCCCCTCCAGGCCCTGCAACTGCTCAGGTGAAATTTCCACTTCCTTCACCTGAGGGGCCCTTTTCACACTCGGAGACTGGGGAACAGAAGAAACCTAAACTGGTTTTTGCCCATCTACTGAACCATGGACAGTGGGTTTACACTAGCAATGCAGCAACACTTCTGCAACCTTAGCATAACCTTTCCCAACCAGTAGGCTGCTTAAAAATAAAGCACTTCTGGAGATTTGGATTCGACCATGGCTTAATGAAACACCGTTAAGCCTTGGATTTTAATCAACAACCAACAACCTGAAGCACTCTGCTTCCTTGGTTCTTCCTTCTCTGTGACCTGGGGTTGTGAACACACGCAAATGTTTCACAGACATGCAGGTACTTCAGTGAAGGGCGCTTGCCATACCAAAGAAAAATAACTTCTTTTTCACAGTTGAATTCTACTACCTGGTTAGTTAGAAACCACACACTGCAATCAAGGCAGCCTCTCCCCAGACATGGGATGGCACTTGAGCAACTAACAGCAGGCTATTTTTTAATGGTACTCACAACACCAATACTCAGCTAGAATTCCAACATTGGCAAGTCTTTGGGAGAATACTTTCCTACAAAGCCAATTTTGGAACAAATGGCTCAAGAACACTCCACTCCACTACTCTTCACTATTGCTACATACACTTCAAAGCGAGCACAGACCTTCGCTTTAGACTTCAACAAGTAGCAACAACACAAGCAGGTATGATCATCAACCAGAAGGAAAATGAAACTCGCACCTCACCATTACTTGGGACATGGGGGCTAACTAGGTCTCTATGAACCAACTGAAATGGTCTAGTTATCACTCTGTTACTTTGCCTAGCAACAGACACAGTTCTGATTTTAAATTGTTTACACACAACACAATCAAGGAACTTTTCCACATTTCCTGGGTTCTAACTCAGAATGCATTTGGCTATCTGAGACACACTCTCCCATCCCAGGATACCCCAGTACTTTGTGAAAACTTTATGGATGCATTTATGATGTGGGGAACATTAAACACACAATGTCCTGTCCACACAATCTCCACAGCATCTCACACACTTAGATGTTACAGGTTTGTCTCTAACACACTCAGTCTCAACACAAGCAGTTTCATATCGCAATGAAACATTCAGCATCAAGTACACTCAGACTTGACCAGGGCTGGAACACTGAGGAGAGAAAAACAACAAGTACACATATACATTTCTTACACAGAAATATCAGCTAAAATTACTTGCTGAACTCAAGGCTAAAATTTGTAACAATAACTGTCCATGTTTACAAACTTTACAGCAACCAATTCAAAAACAGAGTCTCTGTAGAAATGCTTACACAACAGCAGCCGGTAGAGCAGAAAACTTGGATTCGTTGTTCAGCTGACTCCTGGTATCTGGCATCCCCTCCCTTCGTAAACCAGGCTTCTTGTGCTGACAGCAGCCGCTGGACATCACGACAGGGAAGAGCCTTGTAGAATCACAGCAAACCACGGCAAATGTAAATTCCATACCAGGTTTTACTTCAGCTGGAACACTCTGTTAGGCAACAGCAACAGACGGCTCCTGGAAGTGACCAGTAGCTCCAGGCTTGACAAAAATCATGCACGCTTTTTCACAGTGCCAGGAAAACAAGCCTTCTTGTTCAACTGCAGCAAACAAAGTCTTGAACTCACCAAGGTGGGTCATCAGAGTCTCACCGGTTGCAGCTTCAAACTATAAAGCTGTCTTAATAGACCACCAAGGGCAACAGAGCTCCACTGTGTATTAAAGGCTCCAACAGCTCTCAGCACCCATTTCTCAGTTCTGGAGTAGCTGATATAATTCCATTCAGAGGAGTTGAGTCCCAAAAGCAAAAATGCCATAAGCACAGTCCAAACATGCTTGCACTTCTTCAGAGAGAACCCTCTGAATCCTCCAGGGATCTCTGGAAGTGGATTTGCCACTTACTGCCACAACTCTTCTTCTTGCAAAAAGAATGATTTCATCTCCACACACCAGGTCAGATAGTTTGTGCCATCTAAAGCCTCAAATGGCAGACTGACCAGACACTGTTCAGCCATTGCTGACCACTCAAAGAAAACATGTTTACTCCAAAATCAGCCTCTAAAAACAAACTCCCTTTTACAGCCAGGTCCAACGCAGCAAAGAAAACGCAAATTTCTCTCTGGGCAACCATAACCTGATGGGGTATATGCTGGCTTAAAGGGGAAAAACTCGAGGCTTGAGAATAAACAGACAAGAATGCAGCTTGTTAGGGCCAACAGTGTTTACTGTTTAGCATAGGGCAATAATGCAGATACAGTACATTATCGCAAACATGAAAAAGATGAATATACAGGATACATCATTGTAAAAGGAAAAACAAAACAAACTTATAAGCAGAGTTCCGTGTATTGATCCCAGGGCCAGAGTTCCTGCCATGGCCTATACCCAAAGCCAGGCATAGCTCACTCTGCCCAGTCCACAGGAAGTGAACACGTGAAGAACTACATGGCTAAAAGACACTAGAAATCAAGAAGACATAGAACACCATTTTGCATGGTTGTATATTCAGTTCTTCTAGCTTTCTGATTGGCTGGAAGTTGCTGTTACACACACACTAGGCCTAAAGCATTAGGCCTAAAGCACATAGCATGAGTTTCCCCCTCCTCCTTGCTCAGGGGGGGCTTGGGCATGGGCAAGGCTTCCCACGGAAGGTCATCAGGAGGATATCTCTCATGGGAAGATTTCCATTGCTAGCCATAATAATGGTACCTTCTAGCTTCATTATCTCATGAGGACGTAAACAACGCCAAGGCTTCTCTGTTGTCCAGCCACCTGGCATTCACGTCACCATGAGAATGCTTGGCTTTGCTTTGTAAAAGATGCAATTTGCCAAAACACTTTTGCATTGAAAGGAAATCCAATTTACCAATATCATATAGTATAAGGAATCTGACATTCCTGTCAAGTTTCCTGACAAAGTATCATTCTGATGAATAAAGACTAATCAATGATCCTTAAGAAATGTTTTTTTAACTATTTTCCTCATGTATTTCATTTAGCAAAAAAATTAGAAGAGAAATTAGATGTAATTTTTGCTTGGAATTATTTGTAGAACACATATAGTTTTTTAGAATGACATTAGAGTTTCAGCCTTAGACAACTGTACTAAAAGTTACATTAAAAAGTAGTTTAAATGAAGAATATATTTAATAATGCTAATAGAAACCTACCTATTTGTCAGATATATCAATTTCTTGATAATTGAAGTGCATACTCACCCTCTGTTACTGACAAGTGCCTTTTTCAAGTGAATGTAATTTGCAGGAAAGATCCCCTGCAAGAAAAATGCATTATATTTATTTTAACAAGAAACATTAAGTGAAAGCTTCAATTGACCAAAGCTGTGATGGGCAGCAGAAATCAGTATTTATCAGCCCATTTGGTAAAACTTTTCCTTTCCTTTCCTTTCCTTTCCTTTCCTTTCCTTTCCTTTCCTTTCCTTTCCTTTCCTTTCCTTTCCTTTCCTTTTTATCTGGTGCCTCTAAGTTTGGGGGCCTCATTACTTTTTGTTGTTTTTCTGTATTTTGCATTATGTTGTTTACCCCAAAATGAGATGTGATGGGTCTGTAAGTTTTTTATAAATACAGTTTAACAACCCTACTTAAGTAAATAGTTTGGTATATGCTGACAGATTGGGACTTCTGAAATCAATACATTTAGTTTTGCTAAAACCTGCAATTGTTAATTACGTCCATAAAGTAATATTATTTGACACAAACCATAATTTTATATAATAAATCAAATAATATAAAAGACTTACAGAACATTTTTATTCTTCCATAAATTTTATTTAGTATCAAAATGTTCTAAGCAGCCAGCTCAGTAATTTTTCTTTAGTAAAATTAATTTTAAGAATTAAGACTAGAATTTAAATAGTTTACATTGGGAACTATTGTTATAGACTTTACTGGGGAAACATCAGCTTATATATTACTAGAAGTAGTAAATGTTTAATAATTCTGGTCTTATTTAGCAATTGCTTATTATAAATATATATAATCTTATTCAGAAAGAATGATGTGTGCCTGATAAGAACTTCCATACATTGTGTCTCTCTTATATGTAAACTGCAGAAATTAAAAATCCACTATTATGCCATTTTCGCAAATCAGGTAGGCATAAAAAATTATATTTCATTCAGCATGGCAATCAATGTCTCCATTAAGAATAAATAATTAATTATTATAAGATCTGGATCCCAAATATCTTGATGCTTTTCACAGTATGTTAAATACGTACTAAGCAGTCTCCAAAAATCTCTAAGGCACTAAATAGTCAGTTAAGTATTTTAAATTTCCACAATTCCAGTAAGACTTTATCATATCTGAGTATTCTGTACAAATCCAGAGCTAATCAGAGTGCTCTACTGTAAACTAGGCACAACTGTTTGCTAACCATTGCACTAATTCAGAAACAGGGCACAGAAATGTGTTTGGCTCTTCTTGGCAGCATATGGAATACCACCAAGAAAGGAAAATTAACTCCCCTCCCCAAATCCCCATTCCAAGTTATCTGAACAAGAGCTTTGATTCCAGTCATCTATTTTGTTTGGTCTAGTGGTTAAGGTGCTGGGCTAGAAACCAGGAGACTGAGAGTTCTAGTCCCACCTTAGGCATGAAAGCCGGCTGGGTGACCTTGGGCCAGTCCCTCTCTCTCAGCCCAGCTCACCTCACAGGGTTGTTGTTGTGGGGAAAATAGGAGGAGGAAGGAGTATTAGGTATATTCGCCACCCTGAGTTATTTATAAAAATAATAATGGCGGGATAATAACTAACTAACTAACTAACTAACTAACTAACTAACTAACTAACTTCAAAGGCCTGAGCCAAATTCCCAACTTTTCCACAGACTTCAACTGGTTCTCAAGGAGCACCTTCAAATATGACATTCCCAAGAACCAACTTTTCTTGTCTCCCACCTTTTGAAAATGCACAAGATGGGGGGGAAAGCCTGAGATAAGTACTGTTCCAAGATTCTTTCAGTCCTTATATCAGGGCTTTCCAAAGTGCTGCCGCTGGTGACACATGAGCGGCGGCGTTGGCGCACGCACGGCGGCGTGGGGGGGCGCATGTGCACACCGACGGCACGGGGGGGTGTGCGGTGGGGCGCGTGTGCACGGCGGTGGCGCGTGGGGGCGTGCGGCGGGGCGCGCGTGCACGGTGGTGGCGCGGGGGGGCGTGCAGCGGCGCGCGTGTGCACAGTGGCAGCGGCAGCGGCTGCCGCCGTGCACGCACACGCCGCCACTTCCGGGTGGTGTGGCGACACACCACGCTGTGTGTGGCGACACACTTTTGTGTCGCCACACACAGTTTGGAAAGCTCTGCCTTATATAGTGGCTCCAAAGTAAGGGGCAGGAAAGAGGCTCTTCAAGAAGAGTGAGATTTCACTTAAGGTCCTTAAGATTTCCTTCTGATAGGAAACCTCAGAAAGAAAAGAAAACCTCTCTCCTTTAAAATAATACCCACTGGAAATTAATTTTTATGGGCACAATATAATGTATAACTGTATTCTGCTTCTGGACACCAATATGTTTTTGAGATTTAGTATTTTGTGTCAAGTACATCTTCCCCATCACAACAGGTTTTCTGATTCTTCATCTACTTTATAAATATATTTGTGGTATATTGTCTAGTGTTAGAAAAGAAAAGGGGAAAAGAAGGGGAAAAGAAGGAATTCTGGGTAATAAAGCAATTACCTTGGAATGGTACACCAGGTTTCTATTACCTCCTTTACTGGAGAGACCCTGATAACAAACTAAATAACTGCACTTCATGAGGGTGTGCAAGGGTGCATGAGAGGCATGGGTCAGGGAGGGTGCCCAAGGGGGTGCGCAAGAGGTGCCGCACAAGTTGGGGAGAGTGCATTAGAGCTGCAGCACGGGTCAGCAAGGGTGCACAAGAGGTACTGCAGGGGTCGGGGAGTGTGCGCAGGGTTGTGTGAGAGGCGCCACGCAGATCGGGGAGGGTGCATGGGGGTTCAGTGAGGGTCGGGAAGGGTGCATGGGGGTGCGCGAGTGGCTGGCATGGCGCGAGTGCAGAGGGGCTGCAGGAAGGTATACGGGTGGGGAGACTTACTCCAGCGACTTGTGACCTTGCCTGCCGGCTTCCCCACTGATTTTCTGGGGAATCCAGCAGGGAAGGTTGCAAATGGCAATCACATGATTGCGGGGCACTTGCCAACCGGTCATAAGTGCAAACGGGTTGCCAAGCACCCAGATCACAATCACATGACCACAGGGGTGCTGGGATGGCCAGAACTCCAAGGACCAGTTGTAACCACCATTTGTTCGGCGCCATCGTAACTTGGAATAGTCACTGACCGAATGGTCGTAGGTTGAGGACTACTTGTATGTGAAAGCCATGAAATGTAACAGGAGTAAATGGTAAAGATCATGAATTTACAAATAAAATGAATGAAAGAAATATGTGTGTCTGAAACTAAGAGAAAGGGGAAGAATAAAGGTGTCTGATTTTGAGGCATGATGTTTGTTTGTTTGTTTGTTTGTTTGTTTGTTCTATCTATCTATCTATCTATCTATCTATCTATCTATCATATTATATCCTGCCCATCTCTCTCACAAGGAGGGACCCTGGGTGGTTCACAATAAAATAGTTTAAAATCAATAAAAAACCATAAATAACACCAATAATCAGCAAAAATACATAATTACAATTAAAATACAATTATGTTGATAAATACATGCAAGGAAATTAAGATGTACATTTAATTATGAATGAAAGAGCTAAAATGTATGTCAGAAAATATAAGGGGGTATCATCTAGGCCAGGGTTCGGCAAACTTTTTTTGCCGGGAGCCATTTTGACATGCTCGTGCACATTTTGAAGTGCTCGAGAGCCAGGGGGCGGGGTTTGCAGGCGGGGGCCAATCGCGTGGAAGGGGGCGGGGTTTGCGGGTGGGAGACAATCGCGTGGAAGGGGGCGGGTTTTGCGGGCGGGAGCCAATCGCGTGGAAGGGGGCGGGGGGCTCACGGAGGGAGGGGGTGCAGCCAGCGGCTCCGCGAACCCGGCCCGGCCGCCCCACCGGGAGTGGCGGGGAAACAGCTGCCACCCTCCGCTACCCAGAATATCGTGGGGCAAAGGGAAACCTGCCCGGAGGGGTCATCAGGAGCACAGGATCCGGCCCCAGCTCAGCCCGGCCCGCAGCTTCGGCGCCCTCCCCTCGCCATCGCGAAAGTCCCAGGCGAATGCGGCCCGGGGATCCTGCCGCAGATGGGAAACCCCAGGCCGCACACCCTCCGCCACCGCTGTGGCCAGCGAGGAGGAGGGAGAAGGAAGAGGAGACAGAAGGGGAAACGGAGAAGGAATTTTTAGGAAAAGGGAAAAGAGAGAAACGCAGGAGCGGCTGCTGGGGCAACGAGACCTTGCAAGCGTGGCGGGGAGAGGGTAGCCCTTCTCAGCCCTTTTGCACGTGCACGCGCACGCACACCTCTACACCTCCTCAACCCTTTTGCACACGCACACATGCCCACTCCCAGGTGGCTGCCCACCATTTGCTAAAACGCCTCCAGCAAAGACCTCCTCCCGCGCGCCTGCAGCAACGTGGGCAAAAGGGGAGTGGGCGTGTGTGCGTGTGCAAAAGGGTTGAGGAGGTGTAGAGGTGTGCGTGCGCGTGCAAAAGGGCTGAGAAGGGCTCCCCTCTCCCCGCCACGCTTGCAAGGTCTCGTTGCCCCAGCAGCCGCTCCTGCGTTTCTCTCTTTTCCCTTTTCCTAAAAATTCCTTCTCCGTTTCCCCTTGTCTCCTCTTCCTTCTCCCTCCTCCTCGCTGGCCGCGGCGGTGGCGGAGGGTGTGCGGCCTGGGGTTTCCCATCTGCGGCAGGATCCCCGGGCCGCACACCCTCCGCCACCGCCGCGGCCAGCGAGGAGGAGGGAGAAGGAAGAGGAGACAGAAGGGGAAACGGAGAAGGAATTTTTAGGAAAAGGGAAAAGAGAGAAACGCAGGAGCGGCTGCTGGGGCAACGAGACCTTGCAAGCGTGGCGGGGAGAGGGGAGCCCTTCTCAGCCCTTTTGCACGCGCACGCACACCTCTACACCTCCTCAACCCTTTTGCACACGCACGCACGCACGCTCCCAGGTGGCTGCCCACCATTTGCTAAAACGCCTCCAGCGAAGACCTCCTCCCGTGCGCCTGCAGCAACGCGGGCAAAAGGGGAGCGGGCGTGTGTGCGTGTGCAAAAGGGTTGAGGAGGTGTAGTGGTGTGCGTGCGCGTGCAAAAGGGCTGAGAAGGGCTCCCCTCTCCCCGCCACGCTTGCAAGGTCTCGCCTACCGCTTCTCCCCGGGGCGTCTGCAAAGGGGCGCGCCACTCGCCCGTCGCTGCAAAGGGCATCTCCCCCGCCGTTTACCCGGACGTTCAGGCGCCACAGCAAGAGCGGTGGGGGGGCTCTGCATCCGGAGGCCCGGCTGAACGCTCACCACCGGAGAGGAAGAGGAAACGCGGCCCCTCCCCAGTGACAGGCGCACGCCCTCTTCAAATGGTTTCTCTCCTCCCTTCTGGGAAGCGGATCTCGGTCAGTAAGCCTTAAGCCTCAGTACCTCTGCCGGGAAGAAAGAGCGGCAGGCAGAAATCTCTCTGTTTCTCTCAGAATGAACCAGGCTTGCGGCCGATGGAGCAACAGCAGAAGTTGATATTGCTCCTCCGCTTACCAGTGCCTGAATTTTGCTCCATCGGCCGCAAGCCTGGTTCATTCTGCGGCTTGGGGCCAAGAGATGCCTGGGGGCGACCACCTCCCCGGTGAGAGATTTCTGCCTGCTTGCCGCGCGCTGATTGGTGGAGGCGTCCTTCCTTCTGAGCCTCCACCAATCAGCGTCTGTTTCTTCCCCAGGGTTCGCTCTGCTTCCGGAGACCGGCTTTCCAGATGTCGGGTGGCAGACAGAGAGAGAGAGCCAGAGCCGAGGGGCCAAAGAGCCAGATCTGGCTCACGAGCCGCCATTTCCGACCCTTGATCTAGGCTGTTTTGATTGTGTGTGAAATCAGGAATCCATAGGTTGGTGATTGTTGCACATTGCACTCCAGTGAACGGTGATAATGGAAGAACCAAATATAAGTTTTGGGGGAAATTGCACAACATTCTAAATGAACGTAATCTGGGGGTGGGGGGTGAGGGGGAATTATTCTGCTAAGTGACATGAATGAATAAATGGGAACAAGATGAGAGTAGATTAAAAAGTGACTGGGACATTTGGAAACCCAAGCACGATTGGTATGTGATACATATCTTTTTAGAAAAACATCTGCATTGCAGGTTCTTTTTTTAACCACCAATAACCAGATTGACCCAGACTTAATAGATACAAAGCAGTGGAAATTTGGACAATTGACTGGGTTTTTGTATCTTCCTTCAGTGGCTGGGGGGAGACTTATTTTACAAAAGGAAAACTTACAAAAAAAATTGAAAGGAAGTTGAAAACTAGTGTAGAAATGAATCTAAATAGTAAAACTAGTTTCTACTTTAACCATCTATTTTCTATAAGCTCTTTAAAGTCCAATTTCACTATATGCTCATATTTTTCTATTCTATATCACCAATATATTTGTTTATTGCTGACTTCTATATTTCTGTTGTCTTAATCCCTATATACCTCTATTGTTACTCTCTATAGAGCTAGCTGGGTTTCTTGATTCTCCTCCCTTCTTCAGAATCTTTATTCCATCTGAGGGAAACAGCTTGAAGAACTTTTACCTCATGTCAGTCTGAGGGAAGGAAATAAACGCCTTTCTCTCCCCAGTTTTATCAGCTGCTACCTCTTTTCCTTTTGCCTCTTCTCACCAGGGCTGTCTATCTTTTAATTTGCCTCTGTACTCTGTCCAAAGCTCCTGGGCTTTAGCTCTGTTTATAGCCCCTTCCTCATGAGGCTGTGGCAGCAGAGCTCCTAGGCAGCCATCTTGTTTTCCTCCTTCCCTCCTTCCCTCTTTCACCTCAATATTGCTGTTTGATTGGCAGCTGGGTTGCCCTGACGATGGGGGAGGGCCAAGAAGGGAGGGGAGGAAGGAACACAGGGGCTTATAACCTGGTCAGCCAATCTGTCCTTCCACAGTTTGTCCTTCCACGGACTGTTTCAAAGACTCCATTTAAACATAAGTCTCCTCATACTAACACATGGCAAACTAATGCATATATAGCTAGGTCTTGATTAATGCAGGTAATGAATCCCATGAAGTGGTCACATTATCTGAATTCGCACTATTCAAAGTTATAATTATGTCTAAAATATGGTAATTGGTTCCAGCTCAATGGAAATAGGCAATGAAAAATGTAATAACGAACCTCTTTTTTTTGTGCTTGTAGTGTTTTTATCTGAAGGAATCTTCCTTTTGTCCATTTTGTTAACGGCACTTATTAAAACAATTAAAACAAATCATGCAAACAGCAGGCAGCAGCACATGCACATGCACACGTGAAGATAAACAAGTGCAGTAGCAGCATCTAAAACGCTAGTTGCAGGATATTAACTGCAGTTGAGATTATCCCAGTAACCACAACTGCACATACATTAGCCTTGCGTTAACTGAATTTTGGTTCACTTTAAATGCGACCTGGTATCATTGTACAATTTGTGCTAAATCCAATATTCAAACACACATTAATCGTGACCTAGCTGTATATCTAAAGCAGGGCTTTCCAAAGTTTTCCCGCGGCGACACACCAACCGCCGTTGGTGTGTCGCCGCAGGAAAACCCGGAAGTGGCGCCGTTGCGGTAGTGCGCAAAAACCCGGAAGCGCTGCTGCCGCTTTCAGATTTTTGCACGCCGCCGTTGGTGTGTCGCTGCGGGAAAACCCAGAAGCGCTGATGATGATCAGCGCTTCCGGGTTGTGTGGAGACACACCAGACTGTGTGTGGCGACACACTTTTGTGTCGCGACACACAGTTTGGAAAGCTCTGATCTAAAGGCATGAATTATTTGTTACCATTACAGACTAAGAGGATTAGTAACATATACAAAGGTGATGAGAGGTTCTAAATGAGGGACAGATGATTTTTTGGTAGTATCAAAGAACAGATCTTGGAGGAAAAACAGACATGGAAGAAAAGGAAAAAAATAAAGACACAAGAGGAAACATAGAATGACTGTAGAAGATAAAGTATGTCATCTTTGAAGAAATATTAGAAGGCACATTAATCTCCCAACAGAAGTATTTGAAAGTGGACAAAAATGATGTTTTCACATCAAAGAGATTTTTTAAAAGATTTACAAAAAGTATAGATTATTTCAATTTTCATGATTAATAACTGCTCTTTTATAAGAGATTATTATTATAACTATGTGATTTGATCACGGAGGAGGGGGCCGACCTGGCGTGTATTACTGAAACCTGGCTGGGCGTAGGAGGAGGGGTTGCCCTCTCGGAGATCTGCCCGGCCGGGTTTCAAGTATGGCACCAGCCGAGACATCGGGGTAGGGGAGGTGGGGTGGCAGTTGTTATTAGAGAGTCGATGGTAGCCTTCAGGGGCGCTGCTCCACAAGTGGCCGGATGTGAGACCCTGTTTTTCAAGTTGGGTTCCCGAGAGCAGTTGGGAGTGTTGCTGCTGTACCAGCCTCCCTGCTGCGTAGCAACCTCCCTGCCTGAGCTGCTGGAGGCCATCTCGGGGTTGGCGGTGGAGTTCCCCAGGCTTATGGTTCTGGGGGACTTCAATCTGCCGTCTCTGGGACGGGCCTCGGAGGCGGCTCGGGAGTTCATGGCTACCATGGCAGCCATGGGCCTGACTCAGATTATTCGGGACCCGACTCGAGACAGTGGCCTCACTCAGGACTTGGTGTTCTTGTCGGAGCAGTGGCAAGGTGATCTGGGGGGAGAGTTACATCTTTCCCCATTGTCATGGTCAGATCATGCCCTGGTGGCCCTGAGATTCTCATATGCTGCCCCACTCCGCAGGGAGGCTGGACCTATTCGATTGGTCCGCCCCCGGCGACTAATGGACCCGATAGGGTTTCAGAGGGAGCTGGGGGTTATACCCGAGGATCTTTTGCACGGTCCAGCGGAGGTCCTGGCCGCAGCCTGGAATAAGGAAGCGGCCGGGGCCTTGGACAGGATCGCGCCTGTGCGGCCTCTCTTGCCCCATTCAACCCGATATTCCCCGTGGTTCACGGAGGGATTGAGGGTTTTTGAAAAGGGTTAAGAGACGTCTAGAGCGCCGCTGGAGGAAGACAAAGACCGAATCTGACCAAACACTAGCTAGAGCCGCAGTTAAGGCCTACCTGGTGGCGGTAAGAGTGGCGAAACGTCAATATTTCTCCACTCTTATTGCATCTGCAGAATGCCGCCCGTTGGCCCTGTTTAGGATTACTCGATCTCTCCTGGGTAAGGTGGGCCCAGTGACCCACCTTCAGGGCCGTGCGGAGGAATTTTCGGAGCATCTGGCGGATAAAATCGCTCGGATTCGTTCTAAGCTGGACTCCAAGCGTGGTGCATGGTCTGGGGAGATGCCAAGGGAACGTCTATGCCCGGTTATCTGGGAACAGTTTGATCCTGTTGAGCCCAAGGAAGTGGACAGGATCCTCCGGACTGTAAGGGCCACTACGTGTCATCTTGACCCATGCCCTTCCTGGCTAGTGAAAGCGGCCAGGAAAGTGACATGTGGCTGGGTCCATGCGATGGTTGTTACATCCTTGGGAGAGGGAGTGTTTCCGGCTGCTTTTAAAGAAGCGCTGGTGCACCCCCTCCTCAAGAAGCCATCACTGGACCCTACAGTGTTGGACAATTTTCGTCCCGTCTCCCACCTCCCCTTTTTAGGGAAGGTGGTTGAGAAAGTGGTGGCATTACAGCTCCAGAGGATTCTGGATGATACGGATTATCTAGACCCCTTCCAGTCAGGATTCAGGCTGGGATATGGGGTAGAAACTGCATTGTCGCACTTACAGATGATCTCTGGCGAGAGCGGGATGGAGGCAGTGCATCCATCCTGGCTCTTCTTGACCTCTCAGCGGCTTTCGATACCATCGACCATGGTATCCTTTTGGGGCGGCTCGGAGAGTTGGGGTTGGGCGGCGTAGTTTTGCGCTGGTTCACCTCCTTCCTCCAGGGCCATTCCCAATCGGTGGTGATAGGAGATGAGAGGTCCGACCCTCGGCCCCTACTTTGTGGGGTGCCGCAGGGCTCGGTTCTCTCCCCTCTCCTATTTAATATCTACATGAAACCGCTGGGTGAGATCATCCGCCAACACGGGATGAGGTATCATCAATATGCTGATGATACTCAACTATATATCTCCATCCCGGGTGAGTTAAGTGATGCAGTTTCTGCCCTTTCTCAGTGCCTGAGGGCTGTGGGGGTCTGGATGGGGAACAACAGGCTTCAGCTGAACCCTGGTAAGACGGAGTGGCTGTGGATTGATGGCGCCTCGGGATCCAAGGAGTTGTCATCTTTAGATCTGGACGGGGTGGCACTACCCCGTTCAGACTCAGTGCGGAACCTGGGGGTCCTTCTGGACTCACGACTCCTGCTTGAAGAGCAGGTGGCAGTCGTGGCCAGAAGGGCTTTTGTGCAACTTCGAGTTGTACGCCAGCTTCGCCCTTTCCTGGACCGAGATGCCCTCCGTACAGTCACTCATGCCCTGATCATCTCCCATATAGACTATTGCAATGCACTCTACATGGGGCTACCCTTGAAGAGTATCCGGAAGCTTCAGCTGGTCCAGAATGCGGCTGCGCGCGCAGTTATGAGTGCCCCAAGATCGGCACAGGTGACACCTCTGCTGCATGAGCTGCACTGGTTACCAGTTTGCTTCCGGGTCCAATTCAAGGTGTTGGTTGTTACCTTTAAAGCCTTACATGGCATGGGACCAGGCTACCTTAGAGACCGCCTCATCCCCAGAGCATCAACCCGCCCCACCCGGTCATGCAGAGAGGGCATGCTACGGATCCCATCAGTAAAAGAATTTCACCTGGCGGGATCCAGGAGGCGTGCCTTCTCTGCCGTAGCACCCGCCCTTTGGAACATCTTGCCCCTTGAGGTGAGGCTAGCCCCCACACTCCTGACCTTCAGGAAGCAACTGAAAACCTGGCTCTGCCACCTCGCTTGGGACGGGATGAGTAATAGCTCTTCCTGGGGATGGCTCGCACCGTAAAGTTTGGTTCGTAAACATCACATACAGCCTCTTGGATTTTATATTTTTATATTTTTATATTTTTAATGATTGTATAAAGTATTTTATATGTTTTTAATTGCTGACTTGATTGTAAACCGCCCAGAGTCCCCTTGTGGGGGGAGATGGGCGGTGATATAAGTTAGAAATAATAAATAAATAATAAATAAATAACTGTACAGAGAGCTTAAGACAACACTAAATATTCTGCTGGATTTATCAACAATACAGAAAACTGTTCCATTAGTTCAGGTCAACATTTACCAGCGTTTTTGTAAGATTATTTGAAAGGGTGTATCAATATTCTTTTTGTTAAAAGCAGCATCTAAACTTACCTTTATGCTAGGTTTCTTTATTGAAATTCCTCTGTACCAACCTAAAATAAAATGAAATAAATTCAATTAAGATATATTCTTTATAAAATTATTTAAAACATGTTAACAATTACAAATTTTGTTCTTTTCATTAATTGTGAGAAGTTCAAATGATATTCCAGCAATATATCTAATTAGAGCTCTGGATTTTAGTTTTTATTTTGACAAAGTGATCATCTAATGATTCTGCTATCCGAACAGTCATAATCCCCCAAATAAAAATGGAATTACTTGGAAATAGGAAAATTTCTATTTACTACATTGAGTTGCTGTCTCATTTATTATCTTTTTAATGAAAATAGCTGTTAATTGGAACATTACCTGCCTATTATTTTATAGAATCAAAGAGGTGGAGGGTACTTCCTGCTCAGTGAATGATCTGCTAAAGCACCTCTAACAGATGACATGCAGCCTCTGCTTGAAAACCTCCAGCAAAGAAGAATACATGACAGCCTGATCCACTGGCTGACAATTTGTACTCTCAGGAAGTTTGTCCTGACATCTAGCCTAAACTTACTTCCTTATAGTTTTAGCCCACTGCTTTTGGTTCTGCCCTCTGCTTCTCTCTTCTGTGTGATAATCCTGCAGATAATCTAGCCACGTCATAAACACCATTAGTACCAAATCCTAACCTTGCAGCAGTTTGAAACTTATACTCTGAATTCATAGCTACAATTTTCTCTCAAGTACATTTCAGACTGATCTCTGTGGCTGCTAAGAGTCAACACCATATTGGCAACTTTATTTATTACAAATTTTACTGTAGTTAGAATATGTTCAGGAATGTTTTGAAATCAGTCACTAGTATTAGATAATATGGACTATCTATTAGAATGTAACTCATTAACAAACCTAAATATATTTATGATTAACATGATAAAACCATCATTAGACACCCCATCCTCCCAAAAATGAAGTTCCAATATTTCTAGACAGATGGTTAACAAATATGCTGACCCCTTTCTGACAGGATTACGAATAACGCTTCAGTCTTTCTTATAGAAAGTGGGTCAGATTAGATTTACTAAACATTTGAATAATCATGGTTATCAAATGATTTATTGAAACATAGGTTTGCAAATGCACTCCTTTCGGGGAATGAACAGACAACTCCAACATGGTTGGCTTCCCAATGCCTGGTAGAAAACATTGAGCCTCAGTGACCACAGAAATTCATTTCTCCTATCTTATCTTTCTCCTCTCTATAAGGCAGAAGGTGGCAACTGAATGGAAACAAGGGAATGGGGGTGTAAATTTTACACTCCAGTGTATTTAGTGTAGCATTGGCTATAAACATATACACATAAGATACAATTATGATCACAGATTATTATTATTACTATCTGAATAAAGAGAAAAGGCAAAGTAAGTGGATGGGAGCAGTTGATAAACCCCAGAAGAAATATTTTCAGTATATCATACCTTCACATTTTTCCAAGATCTGGACAGTTTCTCCTAGTTCTAGAACCAAGCCTTGCTGTACATGTCCTTGGAAGCTGCATATAACTAGAGAAACATAATATGTTAAAAGATTAGATGTTGAAGAGTACATTGCTATTTGATTTCATAAAATAGAAACAACAATCCAATTAAAATGCTTTTCTAATAAGACAACAGTTGTGTATATAGTATTCCTCTTTAGAACAATTCATACATTAACATAAAATCAGTAACCTTATTAGTTTAAGACAAACAAAACTCAAAGAATCAGTAACTTAATCTAACATTATACATTAATTTAAAGAAAGCAAAGAATAATTAAATTAGTAGGAGGCAACATTTTGCACTTGGATTCAATTTAGCACAATTCTGAAAAAGTAAACAAATATGCTTGGATTATATGTGAACAATACTCAGAAATTCAATTTTCAGCTATTCTAGAATTCAATACATTTTGTATATTTAGAGTCTGAAATTTTTAACTATTTCATTTTTAATACAATTTTAGTAATCAAATAAAATTGATAACTACATTTTCTGCTTGATTTCCATTAAATTTCACATCATATCATGTTTTAACCCAATTCAGTTCCTTAAACTATAGTCCATAATAACAATAATTTATTAAATTTATGTGCTTTTCAACTGTTTGATGTGTTGTATGTCACATTATACTTTTCTCCTTTGCTTTTATTTTGAAAATCTGTCAGGAATTTGTGATTTTGTATTTTTCTGCTATATATCTATGACACAATTTCCAGAGCTCAGGAAAAAGGTTAAAAATAAGAATTTGGCAGACACTTGTATTCAGTGAGCCCTAGATTACTCATCCTTGTCCTGTAGCATAGCTCCTTTATTTGCAAGTAGTATGGTTCATCAAACTGGGACAAACTTTGGTTTGTTCAAACATGCCAAGATCTTACTATATTTATGTTACTGGATGACAATATAAAAATGCCATTATGATCTAATAATGATCTAATAAACATTGAAACAATGATCATCCAACATCAACTTCGCTGGACCGGCCATGTTGTTCGAATGCCTGACCATCGTCTTCCAAAGCAGCTACTTTACTCCCAACTTAAGAATGGAAAACGGAATATTGGTGGACAGCAAAAGAGATTCAAAGACACTCTCAAAGCTAATTTAAAAAAATGTAATATCAGCATTGAGAACTGGGAAGCCCTAACTCATGAGCGTTTCAATTGGAGGTCAGCCTTTATTAATGGCGCTATGGACTTTGAAGAAGCACGAGTACAGGGCGAAAGGGAGAAAAGAGCTAAAAGGAAGGCACGTCAGGCAGACCCTCATCATGACCGTCTCCCACCCGGAAACCTATGCCCTCACTGTGGGAGGTTGTGCGGATCCAGAATTGGCCTTTATAGCCACTTACGGATCCACTGTTAAAATTTTACCTTTGGAAGACAATCTTACTCGGCTACGAGTGATCGCCAATGATAGTAATGTTGTAGGAAGAAGATGTATACTGTATATGTAAAACAAGTATCACCTCCATAATAGTAAAATGTATTTATTACAATTGGTATAAACAGACACCCTACCATCTAGATCTCAGCTCCCAATATCTCATCTTCTGAACAGATCAATTTCCACAGCCTTTCTAAAATTTAGGAGCAAAGGTACTGGCCAGATCTCTGATGGCTGTTCCTAAGGGTGGGCGCTGCCACTAAGAAGCAGTCATTTCTGATTTTCTGCCAAGTGTCCTCAATATTATAATTAAAAAAGTATTATAATTTTAAAAAGGTTATCTGAGGGACCGCCTCATCCCCATTACATCATCCCGTCCCACCCGATCTTGCAGAGAGGGCATGCTGCGGACCCCCTTTATGAAAGAATTCCATCTAGCGGGGTCTCGGAGGCGAGCCTTCTCTGCATCGGTACCTGCCCTATGGAACATCCTCCCCCCAGAGATGAGACACGCCCCTTCACTCCTGGACTTCAGGAAAAAAATTAAAAACTTGGCTCTGTGATCTCGCCTGGGGCAAGAAGGAAAGTGGTCACGCTTGGGGATGGCTGATTTCTTAGAGCCGCCTCAAATATTTTAAATATGTTTAGCTTCACTGTAATAACCACCTGCCACTTGGATTTTATTGTATTTATATTTTTATTGTTATTTTTATTGTATTCTAATGATGTTGTTGTGGTTGTGAACCGCCCAGAGTCCCTCCTTGAGGGGGAGATGGGTGGTCATAGAAATTTAATTAATAAATAAAATTAATAATAAAATATTCCAATCTTTAGATTCCATTTCATTTTACCTGGAAGAAGTTGGTCTAAACAGCTCCAATCCCAGGCTAACAGTATCATATGCAAATCTACCTGAAAATATCTTGAAAACATCTACCTACCTACCCAAGAGGAAGAGCCAGTTACCTTAATGGGACTTACTGTAGAGTAAGCACATACAGATTTATCATTGCTGAGCTCAAATTTCCATAGTTTTTTTCCATATGAGCGTCTGTGCACTTCTGAGAATGTGTGACAGAGAATGGTTTGTGTATCAGAGAATAATTTGTAGTATATATGTAAATCGGGAATAGATTGCAATGAGATTGGTTAAAATTTTAAAAAGCATCAAAATATTTATTTTTCAGTGTCTCCTATGAAGTTCATTTGAAATAAATAGATCCTTGCCTATCATTTTATATGCACACAGATTATTACATGTAGTAGACTCTGTAGTTTAAAGCCTTCTTATTTTTTATGTTATTATATTTTGATTATGTATTATTGTTTCAACTGTTATTTTATTCTATTCCTGTACTATGCTTAGTTGTAAGTGCATAATAAAGAAACAACTGCTGCTGCTGCTACTACTGCTACTAATACTACACAATGACTCTATATCATAGCTTTCCAAACTGTGTGTCGCAACACTTTAGTGTGTCGCAACACACAGTTTAGTGTATCGCGACACAACCTGGAAGCGGTGGCGGGGACATGAGCGGCGGCGGCAACAATGGCAGCAGCGCGCCATCAGCGCTTCCGCGTTTTAGCGGAAAACACGAGGCCGCCGCTGCTGCCATGCACGCCACCGCCGTGCGCACCCCCGCGCCGCTGCTGCACGTGCCCCCGCGCCGCTGCTGCTGCCATTGGTGTGTCTCCAACGGTGGCAGTTTGGAAAGCACTGCTCTATATCTACAACTTATATCTAGAACCACCAGATAAAGTGCTACTAACTTTTCTTCTGACAAGCCGCCCATCAAGTTATAGTTTATTCATGGAAGAATGCAGCAGGATATTGAACTAATCAGTGATATAACAGTGTATGAAATTTAGCCTTAGCTGAACATTTAATCAATCAGAGGAGGTTAAGTATAAATGTTTATTACAAAGACACTTTTTCCTTAATATGGTCTAAATTTTTGGTTCACATTAAAAGTGGAGCTGAGAATATCTAATCTCCTATAATGCATAGTAATCTATGGGTCAATTTGTTGGGGTAATCATGAACAAGGGGCATATTGGCAGCAGTGATTTTTTAAAAATTTAGTTTAGGTATGCTATCACTAGCTATGTTATTTTACAATATAATTCTGTATTTGTATTTTAGTTCTTGTGAATGTGGTTTTTTAAAATATCAATCAATTTGTAACACAACTGCACTTCGAATAACATGCATAGTTCTGATAACCACCCAAAATTGGTATTGCCTGGATGAAAAGAAGAGAAAAAAGCCCTGTTTTTGTTTAAAAGAAGAGAAAAAAGCCCTGAAAAAAGCTTATGGCAGGAGGTATTCAGCTCCCTCAAAGACAAGGATAAACATACAGTAGCTATATCTTTATTGTACATTATTCTAGGAAGCAGTAGCTATGTAAGATAGTTGACAGTCTTTGAGCTGACAGGAATGTAGCTCAGAATTTATACCTGATGAGACTCAAAGGCACTGAAACTGCATCCCAGGCAAGCAGGCTGGAGGGCAAGAGCTACAGGCAGGTGCGGTGGGCAGGCACTACAGAGTGTGGGCAGACAGGTGCCATGGGCCATGCTATGGAGTACAGACAGGCAGGCACCACAGAGCATGAGATCCCCATTCCTCCCTCGGGAGAAAAAGTGGCGGGAGCAGGAGCAACCTGTGGGAGTGACTTGCAACCTCCTTCTGGCTTCCCCATTGACTTAGCTTGTGGAAGCTGGCAGGGAAGGTTGCAAATGGAGATCATGTGACAACGAGACGCTTCAACCATCGTAATTGCAAGCCAGTTGCCTAGTGCCCAAGTCGTGTTCACGTGACCGTGGGGATGCTGCAACAGCTGCAACTTTGAGGAACGGTCATAAGTCCCCTTTCTTTGGCGCCGTCGTAACTTTGAATGAGTGGTCGTAACCCAAGAACTATCTGTATTTTCCTTCATAGTGTTAATACCATAACCTGACCTTTGCCGTCTTCCTCGTTTTGCTTCCCCTCCAGTGGGTTCGCTGCCACCAGCCAACCTCAAGCCCCATGGCACGGGGGCTCTCTCTCACAGCCCCACTTCAGCAGTCTCAACCTGCCACTGCCCAGGGGTCCTGCATGCATGCTCACTGCCATCACCTCACTGGGTACCAGGCTCCTGGCGGGCCTACCCCACTTCAGCGGTTTCAGCTCGCCATCGGCCAGGAGGGCTCTGCTTGATTCCTGGACGGGCGGGAAGGTGGCAGCAAGGGGCGGAGATATGATTCTCTGCCGTGTACATTTTCAGAGTTAAATTATCTCTATCCTTCCCTCTTGGTACAGATAAAAAAGGTAGAAGTCAAGAGGTTGGGTAAAGATTTGGAGCTTCTACATCCCAACCAGCCTTCAGGTTTTAGAAGCACCAAGAAACTGGAGAGTCCAGGAACCTTGAAATAAAGGTTTTGGTTCAGGAAGTCTTCTATTTCTGTAGAACTAAGTAGTCCTCTTTTAGCGACCACAGTTGGGACCAGCAGCTCTGTTGTTAAGTGAAACAGTCACTAAGTGGGAAATCACGTGACTGTGACTGTGCTTTCCTTTCCCCCTCTACCTTGCCCTTTGGAATGCTCACCCTGGAGCTGGAATAGTTGGCTCACCTGCCTGTAACTGACAAGACTAATCAGTTTCACACTTCTGGCTTTTGTTTACCTCCCAATGCTTTTATTTATTATTTATTATTTTATTAAATTTATATTACCGCCCATCTCCCGATCAGGGACCCTGGGCGGTGTTTATCTATGAGCCAGGGCAAATTGGATGTGGTTATTGGTGAGATGGCAAGATTAAATATAGACATTTTGGGTGTCAGTGAACTGAAATGGACTGGAATGGGCCACTTCACATCAGATAACCACCAGATCTACTACTGTGGACAAGAGGACCACAGAAGAAATGGAGTAGCTTTCATAATTAATAATAAAGTGGCTAAAGCAGTGCTTGGATATAATCCAAAAAACGATAGAATGATCTCAATTTGAATTCAGGGCTAGCCATTTAACATCACAGTGATCCAAATATACGCCCCAACCACAGATGCTGAAGAAGCAGAAGTAGATCAGTTCTATGAGGATCTGCAGCACCTACTGGATAATACGCCAAAAAGAGATCTTATTTTCATTCCAGGAGACTGGAATGCTAAGGTGGGTAGTCAAACGACACCTGGAATTACAGGCAAGCATGGTCTGGGACAGGGGTCGGCAAACCGCGGCTCGTGAGCCACATGCGGCTCTTTGGCCCCTCGAGTGTGGCTCTAGCGCAGAGCTTTCCAAACTGTGTGTCGGGACACGTTAGTGTGTCGGCTGCAGTGTCTGGGTGTGTCGCGGCTGCTGCTGCCTCCGAGCCCTGCCAGGATTCTGCGCAGATCCTAGTGCCTGCCTTGTGCCTTGCTGCCTCCAAACCTGCTGTGATTCCGTGCAGGTCCTAGTGCCTGCCTTGTGCCCTGCTGTAAGAGTGTGTCGCGAAATGATGCATGTCTAAAAAGCGTGTCACCAACATGAAAAGTTTGGAAAGCTCTGCTCTAGTGGCTAGGAGGAAAGGAACAGAGGAGCCACGGGTGCGGAGGGTGCGAGGCAATGGCAGGAGGAGGCGGGGCGATGCTTCGCTCGCCACCCGCCATCGCGGCTTACTCGGACCCCGGGGAGAGGGCGGCCCGCCCGCCCCGTCAGAGAGCGACGCACCGAGGGAACCGCTGCTGCGGCGCCGACAGATGAAAGCTGACGGGCGGTCGCACTCCCCTGCCTGCGCCCGAGATGGTGAGAGAGCGCAGCCGCTAAGGCCCTAAGTGTGCGCGATTGGCCCCCGCCCGCAAACCCCGCCCCCTTCCACATGATTGGCCCCTGCCTGCAAACCCCGCCCCCTTCCACGCGATTGGCTCCCACCCTCAAACCCCGCCCCCTGGCCCTCGAGTGATGTTATAAATGTTATAAATGTCAAAATGGCTCCTGGCATAAAAAAGTTTGCCGACCACTAGTCTGGGAGAACAAAATGAAGCGGGACATAGGCTGATAGAATTTTGCCAAGACAATTCACTGTACATACCAAACACTCTCTTCCAACAACCTAAAAGACGACTTTATACATGGACTTCACCAGATGGTCGACACCGAAATCAGATTGACTACATCCTTTGTAGCCAAAGGTGGCGGACATCTATACAGTCGGTAAAAACAAGACCTGGAGCTGACTGCAGTTCAGATTACAAACTTCTTATTGCACAATTTAGAATCAGACTAAAGAGAATAGGGAACACCCACAGATCAGTTAGATATGAGCTCACTAATATTCCTAAGGAATATGCAGTGGAGGTGAAGAATAGATTTAAGGGACTAGATTTAGTAGATAGGGTCCCAGAAGAGCTATGGACACAAGTTCGCAACATTGTTCAGGACGCGGCAACAAAAAACGTCCCAAAGAAAAAGAAAACCAAGAAGGCAAGATGGCTGTCTGCTGAGACACTGGAAGTAGCCCAAGAAAGAAGGAAAGCAAAAGGCAACAGTAATAGGGGCTAAAAGGTAAAGGTAAAGGTTCCCCCCGCACATGTGTGCAGTCGCGTCCAACTCTAGGGGCCGGTGCTCATCTCCATTTGTTAGCCGAAGAGCCAGCGTTGTCCGAAGATGCTTCCGCGGTCATGTGGCGAGCATGACGCGCACAGAACGCTGTTACCTACCCACCGAAGTGGTACCTATTCATCTACTTGCATTTGCATGCTTTCGAATTGCTAGGTTGGCAAGAGCTGGGGCGAGTGTGGGAGCTCACTCCGTCACACGGGGCTAGGGATTCGAACCTCCAAACTTGCAATCGACAAGCCTAGCGTCTTACCCGCTGAGCCACCACGCCCCCGTAATAGGGGAAGATATGCCCAATTAAATGCAAAATTCCAGAGGTTAGCCAGAAGAGATAAGGAATTATTTTTAAATAAGCAATGTGCGGAAGTGGAAGAAAATAATAGAATAGGAAGGACAAGAGACCTCTTCCAGAAAATTAGAAACATTGGAGGTAAATTCCAGGCAAAAATGGGTATGATCAAAAACAAAGATGGCAAGGACCTAACAGAAGCAGAAGAGATCAAGAAAAGGTGGCAAGAACATACGGAAGATCTGCATAGGAAGGATAATAATAATGGGGATAGATTTGACGATGTGGTCAGTGAGTTAGAGCCAGACATCCTGAAGAGTGAGGTTGAATGGGCCTTAAGAAGCATTGCTAATAACAAGACAGCAGGAGACAACGGTATCCCAACTGAACTGTTTAAAATCTTGCAAGATGATGCTGTCAAGGTGATGCATGTTTGGGAGAGCTTCCTGTGGAAAATGGCCGACAACTTTGCCTGTGAGCTCCATGGGCAGAGCTGGCAGCGTGGTAGTTTTTTTTTTTGGGCACAGACAGGTTTTTCTGTAGCCCCAAGTGTTTTTCCGGATTAAGGAAAATGCTGAGAATCGACCCATTTGTCCTCCAGACGGTGAGTTGTAGCCAGGAGATCGTGGACAGCGTCTGTGACCGAGCGGTAAGACTACACTGGGAGGCTGGGATTTAAACTTCTTCTAATCCACGTTTGCATTCCCTTATTAAAAAGGGAAATAAGTCGTCGCCTTTCCATATCTTAAACACCCAATTTTTTTTTTAAGTTTTGTATCTTAAGAGAAGCTTTTTACAGTAAGAAAAAGCGGAATGTCTTGGTGATTATAGTTATTTTTGGATATATATATATATATATATATATATATATATATATATATATATAAGTTTTGGCTTTTCTCCCCATCTGGGTTATATTCAGAGCTGTAACATTGCCTTTCCGTTATCTATGTTGCTAAATTCCAAGGTTGAAGTTTTTTCTCTCTACACACTTCTTATTTTAAATTTTAGGCTTTCTGTTTACTTTTTTCCACTGTCTGCTAGTATATTTTCTTTGGTTAATTTTGGATTAATTCATTAACCTTTATTTCTGTGAGTTAACTTTTTAGGGTGTGTTATAATTTACTGTTTGAACAATGGAAGAGTTTAAAGAAGATCTCATAGAATTACATTGTCAGCAAGAAGATATAATTTCAAAGAGTTGTCAAACCATTATACAGACTATTTGGGACATTCGAGATGAGATTTTACTTAAAATGCAACAACTATATGAAAATACTATGATAGAAGAAGAAGACGAAGTTGGAAAAGATGGTGTTTTTACTGTTGTGGGGGAAAATGGAAAACTCTCAACTGAAAACTCTGGATTGGTGTTTATGAGATTAAAACAATTGTTTAACTTTAGGACTGCAAAAGGAACTGCCAAGCGGGGGAAATGTTATGACTATTTCAATCAATGTTATGGGAAAGAAGAGTATGTTATGTGGGAGTTTTTTTTCTCTTTCGCTGGAAAGTTTGTATTTTTTGAAGCTATTGGACTGTTAGATCTTTGTAAAAAAAATGCTGTTGGTGTAAGGGTGAAATATCTGGATGCCCTGGTATATTTTGAGGAGGGGTAAAAAATTAAGAATATTTAATTGGACTGATAATGAGGTTAACATGATTTACAGGATTTTTGATTTCTAAGACTTAAAAGATATTGACAAGTTCTGGTAATATTTTATATTGTTTTTATTTATTTATTATTTGGATTTATCCCCGCCCATCTCTACCATGGTAGACTCTGGGAGGTTTTTAAGCATAATTAGGGTTAAGATTGTTAATTATAAAGGTAGACAATTTATAAAAATTAAGAATATTTAATTGGATTGATAAAGAGACTAATACGATTGTTTTATAGGGTTATAGATTTGTAAAACTTAAAGGATATTGATAAGATATTATAATGTTTTATACTGTTTTTGAGATCTAATAGGGTTAAGATTGTTTATTATAAAGGCAGACAATTTATTTGTTTCTATAATTTGATGTTTATTGTGTAGACAGAAGTATACAGAATAGTAGTAGAAGGGGAAAAAATTAAGTGGATTGTTTTTTAAGAGGAAGGGAAGTTTGAAGTAAAAAATTAAATGTATGTATGTATGTATATGTATATGTATATGTATATGTATATGTATATGTATATGTGTATATATATATATATATATATATATATATATATATATATATATATATATATTATGTAAGGGGAAGGAGCAATTGTATT
This sequence comes from Charina bottae, assembly GCA_023362775.1. Classification (NCBI taxonomy): domain Eukaryota; kingdom Metazoa; phylum Chordata; class Lepidosauria; order Squamata; family Charinaidae; genus Charina; species Charina bottae. The sequence continues at coordinate 5,702,948 of JALMGJ010000022.1, forward strand.
AGAGATTTATATATGTGTTAATGGAGGGATTTATAGAAATAATGTGATTATGGTTTGATATAGAGGAAGAGTTTGTTTGTGGGAATTGTTGTATATTCTTGCTGTGGAAAGCTGGAAGCTACCTGTATGTATGTAACTTTCTAAAAGTTTTCTCTTTTGTGTTTTTACACTTTTAATGTTTTTTTGTTTGTAGTGTTTTTGTTTTTTGTAGTTTTTTATCCTTGTTGTAAAAAATAATAAAAACTTCGCGGGAAAAAAAAAGACTTCTTTGACCATACCCTGCAAGGAATAGATCTGAGATCCTGGGTTGATTGAGAAACTGACCGACTGCTGTGACAAAAGGAATACTGGTCTAAATAAAGAAACCTTTGGTCTAAAAAAAAAAAAGGTGATGCATGTTTGGAAAACACAAGAATGGCCATCAGATTGGAAAAAATCAACTTATATCCCCATACCAAAAAAGGGAAACACTAAAGAATGTTCAAACTATCGAACAGTGGCACTTATTTCACATGCCAGTACGGTAATGCTCAAGATCTCAATTCTGCTCTCAATTCTAAAACTGTTGCCCATTATTTAAAATTAAGGACTGAAATCTAACTTGCTAAAGTTACAATAACTCAGTACTCACAGTACTCACAGTAAAAATGTCTCTATTAGGAAGGCTATTTCTGTTTATCTTTTTATGTCCAATTATGAAGTAGACCAGGGCTTTCCAAAGTGCTGCTGCTGGCGACACGCCAGTGGCGGCGGCGCGGGGGGAGCGTGAGGCGGCGCGCGCACACGGTGGCGACGTGGGGGGGGCGTGCGGCGGCGCGCGCGCACGGTGGCGGTGCGGGGTGTGTGCAGCAGCACGGTGGCGGCGCAGCGGCGCGCGTGTGCATGGCGGCCGCCGTGCACGCGCACGCCGCCGCTTCCGGGTGGTGTGGCGACACACCACGCTGTGTATGGCGACACACTTTTGTGTCGCGACACACTGTTTGGATAGCTCTGAAGTAGACAATGTTCCTTCCATTTAATTCTGAAATAGATTAGATTTTCAGCATAAGAAAGAGGGAGAGTAAGCCTATAATCTAGGCATATTTTTATTGTTATTGGTTTTTTTCCAGATTTTAACTTTTTTTTAATAATCATTTCATGATTTGTTTCTTATTTTGCTTTTTGTTTTCTTTTTTATAACTATCAATTTTCTGACTACCAGTGTTAGTTTTTTCATTATGAGTTTCCTTCAATCCTTAGCAAAATAAAGTTTTAACTACAAGTTTAAGAACTTAAAAAAATATTTTTAATAAACAGCAAAAGGGTTTATTTGATTTTAGAAAGTTACGAACAGACTAAGGGTCCAGATAAATATGAAATAAGATTAACAACAAAAAATAGTACATTATTCCACAATAATTATGAGAAAATTTGGAATGAAATCAAATTAGACTTGGAAAGATGGAAATAATTACAGTTATCTCTACTAGGAAGGATATCTACAATTACAATGAATGTATTACTGAAGTTGTTATTCCTCTTTCAAACATTACCAATATTAGCAAATGAGAAAATATTTAAATTATGGCAAAAGGACATCTCAAAATTTATTTGGCAGGGAAAAAAAACAAGAATTAAATTCAAATTACTACAAGATGCCAAAGAGAGAGGAGGCCTGGGGTTACCAGATTTTAAATTATTATTATTATTATTATTATTATTATTATTATTATTATTTAAATTTGTATCACCGCCCATCTCCTCTATACCAGGGAACTCTGGGCGGTTCACAACAACAAGTTAAAAATATAAAATTACAACAACAATAAATTACATATAAAATCCAAATAGAAAGATGTTAATAATAAGGCGGGTTTCATGGCACCAGCCACTCCCAAGAGGAACTATTGGCATTCCCGTCCCAAGCAAGGCGGCGGAACCAGGTCTTCAAATCTTTCCAGAAGGTCGGGAGCGAAGAAACTCACCTCAGCTCCAGGGGCAAGGTATTCCAAAGGGCGGGTGCTACTGCAGAGAAGGCATGCCTCCTGGATCCCGCTAGATGAAATTCTTTTGCAGATGGGATCCGTATCATGCCCTCTCTGCATGACCGAGTGGGGTGGGTCGATGTTCCGGGGATGAGATGGTTCCTCAGGTAACCTGGTCCCATGCCATGTAGGGCTTTAAAGGTGATAACCAACACCTTGAATTGGACCCGGAAGCACACTGGTACCCAATGCAGCTTGTGCAGCAGAGGTGTTAAATGGGCCGATCTTACAGCACCCATAACTGTTCGTGCGGCCACATTCTGGGCCAGATGAAGCTTCCGGACGCTCTTCAAGGGTAGCCCCATGTAGAGCGCACTGCACTAGTCTATATGGGAGATGAGTGACAAGGGCATGAGTGACTGTTCAGAGGGCATCTCAATCCAGGAATGGGCGCAACTGGTGCAAAACTCGAAGTTGCGCAAAGGCCCTCCTGGCCACGACTGCCACCTGCTCTTCAAGCAGGAGTTGAGTCCAGGAGGACCCCCAAGTTCCACACCGGCTCCGAATTGGGCAGTGCTACCCCATCCAGAACCAAAGATGACAACTTCCTGGAACCCGAGAGGCCATCAATCCACAGCCACTCTGTCTTACCAGGGTTCAGCTGAAGCCTGTTGTTCCCCATCCAGACCCCCACAGCCCCCAGGCACTGAGACAGGGCATCGACCGCATCACTTACTTCACCCGGGATGGTGATATACAATTGAGTATCATCCAGATATTGATGATACCTCATCCCGTGGTGACGGATGATCTTACCAAGTGGCTTCATATAATGTTAAACAGGAGAGGGGAGAGCACCGAACCCTTCGGCACCCCACATAAGAGGGGTCGAGGGTCGGATCTCTCCTCTCCTATCACCACCGATTGGGAATGGCCCTGGAGGAAGGAGGTGAACCAGCGTAAAACTACGCCACCCACCCCCAACTCCCTGAGCCGCCCCAAAAGGATACCATGGTCGATGGTATCAAAAGCCGCCGAGAGATCTAAGAGAGCAAGAATGGATGCATTCCCTCCATCCCGCCCTCGCCAGAGATCATCCATAAGCGCGACCAATGCAGTCTCCGTCCCATATCTTGGCCTGAAACCTGACTGAAAGGGGTCTAGATAATCCGCTTCCTCCAGGATCCTCTGTAGCTGCAGTGCCACTACTTTCTCAACCACCTTTCCCAAAAAGGGAAGGTGGGAGACCGGATGAAAATTGTCCAGTACGGTAGGGTCCAGGGATGACTTCTTGAGGAGGGGGTGCACCAGCGCCTCCTTAAAGGCCGCTGGGAACACCCCCTCCCCCAAAGATGTATTAATCATCCCCTGGACCCAGCCACACATCACCTCCCGGGCTGATTTTACCAGTCAGGAAGGGCACGGATCTAAATGGCATTTGGTGGCATTTACAGTTCAGAGGATCCTGTCCACTTCCTCAGGTCCATCAGGATCAAACCGTTCCCAGATAACAGGGCAAGTACGCTCCCCTGGCATCTCCCCAGACTGTGCCTCACGCTTAGAGTCCAACTTAGAATGAATCTGAGCAATTTTATCCTGCAGATGCTCTGAAAACTCTTCTGAACGGCCCTGTAAATGGGTCATTGATTGAACTTGACCCAAAAGAGATTTGGTAATCTTAAACAGGGCTGTCGGATGGCATTCTGCGGACACAATAAGAGCGGAGAAATATTCACTTTTTGTCGCTCTTACCGCCACAAGGTAGGCCTTAATAGCGGCTCTGGATTGTGTTCAGTCAGATTCAGTCTTCGTTTTTCTCCAGCGGCACTCCAGACATCTCTTCACCCTCTTCAACACCCTCAACTCCTCCATAAACCATGGGGAGTGACGGGTTGAACTTGGCAAGAGAGGCCGCACAGGCGTGATCCTGTCCAAGGCCCCAGCCACCTCCCTATTCCAGGCTGCGGCCAGGGCCTCCGCTGGACCGTGCAGCAGATCCTCGGGTATCACCCCCAGCTCCCTCTGAAACCTCATTGGGTCCATAAGTTGCTGGGGGCAGACCAATCGAATAGGTCCTGCCTCCCTGCGGAGTGGGGCGGCACAAGAGGATCTCAAGGTCACCAGGGCGTGGTTTGACCATGACAACAGGGACAGATCTAGCTCTCCCCTCAGATCACATTGCCACTGTTCAGACAAGAAAACCAAGTCCGGGGTGAGACGACTGTCTCGAGTCGGGTCCCAAATTAACTGAGACAGGCCCACGGCTGCCATGGTAGCCATGAACTCCTGAGTCGCCTCCGAGGCACGTCCCAGGGACGGCAAATTGAAGTCCCCCAGAACCATAAGTCTGGGGAACTCAACCGCCAACCCCGAGATGGCCTCCAGCAGCTTGGGCAGGGAGGTTGCTACTCAGCAGGGAGGCTGGTACAGAAGCAACACTCCCAACTGTTCTCAAGATCCCAACTTGAAAAACAAGGTCTCAAAACCGGCCACTTGCGGAGCAGCGCCCCTGTATGCCATTAGAGACTCTCGGATGACAACCACCACCCCACCTGCCCTGCCCCAGTGTCTCGGCTGGTGCCACACCTGAAACCCAGCTGGGCACATTTCCGAAAGGGCTACTCCCCCCTCTGGACCCAGCCAGGTCTCGGTGATGCAGGCCAGGTCTGCCCCCTCCTCTACAATCAGGTCATTTATAAGGGAGGCCTTGTTATTCACTGACCTGGCATTAAGGAGCAACAGCCAGAGACCAGGGCTCCTGAGGATCTGTCGTCCAGGACCTGGGCCTGGGTTTGAACTCGGAGGGCCCCATCATAACGTCCCCTACCCGTCACCACTTCGATCAAGTAGCCCGCCCTGCAGCCCCCAGGGTTTCCTTGGCCAGTAACCTCCACTCCCGAACTCCCCGGAAAACCTGGGTTTAAAATTATATTTTATATTTTGAAGCCTGCTGTTTTTTGTGGATAAGAGAGTGGCTAACATTGGAAAACCAAAAACTCCTACAATTAGAAGGACACGAAGTTAAATTTGGATGGCATGCATATATTTGGTATTTAATTAGAAAAACATTATTAAGGATTTGGGCTAAATATAAAAGGAGACTACTACCAAAACATACCAATGTGGCTATCGCCACAAGAAGCCCTCACAAGAAAAGAAAGTTCAGGAGACAAGATAAAATGGTTGAGATATAAAGATTTAATAAAATTTGAACAAGATTCACCTATGTTAAAAACTAGAGAATTAGAAAGTGAAGGACATATATGCCATTGGTTCACTTATCTGCAGTTAAATGAGTGATTTAAATTAGATAAAAAGAATTACAAATTTGAAAAAGAAAAAACAGAGTTTGAAAAACTATATATGAGTAATGATCATATTATTACAAAAATGTATAAAATATTATTACAATTAAATCAAGAAGTTGAACAAGTCAAAGACTGCATGATCAGTTGGGCAAGAAATTTTGGTTATAATATCTTATTAGAAAAATGGGAAAATATGTGGACAAAGGGTTTAAAATTTACTCTGTTATAACTTAAAGGAGAACTTTTACAAGATGATGTACAGATGGTATTTAACTCCACAAAAACTAGCAAACATATATAATAACGTCTCAAATGTATGCTGGAAATGTCTTCAAATGGAAGGAACATTCTATCATCTATGGTGGACCTGTAGGAAAGCTAAAAAAAAATTGGACACAGATACATGAAATGATTCAGGCAATTCTTAAGAAAGACATTAAAAAAAAACCAGATTTTTTTTTATTAGGTATTCTAGAAGATGATCAAGAAGGAAAGTATGGTAATTTGTTATTATATATGATTACTGCAGCTAGGATTGAATATGCACAATATTGGAAAAAAGAAAAAATACCAACAAAAGAGGAATGGATGATAAAACTTATAGAGTTAGCACAAATGGCGAAACTAACAATTTTATTAAAAGAAAAAAATATTTTGAAATTTGAAGAAATGTGGCAACCAATATTAGATTACCTGCATACTATTGAGAAAAATGAAGCGATGACAATGGGCTTTGTATTCTAAGGAATTAAACAAATAGAAATAAATAGTATTGTAAGGGAAAATAAAGATAAGAGATATTTTAAGATTCCACTTGTATATCTATAGCTAGGATAGTCAGAAACCTTTTATATATAGTGTTCCTTATATATATATATATATATATATATATATATATTCTTTTTTGGAATTTAGGTGTATAAATAATATTATATAATATTATATAATTATATAATAACAATACATAGTAACAATATAATAATGTGTGTAGTACCTAATGTTTTTTACTATGTTGATCTGTATGTTGATTTTATGTATGTATGTATGATTTTGTAGAATATTTTAATGAATAGTTTATAAAAAAAAGAAATAAGATTTTAGAATTAATTATAAAAAATCCTTCCCATAGGAAAATGCTTGTTTTGACTTTTAAAAAAACAATAAGGTTTTTAAAATTGGACACTAGAGGGAACTAAAGATTACAATTAAAGAAGAACACATAAACTCGACTTACAATTAAAGAATGAAGCAAAATATTCTAACACTCAACATATTGAAGGATATTTTTGAAAAATGGACTCAAATTAATATTAATAATGTCAACAGAGACATCTGCCTCTATGGAGAAACTGTATCTAAAAGATGTTATGGAAGAGGAACAAGTTTTACCTGATAAGATCAAGACTGAGTTGAAAGTGGATTTACAAATGACAGGCTACAAGAATGACATGGAAAAAGATGTTACACTGGACATACAAAAGGAACTGGCTGATGTTTTAATAATTAAAAGGGATATACAAACAATAAACCAAGAGAGTGACCTGGATAATTTTCCCATATTGGATTTACAAAAGAGGCTTGTTAAAATTTTGAAGAATCTTGTGAGAAGGGACAAAGAAAAAATAAAAAGTAATTGAGTTCTACAACATTATTTGAATGGACTAAATATTAAGATTGTTAGAAGTAAAAGGAAGGAATATAAAGTTGCTTTATTTGATCAAGGTTAAAATAGATATGTTGTTATCTCTGGTAACCCTTAATAGACTTTTGTTGACATCAGGACTGAAATGACAATGCTTTATGGATTTGTTGATAGCTAAGAGATGGGATATGGGAAGAAGAGATCATTTGTTGTATTTTAAGAGGAGGTGATAAGTTACTAAAATTATTTATACTTGTGATGAAGGTGAGAAGTCACTTCTTTGTATATTTCTTTTCTTTTTCTTTACTATATTCTTACTTTTTCTTTTCTATTACTGTATTTTTCTTTCTTTTCTGCACCTTCTACTCTTTCTTTTTATTCTTCTTTTTTTAGTTTGTATTAGATATTACGGTTGTAATTATAATTTTTAATAAAATTACTATAAAAAAAAAAGAAGTTGTTTATATTTTTGAACACTATTTTTCTTTTGTTACAGCCTTGATCTGGATTCATGTTGGGTCTTTCTGGTATAAAACTATATTACTTTTTTCATTGTTGTTCAATTGTCATTATTTGTATCATGAAATGTCAAAGGACTGAGAAGGTTAAGATAAAGACAAAACTGCCTAAGAGGTCAAAGATTTTTTATTTTATTTATTATTTAAATTTATATGACTGCCCATCTCCCCCAATCGGGGGACTCTGGGCGGTTTACAATAAAAAATACAATTAAAAATACCATATAAAATTACAACAAACAATATAATAAATAAGTTTAAAATCCAATCTAGGCGAATTGGTCTTAAAAATAGGGAGGGGATTATGGTACTAGCCATCCCCAGGAGGAGCTGTTACCTTTCTCATCCCAAGCTAGGTGGCAGAACCAGGTTTTCAATTTTTTCCGGAAGGCCGGAAGCGAGGAAACCTGCCTCATCTCCGGGGGCAAGATATTCCAGAGGGCGGGTGCTACTGCAGAGAAGGCACGCCTCCTGGACCCCGCCAGATGGAACTCCTTTATTGATGGGGATCGGAGCATGCCCTCTCTGCATGATCGGGTGGGGCGGGTCAATGTTATGGGGATAAGAAGGTCCATCAGGTATCCTGGCCCCATGCCATGTAGGGCTTTAAAGGTAATGACCAACACCTTGAATTGGACCCGGAAGCAAACCAGCACCCAATGCAGCTCACGGAGCAAAGGTGCTATATGTGCTGATCTTGGTGCACCCAGAATTGCCCGCACGGCTGCATTCTGCACCAGCTGTAGCTTCCAGATATTCCTCAAGGGTAGCCCCATGTAGAGCGCATTGCAGCAGTCTATATGGGAGATGACAAGGGCATGAGTGACTGTTCGGAGGGCATCTCGGTCCAGGAATGGACGTAACTGGCGCACAAGCTGAAGCTGCGCAAAGGCCCTCCTGGCCACGACTGCCACCTGCTCTTTGAGCAGGAGTCGTGAGTCCAGGAGGACCCCCAAGTTCCGCACCGGTTCCGAGTGGGGCAGTGCCACCCCATGCAGAACCAAAGATGACAATTTCCCGGATACCGAGGTGCCATCAATCCACAGCCACTCGGTCTTGCCAGGGTTCAGCTGAAGCTTGTTTTTCCCCATCCAGGCCCCCACAGCCTCCAGACACTGAGACAGGGCGGCGACTGCATCACTTACTTCACCTGGGATGGATGGATGGATGGATGGATGGATGGATGGATGGATGGATGGAGATATATATATATATATATATATATATATATATATATATATTCCGAATTTATAAATTAAAGATGCTGAAGCCTGAAATAGGTTTTCTGCAAGAAACTCGTATTCTTTCTGATGAAAAACATTTACTTACAAGGAATTGGATTGATCATATTCATATTAGCAGAAAATTGAAAATAGCCAAAGGAGTGGGTATATTAAGGAATTTCACACTTTATAGTTGAGCAAAATATTTTGGATATCAACAGTTACCATATCATTTTGGATGTTAGAAATGATGATACTTGGAGGACTCTGATTATTTTTATGACTGAACCAGAGATAAACTAGACATTTTACAAGATTATTTTGCTAATCTTTTTAGGCAGATCTTACAGGTTGGGGATTTTAGTTGAATAATGAATTTGTCAATTGACTAAAATAAAGTTTCCAAGAAAACTTTATTTTATTTATTCTATTTACCCAGTTATCCGGGAACGGTTTGATCCTGTTGGACCTGAGGAAATGGACAGGATCCTTCGAGCAGCAAACGCCACCACTTGTCATCTAGATCCATGCCCCTCCTGGCTGGTGAAAGCAGCTAGGGGGGTGACATGTGGTTGGGTCCAGGCGATGGTCAATGCATCCTTGAGAGAGGGGGTGTTTCCAACTGCCTTTAAGGAGGCATTGGTGCACCCCCCCTCAAGAAACCAACGCTGGACCCTATGGTACTGGACAACTTTCGCCCAGTCTCCCACCTTCCCTTTATGGGGAAGGTGGTTGAGAAAGTGGTGGCACTGCAGCTCCAGAGGATTCTGGATGAAACGGATTATCTAGACCCCTTTCAGTCAGGTTTCAGGCCTGGACATGGGACAGAAACAGCATTGGTTGCACTTATGATCTCTGGCGGGATTGGGATGGAGGCAGTGCATCCATCCTAGCTCTTCTTGACCTCTCAGCGGCTTTCGATACCATCGACCATGGTATCCTTTTGGGTCGGCTCAGGGAGTTGGGGGTGGGCAATGTGGTTTTGCGCTGGTTCACCTCCTTCTTCCAGGGCCGGTCCCAATCGGTGGTGATAGGGAGTGAGAGATCCGACCCTCAACCCTTCCTTTGTGGGGTGCCACAGGGTTCAGTTCTCTCTCCACTCCTGTTTAACATTTACATGAAACTGTAATGAAATTATATATTGATTATATATTAAGTTTTATTGTTTAGTTTATATGAATATAAATATATATAAAAGCATAGTTTTAATAGAACCATAAACTGTTTATGAACTCACTGGGGTGTTCAAATTGCTGGTATGCATGAAATGAGGAATGTGTGTTATCAATAGATAACAGTTAGCACAGATAGTGGGTGTAAGGAGAACGTACTGAACAAGAAAGGCAAGGTCAGAACTAACGCTCAACTGGCTGTGACGTATACAGTTTTGACACTGGCTGTGACATATACAATTTTGACACTGGCTGTGACGTATACAGTTTTGACACTGACTGTGACATGAACATATTCAGCTATAAAAAGGATGACCTGCAATTGAAACTCTAGAGGTGCGAGACTCTCCAACGGGAGCAGGGGACGCCCTGAATGTCTGACTCTCAGCCCACTCTAATATGTTTGGCCAACTGTTAGGAGTGGGATGTAAGTATCTGTAATAAAAAAAGATGCTAGTTCTGTAACTGTTGTTAGTATCGATGAGATACTGTTAAGAAAGCTGAAAAGGTGAATGCAAATAGCAACTTGGATAGCCTAGTGAGGCATAATTATTTATATTAAGTTGATGGTTAACCTAATGTATTATTATAATAAGTTTTAGAAGATCTTGTAATTTTATCCATTTATTATTTTCTAATTGTAAATACATGCTTTGCTTTCTGTCCGAATAACACAAGAATAAAAGAAATATTATTGGGCTTTAGATGGAGTAAGTTGTACTCATTAAAGTGGATTTTATGACAAAACCACTGGGTGAGATCATCCGCCACCATGGGATAAGATATCATCAATATGCTGATGATACTCAGCTATATATCTCTGTCCCGGGTGAGGTAAGTGATGCTGTGACTGCTCTTTCTCGGTGCCTGGGGGCTGTAGCGGCCTGGATGGGGTCCAACAGGCTTCAACTGAACCCTGGTAAGACGGAGTGGCTGTGGATTAATGCCTCTTCCCCATCTGGGACATTATCATCTTTGGTACTGGATGGGGTTGCACTGCCCCAGACAGATCCGGTCCGGAATCTGGGGGTCCTCCTGGACTCACGACTCCTGCTCAAAGAGCAGGTGGCAGTCGTGGCCAGAAGGGCTTTTGCACAACTTTGTGTTGTGCGCCACTTACGCCCGTTCCTGGATCGGGAGGCCCTTCGAACAGTCACTCATGTCCTTGTTATCTCCCACATACTGTAGACTACTGTAATGCGCTCTACATGGGGTACCCTTGAAGAGTATCCGGAAGCTTCAGCTGGTCCAGAATGCAGCTGCACAGGCCATTGCTGGTGCCCCTAGATCAGCACATATAACACCGTTGTTACGTGAGCTGCATTGGATACCAGTTTGCTTTCGGGTCCCATTCAAGGTGTTGGTTATCACCTTTAAAGCCCTACATGGCATGGGGCCAGGTTACCTGAGGGACTGCCTCGTCCCCAATATATCTACCCATCCCACCCGATCATGCAGAGAGGGCATGCTCTCTATAAGAGAGTTCCATCTGGCGGGGTCCAGGAGGAGTGCCTTCTCTGCAGTAGCTCCCGCCCTGTGGAACAACTTGCCCCCGGAGGTGAGATTAGCCCCTTCACTCCTGACCTTCCGGAAGAACCTGAAAACCTGGCTCTGCCACCTTGCTTGGGACCAAGGAAGGAATAGTCACTCTTGGGGATGGCTAATACCTTAGAGAGCTCCTCTCCTACATTGGATTAAGTTAGATCATTTTACCATTCTTGCCTCTTGGATTTTAATCTTGTTTTATAATTTCTATTTTTATATTCTATGTATATTTTATGCTTTTTGTTTCTATTATTTTGTTGTAAACCTCCCAGAGTCCCTCCGATGGAGGGAGATGGGCGGTGATAGAAGTTTGGTTAATAAATAAATAAATAAAAATTGTTTACAGAGATGTAATACCATCCACGGTTATATCCAGGAATTTAATTTGCTTAGTATATGGAGACAATTAAATTTGACTAAACAAAAATATATGGAAAAAGCCATTGATATAGAACAAATTAACTTTTTAAAAATATTTTAATCAAATTGATAAGTTAGTTATTAAATTTTAATAGAATGGTCAAACTCCACGGTTCTCTCTTTCAGAGTTGCCACTTTCATATAAGTATGGGGGTTTACATTTACTGATTTTCAGTTATATCTTTGGGCATATTTATTAGCCCCTTGTTTTTTCAAATGAAAATTATATTGAGTATGTACCATTAGGGGCCCAATTGGAGAGATATGATCTGGCCCCCTAAAATCTTGGCTAGTTCTTTGTTCTGAGTATAAAAACTCTGTTGTATTTCTAGCCCTGAAGGCAGTCAGATATGTTTAGACAATATTGGGTAAGAAATTAAAATTTGATCCCTGTTTTCATGAGAAACTGGCCCTTTGGAATAATCCATATTTTAAATGGTAGGGTTTTTCCCCCCCAAGTATGGTCTGAAAATTAGATAGTTAGCTTTAATATAGCATTAATTCATGATACTCTAAACACTTTGGAAAGGTTACAAAAAGTATCTATTTGCCAAAAACAGCTGAATGGCAATATACACAAATAAAGCATTTTAATGTTTCTTGTTTGAACCAGGTGCATTTACTGCCTTGGAAAAATCTTACAATTTAGTGTATTAAATTTTTTTTTAGCGACTAAACCAACTATTCAATTTTATCAACAATTAAAGAATTTTAATAAAATAAATATGACTAATTTTCAAGAAATTAGAACAGGTAATTGGACTTTGCTTTTTTGCCAAATCAATGGTCTCATGTTTTTAACAAATATTAAATACATTTCTTATGATCTTACAATGAGACTGAATTTGTTTTAAAAACAGGTTTAATAAATCCATCAAACTGTGTTAAAAAGAACTTTCTTTTGGAGATACAATAAATTTGGTGTTTTGGTCAACACATGGTTTAGTCATGCCTTTTGGTACCTGTTGGTTAAATATTCTATCTACTGCAAACAAGGTTCTTAGAATGAAGTTAAGATTTAAATATTTAAATATTTTAATGTGTTGGTCAACTATATTCCAAGTACTTAGAATGTATCTATGTATTAACCCCATGAAAATTTTTAGATCTACCATGCCCCAATTGTTTCTAAAAAGACTATAATGTACTCCTAAAAAGACACTTATGTATCAAACATCAAAAGTTGGCTTGATGAAATGTGTCAACTTGCAGCCTTTGATTGGTTCTTTATTGGTGTAAAACAGGGGTGGGGAACCTTTTTTCTGCCAAGGGCCATTTGGATATTTATAACATCATTCGTGGACTGGGGGCGGGGTTTGTGGGAGGGAACCAATCATGTGGAAGGGGCAGGGTTTGCTGGTGGGAGCCAATCGTGCGGAAGGGGGCGGGGTTTGCAGGCGGGAGCTAATCACAAGCACTGGGGGCAGGGTTTGAGGGCGAGAGCCAATCGCGCGGAAGGGGTGGGGTTTGCAGGCGGGAGCCAATCGCGCGGAAGGGGGCAGGGTTTGCGGGTGGGAGCTCCTAGAGGTCCAGACCAAATGATTTCACGGGCCTTATACGGCCCACGGGCCGGACGTTCCCCACCCCTGGTGTAAAGGAAAGACTAAAGACTATGATTTCATGTGGTCAAAGTTCAACTTGTAGTAATTTTCACTTAGTTGTAACATTGCTGTGAATTATTCTTTTGTGGGGAAAGGTCCTTTCGTTTTTGTTTTTTAAGTTTGCATTCTTATGTGGGTTTTTGCCCCCTTCTTGTTTCTAATAACATATAATTTCTCAAAAAAATTAAGAAGGTCTCAAACAATCTGGGACATGGATACCTGTCAGAATGCCTTCCCTATTACAGATATAGTCACTGTGTTTATTAGGAGAGGTCCTGCTATGTATGCTGGGAATACCCAACACCATCTGGCAGCTGCTTGCAGATGGACTTTCTCCATGATCATTCCCACGTTCTGGCATTCTCTCCCCATCAGGTTTGGGAGCATCTAGACTACCGGTGGGGACATGACGGACTGAACAACTGTGCTCGCAGGCTCTGCAGACAGAGCTGACAATGCAGCAGTTTTTTGGGGGGCTCAGGCAGGTTTTTCTTGATGCCCGGGAATGTTTTCATGGACAAGAAAATACTCGGAATCACCCCATTTGTCCTCCAGAATGGCGCCTTGCAGCCAGAGGATTGCAAACAGCGTTTGCGCTAATCCAGTAAGAGATGTCGGGAAGCTGGGTCATCATTTCCAAGCCGCACTGTAGCCTTAAAGGGACATTAAGACCGGCCACCCCATTTCTAAATCACCCACTTTATATCTTTTTAAGTTTATGTACCCTAAGAGAGGCTTTCTACAGCAAGGAGAAGCGATCTCTCTTGGTGCTTATCATTATTTTTTTGGATTAACTTTTTAAAATCTTTTTAAGTTTTGGCTTGTTTCCCATCCTAATACTAAGGAGGACTGAGAGTAAATAATTGCCTCCCTGCTATTATTTCTGTACTGAATTTGAAGATTTTAATATTTTCCTACACGTTGAATCTGCTGTTTTGAATCTTCAGCTTTCTGCTGCCACTTTCTCTGGGGAGCTGCTCGTTATCATACCTTCACTCATGTAAACAGCTTCTGGAAATTTTCCATTAACTCCTACTTTCACTAGTTAAGTACCTAGGGGGCACCATAATCTACTGCCTGAGACATGGAAGACTTCAAGCAGACGTTCTCAGATTTCCGTTCTGAGTTTAAACAGATTCTTCTCGATTCCTGTCAAGTTATTATGCAAGATATTCGGGACATTGTAGAAAACATCAGCTCTCTTATGTGTCATCTGGCTGCGGATGTCGTGGAAGAAATTGAAGAGCTTAACAATGATAGAAATGTTTCTATTGACAGCGAGATTGAGGCTTTTGTCGAAATGCCAGATGACGACTGGATTGTTGGATTGAAGAAACTAAAGGGACAGACCGAATTGCAAATCATAAATGAAATTGTTTTTCTGATGGAATGTTGTGGGAAGGAAGAGGTTGTTATCTATGGGAGGTTTTCTGCTGAGAACTTGGGAGTTTTTAAGGGGGGCAGTTGGGCTATCTGAATTTTTTTAAGAAAAATGCTTTCTGTGTATTGTGGAGATATGTAAACGCTTTGGCTTACTTTGAAGTGGGGTAAGGATTTGACTTCCGGTGGGAATATGGCTGACTGAACGCGAGTGCTGCGGGCAGACCTGACAGTGTGGG
This sequence comes from Charina bottae, assembly GCA_023362775.1. NCBI lineage: Eukaryota > Metazoa > Chordata > Lepidosauria > Squamata > Charinaidae > Charina > Charina bottae. Next base: position 5,717,960 of record JALMGJ010000022.1, read on the forward strand.
TTTTTGGGGGGGGGGGCGCAGACAGAAAATGCTTGGAATCATCCCATTTGTGCTTCGGAACGCCGCCTCATAGCCTGAGGACTGCAACAGCATTAGCTTTAATCTGGTAAGAGGATGGCGGGAGTTGGGGAAGACATCAGTTTCCAGACCACGCTGCAGCCCTAAGGGACAATAGGTCGAGACTTTCCCATTTCTAAATCACCCAATGTATATATTTTTTAAGTTTTTCTACCCTAAGAGAGGCTTTCTACAACAAGAACAAACAAACTCTCTTGGTAAAGGTAAAGGTTCCCCCCGCACATTTGTGCAATCATGTCTGACTCTAGGGAACGGTGCTCATCTCCGTCTGTTAGCCGAAGAGCCAGCGTTGTCCGAAGACGCTTCCACGGTCATGTGGCCGGCATGACGCGCGCGGAACGCTGTTACCTACCCACCGAAGTGGTACCTATTCATCTACTTGCATTTGCATGCTTTCAAATTGCTAGGTTGGCAAGAGCTGGGGCTAGTGCGGGAGCTCACTCCGCAAGCAGGGCTAGGGATTCGAACCTCCGAACTTGTGATCTTCTGATCAACAAGCCTGGCGTCTTACCCGCTGAGCCACCACGCTCCCCTAACTCTCTTGGTGCTTATCGTTATTTCTGGATTGATCTTAAAATTTTCTTTAACTGTTGGCTTACATCCCATTTAAATTTTGAGGACTGAGAATAAATAATCATCTCCCCGTTACTATTTTTGTAATTAATTTGAAGGACTTAACATTTTCCTACACATTGACTTTGCTGTTTTGAGACTTTAGTCTTTCTATCCACTTTCTTTGGGTGCCACAGTTGCTGGTTAGAATACATTTTCTTTTGTCAGTATCACTCAATTTTACTCAATAGCTCTCGGAAGCCTTCTGTTAACCCACCAGCTCCTATCTGTGCTAGCCAAGTATCCAGGGGGCGCCATAATTTACTGCCTGAAACTTGGACAGCCTTAAAGAAATACTCTCAGAGTTTCGTTCTGAGCTTCGTTGTGACTTTAAACAATTTCTCCATGATGCCTGCCAAACTATTCTGCAAGATATTCGGGATATTGCACAAAACATCAGTTTTAAAATGTGTCAACTGGTTGAGGACGCTTTGGAGGAAGAAAAAGAGTTTAATCAAGAGCAAGATGCTTTTATTGACAGTGAGATTAGAGGCTTCGAGGAAATGCCAGGAGACGAATATACTTTGGTGTTGAAGGAGTTAAGACAGTTCGACTTGCAAGATATTGCTGGTTTTGTTTTCCTGAAGGATTGTTTTGGGAAGGAGGCAGTTCTTTTGTGTGGGAGGCTTTCAGCTGAGGAATCCTTTGTAAGGGGAGCAGTTGGGCTGTTTGACTTTTATATGAAAAATGCCTTATGTGTAAAATGGAGACAAGTAAATGTTCTGGTTTATTCTGAGGTGGGATAAGAAATGAAGAATATGTATGTGGATTGACATTAAGGCTTGTATGATTCTATTTTTCTTTAATGATTTGGATTAAGATGTATTCTATTGTTTTTAAAGTTTGTTTGATCTTTTAAGATTTATAAGACATAATAATAAGTGTTCGGTTATAGGTTTAATAGGGTTAAGATTGTTATAATATTATTAAGTATAAAAGTAAAAAATAGAAATGAAGAATATGTATGTGGATTGATATTAAGGCTTGTATGATTCTATTTTTTAAGGAATTGGATTAAGATGTATTCTATTGTTTTTAAAGTCTGTTTGATCTTTTAAGATTTATAAGACAATAATTAGTGTTTGGTTATAGGTTTAATAGGGTTAAGATTGTTATAGTATTAAGTAGAAAAGTAGAACATTTAAATATAATTTGATTTTTATTACAGTGGTTAGAAATATATAGAATAGTAGGAAGGAAATATTAAATACATGGGTTCCTTTTTTGGGGGGAAGTGGGTCTGGAGGTTTATATATTTGTTTATTTCTTTTTATATATATATGTAAGGGGAAAGAGCAATTGTTTTTAGTTTTATAATGTGTAATGGAATGACTTATAGAAATAATGTGATTTTGGTTAGGCATAGAGTAAGGGATTAATTATGGAAACTGGCTTTTAGGCTTCTGCTGAAAACTCACTTCTCACACAGGCCATCCCAATATGAATGTTAGAAGACATTCCCCCACCTTTTTAATTAATATGTTTAATTTCTGTTTCTCCAGGCTTGTTGCTTTACTGAAATAATTCAGAATCTGGATTACCCGTATAAATAGTCCTCGGTTAACAATGGTAATTGGGACCGGAATGTCCATCGCTAAGTGATGCAGTCATAAAGTGCGACATCACATGACCGCGCCACCTAGTGATGGCAGTTCCAGCACTTCCGGTTGCCAATCCCACAATGTTGTTAAGCGCAACATCACATGGTCACCACTTGAGATCTCCTGCCAGCTTCCCTATTGACTTTGCTTGTCACAAGCTGGCAGGGAAGGTTGCAAATGGCAATCACATGACCCTGGGGATGCTGTGACTTCATAATTGCAAGCTGGTTGCCAAGCGCCTGGATTGCAATCATGTGACTGCGAGGACACCGCGACAGCTGCAACTTTGAGGACCAGTCGTAAGTACCACTCATTCAGCGTCATCGTAACTTTGAATGGTCACTGAATGAGTGGTTGTTAAGCAAGAACCACCTGTATTGTTGATTTCATTTTAATATATTTTACTGCTGTTTTTATTGTAAATGGATTTGAGATAATTTGGCATAATACTGAATAAGTAATGTTTCAAGTAGCCCTTGGGCATAAATGTATTTTGGCATTCAGCATGTCCTTACCATTTCTGTATAGGTAAGTTCTGTACAAGCTGGGTTTAGAAAAGGCAGAGGAACTAGAGACCAAATTGCCAATATCCGCTGGATAATGGAGAAAGCCAGGGAATTTCAGAAAAACATCTATTTCTGTTTTATTGACTATTCTAAAGCCTTTGACTGTGTGGATCATAACAAATTGTGGCAAGTTCTTGGTGGTATGGGGATACCAAGTCATCTTGTCTGCCTCCTGAGGAATCTGTATAACGACCAAGTAGCAACGGTAAGAACAGAGCACGGAACAACGGACTGGTTTAAGATTGGGAAAGGAGTACGGCAGGGTTGTATACTCTCACCCTACCTATTCAACCTGTACGCAGAACACATCATGCGACATGCTGGGCTTGAGGAATCCAAGGCTGGAGTTAAAATCGCTGGAAGAAACATTAACAATCTCAGATATGCAGATGATACCACTTTGACGGCTGAAAGCGAGGAGGAGTTGAGGAGCCTTATGACGAAGGTGAAAGAAGAAAGTGCAAAAGCTGGGTTGCAGTTAAACCTCAAAAAAACCAAGATGATGGCAACCAGCTTGATTGATGACTGGCAAATAGAGGGAGAAAAAGTGGAGGCAGTGACAGACTTCGTATTTCTAGGCGCAAAGATTACTGCAGATGCTGACTGCAGCCAGGAAATCAGAAGACGTCTACTTCTTGGGAGGAGAGCAATGGCAAATCTTGATAAAATAGTTAAGAGCAGAGACCTCACACTGACAACAAAGGTCCGCATAGTTAAAGCAATGGCATTCCCTGTAGTAACCTATGGCTGCGAGAGCTGGACCATAAGGAAGGCTGAGCGAAGGAAGATAGATGCTTTTGAACTGTGGTGTTGGAGGAAAATTCTGAGAGTGCCTTGGACTGCAAGAAGATCAAACCAGTCCATACTCCAGGAAATCAAGCCAGACTGCTCACTTGAGGGAATGATATTAAAGGCAAAACTGAAGTACTTTGGCCACATCATGAGAAGACAGGATGCCCTGGAGAAGAAGCTGATGCTAGGGAAAGTGGAAGGCAAAAGGAAGAGGGGCCGACCAAGGGCAAGTTGGATGGATGGTATTCTGGAGGTGACGGACTCAACCATTGGGGAGCTGGGGATGGTGACGGCCGACAGAGGGCTCTGGCGTGGACTGGTCCATGAAGTCACGAAGAGTCGGAAACGACTGAACGAATAAACAACAACAAAGTTCTGTCTGAAAAGAACAAGATACATATTTTTGTTTTTTTAATATGTTAAATGAATGTAAAGACCTATCAGAAAAGATGTATCTATAGCAGCTATTGGATCTGACAAAGAATTCAGATTAGAAAAAAAAAGAAATCAAGGGGGGGCATAATAGAAGCATATATAATTACACATTGTGTAAAATAGGGAGATATTTTTTATCCCTCTCATATAACAGCATTAACCAAATTAATGCTGAAGCTATCAACATCAATTGTTAGAGAACAGGAGTTGAAAGGTACTCTTCACATAAATTTGTTTGTGGTTTCTCATATCTATGACATCGACTGTTGTATAAATAACAGGCTAAATTAGGCAATTTTTGCTCTGATCAAGCACAATTCTTATGTTAATAAACAACAGTTTAGTAAACCCAAGTGTTTTTTAGATTACCATTACAATTCATATGATAATTTTAAAATGAAAGCAAGTGGCAAATATATGTGAAATAGAGTTTGAGTTCAACAACTGAAAAGAAAGTAAACATTAACTGGGCTAATCTTTGCATGAACTTAATTAGTTGCACGAACTACTTAGCTCTTTGGCTCTTTGATCAAGGGAGCTGTGCAGATTCTGAATTATCTCAGTAAAGCAACAAACCTGGAGAAATGCGTTTTCATATACTTAGTAGAAGTAATTCTCAAACCCATGTTTTAATCTTTAAAGCTCTAAACATAGTGGAGTCTATATGACTATCTCTTTCATCCTGAACTTGTCAGATTATTAGGATTTGCAAGAAAGGCATTCTTAAAGACACTTCCATTGCCAACTGCCAATTAATTAGCATATCGGAAAGGACTTTCTTTCATCAAGCCCAAATTCTGGAATGTACTCCCTTCAGAAATACAAGTAGTTCCCATGTTTTCAGTGTTTAGCTGTAATGTGTTAAAGGCACATTATATTTAATATGTCATTTACATTATTTTCATAATTATTTTAATTATTGTGGTTATTTTAATATTTATAGAATCAGTTTATTATTAATAGTTGTATTTTTGTTGTTTTGTTGTTTATTAACTGTATACAACCCTTTGACATTTTTAAGCAGAAAAACTATTAAATAATGAATATTCTTGCTATTATCGTTTATTATATGGATAATGTTTAAAAAGATGAAGAATCACACATGCAGTTTCTATACTTTTTGATTCTTAAGCAATAACAGACCTGCAAAAGCTGTATCATGTGACTTGACCTACTGACCTGTGATTGAGCTGCATTTTTTAATTAACATCTGGAAGAGAGGCTGTTTAGAGAAGCTAGCTCTTCCAATTTACTCTTGCAAGTTGTGAGATGACAAACTCTCTGCTCTAACTCCAATTAGATGATTTCCCTCTTTTGTCTTAGCTAGGCATCCGATACCTGCTAGAGACACTTAATCCTCATTAATATGTAACCTTCTCTTGCTGATGCCTAAACTAAGCAACTCTGGGAATGAAGGGGAAGAGAGAGGTTACAAGGTATAAAACTTGCCAAGGAAAGCAACCCCTTTGTGAGTTGAATTCTGGAGACTGTCCCTGACACTTGGGCTCACCCTGGAAGATTAGGGAAGGACCCCTGGTGCTGTAAGTAATTAATGGAGACAATTTAAATAAACATGATCCATCCTGGCACTTCTTTTAATATCCTCCTGAAAATTCTAATTTAGCCAGCAACACAAGAATTTCAGAAAACACTGAGCACTTAGTAGCTGAAATTATATTTGGAGGTTATATTCCTTTTTGGATGTTAGAAGTCAGTTTCTTTTTTGCTAAGAGTTCATTCATATGGAATTCCTAACATTCCTTCTTCTTAAACTGTTTTATTCCCTCTTCTCTCTGAAACCAAGTGTTAAGGTATTCTTACAAATGTTGATGAATATTGTACAGGTTTGCAAATGGAGCTGAAAGTAAGCTGGAATTGCCTGTCAGGAATGAACAGAATATAAATATCCCAGCCATATTTTATAAATAAACAAGTGCTAAATTTCCAATCCAATAATTTCTAATGATTATTTGACAATGATAGCAGGAGAATGTAACAAACAATAGCAGTTTACTTTATTATGATTCTGTTCAGCCAGAGCATTTTTTTAGAATTCTGAGGAAGTATATTCCTAGCACTTTTTATAAAGTTTTTATACTGTACTTAAACAAGAGATGATTGAAAGCTAGGAACCTGATAGCTTTGCTAAGATTTTTTATAGAACATTGGTACCAATAGTAGGTTTTATTTTATTTTTCAAAATTTTCAAAATTGAAAAGTGTTTCAAAAATATGTATTTTGGGACAATATTTATTAACTGGGGGAAGGGGCTATGAAAAGTATTTCAATAAGAGGTTTAACTGCTGACACTAAACCATCAGTAAGATAATTTAAACATCAGAAAGAAGCAAAATGAACATTTTAGCTGTCCAAATCAAACAAGGAAATTTTGACATTACATTGGAACATGCAACTGGAAAGAGAATGAACATCTCACCAAAATTTATCAGCTATTCAACTATAAGAAAAGGTTTGTATATCCAAACAGACTAACAATATAATGTTTAGTCTAATTTATTGTTATGGACTGGTTGTAGACATTTGAAATAGACTCCTAAATTCTTTTTAAATACCTTATACCAGGGGTCGGCAACCTGTGGTCCGCGGCCCACTGGTGGTCCGTGGGCCATTAGGAAGTGGGCTGCAGGGTGAGCCAGAGCAGCTGATTGGTGGAGGCCCAGAAGGGGAAATACCTCCACCTATCAGCTCACGGCAAAGAAGGGCGGAGGCGGGCCTCCCCTCGCGGCAGTGGCAGCGTGCGTGCGTGCCTTTTTGCCTCCCTGCCAGAACTGAGGGCATTTTCGGGGCAACCTCTGGGGACTCCAAAAATGCCCTCAGTTCCGGTAGGGAGGCAAAAGCCTCGCCGCGCACAGGCTACCGGCCGCTTCCCCTCTGCACAGCTGACCGGTGTGGGAGGGAGCAGGGTGGAAAATCTCCGCACTGCAGGGAAGCAGCCCTGCAGCGTGCACGCGCATGGCAAGGCTTTTGCCTCCCTGCCGGAACTGAGGGCATTTTCAGGGTCCCCTGCCCCTTCGAAGGGGCAGGTTCCGGGGACCCTGAAAATGCCCTCGGTTCCCAGAGCAGCAGGCCTGCAAACCCCACCCCCATCCGTCTGATTGGCTGCCGCCCGCAAACCCCACCCCCATCTGGCTGATTGGCTGCCGCCCACAAACCCCGCCCTGTCTGTCCGATTGGCTGCTGCCCACAAACCCCGCCCCCGGTCCTTGAAAAAAAATTCCGACAGGGGTGGTCCCTGATGGAAAAAAGGTTGCCGACCCCTGCCTTATACTACAATGCAAATTTAAAGTTATCATGACTATGATTAGTATCGGTCAGTTTTCTTGATTTTTAGCTTTAACCCTGCCAATAACTGTTTTGTGCTCAAGTTATTACATAATTTATTTCATACTGTCATATTACATAGTTGTGCTGTGTTTATGCTTTCCGGAAATCTTTGGATGCCTCTTTCTAACTTTGAATTGTTGAGTTAAAAATACTGTATTCTCCTTCATGTTATTCCTTTCTAAAAATTCTTATTTTAAATTAAGGTTAAATATAAAAGCTGCATTGCACATGAGCAAACATTTATTGGTTAAAACACAATGAGTGACTGATCAGTATGGAAAATATCACTATGGAAAATTTTATTACAAAGCAGTCTTAAATAATAAAGAAACAAACTGAAAAACAGAGAGGAAAGTTCAACAATCTAATAATTCTAAGATTGAATGCTCTATTTCATTTCACAGTCTCCTATTTATGAAACCATCAGCTTCATCATAGCAAAGCTACATGCAATCTCATATTTACAAGATTACTTTTATGACAGCAACATTATCACTCTCTTTTTAAACTTTTACCTGGAACAAACATAAGTGAGCCTAAAATTTACTGACATCATTTTAAAAAAATAAACAAAAATAACAATAATTTTATAAAGATTTTAGTTGGGTTGAAAAGTGTAGAAGACAAGACACATACACACTATTCATTATATTTTCTATTCCATGGGGGGGGGAATAATTAGCTCCCTTGCTTAGAGTACAAAAACTGACAGTTAACGAAGTTGCGTTTTCGTTATCATTCCTGGAATAATTAACTGAGCAGGTACATAACTGGCGCCCCCTAACGACGCTTCAACCACAATTCCTTATTTTTAATCACAACAAGATCGTCGTAGACGCTGATAAAAAGAAAGGCGCACCATAAATAAGGAGGTTAAAAGATGAGGCTAGGTTTCGGTTTATCTCATCAGGGCAGTCACACGCGGACTTCGGAAGCCTATTCTGATCACCTCAACAAGGACATTTATTTACACGGTCACAAATCCGTATTAACTCACTAACACTGGATGAGAGAGGCTAACTGGATCCCTGCACGAACGAACATATTGTCCATCTTCACTTCGAGAACACTACCTACAAGATCGGTACCGAATTTAGAAGGGCCCTCTCATGTCATCTTGCAGTGAGAAAGCAAAGGAGCCTAATCGGGAGGAGATGGAGAAGCTCTGAGCTGCAGCAGGAAGAGGAACATTGCACGCGCTACCCTTTCCCAAAACGAAGCCAGGCGGCTCGCTGTTGCCACCAAACAACAGCAGCCCCCGCATCCCTCCGATCTCCACCCCGCTTCAAAAGGGCAGCCTCCCCCAAACGCCATTTTCTGACAAAGAACCAAGTTGGGCTCCCTGGGAAAGCCACGGAAGTGCAAGACAGAGGCAGCGCGCGCGCAACAAGGATCGCCACCGCCGCTCCGCCCGCGCGCCAGCCGTTTGCAGGGGGGCGGGGGGGGGAAGCAGCCTCCCTTCACTTCCCCTCGACCATCGCATACCCGCAGCGCCTGGACAGCGGGGCTATGGAAGAGGCTCGGGACCTACCCACGCCGTATTTTTCCTCCTCCGTTGGGATCCACATGCTGCTCCCCCCGCCGCCGGCGGCGCTGCTCCTGAAGCCGGCTCCCCCCTGCCGGAGTGGAGCTCCGGAGCCGCGATGCTCATTGACGAGCGGAGGCGGCTTTTCCTGACGAGCCCGGGGCCGCTGCTCCGTACAGCCCCCCGGGCACCGCGGCTGTGGTGGCGGCGACGTCTTCTCCGTCTTCACAGGCCAGCAAGTGCGCGGGAGGGCAGCAGCGGGCGCAGAAGCAGAGAGCCTTTCCCCGGAGAGAACTGGCAGATTCCTCAGCACTCGAGAAGGAAGAGCACAGCGCTCCCCCAGGCCGGCTCCGAGGCAGGATGGCCCCTCGCCTTAATCCAGTAGCCACGACAGTCCTGTTCTCGCCGTTCCTCGGCCTGGCTCTCTTCCTTCCCCGATGGTGACGGAGGATGAAGGAACGACGGCAGCCCTCAAACGCTTCCTCGGAGGCAGTGGCGGCGCGACAACGACTGTTGTTGTCTCCACCGCTCCTGCTGAAGGACTCCCGCGCCCACCCACTTGGCAACCAGGCGCATGCGTGGAAGCTCCAGCTGCCGGCCTTCCCGCGCGATCTCCTTCGGCGTTTGGGTCGCGTCCTGCTGCCGAGGCGGGCGAGGACTGGGAGATGCGGGGTCTCCCTTTGCTGGAGTCTTTCCTTGGATATTCGTTTCTTGCCTATCCAAACCACGCTGGCGGGTAAGCTGGAGCTCGCGGGGTCCGCTAGATCCGATGTCCTACAGAAATTAATAGGCTTTGAGAACATAAGCCGACGAAATGCTAGTACTGAAAAGAAGGCTCTGTGAAGTCAAGATGCTTGCTGCCATGAAAAAAAATTGGCTTGAAGGCACAGTTTGTAAAAATGCTCTATCCATCCTAAAAGAATACATTTTAAAACATCAGGAGGAAATGCCGCAATTCCCATATCCCACCCCCACCCCCAACTTTACGGTACAGCTGGTTCATCAACCCTTAGGCCATAGCTTTCCAAACTGTGTGTCGGGACAGCTGCAGTGTCTGGGCGTGTCGCGGCTGCTGCTGCCACCAAGCCCTGCCAGGATTCTGTGCAGGTCCTAGTGCCTGCCTTGTGCCTTGGTGCCTCCAAACCTGCCCTGCCAGGATTCCGCACAGGTCCTAGTGCCTGCCTTGTGCCCTGCTGCCTCCAAACCTGCCCTGCCAGGATTCCACACAGGTCCTAGTGCCTGCCTTGTGCCTTGCTGCCTCCAAACCTGCTGTGATTCCGCGCAGGTCCTAGTGCCTGCCTTGTGCCCTGATGTAAGAGTGTGTCGCGAAATGATGCATGTCTAAAAAGTGTGTCACCAACGTGAAAAGTTTGGAAAGCTCTGCCTTAGGCAGACTCAAGATAGGAGAGCCCATGAATAGGATGGCTTTAACTGTAAGAAGTGAGGTAATATTTTACTTAGAAAAAGAAATGAAATCAGTGTTATAGGATGGGAAATACCTGATTTTGTAATAATATTAGGGAAAAGGATATTGGAATTGGCAGTGGAACATGCCTACCGAAAAGGCATATTCAATTTTAGGTTGCATCAATAGAAGAATAATTTCCAATACACACAGAATAGTAGTTCCACTATATTCTGCCCTATCTTGAGTACTGTCACCAGTTCTGGGCACCATATTTATTTATTTGCTTGCTTGCTTGCTTACTTGTTTATTTGATTTAAGTGCTGCATGACTCCAGGCGGACTCTTGGAGGCTCACAGTATAGGAAACAAGATAAAAAAAAACAATCTAAATAGAAAACAGGAAATAAAATGGCAAATCCAGCCAACAACACAGAAACATATACCCCACATCCAGCACATATTTATAAAAGATTCAGAGAAGTTGGAACAGATGGAGAGAAAAGCACCAAGGATGTTTTTAGAAGAAGAGATGAGGGAACTAGATATATTTAGGCCTAATAAAAGGCAACTTAAGTAGGCACATTTTAACATTTTAGGTACCTAAGGGTGTCACACAGAAGATCAGTCAAGTTCTCAATCATCCCAGAGTGCAGCACTTAGAATAATGGTCTTAAGTTACAGAAAAGCAGGTTCCTGTTGAATGTTTAGAAAAAACGCTTACTAGTAAGAACAGTTTGGCAGTAGAATCAATTGCCAAAGGCAGTGTTGAGTTCCCTTTTATTGGATGCGTTGAAGCAGAGATTGAATGGGAGAATGTTTTAATTTCAATTCCTCCCCTGAGCAGGGAGTTGGATTTCATGGCTCTTTCTTTCTTGCTGATTAGACTATCATGGCAGTGAAAACAATTGTTTTGAAACTGATCAACGTTCTAGAGTGAATTATGGCATTTAGAGTGAAGTGACTCTGAACAGAATGTCAGTACTTAATGTGTGAATAAGCAATAGGTGGTATTTTCATGAATACAGTTTGATTTGGACTACCAGGAAGGCAAATATATTGATAGAACAATAATAAATATAATCAAGCGTGCATAAACAGTGGGTAAAATGGGTCTTGAATTAAAGGACAACCAAAGAATTATCACTCCAGACCAGAATTAGGGTAACTGGTCTTGTATCCCCGGAATACAATTAAATAGTGTGACAAACCTCTACAATGGCAAATCAGAGCAAGGACAACATGCATATGGAATCACAATACATACACAAAACATATACATATACAGCATGATAGATAGGGCTTGAAATAATGTCAAGATATGATTTGAAATAATGGTATAAAAAGTGTCATGCAATGGAAGTTCTAAAGTGGAATCCTAATGAAATGACTGGTAAATAGTGGAATACCTTTTGATTCATAATTTCAGTGTGGCTTGATAATGGAATATCAGCATTTGAAATATAATGGAATTGGACTAACAAACAGCAACATGAGTAAAATAATAGTATCTGAGCCATAATGACTATGAATTTTCATAATCCGGAAGAAAGTGCCAACAGAATGATAGTGTTGAGTTGAAAGAGCAGTGATGCACCTGAATGTAGAGTGGCAAAAAACAAAACATATAGAAAAATAGCAGTGTGATTTCTGTTAGTGGCAGCATAGCATTTCTTTTATGTATGAATAAATTGATGAAATTACAAATATTATGGCACCTAGAAATGTAATCCTGTGGTCTAACAATCTTGTTTTCCTTTCACATAAGATGAATTGGGGTGGGGACTGTCACCTTAATCTGTATTTTCAATCTCATTTTATCTCATCATGGGGAAAAATAAATAATTCCGTAATAATGCCATCCTTGTCATGTCCCCTTTTTCTATTGGAAGAGATTTCAGGGATAGCTTAGCATGAACGTTTTTGCAACAAAGATCAGGAATCTTGATTTTTTCCCCAATTGCTTCCTTTAACCTTTCCAAAGAAAATTATCTCTAATACTTTTTTTTCATATTCCATAAATCACAATCATGTTAACTAAAAATAATGCAATAAAGGCAAACGTAGGGGAAAGTACTAAAATTCCCCATTATCACTTCACAAAACTCTTTATACTGTAAATTCCTCTTACTGAATTGGACCACTCCTAACACAGGAGTGATGGCTAGCAGTGATAGCATTAGGCCTTGAAGAGAATAAAATAAAAATCCTAAACAGAATAAAAGTTAAAGGAATTTTTATGCTGAAATATGTCTTCCACAAAACTTGATTCTATGAATGTTTACAGTACTTGAACATTTCTCATTGAATTTAGTAGGATACTTTCTTGTAAGTATTCTTTCAGCCTTGAAGTTCTGAAAGCTGTCAATTCAATTATTATTTCTGAGTGTAATTTACCACCATCAAAATTATTTCCTCCTGTTGATGCATATATTTCAGAGACATTTGATAGAAATGGAGAACAGCCCAAAAGATCTTTAATGGCAATCATTTGTGAGATAGGATGTTTCATTAGTAATAACTGCTAAATTAATAACTGTGAAAATGTCATTAATGCAAAGTTGCTGTTTTATTAATTAATTAATTAATTTTAATTAAAAGATTTGTATGACCATCCATCTAAGACAGGGCTTTCCAAAGTTTTTCCCGCGGCGACACTCCAACCGGCGTTGGTGTGTCGCCGCGGGAAAACCCGGAAGTGCGGCAGCGCGCAAAAACCCGGAAGCGCTGCTGCTGCTTTCGGGTTTTGCGCACTGCAGTTGGTGTGTCGCCGCGGGAAAACCCGGAAGCGCTGATGATGATCAGCGCTTCCGGGTTGTGTGGCGACACACCAGACTGTGTGTGGCGACACACTTTTGTGTTGCGACACACAGTTTGGAAAGCTCTGATCTAAGAGCACAACTCTGGGTGGCTCACAACAACAACAAAACTACCAAATCTTAAAACCATAAAAATTTTAAAAACCCCTAAAAACCTGACTAAAAACTAATACGCTCCTAGGTCTTGCTGGCCTGGAATTATGTCCCACACTACTGGAGGGCATCAGGTTGGGGAAAGTTATCATAAATGATAAGTGTCTTAGAAGCAGTATCTGAACTGGAATATGCAGGGGCCTTTAATTCAGTTCATAAGCTGTCTTCAATTTTTGCCAAATCATAATCCTGTAGCCTCCTAACAACAGAATGTAAATAGACTGTCATATGTCCAGACCTTTTTTAGACTCTTTGTATTTTGAGCAGCAATAATTAGATGATTATTTGGCTTGATATCCTGACTTAGAAACACTGATTCTTATATAGAGATTCTCTAGTATTGAACAGTTGTTGGGAACAGCCTGGATTCAATCTTCCCAACCCCAAATAGATTAGTAACAGAGCCAGAGCTAACAATACTGATAATTTGTCCAGAATAGTTCTCAAACATTGGCACCAAATCACCATTGCCAATATCATTGGCTTGCTCTTGTATCAGGCAGCTCACTTTCAGAATTGGACCTTGTTTTTACTAGCTCAGCAACAGTATTTCATCTTTCCTGTTTTTCAACAACAAAACCATAAAATCTTTCATGATGAAGAAGACATATAAAGAATTCTAATAACTTGGGAAAAATGATGATGTTGAAAAGCCAGAAATGAGAGGGATGTAAGCATTAGGGCTTATGGAAACATTAGGAATAATGCATACTGGTGATACTAGAAGAAAAAGCATTGCTCTTGAGGATGGCTCTGATCTTACAAGTAAAAGTAGGTGTGGAAGCTTTCCTCCCACTGCATAACAGACTGTGAAGTGCTTCTCAAAGTTAATGTAATGTAAATGAATTTATTGAAGTGTCAAATGATATAATGTTTTTCTTTTTCATTGAGAGCGATTACTGTACATGAAAGGCTGTTATCCATCTTGCTTGGAGACTTGGTATGGGTACCAGGCTTGAACGGTGTAGTATCTTTGCAGCTTTTTACTGGGCCTTCATCTCTGCGGCTAATTATTGGCTCTTTATCTGCAACTTAGCACAATATAACAACAATATGTGTTTTTTAGATATTTTTGTATAGTTTTTAAATTGTATTTGTTGTAACCCGCCCAGAGTCCCTTGCATGGGAGATGGGCGGGGAATAAATCTGAAAAATAAAAAAATAAAAAATAAAAATAATAATAATAAACAATATAACAGTCTTTCAGTAGGGAAAAGAAGATCAGGAACATCATTTAAACCGGTTCCTGTTAGTTGGATAGCAACAGCCAGCAGATATTTTGCACATAGCTTCTAAGCTCATTCACTATAGGTAAGAAAGAACCATACACAATTTATTGAAGCAGTAAGAATTTTCACAGTAACATCTTTATAGCCTTATCATTTGTATATTTATATTTGTATATTTATATTTGTATATTTATTTAAAAGCAACCTTTTCTGAGTTTTCTGAGATTCATTGTTTGTTATATGTTTTTAAGATTGCGTAAAAGTGCATAACTATTATTGGATTACCTCAGATTTTACCAGTTACCAAGGTTTCCCTAGAAATCTGAAATAGGATAGTCTTGAATTTTTCAGGGCCTAAATATAAGAGAATAAAGAACTGGGAGCTTGTAGTAAATACAGTATAAAATGACTAATTGCACCCAGACATTATTCCTTATGCTTTTTCACTGCTGCTACTCCTCTAGATTATTCATGCATTAACTGATCAAAGTGACCTTATACAAAAACTTGACTCCTTTCATCACAATGAGCTTTCTGAGTTTGCTGTTTGCATGGAATTAAATCTCCGTATGTCAAGATATTTCAGCTTGTTGAACTGAATCCTGTTAATATCCAGATGACTTATGGATGTAATAATATTCATACTAATAGTTTTGTCAGTCTTGCTTTTAATTTTCTCCCATTTTAGATAATACCCAACATTAAATAATTGCAACTATAGTATGAAAGTTGTATTTCAGAGTGTTAGTTCTCTGCAATGTTTATATTTTAAAAATAGTAAAAGCCTTAATACAGCATTAGACTTAAAAATGCATGGACATGAGTCCAGACTTAGAATATACGCCTAACCTGCCCCAGCCCTATTGCTGAAATATATAATGCGCCTGAGCATGTCCTATTTTACTATTTTATATTGTATTTTAACATATTGAATGTTCAGCAAGTATATTCCTCACCACATATAGGTTGTACAAACTATGGTTTTATTGCTGTTAAATTCTATAGTTATTTTTCCATTCTGAATGCTGTAATACTTACATAGTAGTTGTTTCATAAGTCTGTTAGTTGTATAAATGTATTGTTTTATTTTCCACAGCATATATGTTCTGTATCTATGTAATGCAGCAGAATGAAGGGTGCAGAGCTCAGTGAGGTTGCTGTGGAAACCTGTTCTGAATCCTTATGCAGTGAAGTTCTGTAGTCTATGATGTCCTAACATAATTTATATTTGGAATACAGTCCAGTTGAGATCAGTACAAAAATGCAAAGTGCAATATTTGCACAGCTTTTCCCTTTACTTAAATATGTTCCTGCTATGATTGACCCTACATTTTCAATAACTTGGGAAGTTATATTACATTTTGTATTGTTACCCACTTTTTTAAAGTAGAATTTATTTCTTTTATAATATGACTGTCTTTCTGCTATAGTGCTGGCAGTTTTGTTAATATTGTCTCCTTCATTCATCACAAGTAATAGTGTTTATGGAGTGGTGATAGTGATGGCATATTTGTTTTACTTAACCGAACATATACTCTTTATTCATCCCAAACATAGCAATTCAGCAACACTTCTTTAATTTGAAGCAAGACTTCTAATGTTGATTTATGTTTCAAAGAAGAGAAATAAGTCTCCATTTCAGAAGGTCCTTTGAAACATGTATTAGGTTCTGTTTTCTAACATTAAAATATTAGTTTTTGCCCAATGGTATCATTCATAAGAACATAAGAACCATGCTGGATCAAATCTATCTCAACTAGCATTATATTTGCACAATTGCTAAATAGATGCCTATGGGAAGCCTGATAGAATAGTACCTTTCTCACTGATTTTGGACGTTATAATTAGGCATCATTAATAGTTGCCATTGAGAATTTTATCCTCCATCAATTTGTCTAATCACTTTTTTTGTTTGGTGAAATTGTTGACTATCGCTGATTGTAGTAGAAAATCCCATAGTTTAATGCTATTCCATGAATCAGAAGCAAGTTCATGATATTCAGTGTTGCTCAATTTCTTCCATATTGATTCAGTGAAGCACCATGTGTGTAAATCACAGCAGAGAATAAAGAAAATTAATTTGATTTTCTGCACAGAATCAGTCCATCTCAAAGGACAAGTGTCAGTATAATACAGAATTATATTACTTAGAAAGACACTGTTGAGGTCTACTATAGAGATTCCTCAGGTGCATTTTATTTTTTAGTGGATGAAAAGGCCAGATAATAATACTTTCTCATTATTCTGTCACTTATCACAATGCCTGTTTCGTATGTTAGTCAGAGCTCTTGCTATAAAATTAAATATTCCATGGTACTTATTTTTAGAAAAGAGTTCATTATTCTGAGGGATACAGTGAATGTAGAGATATAACCATTTTCTGTAGCGCTAGATTACCCGCAGAAAATTGTTACTGGTGTAAATCTTTCTTGATACAAACACTGAAATACAAAAAAATGGCACAGAGCTATCTCCATATGATGCAAAGGAACTGTCCATGGTACTGACTGATACTGTACAAAGCCAGCTAACATTCTTACGATGTTACAAACCAATACTGCATATTATAATTCTATCACTTTGAAAATAGAACAGAAACTAAGTTTATATAAATAATCTGTTGTTATTGAACAGAACCACATAACAAATCCATGTCTGTTTCTGGAATCAGCTACCTAACTTTTGAATTTGTTATATTAAAAAGAATTTTTAAATGAGTAAAAAGCACTTTTCTCCTATATAAAAGTCACACTATAATCACTTGGAAAGTATATTTTAATATTATATGTGATTAATTAAAAATAAAAAGAAGCTTAACATTATATTGGCAAAATTCTCTTTCAAAATACATTGATTAATTGGTTAATTACACCAGCATTTTCAATTTAAGAATTTAAAATAATTTACATTTATTTTTAAAAATAAAAATATTCAAAGAAATCATTCTACTCATTTAATACAAGTACTTAAGAACCTCTTGATGCAATCTTATTTTTTATCATCTTAGTATGATACATAGCAATGAGAATGTTTACATTTTCTTTATATGCAATATCATATAAAATAGTAATTTATATTAATCCCAAATTCTGCAGGGGTTTTTAAGCTATATTACTGTAAACATTTTTTAAAGTATCCATAACCTTTTTTACTTTTTACCTGGGACATTTACAGGAAACAAGATGCTATTAAGAGAGGAAGCATACTAATTTTCATAGAAATCATTGTAGCAATTAACATCTGATTTTATGGCTGTTGTGGGTCTTCCGGGCTGTGTGGCCGTGTTTATATCTGATTTTATATTTAAAATGTGTTCATAATGTAAAGTCTTCCTTGAGTTGAGCTTGACTATGCGGATATATCCATGTTGTTATCTTGGCAACAGTATGAAAGTTATTTTCAATGGTCATCCACCAGGATTTTTTTTTAAATTTCCAGGTCCAAATCAAGGATTCCCCATGGTTTCCCACCAAAGTACCAGCCATATCCAATCCTGCTTAGTTTTTTGAAAATTAATTGAAATTGGCCAAAAGCTGCCATATATTTGTGGTAAATTTGAAGCAAATGAATTGAAGCTTTTTTTTTTTTGCAAAGGAAATAAATGGTGGCAAGAAACAAAGATGCCCCTTCATGAAGGAATTGGATTTTCTGTCAGTAGTATGTATGTATGTATGTGTTTGTTTGTTTGTTTGTTTGTTTATATTTCAAATTTATCACCGTCCATCTCCCCCCAGTGGGGGACTCTGGGCGGTTTACAAAAACACTCAACAATTAAAACCTATAAAAATAAATACAGTCAACCCGTCTAATAAGGTAATTAGATAAAAAATCCAGTGATGGTAAAATCTCATTGAAAAGGGAGGACACTATGGGGCCAACCATCCCCAGGAGGAACTATTACCTCCCTCATCCCAGGCAAGGCGGCAGAACCAGGTCTTTAGAGTCTTCCGGAAGGTCGGGAGTGAAGAGGCCTGTCTCACCTCTGGGGGCAAGATATTCCAAAGTGCGGGCGCTACTGCAGAGAAGGCACGCCTCCTGGACCCCGCTAGATGGAATTATCTTGTTGATGGGATCCGAAGCATGCCCTCTCTGTATGACCGAGTGGGGTGGGTGGATGTTATCGGGATGAGACGGTTCCTCAGGTAACCTGGCCCCATGCCATGTAGGGCTTTAAAGGTGATAACCAACACCTTGAATTGGACCCGGAAGCAAACTGGTACCCAATGCAGCTCGCGCAGCAGTAGTGTCACGTGTGCTGATCTTATAGTACCCATAACTGCCCGCGCGGCCACATTCTGGACCAGCTGAAACTTCCGGATACTTTTCAAGGGTAACCCCATGTAGAGCGCATTGCAATAATCTATATGGGAGATGACAAGGGTATGAGTGACTGTTCGGAGGGCATCCTGATCCAGGAAGAGGTGTAGCTGGCGCACAACCCGAAGCTGCGCAAAGGCGTTCCTGGCCATGACTGCCACCTGCTCTTCGAGCAGGAGTCGTGAGTCCCAGAGTACCCCCAGGTTCCGCACTGAGTCTGAATGGGGCAGTGCTACCCCATCCACCACCAAAGATGACAACTCCCTGGATGCAGAGAGGCCATCAATCCACAGCCACTCCATCTTACCAGTATGAGAAAGAGGAGGAATATAACAAATTAGTTCATCAGTTCTAGAAAGAAAATACAGTTCTTAAACATCTTAGGTAGATAAAACAACCACATAACTTCTTGCAACATCTAAGATTGGGGAATAGGAAACAGTTTAGACTATGATAACTGGAACTGATGGGAGTTGAAATCCAAACTATCTAAAGGGCTCCAGAATGCATGTCTTGTGGCTAATAGTTACAATTTGGAATTTTCCCACCAGAATTCAAATTCTGAGTAGCACACTAATATAAATTAAAAACTCCAATTGGTTTCTGCAGAAATGATTGAAAAACTGCACACAGAACATACATTTATTAATAATGAGGCTATGGAGAGCTTTAGATTTGATCTCCAAAAGATGCTTCAGAGCATGTGGGACCACAATCGTAACACATGTCTGCAGCATCTTTAAGCAGATTTATCATTTCCTAGAACTTCTTGATTGTCCTCCTCAGCTGTCGTGTGATCCTGAGAAAGAGTGTGGCTGCTTTAAAGCATTACAGACAGGTGCTATATTCACATTCACATGCATCCTGAAGCACATTTTGAGGATCAAATCCAGAGAGCTTCACTTCTCTAGTTAATTATTGCTAACAGCAATAATACTGAAAATAAGCCAAGCTTTTTACAGTTTTTTTAAATTTTATAGAGAATTATGTTAAAGAACGGGGAAAATCCCATAGCAACAGCAATGTTAAAGCTACCAGATTCAGGCTGCAAAAATGTGGATGATCACTAGGTGGCATTAAATGTTATATTTTTCTGAATTGCTGTGCTGCCATCTAGTGTTTGTTTAGTTTTTTGTAGCCCAGATTTGGTGATCCTAAACTGGGGGTGGGTAACCTTTTTTCGGCCAAGGGCCATTTTGATATTTATAACATCATAACATTTGAGGGCTGGGGGCGGGGTTTCCAGGCAGGAGCCAATCGCGCGGAAGGGGGCGGGGTTTGCAGGCGGGAGCCAATCGCACGGAAGGGGGCCAGGTTTGTGGGCGGGAGCCAATCACGCGGAAGGGGGCAGGGTTTGTGGGCAGGAGCCTTGAAAACAAATTTGGCTGTGCCCCCCGCCGCCGTGCCTGCTATGCCCGCCGCCGCCATGCCCGCTGCCGTGCCCGCTGCCACGTCCCCCGCCGCCATGCCCGCCCCTGCCACACCCCTACCGCGCCTGCCACCGCGGGCCGGACCAGTTGCTTTCGCAGGCCTTATACAGCCCGCGGGCCGGACGTTGCCCACCCTAAACAAAGTTACTGGTTAAGATGTTCTTGTTAATGTGTTAATTTCATTTGTCAATCTAAAATCACTTTGTTCCTGGGGTAAGGTCAAGATGTCAGTCTGCTCTGGGATTTCTTGACCTTATTAGCAGAGTACACTCATAAAGCTGTTTCTTGTTAACCTGCTAGAAAATATCATCTGCAATCAGTGCAATCAAAGGAAATGTAAGGATTAAAACTTATGTAGAGACCAGTTGTGGGCAACTGCAAATAGTTGTTTTGGCTGGTAAGTAATCTTTTACTAGCCATACCTATGTTTAAACCTGTCAGACATTTACTTTCCTTTAAGATTGGGTGATTGTCCATAAAAATAGTTTGGAGTATGTGTCACCTGTCACATTTAAAGAAATCAGTGCTGTACCATTTTTCTACAGTGAATGTCAATCTTAATAGCCAAAGCAATCTATCACCCACTGCAAGCATGACTGAAATCAATGTCTACTGCATCTCATGTTCACAGTTATCCTCTATAAAGGCTGAAGCTCATGAAGAAAGAACCAGTGTTTCTCAGGCTAGCAGAACCATTATGTAAACTTTGAGTTGATGTCCCTTACTCTGAAAGCCAGGAATAGAATGGCCACATTTCCACTGAATGAAAAGGCTGCTTGTCTAGCAGTGTCATGTCAGTGAGCTTCTGCTGTATACACATTCTTGAATGTTTGGAGAATAAAGATTTATTACCTCGCCAGGTGTGAAGTTTGACAGCAAGATCTGTCTACTTGTTCTGTTCAGGTATGAGACCCCCAGTAACTCTTAAGGAAATGGTTTTATTTTATTATAAAATTATTTCCAAAAGTAAGTCTTTTAAGCACACATTGTAATTTGCTTGAATCAACTGGAACTTCACGATTGGTTGTAATAGGAAAACTTAGCAGTTATGCAGTAACACAAGCTAGAATTCACAACAAGTAAACCAATTCTTCTGGATCAAGGGCAAGGCTTGAGTAAATCTGCAAGACTTAACTTGGAGCTCAGGGTTAGATTCTTCTGAAACACTGAGGTAGGACCAAGCTGGATTACATAATAATGCTAAACTGGATACGCTAGACAAGGTTCTTCAGGAGTGACAGGATACACTGGACTGGAACCACAATGCAAGACCGGACTGGCCAGGCAAAACTGGACTGAGTTCTCTGAACAAGGTTCCTCTGGAGTAGCAAGGAATACTAGACTGGATTCTCTGAACAAGGTTCCTCTGGATCAGCAAGGCAATGCTGGGCTGGATCTGCAGGGCAAGGCTGGGCTGGATTCTCTGGACAAGGTTCCTCTGGATCAGCAAAGGAATACTGGATTCACTGGACAATAATTCCCTGGAGCTACAGTACAATACTGGACTGGATAGACTAGACAAGATACTTCTGGAACAACAAGGCACGATGGCACAAAGCCAGCACGATAAGACTGACCAGTAGCACGCTGATGAGGCTGAGCCAAACTGTCAGGAAGTTGCTTGACTAAGGCTGCGCGCGCATGCACAGTGCGGCGCGGGGGGGCATGCGGCGGCGCGTGTGTGCATGGTGGCGGTGGCAGCAGCTGCCGCCGTGCATGCACGCGCCGCCGCTTCCGGGTGGTGTGGCAACACACCACGCTGTGTGTGACGACACACTTTTGTGTCACGACACACAGTTTGGAAAGCTCTGCACTGGACAATAATTCCCTGGAGCTACAGTACAATACTGGACTGGATAGACTAGACAAGATACTTCTGGAACAACAAGGCACGATGGCACAAAGCCAGCATGATAAAACTGACCAGTAGCACGCTGATGAGGCCGAGCCGAACTGTCAGGAAGTTGCTTGACTAAGGCTGCAGGGATGAACTTGGCTGAAGTGGCTAGACGAGGCCACTGCTGAGGTTTGCTGAAGAACTGCGAGATGAAACCCTGTCTCACTTGGCAAAGGAGCAGTGTGAGTCTCTGATGCAGCTGGGTTCAGTTCAGAAATGAGGCAAGGTTCCGGTTCTGGTTCCGCAGCGGCTACAGGGTAAGAATCCAAAGAATGTTCCTGCTGGACTTCTCCCGAAGAAGCTGTTAGCTTGTTGGAACGGTTGTCACCCGCAATTGGCTGCTTGCTCCACCGTCCTTTTATTCTGTTCTCCGAACTCCTTCTGTCCTCAGGAGCCAATCGGGCTTCCTTCTGCTTGGTGCGCTTCTCAGCCCTCCTTTCCCGTGCATTGATTGGTGCTCTAGACTTAGTTCCTGGTTCTGGACCAATCATCTCTTCAGGATTCTTCCACGCTGCTGGGTCATCCCCAGGTCCAGACTCCTGCACCTGCTCATCACGAGTTGGATCATGACTATTGCACTTTTGACCCTGCACCTGTTCATCATGAGTTCCCCGCGTTGGTTGCTGCACAAGATAAGTTTAGTTTCTGTTGTGAGTTTCGTTTTCCTCTAGCTCAGAGTCAGAGTCGAACTGGACTCTGACACTACTCTTAATTTCAACACCAAAATTAAACAATGGCTCCAGATCTTCTTGCAACCCTGATAACTGTGGATTGATTACCCAGTGACTTGCTTCAATATTAGAATCAAAATGTACCTTATGTGGATCAATTAGCACAGATTATAAACCAGCTAGCCTAGCAAGTGGAGCAGAATCTGTCGCAACCAGCAACTCCCATACCAGTCATGGTCCAAGATCCAGTACCCATTACAGCTTCTATACTCCTTCAACATCAAGCACCCACCATCCTGCCTGACAAATAAGATGGAAGTCTAGCAAATTTGCTACTTCCTCACCAAATGTTAATTATGCATTTCTCTAATATTCCTATATACTGATCTTGAGTAGTGTTTATAATTGATTTAATGACTGAAGGAGCTGCAAAATGGGAGGAATTGTGGAGGGAGAAGAAAAAATGCCACTTTCTCTTTTGCTCTCCCCTTCCCTGCTGCACCCATATGCAGCTCAGAGCTAGCAAGGCTTTGCACTCTGTCTAAGAAAAATTCCACCATGCATACAAGGCTTATGTCTATATTGTGGAGAATATATGAGTGCCCTGCCAAGATCCATCCCCTTCTAAAGTGTCATACTTATGGGCGGGGCACAGTTATAAGGACAGTTCCTAAACATTCCAGATTTGGTCTTTTGGAAACAATATAGTCCTAGCTCCAGGGGCTTTACTCACCTCCAAATTAAGTGGGTTTCACTACATATTCACATATTCATTTCTCTGATTATGCAGACCCAGATGGGCTAAAAATGTAACATTCTAGTATTGGAAATGAACTGGCTTCAGACTTTACATATTCATTGGGTCCAAGATAACATCATTTTTATTTCACTGATATCCAAGACTCAAATATGCAGGGCCTCAAACTCCCATTGCTTATCACTCTGGAGGGGGAGCTTCCTTCTACAAATATTTATTTATTTATTTATTTTTATTTATTATTTGGATTTATCCCCGCCCATCTCTACCATGGTAGACAAATATATATATACTATGCTGATGTTTTTGGAAAGACCCCCATTTCAGCTCTCTAAATGTATTATATATCATTTCTGGAGTACAGATTCTTGCAAAATGCCAGTATCCAATTTCAAATACAGAATTCATTTACCTTAAACAATTTCTCAGTGAGCACTTAAAGAAATACTTGATCTGTCTCTCCTCCCATGCCAGTGCTACCGCCTTTTTTTTTTAAGCAGAAGTCCATTATCTACATGTAGTCCATTATCACAGGCTCCTGAATGGCTACAGAAGGCACACATATTTACCATGTTGGATCTCAGAGAGGCTTACAATTTGATTCACATGAAAGAACGGCACAAATATTTAACTAATTCTCCATGTAGGATGTTTGAATACATGATAATATCCTATTGATTGGTCAATGCCATATCAGTCTTCATGAGACATATTGAATTATATTTTCAGTATTTTTGGATGATTTGAGGAGAGATGTTGATGGAGCCCTGCCAAAAATATCCTTCCTGGGTGTCATGGGAGGCTCGGGCTCAGAGTCCATGGGGGGTTCGGTCTCGGAGTCAGAGTCAGACGACGAGGACGGGTGGCCAGCCTGTCGTAGAGATGGAGGGCAAGCAGACAGCTCTAGATAAACGGCCGCCTGAGCAGTCAGAGGAGGCGGGGCTGGTCAGCGAGCAGCAGGCACAGGAGCCGCTGATTAGTGAAGACGAAGGCTCAGAGCTGCCGCCCCCTCCCAGTGCTCGAGAAAGGAGAGCGGAAAGGAGAGAGGAACAACGGAGGTCGGCAAAGCTATGCGCGAGAAAGTAGCCCCACCCTCCTAAATAAGCTCCACCCAGGTCTGCCTCTATAAAAAGGGAGCTGCAAGCCCAGACTGTTCGTTGGGGACAACCATCTGCTTACCGGACTCCATGTGCCTGGACTCCTGATCGGAAACCTCATGACTTGACTCTTGACTCTTGGACTCACTTGACTAATTGTGTTTTGAATGTGAAACTCCCTTAAGGCAAGCTCGTGGGACTTTTGGGGCTTGTTTATTTATTTTTATTTATTTAATTTATATGACCGCCCATCTCCCCCAACGGGGGACTCTGGGCGGTTCACAATTGTTTCTGTAGTGTGTGTGTGTTTGCGCTCACATTCCCTTGCCACCTGTTCGTTACCTCACAAGTTTACCTCACAAATTTCTCAGCAAAGTTTACGTCACAAGTTTACCTCACAAGTTTCTCAGAAAAGTTTTACAACTGCCTCCCTGGTGTATTGCTTGTGATTGGGCTGGGACAGGACACTGGGGTTCAATCCTATAGTAGCCGTAACACCATGGCCAAGGAAGAGGGATGGCTGCAATCATATGAGAGATCATTGCAGAGACCAGGAGCACAACCCTGGAGATAACCAGTTCCAAGTGTCTATATGTGAAGTTGGGCTGCAGTTAAAGCTAGAGATGCTGCTGTGTACAGACTAGCCAGCTACCTCACCGTGTCCTTCATGAGCTGTTGGATAGCATCTCTGGGCTGGTGTTGGTGTCTCCAAAGTTGCTGGTTTGAATTCAAGTTGACTTGTGAGTTCATGGTATCCATAGTGTGATAGCACCAACACCTGCAGGTTTTGGTTTTCATCTTGGTGCAAATGAGACATGTTCTGAAAATGGAGCTTATTGACATCTATCTTGCCATGAACAGATAACTTTCTGGTCAAACTGCAGATGGCACCGTGAACATCAGTGTGAGTGGAGGTCTACCCAAGGCCTGGGAGCTTTTGTAAACTTTCCTGACAATTTGGTGGACAGGTACATTTCATGCCTGGTCAGCCTCTGATGGAGACAACCCGATCATTGGACAAGATTGTTCCTGTGATGCTTCTGCCCAGATACTAATCCCAGACAGATGAAGCCACAGAAAGATGTTTGGAGGAATGATGGTATAAAATCCAAAGTGGATATGACTGACCACTGGTACAGACCTATGTCTGATCCTACTCAATAGCGATAAGAGTAGAAAAGTATTCACAGACCCCCACCCAGTAGTTCTATTTATTTATTTTTCCTTTTCATTATGTGGTTTTAAATCTTGATACTTTGTGTTGTTTCAATACATTGATATTTGTATAATATGATTGAAAATTATTAACATTCTATTATTTAGATAGCTTAGAATATTGAGAAGAGAAAGAAAAAATATTCTATCGATGTTAATTACAATTTAGGGTGTCAATATTACAAGTATAAATTATTTAGCTTTTTCATCCAAAATTGAGTATAACATTGAAAAAGAATGGCTTTGGGAGTTGGAGGTGGGCAGTAAGGTATTGTGCTGGTTCTCCTCCTTCCTCCGGGGTTGGTTCCAGTTGGTGTTGATAGGAGGAGAGAGGTCCAGTCTATGGCCCCTACTTTGTGGGGTGCTGCAGGGCTTGGTTCTCTCACCCCTCTTGTTTAACATCTACATGAGGCCACTGGGTGAGGTGATCCAACAGTTTGGGGTGAGGTATCATCAGTATGCTTTATATCTCCACCCCGGGCTGTCTGAGTGATGCCGTGGATGTCCTGTCTCAGTGCCTAGAGGCTGTAGGGGCCTGGATGGGGCGCAATGGGCTTTGGCTCAACCCAAGCAAGACTGAGTGGTTTTGGGTGCTTGGGCCTTCCAGTACCAAGGTTTTTCCATCTTTGGTCCTGGACAGGGTGGCACTGCCCCATACGGATCCGGTGCACAATCTGGGGGTCCTCTTGGACTCACGGCTCCTGCTGGAAGAGCAGGTGGCAGTCGTGGCTAAGAGGGCCTTTGCACACCTTCGGGTTGTGCGCCAGTTGCACCCATTCCTGGACAGGAGGCTCTACTCGCTGTCACTCAAGCCCTCATGACCTCCCGTTTGGACTACTGCAATGCACTCTACATGGGGCTGCCCTTGAAGAACATTCGGAAGCTTCAGTGGTACAGAATGCAGCTGCCCAGGTTGTAAATTGTGTTGGCTATTCCGCACATGTAACACCACTGCTTCGGGAGCTGCATTGGTTGCCGGTGTGTTTCCGGGTGCAATTCAAGGTGCTGGTTGTCACCTTTAAAGCCTTTCATGGCTTGGGACCGGGTTATCTGAGGGACCATCTTTTCCCAGTTGTTTCTGCCTGCCCAATCTGGTCCGGCAGGATGGGCATGCTCCGGGTCCCGTCAGCCAAGGAATGTCAGCTGGCAGGGACCAGGAGACGTGCCTTTTCTGCCATGGCGCCTGCCCTCTGGAACATCCTCCCTCCTGAAATTACGATAGCCCCGACCCTTTTGGCTTTTCGGAAGGCCTTGAAGACCTGGCTTTCTGCCCTGGCCTGGGGCCCCAAGTGCACTAAGGGCCCCGTTTCATGGTTGTGCTGACACCGATGGATTTTAATATCTCTTGGCTGTATTTATATTTAATTTTCTGTATTGTTTTAATTGTTTGATTGTTTTTTATTATTGTTAGCCGCCTAGTCATTGGTCTGAGATGGGCAGCTATATAAATTGAATAAACAAACAAATAAATAAATAAAATGTGTTAGGAGTGGGAGTAGAAAGTCCTAAAAGGGTGGAAATTTCTCCAACTTCAGAAGAGAGAGTAGTAGGGAGGGGGAGGGGAGGGGAGGGGGAAAATGTTGTTAGAATGGAATAAGGGGCACAATGGTCTTTAGCCACCCATGAGCAGAGGAAGGGGGAGAGAGATGCACTGGGCACCTCCAGATTCAGGAAGGGGAAGAAGAAAATAGGGAAGGATGTGATTAAGAACTGAAGCTGGCAAGATGGAAATCAGTGGTTCTCAGGCTGGACAGAAGCATTATGTAAACATGGAGCATATCCCTCCTGTCCTCACATCCAGAAATAGAACAATCAAACTTCCACTGACTTGAAAAGATGGGAGGAAAAGGCCTAGAATTAAACCCTGTAGCAGAAATTATATTGTATAGGACTTGAAAAAGTGTTTTGCAAATAGTCTTGTCTGTAGTAAAGCAGTTATCTAGGTCTGTCACATGTACTGTACTGCTAATAGCAAATTCCTAAATATGGGATATAGCATCTGGGTAGTAAGGATTTATTACCATGCCTGGTGTGAAATCTGACAGCCTACAGCTACTAGATCACTGATAATTTGGAGAAATATTTGTTTCTTTTGTAGTCAAAAGGACAAGACCTATTCCAGCTTTATCAATGTAATGTGCATCAATTGCGTTAAAAATACAATTCTCAAAATTCCCAGACAACATGCTCAACTGCTATGCTGACTTGGAATTTTGAAAATTAGAATCCAGTACATTCAACAAGCACTTTTGGGAAAGGCTGGGATAGGTATTCCTTCCCACCTATGCAGCTCTGTGCTTTGTATGCAGGGGAGAAGATCCCCATAAACAGGACAATGGTTATTTCCTCCTCTTCTGAACTGAGTGTGTGTTAACCAAATACACTGGAAACAGTTTGTCATGAACAAAGTAGTATCTGTTTCCAAGAATATGTTCCCTAAATAATATTCCAACCCAGATAGATTTCTTTGCAAGTTGTTACGTTCTGCAGACTGGGGTTAAGGAGTGGCCAATTTTTTGTGTAAATTGTTTGAGTTTGTACCTTGTGTTGTGTGTATGTGCATTTTGTGGCTTAGCATACTGAGTGAGCCTATATATTGCAATTTGTAAGCCATGGTTTATATTTTATAGATATGTAGGAACCCAGCCATTGTGTCTTGTTTAATTAACCATCATTAAAACAAAACATTGTATAGTATTATATGTGAATCCACCATAGAAGAAAACATAACTAAAGCTTTAACGGCACTGTTTCTTGTCGCCATGAATGTTCAAGAATAATTTAATTTGAATAATTAGTAACATTAGACTGTTCACAGAATGAAGTTATACCATAAACATAGCAGGTATTTAGATTTTCAGCTGATGTTAGGTAATACATAATATATAAAATGGAGGATGTTACTGCTGATAAATGGAGTTAATGTGACATGTTCAATTGTAACATATTTCCATAATAACAACAGGTAAATATAATTTTTATTTTCATTTGGTAGTTTTGTGTGCAATGGTAAGATCAAGATATGACATAATAGTATCTTATTTTAAGTGTGTTTGTGTATGTGTGTGTTTCCATGTTTTCAGAGTTATTACACAGCTTAGCTTTTAAGCTTAAGGTACTCTAAAATCCATATAAATAAATTGCATTATAGGTAAAGGTTCCCCCCGCACATTTGTGCAGTCGTGTCCAACTCTAGGGGCCGGTGCTCATCTCCGTTTGTTAGCCGAAGAGCCAGCGTTGTCCGAAGACGCTTCCGGGGTCATGTGGCCGGCATGACATGAGCGGAACACTGTTACCTACCCGCCGAAGTGGTACCTATCCATCTACTTGCATTTGCATGCTTTCGAATTGCTAGGTTGGCAAGAGCTGGGGCAAGTGCAGGAGCTCACTCCATCACGCGGGGCTAGGGATTCGAACCTCCGAACTTGTGATCTTCCGATCGACAAGCCTGGCGTCTTACCCGCTGAGCCACCACGCCCCCTAAATTGCATTAATTGCATTATAGCACAGTCCTAATCATGACATCTCAGAAGAAAGTGATATTGAGTACAGTTGGGTTTATTGCCAGTGTTTGCAGTTTTAATCATTTTCCTTAGGCAGTATGCAAAAATTAATATCTATTTTAAATCAATTCTTTATGGGCCATATATTTAATGCAAGAACTTAATAATTGTACTACTGAGGAATTCACTGCAACTGGATAGGGCTTTGATCATCATGTTAGATGGCTTTAAAAGAAGATTGAACAATTTCAGAAAAGAAAGAAAAAAGAAATAAAGACTCTCAGTGCCTATTAGTTACGATTATTTATTTTATTTTATTTTTTTATTTATTGTTCATATTTCTATCACCACCCATCTCCCCAGACGGGGGACTCTGGGTGGTTTACAATAAAATCAGCAGTTAAAAAACATATAAATATAAAATCAGCTATTATAAATACAAATAAATAAATATAAATATAAAATCCAAGTGGCAATATGATATCATATAGTAGGGAGGATACTACGGTGCTAGCTATCCCCAGGAGGAACTGTTACCTTTCCCGTCCCAAGCAAGGCGGCAGAACCAGGTCTTCAGATTTTTCCGGAAGACCAAGAGCAAGGGAGCCCGCCTCACCTCTGAGGACAGAATATTCCAAAGGGTGGGCACCACTGCAGAGAAGGCTCGCCTCCTGGACCCCGCTAGATGAAATTCCTTTGCCGATGGGGTCCATAGCATGCCCTCTCTGCATGACCTAGATGCTGCATGATTAGATGCTGTAATCAGAATTTAGGAGATGCATGTAACAAGTGGTATACTATTTTTACATTTTATTTGTGCGCTTACCAGAGGTATCTCATTGGTTTTGTGAATAAAAAGATTGCTGGAGTGGAATGGCTTTTAGTCTGATCTAGCAATGATCTTAGGGTATTATTCTTTTCTATTACTGTTATTTAACTTTTTTTATCACAGCTCATATACTTATTTTATGTTCTTTCACTTCTTTATAAAAATCAGGTTTCTAGTGCCAAACTAAACTGGCTTCAATTTAGCCCCAAACTTCTTGTTTTTTATAAGCCAATTAAAACAGTTGTGTTCCATTGTGTCTTTCATGCGAGCTGATTAGGGGTATCATTATAGGAAAGTCCTGAAGAATAATTGGACTGGATTACTTTATTTTACATTTTTACCGTGTGTTTTTATTTCTTATGTTTTACACTGTTCAGAGACTGTCAGGATTTTATTTATTATTTAAATTGATATGACCGTCTGACTCCCCCAACAGGATTGGACAGACTACTGATGTTTTCAAACAAAGAAACAAACAGTGTTCACTTTAGCACAGCCTTGTTAATTTATGGATGGAGGGTAGTTTGTTTGTTTGTTTGTTTGTTTTAAATACACTGCTCAAAAAAATAAAGGGAACACCGAAACAACACAATGTAAGTCCAAGTCAATCACACTTCTGTGAAATCAAACTGTCCACTTAGGTAGCAACACTGATTGACAATCAATTTCACATGCTGTTGTGCACATGGAATAGACAACGGGCGGAAAGCATAGGCAGTTAGCAAGACATCCCCAATAAAGGAGTGGATCTGCAGGTGGTGACCACAGACCACTTCTCAGTTCCTATGCTTTCTGGCTGATGGTTTGGTCACTTTTGAATGCTGGCGGTGCTTCCACTCTAGTGGTAGCATGAGACGGAGTCTACAACCCACACAAGTGGCTCAGGTAGTGCAGCTCATCCAGGATGGCACATCAATGCGAGCTGTGGCAAGAAGGTTTGCTGTGTCTGTCAGCGTAGTGTCCAGAGCATGGAGGCGCGACCAGGAGACAGGTCAGTACATCAGGAGACGTGGAGGAGGCCGTAGGAGGGCAACAACCCAGCAGCAGGACCGCTACCTCCGCCTTTGTGCAAGGAGGGACAGGAGGAGCACTGCCAGAGCCCTGCAAAATGACCTCCAGTGGGCCACAAATGTGCGTGTGGCTGCTCAAACGGTCAGAAACAGACTCCATGAGGGTGGTATGAGGGCCCGACGTCCACAGGTGGGGGTTGTGCTTACAGCCCAACACCGTGCAGGACGTTTGGCATTTGCCAGAGAACACAAGATTGGCAACTTCGCCACTGGCGCCCTGTGCTCTTCACAGATGAAAGCAGGTTCACACTGAGCACATGTGACAGACGTGACAGGGTCTGGAGACGCCGTGGAGAACATTCTGCTGCCTGCAACATCCTCCAGCATGACCGGTTTGGCAGTGGGTCAGTAATGGTGTGGGGTGGCATTTCTTTAGGGGGCCGCACAGCCCTCCATGTGCTCGCCAGAGGTAGCCTGACTGCCATTAGGTACCGAGATGAGATCCTCAGACCCCTTGTGAGACCATATGCTGGTGCGGTTGGCCATGGGTTCCTCCTAATGCAAGACAATGCTAGACCTCATGTGGCTGGAGTGTGCCAGCAGTTCCTGCAAGACGAAGGCATTGATGCTATGGACTGGCCCGCCCGTTCCCCAGACCTGAATCCAATTGAGCACATCTGGGACATCATGTCTCGCTCCATCCACCAACGCCACGTTGCACCACAGACTGTCCAGGAGTTGGGGGATGCTTTAGTCCAGGTGTGGGAGGAGATCCCTCAGGAGACCATCCGCCACCTCATCAGGAGCATGCCCAGGCGTTGTAGGGAGGTCATACAGGCACGTGGAAGCCACACACACGACTGAGCCTCATTTTGACTTGTTTTAAGGACATTACATCAACGTTGGATCAGCCTGTAGTGTTCTTTTCCACTTTAATTTTTGAGTGTAACTCCACATCCAGACCTCCAGTGGTTGCTTACATTTGATTTCCATTGCTTTTTGTGTGATGTTGTTGTCAGCACATTCAACTATGTAATGAACAAAGTAATTAATACGAATATTTCATTCATTCAGATCTAGGATGTCTTATTTCAGTGTTCCCTTTATTTTTTTGAGCAGCTTAGTTTTCAGTAATACTGAGCTGATCTCTTTGCCCTCCTCCAATTTATTTTACTTATTTTTGTCTTGTGTTAAACCTGAAAACCAAGATAGAACATATCAATTTAACTCTATGGTGGGCCATCTCTATGACATGGACTTTTACTCCCCAAACCTTGCTGGAAGACACATTTCTGTTCTACTCTATGCAGATGATGTAGCAACATTTTCAAGAATGCCTATTATTGAACTGAGGGTCCTAGTAGAGTATTGCAAAAAAGACTGTCTCTAACTCAATTATCAGAAAACTAAAATTATATAAATTGCCCAAAGGCCCAAGAACTTTTTATGGAGCAAGATGGCAAGATGGCCACAAGATAGAGCAGGTTTTCTGTTTCAAAGGCTTGGGGGTAGCTTCATTCTGCCAGCAATAGGAAAGCCCATAGGGACCATATTGCCAAAAATGCACAGAGGAGCTCATCTGCCATTCTTAAGTACTGTACCTTAAGGCAACAGGTGACCATTATATATCTGCAGCTCTTAAAATTATTTAAAGCCAAGCCATTAGCACAGCTTTTCTATGGTGTCCAGCTAAGTCCCTTGTCAATTTTCCACCACTATAGCTTATATAATCCAAATGCCTAACAGCAGTCTTTCAAGTCTCTAATTGTGTCTCTAATGCCCCATTGCAACTGGAGATAGGCTTCATGAAAGTGAAGGCTAGAATGTGAGAGGCCATACTCAACTATTGACTCAAACTATCTTTCTTTCCTTTTGGCCTTCCTCACTATGAGCAATGAGTCCTAATCTTCATGGAAACTGTCAGTGGCAACCAAGATCTCCTCGGGTGTTCTGTTTGGAGTATGACCACCAGAACTTTATAGAAATAATTTTATTATATAAAAACTATTTACAATTATAAGTCCATAATACAACTGAACATTACTGGATCAACTGGATGCGCTTGGAGGTAGGCAGCTAAAGTTCAGCACCCAGTAGGATAACAGTTCTGGATCAAGATGCTAGGTTGGTAAGTTCAAACTAGGAAACTCAGGATCAGTTCTGAATTACTGGGAGCAAGGCTGACAAGGCTGGACTGAAGTCTCTGCAACTAGGATTGCAGGATAGATGGGATGAGGTTCTTCTGAATTTTCAGGATACTGGACTGGATTCTCTAGACCAGCGCTTTCCAAACTGTGTGTCGCGACACAAAAGTGTGTCGCCACACACAGCGTGGTGTGTCGCCACACCACCCGGAAGCGGCGGCGCGCGCGTGCACGGCAGCAGCGGCGCGGGATCAGTGGTTCTGCGTTTTAGCGGAGGCTGCCGCCGCCACGCACGCGCGCACCGCCGCACGCCCCCCTGCGCCGCCGCCGTGCATGCGCGCGCCACCGCACGCCCCCCGCGCCGCCGCACACCCCCCATGCCGCCGCCAGTGTGTCGCCAGCGGCGGCACTTTGGAAAGCCCTGCTCTAGGCAAGCTGGATGCTCTAAAGGACTGGACTGGAACTGCAAGGCAGACTGGACTGGTTCCCCTGGAACACTGGACTGGAACTGCAAGGCAGGCTGGGCTGGTTCCCCTGGAACACTGGACTGGAACTGCAAAGCAGACTGGGCTGGTTCCCGCAAGGCAGACTGGACTGGTTCCTCTAGGACAAGGGTCGGAAATGGCGGCTCGCGAGCCACATGCGGCTCTTTGGCCCCTTGAGTGTGGCTCTTCCGCAGCTGAACTCACCCCCGCCCCTTCCACGTGATTGGATCCCGCCCCCAAACTCTTACGCTCTTACGCTCTCTCGCTCTCCAAGGCCGAGGCCACCCGCAGCCGCCCACACCTCGCGCACAGCCCGCGGGGCTCTCTGCCGCTCCCTTCGACAGAGGAGGGACCGGCGTGCCTTGGGAGCTGCTGCTGGTGGCATGTCTGGGCGAGGCGCGTGGGCAGAGCTGCCCGTCTGGCACTCGGGCGCTCCTGAGCCTCTTCCCTTCTCCCTCGCCACGTTCGGGCGTTGAGGCCAGGCAAAGCCGGGCGGTCGCGCAGGGGCGAGGCGGGGAGTCCCGCTCCTGCGCCTACCGCCACATCCGTCCGTTCCCGGCCTCTCTCCCCACATCCGGCGGGTGCCCATGCCAGAATCCCCGCGACCCGGAGGCAGCGACTGCTCGGAGGGCCCCAGCGAGAAGAGGCGTGTGATCCCCGGTGGATCCCTTCGAGGGGCCACGGGGCTTCCCCGCTTTCCTCCCAAGGAGGCCTCGATGGCGCACCCTCCCGCCCCATCAATCCCCCCACCCCGCCGTTCGGCGTCCTCTCCCCCCACTAACCCGAGCCCTGCGGTGGCCGGGGGAGCCGAGCCAGGCTCCGTTCCGGCGGGGCGACTGTAGCGACCGGAGGCGGCCAAGGGGAGAGCAGGCAGCTCTTTGCCCTCGGCGCGCCGCGGGGTGCAGCGGGGCCCAGCGGCGCATCGAGGGCGAAGAGCCACCTGCTCTCCCCTTGGCCACCTCCGGTCGCTACAGTCGCCCCGCCGGAACGGAGCCTGGCTTGGCTCCCCCGGCCACCGCAGGGCTCGGGTTAGCGGGGGGAGAGGATGCCGAACGGTGGGGTGGGGGGATTGATGGGGCGGGAGGGTGTACCCGGCGGGCCTCCCGCGGCCGCTTCTCCAGGAGCGCCAAGGCGGGTTGCAGAGCGCGCGCTGCGCCCACGGGAACGCCTGGTCCCTCCGCTCCCTGCAGCTCCGCCACCAGCCCCAGCAGTGCCGCCCGCCCCGTCCCGCTTCCCGGCCACCTCCGCCGGCTCCGTCCCACCACCGCCCCGGCCAGGCCATGCCCCCTGCG
This sequence comes from Charina bottae, assembly GCA_023362775.1. NCBI lineage: Eukaryota > Metazoa > Chordata > Lepidosauria > Squamata > Charinaidae > Charina > Charina bottae. The sequence continues at coordinate 5,753,166 of JALMGJ010000022.1, forward strand.
CCGCCCTGCCGCTCACGTCCCGGGCCCTTGCCGAGCGCCTGGATGCCGTGGAGCAGCGCCATCTCCAGCCGCAGCAGCCCCTGCAGCCGCTCCTGCGCCGCCTCCGACAGCGCGGCGTCCTCCGTTGAAGGGAGCGGCAGAGAGCCCCGCGGGCTGTGCGCGAGGTGTGGGTGGCTGCTGGTGGCCCTGGCCTTGGAGAGCTGGGGTGCAGCAGGACGGGAGCGTCGCCGGCGGCCCGCGAGGACCGGCCATGGAAGGTGAGCGAGGGCCGGGGCGGCTGGCCAAGCGCAGCGCAGCCCTGTATCTTACCCTTCCACGCGATTGGATCCCGCCCCCAAACCCCGCCCCCTTCCACACAATTGGCTCCCGCCCGCAAACCCCGCCCCCTTCCACACGATTGGCTCCCGCCCGCAAACCTCACCCCCTTCCACGCGATTGGCCCCCGCCCGCAAACCCCACCCCCTGGCTCTCGAGCATTTCAAAATGTGCACGAGCATGTCAAAATGGCTCCCGGCATAAAAAGTTTGCCGACCCCTGCTCTAGGACACTGGACTGAGACTGCAAGACAGACTGGACTGGAACCGCAAGAAACACAATGGGAGCTGCAAGGCAGACTAGGCTACTATCACTAGGCAACGCTACCTGTAAACCAGGCAGGACAGCGTATGATAAACTAGAAAGCCCCCCAATGACAGAACGTGGTGACCCAAGATCGACGCGACAAGCCGTACAAGGATGAGCAAAATACTTAGCTGAAGCGTTGAGACGCTGCTGACGAACACCCGGTACAACCAAAGCTCTCCTGGCGGGGCTTTCTGAGAAACTATGAGCTAACGTTCCGACCCCTATTGTTGCTGAAGTGATCTGGGCTTCTGATGCAACTGAGGTCGATTTAGAAATGAGTTGAAGATCCAAATCTGATTCTGCAGAGGTGACAGGACAGGACTTCAAAGACGAATCTGGCTGGACTTCTCCTGAAGACGCTGTTAGGTCAGTAGAACGTTTGTCTCCGGCGATCGGGTGCTTGCTCTTTTGTCCTTTTATTCTGTTTTTGGCGTGCCTTCTTTCCTCAGGAGCCAATCGGGACTCCCTCTGTTTGGCGTGCTTATCCGCCCGTCTCTCTCTGGCGCTGATTGGTGCTGAACTAGGAAGTAAGTCAGGAGCACCAATCAGCTTCTCAGGATTCTCCCGCGCTGCTGGGTCATCCCCGGGTCTGGACTCCTGCACCTGTTCATCGGGAGACTGATCACTAGCGTTGCACTTTTGAACCTGCACCTGTTCATCACGAGTTCTTGTCGGTTGCTGCACAGGGTAAGTTTCGTTTCTCTGATTAGTTTCGCTTTCCTGTAACTCAGAGTCAGAGTCAAGCTGGACTCTGACATTGGGCCTATCTTTAGGTATTCTACTCAGGATCGGATACAAACAGGCCAAAGCACTTATCAAACAGTGCATAACCACCAGTTGGCCTTAACAGGACCCCAAAATACTGAGCTGATCTCTTTGCCCTCCTCCAATTTATTTTACTTATTTTTGTCTTGTGTTAAACCTTATTTATCTTGCCAGTAAATCCATTAGGTATTCTGCCTCCCCCAAGGAATACCTGACTAACCTGGAAGTCCCTAAGCACAGAAGGGCCTTCACTTTGGTACGATGTCATGCCCTCCCCTCAGTTGTCCTTGAGAGTTGATACAGGAAGACTCCCTACTTGAAACGGCAATACACTTGCAATACAGGAACAATGAAGCATGTGTTTCTGCAGTGCTCATACTAAAGAGACATTTCCCTAGTCTCATCACTACTACATAAATATCCAGGGTGCACAGGACAATTTTACACCTCCCTGTTGCTGTCAGACGCTAACCCTGCCACAATATACAAAACTGCCAAGTTCTGTGCAGTGGCACTCAAAATTTGTTGGATGATGATTTCTGGCTTGTGCTTGGAACTTAGCATTAAAAACTAAAACCTTTTATGCTCCTGTACACCATTTTTACTTTACACACTTTATAATCCCATCCCCTTATGCTGGTCTATGACTGTAATGAAGTTTAAACAAACATAACCAACTATGCGAATAAATTTTATTTCTAAAATGCATGACTAAATGATTTCTCATTTATCTGTGAGAGATACTAGCTTAATATAAATTGATTGGAGTATTTAGCACACAAATCAGTTAGCTAAAATACTGATTTGTAATTGGTTCCAAATCAGGTTAGAGATAAAAATATCATACTAATTGGTTTGCTGAACTATATAGAGAAAGGAGGCCCTGTAGGACACCTAGAGAACTGGTGGTTGTGCAACTTGACATGAAAAAGTCATTTATATGAAATGTAGCACTAGGGATTTTGATACAGTAAAGAATAGCAGATGCAAAGGGATCAGTCAAGAGAGTACCCTGTCTTTTATTACAATGTCATTGTAAGAATTGTCCTTTTGACTAGTAAGTGGTAGGTTTTATTGAGCAATGTTAAGGAGTTTCTATAAAATAAATAATTTCTGGAGCTCTCAGCTTTGTGCTATGATCTGAAGATTAAAGAAAATAAGTAGTTGGAAACTAAGGTGGCATTACAATTTTGTTTATATCAAGGTGTCTATGAAGGTTCTCAGTCATCCAGGTGGAATTGTCTGTAGCTTGAATCATGTCAACTGGATTTCTATTTTCTCTGTGGAAACGTTTCGCTCCTTATCCAAGGAGCTTCTTCAGTCTGAGCAAAGTTGGTAAGGGAATCCTAAATATGTTTCTAGGTAGCTGTGTGACCTTACACCTGGGGGCATGGTTATATTGAGATGTTATTTTAAGTCCTAATATTATCTAAATATCAATATTTTATATCAAGGTGTGGATAAACATGGTTGAGTAGTTGTGTGTTTTGATATCTAACCTGAACTATGTTCACATGTCAACTTTGCTTTGTTTTTTATATTTTAAGCTATCTAAATTATGTTGATAGGCTGCTGTTAAATTTTTATGTCACTTTTTAAAAATTTCAGGCAGATACTTCTGGCAACTTATATTTTAAAAACTTGGACTTGTTATTTGGTGCTAGCAAATTAACCAAGCCAAATTTCAGTAATTATTTTAACCATGATTTTATATAAAAAGCTATTTCTTTTTCCTAGTAATTTTGAAAGGGAAGTGCCACATTCTTCTAAGGAAACTAGAATCCTATTAGCTATGCTATAATTTGTCCAAAGGAAAGGCAATTTTTCATAGCCACATTAAATAAATATTACATAACAGATGTCCATACTCAGCATGGTAGTCCTAGGGATCAGCATGACTCTGAAATATTTGGCAGCCACCCAAACATTATTCTTGTCTATCCTTGGTTCATTTTATCTTGGGTTTCACAGGAGTAATACTTGATGGATTGTACCCATAATGTACTGAACTTCTGTATCTTAAAACAGAAACAACCTATAAACACTGTTGTAAAGATAAAGACAACAATTAAGCATGTTTGTCAGCACTTTGTCTTTTTGCATTAGCAACTGGGAGAAAAACAAATACTATTTTGTGTGCCAGTTGTGTCCCTTCCTCAACTGGAAAGCCCTTCAGACAGTTACTTCATGTCCTGGTCACCTCATAACTGGATTACAGTATTGCAATGTGCTCTACATGAGGCTGCCCTTGAAGACCATCCAAAAGCTACAGCTGGTACAAAATGCAACGGCACAAGCAGTAATGAGTGCCTCCCGCTATGCCCATGTGTCAGCACTGCTATGTGAGCTGAGTTGGTTGCCAGTTGGCTTCTAGGTGCCATTCAAGGTGCTGGTCATTACCTATAAAGCCCTTCATGGCATAGGGGCTGGATACCTGAGGGATTGCCTATCTCCATGTGTGTGTTTTTTTTGCCTGCCCAATACGTTCCGGCAGAGTGGGTGCACTCCAGGTCCCTTCTATTAAATGTTGTCATCCTATGGGACTGAGGCGGCAGGCCTTCTCTGTCATGGCCCCTGCCCTCTGGAACAGCATCCCCCCAGAGATATGGACAGCACCGTCTGTCCTAGGGTTCTGAAAAGCTCTTAAGACCTGGCTTTGGCCTTAGCCTGGGATTGATATGTTTGTGGGGGCCCTGGTTGGTTTGATTTGTTGCTGTTTTATTGTTTTAGTCAGGCTGCCTATGGGGTTGTACGTTTTTAACTGTTTTTATTGTTTTGTGTTTGAAAGCTGCCCAGAGTCTATGGGACTGGGTAACTATATCAAATTTAAATTAATAATAATAATAATATTTCTGGCATTTCACTCTCATCTAAAATGAAATGAAATCTTATGCTTATATGCATATGCATATATAAATAAAACAAACCAAAGGATCATTGAACAAATCAACCTAGAGTTCTCACTTGAGGCACAATGATCAGGTTCAAATTATCCTACTTAGGACACATTATGTGAAGACCTACTCTCTGGAAAACACTCTAATGCAGGGAGAGGTAGAAGGAAAGAGAAAAACAGGACAACCGGCAGCAAGGTGGACGGACTCAGTTACAGTAGCGATGAGTGCATCCTTGGGAGACCTGAAAGAACAGGTTAGGGACAGATCGTTATGGAGAAAATCTACCTATGTGGTTGCTTTTGTTGTTTATTCATTCAGTTGCTTCCGACTCTTCGTGACTTCATGGACCAGCCCACGCCAGAGCTTCCTGTCAGCCGTCACCATCCCCAGCTCCCCCATGGTTGAGTCTGTCACCTCCAGAATATCATCCATCCATCTTGCCCTTGGTCGGCCCCTCTTCCTTTTGCCTTCCACTTTCCCTGTGGAAAGTGGAAATGTGGTTGCTAGGAGATGAAAATGACTTGATGGCATATAATCAATCAATCAATCAATCAATCAATCAATCAATGCATATATTTGTCATTTACATATATTACTGGAAAATATAATAAATGTAATTGAAACAATAAACATTGAGAAAAGAGATTCCCAATGAAGGGATACTTTTATGAATTGGTAAGTATCTTCTAAATTAGTTTCTTCTTTCAATCCTATGCTGTTTGAAGGAGTACTATGCTGAATGTTCACCCATATTGCATACTTTTTGCTAATTATAATATAACAGCTATAGATTGACCTCTTTTCTAAAACAAAATTTATGTTACTCATAGAATTCCTGATATTCCCTCATGCAAAATCTCTGCATTAAAAAGCTGAAAATGCAATTATGTTTTATAAGTTGCACTTCTCAGTACAACTTGGTTGTAATAAGAGGCAAATCTTTATAACTAACCATATATGATTATGTCCCAGGATCTTATAATTTCTTTAATAGTTCTGTACAGAAGTTTCTTTTATACTAGACACATGTAAATGTTGACAAATTACTCCCTTGAACTTTCAGTTATTTTGGCTTCAAATTGATGGGATGAAAGGAGATCACTATGCTGCTCCAATATGAAAATGTGCTCTAGTGGCCTTTTGGTGACCTAATTTAATATAATTGAAGCTTCAGTAGAAATGGGGATAATCTTTGTAAATAGCCCTGAGACCACAGAACACCCTGCACTCTTTGAGCACAAATGCCTGCCATCTTTCTCTAGAAGCTGCAGCTTCATTATGGTAGATTAGCATGTCTTATAAAGACTCACAAGGGAATGTTATTTGTGTCCCATGGGTTTATTTCAGTCGCTGACACCTTGCAGAAATGATAAAAATTGTAGTACATGCTGCCTCTTGAAATTCGGATTTCTCATAAAGACAATTAGTATTTTTCCTGTCTTTTGCCCATGGAAACCAGATTTTTTTCCTTTCCTGTTCAACATTTCTGCATATGGTAGACATGTCATGTATTCAGCTCCAGAGTGTCTCAAGTTGTATATTCTTATGTCAGAGACAGTAGTCCAAAAGCTGAAGCAGGGGAATTATGTTCCTATTTATTTATTTAACATATTTATATGGCTGCCCATCTACCAAGGCACTCTGGGTGGTGAACAGATAAAAACATGACAAATTTGTAATCTATTACATAAAATATATCAAGTTGAGGCCCCTAAAAATCTCATTAGCAACATAACAAATATACCTGCACCCACATCAAAGCTCCATTAACACCCTAGCCCCGATGCCTGGAGGAATAATCAGGTCTTCATGGCCTTCCAGAAAGTCAGCAGGGTCAGGGCTATTCGTATCTTGTGGGGAGGCTGTTCCACAAGACAGGCTCCATGATAGAGAAGGCATGGTCCCTAGGATCCACCAAGTAAGAGTGCTTCACTTGGAGCATGCCCACTCTGTCTGATCTGGTGGGATGGGCAGAAACTGTTGGGAAGAGGTAGTCCTGCAAGTAACCTGATCCCATGCCATGTAAGACTTTAAAGATGACAACCAGCACCTTAGATTGCACCCAGAAGCCTACTGGGAGCCAGTGCAGCTCACACAGCAGTGGTGTTATGTATGCCTACTGTGAAGCGCCCAATACTGCAGGTGCTTCTGCATTCTGGACCAGCTGGAGCTTCTGAATGCTCTTCAAGTGCAGCCCCATGAAGAACACATTTCAATAGTCCAAACTGGAGGTGACTAAGATATGAGTGATTGTGATCAGTGCCTTCTGATCCAGGAAAGAGTGCAACTGGCACAGAAGATGTAATTAGGCAAAGGCTCTCCTGGCTGTGGCTGCCACCTGTTCCTCAAGCAGGAGCTGTGAGTCCATGAGAACCCCCAAATTGTACACCAACTCTATCTGAGGGAGTGTTACCTCATTCATTGTCAATGATGGAAGATCACTGGATATGATCTTAAAACCCACAACCTCTCAGTCTTGTCAGGGTTAAATTGAAGCCATTTCTTCCCTATCCAGACCCAGACAACCTCTGGACACTCAGAAAGCTTCTCAACAGCATCACTTGGATGGCGTGGGGCAAAGATGTATAACTGAGTATCATCAGCGTACTGATGATACTTGACCTTTTGCCAGCAGATGACCTCACCCAGTGGCTTTATGTAGATGTTAAATAGAAACAGGGAGAGAGTTGAACCCTGTGGCATCCGGAAAAGCAGAGGCTAAGGGCTGGATCTCTCTCCTCCTACCAATATCAACTAGAACTGATCTCAGTAGAAGGAAAAGAACCACAGGAGAACTATGCCCCCCACTCCCAACCCCATCAATTGGTCCAGAAGGATACCATGATTGATGGTACTGAAAGCCGCTGAGAGATCAAGGAGGGCCTGGATGGATGCACTTCTCCATCCCAGGCCCACCAGAAGTCATCCACAAGTGTGATCAATGCTGTGTTGGTACTATATCCTGGCCTGAAACTCCACTGTCATGGGACTAGGTAATGTGCTTCCTCCAGAATCCTTTGGAGATGCAAGCCTACCATCTTCCCCCAAAAAGGAAGGTTGGAGACTGGATGGAGATTGTCCAGTACTGCTGGATCAAATCATGACCTCTTGAGGAGGGGGTATTTACAGTGGATAAAGTAGGCATTTCATTATAGTTGCCAGTGGTTGATATAATGCTATCAACTATTGACTTTAAGTACAACAGATTTTTTAAAATATTTATGTAATTAATGCTCTTCATCTAAGACTTTTTAGAATAGCTTACAAAACAAAAGAATATAATGTTTCTATGCTAATGGTAGAAGCTCCTAAACCATTATGGAAAAGTCAGAGTGGCCTAATGTAAAAACAGAAACCTTTTTTTTAAATCATAATCCTCCATAAAATTTATCTTGGTGACAACTACTTCATCCCAAAGGTAATTTAATACTTGGGACATGCTTAGAGTGTCCTTCAGCTGGAATTATTAAAAGGAGAAAGGTTTCTAGCAAAGAGCAACTCATACTCATGAATGGATAAATATCTGCTCCAGTTATAACAAAGAATTATATGTCTAGAGATATCCTCATCATCTGGGACTGTAACAATTAGATCAGGATATAAAATCCTGGGTTTATCCTTAAGAATGAAATACATTAAGTACATAAAAACAACTTTGCTGGATGATGCCAAAGGTGTATCTTCTCCAACATTCTCTTCAACTTAATGACTAATAAACCCCTATAAAAACACACAAACAGGACATAAGTGCAGTAGGATTCAACTGTTTATATTCCACAATAATTCACTTAAGTTGCTAAAGTATCAGGGAATACTGACCACAGTATTTAAATCAGACTTATATAGAAAATTGCCAAAGAAGTTCAGCATGATGTTTGACATTAGTGGAGGAAGCTGCTAAAAAGAGGGGGAAAAGAGCTAATTAGTAAAAATGACCCTAATGGTGGAAATAAGAACACTTGGAGATTACTGTACTCAAAACCATAATTACAGTTGTTAATTTTTTATAATAAAGGCATTTATTATCCTGTCAACCCAACAGTTCGAAAGCTTTGCAAGTAGATAAATGGGTACCACCTTAAGTGGGCTAATTTGCTGGCGTCCTGTCGGGAAGTCGGCACCACCGGAGGAAAGGATCGGAGGAAGATCGAATGGCGGCGGTGACGACGGACCCGGATGTAACAGCTACAGGACGTCAGCAGCCGGCTCAAGGCATCCTGGGAATGGTAGTCCAGAGCCTGAAAGAGTCGGTTCCCTTACCCCCTCCCCTCATGCGCGGTTAAAATGGTGATTGTATAACTAATGTATATATATGCTTGTAAGCCGCCTAGAGTCCTCCATTAGGGAGGGGATAGGCGGGGTATAAATACCACAATAAATAAAAAAATAAAAATTTAGGTCAAAAACTTGTGGCTTCTAGTAGAAAAAAATGGAGTAGCTATATATATTAGGAACTTATAGAACTTGGAAAAACAGATTCAGGATGAAGCAGGGAGATTTTTATTACTACAGTTTCAATTTATGTTCCAAATGATAAAAAGAAAATTTTATGAAATATTTTTTAAATCACTTCTTAAAATTGCAGAAGATGTTTTGATTCTTGGAGACATGAATGGGGTTCTTTCTCCAAATCTTGATAAATCCAGGTTCATAGAAAAAGAGCTCTGGCATACTGCCCAAAATGTTGTAGATTACTTATTATGCTTTCTCTTTCAGATGCATGGAGAGATATATACCCTATAGAGAAAGAATATACTTATTTTTCTCCTTTTCATAAAATTTATTCAAGAAGAGATATATGCTTAGGCTGACCGTATGTCCCGTTTTGAATGGGACAGTCCCATTTTTTTACATTTTCCGTACCGTCCCGTCTTTTTCTTTAAAAACTCAATTTCGTCCTATTTTTGAAGGGATGGAATGCATGCGCGCGCGCGTGCCGGCGTGCATGCCTGCGCGCACGTGCCCGTGCCAGTGTGCGTGCCTGTGCGTGCGTGCCTGTGCACGTGTGCCAGTATGCATGCCAGCGTGCATGCCTGTGTGCATGCTGGTGTGCGTGCCTGCGTGTGCCGGTATGCCGGCACGCACACGTTAGGGTCCCGTTTCCGTCTCAGGGAAATATGATCAGCCTATAATGCTGGATGTCTAATTCACTGTTACCTAAACTTACAGAAGTGGAATTTGCAACACTCACTTATGCAGACTAGAAACAGTGATTTTGAAATTGCCTAGAAGAATCATTGTCTTGAAAAGATGGAGATTGAATGCCTTATTTTTATTACAAGAAGATATCAGACTGAAATGCCAATTTAAATTAGAGCTTCTTTCAAACTAATTCAACTCCCAATGTTTCTTTATTCACAGTATGGGAATCAGTAAAATGTTTACGAAAAGATTATTTCTTTGGCACTGAACAGAAAGAAAGTCATACAAAAACTGAAAGACGCATTGAATTATTTGAAGCAACAAATAAGCAGAATCAAGAAACAAGCAGAATCTGATGTTGGATATAGAACAAAAGTTTAAGGTGATTCATATTTAACTAGACCTTTTGGAAGTAAATGGGAGTTAGAAGAAGGTGAATTACAAGAAGGTGAATTTTGCTGAGCAGAAATATTTCAAGAAAAGTAACAAACCAGATAAATTGTTAGCCCATCAACTGAGAGAACAAGAAAAAAGAACTATAACTTCAATTTGAGATGGCAAGAAGTATGTTTCAATCTCAGAAGAGATGATGAATCAGTTTCTTAAATACTATTCTCGGTAATACACTCCAGGTCAGCCCCCTCCTCAATGATCAACTCACGTATAAGGGGGGCCTTGTTATTTACTGACCTGGCATTAAGAAGCAGCAGCCAAAAGCCAGGGCCTCCATGTAACTGCTGTCCAGGGCCCGGGTCTGAGTGCAGAGGGCCAGAACACACCACCAGTACCAAATGCCGGGGGCATTTTCCCCTAAGATGGCCCACCCTCTGACTCCCACCATGACCCCTCCATCCCGTCACCACCTGAATGGAGCAACCTGCCCTAAATCCCCCAGAATTCCTAGTTTTATTTCACCCCAATCCCGGCCCTCCGGGTTCCCTGGTTAGGGGTCCCTCCATCCAATCATACCACAAGCAGACACCAAACACTCACAGGGTGGTGGCGAGCTCCCCAGCACTCCAACTCTCGCTCTTGGTGCTGCAGGAACTCACCCCCACATCTACCACGCCCCCTCCACCGGCCTCTCTCACTAGCTGGCGGGGGTGCCACACCCGCTTCTCCTCCTCCCTGACTCTCACTCAAGGAGAGAGGATCCCCACATCCATACCTCATCCACTCTTGGGCTCCCTCCCCATCTCTCACACCAGGGAGGGAGTACCCCACTCACCACACTGAAGGGACCCTGACAGGGCACTCCTTATTCCCGTTGACTGGGGGCTCGCTGGAGACTTATAGTCAGCCCGTCGGGTCCACTGGGTCATCGTAAGGGACCACGCTGCACCTCTACTGTTTCGGGGGGATCCGTCTGGACCCGCGGGGCCACTCTACAAGGGGATTCCGTGCTGGCTCCACTTGGCCACCCCAAGGATTTGCCATGCCACCAGGCTGCCTTGCTGCACCTCTCAGGTTTGTTGTGTTACCCGGCCACCACGCCACACCTCCGCTGCTCTGGGGGGCTCCAAGACGAGTCTACTGGGTCTCCCCCAGAGTTCTTCGCAGCGCCTGGGTGCTGTGCCGCACCTCCCAGCCTTGTCACAGTCATCTGTGCCACTCGGCCACCGCACTGCAGCTCCGCTGCTGCATCACTCTGGGAAACTCTGTGGGGATCTGCCCGAGCTTGCTGGGCCGCCCTCCACACCTCGCATTGGGTCCCTCGTGTCCCCCAGGCCACCCCAGATGGTCTTCCTGGCGCTTGGCTGCCGTGCTCTTCTCAGCCTTGTAGCCACTCATGCTGTTCTACTACCACCGTGCTGTTCCGGGAGTCTCCTAGTCTCACCCCCGTCATCTGTGCCGTTCGGCTGCCACACTGCGCCTCCACTACTCCACCGTAACAAGGGGTTCCATGGGGCTCCACCTGGGCTCGCTGGGCTCACTAGACCACCCTCTGCTCTCCAGGCAGGCTTCCCTAGGCCACCCCAGGGAGTCTTCATGGCGCTTGTTGCAGCCGTTCTGTGCCGTTCTGGGAAGCTCCGTGGAGGGATCTCCGGAAAGCTCCGCAGAGCTCCATTTTCCACCTCCAGCCCCCAACGCGCCGACCAAGGAGGTCGGGGCACCCCCAGACATCCACCCCAAGATCACCATCCAGCCAGGTGGGTGAGGTAGGTGCCCCAGGCACCAATACAAGGGCCTCTGTTCAACAGAGAAGCTGGCGTCTGCTCCCAGTCGCCATTTTGGATCTTCCAAAAGCCTAGTCTCATTTCCTAGACTACTGATACCACATCATTGTTCTTTCCTAGTAGCTTATTTGATATCTTCTAACCTGGGGCGTCCCAGTTTCTGGTATCATATTTTTGCTTTTCTTTGGAACCTTTCCATAAAGGTTTGGTGCTAATATTGGAGATCACTAGGTCTTTCTCCAACCCTTCCCATTTACTCAGGCTTGGGACTGGCATTTGGATATGTTGCCATCTATACCAGAGCTTTCCAAACTTTTCATGTTGGTGACACACTTTTTAGACATGCATCATTTTGCGACACACTCTTACAGCAGGGCATCATTTCGCGACACACTCTTACAGCAGGACACAAGGCAGGCACTAGGACCTGCGCGGAATCCTGGCAGGGCAGGTTTGGAGGCAGCCAGGCACAAGGCAGGCACTAGGACCTGCATGGAATCCTGTCAGGGCTCGGAGGCAGCAGCAGCCGCAACACACCCAGACACTGCAGCCGACACACTAACGTGTCCCGACACACAGTTTGGAAAGCTCTGATTTATACATCTGGGTTCTTAGTGTATCTACTGCTCATCAATATATTATTAAATGTGTTGTAACAGCCAGCCCCATTAGGGTGGCTGAACTAATCTGTGGGAACATATTCATAATGTGAAAACCATCATTGTGTTACATCAGGGGTGGGTAACGTCAGGCCCGCAGGCCGTATAAGGCCCGTGGGGCTCCTGCCTAAGGCCCGCGGGGCTCCCGCCTGCAAACCCCGCCCCTTCCATGCGATTGGCTCCCGCCCGCAAACCCCACCCCCCAGTGCTCGTATTGGCTCCCACCTGCAAACTCCATCCCCTGGTCCGCGGAAATCCCAGAAACCCCGACCGTCCCGTCATTTTAAGAAAAATATCCATTTTGTCCAATTTTTTTAAAGTTCCCGCAGTGAAGCGCGCCCGCGCCCACTTTGTCCAGTGAGCCGTGGGTAGGTTAGGGTCCCGTTTTCCCCCCAAGGAAATATGGTCAGCCTAAACAGAAGTGAAGTATAATTTGAGAATGAAGGAAAACTGCTGAAAAACATATCACTATGATTTTTATGTAGTTACATTTTTGTAGTTATACTCCATTATTATATTCTACAAAGCCGAGTAATATTTGACAATTACAATGATGTCAGGTCATAAAAGCCCAGCGAACAGGAAAGGGGTTGGACAGAATAAAGAACATGCACTTTATGGTTTAGACTAATAGTAGAATCAATGTTGCTTAAGAGCAGAAATAAGTATATAAGGTAGCAGTGTAAGGGACACTATAGCATTTGGTTGCATCTGGTACTGAATATTTAATGCTGATTATTTTAGCTCACTTTATATATAGAACTAGAGCAGTGCTTCTCAACCTTGGCAACTTTAAGATGTGTGGACTTCAACTCCCAGAATTCCCCAGCCAGCCATGCTGGCTGAGGAATTCTGGGAGTTGAAGTCCACACATCTTAAAGTTATCAAGGTTGAGAAACACTGAACTAGAGTGTACAGTCCAATAATGAATTTGTATCTTTGTAGTTCTGACTCATACTTACTTATTAGTTACATTTGTTAGGGCTATTTTGAAAATTACTTAGCAAAATTTTTTAAGATACCCTTAGGATCTATTTAAACATTTCAAGTTTTATCATTTTAAACAGATTCCCAAAACAGTTATTTGGAAAAAAAAATGGAGCCCTGTTCAGAAACAATCAGAAATGATACAGTACAATGTATTAATTAATATTAATTTATTAATATTAATGGGAGAGGTTTTTTAATAAACATAAAATCACACATACACATTCACACAAGCATAACTAAGGCAATAGGCTTCATTCTATTACAAAAGCTCATTGTAACTCTAGATCAGGGCTTTCCAAATTTTTTCCCACAGCGACACACTAACCGGCGTTGGTGTGTCGCCGCGGGAAAACCCGGAAGTGCCGTCCTTGTGGCAGCGTGCAAAAACCCGGAAGCACTGCTGCCACTTTCAGGTTTTGCGTGCTGCAGTTGGTGTGTTGCCGCGGAAAAACCCGGAAGCGCTGATGATGATCAGCGCTTCCGGGTTGTGTGGCGACACACCCGACTGTGTGGCGACACACTTTTGTGTCGCGACACACAGTTTGGAAAGCTCTGCTCTAGAGAAAGTAATAGAAATGCACTGGTTTGGTTACCTACAGGAAATTTATGGCTCAATTTCAGTTATGTATATACTGCATAATATAATTCCAGGAATGCCAGGCTAAAAGTCTTTTAGTACAGACCCAACTAAAAATATATCCTTCACTTGCTCATAATATTGTTAACCCCTGCTGATACTTATTGAAACAGATTTATTGTGGTGCAACTTAGGTTAATTTATTTATGTGATGAAACGCTTTTTTATTTCTTAATTTGTGAATAGAATAAATGAGTGAAGAACTGATATTTTCACACTCTAATTCTAACCATTTACAGTGGTTTATCTCTTACTGTACCATCACAGCATTTTTGTCAGGCTAACCCAGTCATGGCAGATGGCATTGCACTTAATGGGATGCATTATCCTCTTATTTGCTAGAATAGTAAATAGTAAAACCGCACTGTTACTCTACATAAAAAATATTAGAAATTGCTCCATATAAGATGACATGTGGATGGTGACATGTGGATGGGTCCAGGCAATGATTAATACATCCTTGTCGGAGGGGGTGTTCCCAATTGCCTTCAAGGAGGCATTGGTGCACCCCTCCTCAAGAAACCGTCCCTGGACCCTACCATTCTGGACAATTTTCGTCCAGTCTCCCACCTTCCCTTTTTGGGAAAGGTGGTTGAGAAAGTGGTGGCCTTGCAACTTCAGAGGACCCTGGATGAAGCGGATTATCTAGACCCTTTCCAGTCAGGTTTCAGGCCGGGATACGGGACGGAAACTGCATTGGTCGCGCTTATGGATGATCTCGGGCGGGATGGAGGTAGTGCTTCCATCCTGGCTCTCTTGGATCTCTCAGCAGCTTTCGATACCATCGACCATGGTATCCTTTTGGGGCGGCTTAGGGAGTTGGGGGTGGACGGCGTAGTTTTACACTGGTTCACCTCCTTCCTCCAGGGCCGCTCCCAGTTGGTGGTGGTAGGGGAGGAGAGATCCAGCCCGCGACCGCTCCTGTGTGGGGTACCGCAGGGCTCGGTTCTCTCTCCTCTCCTATTCAACATCTACATGAAACCGCTGGGTGAGGTCATCCGACACCATGGGATGAGGTATCATCAGTATGCGGATGATACTCAACTGTATATCTCCATCCCAGGTGAAGTAAGTGATGCAGTGACCACCCTGTCCCAGTGCCTGGGGGCTGTGAGGGCCTGGATGGGGAACAACAGGCTTCAATTGAACCCTGGCAAGACCGAGTGGCTGTGGATCGATGGCTTAGCGTCTTGTGGGAAATTATCATCTTTGGTTCTCGATGGGGTAGCACTGCCCCATTCAGAACCGGTGCGCAACTTGGGGGTCCTTTTAGACTCACGACTCCTGCTCGAAGAGCAGGTGGCAGTTGTGGCTAGGAGGGCTTTTGCACAGCTTCGGCTGGTGCACCAGTTGCGCCCGTTCCTGGATCGCGATGCCCTCCGGACAGTCACTCATGCTCTCGTCATCTCCCATGTAGATTACTGCAATGCGCTCTACATGGGGCTACCCTTGAAGACTATCCGGAAGCTACAGCTGGTGCAGAATGCGGCCGCGCGAGCAATTTTAGGTGCACCAAGATCTGCACATGTAACACCACTGCTCCGCGAGCTACATTGGGTGCTGGTTTGCTTCCGGGTACAATTCAAGGTGTTGGTTATCACCTTTAAAGCCCTACATGGCATGGGGCCAGAATACCTGAGGGACCATCTTATCCCCATATTACCGACTCGCCCCACCCGATCATTCAGGGAGGGCCTGCTACGAGCCCCATCAATTAAAGAGTGTCACTTGATGGGGTCTAGGAGACGGGCCTTCTCTGTAGTTGCTCCTACACTGTGGAACAGCTTGCCCCCGGAGTTGAGACAGATCTCCTCCCTCCCGACCTTTAGGAAAGATCTGAAGACCTGGTTCTGCCGCCTGCCATGGGAAGGAGGAAGGGATAGTTCCTCATGGGGGTGGCTTGTCCCTTAATCCTAAAAAGTCCTCCCTTTATTACTCTTTCGTCCATCTGGATTTTATTTTTATAATTATTTATATTAATTGTATGAATTGATGTTTTATATTGTATGTTCTATTTTAATTCTTTTTTGTTGTAAACCGCCCAGAGTTCCCCGTTGGGGGGAGATGGGCGGTCATATAAATTAAAAAATAAATAAATAAATAAATAAATAAATAAATAAATAAATAAATAATATGTGTTATGCTTGTAAGCCTTATCCCGTCAATGTTCAGAATAATACCATGCTGCCATCCTGAGATTCTTCTCTAATGTATAAGAAATACATTAATATACAGTATTAACAGATGAACAAATCCAAGGTGAATATGTTACAGGTGTTTTAAAAATCACTGCATATAGATGATAATTACAAGAAATATAAATCAATTCATTATTTGATTTGTTTTCAATTATGTATTCTACAAGTGTCTCTCTCACACACTATAATTATGCAAAATTGCCTAGAGAACTTCAAGAAAATTATTTGTGTTAAAAGTATATAATTAACTGCAGCCATAATGCTTAGACTGAATGACTAAAGGTAGTCATTCAGCAGGTGGCACTATATTCTTTAAGTCATCTGTGGACAAAACAGTGTCCTGATGCCTGTTACATATTCCAGCAGAAGGAACATTATAGTGGCCAACAATGTTCCTCTAATTTGTGCACCACAATACAAGTATACATACAAGTAAAATGCAAATACATGTAAAAGCGACATGTTAAAATATTTATGCATTTCTTAGTTAAAGTAAAGAAACTAGAAAGTATAATGATGAATCAGTACCCCAGAACTTCTTTTATTGTTGCATCCAATTAATATCGCTGCTGATAAAAATATTTCAAATAAAAAATTTCTCTTAAACAATGTAACAGTAATCTATCCTGTACAGGGGAAAAAATGTTCATAGATCTTTAACAGTGTCCTTTTCTTTTCCATTATTTTGTCAAGTTTTTTGTTTATATGACAGAAGACTACTCGCTAGGTTTGGTAGGCAAAAAAAAACGTATTTCACTGAACTTCCATGCCTCCTTTGCTGGTACAGGTAGTCCTCACTTAATGACCACAATTGGGACAAGCATTTCAGTTGCTACGTGAAGCGGTCATTAAGCGAATCTGATCCAATTTTATGACCTTTTTGTGACAGTTGTTAAGTGAATCACCATAGGCATTAAGCAAACCACATGGTTGTTAAGTGAATCACGCAGTTCCCCATTGATATTGCTTGCCAGAAACTGGCCAGGAAGGTCAAAAATGGCGATCACATGACCACGGGATGCTATGATGATCATATGTGTGAACCGGTTGCCAGGTGCCCAAATCATGATCATGTGACCGCAGGGAGGTTGCAATGGTCATAAGTGTGAGGACCAGTCATAAATTGGTTTTTTCCGCACTGTTGTAAGTCCAAACTGTCACTAAACGAATAGTTTAGTAAGTCCAAACTGTCACTAAACGAATAGTTGTCAAGCGAGGACTACCTGTTTGTTGTTTATTCATTCAGTCGCTTCTGATTCTTCGTGACTTCATAGACCAGCCCACACCAGAGCTTCCTGTCGGCCGTCGCCATCCCCAGCTCCCCCACGGTCAAGTCCATCACGTCCAGAATATCATCCATCCATCTTGCCCTTGGTCAGCCCCTCTTCCTTTTGCCTTCCACTTTCCCTAGCATCAGCATCTTCTCCAGGGTATCCTTTCTTCGCATTATGTGGCCAAAGTACTTCAGTTTTGCCTTTAATATCATTCCCTCAAGTGAGCAGTCTGGCTTTATTTCCTGGAGTATGGACTGGTTTGATCTTCTTGCAGTCCAAGGCACTCTCAGAATTTCTTTCTTCTTTCTTCTTTCACCTTCATCATAAGGCTCCTCAGCTCCTCCTTGCTTTCAGCCATCTAAGTGGTATCTGCATATTGTTAATGTTTCTTCCAGCGATTTTAACTCCAGCCTTGGATTCACCAAGCCCAGCACGTCGCATGATGTGTTCTGCGTACAGGTTGAATAGGTAGGGTGAGAGTATACAACCCTGCCGTACTCCTTTCCCAATCTTAAACCAGTCTGTTGTTCCGTGCTCTGTTCTTACCGTTGCTACTTGGTCGTTATACAGATTCCTCAGGAGGCAGACAAGATGACTTGGTATCCCCATACCACCAAGAACTTGCCACAATTTGTTATGATCCACACAGTCAAAAGCTTTAGAATAGTCAATAAAACAGAAATAGATGTTTTTCTGAAATTCCCTGGCTTTCTCCATTATCCAGCGGATATTGGCAATTTGGTCTCTAGTTCCTCTGCCTTTTCTAAACCCAGCTTGTACATCTGGCAATTCTCGCTCCATGAATTGCTGGAGTCTACCTTGCAAGATCTTGAGCATTACCTTACTGGCATGTGAAATAAGTGCCACTGTTCGATAGTTTGAACATTCTTTAGTGTTTCCCTTTTTTGGTATGGGGATATAAGTTGATTTTTTCCAATCTGATGGCCGTTCTTGTGTTTTCCAAATTTGCTGGCATATGGCATGCATCACCTTGACAGCATCATCTGGCAAGATTTTAAACAGTTCAGCTGGGATACCCTTGTCTCCTGCTGCCTTGTTATTAGCAATGCTTCTTAAGGCCCATTCAACCTCACTCTTCAGGATGTCCGGCTCTAACTCACTGACCACATCGTCAAATCTATCCCCGATATTATTATCCTTCCTATACAGATCTTCCGTATATTCTTGCCACCTTTTCTTGATCTCTTCTGCTTCTGTTAGGTCCTTGGCATCTTTGTTTTTGATCATACCCATTTTTGCCTGGAATTTGCCTCCAATGTTTCTAATTTTCTGTAAGAGGTCTCTTGTCCTTCCTATTCTATTATCTTCTTCCACTTCCACGCATTGCTTGTTTAAAAATAATTCCTTATCTTCTGGCTAACCTCTGGAATTTTGCATTTAATTGGGCATATCTCCCCCTATCACTGTTGCCTTTTGCTTCCCTTCTTTTTTGGGCTACTTCCAGTATCTCAGCAGACAGCCATCTTGCCTTCTTGATTTTCTTTTTCTTTGGGACGTTTTTTGTTGCCGCCTCCTGAACAATGTTGCAAACTTCTGTCCATAGTTCTTCCGGGACCCTATCTACTAAATCTAGTCCCTTAAATCTATTCTTCACCTCCACTGCATATTCCTTAGGAATATTAGTGAGCTCATATCTAACTGATCTGTGGGTCTTTCCTATTCTCTTTAGTCTGATTCTAAATTGTGCAATAAGAAGTTCGTGATCTGAACTACAGTCAGCTCCAGGTCTTGTTCTTACCAACTGTATAGATGTCCACCACCTTTGGCTACAAAGGATGTAGTCAACTGATTTCGGTGTCAACCATCTGGTGAAGTCCATGTATAAAGTCATCTTTTAGGTTGTTGGAAGAGAGACTACCTGTACATTGCAAATTAAGAACTCATAAGTGGCTCTTTTATGTGTTTTTTTCCTTCTGATAAAAAGTTCTTCATGGTGTGGAGAGACATTGGTGAATGGGCAGCCATGTTAATTGAAGAAATAAATGAATTTTCCATCAGAAACATATGTTTGGTTTTTCTGTACCTAGTTTTATAATCCAAATTTGCTAGACAATCAGATGGACAATTTCTGCTTAAAACATCCCAAGGCCATCTTTGAACAACAGTATTTCTTGTTGAATTTCCAACTTGATCAGTCTCATTCAACTTTGCCACAGCAACTTTTAACATCTGCATTCTTGGCCCTCCTTCATTCTTGTTTATTCAGTTTCCTTCTTACAATTTTGTAAGGTAAGTAGATTGAGAGATCAAGACTGACATCAGTGAGCTTTATGACTGAGTGATAATGTTAATCTTATCTGGGATTCCCTAAACCAACAGTAGTAATTGTACCACACTTTCTCTCTTTCAGATTTCCACTTTGTCCTGGCATTTTGAATGAGTGCCCACTGCCACTAAGATCCTTACTGACTAATATGAGCTATTTAATTGCAACCCAAATGCAATGGGTTCCTTTGCATTGTTACTAAAAAAATTAGAATCAGGCACAACTTCCTGAAAGAAGAAAGAATTGTCTGCACACAAGACTCAGATCTCTTACAAATGGGCTGTGTTCTCAACCCCCAACATTGATGAAACATTTGATGAATTTTTTTAATGTAAAACATTTTCTTGTTTAATTGAAAATACCTGAACAATACAAGAAAATACAACTGGGTAAGAAAACTCAGTAGAATTAACAGTCTTTGTACGTATTACCCATTGTTTTGATATGATTTCTGAAATTTCCTTTGCACCCACACTCCATCCCCAAATAAAGGACAGATCAAATATCTGTCTTTTTCCCCCCCTCATCATTATTGGAGGTTTCCACTAGAGACCTCCTATCTAGTATATTTTTCTGGTTCACAATGTACCTTCTGATTTCAGAATAATAATAAACCCTTTCTCTGTGGGTTAAGAACTAATGATACTGACCTATTTTAGTTTCAGTAGTGATTTAGTGGATTCAGCCTAGAAGCCTACAGATGTATTTATTTTTATTCCTTTGATGAACGCTTTCCTAAAGGATGTAGCAATTATTCTTTGAAGGCATGGAGAAATTTAAAGGTAATCTATTATGAGAATGCATATTTGATCAGTTGCTCTATATAAGAGTTTATTATTAAATATTACTTTTTTTTAAGCAAAATGAAAATCTGAAATAGATAAATACTGTACATAGATGGCTGTTGTGGGTCTTCCAGGCTGTGTGGCCGTGTTCTGGAAGTTGTGGTTCCTAACGTTTCGCCAGCATCTGTGGCCAGCAACTTGCACAGGCTCTCTGGCTTTCAGATTTGGGTCTGGGTTTTTCTACATTCCCTTTTCTACTATAAAGCTATACTCACTCTTCAAAGACTGCAAGGGTGTCTGAGTATTGTCTATTTAATAATAATAGCAATAACAATAACATATGACATATATCATGTGAACCCTACGGCGCTTCCGGGTTTTTGCGCGCTGCCACAGCAGCAGCGCTTCCGGGTTTTCTTGCGCGCTGCCGTTGGTGTGTCGCTGCGGGAAAAGTTTGGAAAGCCCTGAAATAGGTAATTGGTAAAGACAGAGGCTGTTTTTAAGGTATTTCTCTATCTTCTAGCTGTTGGAATCCAGCAAATCAAGCATGCCTCATTAGCATATGGGTGATTGCTCTGGGAGGCAAACTCTGTGCTAGAGGAAGCTGCTTGTTGCCCCTCCCACTTCCTCTTCTCTCTCTGATTCTTCCACCGATGGAGTAGGACGCACATGGCTGCTCCTCTCCATGGAGAGGCCATGTGCTAGGCCTCAAGCCCCTTTCTCCACGCAGCCTCTGGCAGCAAACAGGGCCAGAGGTATACAGTTTAGGGAACAGAAAGAACTGAAATCAATTTTCTACTGAAATGATTGTACCTGGACAAAATAAATGTAAGAACTCTTTTGTACTTACTTTTTGTACCTGCAATGTCTAAGTGTGTGTTTCTTTATGCTTGGGTGGGCTAAAAGTGTAAGAATAAGAAACAGAATCTCTCTAACGTGCTCACAGGCTGTGTTTTTAAACAATATTCCTTTTTCTATGCACGAGTTTACACAACGTTAAGCTCTGCTCCATTCACTGGTTCTAACAGGCCACTGAATGAACTTCAAAGGGTTATGGGCCCAAGATTTTGTAGAAAGAGGTTTTGTTTTTAAATGGCAGGAATTTTTCCTTTTTGCCTTGTTTTTTTTTTGAGCAGAAATTTTCTTTTTTGCTGTTTTTGCATGAGCATTGTTGTTCTTGAGAGAATACTCAATCTAGCTACTGAAGAGGTTTCTTACACAAGGAAATAGCCTTAAGCATAAAGGGAAGAATTTTTTTTCTTTTTGAAGTGATTTTTAAATCCTTCTTGCTTAGACAAGATGGCCAGTGTACTCCTGCCTCACAATCCGGTGGTTTTTAAACTAAAACCCGGAGAGTTTTATCCCTGGAAGATATGGGTGGAAAGGCAGGCAAGGATTTTTAATCTGCATAATATTTTGAATGAAGATCCTCCTAGTCCAGATTCAGTAGCATATGCAGACTGGATGGCCAATGATCTTAAGCTCCAAGGCTTGATCATGAATTCCTTAAGTGCACAGATGCTGGTACAAATCCAGCACAGAGATAATGCAAGAGGAATGGTGGAATAATTGTTTAAACTCTATGGGGAAGGAGGAGATTCCCGAGTTGTTAATCTGGTGAGAGAGTTATCCAATTTAAAATTCCAGCCAAATGGAGGCATAGATGAGCATATTTCTAATTTTCAATCATTGCTGCACAAGCTTGCTTGTAATTATGTAATTTTGGATAATAGGATCCAAGTTGGATTTTTGTTGGGATCACTGCCTCAAAATATTTCTAGTTTTGCTGCAAGCTATAGGAGAGCCAGACAACCCCTTTAAGATTTAATTCAGGAATTAAAGTCTGAGTATAGCAGGCAGGCCTCATATAGAAATGCCAAGCAGACCCACAATGAGGCAGGCTATTTTCAAAAGTGCCTCAGGGCAAAGATGGCGGTCTGCAGCATAGGAGCCTTTCAATAACAAAAAAGCTCATCAAGTGCCATTTTTGTGGCAAGATTGGTCACTTAAAGAAAAATTGCTGGGCCAGGAAGGCAGATGAGAAAACCAACAAAGAGAGGGCTCCAGGTGCGAGTCTTCTTGCATTTTCAGCCATAAATAAAAATTGCTCATCCTTCATCTTAGACAGTGGCTGCAATGTGCATATGATTAATGATCCTTCTTTCTTCATTGAATTGAACCCGAGTTCAAAGGAAGAAATCAGCTTAGCAGATGGAACCACAATCCCTGTGGAAGGAGAGGGCTCTGCTCTCCTAAGGTGTGGAAATGGCACCACCCAGAAGGATTTAATTGCTACTAACGTTTTATATGTTCCAGGTGTGAGTTTGAATTTGATAAGCACATCTGCACTGATGAAGAAGGGCCACACTATTCAATTTAAAGGTAACAATTGTGAAATAATGGATCAAAGACGTGTCTTTCTAACAGGATACCTAGATCAAGGTTTAATTTTTCTCAGTTGTGAGAGGCCAGACATGGCATGCATGGCCAGTCATCGAGAAAAGGAGGGTGACAGCGCCATCCTCTGGCACAGACGACTGGGACATAGAGATTCAAATGAAACTCTTCAAATGAAGAAAAATGGATTGGAAAGCAATTTGGAAGCCAAGGACTGTGGTAAGGCTGTTGTAAGGTACAGAACCTACACACAGGGAAATTCCACAAGGCCTGCAATTCCAAAACGAAGCACCAGGCGCTCTAAACAGCCCCTGGAGCCAATTCACACCAAGCTGTGTGGGCCAATCCAAGCAACCGCCCAGAGTTCCCCGTTGGGGGAGATGGGCGGTCATATAAATTAAATTAAAATAAATAAATAAATAAATAAATAAATAAATAAATCTGTTGGGGGTAGCAGACATCTAGCAATGACAACTACTCACACCCACGTTCCAACAGAGAAAAGAACCAAATTAGATTCCCAAGCAAAGGAAGGAATCTTGTTGGGGTGCCCACCGGGAAGCAAGAGAGAAAGAGTTTCAGGTCCCAAGACTGGCTCAATCCAAACTTGCAGAGTGGGACATTTTCATGAAACAGAGCCAAATTGAAAAGCTCTAACCAATAGCTCTACAGAAGGGGGAGGTGATGATTACTTGTTCAAGGTACCTCACCCAGTATTTCCAGGTGCAGCGAGCAGGCAAGCCCAGAGAGAGGACATCGAGCCGGAGACTCTGCCTGAGTCAGACGATGAGGAACCAGAAGGGGCAGAGATGCAGCATCATCCAGACCTGAGTCCTGTTCTGGACCTGAGGCGCTCATCGCGACCCAACAAGGGAGTTCCAGCCAAGCGACTGTCCTACCTCGCAGGAGTGGTGTTGCTGAAAGAGCCTGCATCATGGAAGGAAGTGCAACAGCTGCCACCAGCTGAAGCAAGTAAGTGGAGGAAAGCAGGTCAAGAAGAGTTTGAGGCTCTGCAACACAACAACACATGGACACTCACAAAGTTACCTGTTGACAAAAAGGCCATTGGTTGCAAATGGGTCTTTAAGGCCAAACAGAATGAGAAGGGAGAGGTCCAAAGATACAAAGCTAGACTGGTAGCCAAGGGCTATTCACAAAAGTATGGGGAAGATTATGACCAGACATTTGCACCAGTTGTGAACCACACAACAATTTGACTTCTTTTAAGTCTAGCTGCAAGCAGAAACATGCAAATGGAACATATGGACATTAAAACAGCGTTCTTGCATGGAGAAATTCAGGAAGAGTTGTACATGCAACAACCTGAAGGCTTCACTGATCCAAAGAACGAGCATTTAGAATGACGGCTTCAGAAGGGGATCTATGGGCTTAAACAAGCAGCAGGGGCCTGGAATGTGAAACTAAACCAGATGCTAATAAAGCAAGGTTTCACTCAGGGCAAAGCTGATCCCTGCCTCTACACACGACACAAGAATGGCAGAGGCATGTTCATTCTGACATTTGTGGATGATTTGATTCTCTGTTATGAGGATCAGAGGGACATTGATGAAATTGTGTCCAATTTGAACACGGAAGTAGAGGTGAAACGTCTTGGAAAGGCAAGCTACTCCTTAGGAATATAAATTGACAGAGAGGAGGATGGAAGTTTTCTCCTCTTCACTAGTATCATTAAGACCATGATATTAGACACACTTACCTGGGACTAAGCCATATTGAAATTTTGTGGGACCTCTATTGGCATGCTCAGGCAGCTGTAAGAACCAAAATGGAGCATACAGTTGTTCATTTTGGGTTGCAGATATATTTGGCAAGCTAGTCAATTGTGAGGGTGTTCTACTTCAGTTTCCTGGACAACAGTATAACTGACATGGAATAGCAAAGGATCTATGCATAGATCAGGAGAAAGACAAAATTGAATGCTAATCCCAGTTTATCTCCATGTTAATACGACTAAGATTGGTAGCACAGTTGTTCTAATATTGCCCTGGTTACATGAATAAACATGAATTAACCTTAGGTTCATAGATAGTATTCTCCCTTCCCCCAGGGCACGTCAGAGAAGTTCAGAAATCTTGGCTTTAATCTAATTGCAGTTTATTTCCAGTGAAGATGAATTGTGGATAGTTTAAACCCAGGATTTTGTCCCCCCCCCCCTCTTTTTTGTCAGCCTCTTGGATCGGCAGGAGACATATTGATTACAGTTTAATTTAGTATAACTGAATTTTTTGTATTCCACATTTTGTTTAAGTTAGTGGGTTTTTAAAAAGTAAAATAGGTGCATTTTGCCTAGTAGAGCTTAACATGCTTATTTTACTTGCCATTTCTTTTTTAAACACACAGAAACTTGTGCTAAAAAAATTCATCAATGGAGCAGTCTGGAGACCACAAAAAGGCAGCCCCTTGCCATGTTTTATATGCCCTATTTACACTAAAGTTTAGCAAGATAAATCACAATCAAGTAATAGTTTTTGAACCTGCCTTGTCCCAATGAACAAAACTTTAACCTCGCTTGTCAGATTAAATAATAAACAGCATATTGTCTAAGACCTGCATGCATCAAAGAAGCAGGTGGGGTGTGCACAGACCTACGAGTACAGGGTCAGGTCCATCGTGATGATGGGGTAAGCAGAAAGTGGAAAACTGTCCTAAGTTCTCTAAAAGCTCAAAACTCAAATATTTCTCTTTAGATTATGATAAGTAAATGCACTGAAATTTATACACCTTTATCTTAGAATTTCTGCTGATTTATTTATTCATAAGTGGAGGTTAATACATGTGTTTCAAGGAAAAGCAAAACAAATATCATCACTTAGAATACCTCATTTAAGGCAATTGCACATCCAAGGAGATTTGTAATTATCCGAAAACCATTAATTTTTGTTAAACTCTTGTGGTACGTTTGAGACTCAGCAGAGCAGAACAGAGCTATTTCTATTGAAGCACTTTAAAACAAGCATCAAAATACAGGAGAAAAAAATGTATTAGCTGTATATCAGTGAACCAGGACTACCTTTCCTAGAAGTGAATTACTGTAAATTTTTTAGGATATACTGTATGTTGACATGCGTATCTATTTCTTGGCTCTTTTAGAACTTTTTCTTAATTTAAGTTAATTAAGCAAAAGATCTAAAGTAGTCAAGAAATATATATGTATGTTAACATATATCCTCAAAGAATTACAGTAATTAATCTTAGGAAAACATTTACAGCTTTCTTTACCATAAAGAGGAAAAAAACACTGAGCACAGTCAAAAAATAATTTGTGTCTTATAAATATCACCTCTAAAAACATGTGGTGGATTTTGGCAGTGCTGCTGGTTCTCAGGAAAGAGGGGGCACATTCCAAGGAGGTGGAGGAGATTAGCAGAGGCACAGTCCGGGAGGCAATGGTGGGAAAACAAAGAGGTTCAGGATAGTCCTGCCCTAGAGTCTCCCAGGTTATTTCCCCTTAGGTTAGTTAGAATAGCTTTAGTCTGGCAAGATTCTGTCTGTACGGTGTGAGCAAATAAAGAACTGGAGTTTGAATGCACTGACTCTTCGTCGTTCTTGGGCTGGGCCTGACAAAAATGTGTAACAGGTTTGTGACATTAGCAATCTGAGAGACAGAAGCACTAAGTACTGTGAGCAATTTAAGGAGGCGCTGGTGCACCCCCTCCTCAAGAAGCCGTCCCTGGACCCTACCATCCTGGGCAATTTTCGCCCAGTCTCCCACCTTCCCTTTTTGGGAAAGGTGGTTGAGAAGGTGGTGGCGTGGCAACTCCAGAGGATTCTGGAGGAAACAGATTATCTAGACCCCTTTCAGTCAGGTTTCAGGCCGGGATATGGGACAGAGACCGCATTGGTCGTGCTTATCGATGATCTCTGGCGAGAGCGGGATGGAGGGAGTGCGTCCATCCTAGCTCTCTTAGATCTCTCAGCGGCTTTCGATACCGTCGACCACGGTATACTTTTGGGGCGGCTCAGGGAGTTGGGGGTGGGCGGCATAGTTTTGCGCTGGTTCGCCTCCTTCCTCCAGGGCCGTTCCCAGTCGGTGTTGATAGGGGAGGAGAGAGCTGACCCGCGGCCCCTGATTTGTGGGGTGCCACAGGGGTCGGTTCTCTCTCCTCTCCTGTTCAACATCTACATGAAGCCGCTGGGCGAGATCATCCGTCACCACGGGATGAGGTATCACCAATATGCTGATGATACCCAGTTATACATCTCCATCCCGGGTGAAATAGGTGATGCGGTCGATGCCTTATCTCAGTGTCTGGAGGCTGTGGGGGTCTGGATGGGGAACAACAGGCTTCAACTGAACCCTGGTAAGACGGAGTGGCTGTGGATTGATGGCCCCCCTAGATCCGGGAAGTTGCCATCTTTGGTTCTGGGTGGGGTGGCACTACCTCGCTCGGATCCAGTGCGGAATCTGGGGGTCCTCCTGGACTCGCGACTCCTGCTTGAAGAGCAGGTGGCAGTCACAGCCAGGAGGGCCTTTGCACAACTTCGTGTGGTGCGCCAGTTACGCCCTTTCCTGGATCGGGAGGCCCTCCGAACAGTCACGCCCTTGTCATCTCCTGTATAGATTACTGTAATGTGCTCTACATGGGGCTATCCCTGGAGAGTATCCGGAAGCTTCAGCTGGTGCAGAATGCCGCAGCGCGAGCAGTTATGGGTGCCATGAGATCGGCACATGTAACACCTCTGCTACGCGAGCTGCATTGGCTACCAGTTTGCTTCCAGGTCCAATTCAAGGTGTTGGTGATTACCTTTAAAGCCCTACATGGCATAGGACCAGGGTACCTGAGGGACCGTCTCGTCCCGATAACGTCGGCCCGCCCCACCCGTGCATGCAGAGAGGGCATGCTTCGGACCCCCTCGACAAGAGAATTCCATCTAGCGGGGTCCAGGAGGCGTGACTTCTCTGCGATAGCGCCCGCCTTATGGAATATCTTGCCCCCGGAGGTGAGACTGGCCCCTTCACTCCTGGCCTTTCGGAAGGCCCTTAAGACCTGGCTCTGCCGCCGGGCCTGGGACGACAGAGGCGGCAGTGCCTCCTGGGGTTGGCTGGCCCTGTAGTAATACAATCCATCCTACGGTCCTCCCATCTTGGATTTTATGTAATTTATTATTAGATGTATTTTAGATATTGTTTTTGTATTTTTTAAACTTCAATTGTTGTAACCCGCCCAGAGTCCCTTGCAAGGGAGATGGGCGGGGAATAAATTGAAATAATAAATAAATAATAAAATTTACTTCTGACTAGACCAGAGCTTTCCAAACTTTTCATGTTGGTGACACACTTTTTAGACATGCATCATTTAGCAACACACTCTTACAGCAGGGCATCATTTCGCAACACACTCTTACAGCAGGGCCCAAGGCAGGCACTAGGACCTGCGTGGAATCACAGCAGGTTTGGAGGCACAAGGCAGGCACTAGGTCTTGTGTGGAATTCTGGCAGGGCAGGTTTGGAGGCAGCAAGGCACAAGGCAGGCACTAGGACCTGCTTGGAATCCTGGCAGAGCAGGTTAGGAGGCAGCAAGGCACAAGGCAGGCACTAGGACCTGCGTGGAATCCTGGCAGAGCAGGTTAGGAGGCAGCAAGGCACAAGGCAGGCACTAGGACCTGCGCAGAATCACAGCAGGTTTGGAGGCAGCAAGGCACAAGGCAGGCACTAGGACCTGCGTGGAATCCTGGCAGGGCTCGGAGGCAGCAGCAGCCGCGACACACACAGACACTGCAGCCAACACACTAACGTGTCCTAACACACAGTTTGGAAAGCTATGGACTAGACCAGTGCAGATACACCAACGGCAGCGGTGCGAGGGCGCATGCGTGTGCACGGTGGCGGCAGCCTCGCTAAAACGCGGAAGCGCTGATGGCACGCCGCTGCCGTCATCGCTGCCGCCGCTGTGCACACCACCACTGCATGCACCCCCGTGCCGCTGCTTTGCGACACACTAAACTGTGTTGCGACACACTAAAGTGTGAATTCTGGGTTGATTTGTTCAATGATCCATTTGTTTGTTTTCTTGACATGATATTCTGAGTTTTGTTTAACACCAAAGTTCAACAGCATCAATACGCTTTCTATCCTGCTTCTTCAAAACCCAACTTTGCCTCCATGGAGTGTCAAAGGGAATACCATTGCTTGCACGATTCTGATTTTTGTAGGTATAGACACATCATGGCATCTGAATATCTTTTCCAAGGCCTTCATTGCTACTCCAACAAATGCTAGTCTGCCGTGTATTTCTTGACTACACTTGACTTCATTTACTGTTGATGGTTGATCTTAAAAGGCAGAAACTATTCACCACTTCAATATCTTCATTGTCAATATTAAGGCTGATTGTTGTACCTTTTGTCATTAGTTTGGTCTTCATATTTAATTTTAGTCCCTTTTTTTTCACTGTGCTCCTTGACTTTTATTACTAGAGCTTGCAGATCCTTGAATTTTTGTCTGTCTTCAGCATAGCTCAGGTTATTGATGTTTCTTCTTCCAATTTTAAAACCATGCTCATCTTCTTCCAATCCTCCTTCCCTTAATATATATTATCCTTTGTCAACCTGGACCCAGTCTATTTCACCATGTTCCCTCCATACAGTACTTGGCTTCCTGACCTGTATATACTGTAAGTTTTGCATTAGGATAATGAGATCTTCTGGGGTTCTCATTTTTCTCATTCCACAGCTTGACATGATCAACACAATCAAAGGCCTTTTTATTATCAATGAAACACATATTGACTTCATTCTGATATTCTTTGTCATTCTCAGTTATCTAGTATGCATCAACAATAATGTCTCATGTTCCTTGGCCTTTTCTAAAGCCAGCTTCAACATCTGGCATCCCCTTTTCCATGTAGGGCTCTAATCTGTGCTGGATGATCCTAAGTATTATTTTGCTAGCATGTGAAAGTAAGGATATTGTATGATAGTTTGCATACTCTGTTGGATCTCCTTTCTTTGGTATTGGTATGTAAACTGACCTCTTCCAATCTGTTGGCCACTGTGTCATTCTCCAGATTTGCTGGCATAGCCTGGTTAGAACCTTTACTGATTCTTCTTCTGTTGTTTGGCATATTTCTGTGGCAGTTACTTTATACCAATAAAATAGTTACTTGATTATTTCTGGCTATGTAATGCTTGCCCAATTTTTAAAAAATTGCATCCCTTTGACAAGGTGATTTTAGGAAGAAATCTTTTGAATGTTTTATACTTACCAGATTAAAATTCAATAAAATGTCATTCAAATTAATGAAAACCAATTTAAAAGCCATTGGATTTGCATTTAAATTTTTATTTAAAATATTGCTGAAATTAAAGTTGATATTTTTGTGATATGGTCTGCTAACAGTGATGAATGTGGGAAATATTTTATCTTTGTTTAGCTATTAATCTCATTAAGGTAAAGGTTTTCCCCTGCACAGTCGTGTCCGAAGAGCCAGCGCTGTCTGAAGACGCTTCCGCGGTCATGTGGCCGGCATGACGCGCGTGGAACGCTGTTACCATCCCACCGAAGTGGTACCTATTTATATACTTGCATTTACATGCTTTCAAATTGCTAGGTTGGCAATTGCTGGGGCAAGTGCGGGAGCTCATTCCGGCACGTGGCACTCGGGTCTCGATTAATCTCATTAGCCCTTTCTTTTTTTAGAAAGCTGTTCAAAGATTTACAGTGAAAACCTTATGCAGATCCACCCTGTATTAATGCTATTAATTTCAGGTAGGGCTTAGCCCCTAACGAATGCCCATAAATTTGCAGTTTGTTTGTTTGTTTGTTTGTTTGTTTATAATTCCATCTATATAACCGCCCTATCTCCCCCGAAGGGGACTCTGGGCGGTTTACAGTCAATAATTAAAATAAGTAAAAATATAATACAATACATATAAATACAAATAAATTAACAATAAAATCCAAGAGGGAATAAAATTGTTCTTAAAAGGGCTCTATGGGACCAGCCATCCCCAGGAGGAGCTGTTACCCTTCCCATCCTAGGCGAGGCGGCAGAACCAGGTCTTTAAGTTCTTCTGGAAGGCCGGGAGCAATGGGGCCTGCCTCACCTCTGGGGGTAGAATGTTCCAAAGGGCGGGCGCCACCACAGAGAAGGCCCGCCTTCTGGACCCCAGAAGCTTGGTGAATTATTGAAATCATATTCTCCTAAGATTGTTTTGCATACTTGTATATATAATTAAGAATGTCATCCAATACATGTTGGCTCAAAAATGTTCTGTTGGGTTCAGTAGAACTGGACATAGGATAGCAGTTTAAATTTATTAAACTAACCAATCTTGTGCTTTTTCCCAAACAAAAGGCTGTCTAGTTTCTGTGTGAATACATCCAATGAAAGGGACCTCATCACCATTCTGAGTAATTCATTCCACTGTCAAACTGCTCTTACTATTAGAAAGCTTTTTCTATCATTCAGTTGGAATCTCACTTTGTAACTTAAATCCATTATTCTGTGACCTGTATTTTGGAACAGCAGAGAACAAGCATTGACTCTTTTTTATGTGAGGTATTTGAAGAGTGCTCTTATATACCCCTTCCATCACCTTTTCTCAATGCTAGGCGTACTCATCTCCTTCAATCTCTCTTCATAGGACTTAATTTCTACTCTCCTGATGACCCTTGTTACTCTTCTCTGAACTTGTTCTATTTTTTTTGTCTTTAAAAGTATGGTTCAAATTTTAAAAAAAATCCTAGGTTGGAGCTTGGAAAGCCACTGCCACTTACAATACTGCACCACATGACCCCGGAAAACAGTTTTATGTGTACATAAAGACATAAAAATATAGAAAGAAAAGATACCCATAGAGAGTATAAGGGAGGCGGGGGAGGGATATAATTTTCTTACAAGGGACAACAACATAATTGGATAAGAAAGAGTTACTGCTGGATAACTGTTGAAGGAAAGAACTGTTGAGGCAAAGGAGCTATTCATAGAATAGGATGGATATTAGGGTGGATACATTCATAGAATATCCTGCCTATGCCCACTCTTGGAGATTGATCCTCCACACATCATGTGAAGCCTGATGAGGACCGCACGCCAATGGAGTTGTGTACTGTTGTAATCAAGTGACAATTAAATTTGCCAATTAAATTTGAGAGTATACAGCATTGCACACTGTAAGAATCACTGGTGTGTGCCTTTTGGGTCTGTAAGAAACCAAGGCTGTTCAAAAAGCATTTACTGTATCTGCATTCATGCTTTGCCCATATCCATAAATGGTCCTGAATGTAATTTGGTTTAGAACATCTATATATCATTTCTAAAAGTTTGCTTTTCTAAATAAATCCATTTATTGAACTATATCCCTTGGTTCCTGCTATTTCTAGCAGCTCAGTTTTACACAAATCCCAATAATTATAAAGAATATTAATCTCATATAATTATGTTTAGGATTTCAATTCTATTGCTTTTGCAGATGACACTGTCGAAAGAATTGTGAAAAAGCTTGCTCTCTGTTCAATAAACATTGCAACATTTTGTTTTGGACTGTACATTTCTGAACGGGATTTATTGTTGGCTGATTTTACAAGCTATTATTTGATAGCATTGCCTTACGCTGGTCTATGCCTAAATTGTATCAATTTTGATTTGTCTGTTTTAAAATTAGTCCTGCATTTTCTCTTAAAGAGTTCTGAATCAAGGTGTCCTTCATTTCCTTGCTTGTTTACCCTTTTCCATCTTCATTTAATTCTTCCTCTCCTTTCCCAGCCTACCATCAACTCTCCACTTTGCTGTTTGAATATTTCAACACTTACAGACCAATTTTGAATAATTATTTTTCCCAATTAACATAACAAGTGGATTCCCAATGTATGTTTACTTTGTGAGTCTTATTGTATCTTACCCAGTTTATTTATTTAGGTCTGTCAGCCCAGAAAGGTGGTGATAAATACTTCATTAATTTAGTTAGGTGTTAAAAGTGAAACATAGTTTGGGCTCACTCACTGTCCATCGGGTATCTCATTTATATTAAGGGAAAAGATCTGTTACAGAAACAGATATAAAAGAAAAATGGAATACATAAATAATTCATAAATACAAATCAGTTTATATTTCCTTCCCTGCTTGTCATTTGTTTGTTTGTTGTTTATTCGTTCAGTCGTTTCCGACTCTTCGTGACTTCATGGACCAGCCCACGCCAGAGCTTTCTGTCGGCCGTCACCATCCCCAGCTCCCCAATGGTTGAGTCCGTCGCCTCCAGAATACCATCCATCCATCTTGCCCTTGGTCAGCCCCTCTTCCTTTTGCCTTTCACTTTCCCTAGCATCAGCTTCTTCTCCAGGGTATCCTGTCTTCTCATTATGTGGCCAAAGTACTTCAGTTTTGCCTTTAATATCATTCCCTCAAGTGAGCAGTCTGGCTTGATTTCCTGGAGTATAGACTGGTTTGATCTTCTTGCAGTCCAAGGCACTCTCAGAATTTTCCTCCAACACCACAGTTCAAAAGCATCTATCTTCCTTCGCTCAGCCTTCCTTATGGTCCAGCTCTCGCAGCCATAGGTTACTACAGGAAATACCATTGCTTTAACTATACGGACCTTTGTTGTCAGTGTGATGTCTCTGCTCTTAACTATTTTATCAAGATTTGCCATTGCTCTCCTCCCAAGAAGTAGACGTCTTCTGATTTCCTGGCTGCAGTCAGCATCTGCAGTAATCTTTGCGCCTAGAAATACAAAGTCTGTCACTGCCTCCACTTTTTCTCCCTCTATTTGCCAGTCATCAATCAAGCTCGTTGCCATAATCTTGGTTTTTTTGAGGTTTAACTGCAACCCAGCTTTTGCACTTTCTTCTTTCACCTTCGTCATAAGGCTCCTCAACTCCTCCTCGCTTTCAGCCATCAAAGTGGTATCATCTGCATATCTGAGATTGTTAATGTTTCTTCCAGCGATTTTAACTCCAGCCTTGGATTCCTCAAGCCCAGCATGTCGCATGATGTGTTCTGCGTACAGGTTGAATAGGTAGGGTGAGAGTATACAACCCTGCCGTACTCCTTTCCCAATCTTAAACCAGTCCGTTGTTCCGTGCTCTGTTCTTACCGTTGCTACTTGGTCGTTATACAGATTCCTTAGGAGGCAGACAAGATGACTTGGTATCCCCATACCACCAAGAACCTGCCACAATTTGTTATGATCCACACAGTCAAAGGCTTTAGAATAGTCAATAAAACAGAAATAGATGTTTTTCTGAAATTCCCTGGCTTTCTCCATTATCCAGCGGATATTGGCAATTTGGTCTCTAGTTCCTCTGCCTTTTCTAAACCCAGCTTGTACATCTGGCAATTCTCGCTCCATGAATTGTTGGAGTCTACCTTGCAAGATCTTGAGCATTACCTTACTGGCATGTGAAATAAGTGCCACTGTTCGATAGTTTGAACATTCTTTAGTGCTTCCCTTTTTTGGTATGGGGATATAAGTTGATTTTTTCCAATCTGATGGCCATTCTTGTGTTTTCCAAATTTGCTGGCATATGGCATGCATCACCTTGACAGCATCATCTTGCAAGATTTTAAACAGTTCAGCTGGGATACCATCGTCTCCTGCTGCCTTGTTATTAGCAATGCTTCTTAAGGCCCATTCAACCTCACTCTTCAGGATGTCTGGCTCTAACTCACTGACCACACCGTCAAAGCTATCTCCAATATTATTATCCTTCCTATACAGATCTTCCGTATATTCTTGCCACCTTTTCTTGATCTCTTCTGCTTCTGTTAGGTCCTTACCATCTTTGTTTTTGATCATACCCATTTTTGCCTGGAATTTACCTCCGATGTTTCTAATTTTCTGGAAGAGGTCTCTTGTCCTTCCTATTCTATTGTCTTCTTCCACTTCCGCGGATTGCTTGTTTAAAAATAATTGCTTATCTCTCCTGGCTAACCTCTGGAATTTTGCATTTAATTGGGCATATCTCCCCCTATCACTGTTGCCTTTTGCTTTCCTTCTTTCTTGGGCTACTTCCAGTGTTTCAGCAGACAGCCATCTTGCCTTCTTGGTTTTCTTTTTCTTTGGGACGTTTTTTGTTGCCGCCTCCTGAACAATGTTGCGAACTTCTGTCCATAGTTCTTCTGGGACCCTATCTACTAAATCTAGTCCCTTAAATCTATTCTTCACCTCCACTGCATATTCCTTAGGAATATTAGTGAGCTCATATCTAACTGATCTGTGGGCCTTCCCTATTCTCTTTAGTCTGATTCTAAATTGTGCAATAAGAAGTTCGTGATCTGAACTACAGTCAGCTCCAGGTCTTGTTTTTACCGACTGTATAGAGGTCCGCCACCTTTGGCTGCAAAGGATGTAGTCAATCTGATTTCGGTGTCGACCATCTGGTGAAGTCCATGTATAAAGTCGTCTTTTAGGTTGTTGGAAGAGAGTGTTTGTTATGCACAGTGAGTTGTCTTGGCAAAATTCTATCAGCCTATGTCCTGCTTCATTTTGTTCTCCCAGACCATGCTTGCCTGTAATTCCAGGTGTCGTCTGACTACCCACCTTAGCATTCCAGTCTCCTGTAATGAAAATAACATCTCTTTTTGGTGTATTATCTAGTAGGTGCTGCAGATCCTCATAGAACTGATCTACTTCTGCTTCTTCAGCATCTGTGGTTGGGGCGTATATTTGGATCACTGTGATGTTAAATGGCTTACCCTGAATTCGAATTGAGATCATTCTATCGTTTTTTGGATTGTATCCAAGCACTGCTTTAGCCACTTTATTATTAATTATGAAGGCTACTCCATTTCTTCTGTGGTCCTCTTGTCCACAGTAGTAGATCTGGTGGTCATCTGATGTGAAGTGGCCCATCCCAGTCCATTTCAGTTCACTGACACCTAAAATGTCTATATTTAATCTTGACATCTCACCAATAACCACATCCAATTTGCCCTGGCTCATAGATCTTACATTCCAGGTTCCTATGGTGTGTTGATCTTTAGAACATCGGATTCGCCGTTCACCACCAGCACCGTCGGCCGCTAGCCGTCCTTTTGGCTTTGAGCTAGCTGCGTTATCACATCTGGGGCTAGTTGAACGTATCCTCTGTTCCTCCCCAGTAGCATTTTGACCATCTTCCGACCTGGGAGTCCCATCTTCTGATGGTATACCGACATATCTTTGGTTGTACTGATCCATTTAGTTTTCACGGCAAGAATACTGGGGTGGGTTGCCGTTACCTTCCCCAGGGATCGTATTTAGTCTGACCTCTCTGCCACGACCTTCCCGTCTTGGGTGTCCCTTCACGGTTTAGCTCATGGTTTCATTGAGGTGCTCAAGCTCCAGCACCACGACAAGGTAACGATCTCCTTTGCTGGAGGAGTCATTTGTTTGTCATTTGTTTAGGTGACTCAAAAAAGCTCATGGTTAGCTCATGGTTTCATTGAGGTGCTCAAGCTCCAGCACCACGACAAGGTAACGATCTCCTTTGCTGGAGGAGTCATTTGTTTGTCATTTGTTTAGGTGACTCAAAAACTGTGTGATAAATTTTCAAATATCTTACTACTCTCTTCTGCAGAAACCTATCTTGTTTCCTATGCATCAGTCTCATTTTTCTTTCCATCAAATATTCTTGATTATAATCCAACAGTGTCATTCCACAAACGCTGTGTGTAATGCTCAGCTTTGTTCTGAAAGCTTGAATGACCTTCTAGCAGATCTGGAGTGCGTGCTATGAGGTATATGGGAAAATGAAAGTGAGAGAAAAATTCTCTTACAATGTTAAATGTAGCCATACTACATTAGTTTTGTCATTATGGTAAAGTCCAATTTCTTTATGGTAGATAGATATTGTTTGTTATCTCCTGTTTGTAGTACTCTGCATTGTTGTTGTAGTAATCATAAATGGAGAGAGAGAGAGAGAGAGAGAGAGAGAGAGAGAGAGAGAGAGAGAGAGAGAGAGAGAGAGAGAGAGAGTATATATGACGTATATAAATAGCCACCTGTATATACTAAAGATATGAAAACCCCTTTCTGAAAGTTTGAAGTTTGAACCTTTTTCATCAGTGCAAAATAAGATGTTTTGGTCATTTTGAAAGGGTCTTAAAACATTTCCACAATGATCAGAGTGGCATTTGGAATTCAAAATGGCTCAACTAACACGCCTTACTAGTTTAGAAAACGTCCAGAGAGTCAAGTGAATTCAGACCCCCAAACCTTATTAACTTGCTTAAATCCATCTCTACCTTTGTGTGCATCATTTTTTATTGATAGAAGTTCTATTCTTGGCTTTCTGACTACATTTGGTTCTGTTGTGATCTGCACTTTGGTCAAGAAAACCCACAGTACCATTCTTTTCCTCCTGTACCTTTAAAATTGCACTGAAGAGTAGAGGCCTTGGAGGAAGTCTTAGGACTCCCTTATTCAGCAGACCAAAATGTGTCGGAAAGTTTGGCCTGACTGTTAGGACCCTTTGAAAGAAGGGGCCTGCCATCAGGGAGGTCATCCCAGCTCCAGTTCTAGAACAGTAATAAACTCATTACCATTGCTGTAAGCCTTCTGTGTTTTAAATTAATTTATATCACTTATGGAAAATTATCTGTGTTCCAAAGCAACAATAATAAGTTTGTAGTTCTCACATGTGGACCTTCATGCAGTTACATTGGACTAAGTCCCAGTGAACTCAATGGTACATTTGTCAATAGATGTATATAACATTGTACTATAAAACCTAATTAATATCTATTTATTCACAATTCATTTCCTGATTTTTAATCAGATTCCTTCCCTTCCTTCCTATTTCCAATTATTCTTTCTCAGTCCAAAGAACCAGTATGGAATGGTGTGTTAAATTTGCAAAGGACAGCTCAGATTCCTGAGCATCCGTAAAGATCACCAGGTGATCTTGGGTCAGGTAGTTTTTCTAAGAGTATCTCACCTTAAATATCAAACATGTGACCTGGAATTTTGTGGAGAAAAATCAGGATAAGAGAATAATACTGACTGAAGTAGGATATTATACTTGAAAATAATTGTCTTCAGCTAATTTTTTAGCTGATCAGAATAAGTTTTGGTTTGTAGTACCATCTCTATATTAATGTCTACTTCCTATTGTGTCTTTCCTACAGTACAGTCAAAGCTCCTTATTGTTTCTTGAAACTTCTGTATACATGCCTAGGCTGGCTACGGATCTCCATTTTATTTACCACATTCATATTGAATAGAGAAATAAGTTTTCTTCTTAGATAAACATATTCTCATTCATTTTTTATTCCCCCATTGATTAAACTCCAAAGTGGGGGTCACATAGAATTCTTCCAGGATGATACTATTGCATGAAAAACTATTCTAAATGAGGTACTATACTAGGGTGGCATATACATTTAATAATAATAATAATAATAATAATAATAATAATAATAATAATAATGGCATTTTGGAGGAAAAACAGAGGTCACCATTCCCCACCACTCTCAGAATGCACCTGCAAGTTAGAGATAATTTGGGGGGAAATTAATTAATGTGACACTGAGAAACATAAGCTGAGAAACATAACCGCCCAGGGTCCCTCCTTGTGGGGGAGATGGGCGGGATATAAATGTAATAATAAATAAAAATAAATAAATAAGCTCTCAGTAAAAATGAGTGAATGGGTATAAATTGTTCCCATTAGTTGCGTAAGACATAGGTTGACCATACGTCCCATTTTGAAGCGCGCTCGCTCACTTTGTCCGGTGAGCCGTGGGTAGGGTCCCGTTTTTCTCAAGGAAATATGGTCAGCCTAGTAAGACATTCCTTTAACAATGAAACAGAACCAAAAGAGGCACAATTGGTTTAAGTTCTAATTTGTGATGAAACAAATGTGTCCTCTCTAAACAAATCTTAGAATAAAGGTTCCATTACTGAATATTTGGTTAAATAAAGTGGTTTTTATTTTAAACTCCAATTCCTAATCCAGCCTTTCCTGAGTGATCCAGGACACAACAACCTTCACATTTGGGAGCAATAGCATTCCTCTATTGTTAAGTACTGGGATGGAGCAACTGAGTCAGGTTCAGATGGATCATTTATTTATTTATTTATTTTATATTTCAAATTTTGTCACCACCCATCTCGCACGAAGCAACTCTGGGCGGTTTACAACAAAACTAAGAACAATACAGATTAAAATACAGTAAAAAAACATACCTCTTAAATACAAATGTAGATATAAATATAAATAGAAAATATCATATCAGAATATCATCCTGCAATTCCCATAATTCCAGCCTGCATAGCCAAGGTCTGGTCTAAATTATGGGAGTAGGCTAACATATCTGGAAGAAACTAACTTGTGGAAGCCTGAGATAACTTGATGCCACATAGTATCATGCATTTACTCTAAGTATCATATTTTAGGAATGATACTTGAAAGTTATCAGGCCTGAGGTATAAAAAGATGGGGCTGAGAGATTCATAAGATATGGGAATTTGTTAGCCACTAAGCACTGAAGGAGAAGGGGCGTGGTGGCTCAGCGGGTAAGACGCCAGGCTTGTCGATTGGAAGATCGCAAATTCGGAGGTTCGAATCCCTAGCCCTGTGTGCGGAGTGAGCTCCCGCACTAGCTCCAGCTCTTGCCAACCTAGCAATTTGAAAGCATGCAAATGCAAGTAGATGAATAGGTACCACTTCGGTGGGAAGGTAACAGCGTTCCGCGCATCATGCCGGCCACATGACCGCGGAAGCGTCTTCGGACAGCGCTGGCTCTTAGGCTAACAAACAGAGATGAGCACCGGCCCCTAGAGTCGGACACAACTGCACAAATGTGCGGGGGGAACCTTTACCTTTACCTTTTAAGCACTGAAGGAGAGCCAGTTTGGTGTAGTGGTTAAGGCAGTGGGCTAGAAACCGGGAGGCCGCCTTAGGCACAAAACCAGTTGGGTGACCTTGGGCCAGTCACTTTCTCTCAGCCCTAGGAAGGAGGCAATGGCAAACCACTTCCAAAAATCTTGCCAAGAAAACTTCCGGGATTTGTCTAGTCAGTCTCTGAGAATCGGACACGATTGAATGGATTTAAAAAAAAACACTGAAGGTAAGCATTTACATCAGATGTAAATCATTGAGTAGATTGTTGTGAAGGTTCAGACTGGCAAAGGAAGAAACAAGGAACTTGGGATCAGACCAAATGGCTTGTAAACACTGGCCAGATGCAACCCACCAGCCAGCATAAGAAATTGACTGCAAGCAGTTGGTTTCAAAAGGGTGGGAGAAAGCAGCTCAGGATTTAAAGCTTGAGGTACGTATAACAGTCTCTCTCTCTCTCTCTCTCTCTCTCTCTCTCTCTCTCTCTCTCTCTCTCTCTCTCTCTCTCTCTCTCTCTCTCTCTCTCCCCCCCCCCTTTGTAGAAGCTACTATTTGTCTTTACTAAAGTGGCTTGTATTTGCAGTAAACTATCTTATCTGCTGAAGTGGAATACTTGACTTCCTGTAAGAGTGCCAAATGCCAGAGAAAGAATTATTGCCCGGCCCCAAGGTCAACTGCCAGGCAGTTATTCTATAATCCTTGGAAGACTCGTTTTCATTATGCAAAATACTTTGACCAATTAAATGGGAGAGAATTCCAATATAAGATGCTATTTAAGATGCACATCATTGTTAATGTTTATAGAGGAAATCATTAGATTTCTTTTAAAATTAGATTAGATGAGGGTTAACATTTACAATATAAAAAGCCAGCTAAGCAGTGGATGACAAATTAATGTAGAAAACTGCAGTCTAATTCCACTTGAACTTCTTGTATCAAACTTGGAGTTATTACACTCATAAACTGATGCTTCCAGTCTGATATCCAGTTTTATGTATAGTCGAAGGCTTTCACGGCCGGAATCTGATGGTTGTTGTGGGTTTTCCGGACTGTGTGGCCACATCCAGTTTTAATTCACTGAGTTCTACTCTCTCTTTTATTACTTACTGTCCCCTTAAAGCCATTTATTAAGTTTTTGTCCCTTTATTATTATTTTTCTGAGTCTGCTTCACACAAATAATCCTCCAGGTAGTACTTCTCCTTTTGCCTTCCTTGGGCTTGGGAAGAATCTACAAGAGGAGGCAGTTTCTGTGCCCAGATAAGAAATAATCCCAGGTTTCCAGTTTTCATTAAAAATAGAGTGTGTGAGAGAGAATGGTAGTTATTTTTCTGCTCCTTTTTTTGATAAGATTTGGTGCATCTGATTGGGCAGTAATCTGACTACCCAAAAAACAAAGGTAAGTGTTTGTAATACAACTTTTGGTAACAGATCTTTAAAATTAATGATTTTTCTGAGGTTCTGTCAGTGCATACATATAAAAGCCCATCATTATTGTTGCACACTTGCTGAGAAACTGAATTATAGTAGTCTTGCAAGGTAATATGTTATTATGCCAGTTGAGAGGGGCAGTCTAATGCTGTTCTCTATTCTCCTGGTACTGATATACAGTATTGGGAGGTTTCAGTACCCATGTCTCGTCCACTAACTGAAAGGTTGTCCAGTCCAAATGTCTCATGAAAGAACTACCCAAAGGGAGAGCAGCAGGAACTTGAACCATCTGCAGTTAGCACCTGGGCAGCAAATCAAATAGACACAGGGGTCATCTGAGCACAAAACATTCTTGCTGTGGTGAGATACCTTGTAAATTGATTAGTACAACACAAAACATTGCAAAGAGATGTTCTGCCATGCATGTTAGCTCATGCAACGCAGCCCTCCTCAAACTATTAACATAGTCATGCCCTTTGAAAAGCTCAAGCTGCCTGCTGGTGTGTGTGCATGCACAGCCACTTCACCAGCAACAGTGCAAGTATTGTCCCTTCAGGCACACAGCCAAGGGCAGCTTGGGAAGCACTGCATGAGCCTTCCAGTAAACACAGCTACTTTAGTCCTTCAACAAGGGGGACTTTGGTCACACAAACATGCTTTGCGAGGGACCTCTTTCAAATGCTCTACACCAGTGTTTCTCGACCCCAACAATTTTAAGAGGTGTGGACTTTATCTCCCAGAATTCCCCAACCAAAAGAGAGCCAGTTTGGTGTAGTAGTTAAGGCACCAGGCTAGAAACTGGGAGACCGTGAGTTCTAGTCCTGCCTTGGCACAAAGCCAGCTGGGTGACCTTGGGCCAATCATGCTCTCTCAGCCCTAGGAAGGAGGCAATGGCAAACCACTTCTGAAAATAAAACCTTGCCAAGAAAACTGCAGGGATTTGTCCAGGCAGTCGCCAGGAGTCAACGCTGACTTGAAGGCATCAAAATATATATGTTAAATTGAATTTCTGTGTATATATCACCATGTGCACATTTTATGCAAATGCCCATCTTCTTTCTACTTCTTTTTCTTAACTATGCTTTTCCTTTCCTACTTTTTGGGCAATACATAGTGGTCATCCTACTTACTAGGTAGCAGATCAGTTACTTCATATCAGATCCCTAGAGATGGGTCCAGCAGGTGTTTTTCTCTCTCTTTTCTCATTCCAGAATTGCCAACCTGCTGCTCCTGACCTGCCCACTCTTTACATCAGTCCCCTCCCGCACACTCAAGAATCACTTTTTCCAAACAGAAACAGTTCTCCCAATCAACCATGGAGAAAGAGTGCCAGTACCATCATGCATATTTGTAATAGGATTCAGGCAACATAATTATCAAGTACTTGTGGGAAAGATGTACCTGGATATAAATTGCTGGTTGAAGTTAGTCAATTAGAATTGCAGTAGATCACAAACAGAGTATGTCTTAATTGTGCAAGAAAGGTTTTAAAAGACACATAATTTTGGGTTGCCATGTCAGACACTATAGGCCGGATACTTGACAGGAGTTATGAGTCAGCCAGCATGTTTCATCAGGTTTAAGACAGTTTTAAAGTGGGTGGGTGCAGACAGAAATGAGGGCGAGAGAGCAACAGAAATAGGAAAGACGGAATTTGTAATCTGTTCATAGAATAATTGAGCTGGAAAAGATAATTGAGGTCGCCTAGTCCAACACCCCCCACCCTGCTCAGCGCAGGATCCTCTAGAGCAGGGGTCGGCAAACTTTTTTATGCCGGGAGCCATTTTGACATACTCAAGGACGTTTTGAAATGCTCGAGAGCCAGGGGGCGGGGTTTGCGGGTGGGGGCCAATTGCGTGGAAGGGGGCGGGGTTTGCGGGCAGGAGCCAATCGCATGGAAGGGGGCGGGGTTTGCGGGTGGGAGCCAATCACATGGAAGGGGGCGGGGGAGGTTTGGAAGAAGGAGAAGGGAAAGAGGCTCGACTGCTCCAGTCGCTTCTCTTCCAGAGAAGTTAGTGAAATGACCTGAGCCCGCGGTGTCTTGGGGAGTATAGAGGGAAGATGAAGGGGGGAAGAAGCCTTGGGAGTATAGAGGGAAGGCCTGGCAGCTGCCACTTGCCAGCAGGGCGGGGAAGCAGGGCGGGTTCCAGTTAGTGTGCCTGGGGTGGCTGATGCTTATTGGGAGTGTGGAAGCGTCTCGAGGCTTCTCACAACTGAAAAAAGCAAAGGCAGCCGCCCTGATAGGATTGCTGGGGGGCGCGACTGTGAAGGGCACCGAGGCTGGCATTCCGGCGAAGTTGGCGAGGCAGGGGCTGAATCGAATAGAGGGGAAGGTTCAGCAGAGCCCTGCAGCCAGTGGGGTGAAATAAAAACTGCTCTACACAACCACAACCGTCTCCCTTTTTAGTTGGGACGGGCTTCCCAGGAGACCTCGGGGCTGGCGAAGGCGGAGCAGCCCCGCGGATGGGAGCTGGGCCAATCACGTGGAAGGGTCGGGGGGCTCACGGAGGGAGGGGGCGCAGCCAGCGGCTCCGCGAACCCGGCCCGGCCACCCCACCGGGAATGGCGGAGAAAGAGCTGCCACCCTCCGGCCGGCAGGACGGGTGCGGGAGAGCGGAAGGCTGCGCCCTCTCCACCGGGCGGGACCCGCGCCTCCTTCCCCGCTGGTGCCCGAGCGCAGACACCAGCCGGGACCCCGCGCGGAAGATGCCGCGCGCCGCCAGCGCCTGACGTCAAGGCGGCTGCGCTTCCGCGCCCGGCGGGCGGGCGAGGCAGGGAGAGAAGGGGAGACGGAGGGGCTCCCTCTCCGGCCTCTGCTCCCCTTCAGGCCCGTCTCTCTGAGCGCACTGAGCGAGGCCCGGCGCGGCAGGGAGGCGCTGCTGGCCCGGGACGCGGCGCTGTCGGAGGCGGCGCAGGAGCGGCTGCAGGGGCTGCTGCGGCTGGAGATGGCGCTGCTTTGTGGCATCCAGGCGAGGGTGCGGGCCCAGGACGCGAGCGGCAGGGCAGCGCAGGGCGAAGAGCCGCCTGCTCTCCCCTTGGCCGCCTCCGGTCCGAGCCTGGCTCGGCTCCC
The DNA here is from genome assembly GCA_023362775.1 of Charina bottae. Taxonomy (NCBI): domain Eukaryota; kingdom Metazoa; phylum Chordata; class Lepidosauria; order Squamata; family Charinaidae; genus Charina; species Charina bottae. Next base: position 5,797,280 of record JALMGJ010000022.1, read on the forward strand.
CCGGCCGCCGCAGGGCTCGGGTTAGCGGGGGGAGAGGACGCCGAACGGCGGGGTGGGGGGATTGATGGGCTGGGAGGGTGCACCCAGAGGGCCTCCCGCGGCCGCTTCTCCAGGAGCGCCTCCAAGGCGGGTTGCAGAGCGCGTGCTGCGCCCACGGGAACGCCTGGTCCCTCCGCTCCCTCCAGCTCCGCCACCAGCCCCAGCAGCGCCGCCCGCCCCGTCCTGCCGCCCGGCCACCTCCGCCGGCTCCGTCCCCCCGCCGCCACCGCCCCGGCCAGGCCCCCTGCGCCGCCCTGCCGCTCGCATCCCGGGTCCATGCCCTCGCCCAGCGCCTGGATGCTGCGGAGCAGCGCCATCTCCAGCCGCAGCAGCCCCTGCAGCCACTCCTGCGCCGCCTCCGACAGCGCCGCGTCCCGGGCCAGCAGCGCCTCCCTGCCGCGCCGGGCCTTGCTCAGTGCGCTCGGAGAGACGGCCAATCGCGTGGAAGGGGCGGGGGTGAGTTCAGCTGCGGAAGAGCCACACTCAAGGGGCCAAAGAGCCGCATCTGGCTCGCGAGCCGCCATTTCCGACCCTTGCTCTAGAGCATATCTGACAGATGACCATCAAGCCTGTTTGAACACCACTAGTGAAGATTGTGCAATAAGAAGTTCGTGATCTGAACTACAGTCAGCTCCAGGCCTTGTTTTTACCGACTGTATAGATGTCCGCCACCTTTGTATAGATGTCCGCCACCTTTGGCTGCAAAGGATGTAGTCAATCTGATTTCGGTGTCGACCATCTGGTGAAGTCCATGTATAAAGTCGTCTTTTAGGTTGTTGGAAGAGAGTGTTTGTTATGCACAGTGAGTTGTCTTGGCAAAATTCTATCAGCCTATGTCCTGCTTCATTTTGTTCTCCCAGACCATGCTTGCCTGTAATTCCAGGTGTCGTTTGACTACCCACCTTAGCATTCCCGCCTGGCATGGGAAGGAGGAAAGGATAGTTCCTCATGGGGGTGGTTAATTCCTTAATTTATTGTCCTTCGTTTTAATTCCATCTCCGTCTGGATTTATAATTATCTATTAATTCCTATACTATAATTTATATACTGTACATTGATGTTTTATATTCCGTTTTAATCCATTTTATTGTAAACCGCCCAGAGTTCCCCACTGGGGGAGATGGGCGGTTATATAAATTTAATTAAATAAAAAAATAATAAATAAATAAATAAATTCCAGTCTCCTGTAATGAAAATAACATCTCTTTTTGGTGTATTATCCAGTAGGTGCTGCAGATCCTCATAGAACTGATCTACTTCTGCTTCTTCAGCATCTGTGGTTGGGGCGTATATTTGGATCACTGTGATGTTAAATGGCTTACCCTGAATTCGAATTGAGATCATTCTATCGTTTTTTGGATTGTATCCAAGCACTGCTTTAGCCACTTTATTATTAATTATGAAGGCTACTCCATTTCTTCTGTGGTCCTCTTGTCCACAGTAGCAGATCTGGTGGTCATCTGATGTGAAGTGGTCCATTCCAGTCCATTTCAGTTCACTGACACCTAAAATGTCTATATTTAATCTTGACATCTCACCAATAACCACATCCAATTTGCCCTGGCTCATAGATCTTACATTCCAGGTTCCTCTTATGTGTTGATCTTTAGAACATCGGATTCGTCGTTCACCACCAGCACCGTCGGCCGCTAGCCGTCCTTTCGGCTTTGAGCTAGCTGCGTCATCACATCTGGGGCTAGTTGAACTTATCCTCTGTTCCTCCCCAGTAGCATTTTGACCATCTTCCGACCTGGGAGTCCCATCTTCCGATGGTATACTGACATATCTCTGGTTGTACTGATCCATTTAGTTTTCACGGCAAGAATACTGGGGTGGGTTGCCATTACCTTCCCCAGGGATCGTATTTAGTCTGACCTCTCTGCCACGACCTTCCCGTCTTGGGTGTCCCTTCACGGTTTAGCTCATGGTTTCATTGAGGTGCTCAAGCTCCAGCACCACAACAAGGTAACAATCTCCTTTGCAGGAGGAATTCAACAATACATTCCAGATAATTGCAGCTGAAGTAAACTAGGGCGTGCTACTACTTTTCCCCACAATCTCCAGGTGGATTTCCAGGCTCCTAGAATGAGAAGTCTCTCAGTAATATAATGGACTTGTTAAGCATGTTTTATAAAGCATTGAAATATCATTATTGCTAGGAAAACAAAGGCAACACATCCAAACTACGGAAAGGTAAAGTTCTGAAGGGAAAATAGTCCTAGCTGAAAGAACAGTATATGGAACATGGCATATAGGCTTCTTGCAGACTCTTTTTGCAATAATAACTACAGGGCTGGACATGATTGCAAGTCACCTAGTTTTCTGCCTAGAAAGCTGTTATTTACATTACATTTCAAGACACAGGAACACGCCTCTAAGTCACTCCCATAGCTGAAAATATCTTCTCAGAATGCTTTAATTGGTTTAACAAACAGGAATGCAGATGAGGGAGCAGTTTGAATGGTGACATAGGTATGAGTTTTCAGTACCATTAGTTGCTGTTGCTAATTATAACAGTAAATAATAAATTCAACACTATACAACATTTTCCAGCATTCAGAGGAATTCACTTGCATTATCTACATGGAATCCTTATAGTAACCCCATCAGGTAAGTCACTATATTATTAAACTCAGTGTTGCAGATTGCAGGAAAGAGACTGAAAGATTTCCTGTAGTTCAGTCTCTTAGTTACTATACAAGGGCCTTACCCTGATAAAGTATATGCTACAAGTCTGTGATTTCATAAAAGAAAACCACAGCCATTCTTCTATCATCACAGTGCTGCCTTGCATTAGTTGAATTTCATAATAAATAGAATTAATGGAAAAATGCTAAGAAAAAAAATGAGTCATCTTAAACTGTTTAATAAAACCCATCAATAATTATATGCTGTGCAATGAGATTTAAAGTATAATTTCGGCTTCGGAATCTGCTGGTGTCTATTTTTGAAGAATTAGGATTTTCTATGCTAAAAGGATTTGAAAGAAAAATAAAAGATTAGATACTAAACTACATAAGGAGGATTTATGTTTTAAACTTTTTTTCCTCTTACAACCCTGTTAAAAAAAGATTTACTTTTAAATTTTGTGCTGCACACAGACTAAATGCTTTAAGCCTGGATAGAAGACAGATATTAACAAGTGGTTAATCCTTGTTTAAAGTGAAAATCTTACCATTAGCTATGTTGCTGCTTTATCATTTCCATAATAGTTTCTGAGAGTTTATTCAAAGAACATCTTCAGTGAAATACAGCATGAGCAGCAATGCAGAACCACAAACCTATCAGCTCATGGGGAGATCATCTTGCATAATTGGTGATAGCTGCCTGTCTCACCTTTCTATAAAATTATCATCAAAACAACTATTAAACATCTTGATAAATACATACATAGAAGAAAGCCAATAGAAGAGAATATATGTAGCTCAGGGTTGAACTGTGAAATCCTTGTAAGTTCTTTGGTGCTAGGGAAAATGCTCGGGAATTCCTGGAAACTTAGCATTCAGACAAATCACCCATCAATAGACACATAGAGATAAACCACATTTGCACACCATTCAAAAGAGGCAATAAAAAAGCTAAGAAGGAAACAAAAAGACCAGAACACATCCCCTCCAGCATCCCCTCCAGCAGCCAACACCCAGATAAGCAGGGATTAACACCAGACAAACAAACAAGCAGAAAGCAAGGAACTACCAAAGGGAACACCCCACCCCCACCAACACTGGCAGGGCAAGGTACTGTATATAAACAGGGAGCAAACCCCACACTCACTAGCACTGATGATGTTGCCTAGTCAGGTAATGAAACGTCTGCAAGCAAACAATCAACCTCAGAGCACCAAGGACTCCATAGAAAAGAGCATATTGCAATAGTTCAGTGGCTCAGTTTTCCACAGTTGTTCGCTTTTTCAGAAAAGCCCAGATTTCAACTAAAATATAGCAAATATTTTCCAATATGGAAACAACAAATAAAGTTGGTTTCTTTTATCAAGGTTAAAACAAGCTATTTTGTTACTTCTGGCTATCCTTTATGGACTTTCTGCCAACTCCAGGACTGAAAATATTATGTTTTATGGATTTGTTTATAGATAAGAGATGGGATATGGGATGAAGAGATGAATGTTTGTAACTTTAGAGAGGGTGAAGAGTTACTAAATTTGTTTATACTTGTGATGAAGGTTGGAAGTAACTTCTTTATATATTTCTTTTTCTTTATTATATTCTTATTTTTCTCTTCTCTTTTTCTTTTTTCTTTCTTTTTCCTTGCACTTTTTAGTCCTTCTCTCTAATATAAAAAGAAACAAGTGGCTTTGCACATAGCCAATTGCGAGTGGTATGGCACACAATAAACTTTATAGTATTTCTCCTGAAACAAAAAATGCACAGTATTTTTGGATCCTTACATACTGTACATTTTGGTATATAACCTACCTGTTAATCAGTTACAGTGTAACTGACTGACAATAAAACAACACAAAGACAGATGCGCAGCTGTATTTCAATTCACATCTTTGTGTAAGGCACCTGTGTATAATACTACCGAGTGTGAACATGACATGCTGTTAAAAAAAGTTGTTTAATTTTTAATTTAACAAATATTTGTACTGAAGAAGATGGTTTAAAGTATCAAATTTAAGTGCTAAATTTTTATCTCATAACAAGGGGTAAAAGTAAAGGTAAAGGTTCCCCCCGCACATTTGTGCAGTCGTGTTCAACTCTAGGGGCCGGTGCTCATCTCCATTTGTTAGCCGAAGAGCCAGCGTTGTCCGAAGACGCTTCCACTATTAGATGATGGTGGCCTTTGGGGTTTCAGGCTTGAAGTAATCCAAACAACGTGTTGTAAGGCTAACAATATATTTATTGATAGCATAAGGCAATAATGGATGTATGGTGCATTATTGCAAAAAGGAAAAATCAAAGCATAAGCAGAGTTCCATCACCAGAATGGAAAGAAAAACATCATGGTCTGTGCAAAGACCAGGCATAGTTACAGTTCAGATACAAGTACATGTAGCTAGCAGTCTACATAAAGAAAAAGCATAGGAAGAACATAAGTGAGAATGAATACCCATGGTTCAGAATTCTGATTGGTTCATATGGGCACCTCTTTCAGCCTAGCATTTTGGTAGCAATTGTACTTACTATAAACTGTCACACGATGGCAGTGTGGCGCATTGGCTTTCCCTCGAGATACTTTTCACATGGGAAAAAGGCTGATAAGATTTTTGTTTTGGCTAGATGAAAGGACATCTGTTGTTTATGGCTACTTTGTTATGGAAACGTGCTTGCAACAGAGGGACTTGTAAATTTCCACTTTCAGGCCAGGTTCATAGTGAAGGAAATGCCATGCGTTTGATTCTGCATAGCATAACTTAACCAAATAACTTTAACATCCACGGTCATGTGGCTGCATGACGTGCACGGAACGCTGTTACCTACCCACCAAAGTGGTACCTATTCATCTACTTGCATTTGCATGCTTTCGAATTGCTAGGTTGGCAAGAGCTGGGGCGAGTGCGGGAGCTCACTCCGTCATGCGGGGCTAGGGATTCGAACCTCCGAACTTGCCATCTTCCGATCGACAAGCCTGGCGTCTTACCCGCTGAGCCACCACGCCCCTGCAATAACAAGGGAACAGAGTAGTAAACAGAATAGGGCCACCTTGCACTTGCCATGCCTATGACATCCTTTTCATGTAGCCACCGGAGAACAGTGTGTAGCAAGATTGAAAGCCAGGGAGACGTGGCACTGCCCTCTTGCTTCACTTTTAAGACCCTTCATGTTCCTTCCAGGCTGCATCTTTCCAATCCATCTCTCTGGAGGTTTGTGCTTTGCTTGGCATTGGCAGTTTGCATTAAAAATGTCCAGCAACCAACTGTAATACATTGCTAGTAAAATTATCTCCTGTTAGAAATAAACTGAAGTTTTATTTATTTATTTATTTATTTATTTATATTTTCTATCCCGCCTTTATTATTTTTATAAATAACTCAAGGTGGCGAACATACCTAATACTCCTTCCTCCTCCTATTTTCCCCACAACAACAACCCTGTGAGGTGAGTTGGGCTAAGGCATTGTTTGGTTATTTTGTATTTTTTACTGCAATTATATAAAATTAATTTGTCTTCATTTCAGAAATTGTTGTACATTCAGTGGACAGCACATGAATATATGTGCAGAATATACATGTGTATCCAAAGTAACACTGCCAACGAAATGAGTAAAGTGGTCAACCAGCAGATGCACAGGCATTAGCAAAACAAGTACAAGAATATTTAGTGTAATAAAATGGCAATGATTGTGAAAGCAGTTGTGCGACGAATTTCCCAACAGCCTTTTCTGCTAGCAATTTGCGTTTGGTTCAAAGACTGTGTGCCGTATTGAGGCCATGCTCCAAAACTGAGTGGGGCCACGATCCATTTCTCGGTGGGTGCAAAAGCTCTAAGGCACCCATTTTGTTCCTTAAACACCCCTCCCCCCGCTTTTAAGGAACAAAATGGTACCTTAGAGCTTTTGCTCCATAAGAACCCTTTTCCAAAATTGCAAAACAAAGGGGGGGGGGATTCAGGGAGTCCATAAATGGGAAGCTGGCCACATTTTTTGTATTCTTATTTTAGTGGAATAACACTTTTTGATGTTTTGATATTCATTTGACATGGCAATCCAATTCACATATCTGCTAAGTCATCTTTTGTTTTTCCTTACTGGACCAGGATTTGTGTATATCTACACTGTGGTTTCTATACAATGGCTGCTTTCTTGGAATTGATTCATACTTTTGAAAAATTAATCAAATTAGATTTTGCACATTTCATAGGGCACAGAATGTAGACATTGCAGAGATTATAGGTCAAATGAGCAGATAATGCCAAGTTTTTGAAATGTAAAATAACAAAAAAGGCTTGCATGATGGAAATCAGGATAGCATTCTGATTTTGTATGTGGAAATTTTCAATACAAATATGTTAATAAAGTGCCAATTTACATGTGCTGAAGATATTCTTAGGAGTTGTTATGTAACATTTGACATATGCTAAATTACAAGTTTGCTATAGAAAAATCAGCATAATGCCATCCCACGCCATGGTGCCAGTCTGTTATAGTATGGTCCAGACCAGAACCACACTAACCATCTGCTTTAGCACATTTGTACAAGAGGCTGTCTTAACAGACCAAATTCTGTAAATCAGTTGCCTGGATGGAATAACAGATTTGGCAGCAATGCTTTTCCAATTTTGAGTGTTTTATGCAAATCAAACTGCTGTGTCACCACAAGGGAGGGAGACTGTTGTTGAGTGAAAAGAGAGCTGTGCAAGTGGTGGAAGAGAGTGAAGTGTCAATCATGGCACAGAAAAAAGCATTATTTTATAACAGTCAATCATTATTTGACATTTACTTAGCAAAAATGCAGATGACTCTCTGAATCCAAGACAATGGGAAGAAAAGCCCAAATAAATGAAAGGCACCCCAGTGGCAAAATACCACAGCACCCTAAATCTTTCTGAAAGTACTGTCAGCCAAGTATGTATTGGTTCTATAATGTGTGAGGAACAAGGTCTCCAGATACCACATTTCAGGAAGGTGTTTGACCCTGGTGCCTGGGTTCTCTCAGCCACTTGTGTCCCTTGAGGTGAAGGCTTCAGGATTAAGAGCAAGCAAGGCTGACAAATGAATCAAGGAACCCCTCTGTGGCACTGTGTGCAGAGCCAGGTAATGATACATCTGGAGTAGAAGTAACCTACTGTATAACAAGGATGTTGGGACCGCTCTGGCTAGTGAGTATAATGGTTTAGGTAAAGGTAAAGGTTTTCCCCTGCACAGTCGTGTCCGACTCCAGGGGCCGGTGCTCATCTCCGTTTCTTAGCCGAAGAGCCAGCGTTGTCCAAAGACGCTTCCGCGGTCATGTGGCCGGCATGACGCACGCAGAACGCTGTTACCTTCCCACCAAAGTGGTACCTATTTATCTACTTGCATTTGCATGCTTTCGAGTGCGGGAGCTCACTCCGTCACGCGGGGCTAGGGTCTCGAACTGCCGACCTTCCAATTGAGAAGCCTGGCGTCTTAACCACTGAGCCATTGCGCCCCCTGAATGGTTTAGGTGTACATAAATATTTCAGCTAGTATCTCTGTCCCCTTTTAAATCTGATTTTATTTATTTGTTTTTACAAGCTAGGTATTATAATTTTCAAAAAGAAATAATATTAATATGTGGGTGTGGGTGTGGGCATTGCCTTCGAGTCAGTGTTGACTCCTGGCAACTGCTTGGACAGGCCCCTGCAGTTTTCTTGGCAAGATTTCAGAAGCTGTTTGCCCTTGCCTCCTTCCTAGGGCTGAGACAGAGTGACTCACTCAAGGTCTTCAGCTGGCTTTGTGCCTAAGGCGGGACTAGAACTCACGGCCTCCCAGTTTCTAGCCTGATGCTTTAACCATTACACCAAACTGGCTGCCTGGCTTATATTTAAAAGAAGGTAAAAAATAGATGGTACAGATAATTAAAAAATCCAATTTAAGCAATAAAATATGGGCGGGTAGCCAACAAATCTGGCATAACCAACAAATATAAAATATCATAAGGGTAATATATTCTAATAAATGATTAAAAACATAAAGTGATAAAGTCTCATCAAAGACTTCTCAGTAAGTTTAACAGCCATGGTATAAAAAGGCAGATCCTCTTGTGGATCTTAGCAGCTGGCTAAAGAATAGGAAACAAAGAGGAGGAGTAAATGGACATTTCTCAGAATGGAGGGATGTAACTAGTGGGGTCCCCCAGGTTTCTGTTCTAGGACCGGTGCCTTTTAACGTATTTATAAATGATCTGGAATCAGGCATGACTAGAGGAATAGCCAAATTGCTGATGACACTAAGCTATTCAGAACGGTAAAAACGATAAGGGACTGCAAAGAGCTCCAAAGGGATCTCTGCCCATTAGGGATGTCAAAATTGCAGATGTTATACAATATGAGCAAGTGTAAACTGATACACATTGGTGCAAAAATCTAACAACTTATACAAACTAATGGGATCAGAGCTAGAAGTGGCTGGTGAGGAAAGAGATCTTGGAGTAATAATAAATAGGTCAATGAAGGTGTCATCACCTTTAACTACAATAACTAAACGTTTATATCTGAAAGTGCCATTAACCTGATCCATCCTTTAAAAATCCATATATTGTCCTCTCCTTTAGTTAAAATCAGTTATAATCAAATTTCACCCAAAACAATTTTTGAGGCATTTTCTGACAGTCCTCCTCAGATAAAGCATCTGTAGGATTCTAAGAAAAAGAAAAATGGATAACTGTAATGAGATTAGCAGCACGTCATTTCCTAGAATTTACATTTATTTTCTATGAGCAGAGTTATGGTTTTGCAGAATGTATCTGTTCACAAATACCCCTTCGGGTTACTATTACGCTCTTAGTTTGAGAAAATCAGATTTTTCCCAGCTCTATTTTTCCACTGATGCATTCTAGTCTAATTTTAGCTTTTGAAGAAGCTTCTTTTTCAGGTCTACCCACCCTTTTCACATGTCCGTGATGTGCCTGGCTTCCAGATTGCCCGCCCTTCGGTCACTAAGTGATAAAAAGCAACACCCCCTCTAAGATCAGTAGTCTTGGCGGTATCAGGAAAGATGTTTCAGGAGAAACTCACCGAACTCAGCATTAAAGTGCCTGGCTAGCTGGAGCAACCACTGGGTGCATCAACGTCCCTTCTTAAGCTATAAAAGGGTGCTTTTCATAGAGACAATTTATGTTGGTAATTAATGTAACAGAAAGAGAATGTTTCTCATCAATCTTAGCACAGCCAGAATTAAGGAAAAATCCATTTCATAGCCACTCAGGGAACAAGAAAGCTTTGGTTGATTTATTCCTTTGCCTCCTGTGACCATCAGTCTACAGACAAGCTCTATAACGGAATAGCAACAGGGGGATTCCTCAGCTACTCCAAATGCTTTACTAAACAACCTTTAGTAGAGTTCAGCTGGGCTTGGCAGCCTGCCTGGGGGTAGAGCGGCATCAGCAGTTACTGCATTCTTTTTTCTTTTTCCATCCTGCCTGAGGTCAGTTATTCACAGGGCTTGGGGTTCAAAATGCTCTCAGCATTGCTTCACAGTGGGACTTCAGGTCTTGAAATCCAGGAGAAGGGACTTCTTAGACATCAGTAGCAGAGTCCCTGGGGGAGGAACACAAGAGGACCGATGCGGCCTCTGTGCCAGGCAGACGTTCTGTCACTGTAAGCGGGGAAACCCTAGCAAGCTGCTGGTTTTGCAGCATCTTTGTGCCAGATGGATTAGCACCCATGCAAAGCAACGTATAAGGCAGCCATCTGAATATTCAGATTGTTTTTCCTCTTTCAACCAACTTTGATCAATTTTGTCATGCTTGCTGAAAAGCTAATATTCCTCCAGGTCACTTTGCACAATTACTAGTTAAAATTCCTATGGAAATCAAATGTTTCACCATCCTCTGTATCATTTAATCCAGCTTTCTCCAGCCTGAGGTCAATTCTTGCTGGGTAAGCAATCTAGCAGTTATAGTCCTAACATATCTGAAGCACACCAGGCTCAGCTATTACATAAGCAATCAAGGTATTCTAGGGCTGGACAGAGTCGCAATCAACCCAGGTACACATTCTGTGCTCTCTCCTGTTACTGAGTGCTACAACACGTGAACCTTCAAATGTTGGATTGCAGTTCCTAGAACACTTTTAGCATGCTTCCAGGGGTTGATGGGGATTGGAATGGAGCAACCTGGAAGGCCACATATTGCCCATCCCTAGCCAAATGGTATCTGCTGTCCAAAGCCAGTTGTCTTACCTTCCCAACTAATAATATTAAGATTGTGTTGCTATTATTCATAACATTCTCTTGCCTTTCTATACAAGACTTGATATGCCTTTTCTTTCTTTTAACCTCATAGCATTTGTGTAAAGTAGGTTGAGCTATGAGATGGTAGCATCACTCAGGGAGCCTTGCAGTGATTTCAAACCATGCCTCCTTGATTAAACTGCCAGCTGTCTAGCCAGCTTTTTTCCTCTGACCTTGAGCCTCCACATCAGCTAACAATACTTTTGATGAGCTTTTAATCCAAATATGGTTTGTTCCCCTCCCCCTGACTGTTCCAATTTAGAGAAGAGAGTCAATGACACTTGTAGGTATGTACATATGTAAAATGTTTTAAAACAGGAAAAGGATACTGCTGTGACCAGTGTTTCCAACCCAGGGGCCTATTATTTTGCTACCCCCATCTCTTGCTGCTCTTGGGATGGCCATCCAGAATAACTTTCTTCCTACAATCCAAGCTGCACCCTGGTTTACAGGGTAGGCTAACTGGGTGCTAGCAAAAGAGGACTGCATTCAGCCTTTCATGAAAGTACATAAGACCGAATAAAGGTAGAACTCTTATAAGGATAGGAGAATTTCTGACCCTACTCTCCTTCTATTGGAATGTCTTTGTTTTCTCAACAGTTTGGAGATAGATTTCTCCTAAGGAGATTTAGTCAAGATGATATGGGAGCCATGGCTAAATATCTTGCAAGAACTATAACTAGACTATAAATAAGAAGTTTACTTTGCAATTGGCATTTCATGGGTGTGGTCAGTTACTAAAAAAAAACAAATGAGCATGTGACACTACTAGGGATGAACTACTGTATGTGGTCAGGTTAGGGACCTAAGGTCTGGGCAGGGTGTCCCTTAAATGATGGCCGAAACAAAGCCCTGTACTAGCTAGCTGAAGGCTGCAGTTAACTGAAAGCTGCCGTATTAAATCCACTGTACTTTTAGGATGGTATGTAGCAGTTGGCTGGTGCAGCATTTCCTAATTGCTGGTGGGTGAGTAGAGAAAGGAGGAGAGGTGGCAATAGCCAAAGGGGGGGTTGGATGGATGCTAACAGAGAGGTGATACAGCAGCAATGGGGGAAAGAAGGATGAGGAATCAGAGGGAGATAGCAAAAGCAGTAGTGGGGACGCAGAGGAGGCAGACAGATTCCTGGGAGCCCCTCAAGGCATGCTGCCCAGAGATCCCTTAAACATGGTACTACGTCTGTGAAGTAGAAAGTAAAGGATTATCCACCCACCCATCCTTCCATCAAATAAATCTGCTCTTTAAGATCACTAATTGGGCAATTCACTTTCTGGAAATCTGTACTGTGACTGAAAGATCAAAGGTGATGAGCTAGCTCAACACCAGTGTTTCCTAGAAGGCAACTTTACCACCTGCTCACATGGAAATGTCAGGTCTTATTTTTAATTTATAGAGACCTGAAGTCTCAAAAGCTGGGTGGGGGTGGTGACTCTCTGTCACAGCATGTAGAATGCTTTTCTGCAGAAGCTATTAAAAAATCTGAGGTTACAGAGGACACGTTTCTTCCAGATGTACAAAAGGCATCTTAAAAACTTAACTCAGTGATAAATAGGAAGTAGACAATATTTGAAACTAATCAGAATATTCCAAAACTCTTTCTATCAAACCTGAAGGTAACAAGCCATATTGTTTTTATGCATCCAAAGTTCAGTTGTAATACTGGATTAAAAGAGAAGAAATAAATTGTTCTGAAATGAGGACAGGATTTTAAACAGAGAGAGAACAGACAGTGTGATTATCTTGTTATTTCAGTCTCTGGGCAAGTTAGGAGCTGCTTTTTAATTAGACAGCCAATCCTGGGGCAATAAGGAATTAAGAAAAATCCAATCCCAGTATTGCCTGCTGGGTTTCCTCAATTAGGAGATGAAGAAGCAAGACAATGGTTTATAATTAATGTTAGACATGAGTTATAGCATGTCAAGGAAAAGTGTATACTGTACATACACTTTATATATAGTGTAGTTTTTAGACATGGGTGCTACATCTAAGGAGTTTGATCAGATGTCTGCTTAATCATGGCTTGCACTTACCTTACTTGGAATATGAATGAGGCAAATGCCTCACACAAAGTAATTTTTTTTTCATTATTTGAAGAAATTAAACCATGATGTGGTATGCTTCCAGGAGACTCATATAAAGAAAAAAGATATCAAATATTTGATGAATAAAAATTTGGGAGAGGAATTTATTTCAGCAGGTTTGAAGAAGATAAATGGACTTGTAATATATGTTAAACCACAATTGAAACCACATTTATTGCTTTCTGATGAACATGGCAGATATGTAGCAGTGGAAGTTGAGCTTCCACTTAAATCTATTGTTGTGGGGATATATGTACCAAATGAGGATAAAAGTAAAATTTTTAGACATCTTCTGAATGAATTGTCGTCTTTTTCATATCAAAGCTGGTGTCTACTAGGAGATTGGAATGGTGTAATCTCCCCACGATTGGACAGGACATCTGAAAAGGAAATTAAGGTTAAACAAGGAAGACTCCCACAGTCTTTTTTTTGACATGATAGACAATTTGGCATTACTAGATTCCTGGCGACACAAAAATGGATTGGCAAGGGAAAATACTTTTTATTCAGAAAGACCTAAATCCTTTTCAAGAATTGACATGATATGGATTTCAAATAATTTAGCTAATAAAATTTGTAAGGTTGATATTTTAGCAAAGACTTTCTTCGATCACAATCCAGTAAGTTTGAAAATTAAGAGATCTTCTATGGCTTTTAGATGGAGATTGAATGAAGATATTTTACAAAGAGAAAATGTTTTGGTGCAAGAGGAGTTTAAAAGAGTCAGAATATTTCTCAGTCAGAATATTTAGTTTCCATCGTTTTCTCAAAGTCAGAATATCTATTTTCCATTTTCTTTTCAAAGGCATCAAAAGATTGTTTAAAGGTATTAGAAATTTCATCAATCATATTTCTCATCATCTCCCCATCATCAGAACCATGACGAGGTGGTCTCCTAGAAGCCATGATTAGTTCCCTCTGGTGGTTAAAATTAGCCAATACAACCAAATCTTAAAGTCAGTGGAAAAATACTAGAGCAGAGCTTTCCAAACTGTGTGTCGGGACACATTAGTGTGTCGGCTGCAGTGTCTGGGTGTGTCGTGGCTGCTGCTGCCTCCGAGCCCTGCCAGGATTCCGTGCAGGTTCTACTGCCTGCCTTGTGCCTGGCTGCCTCCAAACCTGCTGTGATTCCACGCAGGTCCTAGTGCCTGCCTTGTGCCCTGCTGTAAGAGTGTGTCGCAAAATGATGCCTTTCTGTAAGAGTGTGTCGCGAAATGATGCATGTCTAAAAAGTGTGTCACCAACGTGAAAAGTTTGGAAAGCTCTGTACTAGAGACTGAGATTGTTCAAAAGCTAAAGTCTTGCCATTAGCGGTGTTTACAGGAAGTATCCAATTAACTCATTAAGAAAAGAACAACAACACTCACTTTCTCACGATAGCCATGAATGTTCTGATTCCAACAGGATAGATTCGTTAAATCCCAAAAGGAAACAGTAAAAATACCGCCAATTAAATAAATATATATATATATATATATAGTCCTTTGCTTCTATAAAATAAATCCACAGTTCAGCTTTCGGTTCTTTTTGCCCAAAACGTAAAATACAAAACCAAGTTCAAATGCTCAACAGTTAAGTTTCAAAAATAATGTAAAAGTTACCAAGAGAAATCTCATCTCTGTGTTGGAAAAAGCCTCTTTTAAATAAAGAAAAGGCAAATAAATTGGTGCATTAAGAAATGGGGTAGTCAGTTTTAGAGTCCATTTAAACGGCTGCAGCACGGCTTGGGAAAGGATGACACTCCCACCTCCCAGCTGATCACACACCGCTCGATCTGTAAACTCCACTTATGATCTTCTGACTATAATCAGCCGTCCGGAGGACACGGGGTAATTCTTAGGGTTCTCCTTTGTCCAAGGAACACTTTTTGGGCTCCAGGTAATCCTGCCCGAGCCCTAAAACACCGTGCTGCCAGGTCTACTTGCAAAGCTAATTCGCAAAGAGACGCTCTTCAAGCCGCCATTCCCACCGGAAGCCCGGGAGAGCTCAGTAGTCTCAATTACCCTAACTGATGCCAGCGGGAGCACAAGCTCCTGGTAGAGTCACCCTTGCTAGTCGGATCAAAAGGAGAAGTGAAGCTAAGCGTAATCCACAATAATGGCAGGTGGAGCTCTGGAGGCGTGAAGAAAGCCAACCCTCCTAAGACAAAGAACTCCAAACTCAAACCCAGGAGAAGGCAATAACAAATTGCTTCTGTGTTGTTGCCAAGAAAATTGTATGGATGTAGCTCTACTAGTTAGAAAAGTCTGGATGCCAGATAAAGACCTCACAACTCAGAAGGCAGTTATGTATTTGCTGAGGAGTGCTGAATTTTCATAACATGGTGATGATGATGAAGAAGATGATGATGATGATGATGATAATAATATGGAAGTGATGATGTATTCAGCTACTAGGAAGTGATGGTGCTGGTGTTGTGTCAGGATGGAGGCTGAGTCTTGCCTTGCTGTGGTTCGCGCTGGAACCTTGCCTTGCCACCGCTGCCCCAAGCCTCGTGTCGGAACCTCGTCTAGCCCTCGTGCCAAGCCTCGCGCTGGAACCTCGCCTTGTCTCTGCACCAAGCCTCGTGCTGGAACCTCGTCGCGCAGCCGCCGCACCCAGCCCTGCGCCAGAACCTTGCATCGCAGCCACGTGGTGGCTGCCCGTGTTTGCACCAAGCAGAACTGATCACAGCAAACACACCTTGTGTCGTTTTATTGAGAGATTGTGTGTTTAACTGTAAATAAAGACTATATTCCACACCTTCCTGCTTTGGGTCTTAGTCGGGTCAGGACATATTGAAAGAGCATTCTATGTCATCTTACAAGAACACAATTGAAATATTGCTTGAATTAAGGAAAACTTGAAATTGAATAGTAGCAAATTGGATGTCTTAGAAATAAGGTGGTGATCTGGAATGGTTCATTTTAACTTAAGGCAAGAATCCACGTGGAAGCATTAAATGGCAATAATACTCAAAATGTAGGTGCTTGGCTTGTTGTTGTTGTTGTTGTTGTTCAGTCGTTTAGTCGTGTCCGACTCTTTGTGACCCCATGGACCATAGCACGCCAGGCCTTCCTGTCCTCCACTGTCTCTCGGAGTTGACTCAAATTCATGTTCATTACATCGGTGATGCTATCTAACCATCTCATCCTCTGCCGTCCCCTTCTCCTTTTGCCCTCAGTCTTTCCCAGCATCAGGGTCTTTTCCAGTGAGTCCTCTTCGCATTAGGTGGCCAAAGTATTTGAGCTTCAGCTTCAGCATCTGTCCTTCCAATGAGCAGTCAGGGTTGATTTCCTTTAGGATTGACTGGTTTGACCTCCTTGCAGTCCAAGGGACTCTCAAGAGTCTTCTCCAGCACCACAGTTCGAAAGCATCAATTCTTCGGCGCTCAGCCTTCCTTATGGTCCAACTCTCACAGCCATACATTACTACTGGAAAAACCATAGCTTTAACTATACGGACCTTTGTCGGCAAGGTGATGTCTCTGCTTTTTAATATGCTGTCTAGGTTTGGCTACAATCCAATAAACAACAAGATCTTGTGTATTAGAATTATTGAATATTCAGTAGACATCAATGTTATGCAAGAGTATGAACCTACTACAGATGCAGTGGAAGAGGACAGAATTCCTCATTGGCAAATGGAAAGAGGTGGTATTATACAATATCAAGAATCTAGGATAGTCAATTGTAATCCAAAATTGGGAGAACTGGAAGAACCTGTAATTACAGGAAGATTTGGATTGGATAAACACAGTTGTGCAGGAGATAAGTTAATAATGCTCTATTTACTGCAACACTTGCTTTAAGCAACATAAATACAGACTCTACTCATGGACATCAACAGATGGACAACATCAGAATCAAAAAGTTTGGAGAACAGGAAAAGAGAAGATGGAGAAGAGCAATCCACTCAGACTACTTCCAAGTCCAGGTCTGGATTGTGGAACACTCCATGGATTATGACAGGTAGTCCTTGACTTATGACCACAATTGGGACCAAAATTTCCGTCGCTAAGCTATGCGGTCGTAAAGAGTGATGACGGCATC
Organism: Charina bottae; assembly: GCA_023362775.1. Classification (NCBI taxonomy): domain Eukaryota; kingdom Metazoa; phylum Chordata; class Lepidosauria; order Squamata; family Charinaidae; genus Charina; species Charina bottae. Next base: position 5,814,298 of record JALMGJ010000022.1, read on the forward strand.
ACTTAGCAACAGCAATCCTGGCACTCCCCATTGCCATTGTTAAGCGAATTCCACCAGTCGCAAGGACCCGCCCCAATCCAAGCCATTCCTGGCTTGGTCCCTCCCAGCCCTGAGCCTCAGTTCTTCCAAGGTAAGGGACTGCCTCCCCTTCAACTCCCCCCCAACTGCCTATTCCCCCCATCTCTGCCCTTATGGCCACCCTGCCCCCTGCCTTGAGGGGTGGCAAGCAACCCCCAAACCACGCGTCTCTGGGGCTGCTTGCCACGCTGCGGCTCAGGGGCTTCTTGGCATGCTGTGGCTCTGGGGCTGCAAAAAGCCCCTGAGCCACAGTGCAGTGTGAAGCCGCCTCTGCCTCAGCCTGGCCCAGCAGCACGACACAAAGTCGCCGTATCCTGGGAAGCCCCAACAGCGTGGCGCAAAGCCGCAGCATCCCAGGAAGCACCCCAGCCCAGTCCCAGCTACAGACATCCTTGCCACACGGCACTCTGAGGCCCCTGCTGCCCCAGCGGACCTTTGCCGTCTTCTTGCTCCCGCTGCTGACGTGGCATGCCTGGCCTGGCCCTTTGCGAGGCAGCTGCTGGCCACGTGAGGCCTTCTCCCCAGGTCTCATGAGGGAACCGCCGTGCACGACCTTGGGAAGAAAGCCTCATGTGGCCAGCAGCTGCCTCGCGAAGGGTCAGGCCGGGCATGCTTGATCAGCAGCGGGAGCAAGAAGACGGCAAAGGTCAGCCAGGGCAGCAGAGGCTGTGAAGTGCAGGGGGACAAAAGGGCATAGGTGGGGGGAGAGAGGTGGGTGGCGGTGTTGAAGCACCCCTGCACTTGTAAGTGCGGGCGGGCTGCCAAGCGCCTGAATTTTGATCACGTGACCAAAAGGGGGAGCTGCAACGGCCTAACTCTGGGGACTGGTTGTAAGTCCCTTCGTTCAGCGCTGCCATAACTTCGAATGGTCGCTGAATGAATGTTCCTAAGCTGAGGACTACCTGTAGTGTCAAATACTAATTGGAAATTTTAATTTAAAAAGTAAATAGAATGGATAGATTTGAGCTGGAAAATGTACAGTCGGACTATAGGATCAAGGAAGAAAAAGATTCAGTGCACTCAGAAGAAAAAGAACCTGATAAGCTATGGGAAGAGATAAGGAATAAGAAAACAAAGATGGAGAGAAGCTTCAACATTTCAAAGAAAATGGAATCTACAAGTTATACATAAACAGGGAAAATAAGAACCACCAGATAAATGGCAATCTGGGTAGAATGTTTAGTAAAAGTGGGGAAATGGATGGAGAAATTTTAAGACATGTAAAGCTCTTGCCAACCTAGCAATTCGAAAGAATGCAAATGCAAGTAGATTAATAGGTACCACTTCGGTGGGAAGGTAACAGCGTTCCGCGCATCATGCCGGCCACATGACCGCGGAAGCGTCTTCGGACAGCGCTGGCTCTTAGGCTAACAAACAGAGATGAGCACCGGCCCCTAGAGTCGGACACGACTGCACAACTGTGGGGGGGGGGGGAACCTTTACCTTTACCTTAAATGCTGGTAGAAGGTAGTGGGTAGAACGTGATCTATTGTGAGACATGAATGTTTGTCAAAAGAAGCAAAAATGGCTGTGTACGAGAGCATACATCTGCCTCCTTTGTTAGACAGAAGGGAGGGTTAGGTAGATCAAGAGAAACCTCGTAGTTGAATGCAGGGGAAATGTGTTCTTTAAGAAGTTTGTGTGGTAAAACATGAAAGAATAAATGAGTGAGTAATGAATGTAGACTGAGTACAAAACTGAGTGACCAATATAAGAAAAGTATGCTGAGGTGATTTGGTCATATAGAGTGAATGAAAAAGGATTGAATTGCAAAACAAATATGCGAAGAAAGAATTAATGGGCTGAGAGGAAAAAGATGATAAAGAAACTCATAATTGGATAGACTTTTTTACTTTTTATTATAATCAAAGGCCTGAAACAGAAAATACGACAAAAGATGATCAAACAAAACAAAACATTGAATAACATCAAAATAGTCAGCAAGTAAATTGAGTAATAACTATGAGAGAACTTGAAGCAGTTGATACACTTTCACTGCTGCTGCACAGTATTTTGCTACAGGTTGAGTTGTAGAGAATTTGAAGTCCAAAGGAAGTAAAATCATATAAAATTTGTCTGTTCTTCCAGTGCACTGATGAAGCTGGGTAAGCTTATGAATGTTCCTATAGATACTACAGGGTTTTGTTGTTGTTGTTTCTTCGTTCAGTCGCTTCCAACTCTTCGTGACTTCATGGACCAGCCCACGCCAGAGCTTCCTGTCAGCCGTCGCCATCCCCAGCTCGCCCACGGTCGAGTCCGTCACCCCCAGAATATCATCCATCCATCTTGCCCTTGGTCGGCCCCTCCTCCTTTTGCCTTCCACTTTCCCTAGCATCAGCTTCTTCTCCAGGGTATCCTGTCTTCTCATGATGTGGCCAAAGTACTTCAGTTTTGCCTTTAATATCATTCCCTCAAGTGAGCAGTCTGGCTTGATTTCCTGGAGTATGGACTGGTTTGATCTTCTTGCAGTCCAAGGCACTCTCAGAATTTTCCTCCAACACCACAGTTCAAAAGCATCTATCTTCCTTCGCTCAGCCTTCCTTATGGTCCAGCTCTCGCAGCCATAGGTTACTACGGGGAATACCATTGCTTCAACTATACGGACCTTTGTTGTCAGTGTGATGTCTCTGCTCTTAACTATTTTGTCGAGATTTGTCATTGCTCTCCTCCCAAGAAGTAGACGTCTTCTGATTTCCTGGCTGCAGTACTACAGTACTACAATAACATAACATATATTGGACTGTTTCAATATCCCCAGTTCCACATGGGCAAATATTTGTATGGGGTCAGCTGTGCGTAGCAGACCACCTTGCCTCTGAAGTTGCCAGTCACAGTTGCCGGTGAAATGTCAGGAAATCTGCTGTCTAGGCCACGGCCACTAAACCCTGAAGCTCAACACTGCCCAACAGATACCAGCTGTGAAAGCTTTTTGCAGCCCCTGAGCCGCAGCGTGGCAAGCAGCCCCAGAGACGCGTGGTTTGGGGGCTGCTTGCCACCCCTCAAGGCAGGGTGCAGGGTGGCCAGTAACTTGCATGGGATCTTGAGGCCTGCCAATTTGGGGGCGTGACAATTGGAGCTGTTCACTGGTTTGATCATGGAATTAATAAACAAATTAAACAGGGCAGGGGCAGGAATACATCCCTGCCACACACCTCTCTGTAGGTGTATCAAATCAGAAAGTAGCCCTTGATTGTTGTACCTCAGGGAGCAATTGGCATACAAATTCTAGAACAAATAAAGATGATGCTTATCCACAGTGGTATTTATGTTGTTATCTCACAACATCTTTCCGGCTAAATAAAGAAAGGCAAATTTAAAGTCCATATAAAGGTGATTTTAAATTGTGCACATACTTCTGAATAATCTAGTATAGTACCAAAATATTATCTATAGTTGATTGACATTTTCTAAAGCTGGGTTGTTCATCTCCTACAATTTCTTCTAATTCCATCCAGGCCTGAAATCTTACTCAGATGCTTTGCATTTTGTTTACTTGTAACACCTAACAGATTGATAAGTCTGTACTTGGCTGGATCTTCCTTATTGTCTTTCTTGTAAATAGGGGCTATTATTGCGAACACCCGACTCTTAGTTATTTGCCTTTTTAATCAATAAACATAAATAGATGCCAGCAGGGGCATCTGCCAGTTGTAATTCAATTTGATTACTTCAGAAAACGTAAGATCACTACACAAGGCCATTCCAGTCTTAAAATACTCTTTATCAGTTTCATCATGTATGCTAAAAGTAACTGGAGGCCAGTTATCCAGAGTGCTGAAATCAAAGTATGCATCATCACTATTATAATTGGGGTCAATATGCAAAGCCTGGTTTCTTTCCCCCCCAGGATTGATTTACATTGTGATTTAGGGCCAAACAGGATCTGATAATGGGCTTTAGAGGGTTAAAATTATGTAAACAACATAAGCTGCCCTAAATTTACTGCTTAAGCTGCTGACATTCTCAGTCAAATCACTCTTGATCTTTACTATTCGGACAAAGGGAATACTTCCTCTTCTCTGCTGAAAAGATTGTCTTGAATTTGCTGATCAGCTGATTGTACACCTTTATCAGGCACTCCTGCAGGTTGTTTGCAGCCCTGAGCAAATTTCTAGAAGATCTTGAGACTTTCATGATTCAGTTAGAACATTAACCTTTGGATTCACCTAGATTGCAGCACAGTGTTAATAACTTCCAAATTCTGGGTACACGTTGCCTCTGTTTTCACTAACTCATTATGCAATAGTATGCTTAATACTAGGGCATGAAGTCGCTCTCTTGATGCAGTTCCACCTCCAACTTTAGAAGGTAAAAGATTTTAGAAGGAGACCCATTTATTTATTTATTTATTTGTCCAACTTCTATCACCGCCCATCTCCCCCCACAAAGGGGACTCTGGGCGGTTTACAACAAAGTTAGTAATTAAAACATATAAAATACAATATACAATATATCACTCTAAACATAAATTAAATATAAATATATAAAATCCAAGAGGCTGTGATGTTATATTTAAAAGAACTCTACGGCGCAGGCCACCCCCAAGAAGAGCTATTACCCTTCCCATCCCAAGCGAGGTGGCAGAGCCAGGTCTTCAATTGTTTTCGGAAGGTCAAGAGTGTGGGGGCTTGCCTCACCTCCAGGGGCAGAATGTTCCAAAGGGCGGGTGCCACTGCAGAGAAGGCCCACCTCCTGGACCCCGCCAGATGGAATTCTCTTACAGACGGGGTCCGTAGCAAGCCCTCTCTGCATAACCGGGTGGGGCGGGTCGATGTTCATCAACTGTTAACTTTCTCCCTACTCCCCAAAAGGTATATTCCACTGGGCAGTCTCCAACTAATGCGCCATTCAAAAGGCAGAGAGGTGTAGCTAACTATCCCACCAAGTTGCACCTTGGTCCTTTGCTGACCCTTGGTAAAGGGGTTCCTCTAGGGATGCCTGCAGTTAGAAATATATTTTAAAAATAACTTCTAATAACTTCAGTATTTTAAAAAGTTTTTGATTCTGACCACCACCCTGTAGTGTTCCATGATAAAGAGGTAAGGGTATGATCTTTAATTGAAGGTCATTTTACCTGCTTAATGCCATCCCTCGCATAAGCTACTTTGAGGAATGAGCAGCGTCTGCTTCCACTCTAGTGTTTCGCATTGGGTCCTGTCATTGGAGAGTGTTGGGTTGTGTGCCTGGAACCAGAAGAGCATGAGATAGATCCATGCACCCCTCCACTGAGTTGTTGGCTTCTTCTTCCAGAGCTCTCTCTCTCTGAGATGCTTGTCAGACCAGAACTCTGTTCTTGTTCTAAAGACTCCTGATTTGTTGTGATAATTTTGCAAACTTCCATTGCCAAAACCTCAGATGCCTGAATCTGGGTTGTGACTGAAACATCTACTAGGATAGACATAGTCAAATCTCTGCCAATGGACACCTTATTAAAGCTCTGAACTCTCTGATCCTTTAAGATCTCAACATGGGGGTTGGTGATATTGGTAATACTGGAAAGATAATCTCTTATAGAAGACTCGGGGTTGAGTGATCAGCTGCTTTTTGTCTTTTTTTCTTGCTCAGGATTTTTAGTTGCCTCTAGTTGTGTCAAAGATGTTCTTCTCAAGTCAAGTTCTTATTCAAACTGTTGCACGTTGGAAACTGGAGATACCAGCTTGACTAATAGTTCTGCTGTGGCACACAGACTATTAATTATGTCCACCTGGCTCACCTTTTGGCAAGACTCCAAATAACTGGATTAACCTTGCTTATTCTTCTTCTAAAGGCATCTTATATCCTTTGTGCTTCAGTGTTTATTTAAGCCATTTCCTCTCAAGGACTTTAGAAGCTCAAGTGGGGGATTGTCACCGGCATATTTTGGTTAAAGAGGCAGCACCATCCTAGGGAAGTAAATCCAGCAAAGTACCTGCTCTTCCATCATGAAACACTTGGACTGGGAAAACTGTATGTATGAAGGCTTTCATCATAAACGATATAGTAGGAATGAAGGGCTGCATACTTTGGGGGGCATTCTGCTTGGCAGCCATTCAACTTCCAAAAGATCAATAAAATACAGTTCGCAACAAAAGAGCTGACTCAAAGAGAGGGTGATGGACTTTTTGGATTCCCCAAAACACCTATTATTACACTAGGGCAATCTGATTAGTCTGTAGGAATCCATTCTCCCTCCGCTACCCAGCCTCCTGGTTGATGGGCTCTCCTCCTTCAGGGCTCTTCTGCTTGCTTAAGGGTGGGGCAGCCTCTCCCTCTTGGCTGGTGGCAAACAACTCATGTTTGCCACAGAGGAGAGGAGACTCTTCAGTCTCTGCCAAGTGATCGCAATGGATTTCTGTAAATGCATTGAACGCCAGCTTTAAAGAGTCCACCTTTCCCTTTATTTCTGGTAACTGTTCAGAAATAGAAATTACTGTGCAGCCAGTAGACATTCTCTGGATATAGAGTCAGTTGTCTTTCCACAGTTAAAATCCACAATCTCATGGTCTTTTAAAGGAAGTGCAGCTGCAGAACAAACTGGTGCAGGTCCATGTAGGGAAGATGTTAAAGCAGCAGACCCCTCCTGGGAGCCAAACTCTCTTCGTAGGGTACAGGAAAACTCTAGAAATCGTTAGCGCTCAATTTCTCCTTACAAATCCCATTCCAAGGCTTCATATCAATTTGAGATAAGTATGGGAGTTTTACTACTTACAATTGATGCCTTCTTGTATGTAAATATTCCTGGGTTTTTTGGCTATTTAGTCAGTTTGATATCTAGTTTTCTTTAATTGGCCAAAAACAATAAGGTTAGCCAGAAATCCAAAGGGAGTCAATATTTCTACTTGGAAGCAAGACTGATCCAGTAAATAACAATTTTCTGGGAAACAGCTTTGGAAAGCCACCTAATGTAAGTATAGTGCCTGTCCGCAACATCTTAAAACTGCATCTTTCCCCAGGATCAGGCATCTGCCCTCCAATCTCAAGAAAAGCAGCTGCTGTTTTAAGGTGCTGTGCAGAGTGCTATCTGCATGCTCCAAAGCTCTTTTTTTGGAAACTGGGTCCAAAACACTGTACAGAAGTCAAATCATATGTCTATCTAGCTCAGCAGTGATAACATTAAAGGATTACAGCTCTTCTCAAAGTTTCATACTGAAATCTGGCACTAGCCTTCTTAGAAATACTGGAAATTAAATCTAGAGCCTTCTATATGAAACTTGCCATCTGACATTGATTTATGGCACCTTCATAAATGTTGGGTAAATTGTGGAATCTGACATATGAAAAACTTAAGAGTAGGTTTTTTTTTTAAAGCCTTTTGCTTTGATTCAGTCTCATATACAAAAGTATCCTCAAGTCAGGCTTGACTCCTGGTGGCTACACAGAGATGTCCATGATGTTTTTTGCCAACATTTCAGAAATGGTTTGCCACTGCCTTCTTTTGAGATGCTTTTTTCAATTTCCAAATTTACCCTCTAGCCTTGGTGATCCAAGTACTAACCAAATCCAACCATGTTTCTTTTTTTCAAGAGCAGGCAAGGTTGGCTAGGTGCTGCCACCTAGTGACTACTGCTAACTTATAATTGCTCTAAGTTTTAGTCAAATTGAATATAAAAATAAAGATCTTATTTGGACAGAAATGATGCCTTCAAATTAAGTTAACTGCACATTATTTGAAGGGGAAAAGAGAGAAGAAGCCCATCATCCTAGAGCTGAAAGCGAAATATCACAAAGGAAGATTAATTAAAATGAAGAGCAAGGTCCATTTTAAGAAAAAAAATTGGTAAAGCACCATTTATTAAGATCTGCAAAATGTTAATTATTTCACAAACAGTCTGAAGTGCTTTTAACATCAATTTAATATCGGTTTGCAAGTCAAAGAGAGGCACTATGTAATTAATAGAAATTTACTTCATTGCAGTTTTATATTCACCCTTATAATTCTGGAATAAGGATATAACACAGAGGTCACCAATATTTTTTGGTTTAACAGCCGCAAATTCTCTTCCTTCATCTCAGGTCTCCTGGCTTGTGCAGCAGACTCAGCTTGGAGAACGTAAGGAACAAAACAATTCATCTGCAGTTATTTATCATCTCTCCACATTACACTGTACAATTGGGAGAAAACTTCATCTCCCCCTTGAGCCCCCTGACAAATATGGAGGCCATCCAAGGATTTCCCTTTCCTGTAGTGAGCATTAGCAATGAGAAGTAAACAAGCACCTGCTGTCTGTCAGCATCTCAAAAACGGTAGTACAAATGAAAGCTCAGAGAGGGATGGCTCTGCTGCAGCCTTCTTCCTAGAGGGCCAGAGGCACTTGCATTTGTGGAGAATTGTCATAGGAACATCCCTTTTCAAAGAAAATGTTTGGACAATGAAATGGTTTGAATAAAGATGTATGTAATGTAATGCAGGTTTCATGTATGTAATGTAATGCAGGTTTCATGTAATGCAGGTTTCACAGGACAAGCTTATTATGAAATATTGTGTGAAAATCCACCCCAGTTTGAGATCTTTAGTGTTTGGTATAATTGCTATCCTTGGTGCATTTGTCATCATACTGAAATATCTAAACTCTAAAAAGATATCCACAAGAATTACTTGAGTAACTTAATTTTTTTATAATATCCACCCTAATCTATAGCATATTAAGAAACAATGTGTATTAGAAAAATGCATACAAACTGTAGTAACATACATATTCATATTTATTTATTTATTTAATTTATTTTATGTGTCAAATTTACAAATTTCCACTTTGAATTTAGAAGCACTCATGGCATGAGCCTATGTTTTTAACGTTTTAGACGTGGACAGTATAGGCAAGCGCTATATCACCCAGTTCACGGAATAGCCAAACTAATACCCTATCTCAGGGAAACTGCAGCTCTAAGCATTTATTTTCTGGTGGTAGTTTCCCCAAGATTTCTCATGGAAATTCATCAACAAATAACCAAATAAAATGAATACAAATAAAATAGGTGAAGCAGGCCTAATTGTTTTAATATGCCGTTTTAAAAAAAGCAACACCACAAGAAAAAAAGAAAAAGGGGAGGGACGGTAATGATTCTGCCTCTGCCCTGTCTGGTGATGTCACCACGTCAACCCCATAGCACTTGTAGCTCTCTACTGCTAGAACAGGATGTAAAAAGTGTGCCCTCTAGCTACACCATCTGCCTATCATAGTTCCTTTAGTAAGAATTACGGTTTCACCTGGGAATAGTTTCCTTCTGAACTGCGTGAGATTTCAACTAAAATCTTTGTGCAAAGTTGTGGACGCTGGCGTAAACAGTGATATTTTGGTTGATTACTGCTATAGACTAACCTTTGATACTTAATTTAAAAAGTAAACTGTTGATTGCAAAAAAAATCTGTGATAAAAATAAATGATGGCTTATATGTAAACAAGGAAATGGAACCCCTAAATCCTAAAATGTAATGATTGCACTCATATCTGTTTTGCTATATGGATCCTACCAGGAAGCCAGTGCAACTTTTCCGTGTTTGAAAGAAATGTGGGCTATCACCACATATGACTGACTGCAGTGTTCTTACATGTTTACCTATATGATCTGCATGTAAGGAATTTGTGAGCATGGAAACAAGCTTTTAATAATCCCTTAAGCCTTAAATTGTAAATATTTCCCAAAGACTGAAAAGCAATGCTTCCATATACAGATGGACAGGTGTATAAAACAAGAGCATTAACCTGATAAGAATGTTAAATACAACAGAAATGAACAATGAAAATCAAACAAAAATATATGATAAACTTACTTTTTTCATAACTTTCTGATTGCTTGTAATAACCTGATCTTTTTTTACTCCTTTGCTTTATGCATGGTTTAATCTATTTCTCTTGAATGGATTCAGCATAATCCAGTCTAAATTAAGCACATTTATGTCCTTATGAATTCATCTGGAGAGTTAAGCAGATGGATGCTCTAATTTCTTTATATGAAAAGAAGGGATTTAGAATTGTTTGTTGCGACTGTGCTTTTGTAAGCACTGAACCCGCATTACCACAAGAAACATTTACTTATCCAAACTTCTAAAGTTTGTTGCAGCTCCTTAGGTAATGTATACTAAAATATAGTAGGATGATTGACAAAATTTTTCTTAGAAAAAGACCCCGTGGGTCGAAATAAAAAGTTCTAGAACGTATTATCTTGGACGCCATGTTGCATCCTCTTGCTCATCACACACATTTGTGTTTCCGTTATGTATCCTTTGCGAGATGATTTTGGTTCAACTAATTATTTCATTTTATTTCTCTCTTGTCTTCATTGGTTGTTACAGCCGGCTGATGCAGAAGAGGTGCCTCCTTGCTTTTGTTTCTTACGCCGTTTGTTGAGGAGTCGGTTGTTGGATATTTTCAAATCTTTAATTTTTACTTGATCATAGTCCACTCTCATGGTTGCCAGAGCACTAGTCATTTCCTCCTAAAATGCACAAGAAGCAATGGTGAAATTTAAAGGACAAAAGTCCACCTCCTGCTATGTCTAACATAGGATCTCAGCCAAGAGTAAGAACTGTAGAGTTCCCCACAAACGTTATAACGTTCATCCTATCCAGATGTGCTCTACCGTAGACTGTCACGAATAAAACCATTCATATGCTGAATTAAATATTACATACTAATGTCAAAACAACCTGAGGGACCAAGATTAAATTGATGGTGGTTGTGGGTTTTCCGGGCTGTGTGGCCGTGTTCTGGCAGATTTGGTTCCTAACGTTAGGAACCAAATCTGCCAGAACACGGCCACACAGCCCGGAAAACCCACAACCACCATCGGATTCCGGCCGTGAAAGCCTTCGACTATACAAGATTAAATTAATTCAGCAAAGTAGCACATTTTCAATGCTGTCCATGTGTTTCTGGGATTTAATGTTTTCCTATGTCAAAGGCCACCTGGCATAGGAAAACTTCTAGAAAACACTAGCGGGAAAGTGTCGTGGGTATTCTAAGTCCAAAACACCTGAAAGCCCACAGGCTGCCTATCCTGGTTGGATCTGCCTGAACCAGGATGGACAACTCGCAAGCTATATGTGGCCTGAGTGTCTTTGTTGCAGTCCCCAGAGTCTCTGGACACATAGCAAAGGTTCAATTTTCCATTATTTTCCAAAGAACAGAAATTTTACAAAAAGAGTATAAATATTTGGACAGATCTAGCAAATTTATTTTTAAAAACCCCAAACCTACCTATCCCCAAAAGGCACACTAAAGAACGGTTGATCTGAAAATCCTGGCCTTGGCCACTGCAGGCTTTTGCTGCTAAAGTTTATTTTTTTAAAAATGCCTACCCGGCCACCAAAAGCCTGCTTGTCTCTCTGTGCCTAACTATAGCAATTCTCTCGATCCATTATCTGCATATGTTTTAGCAATCATTGTGCAAATAATAATGAGCTGAAGATAGGTTCATACTGCTTAGGGTTATAAATAATCAGAAAGAAAATTATATCCAAACTATCTACAAACAAAGGAACATCTCCACACAACCCTACACACATAGAGGTTACCTTCACTTCATCCCAGTGATCTTTATCTTCTTGCAGGACTCGGGCAGTGTGAAGAGGGGTTGGTGGCACCACCATGGATTGCTAAGAGAAGCAATCAGTAAAGATGATTTCTTATGACAGATGGCTGACATGCTTAACACCATTAACTGTTCTTAAAAAAGAAGTCTTGTTTAAAAACATACAAACTTGTCTCCTAAGCCACGTGAGAAGGAGTGTGTAGGCGGCTGCATTTTGGGAGACGGTTGTGTTTTCCATAATCACAAAATTGCATAACTTCCATAAGACTATAGCAATTAACTTTCTAAAAACAAGAGGAGAAACTCACATTTGAACTCCTCCCCCCTCCCCCAGTAAAAGCTTGCCAAAGGAGGAGAAGCTTGGAGCAGCAGGAAAATGCACAATGTATCCCCTACCGCTTTGCAACTTCCAAATGGACCTTTCCCCCAAAGTAGAATCTCAAACCTCATAATAGGGCTCAAAACCTTATTCTGTATAAAGTAATTTAGTTTTGCCCTCTGTCTATCTCAGTATGAAATTCTGCAGTAGGCCACAAAGCTGAATGTGAACTAGAATAGAACCAGACAACCCGTGACCTGTTGGGTCATCGTTTCAGAGATATTTCCTTATCTAAACATTGAAACAGAATGGGCAGGCAAAAAAGCAGTGGGAGCGGGAGTGACTTCCAACTTCCGGCTGGCTTCCCCATTGACTTTCCTTGTGGGAAGCTGGCAGGGAGCGTTGGCAATCTTCCCTCCTTCTTTATCTGTTGTGCACCCCCTCGCTCCCTCCCCCAGCAGCAGCCAATTACCTGCCTGCTGGCCTTGGACTTAACGATTTCCTGCTGGTTTCAATCGAGTTTAGACTTCCTGGCGGCTTCCCCATTGACTTGTGGGAAGCTGTCAGGGAGCGATGGAAACGAGCATCACGTGACCGTGGCTGACCATGGCAGCGTGGCAGTGCTGAAGCAGCAGCAGCGCAGCAGTGCTGAAGCAGCCACAACTTCCCCAAATTTCATTCCCATGGGAGTAATGGGTCCCAGCATTCTGTAAGTTAGCCCACTTGAAGTACCTTGGTTCAAAAATTGTTGCCCTATAATGCACCATTTTCCCCAACTGAAGGTTACAAACAATCAAACGGACACAAGAATTTTAGTAATATATAGATGTCAGGAAGTTAACTTTTAAAAACAGAAAGCTGTTGTCAAAGCTACGTTTACATTTTAGCTTGTAAACTGTGGTTAAGGCCTACAATGAGGTAGACATAACACTTGAATAAAAGGCTAAGCCTACACTTTTTCTTGATCAACTGACATTCCAATGTCCAAATTAACTAGTTCTGCACTATGACCTTTGTCAGTGTTTCCAAATGTGGTTCAGTCTACGTTTCTGGTTCAGGCTAAGGGCCAGTGCTAGAACAGAGTTTCTATAACAAAGGTGAGAATTCTAAGTCTCTCCAGAACTGTTTATAATAGAAATTTGGAAACTAAAACCTGATACATTCTTAATCATCACCGTTTCAACTTTGGTGACTGGAAAGTAAGCAGGACTTATTTTCTTCCCACACAGATGCTCAACTCATATTGTCTGCTGAACTTTGAGGCTTTCTTACTGGGACTGAGATCCTTTTCCAGCCTAGGCTCCCCTTGGGCTGAGAGAAATGACAATTAGCTTTCTCCTTAACCGTTTGCTCTATGTAGCACCTGGTTCCACTAAATCTTCGAACTGCTGTCTTGGACTTTGTCTCTTTTAAGAGAAAGAGATCACGAGACATTTAATCTCTTTAGATTGTTTTTCCTTTGTAAGGATATAAACAAAATTTTATAGCAGCTCTTTGAAGTTCATTGATAGGTGTGAGAATCCAGTACAGAAAATGTTGGTGTCTTCTGCCTGGCAGTATGCAGATGAGAAACTCATAGCTGTAGCAGCAGCTTCCTTTCTTCCACTCCAGAGGGGAATCTAATTCAGGACTCCCGGGGCCTTTCAGTTAGCATCTCCATTAAAAACAGCTCTGGTGTGATTTTCTCAGAGAGCTGTGCTTAAACCTCCCCCTTCTCTATCTTGAGTTTTCCCAGTTCTCTGCCAAAAATTGAGAACGCCCCCAAAGCAGGAGGTTCTCTATTCATATCAACGCTGTGTAGCACGATGGTGCCTCGGAGGTCTAATAATAAGTCCTACGTTGATGAGGTAATGTAGCTTTTTATAAGCAAGAGGAGGAGAATGTGTGCACTGCAATGAACACTAAATCGAGCTGAGAGCAGTTGGGTTGGGGGTGTAATGTCCTTGACTGCCACTCACAGAGAGTTTTTTTCTCTACCCTCCACGTGTCCCCTCATACTGTGATGGAGAAATTATATTCTTTTATACAGATAGAGCCTTAGTTCAATTACTAATATGCCAAATCTTCATTGCAGGCAGCCTAGTACTCACATAAAGACACAGACAGACCAAAATGATTGCGCAGGACTCACATTAATCCAGGGGTGATTCATAAATTGAGAAATGGTCATTCTCTCTGTTGGGTCAGTTTTCAGCAATTGACGAATGAGCTGCTTAACTAGAAAAATAATACACATACATACAGTACATACATACATACATAAAACTTAGGTAATAAAATCTTGCAAAATTATACAAGAAAAATATTGCATAATATCCATGCAGCCCACTTTTCTTCTGTCAAATTAGAAAAATGTTTGGCACCTACAACTGTCTATAGAATGAATATATCATATTCTTATACTTAAGAAGAACTATTTATCTTTTCCAGTTTATATCCTGCCTTTTACCCAGGAGTACAAGACTGTGTACATAGTGATTTCCTCTCTAAAGTTAGTAACCATCTGAGGCAAATTACTGGTACCAAATTACCCAGTGAATCTTCATGGCTTATTATGGATTTGAACCCAGTTCTCCTCAGTTCTAGACCAACACCCTGACCACTACAATATTTTAATTCTACAGGGAGAAGTTTAAAAGAGGGAAAAAAAAACATGATGCGGAGTTAGAGAGTTCTATAAACTGAAATCATCAGATCAACCTCCTCCAGTCTGGCACTCTCATCACTCATCTGGTGAGTTCTTTAAGCTATGTAAGGATATCTATGGCCCTCCAGATGTTACTGCACCTCAAATTTCATCAGTCTCAGACAGCATGACCGATATCTGAAAGGCCAGAGATTCCTTGTTCCTGAATAAACCGTTTTCCATTGGTTGGGGGGACATGTCATCCACTGCAGCCAATCCTAGGGTAGTTCAGAAATTTTGCCCCCAAAAGATGACTAGATTTTCCAGCCCAGATGAGGCAAAGTTGGCCCTAGGGCGGAAAAATGATTTTAGGATGATGCATTTTTGAGCTACTTACAAATTTTGTACATATACTGCCTCATGTCTGTGTAATATACTGTAATTTGTTATATGGAGTATCACATCTGGAAGCAGCAATTGTTGCTGATATTCTAGTACTAACCTAGAGGTATACTCCAGGAAATCAAGCCAGACTGCTCACTTGAGGGAATGATATTAAAGGCAAAACTGAAGTACTTTGGCCACATAATGAGAAGACAGGATACCCTGGAGAAGAAGCTGATGCTAGGGAAAGTGGAAGGCAAAAGGAAGAGGGGCCGACCAAGGGCAAGATGGGTGGATGGTATTCTGGAGGTGACGGACTCAACCATTGGGGAGCTGGGGATGGTGACGGCCGACAGAGGGCTCTGGCGTGGACTGGTCCATGAAGTCACGAAGAGTCGGAAACGACTGAACGAATGAACAACAACAACCTAGAGGTAAGCAAGCTGTGGCGTTCTAGATGTTGCTGAGCTCTTAACTCTTAGCATCCCTAGAAAGCATGGGAAAGAGTGATAGCTGCTGGCATTTGTAGGGCAGCCATTTCTGGAATGCCGCAGGTTGCCTATTCCTGCACTAGACAAACATACTGAAGCTAATTACAATCTTAAACGAGATGTTAAGAGGCATACTGGTGGTGCAACTGAACATTTGTTACTTGGAATACATTTTTGCTTATTTCTGTACTAGCCCAGCACATTTCTAAGTCCCTCTCTAATATTAAAGTGAGATTTGAAGAAATGGCATTCAATTCAATTTGACTCTTATTTTTACAATGTTTATGAGTTAGGTATGTACATTCATGAAATCTGCCAAGTTTAATACAATCTTGTATCTTGAAGGTCTCTATGAGCACATATGTTACCCAATTAAAAGTTGCAATTTTTAAAACTTATCAGTAATGCATTTTTATTGGAGACACAACCAACATTCATTTACCTTCATCAGATACTTCTGACCATTCAGGTTTTGGAAATCCATACTGCCCCATCCGAATTCTTCTCTTCATTCCTGGGGAAATGGCTAGGCCGGTATTTGAATAGAATGGAGGGAACCCACACAAACTGCAAAAGAGGGACATATACAGAATAGCTTCTGCTAACTAGAAAATCACTATATATTCCCTCCCTGGTCCCATGTAGAGACACAGATGGCTGCTGATTCTTCTGACAGAATGAGTAATAATCCAGTGACTAATTTTTCTTAGGTGTTGCAAAAATGGAAACGTCATTGAGGTACTACTAGTGGCATTAGGAATGGAAATGATTGGGATATCAAGGAGCTAACATGTGACATATCAGAGCTCTGTTTTATTATCTCCACTTTGCACTTACAGAATGTACATGATGACACCAAGAGACCACATATCACAGGATTTGTCATACTTCTCAGGACCAAGTACTTCTGGGGCTGAAGAAGAGAACAAAAGAATTGTGAAAGTTAGTTTTTCAAATGTTGGTTATACAGCAACTAATATTCATTATTTCTTTATTAAAATAAATGGTTGCTACTTGAATTTAGCTACTTAAATCTATTTAAAATGATTTAAGTACAGTACTAATCAGCAGTAACAAGTACTTTACATAGTTTACTTATGTAAACTACTGTACATGTATGTATGGGGAGTGTCAGAAACAGACACCCCCAAGTTTAGGGCCTAGCATTTTATTTCCAGTGTCACCAGCACTTCTGTGATTGTCCGTAGTAAATCTGGAACAGTGAGCTCTTTTGCTTTGCTTGCATGATCTCAGCTAGTACCATCCTTGTAGCATAATTCGTCAGCTGCTACAAGGGCCATTTTTCTGCCTGCAAGTCCCATAAAACATCTGAATTTTCACACTGGCATCTCTTGCACAAGGGCGTTGCTTGCTGAAGCCCAATACTTACAATGGAAATTAACTCCTGGCCTGTTTTGACTATGCACTGGTGGCTTCTTCCTCTAATCCTGGATTGGTGCCTTGGGATTCGATCTCTGGCTGCTTTGGAGTACACATATACTTTTGGTAAAGTAACATGTATCCATGGTCCTAGAACTGTCTGGAGCCTGACTTTTTACTTCTGACAGCAAGGGATGATTGTATTTATAAAAATGTAATAATTTCCTGTTTTCCAGAATAAATAAATCAGAAGACAGAAAAAAGCGAAACTTACCTACGTAATAAGGAGTGTAACAAGGAGTCTGCAGTGCGTTCTGTACCGTTGTCTCTTTAGCAAACCCAAAATCTGTGAGTTTAAGCACTGAGTCTTTGTCTTTGGATGTATAAAGTAGGTTTTCTGGCTGGGATTGTATCAAAAAAGGAAGATAAAATAAAGGTTAACAGGATAATTTTTTTGGTACCAAGCCCTTCTGAATTGTTAATTCTATTTGGTTCGTAGCCAGAACCAAGTTTACTTTTAATTATCAGTACATTGTAATCTTGTGGTGCCAATTTTAAATTGACATATGCCTTATTTGCACCTCACTTAAATGTGCTGGCTTCTAAAAGATACTTGGATTCCTGACCAGGAGCGTGAGTCTTTGTCCCGGTAAAAATGTGATTCAAGTTGCTCCTCTCGGGGTAGAAATAGGCCTATGAAAATCAAAATTTCCCAACTGTTTGCATGTGTTAATTTTTTCACATATT
Organism: Charina bottae; assembly: GCA_023362775.1. NCBI lineage: Eukaryota > Metazoa > Chordata > Lepidosauria > Squamata > Charinaidae > Charina > Charina bottae. The sequence continues at coordinate 5,831,834 of JALMGJ010000022.1, forward strand.
CAGAACATATTCACTTCTCACCTTGACATCTCTATGAGCTATGTTCATCCCATGAAGATGCTGGATGGCTGTTCCAATATCTCTCATTATTTCGGAGGCCTCTAGAAATGTAATTTTACAGAAAGGTCACATTAGCATTCTCACTGTATCTCAGAGATATACAGTGTTTCTAACTAACAACTAGCTTGTTTATGTAAGGGGGGGAAAATAAAATTAGCCCTAAGAGTTGTGTTTTGTTTTGAAAATGACTATGCAATCACCCTTTCTGCTCCTCAGTCCTTTGCTTAAAAGGCAACAATACAATTGACACAAAATCTTGTATGTTGCATACCTGCAATCACTGAACCTTTTTTTTTTTGTCATGACCAAACAAACACCTCTTGCGTATGTTTATTTTGAAATAAACACTGCAGTGTTTGGTGAAGTTTCAACCCATAATGTGACAGCCTCATTATTCAAACCTGGATGACTTTTCATTAAAAACAACCCCCCCCCAATGAAATTCATGTTTCTGTGACATTTCAGGTGTTTAGAAATAAAAATAATCAGAAGCTCTATCCGAAGTTTTGAAAAAGTTACCAATTTTAATTTGATTAGAATTTCTTTAAAATAGTAACAACAGACCTTTCTCAAAATACAAACTTCCAAAAATTTGTTCATAAAAACCTTTGATGTTCTACCTTTTTCTGTGAAAGCTTGGTCTCCTCGCTCCTGGATTCGAGTGAAGAGTTCCCCTCCCTCCATGCTGTGAACAAAATGCAGATGATTCAAAATGCAAGCACAGAAGGGGTCTGATTTTAGTAGTGCAGTTTTTAAGGGTAACACTGTTTTTCCATTTGATATCTGCTACGTGTTTCTTGAACTAATCTTACATAGCAGCCAAAAGCTGTTGCTCTAGCCTTACAGCATACATAACAATCTTAATCATTTTGTCACAGACTGCTTAAATGTCTCAAACGGTTCTAAAGAATTTCCCTTGCTTGGTTGCTTTTGCAGCTGCTGGATAGCCTGTTTCTGATTGATCCAGTTTTCCTGCTTACAAAGAATTAAGGTCCCTGGATATCTGGAAAGAATGTCTTCCACGATAGCCTTTTATAGGCACGTCAAATTACCAAGAGTATTCTCATATCATCATCAAGGAACTATGTTCAGATGGCAAAGGCATTTGGGGAAGTATTCACAAAAGCTGCTCTACAACTTTCTTCCCTTAAATAATAAAACAAAGGTCATTCTTCTCAAACTCTGTTCATCAAGCTATACCCTGACGTACCTGCCCATTCTTCAAAAATACTGCAGGAGAGGGTGGTACTGCAGATCCCCATGTCCTTTATATACTTTCCTGTCCAATGTACAGCAATTCACAAAGGAGGTCTCTTTACCATAGGAGGCGATGGAGGAGTGTGGCCAAGAAGGTGGCAGAAGATAACCCTTTTCGTGGCTTTTCAATTTTAGAAATGACTGGAAGACCTTAGTTTGGACTGCTGTAATACTATGTTTATTTACCCACTAGTTGTATTTTACAAGTAACAACTTATGCCCCTCCAGTAGTTGCTAACCAGAATTCCCAGAATGTATCTTCATGGGTTACGATTCCTAGAAGTGCTGGGAATTGAAGTTCAACGTCTGGAGTCCCAGAGTTGTCTGCCTTTATATCTCATAACTATTTTTAAATATGTTATTTGTCTTGCATGCAGACTACTTAAATCCTGCTGTCTTTAATAGGATTTTAAATGTTTAGCAGCAAGACCATTGCTGCAATAAATCACCTGGTTGTGACTGGATGACTATAAATTGCTGCTCATCCCTATGCCTCCCTGATATATTTGATAACAAGGAAAACAAATGAACACACAATGAGTTTTTAAGCTTGATGGTTAATATACATGCAGGCTTTTCAGAGAAAGCTGAATCACTACTATTATTACTTGACCCTACTGGAAATGAGCACAACAGACAGTACTGCAGGATGGCTAAAAGTAATTCCTGTAGTTTTGATGCCATCAGAATTCTGGAAAAAAACAAAACAGAAAACAAAACAGCAACAGCAACTGGAAGGTAGGAGAGTATTTGAAGAGAAACATAAAATTGCCCCTATATACATTCTGCAAAGAAAACCCTTAAGACTTAAGGAGGAAAAGCATAATCTGAGCAGATACACATAGAGTTCAGAAAAAGATGTAGAACTCTTAGAACAAGGATGAAAAGAATCTGATTTGCCTCTGTCTCCCACTGATTCTGACTTGACACTGATCTTTCCGTCCACACCAGTCCTTTTCATAGTTAGGATGAATGAGGATAACTACACATTTTCTTTGAATATACTCCCATCTTCTGCATCCCTTCCAACTTCCGGACAGCCTGCCACGACAGCCAGCTAATTGCATCAACTACATTCATTTGTTTACCACCTCTCATCATGTCTGTACAAGACTTTTCACAAAATACTTGGCAAGGCCTCTCCCTATAGCACGCGAGAAGTATCAACTGCAGTATATTTTCCATTCAAGCTGATGTCATGTATGTTTCAAACAGAGGAATGTTAGTTTAAGAGAAACTCTCAACACAGTTTCTAACATACTACAGAAAACATAGTCATGATGCAATAATACAAATGAGGAATCTGTTCCTAAGAGCATCTGTTCTAATGCATACAGCATCACCTTAAATAAAACATTTATAATGCTTGTGGCTTTTACACTTCCGTACAGAAGATTCCAACAACTTTTCTTACATCTTTTGTGTCTTCACCCAAGGTAAGGAAAATAACCCCTTTCTCAAACAGCCTTACAGCAACTTGCATTATTTCACAAGGCAACATAGTATTAGGTGCTTCAATAAACCCCATTCTCTCATGCTATGGAGACAACCCTAATTAGCTGTCCTAGAAATGTATTAGTTTAAGGGCAATAAATACATTAATTATACTCTAAACAGATCAGATGGCATCACCATCTGCAGAGAAGCTTCCTGTAAGATGCTGTTATCCTCATCTCTTGTAGGAAGCTTTGCTCAAAACATAAAACTGGCTACTGAGGAAAGTGGGATGATGAACTAGATAGGCCCTCAGTCTGGTCTGCAAAGCATTTTGATGCCGTTCCACCTCCTACTATATAAGCATGGTTTTGCTCATAGCCATGCAGAGCCATGGAAATTATACATAGGGAGCTATTTGTATAGATGTTTCTACTGCCACTCAAACAGCAGACTGGTTTTAATCCATGAGAGCATTACCATATGGGGGGGGGATTTAATGCAGTAGGTGGTTTGGACTGGTCTAGATGATTCCTTTCCTATGGCTCAGTAGTCACTCACAGAGACAATGGTAAAAGGCAAAAAAAAATCATATAGAGGTATATATACACAATACTGAACCCAGTTCCTTCTTCCAAGATTTTCAGAAACAAAACTGTACAGTTTTTTAAAACTCCAAAATGGCTTTGTACGCTTTTTCCTGGGGAATTATGGACAATTCACCACTGTTTTCTCTACAAAAGAGATTGAATGACTGAGATCTAATCATTGTCTTCAAGATTCCAAACATAAAACAAGTGAGAATGTCGCTCACCATTCCATGATGATTAGAAGGCATCTCTTCCCATGGTGTATGTTCTCATAAACATCCAAGATATGGACAATGTGGGGACAGCCTGAAGCTCGCCAATGATGCTCTACCTCCTGTCGTGCTTTTGGGCTGTCATACAAGAGCTGTAAAGGGACAGGAAATAGGAGTAACAATTAAGCTGACTTTTTTGCCTGCCGTCTAAATTTGCTGTCCTTAAAACTCTAATGGAAATGAAAACCGTCAAACCTAAGAGCTCATTCAGTTGCGGAACTGCAAAAGAAGACTTCCATTACTCCTAATTTCCCCCCCAAAAAACTATGGGCACCAAATTAGGTAGCTGCTCTATGCTTGGAAACAAGGAGTTTTTAAAACACTGCCCTTACTACACTGGAATGAAATAATCTTAAATTGTTGGCCTTAGCCTAATGCTCTTCCAAATTAAAGCTAAATATTATTTTGAGACCAGTTTCCCAATTTGAAGTACATATTGAAAGGTTTCAGTTAATGGCATAGATAATTGCAAAAAATGTTACATTTGCAGAAAAAGATTACAGACTATGTTTTTAATATTAAGAGTGGCAGAAATATGGGGTCTTCTTTCTTTTCCCTTTACACAAAAACAACCTTCATCAATTATGTATACATTCTAGCACAAAATAAAAGTTTTACTACTAATAGTAATGAAGACTGGGGCCAGAGAGAATAATAGGATTTACTTATGTTTGAAGCAATTTATAGCTTGAATTGAGTTTCACCTCTCTGACAATGTTAAAAAATAGTTGCTTCTCTTCCTATCTATCTTAGCATAATATCTGGCAGTTGCAAAGTGCATTCCAGGATCTTTAAGTAAACAAGAGTTGTTAAATACACATGTAATTTTTTAGATGTGGGGGGGGGGGTGTAATGAGACACAGAGAAAACCACGAGAGAGATTTCTGATTGTGGTGGGATATCATCTCAATAAATAAAATATTCTGTTTTACTATGCCCTAAATGGGAAGGGGGGGGGGAACTATATGCACTATATGCACCAAAGCTTCAGAGACTATCATTCTCCCCCACCCAGACAGACCATAATCTTCAGATTTGCTGCTTTCATTTTAAACAGGAATAGCCTTTCTACAAATCAAGATATAAGACAACTCTGCAGCTATTAATTTTCTTTTTTGTTTTGTAAGAAAGGCCTGTTCTTAATTCTCAGGGTTTTAAAGATAATGACTTTTAATTAGGGGAAAAAGTTCTAATAGAAAATGAGAGAAGTACCTGTAAAACATTCCAGGATTTTAGTGTAGCTGTGTCTATAGTTTATTTATTTATTAAACAAATTTATATGGCCTCCCAACTCACACATGGTGACTCCAGGCAGCTTACAAAAGTTGTAGATATGTTTACCCTATAACAAAAGACTGAAGCAAAAATAGAATAGGCAAATTCCTTGTTTGTCACTTAGTAAACATGGAATGTAGAGCACAAGGAGTTTATCAAATAGTATGCAGGTATATTGTAGGAAAAAAATGATAGGTCTTCTTGTTTGTATGCCCAGAGATGTAACACCACACTTAACATGTTCAAGAATTATATAAAGATTACTATAGTGTAACCCCCCACACACCAGAAATACTATAAATAGTAGTAATTGTTGCACTTTTTTTCTTTTTTTACAATAATCACATGGATTTTCCTATGCATGTTTATTTGGAAGAAGTTTCTGAAGTCTCCAGTCAGGTTTATTCTACAGTAACTACATATAGGTTTGCGGCCTTACTCCCACAAGAAGTAGCATAGTTTTATGATACTTTAAGAGAGAGAGAACAGAGTAAAACAATCTCATCTTTGGTAAAAGCAAACAAGGAAAATGAATCTATTCTTAATAAATATGAAGCAATTGAGATTCTCTTTATCTTTCAAAAGAGCAGACTTTTTTCCTAAGGAAGATGAATATGATGTTCTGGCACAGCTCAAAGATTTAAGTTGCTTACTAAGTTTTTTTCTTGTTAGTTTTTGCTCTAATGATAAAAGGTACCATGTTATTGCATGGACAAATATACAGCATTTTTGCTTTTATTGGCCAAAAGAAGGGAGATCTGTCTTATAACCTTTTCTACAAGAAAGCATAGACATGATTCCATACAGATTTTTTAAAGTGCTTTACTAAGCCCTTTTACAAGGATCATTCCATTCAGTTGCATTTCCATGGAGCTGATGGATCACGTATGTGCTGTACAATTCTGGCATTTTAAAGCTTGCATTTCAAAGCCACTGTGAACATAATTTTGAACTAGGATATCTCAATTCTTACACTTGGCACATATTATAATTAAATAAGCATCCTTTTATAACTAGATATACCTACTATGATATTTAGGCAACCCTCTTATAAATGTATTTCCATTACTGCTAGGCAGAATATTAAGTATTCAGAACTCAATCCAGAATTTCATGATGGTCTGGGATATGCAAGATTGGGTGGGAATGCTAACATTTTAGCATAAGTTTGGAGGTTCAAGACTCTAGCCACGCGTGATGCAGTGAGCTCCGGCACTTGCCCCAGCTCTTGCCAACCTAGCAATTCGAAAGCATGCAAATGCAAGTAGATGAATAGGTACCACTTTGGTGGGATGGTAACAGCATTCCGCGCACATCATGCGGCCACATGACCGTGGAAGTGTCTTCGGACAACGCTGGCTCTTCAGCTAACAAACGGAGATGAGCACCGGCCCCTAGAGTCGGACACGACTGCACAAATGTGCGGGGGGAACCTTTACCTTTTTATGGAGAATCTATGGTTTCAGTTTGTTGGGGAAAAATATTATTTTATTATATTCTGCCCCTGTGAAAAAGGCACTGGAATTTTTTATTTTAAGAATATAAGAAAATAAGCAGTGCCCTACTGATTGGACTGCTGGCCCACCTAGTCTAGCAGACTGTCCTCACAGTAGCCAACCAACTGTACAAGGAAGCCCACTAGCCTCCCAGCAGATTGCCTTAGAGGCAGTCACACTGCCCTCAAGGCTAATAGCTATTGACCCCCATGACCTCCATGAATTTGTCCAACCCTCTTTTGAAGACAGCCAAGCTGTAGCCAGCACATCGCGTGATACCAAATTCCAAAGTTGAATTGCAAGTTGTGTAAAAACAAATACTGTCACAAATACTGTCACGGAGCCATTCAGACATGACGCCAGCCGGGAAGTGCTGGCAGGCGTGCAGGAAAGAGACAGCCGATGTGGATTCAGCACCAAGCACACCGGACAGGGTACTCAGAACAAAAGAGGCACGAGACGAGAGGAGGCAGCAGTTTGGACAAACTTGTTGGGAAGGTGGGGGGGATACATGTATTTATATGGCAACTTGTTGAATTGTAGTTACTTGAATCTTTAAAGTGTTATGGATCACAAGCTGTAATAAAGATTCCTTTCGATTCCAACGTGTTTCATGTGAGGAGTACTGATTGCCAGCTAAGGATCATCACAAATACTTCCTTTTGTCTGTCCTAAATCTTCCAAGAGTCAAATGTATTGGGTGACCTCTGGTTCTAGCATTTGGGGAAGGGGAAAAATAGCTTCTCCTTGTCCACTTTATCCACACCATACATAATGTGGACACCTCAATCATGTTCCCTCTCATTTGTAGCCTTTGTAGATTAAAAAGCCCCAAATGTCACCACCTTTCCCCATAAGGAAGCTGCTCTAGCCCCTTTGACATCTTAGCTGCCCTCCTCTGAAACTTCTCTAGCTCCACTATATCCTTTTTGAGATATGGCAACCAGAACTGCACATAATATTCCAGATGTGGTTGCACCATTGATTTATATAAGGGCATTATGATAATGGCATCTCTATTTTCAGTACTGTTTCTTGTTATGCCTAACATGCTTTTGGCCTTTTTTTACAGTGGACGCACACTGTGTTAACACCTTCATTGAACTATTTATTTATTTATTTTAATTTTTAAAATTTTTATCCCTTTATTATTTTTATAAATAACTCAAGGTGGCGAACATACCTAATGCTCCTTCCTCCTCCTATTTTCCCCACAACAGCAAGTGACTGGCCTAAGGTCACCCAGCCGGCTTTCATGCCTAAGGCGGGACTAGAACTCTCAGTCTCCTGGATTCTAGCCCAGCACCTTAACCACTAGACTAAACTGGCTTTCCTCCTTCCTCCTCTTTTCCCCACAACCACTCTGTGAGGTGAGTTGGGCTGAGAGAGAGAGACTGGCCCAAGGTCACCCAGCCAGCTTTCATGCCTAATAGTGTTTCATGCCTAATAGTATTTACCATTATTCTGAGATCTGTTCCTCATCAGTCACTGTTAGCTATGTTTTTTTTTTGTGTTTTGGGGGTAGATTGGGTGGGGATCTTACATACAGGGAATGGAAAGGTTTCTTTAAAAATTCACAGTGCAGGGATAAGGCCTTTCTAAGTCACAAGGCTTCCGAATGGTGCATATTTCTCTTTTACATTAAAATGCTGAGTGTATGCTCACAGTAGTGGAAGACTCAACTCCTACAATTTTCAACTCAATAGCATTTCCTGAAAAGGTCAGATGATCAAACAATATTGTGCATATGAAGAGAAAAACTTCACACGCAGGTGTCTTTCCTCACAGAATCATTTCCTGGGTCATTTATTTGATATTGTGGGATAATTAAAAAAAGGCAAAGCTATTCAAGTCATTTTAATTCTATCTTTTTAATAAGAAAGTCTGTATAATAGGAAACTGTGAAGAGTAGAATGAAAGGGCACAATTAAAACTTGAGACTGGTATGTATGTATCTGAGAAATGCATGTTTACTCTGAGACACTTTAACTCTTTAAGACCAGATGGATTGCATCCTAGCCTATGGAAGGAACTAGCTGATGGTCTGGCCAAATCTTATGTATTCCTTCAGAAATCCTGGAGAACTGGTGAAGTGTCAGATGACAGGAGCAGAGCAAAGTCTCTATCTTCAAAAAATGAAAAAGGGGATGGGGAGGAAGAGCCAGAAAAATACAGACAGTACCTCATATGCACCTGAGAAGATTCATAAATAGATCATAAACAGACTGATTTAAAAGCATATTGAAAACAATGCAGTATTTATTTATTATTTTTATATATTGCCATAATCAATAGATTGACTCCCAGTCTTTTACATAATCAGTGTGGATTTATCAAAAACAAGTCAAGCCACTAACCTCATTTTTTGATTGGGTAAGTGATTTACTGGATAATACACCAAAAAGAGATGTTATTTTCATTACAGGAGACTGGAATGCTAAGGTGGGAAGTCAGATGACACCTGGAATTACAGGCAAGCATGGTCTGGGAGAACAAAATGAAGCAGGACATAGGCTGATAGAATTTTGCCAAGACAACTCACTGTGCATAACAAACACTCTCTTCCAACAACCTAAAAGACGACTTTATACATGGACTTCACCAGATGGTCGACACCGAAATCAGATTGACTACATCCTTTGCAGCCAAAGGTGGCGGACATCTATACAGTCGGTAAAAACAAGACCTGGAGCTGACTGTAGTTCAGATCACGAACTTCTTATTGCACAGTTTAGAATCAGACTAAAGAGAATAGGGAAGACCCACAGATCAGTTAGATATGAGCTCACTAATATTCCTAAGGAATATGCAGTGGAGGTGAAGAATAGATTTAAGGGACTAGATTTAGTAGATAGGGTCCCGGAAGAACTATGGACAGAAGTTTGCAACATTGTTCAGGAGGCGGCAACAAAAAACGTCCCAAAGAAAAAGAAAACCAAGAAGGCAAGATGGCTGTCTGCTGAGACACTGGAAGTAGCCCAAGAAAGAAGGAAAGCAAAAGGCAACAGTGATAGGGGGAGATATGCCCAATTCAATGCAACATTCCAGAGGTTAGCCAGAAGAGATAAGGAATTATTTTTAAACAAGCAATGTGCGGAAGTGGAAGAAGACAATAGAATAGGAAGGACAAGAGACCTCTTCCAGAAAATTAGAAACATTGGAGGTAAATTCCAGGCAAAAATGGGTATGATCAAAAACAAAGAGGGCAAGGACCTAACAGAAGCAGAAGAGATCAAGAAAAGGTGGCAAGAATATACGGAAGATCTGTATAGGAAGGATAATAATATTGGAGATAGCTTTGACGGTGTGGTCAGTGAGTTAGAGCCAGACATCCTGAAGAGTGAGGTTGAATGGGCCTTAAGAAGCATTGCTAATAACAAGGCAGCAGGAGACGACGGTATCCCAGCTGAACTGTTTAAAATCTTGCAAGATGATGCTGTCAAGGTGATGCATGCCATATGCCAGCAAATTTGGAAAACACAAGAATGGCCATCAGATTGGAAAAAATCAACTTATATCCCCATACCAAAAAAGGGAAGCACTAAAGAATGTTCAAATTATCGAACAGTGGCACTTATTTCACATGCCAGTAAGGTAATGCTCAAGATCTTGCAAGGTAGACTCCAGCAATTCATGGAGCGAGAATTGCCAGATGTACAAGCTGGGTTTAGAAAAGGCAGAGGAACTAGAGACCAAATTGCCAATATCCGCTGGATAATGGAGAAAGCCAGGGAATTTCAGAAAAACATCTATTTTTGTTTTATTGACTATTCTAAAGCCTTTGACTGTGTGGACCATAACAAATTGTGGCAAGTTCTTGGTGGTATGGGGATACCAAGTCATCTTGTCTGCCTCCTGAGGAATCTGTATAACGACCAAGTAGCAACGGTAAGAACAGAGCACGGAACAACGGACTGGTTTAAGATCGGGAAAGGAGTACGGCAGGGTTGTATACTCTCACCCTACCTATTCAACCTGTACGCTGAACACATCATGAGACGTGCTGGGCTTGAGGAATCCAAGGCTGGAGTTAAAATCGCTGGAAGAAACATTAACAATCTTAGATATGCAGATGATACCACTTTGATGGCTGAAAGCGAGGAGGAGTTGAGGAGCCTTATGACGAAGGTGAAAGAAGAAAGTGCAAAAGCTGGGTTGCAGTTAAACCTCAAAAAAACCAAGATTATGGCAACCAGCTTGATTGATAACTGGCAAATAGAGGGAGAAAAAGTGGAGGCAGTGACAGACTTTGTATTTCTAGGCGCAAAGATTACTGCAGATGCTGACTGCAGCCAGGAAATCCGAAGACGTCTACTTCTTGGGAGGAGAGCAATGGCAAATCTTGATAAAATAGTTAAGAGCAGAGACATCACACTGACAACAAAGGTCCGCATAGTTAAAGCAATGGTATTCCCCGTAGTAACCTATGGCTGTGAGAGCTGGACCATAAGGAAGGCTGAGCGAAGGAAGATAGATGCTTTTGAACTGTGGTGTTGGAGGAAAATTCTGAGAGTGCCTTGGACTGCAAGAAGATCAAACCAGTCCATACTCCAGGAAATAAAGCCAGACTGCTCACTTGAGGGAATGATATTAAAGGCAAAACTGAAGTACTTTGGCCACATAATGAGAAGACAGGATACCCTGGAGAAGATGCTGATGCTAGGGAAAGTGGAAGGCAAAAGGAAGAGGGGCCGACCAAGGGCAAGATGGATGGATGATATTCTGGAGGTGACAGACTTAACCATTGGGGAGCTGGGGATGGTGACGGCCGACAGGAAGCTCTGGCGTGGGCTGGTCCATGAAGTCACGAAGAGTCGGAAGCGACTGAACGAATAAACAACAAGTGATTTACTGGATTGTCAGAATATTGAAGAAACCTGACTTGGTGAGCATCAGCACAGAGCACTCATAGCATGTCCCCTGACATATAATCTCTGTTGTGCAATTTCGATCATAAAGACTCACAGGTGAAGCCTTTAACAGAACCTATGTCTATGAAGGTTCTCAGTCATCCAGGTGGAATTGTCTGTAGCTTGAATCATGTCAACTGGATTTCTTTGAAGCTCCTTGGATAAGGAGCGAAACGTTTCCACTGAGAAAATAGAAATCCAGTTGACATGATTCAAGCTACAGACAATTTAACGGAACCTGTTTGGAACATGTACTAGCTTTTCTGTTCTTTAAGTTCCAAATGACCTCTGTAAAGCTGCAAAAACCAACATAACCAACAAATACATGCTGACAAAAACCAACTGTATACCACAGAAATATAAAAATATAAGGTATAAGATGAACAAGAGGAGAAGCATCTGTTGCAAGCATTGTGGTTTGATATGTTCTCTTTAATAAAGTTGCATGAAACTTTGCTTCCTACAAGAGGCTCTGATTTATACAGTCCTTGCAATGATTGTGCAGTGAAATCTGATGGATTCAGTAATACAACTTTAGAAATAGAGAAAGAGGCCATCGATTTATTCTCTAAGTGCTGCAGTTCCCAACAGAGGATCCTATTTAACATTACTGCTTATTTTGAACATGATAATTTTTTTTGACCTTGAAAATAAGATAATCTGTTGGGAAGCTCAGGTATCAGATATATGATATTTCAATCATTCTATTCTTGGGACACTTTTCAAATGTGAGTAGAGGAGAATAAGAGAACATAAGCTGTTGAGGATAAGACCTCGTTTGTCTTGTATTTTCTTCCTGCAGATATGGAAAAACACTAGGAAGGGAGAAATCAAGATGATGTAGGGAAAACAAGATAGAGGGCCCAAGTCCACTCTCGCTGGATATTTTAAGCATGTTTTTTCCTTCTAAAATATCTCCTGATGCTGATTAATTCATTCCCACATAGATGAGTAATCAATTAAACATTCCAAATGAATTCATGATTAACTGCCCAATTCTAAACATGTTTACTTGCATGAGTTTAGGAGGGCTTCTTATGCTTAAAAGTGAAGCCGAAACATTTTTGTTGATCAGCACTGCTGAAGCAGCATTGTGCGTGTGTGCATGCGTGTGCATATGGACCATTTAAAAAGCAGATAAAGATAAATTCTTCTTGGTGAATGTGCAAGGTTTCAAGAGGAAGGGAAAATGTCAGCCCTGAAACCAGCTACTGCAATAAAGCAAAAGAAAGAGTACACACTATACAACTCCTTACTCAAACCAGGATGATTAAATAAGAATAATTTTAAGTCGGCTTGGATAAAAGCTGCAAAGCTTTTGTTCCCAAGTTCCCAATTCATATTTAATTAAGGGTTACTTGGACCTCAGAATTTTTTTCTTCATATTAACAGAAAAGAAACTTCTAATGGAGACATTCTTCGTATTTGGTACTATTAAAGAAGGAAGCTCTGCCTCCTACGATAACAACAGCACCTTTAATAAGTACTGACTTGAATTTGTAGGAAGAGAGAGATTAAAACTAAATGTATAATGTTTCCTAGTAGGCATAACAGTATCAAGATGTGCAATTTATAATTACATCCTAAAACTGTTTTCCTTTTCAACACAATAACAAAAAAAGGTCTTCCTATCTCCTGCATTCCATGGACACTTCAGTTCATCTATATGTTTGAGTAACATTATTAATCTCTGCAACAAAAGCTTTAATAAAATCATTGATTATAAACAAAAAAAAGCAAAAAAGCAAAACAGGTAGTATGCATCCTCAGTGATGCTGACATGTCTAAAACGAGTAACCTAATTTCTATGACTTAACCATTATTTGATGAAGTTTGTATTCTGACATATGTGACAGATCTTAGCAGAAACTTTGCTACCAGTGCTTTTCTTTCTAAACAGCAAACAGATAAAAGATAACCTAAATCAAATTCTTCTAGCCTTCTAGGAACATTAGCTAGAAAAGAAACAAGAGGTTGTTGACATGAGTCTTTATAATAGCAGTAGTAAAACAGTTCACAGTCTCTATTTCTCTAGTACCCAATAGTCACAGGCATATCAAGTACAGGGACACAAACAAACAAGCAAACAAAATCTGCCTTCAAGTAAAGCTGATCAGAAGACATTAAACCAGGCCTTAGGATAATTAGGAACAGAAAAGGTCAAAGAAACTGTTTTTCCACCTTAAGCTAGCAATGAGTTCCCCATTGGGGGAGATGGGCGGTTATATAAATTAAATAAATAAATAAATAAATAAATAAATAAATAAATTGGATACTCAAAGACCATATTAATTATTAAAAGTCTAAATACATCAATTTACTAATTCACACAAATTTTGGTGTATGCAAAAATAAAATTAAATCGCAATCTAGTATCCTACTTCTATAAAATGCACACCCCAGGGGTAAGTATAAATCCACTTACAACATAATAAAGGTAGCCAGGGCAACATAAAATTTAGCAAGTAATTCTTCCTATTAGCTGTTAGCATTACAGTCTTAATTATTACTGGGATATGAAATAATTAAAACAGTCCCTCGACAAATCATCTTGCCAGAGAAAAGAGCACAAGGGCTTTGATGGAGAGTATACTGATCAGCATATATTCTCCTTCTCTGCCAAAATTCTCAGTGACCTCAGGGGAGGTCTGTAAGATTGTACATAGTGTTAAACCTTCTTCTTCTTCTTTTTTTTGCAAAAGTAAAATAAGAAAATGACATTTCCTGACCATTTTGCACATGCCAAGGATTTAAGTATGTGAGGGACAGTGAAGGACTGCAAGGAACAACATAAGGAAGTTCAGTACCAAATCTCTGAGAGTAGAGCATTGACCCACATGACAGAAGAAATGCAGCCCTAGTAGATAAGATTCAGCATAATTCTTCCAGACATCAGGACAGAAAGTATTACTAACTACTTAGACAAGAAGTGGACAAACAACTACTACTTCACAAAATGCAGTTAAATGCAGTTTGCTATTTAAAGACGTGATGACACCCATCAATTGGACTGCTTTAAACAAATGTAGACATATTTAAGGATAAATTTCTTAATGCATACTAAGTTATGATGACTATCTGCTCCTCCAGGAAAATTTTGAATGCCAGTTACTGCGGAGCAGCAGCAGCAGATGTCTACTGCCTTCATGGCTTACTTGTGGTCTTTCCACTGGCAACTGGCTGGCCATTCTGGTAAGAGGATGCTGGACTAAACAGGCAATTGGTCTCATCCAAAGGTCTTATGAGAAGAAGCTATTTCAGAAACCTGAAAAGGGTGACAACACAAATTGAAGAAAAATACACATTCATTATGAGAGTTCTTAAGAGATTCCAAAGAGCAGGCAAGCTATCAAAGAGCAAAGTTCAATTTTTTATAGAAGATATAAATAGTGGGCTAATGAGGAGTGAAAAAAGCTCAGAGAAACATTGTAGCAACAAGTGAAGCACTTTGTCATTTTGTAAACAACATTTTTTCTCTGTTGGCTGGAGACAATCTTTACTAGTGAGCACAAATTTAGATACAGTACTTAGCTATCCTTGAAATAATAAAAATTCTCGAGCTTTTAAAATAGTAAATGACTTAGAAATGTAGTAACTCCTATGCATGGCCAAACCCCATTCCTCCTTAAGTATTCAGATGTGAAAAATATATTGTAGTCTACTTCATATTATGTAAGTTTGGTTTGGGTTATTTCTGCACCATCTGATTTTGGGAGGCTGGGTTGTTTACCTGTATCAAAAATATTTTAACCACCTGGGTTGGGTTCATGAACAGGATTTGTTCTAACATCTTTCTACACAGCCTTATTTTAAAAAAATGCTTTTACGAAATATGCTTGATTTTGCTTTCACACTGCCAGAAATGTACTACCATGCAAGGGAAAAACATGAATTGGGCAAGTGGGAAAAACCATTTTTACACAGATCAAAGGCATTGAGAACGGTTGCTAAAATACTCAACATTATTTTGCATATTCTAGTACTTCACATACATGATCTCAGTGCTCTTTAAAATGACTCTGGTGAAATATCACAACCCAATATTGAAAATAGGCAACCTAATTTGAGGCTCTGGCATTGCTACCCTGAAGGCATTTAGTATGTTCATTAAATGAGATTTGAAGCAGCAATTAAAAGATACCAATTGCAATTAGTTTGCGCACAAGTTCTCCGACAGGTTTTTTGCTTCCTTTCTGATGTACAGTCTACAAGGAAGGTATAGTACAGAGGCGAGTATCTCATGATAAAGGAAGTTCTCTTTAGGTTGGTAATGAGATTGCTCCTAAAAATAACTCAATTTGCCATAATTCCCAGGGCTGTTGTAAACTGCATAATTTGAACTCTATGAAGATGCTGCTCCAAAGTTAAAAAGAGAAGCCTGAAGAATGAGGATGTAAGAAGGGTAAGAACATGAAGCAGCACACTCAGATGGGATGGAATATTTAGATAGCACTTTAGGGAAAACATACTGAAGGACATAATTTTAAGGAGAGCTTTGGGAGGAAAGAGAGCATATGGTTTGACTTCTTATACAGTACTTGTACATAAGCACATTTTATAGGTATTGGCCTTAAACCTGCTGTAGCTATGCATACAAATATTAATGTGCAACAAATTGTACAAGAAGGTGAATGCGGATACAGACTTGAATATGAATCTTATTCCAATATATAGTGTGTATCCTTATTTAAATGCACATCCATAATATGTATCAGAACCATTTGGCAGTTCCCAAACCAACTAAGGCAACAAATGTGTAAATCTGAATGTGGGGAGACAGTGGGAGAGACTCTTAAAGAGGGAGATGCTGCTATTACATCCCATTACTACAATGGGATCTATCACAAGGTAGTAAATAGGTGAAATACTACTGTCTTATGGGCAGGAGGATTCCATTATTCCTAACCTAAGAAAAAATCCCCTTATTTAGTGTCCGTCTTAAAGTCTATTTTCTCCCTCAGTAAAAGAAATTTCAAAACGTACTCTAGATGTAAGAGCAAGAATGCACAGAATTTAAAAGATTATTTTATTGGTATGAACCAAGACAGGGACAGAAGTTCAGAAAAAGTCAATATGTTGGTGCATACTTAGTTACCATTACAAATGCTGTTGAGTGGGCTTGAGAGAAATACAGGTCATCTTTATTTTTCTAACTCTCTAGAATGTTCCATCAAATTTCACTTCCAAGTCTAATCTTCACTTTGGTATAAATACGCATACAGAGTGAGGCTGAATTCACACAGGATTCCTGGCAAGGTAGATTTCCTCCTTTTTAAAATTACATTTTCTCTCAAATTTTCTAGCTGATTGGCGATACAAACAGCCTGAGCATTTCATTAAAGGACCACTATCGAAACAATCTTAGCTTTCTGGGGAATTTTCTCTCTCTATACAGTATATACACACATGTACCTCTTTTGAGGTATGCAGTGTTACGCATACACCACCTTTTGTTCTTTAAATTTCTCTTTTTTCTTTTCTTTTGGATCTGATCAACTACATCCAACCACAACTTCCTCCGCCTTCCCTTTCTTATCAGCCCATTCACTTTTCTTCATGGATCTGCGTTGCAGCTGGATTCTCATTCATTCTCTCTGTGTATATCCAAACCACTTCAAAATACTTATTTTGTACTGATCACATTTATTCAGCATCCATTTATTCTAAACCCCTCTCATTTTATCACACATAAGTACCCCATTTGCACTGCATACCAACTCTTACTTCCATACAACAAAGGGACCAGAAGCATGCTCTTATGCACAGCCATTTTTGCTTTTGACAAACATTCATTCCTCACAACAGACTACATACCATTCTATCAGCTTTTGCATGTCTTGAATTTTCTCCATTCCATTTTCCTATATTTAGTAAACATTCACTATTTATGAATAGTACAATCATTCACTCTATTTTCCCAGTTAAACACAACTGCAACAATAGCTAATAGAATCTGCCCTCAATACTACTCTTAGTTGACCAGCACATGAACCAAATTTGTATTTTTATTGCTTCATGAAACAGTACCTCCAAAATATATCATTTTCTCTGATAACTGAAAATGCAAATCATCTGGAAGCCTTAATAATGAAAGTCATGGAGCACAGTGAAAAAAATGGGACTAAGATTAAATATAAAGACCAAACTAATGACAACAGGTGCAGCAACCAGCCTTAGAATTGACAGTGAAGATATTGAAGTGGTGGATCATTTCTATCAACAGTATTATTTATTTTCTTTTGGTGTGAGGCAGCTATAACAAATCTAATAGTATTTAATCAATTTATGCAGAATCCTACTCACTACAGAAGTACAGAGATCAAAACTGTATAGGCAATTATTTTCCCTGTGATAATCTACGGAAGTGAAAGTTAGACTTTGAAGAAGCACGATAGAATCAGTATTGATGCTTTTGAATTTTGATGTTGGAGAAGATTCTTGAGAATGCCACAGATAGTCAAGAAAACAAACAAATCAATCATAGAACAAATCAACCCAGAGTTCTCACTTGAGGCACAAAAGACCAGGCTCAAATTATCCTACTTTGGATACATAATGCAAACACCTAGCATTCTGGAGAAGTCTACAATGCTGGGAAAGGTGGGAAGAAGAGAAGAAGATGACAATCAGCAGGAAAGTGAATGGATTCAATTACAGCAACAAAGGGTACTCCTTTGGAAGACCTGAAGAGCCAAATTGGAGACAGAGATTGTGGAAATGGTCTATGTGGTTGCTAAGAGTTAACATCGACTTCATAGCACATAATCAATCAATCAATCAATCAATCAATCAATCAACATAAATTATTACAGTAATAAAAACATTACCAGTATAAAGAACAAATAAAATTAAGACAGCCACTCTGCTTATTGAATGAGTCACCTGTACTGGATCCCTGATCAGGGCAATTACCACTTAGAACAGTAGGAAATTCCTTTTTCTTCAATTACAGGGAGTGCTGCAAATCAAAGGTGAAAGAACCTTCAGCTATAGCTGCTGCTGATTTAGGAATATCAAAACCACTTAAAAATAAGAATATCTGAATAGCTTAAAAAAAAAAAGGTAAAGGTACCCCCCGCACATTTGTGCAGTCGTGTCCGACTCTAGGGGCCGGTGCTCATCTCCGTTTGTTATCCGAAGAGCCAGCGTTGTCCGAAGACACTTCCACGGTCATGTGGCCGCATGACGCCGCGGAACGCTGTTACCTTCCCACCGAAGTGGTACCTATTCATCTACTTGCATTTGCATGCTTTCGAATTGCTAGGTTGGCAAGAGCTGGAGCTAGTGCGGGAGCTCACTCCGCACGCAGGGCTAGGGATTCGAACCTCCGAACTTGCGATCTTCCGATCAACAAGCCTGGCGTCTTACCCGCTGAGCCACCACGCCCCTAATATAATATAATATAATATAAATATAAATAATATATTATATTTAAATATATATATATATATTTATATATATATTATATAAATATAAATTTATATAAATATAAATATAATAGCTTATATTTAAGTAAATACAGGATAGCTTTTTCAAAAGCCAGATTAAATGTGTTGCCATCAAATATGCTATATGGTAGATTTCAAAAATTCCTATCTCTCAAAGATTCTGTCCCTGTAATGGTACTGATCTTGAAATGGTGGATCACATTTTATTGTATTGTGAATTTTATAACAGTCTTTGGCAGGAAGTTTTCTGGCCTATTTTAAAATCCAAACCAGGAAGAGATACTTCTGAGTATGTTAAAATTTTACTTGCAGATGAAAATCCTAAAATTACAATGACAACAGCCAGATTTTTAACTATGGCTATAAAAACAAGGTTTTTAGTAAAAAAAAAATCAATTAGCTGGGGTTTTAAGTGTATTATGTAATATTTATTAAATATCTTATTTGTTAAACTGTTTTATCTAATGACAAGTTCCGATTATATTTGTAACTTGCTTTTGGGCCTTTTGGCCATAAATAAAATTAATTGATTGATTGAAAGTAAATATTATTCTAACAATATTAGAAATTCTAATGAATCCCTTGGAAGGATTATTTTTTCTAACTTCTCTAGAACCTAGGAAAGAAAAATAGGAAGCTCTTAAAATGATGGCAACTTAGTTTGCAGAGTGAGTTAATATCATACTAACTTTAAGCAAAACAACCCCCCCAACACAGACATTAAGGCTTAATGCAATATATAAACTCTCATGTTTTAATGCATAAACCATGCTAATTTGATCGGCTTGAAACTGGTAGTTTCTGACAAATAATTTCTCCTATTCTATTTAAATGACCACTAGTATTATTCACAATGTTTCAACTATTTACATAAATATGTATACTTTCCCAGCTTAATTATTATTAGAAACAAATATACTATATATATATATATATATATATATATATATATATATATAATTGAATTTTAAATATACATAGATAAAAGTTTGAAAAGGAAAAAGAAATACAAATACAAATCAAAGAAAGAAAAGAAAAGAAAAAGTGTAGTAAAGTAAATAGAAAAAGAGAAAGATGAAACATAGAAATTAGTCAACTTCCAATTTATCTCTGGTCATAGTAATTTAAAAAATAATCTCTTACATGCTAGGTCTATATATAACATTGTAGAACATTTCCTGTCTAATATATCAATTTATACATATTTTAATCTTCAAACCCCCATATAAGCTTTGCCCCTCCTGCATTTTGCAAATAGTCCATTAATGGTTTCCACTCTTTAAGAAAGTAATAATTTGTATTTTCTTTTAATAAACATGTCAATTTATAATTTTCTGCCACGTCCATTACTTTTAACATCCAGTCCTGCATCGTAGGTATACTCTGATTTTTCCAATTTTGTGCATATACAAGTCTTGCTGCTGTAACCATATATTGCATAATTCTTATAAATTTCTTTCCTATTTGTTCTTCTAATATTCCCAATAGAAATAGTTCTGGTTTAAATGGAACTCGAATTTGTAGAATATTTTGCATCAATCAGTGTATTTGAGTCCAAAACTTCTTTGCAATCTCACATGTCCACCACATATGGTAAAATGACCCCTCTTTTTTTTTACATTTCCAACACAAGTTGGAAACATTTCCATAGATTTTAACTAGCTTTTGTGGGGTCATATACCATCTGTACATCATCTTATAGAAATTTTCCTTCAAGTTATAACACAAAGTAAATTTTAATCCTTTAATCCACATATCTTCCCATTGTTGCATTTGAATATTATGACCAATATTTTTTGCCCATTTGATCATGCAGTCTTTAACTTGTTCCTCTACCATTTCACCTTTTAACAATAATTTATACATTTTAGCAATTAAATGATCATCTGTCTCACATAATTGTATCTCAAATTCCGATTTGGTTTGTTCAAATTCAAGTTCTTTTCTGTCTGATTTAAATTTTTGTACAAGTTGCATATATGAAAGCCATTGAAAAGTATATCCTTCTGAGGCCAGTTCTTCTTTTGATTTAGTTTTATATTGTCCTTGTTCTTTTTTTAAAAAGTCTTTGTAAGTCAGCCATTTATCTTTAACTCTTACTTCTGTTCTATGAAATGCTTCTTGTGTGGAAATCCATAAAGGTCTTTTATAACATAAATTTGGTTTATATTTATTCCAAATTCTTAGCAAAGATCTTCTGATATAATGATTTTTAAAGTCCACATTAACTTTCACTTTGTCGTACCACAAATATCCATGCCATCCATATCTTAATTCACGACCCTCCAAATTCAATAGTTTTTCATTTTTCAAAACTATCCACTCTTTAATCCATACCAAACAACAAGCAGCATAATATAATTTCAGATCCGGTAGACCCAGTCCGCCTCTTTCCTTTGAATCTTGTAAGACTTTATATTTTATTCTTGGTTTTTTTCCTTGCCAAATAAACTTAGAAATATCTCGCTGCCATTGTTTGAAAGGTTCTTCTGATGCCAATATAGGTAATGTTTGAAAAAGATATAAATTTCTTGGCAAAATATTCATTTTAATTGCTGAAATTCTACCTAATAATGATAGTTGTAATTTTTCCCAATGATCCAAGTCTTTTTTAATGTCTATCCAAAGCGGAATATAATTATTCTTAAATAACTTAACATTTTTAGTTGTTAAATATACTCCCAAATATTTTACTTTTTCTTCCATTGAATATCCCGTTATTTCTTTCAATTTCTCTTGTTGATGATGGTCCATGTTTTTAGTCAAAACTTTTGTTTTCTATAGATTCACTTTAAACCCTGCTAATGATCCAAAGTCTTTCAATTTCTGTATCAATAATTCAATTCCATCTAGTGGATTCTCCAAAGTAAAGACTAAGTCATCAGCAAAGGCTCTTAATTTATAAACTTCTTTTTTAACCTTAATACCATGAATACCTTCATCTTGTCTAACATCTCGCAATAAAACCTCTAATACCAATATAAATAAAAGTGGAGATACTGGACAACCTTGTCTTGTACCTTTTTGAATTTCACATGGTTTACTAAATTCTCCATTAACAATTACTTTTGCAAATTGGGGAGTATATATTGATTTAATCCATTTAATAAAATTTCCTCCAAAATTCATATTTTCTAATACTTTAAACATAAAAGGCCAATTTAAATTATCAAAGGCTTTTTCAGCATCTATAAATATCAAGGCAGCTTGTTTTTCATAGTGTTGTTCCAGATATTCCAATATATCTAATATATTTCGGACATTGTCACGGATCTGTCTCTTAGGCAGAAATCCTGCTTGATCTTGATGGATAAAATTTTTAAGAATGTTTTTCATTCTTTCTGCCAATATAGTTGTAAAAATCTTATAGTCATTATTCAGTAAAGATATTGGTCTATAATTCTTAGTTAAAGTCAAATCAATGACTTTAAAGGGATCAATGTTATATGTGCTTCTTTCCAAGTCTCTGGCATTGTTCCTGTTTCCAAAATCGAATTCATAGTCTTCTGTAACAGTTAACATAATTCATCTTCGAAACATTTATAATAAGCTGCTGACAGGCCATCTGGTCCTGGTGCTTTTCCACTACTAATTTTCTTGAAAGCCTTTACCATTTCCTCTGTTGTTATAGGATTATTAAGCATTATTATAATTAATTAATTAATAATAAAATAATTAATAAAATTAATAATTAATAATTAATTAATTATTAACTAATTAATAAAATAATTATTAATTATTTTATTATATATTATATAATTATAATTATATAATTAATAAAAAATTATTAAACCTCTCGATTAACATTAAAAAACATTAAAAAAACCAAACCAGCAAGTTCGAACCAATCCCTCCACAGCACCATCAATCCAGCTTAAAGGTGTGTCACTAGAAAATGTCGACCACTTTTCTTATCTCGGCAGCCATCTATCTACAAAAGCCAACATCGACGCTGAAATTCAGCACTGCCTGAGCTCTGCGAGTGTAGCTTTCTCCCGAATGAAGCGTAGAGTGTTTGAGGATCGGGACATTCGCAGGGAGACCAAAATGCTTGTTTACAAAGCCATTGTACTACCAACCCTTCTGTACGCCTGTGAAACATGGACCCTCTACAAACGCCACCTCCAACTTCTTGAAAGATTCCATCAACGCTGCCTCCGAAAAATTCTGCAAATGACTTGGGAAGATAGGCGGACTAATGTTAGCGTATTAGAAGAAGCGAAAACCACCAGCATTGAAACAATGATCATCCAACATCAACTTCGCTGGACCGGTCATGTTGTTCGAATGCCTGACCATCGTCTTCCAAAGCAGCTACTTTACTCCCAACTTAAGAATGGAAAACGGAATATTGGTGGACAGCAAAAGAGATTCAAAGATACTCTCAAAGCTAATTTAAAAAAATGTAATATCAGCATTGAGAACTGGGAAGCCCTAACTCATGAGCGTTTCAATTGGAGGTCATCCTTTATTAATGGTGCTATGGACTTTGAAGAAGCACGAGTACAGGGCGAAAGGGAGAAAAGAGCTAAAAGGAAGGCACGTCAGGCAAACCCTCATCATGACCGTCTCCCACCCGGAAACCTATGCCCTCACTGTGGGAGGTTGTGCGGATCCAGAATTGGCCTTTATAGCCACTTACGGATCCACTGTTAAAATTTTACCTTTGGAAGACAATCTTACTCGGCTACGAGTGATCGCCAATGAGATTAAGCATTAATCTTTGTTGATCATCAAGAACAGTTAATTTCTGTTTACTCAGATATTCATCAATGTCCATCAAGTCAACTTCTTGTTTTTTATATAATTTTGAATAATAATCATGGAAAGCTTCTTGTATATCTATATTATTCACCATAACTTTTCCTTCATGTTGTATTTTGGAAATTAAATTTTTTTGTCTTTGTTTCCGTAATTTATAAGCCAACCATCTACCTGGTTTATTAGCATATTCAAAATATTTTTGCTTTGTAAATTTCATTTGAGTCTCTATCTCTTGTGTCAATATCATCGATATCTGTTTTTGTAAAAAATTAATTTGAGTAAGCAAAGTATCATCCATTGGCTTATCTCTTAAACATATCTTTTTACTTTTTATTTCATCTAAAATCAATTGAATTCAAATATACTTTATATAAAAAGATAACATCAACAAGTATAATGTTGATGAAAATTAACACGAAAAGATAAGGAGCACAAAATAATGGTTCACCTACATAAGATTTGAAAGAAAAAAAAAACAATATTCAGCATGTATGATTCACTTTAATACTCAGATTGCAGTCTAGATAGATATAAGGGAAAAACAGTAAACAACCATCAGTACCAGGGAGGTAAACTGATGTAAGCAAAAATTATAATGAACAAAAATGGAAGGTCACCGCAAATTTTCTAGATGGGTAGTACAAGAGTGCAACCTAACACCTGACTGTATTAAAGCAGTGCTGAAGAACAACATATTAACAGCTCCAGGTATCTTAAGTTTCCTGAAGAAACTGGTCTCCAACCCAGACATTAAGGCTTTGATGAGCCAGAATTTCAGAAACCTGATAGTTCAGTCTCACCAGAGGAAGGGACATTACACAGAGGAAGGGGTTGCCTGCACAAGAGCCAAAATGAGCAAAGGGGGCAGCCCTATAGGCTAAAATAATGCCTCTGACCTAGCCCTTGTTTGTCCTTAAAACCATGATAGATCTTGTTGCTTGGAACTCTGAATGTGATCCTGAACTGGGAACGGTCTGCACCTATTTTCAAATGTCAAGATGGTTACATAAAGGGAAAAAAAATCTAACTCAAAGGCTTCAGTAACTACAAATAGTTAAAAACATCACAGACAAACAGCTGACTAGGATTAGGAAAATGGAGTATACCAGTTTTAAAAGCAACAACACTCCTCTGGTAAGTGTCTAAACCCAGTTCAGAGTGTTGGTATTTATCTTTAAAATTCTAAATTTCTTCACTATCTTAAGAACCACTTCCTAGCAGACAACTGCACTGATGCATTAAAAACTGCCTTGGAAACTTTTTTCCATTTTCCTTTCCTTTGCATGAGGAGGAACAGATGGTGATTGGAGATAAGACTTTCTCTGTGGTAGTTACCTGGCTCTGGAATTCTTTTCCCAATGAAATAGGATAGGTAGCAAACCTATCTACCTCACTAAATAAAAGTCTTATTATTTTCCTAGACCTTTTGGAACAGTTATGATTTGAATAGCTGTTATATGCTTTTGATGTGCATGTATGCATCTATCTACCTATTGTGCCCAGTGACTTTCTATTTTATGTCAGTTTGCTTTGTCTTGTTCCAATTTGAATTTTGAAAAAGCACAGCATTGCATGCAGCTGAAATACTTAAGGAATAGCAGTCCTGAAGTGGTCTCAAGCTTTTCTGAGATTTTCCCAAACCTGCCTAAATTGTTAGTCAGATAACTATAATTTTTTGGTTGTGACAGAAAGCCATTGTGTAATATTCTTAGAAACATTTTGTTTGTTTTTAACCTTTCTTGAAGTGTAACGAAAAATATCAATAGTTAGGCCAGATGAAATAATAGATTCTAAGCTTGTCAAAAGCCAGGCTAGTGTGGTTAAAGCATTGGACCAACCACAATATTAAGGTTCAAATTGTTACACAATCTCCAAAGCTTACTAGATGACTTTGGGTCAGTCCCTCATTCTCAACCATCTAATCTCGGGATTTGTTTTTTTATCCCACCTTTAGTTTGGTCAACTCAAAGTGGCGTACATACCGAATGTTCCTGCCTACTTTTTCCACAAAACCCCTGAGAGTTCAGTTGAGCTGAGAGCGCGTGAGTGGCCCAAAGTCACCCAGTTGGCTTTCATGCCTAAGGAAGAACTAGAACTCACAGTCTTCCTGTTTCTAGCCCAATCCTTTAGCCACTACACCAAACTGGTTCTGAGTTTTCTTGTGGGCAATATAATTAAATGAAACCCCCACATACTCTGACTTGAGCTTTATTGGGAAAAAAGTGTGTAAATGCAAGAAATAACTAAATATAAATTGTTGTATCTAGTTCTTTTTTGGTTCTAGTTGTGAAGTTTGCTCTGGACCAGAAGGTGTGCTCTGCACCATAGTAAAAAGTAGCATATATTGCTGTAAGCAATCCTATATTCCATATATGCACACAAGAAAGAGTTTACTTGTCCTGTGCAGGTATCTTGAGGACTAATTTATCCAACAGTATCCTTGACAAAGAATTGTTATCTCCAAAGTATCAGGTCAATAATTCTCAGGCACTTTGTTAACTATCTATATTTTGTTTTCATTTCATTCTGCCTGCCTTCCTCGCCTGTATTATAGTAGATCATGGTTTTAATTCGAATGGTGGTTGCTTTTAGGATGAAGACGACAGGGCTTGGGAAAGGGCCTATTCACCATTATGAACTCAGAACTGCAGCACAAAACATTATTCTTCACATCCTCAAATTCTTTATTCAAAGAAAGGGGGGGGATTTACATGGTTTTGGGGTAATGTGCAGTTAGATTATCCTGAGATCAGGAAAAGCTAAGAAAAAATACTCCAGAGACAGAGAATATCCCAGTGTTCTTCATTGTTTGAACTTCTTACCTGAGTATTGTCAAACATGACAGAAATTGACCTAACATAAAGAGCTATTTAGCTGGAGGAAAAGATAAATGTTGAATATCTCAACTTCCCATCCTCCAGGAAGCTCTGCCTGGTATTCTTCATAAACTAGAAGAGTAGGCATTTAATTGTTATGATGCAGCCATGTTCTATTTTTTCCTAAGCGTTTTTCCCTGTAAGAACTGAAGTCTACAGTTTCTGCAACCTTGCTAAAATATCCACTCTATCTCCCATTCCATTCTAAACTTTTCCATTAAGTGGAGGATGAAAGGCTTTTCTTCTTTCTATAGATCTAATTTTCCAAGCATTAGTGACGAAACAATCCACTTACTTCGCCATGCCGTCTGGATTGCAGTACAGAAGGGCAGCTAATCACATGGGAAGAAAGAAAAGGCAAACAAATCGATGCCGCTGGAATGTTCACTCTTTTCCATAAGGCAGCACACTAAAATCCAGCTCCTTTCTCATATTTATCTATTGATTTATATGATTTATATGGCTGCCCATCTAATTTCCGCAACTCTGGGTGGCTAACAATAATTAAAGCAACAATGAACAAACTCAGATATCTAAAACAACACTGACAGTAGATGCCTAGAACAATGCTGGTGGAAAACAAAGAACAAGCCTGACCGAGCATGGGTAAAACTTGAGGTCTGAGCCTACCTGTGGCAATAAGAGCATCAAAACATCAATATTTCTCCAATCTTACATACTGCATCTTCAGACTGCTAACTGGCACCCCTCTTAAAATTGTCCTTGCCTCTTTGTGTTCTTTGGTCTTTTCTTTTTTGTATAGATTACTGTTCAAAAAAAAAAAAAGCTGCACTGGTTGCCAATGGGCTTCCAGGTATGATTCAAGGTTCTGGTTGTCACCTTTAAAGCCCGACATGGCTTAGGATGTGAGTATCTTCAGGACTGCCTGCTCCCAGCAGTATCTGCCCACTCAATATGATCAGGAAGGGAGGGGGATCTTTTAATTTCCCTATTACCATCAGACCCCCCCCCCAAGTGGTCCTCCTCTGTTGCAACCCCTTTCTTATGGCATGGTGTTCCCACCCAGGATTCAAGCAGCTTCAGCCCTAATAGAAGAGAATATCTGTAGCTCAGGGTTGGACTGTGGAGTCCTTGGTGCTCTCTGAGCTTGGTTGTTTGCTTGCAGTTGTTTCATTACACAACTAGGTGACATCTGTTTACTGGAGTGCCTTTTCTCAATGCAATAAAATTAATGATTGAGTATTGCTGTTGTATGTTTCAACCCTCATTATGGATGGAGTATAGTCATATGAAAAAGTACACCCCATTGAAATCTTTTCTTTTTCAACTTATTTCAACATACAGATATTTGGTCTTCATTTCAACAAATATCATGCACCATTTACATTTTGTAGTCCATTGTGTAATTTTTTTTGTAGTCCATTGTGTAATTTAAATAAACATAAGTGCAAATTTCTCATGTGGAAAAAGCAAGCACAACCCTACATTTTTTGTTACATCAAATATCTAAAATCAGAATCATGTGCACCAGATCAGGTGTGAATGATTAGAACATTGTTAGACAGGATCTGGAGGAACCTGTCTTATTTAAACCTCAGACATTTAGTTTGATTTGCTCTTTGTTGTTGAAGTGTGTGTGATCACTATGCCTAGATCAAGAGAGATCTCTGAGGCCTTTGGAAAGAAGGTTTATAGACGCCTATGAGTTTGGGAAGGGATTTTAAAAGATTGCCAAACAGTTGGGCATCAATCATTCCACTGCCTGGAAGATCATCTACAGGTGGAAAAGATTTCAAACAACTCCCAACTTGGCCAAGCCAATCCAGCAAGTTCAGCTCAAAAGCAGAATGCAAGATGCTGAAAGAAGTCTCTAAGAACCCCAGAATTTTGTCACATGACCTACAGGTAGCTCTTGCCAGTATTGACAACTACTGAGTGCATGGGTCTACCATTAGAAAGAAGCTGCACAAATTAGATCTACATGGGAGGTATGCCAGGAGGAAACTTAGTGTCCAGAAAGAACATCAGGGCAGCACTAAAGTTTGCTCATGAACACCTAGGCCAAGGGTCGGAAATGGCGGCTCGTGAGCCAGATGCGGCTCTTTGGCCCCTTGAGTGTGGCTCTTCCGCAGCTGAACTCACCCCCACCCTTTCCACGTGATTGGATCCCGCCCCCAAACTCTTACGCGCTCTCGCTCTCCAAGGCCGGGGCCACCCGCAGCCACCCACACTTCACGCACAGCCCACGGGGCTCTCTGCCACTCCCTTCGACGGAGGAGGGACCGGTGTGCCTTGGGAGCTGCTGCTGGCGGCATGTCTGGGCGACGCGCGCGGGTGGAGCTGCCTGCCTGGCACTCGGGCGCTCCGGCTGGGATGACGCGAGCATGGCCGGCGGCCCGCGAGGACCGGCCAGGGAAGGCACGCGGGCGGAGCTCCCGTCCCGCTGCACCCCAGCCGGAGCACCCTCCCACCCCATCAATCCCCCCACCCCGCCGTTCGGCGTTTTCTCTCCCAGCTAACCCAAGCCCTGCGGCGGCCGGGGGAGCCGAGCCAGGCTCCATTCCGGCGGGGCGACTGTAGCGACCGGAGGCGGCCAAGGGGAGAGCAGGCGGCCGGGCGAGGCAGCAGGAGCCGCTCTTCCCGCCGCCGGGCCCCCCTCGTCGCCCACTGCGGAGCCGCTCGCCGCGCTCCCCTCCAGCCTTAGTGACAGCGGCGGCGGCCACCCATCCCGGCGGCCAGTCCGCTGCGCCCTCTCCACCGGGCGGGACCCGCGCCTCCTTCCCCGTAAATGTAAAATGGGTTGTCCATGAAAGAAACCCCTCAAACATTGCACAGCTGAAAAATTCTGGTTCTGATACCACCAACTATGGTATTTAACTAGACCACCTACAAGAATTTGGAGTTGGAGGCACCACTTTGTGGTCCTTCCACTCCTACCTTAGTTCCAATCATGTCAGAGTTCGGCAGACCTCTGCCATTAAGTCAGACGGCCATGTGGATTAAGGGGAGTTAGAAACTGACATGAAAGAGACAGCAGCGCGGGGAGAATGCCTGCCGACACCAACTTGCGAAACGGAACTACACATCTCCTTGACTGACCGTCTAGCACCCTGAAGCTGGGAAGCAACACGTGTCAGCAACCATGAACAATGGGGAGGGGAAATGCTTAAATGTACTGTATCATGTATACTTAATACTTAAATGATACTGTATCATGCCATGCCTGCTCATCCAAGTCTTTGTTCGTGTTAAGCCTTCATGCACCGGAATAAACCCTTTTACTTCTTAGAAATCTCGCGTCTGTGGTTTACTCAAGAAAAAGGGGTTTTAGGGCATGGGAGAGGAGCACCTTACATAAAGACTTAAATCAAATTTTGCCGCGTGTCCCGGGGACTACTCTGAGAAATCAGCGAGCTCCATGGTCGAGGGCAGCTTCACAACCGTGAGTGAACAAAACCACAGAACAAAAAACAAAATGGACCAAGCTGGGGCTTCAACGTCGACAACAGACAAGGCCGTACCCAGCACGTCTTCAGCCCAGATGGTGGAGAGGGCAGTGCGACGGGCGGCGGAAACCCCCATCGAACCAGCAGGTCACAAGAAGACGGAGAAAACCAGAGGAAAGGAGGTAACTGAACTCCCCCAAACCCCTGAACAACGCACTCAAATGCAGACAATGGACTGGTTGGTGGGAGTTGGGGGAGACATGAACCCAGGACCGGTGAAAAAAGCAGCTAAGTCTAGGATTTCCCAGTCCCAACGAATAGCAGCACTTGAATCAGGGATGGGAGAGATGAAAGTGACATTGACGGCAATACAAGCCGCAATAGAACAATTGCTGCCGCAGCCTCGGCGGCAGGGGCAAACCCCGGTCACAGTGAGGCAAGATAATCACCCCCCCTTCCACCGATGAGGAGAGCACATCAGAGAGCGAGCAAGAGGAGGGGGGGGGAAAGAGAGGGAGCAGAGGAGCTTTCTTTATCACCACGGCTTGGGAGAATTTCTTTGCTTTACCCATCGAGTAACCCCCGCATAGTCACAAAACTAAAAACTAGATTTGATGGGGACCCGGAAAAATTGGCTTGTTTTCTGAACTATGTCTGGGGCTTTATGGAAGAATCTGAAAAGTTCTTCCCAAATGAGGAAGCGAAAGTGAGATACGTCTCAAACTTTCTAATTGGAGAAGCCGCAAAGTGGATGGCTACACTGCATGAAACTAGGGCTGATGAACTGCACAATTTTAATGCGTTCATGGGGGCTCTAAGGGACAGGTTTGAGGACACCTTGTCCCGCATGTCCGCGAAAATGGAGATTCAGAAATTACGGCAAGGAAACCGAACTGTGGCTGAGTATGCCCTTGAATTTAAGAAATTGACAAGCCGGTTGCCCAATTGGCCGGATGCCATCCGGGTAGAATTTTTCCAAATGGGGCTACGGGCGGAATTGTTGGAAATGGCGCTAGCACGGGGGGAACCAGAGACGTTGAGTGAGTGGATTCAATTGGCGGGAAAAGTAGAAAGTGCGAGCCGTCGCATACGCTCCCAGCGCCAATTGCAGCGCACGGAAAGAACGTCGTACAATAGCCAGTACACCCCCAAAAGAGACTATGATAGAAAGCAATGGGCTGAGGAAAAAGAGAGAAGAGCAAAGAATAGACTGTGCTTTAAGTGTGGGAGGGAGGGTCACCGAATTCACGAATGCACACAACCAGCAGAGAAAAATAAAACAGGAGTGAAAACCCCCAAAAGTACCACACACAAACAAAACGCAGCGAAGACAGCAACTGATCGACGCAAATACGTTGAATCAACCACGGAGGAGTCATCTGATGAGGAAGTTTTGCCAGTGGGAAACGGCAACAGTCTGTTCTAAAGTGCGCAGCGGGACAGACCTTTACAAAGGGGCGCAACAACCAGGTGATGAGAGGCAACTGCCCCACGATGCAAGTCCAGGTAAAATTGGAAACCTTGGATGGGAGAGAACAGTTCTGGGGGGCAGCTATGCTGGACTCTGGATGCTCCAGATGTTTAATACACCCGGGCATTGCAAGCCAGCTGGGAGTAGAACTCAGACACCCCATCACATTCTGTCAATTGGACGGGTCTGAGATGAAAGGGGGGCCAGTGGGACACATCACCGAAGACATAAAATTGTCAATAGGAACCCACGTAGAGACATTGCGTTTCATTGTGGCCCCCATAGCAACACAACCCATTGTGCTGGGACTAAAATGGTTCAGGAAATGTAACCCCTACATTGACTGGGTCTCGGGAGAAATAAATTTCATCGATGGGACATACCACGGAGACCACGACGACAAGATAACAACCTGGATCGAAACGGGGGCGGCAGGGATGGAACAATGGGAGGAGGAATGGGCAGAGCAGAAACAAGCCATACCCGATAATTATATGCCTGTTGCGGAAATATTTGATGAACAGGAATGTGACCAATTGCCCCCCCACAGGACGTCGGACGCTGCGTTCGAACTCATCCCAGGGGCCCCCTTCCCCAAGCCCGAAATGTATGCAATGACTCAGAAAGAATTGCAGGAGTTACGCAAATTCATTGACAAGAATTTGGTGCGTGGGTTCATTGAACCAGCAAACTCCCCCCTAGCAGCTCCTGTCCTTTTCAGGAAGAAAAAAGATGGGTCCTTACGTCTTTGTACAGACTACAGGGGGCTCAATGCTATCTCAGTCACCAATCAGTACCCCCTCCCATTATTAAAGGACATGCTAGCCCAGTTATCGAAAGGCAAAATCTTTACAAAATTGGATGTAAGGGAGGCATACTACCGAGTACGCATACGGGAGGGGGACAAATGGAAAACGGCGTTCAACTGCCCCCTGGGATCTTTCCAATACTGCGTGCTCCCGTTCGGAGTTGCAGGGGGGTCAGGAATATTCATGAAATTGATTAATGACGTGCTATATGAATTTTTGTATGATGGGGTCATTGTATACTTGGATAGCATCCTGATTTTCTCTGAAAATATGGACGAGCATGTGAAGTTAGTGAGGAGAGTGCTAGAGAAATTATTAGAGGCGAAGCTCTATGTAAAACTGGAAAAGTGTGAATTCCACAAAGAGAAGCTAGAGTTTCTTGGGTACCGGATATCGCACAAGGGAATTGAAATGGATCCCGGAAAGGTGCAAGCTGTGCTAGGATGGGAACCCCCACGAACCGGCAGACAACTACAGGCGTTTCTGGGGTTCGCGGGGTTCTACAGGCAATTCATTCATAATTTCGCGCAGACCGCATTGCCCTTAACTGATCTGCTAAAAACAAAAGGCAAGGGAAAAGACTCTAAGCATAAACAGCCTAGCACAAAAATCAAATGGACTCCCGAATGCCAAGAAGCATTTGACAACCTTAAAGCGCTGTTCACAGCGGAACCCATCCTAAAGCACCCAGAGGTTGAGAAACCATGTATAATCCACACGGATGCCTCTAACAATGCTGTGGGGTCTATACTTCTGCAGGCAGACGAAAACAATAAAATGAGACCTTGTGCATACATCTCCAGAAAGATGTATGACATCAATGTAAGACAGCCCGGAAGAACCACAACAGCCATCTCCAGAAAGTTTAGCGAGACGGAAAAAAGATGACATGTGTGGGAGAAAGAAGCGTTTGCTGTTCGGCACGCTCTAGACACCTGGCGCCACCTTTTAGAAGGGGCAACCGTACCATTCCAAGTATGGACAGACCACAAAAACTTAGAAGCGTTAAAATCTCCCCGGAAATTGAACCCAAAACAGCTTCAGTGGGCTGAGTTTTTCAGCAGGTTCAATTTCACATTGAAGTACTTTCCGGGGGGGGGGAAGAACTACCTCGCTGATGCCTTGTCACGCCTTCCACAACATGAAAGCAAGGCGGAGGACATTATCGAAACCCTGATTCCAACCCAGGTGGAGCCCTCACAAAACCAACAAAACCCCCCAAACAAACAAGAGGGAAATATGCAATCACACGCAGTCGCTCTAAAAGCAGCGTGGAGGGAAATGCTTTAGACACTGAATTACGGGCAGAAGCAATAAAAGACCCATGGTGGGGGGAGAACAAACAAAGCCTACAAGAAACCAATGGGTTGTGGTGGAAAGAGGACAAATTATACGTGCCAGAAAGCTTGCGCAAACGGGTGTTGGAAATAAGTCATGACCATAAAACAGCGGGTCATTTTGGGTTCGTAAAAACCATGCATTTGGTCAGACGAAAATTTTGGTGGCCAACGCTCCGCAGGGACGTGAAAGCTTACATGAAAACGTGCCGTGTGTGTGCAACGGCAAAGCGGGCAGCGGGGAAACCCATGGGATTGCTTCAGCCAGTGGCAAACCCGACACAACCATGGAAGCAAATCGCCATGGATTTCATAGTGGACCTACCAATGAGCAAAAAGAAAAATGCTATCTGGGTAGTCACAGACCTGTTTTCCAAACAAGCACATTTCGTTGCTTGCAAGGGGATTCCTACAACCCCTAAACTGGCCAAACTATTCATCCAACACATCTACCGGGCTCACGGAACACCCGAATGCATAATAAGCGATTGCGGAAGTACTTTCACTTGCAAGTTCTGGAAAGCCTTTTTGAAATTGATCGGATCAGAACAAGGCTTAAGTAGTGCGTTCCATCCGTGCACAGATGGTTCGTCTGAACGCCTTAACTCGGTACTAGAGCAGTACTTACGGTGTTACATTAGCTACCAACAACAGGACTGGGCAGAGCTACTACTGTTTGCTGAGGTGGCTTATAACAATGCAGTACATCACAGTACGGGGTTTTCGCCATTTAAAATAGCCACAGGTCAGGACTTTGTCACTATACCTGAAGTGGCGACAACCCACAAAGGAGGAGCAGCTGGGCCACTAAGCACAGACGAATGGATTACTAAAGTAACGAGTAATTGGCCGATCATGTTGCAAACGCTTCAGAAAGCGAAAGATAGCTACAAAAAATTTGCAGACCGTAGAAGGAAAGCTGAGTGGGATCTCAAAATAGGGGACAAAGTGTACCTATCCACAAAAAACCTTCGCACCACACAACCCTCCAGAAAGCTGGGGCCAAAATACATCGGACCTTTCCCTATCACACACGTTATCAACCTTGTAACAGCTAAACTACAGCTGCCAAAAGCGTTGAAAAAAGTACACCCAGTATTTCACATAAGCTTGCTCAAACAATACCACCCTTCAACGCAATGGCACCCAGAACCTTCCGAACCAGCACCGTTGTTAGTAAACGGGGAACCGCACTTCGAAATTGATAAAATCTTGGATTCCCGATGGCACAGAGGTCGACTGCAGTATTTAGTAAAATGGCAACACCTCCCAGTAGGACATAAAGAATGGGTGGCAGCGAAACACACACACGCGCCAGCATTAGTCAAGGACTTTCATAGGGAATTCCCTGACAAACCCCATTGAAACAACTTAACCGTTTGATTTTCTTTTCTCGTTACAGATCACGGAAACACCAGGGAAAATGTTTTAATTGAAAATGTTGTAGAAATTAGTTAATTAAGCGTGCACATGGTGGTGGGTAGGAAATCTTGGGCCGGTAGCATGTCAGAGTTCGGCAGACCTCTGCCATTAAATCAGACGGCTATGTGGATTAAGGGGAGTTAGAAACTGACGTGAAAGAGACAGCAGCGCGGGGAGAATGCCTGCCGACACCAACTTGCGAAACGGAACTACACATCTCCTTGACTGACCGTCTAGCACCCTGAAGCTGGGAAGCAACACGTGTCAGCAACCATGAACAATGGGGAGGGGAAATGCTTAAATGTACTGTATCATGCCATGCCTGCTCATCCAAGTCTTTGTTTGTGTTAAGCCTTCATGCACTGGAATAAACCCTTTTACTTCTTAGAAATCTCGCGTCTGTGGTTTACTCAAGAGAAAGGGGTTTTAGGGCATCGGAGAGGAGCACCTTACAAATCCACAGTGATGGGGGGAAAGGAGTTAAGCTGGTCGTTCCCCCAGTATGGGATGCTTCAAGACTCAGTTCTCTCTCCCTATCTAGAAACTGTGAGCATCTGGATGGATAAAAACAAATTCAAACTAAATCCCAGCAAGATGGACCTAGGTTTGTCAGAAACACCTTGGCTCTGAGATGGTCCAGTGTTGGCTCTGGATAGGGATCACCCTCTGCTTCAAGGTCTGTATTCTGTTGGATCCTCTTGCACCTGTAGCTCCTGGTGGAATAGCACGTGGAAGCTGTGGCCAGGAGACCTTCACTCAATTGTGGCTGGAGTAACAACTGCAGCCCTATGTGGACTGGGAAGCTTGCTGATAGTATCTCATACCCTTATCACCATGTGATTACTCTAATACACACTCTATGTGGCATTTTTGAAAATGTCTCGGTTGGAACAGAATGTGGTGGCCGGGATGCTGGTAGATGAGAACTGTGATTTAAGTGTAACACTGACTCTTGGGTTGCTGCATTGTTGCTAGTAGGCTTCCAAGTTCAACTTTAAGTTCCATTTTGATCTATACAGTAAAGCCCTATATGGCTTGCCAGGGTACCTTAGAGACTGTTTCTGGAAACTGCATTTCATACATCTGGGGGTACCCAGGACCTTGGCATCTTGCATTTTTTAAAGAGAAATGGTGCAGTACACAGCTAAGTGCGGTGTCATAGCACAAGCCCCACCCCTTTTCCACAGGTGCTGTGATATTATAAATATGCTTCAAAGTGGTGGAGCTGGGAACAGTGCAAGGCTGTGGATGTTACTGAGCTGGACAAAAGATAAAAGGAGACGAAAAAAGAGTTGAATATGTATGTCTACATACAAAGTAGGGCTAATCAATTTCTCCAAAAGAGGTGCTTAAAAACACACAAGTACGTATATGAAGTCCCTCTTTTAGAATAATTAAGCAGCTCTGTAGATTTCCAGGCTTCTGCAGCTGCTTCAGAAGAAGCTTCTCAAGCGGCTGCATGAGTTTGGGAAAAGCCACAGCTGCTTAAAAATCCAAAACCAGATGCTTTTGTTACTTTTTTTTCCTCCCACACATTATGGAACATCTCAACTGAAGAAGGTGCACAGCACTAGCCAAAAGAAGAATCTGGACAAGTCACCCTGCTGATGAACAGTTCTACTGCTCAAGGAATAATACAAGGACTTATGGTCTTGGGGGATTTCAATCTGCCTTCCCTGGGACGGACCTCTGAGACAGCTCGGGAGTTCATGGTTACCATGGCAACCATGGGCCTGTCACAGATTACTCGGGACCCGACTCGGGACAGTGGCCTCACCCCGGACTTAGTTTTCTTGTCTGAGCAGTGGCAATGTGATCTGAGGGGAGAGTTACATCTATCCCCATTGTCATGGTCAGACCACACCCTGGTGACCCTGAGGCTCTCTTGTGCCGCCCCACTCCGCGGGGAGGCAGGACCTATTAGATTGGTCCGCCCACGGCGACTGATGGACCCAATGAGGTTTCAAAAGGAGCTGGGGGTTATACCCGAAGATCTGATGCACGGTCCGGCGGAGGTCCTGGCCGCAGCTTGGAATAAGGAGGCGGCCGGGGCCCTGGACAGGATCGCGCCTATGCAGCCTCTCTTGCCTCATTCGACCCATCACTCCCCGTGGTTCACGGAGGAGTTGAGGGTTTTGAAGAGGGTTAAGAGACGTCTAGAGCGCCGCTGGAGGAAGACGAGGACTGAATCTGACCGGACACAATCTAGAGCCGCTATTAGGGCCTACCTTGTGGCGGTAAGAGCGGCGAAACGTGAATATTTCTCTGCTCTTATTGCGTCCGCAGATTGCCGCCCGACGGCCCTATTTAAGATTACTAGATCTCTTTTGGGTCACAAAGATACGGTGACCCATCTACAGGGCCGATCGGAAGAATTTGCTGAGCATCTGCAGGACAAAATCGCTCAGATTCATTCCAAATTTAACTCTAAGCGTGAAGCACAATCTGGAGAGATGCCAGAGGTTCGTACTTACCCTGTTATCTGGGAACGGTTTGATCCTGTTGGGCCTGATGAAGTAGACAGGATCCTCCGGATTGTAAACGCCACCACGTGCCATCTTGACCCATGTCCCTCCTGGCTGGTGAAATCAGCTCAGGAGGTTACATGTGGTTGGGTCCAGGGGATGATTAATGCATCCTTAGCGGAGGGGGTGTTTCCAGCAGTCTTTAAGGAGGCGCTGGTGCACCCCCTCCTCAAGAAACCTTCCCTGGACCCCACTGTTTTGAACAATTTTCATCCTGTCCCCCACCTTCCCTTTTTGGGAAAGGTGGTTGAGAAGGTGGTGGCGCTGCAACTCCAGAGGATTCTGGATGAAACGGATTATCTAGACCCCTTTCAGTCAGGTTTTAGGCCGGGATATGGGACAGAGACTGCATTGGTCGCGCTTATGGATGATCTCTGGCGGGAGCGGGACGGAGGGAGTGCATCCATTCTCGCTCTCTTGGACCTCTCAGCGGCTTTCGATACCGTCGACCACGGTATCCTTTTGGAGCGACTCAGGGAGTTGGGGGTGGGCGGTGTAGTTTTGCGCTGGTTTACCTCCTTCCTCCAGGGTCGCTCGCAATCGGTGGTAATAGGAGAGGAGAGATCCGACCCACGGGCCCTTCTTTGTGGGGTGCCGCAGGGTTCGGTTCTCTCTCCTCTCCTATTTAACATCTACATGAAGCCGCTGGGTGAGATCATCCGTCATCACGGGATGAGGTATCACCAATATGCTGATGATACTCAATTGTATATCTCCATCCCGGGTGAAGTAAGTGTTGCAGTGGACACCCTATCTCAGTGCCTAGGGGCTGTAGGGGCCTGGATGGGGAACAACAGGCTTCAACTGAACCCTGGTAAGACGGAGTGGCTATGGATTGACGGCCCCTCGGCCTCCAGGAAGTTATCATCTTTAATTCTGGATGGGGTGGCACTACCCCGTTCAGACTCAGTCCAGAGCTTGGGGGTCCTCCTGGACTCACGACTCCTGCTCGAAGAGCAGGTGGCAGTCGTGGCCAGGAGGGCCTTTGCACAGCTTCGGCTTGTGCGCCAGTTGCGCCCCTTCCTGGATCGAGAGGCCCTCCGAATAGTCACTCATGCCCTTGTCATCTCTCATATAGATTATTGCAATGCGCTCTACATGGGGCTACCCTTGAAGAGTATCCGGAAGCTTCAGCTGGCCCAAAATGCAGCCGCTCGAGTGGTTATGGGTGCGAGAAGATCAGCACATGTAACACCACTGCTCCGCAAGCTGCATTGGGTACCAGTTTGCTTCCGGGTCCAATTCAAGGTGTTGGTTATCACCTTTAAAGCCCTACATGGCATGGGGCCAGGCTATCTGAGGGACCGTCTCTTCCCAATTGCATCTACCCGCCCCACCCAGTCATGCAGGGAGGGCATGCTGCGGACCCCGTCAACAAAGGAATTCCATCTAGCCGGGTCCAGGAGGCGTGCCTTCTCTGCGATAGCGCCCGCCCTGTGGAACATCTTGCCCCCAGAGGTGAGGCAGGCGTCCTCCCTCTTGGCCTTTAGGAAGTCCCTAAAAACCTGGTTCTGCTGCCTGGCGTGGGACAAAGGTAGAGATAGTTCCTCCTGGGGGTGGTTAGTTTAATAATGACCTCCTTTTAAGATCCTACCATCCTCTGGATTTTTATATTCTTATTTATTGTATTGTTTATTGTATTTTAATGATTATTGATTTTTAACTTTAATTTTAACATTTGTTGTAAACCGCCCAGAGTCTACCGTGGTAGAGATGGGCGGTGATAAATTTGATTAATAAATAAAATAAATAAAAAATAATCTTCTCAGAAACCAAGGTTTTCTACCTTTGTTTTCTGTTCAATCACCATTTTAGCAGAAATGATCAATCTGTTCTCTGAGTCTTCATTTGTATGTGTCATACAAATACTTATCCATAATCATAAAAAAACATGCTTGCTTCTACCACAATATATAGATGCAGATCAAGATTTACGTAAATAAAATGAACACGTTTTTTTCAAATTTCTGTCACAGAAATCTAAGCAGTAGAAATAGTTTAAAAATAAGCAAATGAATTTACTGATCGTAGTGTTAAATTTGATTATATTATGTTGCAATATTATATAAACTAGAATTCTGGTTTATCAAGTTAGCAACATAGTAGCAACATAGTAATAAAAAGTACCGAATGTTGTCCAAAGCAGAATTCATTATTTGTTGAATTCTTTACAAACCAGAATCACAAAGCAAATTTTGTTGGGTTTTTGAATCCTGGCAAGTTTGGGAACAACAAGCCAGAAGCCTTAATTTAGACATATTAAGCTTTCTAGATAGTTCAGTCATTCCTGCCTGTAAAAACAAAGCAAACAATCTATATTCAGCCACATATATTTTATTCCTAGCATATCAGGATTTTAAATTATTATTAATTTATTTATTTATTTTGAAATTCTGGCTTAGTGTTGTGTGAAACTGAATACACTACTCCTTCATAATTGTTTTGAGCAAAAAAAATTAAAGAAAACTGAAGAGTTTAAAATAGAGGATTGGCTTATTCTTGTACAGTGGGGCAAAAAAGTATTTAGTCAGCCACCAATTGTGCAAGTTCTCCCACTTAAAAAGATGAGAGAGGCCTGTAATTGACATCATAGGTAGACCTCAACTATGAGAGACAAAATGAGAAAACAAATCCAGACAATCACATTGTCTGATTTGGAAAGAATTTATTTGCAAATTATGGTGGAAAATAAGTATTTGGTCAATATCAAAAGTTCATCTCAATACTTTGTTATATATCCTTTGTTGGCAATGACAGAGGTCAAACATTTTCTGTAAGTCTTCACAAGGTTGGCACACACTGTTGCTGGTATGTTGGCCCATTCCTCCATGCACATCTCCTCTAGAGCAGTGATGTTTTGGGGCTGTCGCTGGGCAACACGGACTTTCAACTCCCTCCAAAGGTTTTCTATGGGGTTGAGATCTGGAGACTGGCTAGGCCACTCCAGGGCCTTGAAATGCTTCTTACGAAGCCACTCCTTCGTTGCCCAGGTGGTGTGTTTGGGATCATTGTCATGCTGAAAGACCCAGCCACGTTTCATCTTCAATGCCCTTGCTGATGGAAGGAGGTTTGCACTCAAAATCTCACGATACATGGCCCCATTCATTCTTTCCTGTACACGGAACAGTCGTCCTGGTCCCTTTGCAGAGAAACAGCCCCAAAGCATGATGTTGCCACCCCCATGCTTCACAGTAGGTATGGTGTTCTTTGGATGCAACTCAGCATTCTCTCTCCTCCAAACACGACGAGTTGTGTTTCTACCAGACAGTTCTACTTTGGTTTCATCTGATATATGACATTCTCCCAATCCTCTTCTGGATCATCCAAATGCTCTCTAGCAAACTTCAGACGGGCCTGGACATGTACTGGCTTAAGCAGGGGGACACGTCTGGCACTGCAGGATCTGAGTCCCTGGCGGCGTAGTGTGTTACTGATGGTAGCCTTTGTTACGTTGGTCCCAGCTCTCTGCAGGTCATTCACTAGGTCCCCCCGTGTGGTTCTGGGATTTTTGCTCACCGTTCTTGTGATCATTTTGACCCCACGGGGTGAGATCTTGCGTGGAGCCCCAGATCGAGGGAGATTATCAGTGGTCTTGTATGTCTTCCATTTTCTAATTATTGCTCCCACAGTTGATTTCTTCACACCAAGCTGCTTGCCTATTGCAGATTCAGTCTTCCCAGCCTGGTGCAGGTCTACAATTTTGTTTCTGGTGTCCTTCGACAGCTCTTTGGTCTTCACCATAGTGGAGTTTGGAGTGTGACTGTTTGAGGTTGTGGACAGGTGTCTTTTATACTGATAACAAGTTCAAACAGGTGCCATTACTACAGGTAATGAGTGGAGGACAGAGGAGCCTCTTAAAGAAGACGTTACAGGTCTGTGAGAGCCAGAAATCTTGCTTGTTTGTAGGTGACCAAATACTTATTTTCCACCATAATTTGCAAATAAATTCTTTCCGAATCAGACAATGTGATTGTCTGGATTTGTTTTCTCATTTTGTCTCTCATAGTTGAGGTCTACCTATGATGTCAATTACAGGCCTCTCTCATCTTTTTAAGTGGGAGAACTTGCACAATTGGTGGCTGACTAAATACTTTTTTGCCCCACTGTATATCTGACATAGCAACGTGACATATTGCTTATTTTTTACTCAGTTGTTTTTTAATTTCTATTTACTCATATATGCCTTGAGAAATAGCAGTAAGTCCTTTGGGCAAGCGAGTGGATGAATATGATTTACCCCTATTTTCCCATCTTGTATACAGTAGTTTTAATGCCCAATTCTGATTTTTTAAAGTTTCCCATGTATTACTTTCATAGGCTAGAGAAAGATGCATAGGGTTAAAGGTACGTAGGGGCTGGGAAGAACTCTAGAGTATGTACTCATTTAGCAATCTTTCATCAATAAAATCAGTTAATAATACATTATAACCGTTCTTCTCCTTTATGACAAGATAGTTATACTCCTCAGACTTTTAACAAAGAAAAGAATTTTAATAATAACCATGTAGCTTCAAGTGCATCTGCCAAATTCATAAAACAGTTGTCTTTCCAGCTACTCCAAGTAATTTCCTTGTTCATCCCATGTTTCACAGTTAGTGGTATAATACTGAATAGTATATATAGTATACCTTAGCAACAAGATAATATAGTCCTCAGACACTGAAGGAAATTTCCACTCCATATCGAACCATCATAATTGCAGCAGTTTCTACATGAATTGACCTTCTCATCAATCCCTTCCTATCTGTCTTTCTTTTCTCAGACTGCTTTTGGAAATCCTGTGGGATGACATCATGTCATTTTCCAAATTTAGCAAGCCTCCAGTGAAACCCAACCCATTTACTCTTTTCAACAAGGTTACCTGGTACAATACATTTTGGAAGGACAAGAAGCCAACAGTTATGTTCCATTGCACTTTACCTTTGTGTATCATAAATAATTGGAGGGCCCTGATGGAATGTAAGATGCTTATCTAAAATGTTTAATGATACAGAAATAAATCCAACTTCAGAAGCAACAGCATTTTCAGGGAATTATTTAGTCATAGCTCTTTATAAATGTTTATTTTGAGATTTTTTTATCCCTTTATTATTTTTATAAATAACTCAAGGCAGTGAACATACCTAATACTCCTTCCTCCTATTTTCCCTACAACCACCACCCTGTGAGGCGAGTTGGGCTGAGTGTGTGTGACTGGCCCAAGGTCACCCAGCCAGCTTTCATGCCTAAGGTGGGACTAGAACTCACAGACTCCTGGTTTCCTATTGGCTCCTTCCTAGGGCTGAGAGAGAGTGACTGGTCCAAGGTCACCCAGCCGGCTTTCATGCCTAAGGCAGGACTAGGACTCACAGTCTCCTGGTTTCTAGCCTGGAGCCTTAACCACTAGAGCAAACTGGCTCTCAATTATTTGATTATGTATACATTTCAGGATGGTTAATGTATTTGAAACATCACATTAAAATGTTCAAATCATTCATGTAGGTCACAATTTCAAAACCAGAATTGTTGTGTTAGAAAAATGTAATAGGAATTATATGCAAAATAAAAGCTCAGAACAATGAAACCAAGTGATAAAATATCAAGATTCTTAATTAACAAGAGTAATTAGTACTATTCAATTATTTATTTACTTGATTTTTATGGCCACCCATTCAACATGAATGATTGAGTAAACTCCGGGAGACAGTGTAGGACAGGAAGGCCTGGCGTGCTATGG
Source organism: Charina bottae (assembly GCA_023362775.1). Classification (NCBI taxonomy): domain Eukaryota; kingdom Metazoa; phylum Chordata; class Lepidosauria; order Squamata; family Charinaidae; genus Charina; species Charina bottae. Next base: position 5,874,903 of record JALMGJ010000022.1, read on the forward strand.
TCCATGAGGTCACGAAGAGTCGGACACGACTAAACGACTGAACAACAGCAACAACAATTCAACATGACTCTGAGCAATGAACAAATTAAAAGCAACTACATTCTGGGCTAGGTGTAGCTTCCAAGTGGTTTTCAAGAGCAGCCCCATGTAGAGTGTGTCTCAGTAATCCAAACAAAAAGTAACTAAGACATGAATGACCAAGAGTAGGGTTCCCCAGTAATGGTGGAAAGAGGTGCTGAGTTGCTGCTCAGGATAGACAAGAAGTAGTAAAATACTGAATTTTAATGAATTCAAGTCTCCAAGGCCAGATGAATTACGTCCCTGGGTACTGAGGAAACTAGTGGAGGTAACAGAACTCCTAGATACAGTAACTGGTGAGATCCCAGAAGACTGAAGGGGACTAAATGTTGTCCCTATCTTAAAAAAGGAGAAGGACCTGGAAAATTATAGATCTGTCAGCTTGACACCTATACTGGGCAATGTCCTCAAACAATTATTAGAAAACATTATCTGTGAACACTTAGAATTGCAAAAATTTCCAAAAGCCAGCATGGGTTAGACACAAGTCATACTAGACTAGCCTTACCTCCTTTTTTACAGAGTTGCTAGCTTAATAGAATGTGGGAATGCTGTGGATATAAAAGCACATTCAACGTTTCTCAAGATTTCCTCATGAACAGAATAATAAAATATGGGTTAGATGACAGAACTTTTAAATGGATTCATAACTGGCTGAATAACCATAGCCAGAGAGTACTGAATGGCTCCATATTAGAGTGGACAGGAGTACTGAGTGGAGGGCTGCAGGGCCCTGTCCTGGGTCCTCCTGTTTTTATTAATGACTTGGATGAAAGGGTTCAGGAGATGACTATCAAAACAAGGAGGAGTGGCTAAGAAGAGAAAGAGAAGATTTAAAAGATCTAAACAGGCTTGAACAATGGGCCAAGATGAACAGGATTAATTTTAACAGGGAGAAATGTAAAGTCATGTATCTGGGGAGGAAAAATGAAAGGTACAATTATAGGACAGGGGAAAGCTGGCTTGGCAGAAGCATATATGAAAAGGTCTGATTGTGCTAGAAGAACACAAGCCAACTGTGCGATACAAATGCTAAAAGGCAAATGCTATTTTAGGGTGTACTAACAGGAACATAGAGTCCAGATCATGTGAAGCAACTGTCCTACTCTATGCTGCCTTGGTCATGCCCAATTGGGAATACCATGTCCAGTTTTGGGCAACTGAGTCTAAAAAGGACATAAATAAACTGGAGCAAATTCAGGAGAGCTCAATACTGTGAGGGGACTGGAAAACCATGTCCTACGAGGAACAGTTAAGAAACTGGATATATATGAACTACGGAAGAGAAGACTGAGGGGAGATACGTTAGTAGTCTTCAGATATCTAAAGGTTTGTCGTACAAAGGAGGGAACAGGTTCAATCTCTGTCACACCAGAAGGCAGGACCAGAAGCATTGGGCTGAAACTAGAAGTAGATTCAGGTTGGATATTAGGAGGAATTTCTTGAGAGTAAGAGTTGCCGACCAGTGAAACAGGTTGTCTCATGAAATGGTATGTTCTCCTTCACTGGAGGTCCTCAGAGGCTGGGTAAACATCTCTCTAAAAGCTTTAGTACATCCTGCACTGATGAGGGGATTGAACTAAATGACCTCTGAATACCTTATACTTTGTGATTCTAACTACTTGTACAAGTTCTAATTTTTTTAAACTTCTTTTGTTAGGATATTTATGCAAATCCTTATTGCAAAGGATCCTGTTTTATGTTTTCCTTTGGGTTTTTTGGATTTCTACATCAATCATTTCAAACTACACGAAAGCAGAGTGTTATATGAATTTAAGAAATCCTGAAGGTTTCTTCTTACAGATGTGGTAAATATAAGCTTAGCCTGCATACTCATAAATACACACACACACACACACATCCAACTCAAATAGTTTAGACATTTTTATGTCTTGTCAATTTTTATTATATTTTAATTGCTCATTAATAGCCCTTTGGGCAGTGTTCATGCATAATAAAAATAAAATAGAATAAAAAATATATAAGTATCTATTTTAGACAAAAGATAAGATCAGTAATAACAGTTGTGGTAGATTAGTAGGTAAGATCTCACTAAATGCTTATGAAAATATAAAAGTCTTTGCCTGACACCAAAAGAACCATAATGTAGACACCAAACAAGCTTTTCTGGAGAGGATGTTCTACAAACAGAATGCCATTACTGAAAAGAACATTTATTTTGTTTGCACTCTCCTTACCTCATTGTGTGGGAAAAACTGGAAAAGAGTTTTTGATGAAAGTCATATTGTCTAGATATGAAAATATGGGAAGAGATGCTTCCACAGATAACTTGCCCCCAAGCCTTTTATGATGACAGAAGGTATAAACTCTGACACTGAAGGAGCAAATAAAGATTAATTGCCAAATTAGTGTCAATATTTGCATTACTATTCAAAACAGAACATCATTTCTAGTACTAGAAATTCCAGCTAGCAGAATTTGTTTCCACAGTGCATATTGTAATTCTCATAAAATAATTCTTGCTAGAATTGTGTTTATCATCTTAACCAAGAGGTGTGGTGGCTCAGCGGGTAAGACGCCAGGCTTGTCAATCGGAAGATCACAAGTTCGGAGGTTCGAATCCCTAGCCCCGCGTGACGGAGTGAGCTCCCGCACTAGCCCCAGCTCTTGCCAACCTAGCAATTCGAAAGCATACAAATGCAAGTAGATGAATAGGTACCACTTCGGTGGGTAGGTAACAGCGTTCCGCGCGCATCATGCTGGCCACATGACCGCGGAAGTGTCTTCAGACAACGCTGGCTCTTCGGCTAACAAACGGAGATGAGCACCGGCCCCTAGAGTCGGACACGACTGCACAAATGTGCAGGGGGAACCTTTACTATCATTTTAACCAAATAGGAATGAATGCTACAGAATTGTTAAGCTTTATTTATTTATTTATTATTTAATTTTTATCCCTTTATTATTTTTATAAATAACTCAAGGCGGCGAACACACCTAATACTCCTTCCTCCTCCTATTTTCCCCACAACAGCAACCCTGTGAGGTGAGCTGGGCTGAGAGAGAGTGACTGGCCCAAAGTCACCCAGCCGGCTTTCATGCCTAAGGCGAGACTAGAACTCAGAGACTCCTGGTTTCTAGCCCGTTGCCTTAACCACTAGACCAAACTGGCTTTATGTCAAATAGTAAAATTAATGTGTAAGACTGAGGTGAAATTCATCTGAGATTGCTTATGTGAATGAGTGGAGCCCTGGAAAGAATGCCATAGGGGGGGAAAAATCACAACATGTGTAATGAAATAATATATTTTTAAAAATTGCACTTCACTTTCTAAAGCATATTTATTGCATTTTAAAAAACTTTTATCAACAGGTTTTTACACTAACCTCTATATAATAGTTATTGTTTTAAACTTTACTCCAATGATATATTTTGTGTCATATATTTAATAAATTAACTTTTCCTCAATAAATTCCTTTCTCTTTATACAGTACATAGTAGTACAATTCCTGAGCTCTTGAACCAAATGAAACTTAGCATTATACAATTCATGTAATTCTATGTAAATTTACAATATTATATAGTCAAGTATACAGAAGGCCTGTCATGTTAATCTTCTACCAAACCCCCCCCCCCCCCACCTTGTGGTACCTTATAGACTAGGACATGCATTTTTAAAAAAATATTTTAACTGCTAGAAACTTGGATGTATTTGAACAGGGTTTTCTGTTACTAGTGTTTCACATTCTAATTTCTCTTCAGCATCCCAGTAGTTATTTTTCTTTATCCCCTTACACATCTTAAAACAAAGACATGTACACTCACCATTCTCTCACTATATTGTAGATTCTCATATTAAAAAAATAATCTGCAGAGTATTTAGGGGGAAAATTACTTTTGTGAAAAGTAAAATCAATGATGTCCTTAGGAGAAGCGAGCCATTATCGTCCACACAGGCATGAGCTATGCAATTCCTGGTGCTGGCTGAACTGCCTGTTCCTTTCTCCTGTTTGAGTCTAATGTCCTTTTCCCCATGATTTGCTCTCAGTACATACGTATCCTTCAGCATCCCCAAGCATGCACAGGAAACTTGAAATTTCTCTTGAGGAGGAGGATCAGGAGTTTGAAAGTAGAGAGTTTTCTGTTTCAGAAACCAAGTTTTTCCTGGAAATTCCTATCCTGACTCATTATTTTTTTAGATTTTTTTATCCCACCTTTATTACTTTTATAAATAACTCCAGGTGAGGAACATACTTAATACTCCTTCCTCCTCCTATTTTAAGTTCAGGGAAAGGCAACCTGACCCCAGGACAAGCAGCACAAGTCAGGGTTCTGCCACAATGCCTGGCGGCTGCAGAGGTCTGGATGAGAAAGAACAGGCTTCAGCTCAAACGTACCAAGGCCAAGTGGCTGTAGGACGGGAGATTTTCCCTTGCTGGTTCTGCGTATGGTTGCACTTCCCCCTCAGACCTAGCCTGCACTTTGGGTGTCCTCCTGGGGTCACAGCTCCTGCTAGTAGAACAGGTGGCAACTGTGGCCAGGAGGGTCTTTGCACCTCTTTGCCGTGTGTGTCAAGTGCACCTGTTCCAGGATCAGAAGGCCCTGTTCACTGTCACACAAGCCTTAGTCACCTCCCAATTGGTCTACTGCAAAGTGCCCTATGCGGGGCTGCCCTTGAAGGCCATCCAGAAGGTACAATTGGTCAAGAATGCAGTGGCATGGGTAAACATATGCCCACGCAACACCACTACTTTGAAGCTGCACTGGATCCCAATAGGCTTCCAGACGTAATGAGATAAATAAAATGCAGGGTGCTTGTTAGCACCTATAAAGCCCTAAATGGCACAGGACCTGGTTATTTGCCAGATGCCTCTCCGCAATTGGAGAAAAATCTCCCCAAAACACTTTTCTTGGCTTGTTTCCTCCTGGTTTTTTGCATCTTAATCCACAGGCTGCTGCTTTTGCCGCCAAAGTCTGCTTCAGCTCTTGAGCCGCAGACTGTATACCCAAGAAGTAAGAGAAGACAGAAAAGGCTTCTTCCTGAAGCACTAGAGATTAGTTGCCAAACAGAATAGCATGTACTGTACTGGGGTACATGGATAAATAGTCTAATTTAGCACAATGTAATTTTTATATTCCTAAACTAAGAACTTCTGCAGCAGAAGCGACAAACGAGTTATGAAGCAAGGTTCCATAGCCGACAGAGTAGGCTTTTCCCATCTGCTGGCAAGGAAATTTTTACTTATTTATTTTACATGTGGAAATAATACTATGAGCAAACTTAGTACTCTGCAGAGTAATTAAAAATAAAGGGGAAGGGTAAAAACAGTTGCCACCACAACTCAGATCTGAGGAGGATTTATTTGTGTTGTGGAGGTGACCACATGTTAGTCGTGCAAGGCCAGCCAGGCGTATTTTCTCCATGTTATCCCTGGATCAGTCTTTCCTGAGCTGCGTACTCCAGATGTATTAGATCAATTTGCATAATCTCTTACCAGGCCCAGGAAGGCTGTTCTGTATTCCAGAAAAAGCTAAAACATAACCACATTCTAAATTCCTGGGCAGGTAACATCTGAACCAGGTTCCTGCCTTAATAATCATCCTCACATATTAGCAGGGGAGACAGCTGCAGAGGATTATACCTAATACCCTTTGAATGTGACTAAGACAAGCTCCAGACCTCTTAGCACGCTGAGCTTTACACATTAACTCCATCTGAGTCAGAAAGGATGTACTGTACTTCCTCCAGCACTCTCCCCAAGCACGATTATAAATTGATTTAAAGCAAATGGGAAAAATGCCCATAAAGTTGGGTATTTTACTTGCCACAGTCCATGGGTACCTTGTAATGCAGCATGGAGGCAGTGGAGGCTTCTGCTGCGGGGACCCAGCTGAGCCAGAGAAACCCATCCCCCCTTCTCCCTCCCTTCAAGCCATGACATCTTTGGTGTTAACAGCTCAGTTGCTGTGGCAACCAGACTCCTTTTGGAAAGCCACACTGACTGACTGTCTGAAAGCAACATGTGGGGAACTGGAATCTTGAAAGCCCTGTGAAAAATGGATCTTGAAAGAAAATTAGGATCAAAATTTTGGAAGCATGTAAAAGTGAGCCTTAGAGTTGGACAGGGAAATTTAGGCCATGAAATCCAGCTCAGTGCAGGAACCCAGTTAAAGTACCTCCAACAGAGGACTGTTCATTTACCCATTACATGCTCTGGGTCATTGGTTCCACTGTCAAAGTGCCCTTTCTGTGAGGGTTTTCTGGAATTTATTCATTTATATTTCAAACTTCTAGGCTACCCAACTCGGATGACTCTGGGCAGCTTCACATATAACAGAGACCAGACTTTTTTGCCTTCTTGTGACATCCTTTCGGGTATTTGAAGAGTGCTCTCATATTCCCCCTCAATCTTCTCAAGACCAAAAAATCCCAGGTCCTTCAATCGTTATTCATAAGACTTCATTTCTAGTCCCTGATCATCCTCAACACCCTTCTCCAAATCTGTTCCAGACTTTCAAGTGGGATTTGACAGTAGTAGAAGAAAGCAGACAATGATTTCCTGTGATTTGGAAACTGTACACCTTTTGATGTGGCCTAAAATGGCACTTGCCTTTTTGGAAGTTATACCTCGCTGTTGATCTGTATTCAATTTAAAATCAACCACTGTTCCAAGATTTTTTCACAAGTACTCTCAGCAAGCCAGGTGTCCTGAATCTATATTTGTACAATTTGATTTTTGATTCCTAAACAATAACTTGGTCTTTGTCAAGAATGATACATTTCATCCTGTTAGTCCATCATCTTGACAGCTTGAAGAAATAGGCTAAGAATCTGGAGGCCCAGGCCCAATTCCCCCATTAGCCACAGAAGCTCACTGGGACACTTTGGGCCAGTCACTCTCTCTCAATCCAATCTATCTCATAGGGTTGTTGTTGTTGTGGGGAAAAATAGGGAAAGTGCTATGTACCCCACCTTGAGCTCCTGTATAAAACACAGAATATAAATCTTAAAAACAAAAGTAATTTTGAACGGTTTTTTATCTTCTATCCCATTCAGTTTTGTATCATTTGCAAATTTGATAAACATTCCCTCTTTTCCACCCATCATTTTTTTTTTAAATAGTGAAAAATAGAGGGGCCAGGACTGAACCTTGTGGCACCCCACTCAGTATTTCTCTCCAGTTTGATGAGGAGCCACTGATGAACACCTTAGAGGCAGTTAAGTATCAACTTAAACGTCATGCTATCCAGCCAAACTTAAGTACCTCGCTAACCAGAACATCATTTCTTTATCCAATTGGATAAATTGAATAAATAAATTGGATAAATTGGATAAATCACAGGGTACTTTGTCAATGGTTTGCTGAAATCAGGATATATTTTGTCCACAGCATCCTTGCGTATATTGAGCAAATAATAAGAACAGTAACAACTTATTAAACATGTATGTCGCCTGACTCCCAACGACTCTGTGTTTCAAGTCGCCATGTGTCTGTGCAATACACTCTTGTGTTCTGTCTAAAAAAGGAACCAATTTCTTTTTGGATCAAACTGGGCTTTGGCTGCATTTAGGGTGTACTAGACAGACCAGACTACCAAGTACTGTCTTTACCATTCGCAGGGAATTCTCCCTGTTGCACAGGTATGACCGAAGTTGGTAGTCCACTCTAGTTCTTTATCTTATTAAAAAGCAGTTTGTGCAAGCCTCATTTGACCAAAGCCATGATGGGCAGATGAGGTCAATATCCATTGGCCCTTATGGTAATGATGTTAGCACAATGAAGACTTTTTGCTCTTGTTTTTGATATATAAGCCCCAGTAAATAAGGACAGAAGGCAGGCAGGCAGGCTGCAGTCTGGAATGTAAGAGATGTTAAATGATAAAGAGCATGAATTTATGAATGAACCTGAAAGAAAGAAAGAAAAATATGCACAATGTGGGTCTGTGAAACTAAGAGAAAGGGGAAAGATGTGAATGAAGATGATCTAACCTTGTGGAATGAAATTGATAAATACATGAAGGGAAACGAAGGTGTAGTTATAATAATGAAGGGCTGAAATGTATACAGGTAATAATTAGTGTTGTGGGTGCATATAAAAGTATGGCATCCACTCATTACTTCCCAAACATCCTCCAGAAAGCACAATTTTTACCAATTTCTGGAAGGCTATCACAATGATAACCTGACCCCAAAGGGAAAGCTGCTCCCAAGTATATGGGCTGCAACAGAAAAATACTTACAAGACCCAGCCTTCTGGGATTTGTACCATAGTTTGTTGGTCCGTAGCCCTGTGCATCATGAGCATCTGCAAAATGTTGGATTTCTTGGGCTTTTTTTATCCACCATATGTTCTTAAGTTCTCTAGTTCTTCTTTGGACTTCTGCCTTTGCACTGGCGTAGATTTTTTTCTTAACGGCACAGTTAATATCTTTCTGCCATATCTGGAAGGCTTTCCTTTTCTTGTCATTAATATGTTCAATCTCACTATCGTTCTCATCAAACCAGTCCTGATGTCTCTTAGATTGGTATCTGATAGTTTGTTCACAGGCTGAGATAATAGAAGTCTTCAATTTAATTCAGTGTTCATCAACATTTTCAGGAAGTTCCATAGGCAGATGCTCCTTTAGAGTTGATAGAAAGCAAGCTCATTTAGTAGAATCTTGAAAGGCCAGTGTATTCATTTTACGCCTTGGTTTTCTTCCTTGGAGCCTACGATGAGGGACAATCTTTATGCCCATCGTGGATTGAATTAATCGATGGTCTGTCCAGCAGTCATCGGCGCTCGTCATGGCTCTGGTGAGAAGTACATCATGGCGATCTCTAGCGCGGACAATTACATAATCTAGAAGATGCCAGTGCTTCGACCGTGGGTGCTTCCATGATGTTTTAAATTTATTTTTCTGGCGAAAGAGTGTGTTAGTAATGACAAGGTTATGCTCTGCACATTTAGTCAGAAGTAAGATTCCATTCATGTTGCTATTGTCAACTCCTTCTTTCCCAATGATCCCTGGCCACAAATCAAAGTCACGTCCAACTCTTGCATTGAAATCGCCCAGGAGGATAATTTTATCCTCCTTTGGTATCTCTGATAAGATGGTGTCCAGCTAGGTATAAAATTTTTCCTTGATAGCCTCATCTGCATCTAGTGTTGGTGCGTAAGCACTTAGGATAGTTGCCTGTTGGTTTTTGGCGAGTTTTATTCGGAGAATTGAGAGTCGTTCGTTAATGCCAGTGGGAACTTCTGACAAGAGCTTCACAAGGTCATTTTTGATAGCAAAGCCTACCCCATGTATTTGTCGTTCTTGTTCAGGCAGTCCTTTCCAAAAGAAGGTATAACCTCCTTTTTCTTCCTTCAACTGTCCCTTTCCTGTTCTTTGTGTTTCTTGGAGTGCTGCTATATCAATATTAAAACGTCTCAGCTCCCTTGCAATAATGGCAGTCCTACGTTCAGGGCATTCACTATCCATATTGTCTTGCAGTGTCTGTATATTTCACATTCCAAAATTCATATGTCTTTTACGACCGCTATATGGTGACCCCACTGGACACGCTAATCCAGTCAGGGAGAAAATGAGGCAGACTATGTTTAGAGCACCTTTTCTATCCCCCTCCCCATATGGGGTGAGCAGAGTGGATCCTAAATAGGGCTGCTCAGTCGTGGATACAGCTGCCGAGCTACTCAACTGCCTCGGACCTCGAGTCAGTTTAGTGTAGTTGGAAGATGCCTGTGCATGAGTTTGTTTTGTGTGTGGTTGGAAGACGCCTGTACGTGAATTTGTTTTATCTGTGGAGGTCGGTGCACAATGATCAGCACACAACCTTCACAGAAAAAGGCTCTAATCCAATGGTATGGATACCATGACGATTAGTGACCTTTTATCTGCTGCAGCCTTCATCCGCCTTCACAGCCGTTGTAACAATACACCTTGTTAACTTCCGTCTGTTCTGCCGTTGAGGACTTTCTTGGATCGTTCTTTGTCTGGTTCCCCACCTGGACTTTACCGCCATGGGTGACCCTAGCAGGAGTATATGACTCCCGACGGCTTCGCTCACATGGTTCATTGGGAACACACAAGCCCACTCACCACAACAAGGTGACGATCCAGCGAATGAGACTACTGTAATAGATTTACTATGGCTCAGCGTGGTATGGCGATGAAAAGAATATATTACTGATATCTCACTCTGAACCAGTGGATGAACTTTCTTTGGGCCCTTCACAAATAAGTGCCCACTGAGTTGACTTCTTCTCCCTATATTACTGACTAGAATGCCCAGTCAGGAAGAGTGGAACCGCTGCAATACCCTACCACCAATTCCCCAAACTTGCAGGCTGTTCAGAAGGATCCCATGATCATGATATTAAACGTGCTGGGAGGTCCAATAGGAAGGGGTACCCTCTACCAAATCAGGTCATGACTGCCATCTACCAGCCAACTATGACCATCCTCTCAAGTGGCTGCCATTGCTGCTGATTACTTAGCCACAAATGATGGCTGCCATGCAGTCTGCTAATTCTCCAGTCACAACCACAACAAATCAGGAGCCCACAACCTCCACATTTATCCTGTGTCACTGTCTCCATTGGTTCCAGTCACTTGAAGTGCTGGGTTAATAACATCATTATTTCATTCTTGTTCCAATCAGTTTCAAGTCTCTCTTGCCAGCCACCTCGTTCCCATCTAATTTCTTTCCTTTCACACGTTCCATTTCTCTATCAATACTCAACATCTTCCACATATACTCACTCAATTCATCACAATTCCCTACAATCTCTCTTCTTCTACCATAGCATATGTGTTCTCATTAACCTGTCTAAATCCAAGCAAAACCTTACCCTAGACTGACCGACATCCAGCTGCTACAATTGCCATCTGCAGTTATGGAGCTGGGGAACTATAGCCCATTAATTCTGACATGATTCCTGGTTGATATTAGGGAATCAATGAACCTCCTGCACACAAAACTGAAATATATAGTAGTAGTAGTTGTTTATTCGTTCAGTCGCTTCCGACTCTTCGTGACTTCATGGACCAGCCCACGCCAGAGCTTCCTGTCGGCCGTTGCCACCCCCAGCTCCCCCAAGGTTGAGTCCGTATGACAAGTAAAAATATAAGAGGATGATTTCTACAAAAGATAAGGATTAAAAATTTTTTTAAATGATATAAATAGGAAAAGAGAGTTATAAAGAATGTAGCCAAAGACAGCAAGGAACAATTAAAACTAAAAGAGGTAGAGAAAAGAAAGTTATTTTTGTGGATTTTTTAAAACTGGAAATGGATGGAAAGAGCCAAGTGACGAGCTTCTAGCAGAGTGAATAGAATTAAAAATAAAAGTGATGAAATTGAAGTGAAGATTTGCTGAAAGGAATATTTTAGAGATCTATATGGGGATCATAGTGATTTGTTAAAGATTGGAATGAAAATGAATGCTATAAATGTTAGTGTCCAAGAAAATACTGTTGAAAAGAAAGTCATAAATGTGGTGAGAATGTTGAAAAATAATAAAAACTGTCCGTTTATATGGTATAAGTGGAGAAATGTTGAAATATGTTTGTTTATGGAGTGTCTGTACAACTTGTTTACTGCACATCTGAAGACTGCATTTGTGTCTGATGATTGGAAGAATGACATCACTATTTTCCTATAAACAAGGAAAGGTAGCAACAATGAATGAAAAAAACTATTGATTCTGATTGAAAAGGTAAGAGAGGTGACAATAAGCAAAATTTGGGAAGTGCAGTGAGGCTTCATGCCAGGAAAGAACTAAAGAAAGAGTACTGTATGATATAGTACTGTATATATAGAATTGAGCATCGAGTAGGTGGGAAGAAAAGGATGTGTGATGTACCCTTGATTGTTTAATGTATTTATATAGAAATGTATAAGAAATGTTTGCAATCACTTGGTTGGGAACTGAATGTGTGTGTACTTTTGTATGCAGATGATGGCATTGCCTGATAGTATGATACAAGGAATATAGCTTTGAAAATTAATTTATCAACAACAAAACTACTTTTTGATAGGGAAACTGTAAGTGAACAATTGCGAGTCATACATAAATAGTGAAAAACTAGATTAAGTAGATAAAGTTATGTACCTTGGTAGAATGTTTACAAAAGATGGGAAAATGGATGTAAAATTTTCAGGATATACAAATGGTGATAAAAAAAGTAGTGGTTTTTAGTGTGTTGTGAGGAATGAAAGTTTGTTGAAAGAAGTAAAAATGCCTTTGTATAGAGCAGGGGTGGGGAACCTTTTTTCTGCCAAGGGCCATTTGGATATTTATAACCGGGGACCGGGGGGGTGGGGTTTCTGGGATTTCCACGGACCGGGGGCTGGAGTTTGTGGGCAGGAGTCAATCACAAGCACTGGGGGGCGGGGTTTGCGGGCGGGAGCCAATCGTGTGGAAGGGGCGGGGTTTGCAGGCGGGAGCCCTGTGGGCCTTAGGTGGGAGCCCCGCAGGCCTTATATGGCCCGCGGGCCTGACGTTGCCCACCCCTGGTATAGAGGGTGCTGCTGCCCACTTTGTTATAGAGCCAGTGTGATATTGTTGGTACAGTGTTGGACTAGGAGGGGGTAGACACGGATTGTAATCTTTCCTCGGTCATGGAAACCTCTGGGTGACTTTGGGCCAATCATTCTCCCTTAGCCCAACCTATCTGGCAGAGTTGTTATTGTGGGAAAAATAGGAAAAGAAAAAGGAAACACTGCCATGAACTTCTGAATGAAAGATGGGATATAAATTTAATTTAAAAAATAAATAAGTGGGTATGTCAGGAGAAGCATAAAAGCAAGCTCAATGCAATAGGAACTGGTTACTTAAGAAGTGTGTGTAGTAAAACAAGAAGGGATAGTGTCAAGAATGAATGGATTCTGAATGAATGTGGATGGATTCTGATTGGATGCAAAACTGATGTATCAGTACAAAACAAGTACATTGAGGTGGTTTCATCATACAGAGGGAATAAAATGAGAATCAAACTGCAAAACAAGCATGTGAAGGAGGAGTGAATTGATCAAGAGTAATGGATTGATTGGAGTTGATGAAATCCACCAAAAGGAGGTAATTTGAAGAACAAAAGGCAGTGTATGAATAAATGAAATAATGTATGGATGTGGTGAAATCAAAGATGGTTTGCAAGGATATAAATGTATAGAGAGGTACAGAGAATGGTACTGTATAAATGTAAGGTAAATTGAGCTATATTTCCTTTTTGTCCTCTAACCTCTTGTCTATATATTTTTCTCATTATTACTATTTCTTACTTTTTCCAAGATTTCCATAACACTGTTTACCCTGAAAAAGAATAGCATAATGGAAATATATGTATGTATGTAAATCCACATTCCAACATTCTAATATTTATCCCCCATATTATACACACATACACACACTAAATATGTCCCTAATGTGAAATCCTGATTAAATTTTGCTTTGCTTTATTTATTTATTTTAGATTTAAATGCCAGAATGAGTCAAATTTCTAGGGCGAAAGTGCATTTATCAACCATGTTTTAAGTGGATGTCTATGAACTTATTTCAGCTCTGTGGTATTCAAATCTTGTCTCCTACAGAAGCTTTTAGCCTGTATTTTAGATCTATAGATATGTGGTAGGAGTTAGTCAGAGATTAACAATAGAGGCTGTTTTTAATTAGATACTATTCTTTGCTTCCGATAAATTTCAGGGTATCTGATTGTATAAATTATATAGCATGGTTTCTTCTTAAATATGCAAAAATGGAAGCTCACAGAAAGCCAATAGTATGCTGAAAATGAGTTGTGGGAAGCAACTGTTATTCAGGGTACTTTTTGAAAGGAAGGTTTATATACTTTAAGATTTCCTATCGACTTAAACCAACAAATACCTATTGCAAGGAAAAAAACTCACTGTGACTGTACACAGAATAGGACTGTGATATTCCAGATCTAATACTAATCAATGTTTTGAATCAGAATGTATTCATAACTTCTTTGCATATTGCAAACTAAAATGGAAATCCTTTAGAGGAAATCTGGCTATTCAACTGGTTCATTCACTGTTACTCACTGATTTTTCAAAAACATTATTTTCATATAGTTTTGTAAGCATTTTGTGCCATTTATTAAAAATATGTTTGCTACTTCTCAGTATTACTCTATAAAAATAATTTGCCTGCTATACTGCCACAGAAAAGAATCATAGGCCATGCCAAGCTAATTTGCATGCTGAACTCCAACACTTTGAATACAATGCATTGAAATGCAAGAGAGTTACAGCTTAATCTTACTGTTTAGGATGATGCAAAGCTTTCTCATTTAGGAAGGAAACTAAACCACCATCTGGATAACTTGTATGCTCAAACAGAGGACGACCAAATCCCAGATACCTATAGTTTAGAGCAGAGCTTTCCAAACTTTTCATGTTGGTTACACACTTTTTAGACATGCATCATTTCGCGACACACTCTTGCAGCAGGGCACAAGATAGGCACTAGGACCTGCGCGGAATCCTGGCAGGGCAGGTTTGGAGGCAGCAAGGCACAAGGCAGGCACTAGGACCTGCGTGGAATCCTGGCAGGGCTCGGAGGCAGCAGCCGCCGCCGCGACACACCCAGACATTGCAGCCGACACACTAATGTGTCCCAACACAGAGTTTGGAAAGCTCTGGTTTAGAGGAAAGAAAAGTGGTAAAAGGGAAAAAGTTGTTGCAATTTTCCAACTCAATAAAGAAGCTGTATCCTATTCAATCTTCACTGGATAATCTATGCCCATTTCATAAATTCTGGATCTACAAACAGTTTGTGGTGTTTCTAGAATCAGGAAGCATTATCATTGATCAGTAAGGGCTGATCAAAACATTACAGTATTAATATGTATGAAAAACCACACAAGCTATTCTATATAAACAAACATATGTATATAAGTCTGATTTGCAACATTTATAACCCAAACAGTAGGTTGCTCTAATATCATTGCACATATTCAAACAAGCCAGTATGTGAGCTGAAAATCTTTTATATATTATGCCTCACAGATGCGGAAGTTTTTCTTCAGTTGCTTTTTCATAGCATTTAAATAAGCTTGGGACAAGCTCATATGGCAAAAACACTATTCTCAGAAATATTCTTGAATTTAATATTGAAACATCTGTAGAAATCTCCTTTTGGAATGTACACAAAATCTCATGTTACATTTGAAAGGAAGGTTTATATACATGATCAATCTGCAATATTTTATGCTTCTAAGTATGAGAATAATCTTGGAGTACTTAGTATTTTCCACATATCATTTGCTGTGTGAAAAGTAAAGGTAAAGTGCAGGTGCCTATATACAGTATTTCTTCCCATGGATAAAATGGCACAGGGAAAGAGTCAAATCCATCTTAGTTCCAGATTTACTTGTCTAATCAAATTAGCAACCCCACCTGAAATTGCAGTTAATACAAAAAAACAAACCAACAAAAAACACCTCCCCAAACCTTGGATATCATGTGGCATGCTTTCACACACAGGAATACTTTGTTAAGCTAGGGTCTAACAGAGGTATAGAGAAATGTGCACCACCACAAGTATATACAGAGTCAACAAGCAGAATGTAATTCAACACTTTTTAAAATTGCCTCCAAGCTGTAAAAATATATTGCAATCTTTATGAGATTTTGTTATGTCATAAATCTGGACAGACTTGTTTCAGACTGTAGGCAGTTTGGAAATAATTCAGAAAGGGAGCAGCACTAGCCCAGATTGTATTACAAATATACATTATGATTATGTTGTACTTTCCTCCCCACCTCTTCTAAATCCTGCATTTCCACTTAGCAAATTTTGATGAGTTAGCATTCACTTACTTATCCGATTCTTCTTTGATGAGCACTACCGGTTTAAAAAGACAATCAAAGAAGCCATTCAAATGGCCAATTAAATGACCTCTTGAACAAGCCAGTTTACAAGCACTCAAATAATTAATATCCAATGCAAAACAATTTAACTCCACCAAATGGTTTCCATATCACTATCAGAATTTAGCAAAATAGAATTGTATTTGAACACCAGATATATTTCCAGCTGTGGTGCATTATTAAGAGGAAAAAACTGAAGTTGGATTTCTGATTTTAGATATGCAGGATAGTGTCCACAAAATAAAAATTTAAAATCTATCTAGACATTACCCTACATTGTAAACCTTATACCATCAGTAAAATATTTAGCACTCCTGAAAGCCTTGAAAAAAATTGGAATTTACTCCATCAACTGCAAAACTGTAAGATAGTACAGCAGATATAAAAATGGTCATCTTTAAATGCACTTTGAGATATACTATGCATAATATTTACCTATCATTGTAACATAGGCACTCAAAAGCTGCTTTGTATAAGATTATTTCTCTATATAGGAACAATTACTTTGTTTAGCAGAATGTTTAAGCAGTATTTTTGAAGTGTACTTCACACATCAAAGTAAACATGTATTCCCTACAAATATATTATTGAACAAAAACATAAGAACTATACCATATGATGTAGCCTTCAACAGATTGAATAGCACACATTTCCAGTCAGAGTTTCTAATATACTGTAATCTTTTCACTATTTAAACTAGATTTCACTATATGCTTTGTACATTAAAATTGTGGGAATTTTTAGTATGTACTGTAAAGTAACTGAAAGTTCATTCTTGATTTCAGTGTTAACTCATCAGCAAGAGAGAACATGCTAATCAGAACAAAACTAGTCAGAACAAAGTATCTTATTTTACAACAAGTAATTATCTCACAACAAATTAACTTTCTGAAAGGGAGCAAGTTTTGATCTCACAAAATTAAAGCAGACTTCAGGCATTCAAGAAACCTACCATCATCAGTACAAAAAAAAAATACTTTGGTGCTGAGGGAAATTACAGTTTGAAAAATATGACTAATAGCTTTCTTCATGTATGTTTAATCAACAAATATATAAGAAAAAAATCCATAGGAAAATCAAATAGTTTTTCTGAACATACAATTTGCAAATAAAACTCATTCCTGCAAAATGTTTTTAGAGTGCTAAAGCATTACTGTGCATTCATTTAAAAAGTTAGAAGAAAAGAATTTGATTATAGATTAATAATCCAATTTAATAATTTTGTGTATGTCACATTTTTTGATTCAAAGAATATTTAAAAATTAAATTATTTGATATTAACAGAAAATCCATGATGATTCTGCTTCACTGGAAAAGAAATCAGGGCCCCTAATTATCCCCAATCCCCTAGCCACCAATCTCCTCATCCCTTTCTCAAAACTGCTAATTATTGTGGGGTGTTTAGAACAGAATGGGGTACTACAAACAGTTGAAGCACTCAATTTTACTTACTACAACTTAAGTGAGCAAAAACGCTTTGTATCAAGGCAAAGCCACCACTGGATATAACACATTATTTGGGTCAGTTTTAAAGGAATAAACTGAATACCAAAAATCTCACTTCAATGCATTGCTTCTCCCTCTCAGTAAATTAAATTCAGTTTATTCAGTATCAGCTATCCTACAATATCAGCTGTCCCACTATATTTCTCCAGCAATAAAAATGGAGGAGGGAGGCTATGGAGAATTTCTATGCATGAAAAGGTATCACATGCCTCTAATTATATTCTTACAGACAAATGAATGATATTAAGAAGGGATTAACAAGAATGAACTAAAAAAAACCAAGAATGGACCCTGGCATATTGTCAGGTCAGCTACCCATATTTACTCTTCTGTCCTTTTCAATCTGAGCATTCTTTCCATTGGAAGTATTGCCACTCAAATAATCTGGCTTAAAAACAAGGACCCAGTTCTAATTTTCTAAACGATGGCAGCGATGTACATGGCATTTCAAGTTTGAATGGAAATAAAGTTGAGACTGCTTCTAGGAAGGGCATCGAGAAATAGTTTCATTTACTCTGCTTGGCATAGCAAGTTAAACACTTTAGGAAAATAACTAAAGCAACTATTGAAGCTCCTATACTGTCTTTGGAGACACCATATTCACATTTCCAGACGAAAGTGATTAGCAAAAATGTTGGGTAGCTCCATTAATAAGAATTACTGTACATGTCAGGGACTTTCCAATTACTATGCATTGTGAATAACATATGGCTCTGTGTCTGAAGACTTTTAAAATCACATACTTAACTATAACTTTCCATTGCGTAATCTGTCCAGTTCCAGACTGCTCTAATTTTGTTCCCACAGGAAACAAAAGATTTTTGGTAAAAAGAAGCCATCTGCCAAGAACACAAAAGCTTGGGTGGGGAAAACCTGATGAGGCTGGAAGTCTGTTATCCCTCAGCTTTCTTTAAAAAGGCATTCCCTGAGGTAACAGGAGCACATAACAGAATCCCAGCACAGAACATCTGGTTATGTGTATAGTCACAAAACTTTTACAGGTAGTCCTCACTTAACTACGGTAATTGGGACCAGAATTTCCATCGCTAAGTGATGAGGTGGTAAAGTGTGACATCACATGGCCGCGCCACTTAGCGATGGCAGTTCCAGCAGTCCCTGGTTACCACTGTTAAGAGAGGACCGTGCGGGTCGTTAAGCGAGGTGCTCACGTGATCATGACTTCTGATTTCCTGTCTCTGCTTCCCCACCGATTTAGCTTGTTGCAAACCATGCTCATGTGATTGCGGGGTGCTGCGACAGCCAGAACTTTAAGGACCGGTTGTAAGTACCACTCGTTTAGCACTGTCACAAGTTCAAACGGTCACTGAATGAGTGGTCATCAAACAAGGACCACCTGCATAAACAAATATTTCCCCCCAAATCCTATATTCATAGTGCCCCAAAATAAATTAAAACAACTGTAATGGGAAGCGCAGAATGTATAGGATATTACAGGTTTATCCCACTGGGCACTAGACAGATGAATCTAAGCACTCCATCCACAACAATATTACACCCTCCCCAGAAATGCTTCTACTGTATTAGCTACTTTTATCCAAAGAAATTCTCTCTGCCCTAGTTTATTCAGGAGGAGGCAAGTGGTTCTCCTTCTTTTAGTAGTCTTTATTTATTTATTTATCCAATTTTTATCACCGCCCATCTCTCCCGAACGGGGGACTCTGGGCGGTTTACAGCAAAATCAACAATTAAAACAATAAAACATATAAAATACAATACCAACAACCATATAAATAAAGAATAATTTAGGTGTAAAATCCAAGAGGCGAAAGATCATATTTAAAAAGAGGACTCTATGGCGCCAGCCATCCCCAGGAGGAGCTATTACCCTTCCCATCCCATAGCATCACATCTAGTTGCCTAGATGTGAAGTTATGCACCACAGGCTTGTTCTTTTCTTCAAAATGAATACCACTGATTCGTAAGAATTCAAGTCTTTATTATATATGTATATCAAGGTCAAAGAACTAGAAGGAAGTTGGAAGGCACCAAAAGAGAAAGGGGGAAAAGGAGAAGAGATGAACAATTGCTTCTGGAGACACTATTCTGAGTCAGCTGCTGCTTTACCCCAGCATCTCCTACATCATTCACTCACTCACACACAGAAAAAAAAGCCGCAACAGCCCAGATCATTGGCCATAAAATACAGTAAAAGCTATCTTCAGTGGGTAGTATAATAACCTGGTCTCTCTTGGAGGATTTTTAAGGATTGATGCTTCTTTTCTTACCTGGCTTTTAGCCAGCCTACAGGGAAGAGAAGCTCCTACTCTTCACACCAAAGATAAAACTAAGGACAAAATGAAGATTATCCCTTTCTCTTTAAAAACAAAAACCCAAAACTGAAAGGGGAACTGCCATTCCTGATTGGCTCCTTAGCATTTGATTTTCTTAAGCATCAACTGTCTCCACACACTACCTGGATTAAGTATCTCTAGTCAGTGAGTTTTTGCTTAACTCTTTCAGTGTTTGAGCCTCTAGGAATGGAATGTCCCCCATTCACTACAATTTTACTCTTCTTGATTTCTTGAGTATTTCCTCAAAAATTGCTATCATTATTGTTTATGTTCATTTCTTGATGACACAGAAAGGCCATCAGATGATATTTTCCTGAGTTTGCTTTTAAAGAAACGAATGTAGGGCATCAAGGATGGACAACATATAACTTCCAGATAGTTGGGGCCAAAATAACTGGGAATTCTGGATGTTGAAGCTTAATCTTCAAGGCCCCAGGACAGCAACAGTTCTCTAGCAGAAAATGTAACTGAGAAAGTTTGATAATTATATCTATTGTTGACTCATGCAATTAACTGATATTTACTGATAAAGATAAAAGAAATAGACAAATGTGAAATTTTCTGGTGTAAGAATACTGGTATTCACTATCATAATCTGTTATGAGTATTTTTTTTAATTTTCTTTTTGTTGAACAGTAATTAACAAACATTATCAAGTAACGGGGTAACATAAATCCATGATGGACAGAGGAAAAAATGTGCTAAAAAGTAAATATATTGTAGATACAAATAATAAAGACATTAATATTTACCGTATATCCTAATTGTCACCGATGGTAGATCTGTTACAGTTAATATAAAATATAAAGTCCACTCAATTTTGATATAATTGTGGTCCTGCCTCTGATGTTTCATTATTTTAACTTTATTTGTAACCTAGAAATGGAAGTTAAGCCTAGGATGAATTTTTGCTACCATGTAATGTTTATATTATTAGCATTATTATTTTAAAACCAAAACAACTTAGAAACCCACTGTCTTCCTTTTACACTATCCATTTTGGAAATTCTTAAAGTTTTATGTACCAATGATTTTTCTATGAACTAATAAAAAGAATCTATGTTCTAATCAGAAAAGAATGATTAGAACATAGCTGAACAACAGAGGTTTGTACAGCAATGGCCCCAGCCTAAGTCTACTGAAATAAAGATGGCTTAAGATACTGTAGTGTGATTAATGTATCCAATTTATTTCAATATAATTTATGAACAATTTAACATAAGTGGATTAGAACCAATAGCTTTTCTGTATTGCAAATATACTGTGGAATGCAATTGTTCATGGTACCTCCCCCCCCCCCCCCACACTGCCTGGTGGTGGTGGTGACTCTGTTCTACAATGCTTCAAGATGAAGTATAGCCTATAAAGCTGCAGTTGTCTACATCAGGGATGCTGCATAAGGTTACTCTCCTTTCAGCAACAGCATTGCAAACAAGATAACCAGATTTGACCCAAGTATTTAGTGCAGGGTTTTCCAAGGTTTTCCTGCGGCGACACACCAACCGCCGTTGGTGTGTCGCCGTGGGAAAACCCGGAAGTGCCGCCGTTGTGGCAGCGCGCAAAAACCCGGAAGCACTGCTGCCGCTTTTGGGTTATTGCGCGCCGCGGTTGGTTGATGATGATCAGCACTTCCGGGTTGTGTGGCGACACACTTTTGTGTCGCGACACACAGTTTGGAAAGCTCTGATTTAGTGACTCAGTCTACTCAATTTCTTTATTTCTGTGGGACCAGAGGAAGCAACTGCAATTATATTGGGAACTAACAGGATTTTCCTACCTTCTCCTATGCTTGTTATTAACTGGTGACAACTAATAGTGGACAGGAATTAGTTTCATATTAGTATATTAGTATCGTGTTAATACATATTACTACATTTATAAATCACTGTCAGGCAGCCAAATGATGAATAAAAATCAAAGCAACATTAAAATTTGTGAAAAATAATAATTCAGTATTAAAAGCCCAGTGATATAAAAATAGTTACTATTTAGTTAGATCAGTGCTTTCCAAAGTGCCGCCGTTGGCGACACACCAACGGCGGAAGCATCGTCACGTCCGCGTGCATGGCGGCGGCACAGGGGTGCGCGCGGCGGCGTGTATGGTGGCAGCGGCAGCGGCCTTGCTAAATGTATGTTCACGGCTGCAAGATTATTATATGCTCAGTGATAGAGGGATCCACAAATACCAACAGTGGAAGAATGTACTATTAAATTAATGGACTTGGCTCAAATGGCGAAGTTAACTGCCCTAATAGGAGATAATACTGTTTCTAGATTTGTATCTTTATGGCAACCTTTTTTAGATTACTTGCTCATGTTAGAAAAAAATGAAGTTATGATTGTGGGTTTTACCGATTAGTTGGTTTGTTCTGATAGAAATAATGTTAATATGGATAAACTAATGGTAAGAGATTATTGTTTTTTAATTATACTTATATCTGTATTTGAGATAGTCGGAAGCCATCTTTTGTTTCTATTTTCACTTTTATAGTTTGTGTCTTTTTTCTTTTAGTTCTATCTTCTATCTTTACTGTATTTTCTACTTTGTATTTTAACTATACTTTGGAATATTATATAATAAAGTTCTTAAAACTTAATGACCACAATAGGGACCGGAAAACTGGTTAAGCGGTGCGGTCGTTAAGTGAGTCACCATGTGACCGACCCTGATTTTATAACCATTTTTACAATGGATGTTAAGTGAATCATGGGTTAAGTGAGTCACAGCATTCGTTAATCAAATCCAGCTTCCCCAATGGATGGCTTTTGCCAGAAACCAGCAAAAAAGGTCGCAAATTGCGATCATGTGACTGCAGGATGCTGCAACTGGTTGTAAGTGCGAGCCAGCTACCAAGTTCCTGAATTGCAATGCGACTGTGGGGGTGGTGTGACTTTTGCGACAGTCGTAAGTGTGAGTACAGGTCATAAACCACTTTTTCCGAGGCCGTCATAACTTCGGACTGTCGTTAAATGAATGGTTGTTAAGCGAGGACTACATGTACAGGTTAAATTAAATTCAGTATCAGACTTGTTTTTTTAAATAAACCAGCCTGATTATTGCAATTCCAGAATCTTTTAAAATATAATTATCTAGTTTGGCAATCAACACTGGTGTAATTATACCAATAATTGGTAATTATACCAATGAAAAAACACCTGAGTGTAATATTCACCATAAATTTAATATTTATCTTCCCCTGGAATTCCCATTGTTGGATATTAATTGTCCTGTTTAATCCATTTAATGCATACAATATTTGACTTGCTCAGTTTCTGAATATTTTAGTAACAACTTATAAATAAGCTCCAATGAGCAGCTTTTCTAAGTAACAGTGAACATGAACCAAATGAACATGTAGCTGGCCTCCTTCCACACTTCTACCTTATCTCCACTTTCAAATAATACATCACGCTTTATGACATTGTCACATGACATCGTGCTTTATGACATCACTTAGCAACAGAAATTCTGGTCCCAATTACCTTTGTTAAGCGAGGACAACCTGTACTTTTAAACCTCCCTAAAGATCACTCTATGTTAACTGGCAACTACAAGTAATGTGTATACCCTATTGCAAATACAGAGTCAGGTATTCACTGGTGGACTCATGGTTGACAAGAAACATGAGATCTGGTTCCTAAATCTTCCAAAACAAGATGCAGTGTAAATTTTAAAATCCTATCCACGATCAGATTAGGGTAAACCAGCATCAAGACTACAGTATCTCTAGTAGTTCACTCAGGGAAACAGCTGAGGAGTGTGGTAGGGAGTCCATCAACAGAACCTGTCTCAATGCCCTATCATAAGGCAAATAAACTCAAATAGTGGGGACTACTGAGCAAGACTCCTTACTAAGAGAAGATTCATGATACAGGCTTGCCTAGTAGATATAGTCCACAGTTGATCATAAAAGGGCAACACGTAGTAAGTTGTATCTCTTCATAACCTAAATTGCTTTATCCAATTTTCTCCAAAGCCTTAAACATTAAATAAGGACACTTATAAGAGAACATGTAAATCTGCACTTCCCACTCAATTCATGCTGGTTTACATTCCACTACAATTGTAACTTCTGTTTGTATATACCTGGCAGCTGAGGCACGTGTTTTATTCACAATTAAGTTTGATGAAAGTGTAATGTACACCACCCTCTTACTCGCATTATCCTTAACTATCATGAAGGATCTGGCTTCTGGTTTGTTAATCACAGTCCTATTTTGACATCCGTATCAGCTCTCCATTCAACAGGATATTTAGTCTCTCAATATAAATGTAATTATTCTAACCAAATACTGAAAACAATTTAATAAGTACAAATACTGAAAACAAAGGTAATAGGTACAAAAAAAATCCCATTACAAAACTTTTTTATTTTTCTTCCCTAAAAGTGGTTTCAATCATTAATTTCTATTCCTTGAGATGGGTTAACGTAACATAGGCTCTCAAAACTCATCCCTCCATTGGAAATTACTGGCATTTTATTTTTGTTATGGGGAAAATAGGAGGAGGAAGGAGTATTAGGTACTGTAGCTTGAATCATGTCAACTGGATTTCTATTTTCTCAGTGGAAACGTTTCGCTCCTTATCCAAGGAGCTTCATCAGTCTGAGCAAAGTTGGTAAGGGATTCCCTTACCAACTTTGCTCAGACCGAAGAAGCTCCTTGGATAAGGAGCGAAACATTTCCACTGAGAAAATAGAAATCCAGTTGACGTGATTCAAGCTACAGACAATTCCACCTGGATGACTGAGAACCTTCATAGAGTATTAGGTACATTCGCCACCTTGAGTTATTTATAAAAATAATAAAGGCGGGATAGATAAATAAATAAATAGCTAGCTAGCTAGCTAGCTAAAAGAAGCATATTCCTCAAGCAACAGCATTTGTTTTAGCATACAAACAAAAATATCTTTGAGCTTAGTTCTAATTTTAAAAAAAGATGCTGATAGGAAGGAATCCTGGAATCTGAACACTTGTTGGTTTTGCTGTCAATCCACATTTAGTAATTGTAGACTAAATGTTAAGTTTCCAGTTCCGATACCTTTCACTGCTAAACTCAGGCAATCATTTCTGATTCACTACAGGGTAGCATTCATATTCAGGGCACTGTTTGACTCATCAGGGGGAAGACGAAGGGGAATGGAGGAGGCATATTTCTGCCCACACCAAGAAGCAAACAATTTTAGAGTTAGCAATTAAAAACACTAACTCAGGGAAACCTTACAGGTTTGGAAATACAGAGTCATTAATAAGATTTTCAGTCTTCTCCAACCTGGATCTCTGTAGGACCTCAACTTTCAGAATCCCTGGCTAATATAGAAATTAATTAATTAATTAATTAATATAGCCTTTGACACTGCTGGCTGCAAATTATGGTAATTCCAGTTCTAACACATCTGGAGGGCACAAGGCTGGGAAAGGCTACTTGACATGCAATTTAGAATTTCTAATATGAATACTTCTGGAAGTATTCAACAATTGCTTTTAGCCCAGAAACCAAATAAGGAAAAATAACAGCTAAATCAGGATGAAGTCTTCTTCATCTGCTACGTACCTTTAAAGCACATTTCCGTCCTGTCACTTTGTGAAAACATTCCAATACTTTGCCATTAATACCAAGGCCCAAGACCCGTTTAGAGATTTTATAGTCATCTGTAACTGCATGTTTCTTTATTTCCCCTTTGACAGCGGCAGCCAGGCTAGGCAAAGGTCTTGTGTTGCTTTTGCTGTCATCTTGAATCTCTGGTGAGGATCCTGGTTGATTCTCACTTTGTTCCATAGTAGGTAGAAGTTCAGAGTTTTAAAAAACAGCTGCCACCACCTTCAGAAAGACTCTTCCATTAGGCTGTATGAAGCAAACATTTCAAACAGACTAGATCCATTTCCTAGGATTTCACAGAACACCCTCCCTTAAAAGAGAAATGTTAACTGTAAGACACAGAATAATGAACTATTTACCATACCCCTTCTTTCCCCGTTTTATGCTATGGGACAGAATTTATAGCATGGTAAGGAACATAATTCACTCAATAATCTCAGGATATACCATGAGTGCAGCATTCAGATTTATTGATCACTACCATATTTTCATAGGAAAAGGTGCCTGTGCCTCTAAAAAGCCATACAACATTAAGCAATTTAACATTTTAAGCACTGACAAATACGACGTTCCATGTAACAAATAGGGATGTGCAGCGCTTTGGGTTTGAAGGCAAAAAGGTGCTTTGGAATATGGAGGTGGCATGAACATAACACTGCACTCTTCTCAGGATTCGGTGACTATCCTCTGCAGGTGTTGTGTGATCCCAAAAAAGGACGTATTTGGTTTAATGAGGTACACTCATGCCTCCATGGGCTCTGAAGCATCTTCTTGCCCTCAGGACAAAGCACTTGTGGTACAGCCATAGTAAGAAATGCTGCAACATAGAATTTATGACACTGTGCACTTGCTTGACAGAAAAAAGTAGCAGTCCTAAATTAAAAATTTTAAAAACAGCACTGATAACACTTAAAATCATATTTACCTTATATTTAAAATAAAAATTCAACTTTAACATTTGTAAATGTTCATTTAAGCAAAATTCAGCCACTAATTAGGAATAATTATGTAGGCCTGCACTAAGAACTGGTAAATCATCCTCATGAGCAAAGGTCTCACATATGAAACTGCTTCCAGTGTTTGCAAGAACTAAATGAATGAAATAAATCACCGTATTTAACAACTTGCATAATAGCTATATACTATAGGGTATTTTTTTCAGCTGCTCAGAGTAACTAGTACATAAAGACAAGGTGTGTATAATACTGATTACTTGGAAGCCATGTGGTTAGAACCTAAACTGGTAATTTTTCATCAAAACAAAATTAACATGGGTAGCAATACAGTGAGGCACCATTCCAATCAGTGTGATTCAAATTAGAGTCCTAGGAAATAAATTTTATTTTAAGAAGTTCCTGCTCAATTCCCAAATTAATGTTAGGTGCAGCTCAAAATGACCTCAAATGTGTTTGAAAAGGCCTCATGTGCACTACAAGCATTATAAAACTATAGCAAAGGAAAGGCTTACCCAAACCATAATTCATGAAAACACCCCCCTAGTCCTACTTTGACTCATATCTTTCCCTTTAATTTGACAAGTAGTGTCACCTGCACTATTAAATTGCAGGTGTATCCTGATACATATTTTGTAAGCATATGCAGACATTTTGAGCCTCCCTTTCAACCATGAATAACTAGTCTGCCTATTCGTATTTGCCATGAACCCAAGATGTGATTTCATGGTCAGAATAAGCGGGGGGGGGGGGAGCTACAATTTATGTATTAAGAGTACTCTCTCATGAAATTTAAAAAAAATAACGAGCAAACCAGCTGGATTGGCAGAACAATGGATACAGTGTAGATTTGAAAGAAAAATACTTTAAAAATACATCAGTTGCTTCCTTATCTGAGGCAGAATATCCTCAAATTATGGGAAGAAAGACATCCAACAGGTCAATCTATCCACTCTTTGACAGCAACTGAGACACCATCCCTTCTGGCAAGCAAATGGGTACGTGGAAATTTACAGCTACATTCGCCTCACTCAGATCACCGTCTCTCTCAGAGTGATGCAGAAAGAAGGGTTTTCCTCAAGGCCATCTTCCTCCTCTCGGTTCCTATGACGGGCACTTGGTTGAGTTTTCCCTTCTGGACAACTCCTGGTTAA
Source organism: Charina bottae (assembly GCA_023362775.1). Taxonomy (NCBI): domain Eukaryota; kingdom Metazoa; phylum Chordata; class Lepidosauria; order Squamata; family Charinaidae; genus Charina; species Charina bottae. The sequence goes on from JALMGJ010000022.1 coordinate 5,902,348, forward strand.
AGAGCCTCTTACTCTGAACTGCCCAAAGAGGTGGATTATTCCAGAAGAGGGGCTGCCCCGCTTCAAGGGCGGCTAGAGGCTAGTATAACCCTCTTTCAACCAGAACCACCTGTCCATTCGAGGACTGAAGGAAAGATACTCCTCAGGGCAGCAATGTTTGGGGAGGGGGGAGAGAAACCCTGCGACGGAGCTGCGGAAGCTTCAGTGAGGGACTGGAGGGAGGTTACCTTCGTCGCGCGCATGCTCCTCAAAGGTGGTCGCCCTGCCGCTGCTCCCTCAAACCTGTGGCTAGCCAGGAGGGGAAGGGCGGAGGAGGGGGGCTCACGGCCATGGGGAGCCTCGCCCCTGCCAGGCCCAGCCGGAGCTCTTTTCCAACCGGGCAGGACAGGCTCAGGCAGCCGCTCGTGTGAGTCTCCGCCCCGGCCGGCCCAACCCGGTCCCGCCATAGAGAACTGCCAACATGGAGGGCGGGGCACGTAGGCTGGAGAGCACGTGCTCCGGGGCACCTGGCTGGCCGGCGCGGCGGTGCGGGAGTTGCGCGGTCCCCGCACTTCGCGGCGGGCAGTACAACGGGATGCCTCTGCCTGTCCCGTCCATCTGGCGATTCGTGAACTTGTATTGTCACCTGAAGACAAAAGACGTTGGAGGAGAAAGGCGGGGGGCGGGGGGCGGGGGGGGCTGAAGCGAAGGGCGAACAGCAGCCCCTAATAGTTAACTATAATGAAAGGCGAAAGCTCGCCGATTTGGGTGATCTTTAGCAGAACGTCGCGGGTGGGGTGAAATTAGGCCGATTATCATTGGCGATGACCCTCAGTCCGAAATACCTTGTGGTCTCTCTGAAACGCCATGGCGTTCCTTTCATGCTTATTAGCCTCCTTCCCGGAGAGCGAAGCTGGCGCTGAGAACAAAGGGAGTCGCGGTGAAACTGCGCTCTGAGCCGTCTTTCGCCGCAGCCCCAAAGACTGGAGAAAGCAACGAAGAAGAGACTTTATGGACCGCTGAGGCCTGTTCGACGGTAAAGAGCGGATACAAACTACTACGGGAAACGAATCTGACCATGCCGGTTCTGTAGATTCGGATTTCCGCAAATCCGAATGCAATTGTTTGTCAAGTACAATCTTGAGTCTGGTATCAGGGCAACACCTACTGGTGGAAGGAAGACTGGACCGGCAAGACACGCGACAGGAGCAACATTTCCACAGCGACGTGGAAAGGGGAGGAGGCGTTCAGTCTGTGGCGCTGTGCTAGCCATGTCTGTATGTCTTCTAACTGTAAAGGGTCAAGAAAAGAGGGGTGACCTCCTGAGCGGTTAATTTTTAAAGCCAGATGCAGAGGCTCAAGTTCACTTGGTTGTCTTTTGTAAACTCTTATCGGCGGCAGATACGTTCATTGTTGAGGGAGTTGCGCTCTAGCAGTGTTCAGATGCTCTTTGCGTGTTCTAAAAAGTTTTTCAAACTGTGTGTCGCGACACTTTAGTGTGTCGCAACACACAGCTTAGTGTGTCGCGAAGCGGCGGGGGTGCGCCATCAGCACTTCTGCGTTTTAGCGAGGCCTCCCCCCCCCCCGCACTGCCACCGTGCACGCCCCCGCTGCCGCCGTTGGTGTGTCGCCAACTGCAGCAGTTTGGAAAGCACTGAGTTAAGCCATAGCACCAATTACAGATTCCCTAGCAGAGTCATTGTAAGCCTCGGCTCATCTGAACCGCCTTCCCTGCAGTAATATCTATTAGCACTGAAGGTTATTTACAAAATAGGCCTTTCTATAATAGCAACTGCTGGACTTTGGGCATGCTACCTTAATAAATACAAAAGCTGGCCAAGTTTGATATAATTACACACTGCTGTTTTAAACAATGGTTGAACTGTTAATTAATCTTAAAGGCCACTCTTAGGTAATCCATCAAGATTCCTTCACTGCACTTCCAGTTTAATTCTTCCTGCTTGTGTAGCTTTCCTGTTGCCCCTGCCCTAGAACCAAATTCACAAAAAGCTAATCAGAACTGAGAGTTGTTTTTTCATTTGTGAACAAATCATTGCCTACCCTTGTTTCTTAAGATACGTGAATACCTGTATGCAAAATAAAATGCCAACTTTTATTTAAGAGTTTCAGTGGTTAATGAAAACTTAAGTTATAGTTTCCACCACAGTTATCAATGTTGAACAAGTCCATATATGAGAGAAAGATACTAAAAGTGGCATAGAAGTAAGGTCTTTTTTATGAACAAACCCAACTTGCCACATGTAAGTTCATATGCATAAACGTTTGTGGGTATAGAATTAGGGCACTTAACCAGCAGTCCTAATTTCACTCCATTGGAGAAGGAAGAGTGTATAATATGTTAATGTTGCTTAAAACACTAATGGAAGACATTAAGACACTATGCTAATGAGAACAATATAAAACTCCATTGAGCATTCAATTAAATGCCTTGGGAGTCCAACCAGAATCTTCACATCCATAGTTACATGAGACAGAACAGAATTTACAAATACTAATCTTCTTTCCTTGCACTATTGTATATAATATAATGTTGAAGGAAAAATGGTCAAGTCCTGATACTGATGTGATTCCTGTTACGAGTAAGCTATGTATGAAAAGAAAAGTCAGCCTTTTCTATCAGTACAGCAAAGCAAGAACTATCTAGTGGAATTATCTGACAGAGACATACCGTAGTAAAGGAGTCTTCTCAAATAATACGTAAACAGAAGAGATGTTACATAATTACCTAAATCAATAATGTAAGTATATCTTTGTGTAAAATCTTTGCATTGTTTTCTTCTAAATGTTGTTGTTGTTGTTCAGTCATTTAGTCGTGTCCGACTCTTCATGACCTCATGAACCATAGCACGCCAGGCCTTCCTGTCCTCCACTGTCTCTCGGAGTTTACTCAAATTCATGTTCATTACATCGGTGATGCTATCTAACCATCTCATCCTCTGCCGTCCCCTTCTCCTTTTGCCTTCAGTCTTTCCCAGCATCAGGGTCTTTTCCAGTGAGTCCTCTCTTCGCATTAGGTGGCCAAAGTATTTGAGCTTCAGCTTCAGCATCTGTCCTTCCAATGAGCAGTCAGGGTTGATTTCCTTTAGGATTGACTGGTTTGACCTCCTTGCAGTCCAAGGGACTCTCAAGAGTCTTCTCCAGCACCACAGCTCGAAAGCATCAATTCTTTGGCGCTCAGCCTTCCTTATGGTCCAACTCTCACAGCCATACATTACTACTGGAAAAACCATAGCTTTAACTATACGGATCTTTGTCGGCAAGGTGATGTCTCTGCTTTTTAATATGCTGTCTAGGTTTGCCATAGCTTTCCTCCCAAGGAGCAAGCGTCTTTTAATTTCATGGCTGCAGTCACCGTCTGCGGTGATCTTGGAGCCCAAGAAAATAAAATCTGTCACTGCTTCCATTTCTTCCCCTTCTACGTATTTGCCAGGAAGTGATGGGACCAGATGCCATGATCTGGGTTTTTTTAATGTTGAGTTTCAAGCCAGCTTTTGCACTCTCCTCTTTCACCCTCATCAAGAGGCTCTTTAGTTCCTCTTCACTTTCTGCCATTAGGGTGGTATCGTCTGCATATCTGAGGTTGTTGATATTTCTCCCGGCAATCTTAACTCCGGCTTGTGATTCATCCAGCCCGGCATTTCTCATGATGTACTCTGCATATAAGTTAAATAAGCAGGGTGATAATATACAGCCTTGTCATACTCCTTTCCCAATTTTGAACCAGTCGGTTGTTCCATGTCCGGTTCTAACTTGCTTCTTGACCCGCATACAGGTTTCTCAGGAGACAGGTAAGGTGGTCTGGTACTCCCATCTCTTTAAGACTTTGCCACAGTTTGTTGTGATCCACACAATCAAAGGCTTTAGCATAGTCAATGAAGCAGAAGTAGATGTTTTTCTGGAACTCTCTTGCTTTTTCCATGATCCAGCGAATGTTGGCAATCTGATCTCTAGTTCCTCTGCCTCTTCGAAACCCAGCTTACACTTCTGGTAGTTCTCGGTTCACATCCTGCTGAAGCCTAGCTTGTAGGATTTTGAGCATAACCTTGCTAGCATGTGAAATGAGCGCAATTGTACGGTAGTTTGAACATTCTTTGGCATTGCCTTTCTTTGGAATTGGAACGTAAACTGACCTTTTCTAATCCTGTGGCCACTGTTGAGTTTTCCAAATTTGTTGGCATATTGAGTGCAGCACTTTAACAGCATCATCTTTTAGGATTTTAAATAGCTCAGCTGGGATACTGTCTTCTCCACTAGCTTTGTTGTTAGTAATGCTTCCTAAGGCCCACTTGACTTCACTCTCTAGGATGTCCGGCTCAAGGTCAGTGACCACACCATCGTATTTATCAGGGATATTAAGATCTTTCTTGTATAGTTCTTCTGTGTATTCTTGCCACCTCTTCTTAATCTCTTCTGCTTCTGTTAGGTCCCTGCCTTTTTTGTCCTTTATCATGCCCATCTTTGCACAAAACGTTCCCTTGATATCTCTGATTTTCTTGAAGAGATCTCTAGTCTTCCCCATTCTATTGTTTTCCTCGATTTCTTTGCATTGTTCATTTAAGAAGGCCTTCTTATCTCTCCTTGCTATTCTCTGGAATTCTGCATTCAGTTGTTTATATCTTTCCCTTTCTCCCTTGCCTTTTGCTTCCCTTCTTTCCTCAGCTATTTGTAAAGCCTCATCAGTCAGCCACTTTGCTTTCTTGCATTTCTTTTTCTTTGGGATGGTTTTAGTTGCTGCCTCCTGTACAATGTACAATGCCTCCTGTACTCCTGTACAATGTTACGAACCTCCATCCATAGTTCTTCAGGCACTCTGTCTACCAGATCTAATCCTTTAAATCTATTTCTCACCTCCACTGTATATTCATAAGGGATATGATTTAGGTCATACCTGATTTGTCTAGTGGTTTTCTCTACGTTCTTCAATTTAAGCCTAAATTTTGCGATAAGAAGCTCATGATCTGAGCCACAGTCAGCTCCAGGTCTTGTTTTTGCTGATTGTATAGAGCTTCTCCATCTTTGGCTGCAAAGTATATAATCAATCTGATTTTGGTATTGACCATCTGGTGATGTCCATGTGTAGAGTCGTCTCTTGTGTTGTTGGAAAAGAGTGTTTGCTATAACTAGCGTGTTCTCTTGACAAAACTCTATTAGCCTTTGCCATGCTTCATTTTGTACTCCGAGGCCGAACTTACCTGTTATTCCGGTTATTTTTTGACTTCCTACTTTAGCATTCCAGTCCCCTATGATGAAAAGGACATCTTTTTTTGGTGTTAGTTCTAGAAGGTGTTGTAGGTCTTCATAGAACCGGTCAACTTCAGCTTCTTTGGCATCAGTGGTTGGGGCATAGACTTGGATCACTGTGATGTTGAATGGTTTGCCTTGGATTCGAACTGAAAGCATTCTGTCGTTTTTGAGGTTGTACCCCAGTACTGCCTTTCCCACTCTTTTATTGACTATGAGAGCTACTCCATTTCTTCTAAGGGATTCTTGCCCACAGTAGTATATATAATGGTCTCCTGAATTAAATTCGCCCATACCTGTCCATTTTAGTTCGCCGATTCCCAAGATGTCGATGTTCAATCTTGTCATCTCATGTTTGACCACATCCAGCTTACCTTGATTCATAGATCTTACATTCCAGGTTCCTATGCAATATTGTTCTTTACAGCATCGGACTTTCCTTCCACTTCCAGACACATCCACAACTGAGCGTCCTTTCGGCTTTGGCCCAGCCGCTTCACTCTTTCTGGAGCTACTCGGAATTGCCCTCCGCTCTTCCCCAGTAGCATTTTGGACACCTTCCGACCTGAGGGGCTCATCTTCCGGCGTCATATCTTTTAGCCTTTTGATACTGTCCATGGGTTTTCTTGGCAAGGATACTGGAGTGGTTTGCCATTCCCTCCTCCAGTTTTGAAACACGTTTTGTCAGAACTCTCTCTCATGACCTGTTCTTCTTGACCTGACTTCATTGAGTTATGCAAGCCCCTTCGCCACGACAAGGCAGTGATCCATGAAGGGTTTTTTTCTAAATAGTATCCTGCAAACAAAAGTTCCTATATTTTTTTACAAATGCCAAAGCAGTTCTGATGAATCATTTGCAAAATTATCTTTAATGTAAGAAAAAGACATGCTTTTTATTCAAAGCAACAGATGCTGCGAGATTAATCATTAAAATGTGTCATGCAGCAGGGGTAATACTCTGACCATATGAAAAGGAATGCCAAGTTAATTGGTCACATACCACATACCTAAAGTAAAAAGTATATATAAACTACCCTAGTAATAGAATTATTAATTTTATTTATTACCTTTCCCATGACACACAGAGGTAGGAAAAAGTAAGAGGAGCTTTCAAGATTTTTTTCTTAAGCCCATGCTATAAATAAGTTATTTTATTATTTTTTTGTGCCTTCGCAACTGCCTGGACAGGTCCCTGCAGAGTTCTTGGCAATATTTTGAAAGTGATTTGCTCTTGCCTTCTTCCTAGGGCTGAGAGAGAGGGACTGGCTAAGGTCACCCACCTGGGTATGGTGGACCTAAAGTGGGCCTAAAGCTCACGGTTTCCCGGTTTCTAGCCTGGTGCCTTAACCACTACGCCAAACTTCTGTATCTCTATAGAAGATTATAACTTCAGCTCCCATTCCCACTGATATGTGCCAAACTAATACAGTCACCTCTCAAGTTCACACATGGCAATGTACATGAAGATTAGTTTTGCTGTGTATCATTCTACATCTTAAGATATTTAAAGTGAGACTTAGGTTATATCTACGCTTACCATTGAAGCTGCTCCTTTCCTGTGCTCATGCCAGCTCAACTCTAAACTGATTGAAGAATATCTTGTCTGGACTGAGACTTTTTTGCAACAGCTTGCAAGATATTCAGTCCAAAAAAACCTACCACATCCTCCCATCAGATAGTTCCCCCACTGTTGTGTCCTCCCAACTTTTTGTTCCCAGGAAGGAATTGCTTTCCTTCCTGTGGGGCAGTGTCAGTAGAACAGAGTAAGAAACCAATGCCATATAGGTCAGAACTACTTTTATTGTAACAACTGTAGTAACAGAATCTTGCAAGTTTGAATGTGCTCTTCCCACTCGCTTTATCTTCATTTGAACTAGGGAGGGTCCTGTCTGAGATGTTTACTCCAATTAGCTTCTTGGATGGGCTCAAGCCTCACTTATCTGATCCTTGCTTTGATAGCGGCTCTTCCGTCCTGTTCTTTGAGGCCATTCCCTATTCCCTCTACATCAGAGCTTTCCAAACTCTGTGTCGCGACACATTCCTGTGTCGCGGCAAGGGCCCAGGTGTGTCGCAGGGGAACCCGGAAGAGGAGGCCATGCACCACGTGGAGCCCCGCCCATCCCTTGCGCTGACAGGTCCCTGCTCTGAACCCAGCTCTTCAGCTCTCGCCACAGAAGCCAGGTAAGTTAGCAGCCTGATAGGGCTGCAACTGGGGGGGAGGGTGCAGGGACGCGACCAGCCTGCCACGCTGGGGGGGGGGGGTGCAGGGACCGCGAAGCGCGGCGGCCGGAGACATGGCTTTTCCCTCCCAAGAAGTGCCAGCGGCCTGGCAGCCGAGAAAGGAACGGGGAGGCGGCTCCGCTGCCCGCCTCGCAGGGCCCCCGCACCGTCTGCGTCTCTGGCTCCCCCTTCCCCTTGGCAGCGGCCCCAGCCAGGCAGAGGCAGGACTGGGCGGGCATACAGGCGGCGCTCTCCACCTCCGTGGCCTGACCTGGCTCGCCGCTTCCTCCCGTCGCCTACAAGCAGAAGATGGCGGCGGTCTGATGCGCGGCCCGTGAGAGCTGAGCTGGGGCCAAGCCGAGGGAGCCTGCCGGCAGCTCCGGCCCAACGAGAGGGCTCCCAGTGCTCCAGGGAGACCCAGCGTGGGTGGCGGGGACGGGGCAAAAGGAGAGGAGCTGCCGGCAGGAGTGCGGCACGAGGAGCGCCTCGCCGGCGCCTGCCCGGCTTCCACTGTGCTTCGTCGGAGAAGGTAAGATAGTGGGCAGGCGGGCGGCTGAGAGGCAGGCGGGCGGGCAGGGGGTCGCCTGCAGCGGGCTCGTTCAACCGTCCTTCCCAGAGCTGCTGGGGCCGGATGGAGTGGTGGGGGACTCGGCATTGCTCCTTCCAGCGGGCGCTCCAAGCCCAGCTGTTCAGCCATCGATCAAGGATCGATTAGGCCCGGGGGCAGGGCTGGCCGAGGGGCTCGGGGGGAAGACGGGTCCCTGTTGCTTGAGACATCCTCACGCATCCTCCCCCACAATATGGCAGCAATAACAGGCAGGGCCCGAAAGAGAAGGAAAGCCCCAAGAAAGAGCGGGGATCTTGCACTTTCCACTCTCCAGAAGAGCGTCCCGCACTTGGATCCATTTCTACCAGAGCCTTCGCGGCAGGTGGTGGTCGCTGTGGTTATTGCTGCTATATTGCGGGGGGAAGGGGAGGATGCGTGAGGATGTCTCAGGGGCCGCCAAAGGGAAGAGGAACCGGAGACGTGGACGGCGCGGCGGTCTTGCAAGGCAGGCAGTGGAGCCGCCTCCCTGTCCCTTTCTCGTCTTCCAGGCCGCTGGCACTTCTCGGGAAGGAAAAGCCATGTCTCCGGCCGCCGCGCTTCATGGTCCCTGCACCCCCCACCCCCCCAGCGCGGCGGCCTAGTGGCGACCCTGCACCCTCCCCCCCAGTTGCAGCCCTACCGGGCTGCTAACTTACCTGGCTTCTGCAGCAGCAAATCACGTGGGCCAGTAACAAGAGTCATGGCAGTGAGATGGGTGTCCAGATAAACTATTTAAATAAATAATACATTGTTTAAATAAACATGAAATTGTTTCCTTCAGAAGTAGAGTAGAAAAACCAAGCATGAGGTCACTTTTGACAGTGAGTTGCAGATTAATAGATAGCAACACCATCAGTTTCTGCCCTCCAGAAACAGTGGAGGAACTAGAGCAGAGCTTTCCAAACTTTTCATGTTGGTGACAAACTTTTTAGACATGCATCATTTCACGACACACTCTTACAGCAGGGCACAAGGCAGGCACTAGGACCTGCGTGGAATCACAGCAGGTTTGGAGGCAGCAGGGCACAAGGCAGGCACTAGGACCTGTGCGGAATCACAGCAGGTTTGGAGGCAGCAAGGCACAAGGCAGGCACTAGGACCTGCGCGGAATCCTGGCAGGGCAGGTTTGGAGGCAGCCAGGCACAAGGCAGGCACTAGGACCTGCGCGGAATCACAGCAGGTTTGGAGGCAGCGAGGCACAAGGCAGGCACTAGGACCTGCACGGAATCCTGTCAGGGCTCGGAGGCAGCAGCAGCCGCAACACACCCAGACACTGCAGCGAACACACTAACGTGTCCCGACACACAGTTTGGAAATAAATATCTCATGTTTTTCTTGGAATAGATTTTTGGCTCATAGCTGGTCATTAAATCATGATAGGCAAAACATGGACATAGCATTTTCATTCAAATTATTTTTTTAGAAAAAGACAGGATGGAGGAAAAGACAACTTCCTCCTTCTTCTGCGGTTTTGCCTACCCCCATCAAGCCATATCCCTTTAGATAAAAGGTTAGGCCAGAACTCTGGAAATTATTGACAGATGAGAACAAATAGAGAAGGATTTTTATGCACAGGTAAGTCCAATGAATATACCATCATAAAACAATACCAGAAATAATATACAGCAGGGTTTTTCAAACTACATTCCATGGAACTGTAGGGCTCCAAGAGAACTTGATGTGAAAGACTTAAGGGCAAAACAAAAAATTAATTCAAACACACCTAATTTTCTGTCACTAGAGCTTTGGCTCTTGATTAGGGATTCCAGGATGATGATGATGATGATGATGATGATGATGATGATGATGATGATGATGATTTTATTTAGCTACCATACACTGCTGAAAAGGCCTGATATAGAGTAACAGATCAGTTAGAACAAGTCACTGTGAAAGCACCAGGCAGTCACTTGCAATGAATAAAATGGAATTAATTTTGGATTTGCTCTTGATTCTGCAAGCGATAGAAGGCTGGTGTTAGCGAAATAATGCCACTGGGGACAACCCAGAGAATCTGGCTGAACAGGATTGTGGGAGGCAAAGTTGCTACATTGTCTGATTCCCTTTTCCTACGCTAGCAGAATTAAAAATTGAAAAACAAAACAAAAATGTGAATATTATATACTATTGTATAAATCTTAATTATATAAAAAGCTGTGTTATCCTTAAGTGCAAAATCTGGCAGCTAGCCTGATGGTTGGCACAAAGTAGAGGAATAACACTTTTGCCCGCACTGAAGGAACTAAGTAAATAAGTTTATTGTTGTAACCACAGGTCATAACATAGGAATGCAATAAAATAAAATAACAATAAAATACTGAAATTATAAAATAAAATAGTAAAAAAAGCATTAGATATAAAAAAGTTACAACAAAATAAAGCCAAAGCTACAACTAAGAACTTAAGTATTTCTTCCTAAGTTTAAATGAGAGCAGAGCAAAAGAAGCAACTTGGTTGCTAACAGTTGGAAACACGTCTGCAAGAAGATAAATCAGTTTTTCAAGGTCAGAGCCCTTGAGTTCATCTGCCATTAATAATTTGGCCCTGATCTCATTGTATATGTGGAGGACGTAATGAATAATGTTTCCGTCATTGGATTTTATTATATTTTTTATATTTTAAATTGTTATTTAATTTGTATTTTAATCTATTTATAATTGTACATTATTGGTTATATTTTGTTGTAAACCGCCCAGAGTCCCCCTTGGGGGAGTTGGGCGGTGATAAATTTGATTAAATAAATAAATTAAATAAATGTCTTCCACTTGACCAACACCACAAGGACAGAGGCGTTGTTCGACAGGGAGCTTACAAAACCTCCCTTCGAGATATGCGGAGGGCATGGTCTGCAGGCGAAGGGGTGTTAAAGCCCTTCTCAGTGAAGCACTGGTTATGTTAACCAGGTACTGGGAGAGGCTTCTATGTTTTTTTATAATGATGGTACCAGGATAGGCTGACCATATTTCCTTCAGACGAAAACGGGACTTTGGGGATGGCAAAACGGGACAGGGTCTTATGCCACCATGCCGGCCTCCAAACCCCGCCCCCCAGTCCACGCAATTGGCTCCCGCCTGCAAACCCTGCCCCCGCCCCACACGATTGGCTCCCGCCTGCAAACCCCGCCCCCATCAGCGCGATTGGCTCGGATTTTAATATTTTTTTCAATTTTTAAAGGTTTTGTTTTCCTTCTAGCAGTAAATGGTGCGGCAGAGCTGATGTGTTTGGGGAAGGCCGGAGCACATACACTGTGCACACAGCATTGTCATCAGCCGGGGGACAAGGGGCGGAGATGGAGGGGATGGAGGCCCACCACTGCCCCATCCCCCTTGGGCTTGGCCGAGGGAGGAAGGAGAGGCTTGGCCGAGGGAGGAAGGAGAGTCGCTGCTGCTGCTGCTGCTGCCGCCGCCACCGCACAGTAGAAACGGGAGCTGGCCGAGCTAGGGGACTTCAGCCACACCACTCCGCCCCTTGCCGCCTGCCAGGCTGTGGGAGCTCCCGCAGCCCGGCGGGTGGCAAGGGGTGGCATGGTGCGGCTGAAGCCCCCCAGCGTGGCCGGCTCCTGCCGAGGATGCAAGCCCACCACTGCCCCAGCCTCCTCAGACTTGGCCAAGGGAGGGAGGAGAGTTGCTACTGCTGCCGCCACCGCACAGGAGAAGCAGGAGCTGGGCGAGCTGTTGGGCTTCAGCCACACCACTCAGCCCCTTGCCGCCTGCCAGGAGCTCCCGCAGCCCGGCGGGTGGCAAGGGGTGGCGTGGTGCGGCTGAAGCCCCCCAGCGCGGCCGGCTCCTGCAGAGGACGGAGTCTCACCGCGGCCCCGATGCGGATGTGTACGCGGATGTGGTTGACCAGATTGCATTTGGCCTTGAAGGGCGATTACTCTGAGCGCGTGCGCATGTACACAGGGAGGAAAGCGATGTGCGCGCACGCGTGGGCGAGCGAGAGTGGCCGCTTCTTCCTTACACTCCGCACGCCTTCCGAAAACAAACATGCTGTCCTCCGCCACACTCCTCCCCCTCCCCTCCCCTCTCCGAGGCTCCCCCCGGCCCTGCTTGGGGGCTTCCGAGGATGACTGCCTTTCTTCTCCTTCGCCTCTCCCCACCATTCGCTTTCGCCAAACTTGCTGCTGCCGCCGCCGCCACCACCGCTTCCTCAGTGAGGAAGGAAACGGGCACCTCTTTCTCGCCACAACCACCCAACCACTCACTTTAAGTTGGGAAGGAGGGGAGGGGGCAGAGGGGGGGCGGAGGGAGGGAGGGCGATGAGGGGGATTGAAAAAAGCAAAGGAAAAAGAAGGCAGTCCAGAACAATAACGCAGGCGGTGGGAAGTGCCCAATGTGCGTCCCTCAGTCCGGGTGCGGGTCCCACTCAGGCATGGCTAGTGCCCGCCATGGAGATGCTCCAACCGCGAGGGGGAGCGGGGAGACCTGGTCCGTCCCCCTCCCCCTCCTCCTTTTGGCGCGCGCGGGGGGGGGCGTCTTCCCTGGTCTTCCCTTCGCCTCTCCGCCTCGTCTGCTCACGGGTAGGATCAGGTAAGGAGGCAGGAACCGGGTGGACTGTGGTGCTGTGTCTGCTGCTGGGCTCGCATGTGGCAACTGGGTTTCCAGTTGCTGCGCTGATAGGGCCTCTTCCAGGCTGCCTCCAATGGCAAGTCCGGCTCCAGTCCTCCTTCCTGTCTTCCTGTCCTCCTTCCCGCCAGGTTTAAAAAAGGGACAAAATTGAGATTTTGATCAAAACGACGGGACAGTTGAAAAATGCTTAAATAACGGGACTGTCCCATTCAAAACGGGACGTATGGTCAGCTTATACCAGGATGAAAATGTGGATGATTGTACCGCAATTGCATCTTTATTAGCATCCCTTTCAAAAAGCCAATCTCTAATATTTTCCCTATTCCAAGATCTAAGTTTTCCCAAAGGTGGTAGGGAATACATTTGCAGAATGGGTGACAAAAGTTCACCCATGAAGGAACTGCACAGGCTACAGTTGCTTAGCTGGTGCTGATGGTTAAAGCCTCAAATGGCTGAGGGGTTGATTGTCTGAGAGCCTGCTTCTCCTGCTATGAACTGCCCAGTTACTTAGATCACCCCGCAGAGGCCCTTCTGAAGATGCTCCCCTTGCCAGAAGCTTGGCTGTTGGGGACAGGGAAACCTGGTGTGATTCTCAGGAAATAGCATGCAATCCTCAAGGAGGCATGTTTAGTCCCCTGTTCCCCAGTGCAAGAGGGCAAAAATGCATCTCTTTTCCCAAGAGTTTAATTTATTTATTTATTTTATTTATTATTTCAATTTATTCCCCGCCCATCTCCCTTGCAAGGGACTCTGGGCGGGTTACAACAATTGAAAGTCTAAAAATACAAAAACAGTATCTAAAATACATTGAATAATAATAATAATAAATTACATAAAATCCAAGGGGGGACCGCAGGATGGACCATACCACTACGGGGCCAGCCAACCCCAGGAGGCACTGCCGCCTCTGTCGTCCCAGGACCGGCGGCAGAGCCAGGTCTTAAGGGTCTTCCGAAAGGCCAGGAGTGAAGGGGCCAGTCTCACCTCTGGGGGCAAGATATTCCACAAGGCGGGCGCTATCGCAGAGAAGGCACGCCTCCTGGACCCCGCTAGATGGAATTCTCTTGTTGAGGGGGTCCGAAGCATGCCCTCTCTGCATGCACGGGTGGGGCGGGTCGACGTTATTGGGACGAGACGGTCCCTCAGGTACCCTGGTCCTATGCCATGTAGGGCTTTAAAGGTAATCACCAACACCTTGAATTGGACCCGGAAGCAAACTGGTAGCCAATGCAGCTCGCGTAGCAGAGGTGTAACATGTGCCGATCTCATGGCACCCATAACTGCTCGCGCCGCGGCATTTTGCACCAGCTGAAGCTTCCGGATACTCTTCAGGGGTAGCCCCATGTAGAGCGCATTACAGTAATCTATACGGGATATGACAAGGGCGTGAGTGACTGTTCGGAGGGCCTCCTGATCCAGGAAAGGGCGTAACTGGCGCACAACACGAAGCTGTGCAAAGGCCCTCCTGGCCGTGACTGCCACCTGCTCTTCGAGCAGGAGTCGCGAGTCCAGGAGGACCCCCAGATTCCGCACTGGATCCGAGCGAGGTAGTGCCACCCCACCCAGAACCAAAGATGACAACTTCCCGGATCTAGCGGGGCCATCAATCCACAGCCACTCCGTCTTACCAGGGTTCAGTTGAAGCCTGTTGTTCCCCATCCAGACCCCCACAGCCTCCAGACACTGAGATAAGGCATCGACCGCATCACCTACTTCACCCGGGATGGAGATGTATAACTGGGTATCATCAGCATATTGGTGATACCTCATCCCGTGGTGACGGATGATCTCGCCCAGTGGCTTCATGTAGATGTTGAACAGGAGAGGAGAGAGAACCGACCCCTGCGGCACCCCACAAATCAGGGGCCGCGGGTCAGCTCTCTCCTCCCCTATCAACACCGACTGGGAACGGCCCTGGAGGAAGGAGGCGAACCAGCGCAAAACTACGCCGCCCACCCCCAACTCCCTGAGCCGTCCCAAAAGTATACCGTGGTCGACAGTATCAAAAGCCGCTGAGAGATCTAAGAGAGCTAGGATGGACGCACTCCCTCCATCCCGCTCTCGCCAGAGATCATCGATAAGCGCGACCAATGCGGTCTCTGTCCCATATCCCGGCCTGAAACCTGACTGGAAGGGGTCTAGATAATCCGTTTCCTCCAGAATCCTCTGGAGTTGCCACGCCACCACCTTCTCAACCACCTTTCCCAAAAAGGGAAGGTGGGAGACTGGGCGAAAGTTGCCCAGGATGGTAGGGTCCAGGGACGGCTTCTTGAGGAGGGGGTGCACCAGCGCCTCCTTAAAGGCCTCCGGAAACACCCCCTGACTCAAGGACAAATTAATCATCGCCTGGACCCATCCACATGTCACCTGACTGGCCGATTTCACCAGCCAGGAGGGACAAGGGTCAAGCTGGCATGTGGTGGCGTTCACAGTCCGAAGGATCCTGTCTACTTCCTCAGGTGCAACAGGATCAAACTGTTCCCAGATAACATGGTAAGTACGAGCCCCTGGCATCTCCACAGATCCTGTCTCACGCTTGGAGTCCAACTTTGAATGAATCTGAGCGATTTTATCCTGCAGATGCTCAGAAAACTCTTCCGATCGGCCCTGTAGGTGGGTCTCCCTCTGCTCCCGACCCAACAATGATCTTGTAATTTTAAAGAGGGCCGTCGGGCGGCATTCTGCGGACGCAATAAGGGCGGAGAAATATTCACGTTTCGCCGCTCTTACCGCCACAAGGTAGGCCTTAACTGCGGCTCTAGATTGTGTTCGGTCAGATTCAGTCTTCGTCTTTCTCCAGCGGCGCTCTAGACGTCTCTTAACCCTCTTCAAGGCCCTTAACTCTTCGGAAAACCACGGAGAGCGGCGGGCCAAGCAGGGCCGGAGAGGTCGCATAGGCGCGATCTTGTCCAGGGCTCCAGCCGCGGCCCTATTCCAGGCCGCGGCCAGGAGCTCAACTGGACCGTGAAGCAAGTCCTCGGGAATAACCCCCAGCTCCTTCTGAAACCTCACTGGGTCCATCAGTCGCCGGGGGCGGACCATTTGAATAGGTCCCGCCTCCCTGCGGAGTGGGGCAGCACAAGAGAGTCTAAGGGTCACCAGGGCGTGGTCTGACCATGACAATGGGGAAAGATGTAACTCTCCCCTCAGATCACATTGCCACTGCTCAGACAAGAAAACTAAGTCCGGGGTGAGACCACTGTCCCGAGTCGGGTCACGAATAATCTGAGACAGGCCCATAGCTGCCATGGTAGCTATGAACTCCCGAGCCGCCTCCGAGTCCCGTCCCAGAGATGGCAGATTGAAGTCCCCCAGAACCATAAGTCTGGGGAACTCCACTGCCAACCCCGAGACAGCCTCGAGCAGCTCAGGCAGGGAGGTTGCTACGCAGCAGGGAGGTTGGTACAACAGCAGCACTCCCAACTGTTCTCGTGAACCCAACTTGAAAAACAGGGTCTCACACCCGGCCACTTGTGGAGCAGCGCCCCTGAAAGCCACAAGAGACTCTCGGATGACCACTGCCACCCCTCCTCCCCTGCCCCGGTGTCTCGGCTGATGCCAGACCTGAAACCCGGCTGGGCACATTTCCGAGAGGGCCACTCCCCCCTCTGGTGCCAGCCAGGTCTCGGTAATACACACCAGGTCGGCCCCCTCATCCGTGATCAAGTCACTTATAAGGGGGGCTTTGTTGTTCACTGACCTGGCATTCAACAGCAGCAGCCGGAGACCAGAGCCCACGAGGATCTGCTTACCAGGGCCTGGGTGTGAACACGGGGGGCCGGAACGCACCACCGGTAACAAACACCGGGGGCGCCTTCCCCAAAGATGGCTTGCCCTCCGGTTCCCGTCATACCGTCCCCTGCCCGTCACCACCCGAATCAAATGGCCCGCCATATAGCCCCCAGAGATTCCCGGTTCTGACCCAGTAGCCTCCACTCCCAGGCCTCCGGAATTCTTAGGCTTAATTAAGAGTCCCTTATCCCATCCATCCATCATGCACTCCCATACACTCTTGGGCAGTGGTAAGACCCCCCAGTGCACCAGCTCTCGCTCTCGGCACTGGTAGGGTCTAGCACCACCCCACTCACACCCTGCACCTCTCCCCCAACTTCTCTCACTGGTCGGGGAGAGGTACCAACACTCGTCACAATCACTCCTGCCCCACCTGACTCTCACCCAGGGGGTGCTCTTCCACACTCATACAATCTTAGCCCCCCTCCCTCGTCTCTCACCCGAGGGGGGGGGTCCACATTCACATCAAGGGACTCCTCCAAGTTCTCTGCCGCCTTAGCTCAATGGTGTTAATCCGAGCAATTGTTATTATTCTTGTGCCCTGATCAACAGGGCTATCGGTCCGGCCTCCGTCCCATCCGCGTCTTCCACGGCTGCCGGGTTCGGCACCAGTTCCAAACAGCTCCCAAATAATTGTTCATCATTTCAATGATTGCATTATAATTTTATTTTTTATTTCAATTGCATTGATTGTATTGCTATCTTTTAAACTCCTTTTTATTGTTGTAAGCTGCCTTGGGTGTTGCTATATACAGAAAAGCAGGATATAGATTCATTAAGAAAACAGAATAAAGAAAATTCCAAATCCTTATTAAGGCTTACCAGTGTCTTATTAATGTCTTTATTAGGCCATCTCCCCCCCCCCAAAAAAAAAAAGTTTTGGAGATCTCCAGATTTGTGGGGTCAGTCAAGATACGAAAAATAGATTGGCAAGAATGGGAAGATGGAAAAAAAGGTAATTGAAACTGAAATAATAAAAGCATAGCTCTTGGATCACCATTTTCAGTCTTCATCATGACTTATCTGTGATCTGCAGCAAATCATCCAGCCTAACTTTGGACCGCAACCATGGCAGTTTCCTTTGGTGACATGGCTAATATGTTTTTTCCCAATAAAAATAAAATTATCTGAGCCAGTTAAATTTTTATGATTTCTTAGCCAAGCTTCTTTCTGTAGGAACAAACATGGTAGGTCAGACATTCTTCTGAGTGAGCAATTAAACACTATCACTTGACAATAGAGCTTAGCCTTTTGGCTATATAGTCTGTACCTCCTAGGAATATTCCTTATAGATACTTATAGTCTCAAATACAAATCTAATTTTTTAGAAATACATTTATAGTATTATGATGCATAGAGACATGCTTTTGAATTTCCTTTGTACCTGTAGTGCAGTTCTTCTGAGTGACTGATGGAGGACATGGTAATAAGCCGTAGGAGTTGCAAATGCCATAGGATCCCTTCACCCATTTGAATTATATTTATTTATATTTCCTTTTTTGAAGTTCTGGAGTGCCCCAAATTCAAACATTTCCTTTCATTTTTATGAATATGGAAATTAAATATTAAAGTTTAATTAGCTAAAGACCCTGAATATACTACTTCCAAACCATAAATCTGTTCCCTCATATTCATATAAGCGGCTTATTACTGTACTTTATCAGTAAGTCCTTGGAAACAATTAAGAGAGAAAATCCAATCTATGCATAATGGATGGAGAGGGTGGCCTTGATACGTGAGAAAAGAATAATGATTATTAGGTTTTTTTTTTTTTAAAAAAGGAATATATTCTTCAGCCATTTTTAGAAGAGTTAAATTCTCTATTAGGAATGATAGAATTTTGCTTAGTGAGAAATACGTGCAAAACATTTAATGATTGAAATGAGGGATGTACAAAACTTCTTGTTCTGGGAATGGAACATTCTATTTCTTTTCCAAACTACGTATATTGTTCTGGAAGTATTGTGGTTCTTTTTCAGAAGTTAACATTATCCTGGAAGTATTGGGCCTGTTTTCCAGAACTTAATCCTCTTTCTGGAAAATTGCCAGGCATACCCCCGCCCCACATGGCTAGATCGGCATGGACCAAGGAAGAATAGAAGGAAATCTGTGTTTACTGTTTCATGAAAATACTGCAGTCCTTGTCAGTCTTCACTCTACAGTATGTTGTGGGAATGTAAAAGGAACTAATGTGGAGACTGGGAATCTTCAGTTCAGCAACAGGAAAATGAAGGAATAAGTGTCAGCCCCACTAGGTAGACCAGACCAAGAAATCAACTCCACAGGAAGGCTTAAAACTACTTTTATTGAGATGGGCTACAGTAAGAGAATCTTGCAAGTCTGATTGTGCTTTGCTCCCCCTCCTTCTTATAGTTCAGTGAATTAGGGAGGTGTCTGTCTGATCCGCTTCTGAGTAGTACCTGTCTGTTGTGGACTTAAAATATGTTTCATCCCCTGTCGCCCTGTCATCAGATCTTGCACATCTCCTCTTCCTTGCTGTCCACAAAGCCCCATTCTGACAGCTATTTTGAGTGACTGAACTGGAAATGCCCATAACATGCTCTCAAAGTTCCAGATGTCATTTCATCATTGGCGATCACTCGTAGCCGAGTAAGATTGTCTTCCAAAGGTAAAATTTTAACGGTGAATCCGTAAGTGGCTATAAAGGCCAATTCTGGATCCGCACAACCTCCCACAATGAGGGCATAGGTTTCCGGGTGGGAGACGGTCATGATGAGGGTTTGCCTGACGTGCCTTCCTTTTAGCTCTTTTCTCCTTTTCGCCCTGTACTCGTGCTTCTTCAAAGTCCATAGCACCATTAATAAAGGCTGACCTCCAATTGAAACGCTCATGAGTTAGGGCTTCCCAGTTCTCAATGCTGATATTACATTTTTTTAAATTAGCTTTGAGAGTATCTTTGAATCTCTTTTGCTGTCCACCAATATTCCGTTTTCCATTCTTAAGTTGGGAGTAAAGTAGCTGCTTTGGAAGACGATGGTCAGGCATTCGAATAACATGACCGGTCCAGCGAAGTTGATGTTGGATGATCATTGTTTCAATGCTGGTGGTTTTCGCTTCTTCTAATACGCTAACATTAGTCCGCCTATCTTCCCAAGTAATTTGCAGAATTTTTCGGAGGCAGCGTTGATGGAATCTTTCAAGAAGTTGGAGGTGGCGTTTGTAGAGGGTCCATGTTTCACAGGCGTACAGAAGGGTTGGTAGTACAATGGCTTTGTAAACAAGCATTTTGGTCTCCCTGCGAATGTCCCGATCCTCAAACACTCTACGCTTCATTCGGGAGAAAGCTACACTCGCAGAGCTCAGGCGATGCTGAATTTCAGCGTCGATGTCGGCTTTTGTTGATAGATGGCTGCCGAGATAAGAAAAGTGGTCGACATTTTCTAGTGACACACCTTTAAGCTGGATTGATGGCGCTGCAGAGGGATTGGTTCGAACTTGCTGGTAAAGCACTTTGGTTTTTTTAATGTTAATCGAGAGGCCGAGTTTTTCATATGCTTCTGCAAAGATGTTTAGGATAGTTTGAAGATCTTCCTCGGAGTGTGCACAGACTACGTTATCATCAGCATATTGAAGTTCTATAACAGAAGTTGCAATTACCTTATTTTTTGCTTTCAGCCTACTAAGATTAAAAAGCTTTCCATCTGTTCGATATATAATTTCTACACCAGTAGGAAGTTTCTCTTCAACAAGGTGCATAATCATAGCGATGAAGATAGCGAATAAGGTTGGAGCAATAACACATCCCTGTTTAACGCCGGATTCCACTTTAAATGGATCGCTTTGAGAGCCATTGTTATTCAGGATTGTTGCCATCATGTCGTCATGGAGTAACCGCAAGATGTTCACAAATTTATCAGGGCATCCGATTTTCAGAAGGATGGTCCAGAGAGCAGTACGATTTACAGTATCAAAAGCTTTAGTCAGATCAATAAACGCCATGTACAGAGGGCGGTTTTGCTCCTTGCATTTTTCTTGAAGCTGTCGTGCAGTGAAGATCATATCCACTGTTCCCCTGGAAGGGCGGAAGCCATTTTGCGTTTCAGGGAGGATGTCTTCTGATACAGATAGGAGACGGTTTGCAATGATCTTTGCCAGGATTTTGCCTGCTGTGGCTAGAAGGGAGATGCCTCGATAGTTTCCACAGTCTGTTCTATCACCCTTTTTAAAGAGAGTGATAATTATGGCATCCCTAAAGTCTGCTGGAATCTCCTCCCTCATCCAGATTTTTTCGATGAGCTTATGAAGTTGTTGTGTAAGTTCAGGCCCGCCTTCTTTAAAGACTTCAGCAGGAATCCCATCAGGTCCACTAGCTTTGTTATTTTTCATTTGTTTAGTGGCTTTACTGACTTCCTCCAAACTAGGGGGTACTGCAAGCTCATTTCTTATTTGTTTTTGTGGGATTTGCAAGAAGACTTCGTCAGCCACAGTAGAGTGACGATTAAGGAGATTGTAGTAATGCTCTTTCCAGCGCAGTGCAATAGACTCTTTGTCCTTTAGAAGTTTAGCACCATCTACTGAGCGTAAGGGATTTGTACCATGGTTTGTTGGTCCATAGATGGCCTTTATGGCATTAAAAAAGCCCCGTGCATCGTGAGCATCTGCAAAATGTTGGGTTTCTTGGGCTTTTTTTATCCACCATATGTTCTTAAGTTCTCTAGTTCGTCTTTGGACTTCTGCCTTTGCACTGGCGTAGATTTTTTTCTTAACGGCACAGTTAATATCTTTTTGCCATATCTGGAAGGCTTTCCTTTTCTTGTCAATAATATGTTCAATCTCACTATCGTTCTCATCAAACCAGTCCTGATGTCTCTTAGTCTGGTATCCGATAGTTTGTTCACAGGCTGAAATGATAGAAGTCTTCAATTTAATCCAGTGTTCCTCAACATTTTCAGGAAGTTCCATAGGCAGATGTTCCTTGAGAGTTGATTGAAAGCAAGCTCGTTTAATAGGATCTTGAAGGGCCAGTGTATTCATTTTACGCCTTGGTTTTCTTCCTTGGAGCCTACGATGAGGGACAATCTTTATGGCCATCGTGGATCGAATTAATCGATGGTCTGTCCAGCAGTCATCGGCGCTCGTCATGGCTCTGGTGAGAAGTACATCACGGCGATCTCTAGCACGGACAATTACATAATCTAAAAGATGCCAGTGCTTCGACCGTGGGTGCTTCCATGATGTTTTAAATTTATTTTTCTGGCGAAAGAGTGTGTTAGTAATGACAAGGTTATGCTCTGCACATTTAGTCAGAAGTAAGATTCCATTCGTGTTGCTGTTGTCAACTCCTTCTTTCCCAATGATCCCTGGCCACAAATCAAAATCACGCCCAACTCTTGCATTGAAATCGCCCAGGAGGATAATTTTATCCTCCTTTGGTATCTCTGATAAGATGGTGTCCAGCTGGGTATAAAATTTTTCCTTGATATCCTCATCTGCATCTAGTGTTGGTGCGTAAGCACTTAGGATAGTTGCCTGTTGGTTTTTGGCGAGTTTTATTCGCAGAGTTGAGAGTCGTTCGTTAATCCCAGTGGGAACTTCTGACAAGAGCTTCACAATGTCGTTTTTGATAGCAAAGCCTACCCCATGTATTCGTCGTTCTTGTTCAGGCAGTCCTTTCCAAAAGAAGGTATAACCTCCTTTTTCTTCCTTCAACTGTCCTTCTCCTGCTCTTCGAGTTTCTTGGAGTGCTGCTATATCGATATTAAAACGTCTCAGCTCCCTTGCAATAATGGCAGTCCTACGTTCAGGTCGTTCACTATCCATATTGTCTTGCAGTGTCCGTATATTCCATGTTCCAAAATTCATGTGTTTTTTACGACCGCTAGATGGTGACCCCACTGGTCGCGGTAATCCAGTCAGGGAGAAAATGAGGCAGACTATGTTTAGGGCACCTTTTCTAGCCCCCTCCCCATATGGGGTGAGCAGAGTGGATCCTAAATAGGGCTGCTCAGTCGTGGATACAGCTGCCGAACTACTCAACTGCCTCGATCCTTGAGTCAGGGCGACTGAATCCGTATCCACCGCCCATGTGCTGATCCATGACTAGGAGCTTCCGGATTACACAGTCCTGCCCCCGTTGCCATTCGTCAATCGCCATGGGACTTTTGGTTGTTTTGGGTTTGGTGTGGTTGGAAGACGCCTGTGCGTGAATTTGTTTTATGTGTGGAGATCGGTGCACAACGATCAGCACACAACCTTCACAGAAAAAGGCTCTAATCCAATGGCATGAATACCATGACGATTGGTGACCTTTTGTCTGCTGCAGCCTTCATCCGCCTTCGCAGCCGTTGTAACAATACACCTTGTTATCTTCCGCCTGTTCTGCCGTTGAGGACTTTCTTGGATCGTTCTTTGTCTGGTTCCTCCCCCTGGACCTTACCGCCATGGGTGACCCTGCCAGGAGTACATGACTCCCGACGGCTTCGCTCACAGGGCTCATTGGGAACACACAAGCCCACTCACCACAACAAGGTGACGATCCAGCGAGTGAGTGTTCCAGATGTACTCTTTGGTCCAAGAGTTGCCTCCCCCTACCCTAATTCAGTCTACAAATGTTGTTGATAACAGATGAACTCACAGACATTCCATGGCCATGTATTGCTATAGGCTGGGTCTTGGATTGAAAGCGGCATCTTTTTAGGGAAGTTTGGTGAGAAGGTGGTTGCACAGCAAATCCAAAGAATTCTGGATGAGCCAGATTATCTAGACCCCTTCCAATCAGGTTTCAGACCTGAGCAGTGGACCAAAACAGCATTGATTGCACTTGTAGATGATCTCTGACAGGAGCGGGATGTTGCACCCATCCTTGCTCTCCTTGATCTCTCAGCAGCTCTTCATGCTATCAGTCATGGTGTACTTCTGAATTGGTTTCGGTGGTTGGGAGTTGGTGCCACTGTGTTGAGCAAGTTCTCTTCTTTCCTCCAGCAATGATTCCAGTCATTATTGATAGCAGGAGAAAGGTCTTGCCAGTGGCCGTTGCTTTGCAGAGTGCTGTAGGGCTTGATACTCTTTCCACTCCTGTTTAACATCTACATGAAGCTGCTGGGTGAGATCATCCAAAGGCATGGGTGGAGGTGTCATTAATATGCCAATGATACCCAGCTTTATATCTCCACCCTGGACTGTTTAAGTATTGCCATGGAGGATCTGTCTCAGTGTCTGGAGGCTGTGGGGGTTTGGATGGGGCAGCCCATTAAAGAGTGCCACTTGGCAGGACCCAAGAAGAGAGTTTTTTTCTGTCATTCTACCTGCCCTGTGGAACATCATTCCCCCAGAGATGGGATTGGCCTCGACCCTGTTGGCCTTTTGCAGGCCCTGAAGATGTGGATGTATTCCTGGGCTTGGGGGTCAGAGTGTCTGTTGGAGCCTGTGAATTAGCTTTGTTGAAATATTTGTATTGTATTGGTGGGATTTTTAAAAAATCTCAGCTGCTGATTGTATATTTATTTTGTATTTTTTGTTGTTTTATGCTGGTTTTTTAAAATAGTTGCTAGCTACCCAGAGTCACTTGTTTGAGGTGAGTGGCCATATAAATGGAACAAATAAATAAATCTCTTTAGCATCTGGACAATTGTCCCTTTGGTAAGCTTTCCCAAGAGAATCTGCTGGCTCTGCTGAGTCTATGATATTAATGCATCACTACATAATACTCTGAAATACTCTGTTTATGACTAAAAGCTGACCCAAGTCTTCCTGGACAAACAAGTTCATCTTAACCATTGGTTTTTAAATTTACAAGATATTTTTAGTCTCAGCTGCTGGTACTGAATTAGCATTCCTACACAGCAGTAGCTCTTTTAATCTTTTCAGATAGCAGTGTGTTTCATGAACACTTTCATTAACCTTTGGTTAATAAATATTAATAGTCTGTTAAATAAAATGCCTAATTTTCTAATAAAGGAAGCAAGAATGTACTTCAAGCTTGTAAGAAACATTTAAGTAGTGTTAGAACAGCACACTGAAAGTAATCAAAGTAATTGGGGACTTCTAGTGGGGACATGGCGGACTGAACAGCTGTGCCCGTGGGTTTAGCGGGTGGAACTGACAATGCAGCAATTTTTTTCCGGGCTCAGGCAGGTTTTCCTTAAGCCCAGGAGTGTTCTCCAGATAAAGGAAAACACCTGGAATCACCCCATCTCTCCTCCAGGCAGCTGCTTGGAGCCAGAAGATCGCAAACAGCATTTTGCATTCGACTGGTAAGAGCTAGCTGGAAGGTGGGGCCGTCATCATTTTCCAAGCCATGCTGTAGCCTTAAAGGGACACTAAGACCAGCCACCCCATTTCTAAATCACCAAATATATATATATATATATATATATATATATATATATATATATATATATATATTAAGCATGCATACCCTAAGAGAGGCTTTCTACAGCGAGGAGAAGCTGGCTGTCTTGGTGCTTATCATTAATTTTGGGATTACTTTAAAAAAATTTTTTAAAGTTTTTTATTTATTTAATTTATTTTATGTCCCGCCTTTATTATTTTTATAAATAACTCAAGGCGGCGAGCATACCAAATACTCCTTCCTCCTATTTTCCCCACAACAACAACCCTGTGAGGTGAGTTGGGCTGAGAGAGAGTGACTGGCCCAAGGTCACCCAGCCGGCTTTCATGCCTAATGCGGGAGTAGAACTCACAGACTCCTGGTTTCTAGCCCGTTGCCAAATATAAAGGAGGATTGAAAGTAAACAATTGCCTTCCTGTTATTATTTTTGTATTAAATTTGAAGATATTAGCATTTTCCTACACGTTGAATCAGTTGATTTAAACCTTCAGCTTTCTGCTTCTACTTTCCCTTGGGAACTGTCTGCTTATCTCACTTTCGCTTGTGTAAATATATTCTGGAACTTTTCCATATATTTAACTTTTGCTAGTTAAGCTCCTTTTGTTTTTGTTGTTTATTCGTTCAGTCGTTTCCGACTCTTCGTGACTTCATGGACCAGCCCACGCCAGAGCTTTCTGTCGGCCGTCACCATCCCCAGCTCCCCAATGGTTGAGTCCGTCACCTCCAGAATACCATCCATCCATCTTGCCCTTGGTCGGCCCCTCTTCCTTTTGCCTTCCACTTTTCCTAGCATCAGCTTCTTCTCCAGGGTATCCTGTCTTCTCATTATGTGGCCAAAGTACTTCAGTTTTGCCTTTAATATCATTAAAGGAGTTAAGCTCCTAGGGGGTGCCATAATCTACAGTGTGAGACATGGAAGATTTTAAACAGTTTTTTTCCGACTTCCACCAAGATAGAAGGGGTCATTGTGTATGGGAGGTTTTCTGAAGAGAAGTTGGAATTTTTGAGGGGGGCAGTTGGGCTGTTTGTTTTTTTCAAGAGAAAAGCTCTGGGCACATTGTGGGGATTTGTAAATGCTCTGGTTTATTTTGAAGTGGGATAAGGATTAAATAATGTTTACCTAGATTGCTTTTAGGGTTTGCCTGATGTTATTTGTTTTTAAGGATTTGGATTAAGATTATTAGGGTATAAAAGAATGTTTATTTGGATGGTTTTAAGGATTTTATTTTCTTGGGCTCCAAGATCACCGCAGACGGTGACTGCAGCCATGAAATTAAAAGACGCTTGCTCCTTGGGAGGAAAGCTATGGCAAACCTAGACAGCATATTAAAAAGCAGAGACATCACCTTGCCGACAAAGGTCCGTATAGTTAAAGCTATGGTTTTTCCAGTAGTAATGTATGGCTGTGAGAGTTGGACCATAAGGAAGGCTGAGCGCCGAAGAATTGATGCTTTCGAGCTGTGGTGCTGGAGAAGACTCTTGAGAGTCCCTTGGACTGCAAGGAGGTCAAACCAGTCAATCCTAAAGGAAATCAACCCTAGCTGCTCATTGGAAGGACAGATGCTGAAGCTGAAGCTCAAATACTTTGGCCACCTAATGCAAAGAGAAGACTCACTGGAAAAGACCCTGATGCTGGGAAAGACTGAAGGCAAAAGGAGAAGGGGACGGCAGAGGATGAGATGGTTAGATAGCATCACTGATGTAATGAACATGAATTTGAGTAAACTCCGAGAGGCAGTGGAGGACAGGAAGGCCTGGCGTGCTATGGTCCATGAGGTCACGAAGAGTCGGACACGACTAAACGACTGAACAACAACAACAAAAGGATTTGATTTAAAGTTAGTGTTTTGAATTGTTTTTCTTTTTTGGGTTTATTAAGATTAAGACTATTAAAATGTTGTACTATTAAGTATAATGGCAGACAATTTATGTGCTTTTTAGTTTGATTTTTATTATAGTAGACAGAAATGTATAGAGTAGTAGTAGGAAGGGAATAATTAAATAGGTGTTATCTTTTGGAGGGGAGAAAGAGGTTTAGGAGGTTTATATGATTTTTTTTCTTTATTTCAATATAAGGGGAGGGAGTAATTGTACTTAGTGATTTTTATAATGTGCTAAAGTGGAATGATTTATAGAAATAATGTGGTTTTGATTTAATATAGAGTAAGAGATTGATTATGGAAATTTTTTGTATACCCTTGTTAAAATTTGGAAGTCACATCTTTTTGTAATGTTGAAAAAAATTTCTCTTGTATTTTCACACCTTTTTAGTTCTTTTTTTGTAGTTTTTTGTTTTTTCGTAGCTTTTATCTTTGTCTTGAAACTTAATAAAATTCTTTAAAAAAAAGAAAGTAATCAAAGTAATTAATATCAAGCATTGGTATGTTTTAAAAAACAAACTTTGCATGAAGTAAATGAAGGCCTTAAAAATATTTCAAGGGTTCCTCCGGGGTCAAAAAGTTGAGAAAGGCTGGCATAGAGGCTTGAAAGGAATTCACTTCTCCACTTCTTTTCCCCCTTGTATAGTATCCAGAAATGTGAGGGGAAAATAATCCAACACTGATCTATGCAAATTTAATTTGCTAATAACATGATTGAGTTGGGAGAAGATCGGTAACATTGTGCTGTTAGAAGGTACTAGTCAGGCACAGAGTCCAAACCAGTACCTTGGGGAGATCTCTGTAGTTTTCCCTTCATCCAAACAATTGAGTTCATTGAAGGGAGAACCTGTATCTTCTTCAGAGATGAGAGAAGTGGATGGGGGGAGGGTGTGTGCAAAGGGGAGAGGTCAGAATTCAGCATATGCCTAGGATGAGTTCATGCCTCAGGTAACATATGGAGAGATCCTTTTTGCAACAATTGTTTTACCAATTACGCAGCAATCAGTGGTTACTTTGGAAGGTAATCCTTGGGACCTTTTAAAGTCCATTTTTATTCTCTGTTGCTGCTAGAATTGCAGAATCTTGTGGAAGGAACTATTGAATGCACACCCTTTCTTCAAACTGGAGACCTTTTCTCTACTAGACATGGCTTCCACACTCCTTGTAGTGCATAGGACTATCATTTATAATGGAAAAGGGAATGGAGTGTTTTTGACCACTTGGCTTGGCCATAATATTAAGTATGCACAAACCTGAGCCAAACTGGGGGTATAATTTAAAGGGGGGGGGACAAATCATGTAACACCAGGTAGCTAGATGGACAGAATAATTTCAAACCCTGTTAACAATCTATGGTTAGCATACGTTTATTGATCATAGTTCTACTTTGTGAAATGATCTCTTTATCTTTTCTCATGCAGTTTTGCTCTTACTGCAAATTATGAATAAAAGTATATTGGGGAAAAGGAAGGGGAAAGCTGTCCTCTATATAGATTTATATATCAAGTATTTTATTGCATATTTAAGCAGTGTAAATATTAATGAAATTTACTTACAGATTTGTGCCAAGTATATATTCCTAAGTATCTAGAATATATTTTCCTTCAACTTTCCTCATGCTAGCAATGCGCTTTATGGTTATCCAAATCTTGGATCCCAAGCCAGAGCAGGATAATTCAGACTGAAATCCCTGCTTTGAACATACAGGTCTGAACCAAGCTATTCTGGACTTCAGTGAAGCTCTCTTTTTAATGTTTCTCTGGAGCCTCAGGGAGCTACAAAAGATTGTACTGTAACAAAAATCTTTTGTTTGCTAAAGTTTTGGATTTTGGTGATGGACAGGTCTGCCCTCGAATTAGAGTGATTCTTACAATCAAGCCAACATTGATCACTCAAATCATGGAAAATGGGGAAATCATAATGTTCTTTGTGTAGTTGTGCTTAACTGTCACCAGTCTTGTATTTTGCATTGTTGAGTTGTGATTATTTTATTTATTCGCAAAGATTCATTCATTCATTCATTCATTCATTCATTCATTCATTCATTCATTCATTCATCTATTTTTGCTACTAGTCTGATTTGTAGACTGAGGACAACATCTATTATTAACATTGTACCATGTATCATATATATCTCAAGTTGATTTCTTATCCTTCTCCTTCAACCCAATAGTCAGCTCCTTCTGTATTTACAAAGATGCCCATCACTTCTTAAGAGCAAATGTATTCCCCAAAATCTGCATTTTTCATATATTCTGTTCCAGGCAAGTAACAGATTGGTATTGATGATGATAATGGTAACTTGAAAACTTTATGCTTTTCATTTCCTTGTCAAGCTTTACCTTGGCTACAAAATCCACTCCATTCTGCTGAATACTACTATTAATAATAATAACAGCCCCCTCATGGACCTTGCCATGGTGATGGGGCCTGTGTGCCTCAAGGAAAGCAGGGGCACTTGTGGGTGATCTCAAGTCCTCTCCTTGTCTGGAGGAATTATTGAAGAGCCGGTCTACTCGCCGGCTCTTCCTTCCGCTGCAGTTGTCAGCTCCACTTTTCGCAGAGCTGTCTTCAATCTGTTATTTCTTCCCCGGAAGTCCCAAACATCTGATGTCTTTCCATGAAAGACTGGCTACCTGATTTAATGAAATATTACAGACTGGAAACATTGAAGAATGGATAACAACCGGTAGAACATTTTTAATCAGACAGAGACAACTACAAACCAACTGCTTGCTTGCCAACAATGTTCAAGTGGTTTACTTGTAAATTAGCAACTGTAATTTGAAATCACATATTCAAAAATTCATTGTATCAACTTGAACATAAAATTAACTGCCAAAATTAATAAGGAACAAAAGATCAATTGATGATTTATAAAAAGATACTACAGTAAAAAGCTCCACTTAACAGGTTGCAAACCTCTTTCTTTTATGCTTTAACCAGTAGATGGTGACACTGTGTTTTGAAATCCTGAATGGACTGTTTAAGAATTATCTTCAGCTTTCCTTTCTTGAGCTTTCTGGCAGTGTTACTATGAATTTCTCAGAAGGCTGGTAATAAAATTTCTTTCTAATGACACTTGTTTGAACTAATGCATTCTTAAAAGAATGTGCAAGCTTTATTCTTTCCTAGGTTTTGAATTCATCAGGCAATGTAGCACAAAAAGCAGGAAATAAAGAAATAATCCCAAATTAGGCCAGATCTTTTTCATTCTGAAAAAGACCGCAAACTGAAAAAGGTAATAAGTAAAAAATAAGGTTATGAGACTACACCTGGCACCCTGAGACATCCTTACTATACATATGGCATAATAATATTGCAGGTAATTCATAAATTATATTTTTCCAGGCATCAGGTATTTAAACAAATACAGAATTGAACTAAAATCCACTACAAGATCTCACATAGCCATTTCATTCTGCTTGATGAACACAAAAGCTTACATTCTTTAACTAGCCAACAGAAGGTGGGGTGTTTCAGAATCAATTAGGAATCTACTCTGAAAATAACAATAACAGCATCAATTATTTTCCCCAAATAAGTGGATTTTTCATCAGATCTATTAAGGTTTGAGTTGTAATCTCAAACACTATTGATGACTCCATTTATAAATACTCCATTTGTACTTACAGAAGTCATTTTTCAGATTTTTACTTCTAGATGGCACTTGCTGACATGCCTAGAAAGCATACAAAGATGATATGCCTTTTTTCCTGTCCATAATTAACTGCAGTGATCATAACACTAATGTGAAATACATCTAAATCTCAAAAATGACCACTTTGAAATGAAAACTGATTGGAAACTGCATTAAGCTTGCAATTAAATTGCAATTGCAGAGCTTGTAATTAAATTCACACAGACCCTTTCCAATGTATCTTATTAGTCTGATCTTTTTCCTTTAACTGAGAGCTAGTGCGACTGCAGCCATGAAATTAAAAGACGCTTGCTCCTTGGGAGGAATGCTATGGCAAACCTAGACAGCATATTAAAAAGCAGAGACATCACCTTGCCGACAAAGGTCCGTATTGTTAAAGCTATGGTTTTTCCAGTAGTAATGTATGGCTGTGAGAGTTGGACCATAAGGAAGGCTGAGCGCCAAAGAATTGATGCTTTCGAACTGTGGTGCTGGAGAAGACTCTTGAGAGTCCCTTGGACTGCAAGGAGGTCAAACCAGTCAATCCTAAAGGAAACCAACCCTGACTGCTCATTGGAAGGACAGATGCTGAAGCTGAAGCTCAAATACTTTGGCCACCTAATGCAAAGAGAGGACTCACTGGAAAAGACCCTGATGCTGGGAAAGACTGAAGGCAAAAGGAGAAGGGGACAGCAGAGGATGAGATGGTTAGATAGCATCACCGATGTAATGAACATGAATTTGAGTAAACTCCGAGAGACAGTGGAGGACAGGAAGGCCTGGCGTGCTATGGTCCATGAGGTCACGAAGAGTCGGACACGACTAAACGACTGAACAACAAGAAGTGTGAATATGGAAGGGAAAAAAAACTAATTGAGCTACCTGAGTGAGACTGGGGGAAAGGAGCTCCAGGAAATAATAAAGCTCTCTCACTTATGTCGTAAATACATATCCCAAGCTGTTGGTTTGACTTCAGTAGTAAACTATTGTATTTGGACAGCTAATCTCCGAGGATCAGTCTGGCCCAACTAAATAAGTAATCTCTATTCTAGCCTTGTGAGAATATCTGGTATTTTACTAGTCAGATAGCATTAACTCATATTCTAGTGTTTTCTTACAGTCCAAAATCAGTGTAAAGAAATGTAATGACAAGGTAAAAAGATATAGTATCTTAGCGGGTGCAAACAGCTGGTGATCACATTTCAATCATTGAAGGACCCTGGACATCTCCTAGGGTGAGGTTGCACCCAGACTTATATAAGCACCAGATGATTTTAGGATTTAAGTGGCTATGATGTGGATTGGTCACAGCCATTTTTTTCTATGTGGCAATATAGGCCATGCATCTCTATGATATATATTATGCATTGGCGATCACTCGTAGCCGAGTAAGATATTCTTCCAAAGGTAAAATTTTAACGGTGGATCCGTAAGTGGCTATAAAGGCCAATTCTGGATCCGCACAACCTCCCACAATGAGGGCATAGGTTTCCGAGTGGGAGACGGTCATGATGAGGGTTTGCCTGATGTGCCTTCCTTTTAGCTCTTTTCTCCTTTTCGCCCTGTACTCGTGCTTCTTCAAAGTCCATAGCGCCATTAATAAAGGATGACCTCCAATTGAAACGCTCATGAGTTAGGGCTTCCCAGTTCTCAATGCTGATATTACATTTTTTTAAATTAGCTTTGAGAGTATCTTTGAATCTCTTTTGCTGTCCACCAATATTCCATTTTCCATTCTTAAGTTGGGAGTAAAGTAGCTGCTTTGGAAGACGATGGTCAGGCATTCGAACAACATGACCGGTCCAGCGAAGTTGATGTTGGATGATCATTGTTTCAATGCTGGTGGTTTTCGCTTCTTCTAATACGCTAACATTAGTCCGCCTATATTCCCAAGTAATTTGCAGAATTTTTCGGAGGCAGCGTTGATGGAATCTTTCAAGAAGTTGGAGGTGGCGTTTGTAGAGGGTCCACGTTTCACAGGCGTACAGAAGGGTTGGTAGTACAATGGCTTTGTAAACAAGCATTTTGGTCTCCCTGCGAATGTCCCGATCCTCAAACACTCTACGCTTCATTCGGGAGAAAGCTACACTCGCAGAGCTCAGGCGATGCTGAATTTCAGCATCGATGTTGGCTTTTGTAGATAGATGGCTGCCGAGATAAGAAAAGTGGTCGACATTTTCTAGTGACACACCTTTAAGCTGGATTGATGGCGCTGCAGAGGGATTGGTTCGAACTTGCTGGTAAAGCACTTTGGTTTTTTTTAATGTTAATCGAGAGGCCGAGTTTTTCATATGCTTCTGCAAAGATGTTTAGGATAGTTTGAAGATCTTCCTCGGAATGTGCACAGACTACGTTATCATCAGCATATTGAAGTTCTATAACAGAAGTTGCAATTACCTTATTTTTTGCTTTCAGCCAACTAAGATTAAAAAGCTTTCCATCTGTTCGATATATAATTTCTACACCAGTAGGAAGTTTCTCTTCAACAAGGTGCATAATCATAGCGATGAAGATAGCGAATAAGGTTGGAGCAATAACACATCCCTGTTTAACGCCGGATTCCACTTTAAATGGATCGCTTTGAGAGCCATTGTTATTCAGGATTGTTGCCGTCATGGAGTAACCGCAAGATGTTCACAAATTTATCAGGGCATCCGATTTTCAGAAGGATGGTCCAGAGAGCAGTACGATTTACAGTATCAAAAGCTTTAGTCAGATCAATAAACGCCATGTACAGAGGGCGGTTTTGCTCCTTGCATTTTTCTTGAAGCTGTCATGCAGTGAAGATCATATCCACTGTTCCCCTGGAAGGGCGGAAGCCATTTTGCGTTTCAGGGAGGATGTCTTCTGATACAGATAGGAGACGGTTTGCAATGATCTTTGCCAGGATTTTGCCTGCTGTGGCTAGAAGGGAGATGCCTCGATAGTTTCTACAGTCTGTTCTATCACCCTTTTTAAAGAGAGTGATAATTATGGCATCCCTAAAGTCTGCTGGAATCTCCTCCCTCATCCAGATTTTTTCGATGAGCTTATGAAGTTGTTGTGTAAGTTCAGGCCCGCCTTCTTTAAAGACTTCAGCAGGAATCCCATCAGGTCCACTAGCTTTGTTATTTTTCATTTGTTTAGTGGCTTTGCTGACTTCCTCCAAACTAGGGGGTACTGCAAGCTCATTTCTTATTTGTTTTTGCGGGATTTGCAAGAAGACTTCATCAGCCACAGTAGAGTGACGATTAAGGAGATTGTAGTAATGCTCTTTCCAGCGCAGTGCAATAGACTCTTTGTCCTTTAGAAGTTTAGCACCATCTACTGAGCGTAAGGGATTTGTACCATGGTTTGTTGGTCCATAGATGGCCTTTATGGCATTAATATATATATATATATATATATATATATATATATATATATAGTCAGAGTAACATGCATACTTACAGGCATTTCAGGGCAGAACAGGCTCCATTAGAGCAGTTTGTCTCATTGCATAAGGACACTGTCTGGCTAAACGTACCCCATTAATCATACTTATCCTACCTACTTGGACAAGATAATTCATGAATGTATTGTCGAAGGCTTTCACGGCCGGAGTTCAATGGCTGTTGTGTGTCTTCCGGGCTGTGTGGCCGTGTTCTGGAAGTTGTGGTTCCTAACGTTTCGCCAGCATCTGTGGCCAGCATCTTCAGAGGGCAGGAGCACAGATAGAAGCAAAATCTCAGAGATTTTGCTTCTATCTGTGCTCCTGCCCTCTGAAGATGCTGGCCACAGATGCTGGCGAAACGTTAGGAACCACAACTTCCAGAACACGGCCACACAGCCCAGAAGACCCACAACAGCCATAATTCATGAATTTTTCTTCTGGTTTTTAGCTGCTGTTTATGGGATTTAAATCCATGTGGAATCCACGCTCGATGCAACTGAACTCTGGTCCCATAAAATAGACAGTTCCCTCACAAACACAGAAATATTTGGACTCCAACCTGGGCTGGACAGTGAAACTATCACCATTACCACCATCTCCTAGGTTTTCAGATTCTAGTCTATTGTGTGATCCTACTGTGTGACAGATGCATTTGGAACTGGCTGCTGTCTTGCAGTCCCTGATGTATACCTTTAGTAAACTGACCTGTTAATAAAGTTTTAAGAGACCGCATGAAAAGGAAAATAGGATCTAATGTATAATATAAGAACTGTTAATTATGTTATTCACACATAATAGAATAAATCTCAAATTAATGGACCGTTTAAAGGGAGGGAATGCCCATTAAGTCGAAATGTCTGCTAAATCTGAATTTTCATCAATTTATGTCATTTGAAAAAATAATTGATTTAAATGAAGTCGTTTGCAATTAAACTTCTGTTTGATGGATAAACTTTTCATTAATGGACAAGCATTCTATTTAACTGAAACTTGTCCATTAAATGGGGTTGAAGTCTGAGTGAAAAAATTGTCCACTTTATCCGCTAAATCAAGGTCTGTTAAATCAAGGGATTACCATAACTCTTTTAATTTTTTAAACCAATACATGAATACAAATGTTATATTGCTAGTAATAATTACAAACAGCAAAACTGTTTAATGTGTTGTAACAACTTATTTCTTCTACTATATCAGAATGATTAATATTTTGATTAAGTATATGATGGAAATTATATTTGAAATTAAGGAAGGAATCTGCACAGAACTGTAGCCTGTAACGTTCCTGAAATCTTCTAGTGGTTTAACTGAATATTATACCTAGAGGCCTAGCTCTTCCATAGCCAGGGAGGTTGGAACCCACAATCCCATGAAAAACCACCAAATACTGTATGTCACAGTCCAATGCTTGGTAGTAGTTTGCTTTACAGAGCTACTTTTAAAGCACCCATCTACTGCAGCTGTTCTTAAAACAGTTTGACTCAATTACCCCTTTTCCTAGTTTTCAATACTGTCATTAGCCCCCCCCCCCACCAGAAAACCCTCCAGATTCCTTTTACAGAAGCGTCTTGGCAGTTTGCAAGATATCCTGTTGCACCATTACCCCCAGGATATGCCCAAATTATCCCCAGTATCAGAACCACTGCCACAGTGCCTTGTTTCCTGAATTGAGAAATGACAATCCCATTCAATTTCTCAAAAAAAAAAAAAGTTAAGGGAAATCCTTCTGGCTTTTAGTGTGCTCTGGAAGGAAGAATGTACTGCCTGAAATCCAGCTAGGAAACTGGGAGAATCCCTCGAGAATCCTGCCCTATGATGCAGGAAGCAATTGGATTGGGAAGAAACAGGCTGGCATGTTTTGCTCAAACCAACTCTTTGAATTGCACCGTAAAGTGCAGGACCATAGAATTATTGTCCCATTCTCTGTGGTGCAGCATACCGAGTTTCTGTCTTGGAGATAAATACCTTTAAGGTATTATTTATGTAAAAGAGCTCCTACAAGTTGGGAGTTAGGGCTGTCATTCCTAATTGTTTTTCTCAGAAGTCCCTAAATGCAGGGCTTTCCAAAGTTTTCCCGCGGCGACACATCAACCGCCGTTGGTGTGTCGCCGCGGGAAAACCTGGAAGTGCTGTCGTTGCGGCAGCACGCAAAAACCCGGAAGCGCTGCTGCTGCTTTCGGGTTTTTGCGCGCCGCCATTGGTGTGTCGCCGCGGGAAAACCCGGAAGCGCTGATGATTATCAGCGCTTCCGGGTTGTGTGGCGACACACCAGACTGTGTGTGGCAACACACTTTTGTGTCGCGACACACAGTTTGGAAAGCTCTGCCCTAATGCATTCCATTCATTTTTGTTTTCATTTGTAATTTGTACCAGCTACAGAATTACTCCAGCATGTTCACTCCTTACAGGCTTTTCATAGTTTAAAGCAGTGCTTTCCAAAGTGCCGCTGTCGGCGACACACCAACGGCAGCGGCGGCGGCGCAGCGGCGCGCGGGCGTGCATGGCGGCAGCGCGGGGGGGCACGGCGGCACACGCGGCGGCAGTGGTGTGCATGGTGGCGGCGGCGGCAGCGGCCTCGCTAAAACGCGGAAGCGCTGATGGCGCCCCGCTGCCGTCTTTGCTGCCGCCGCCGTGCACACTGCCACCGCCGCGCGCACCCTCGTGCCACCGTTTCGCGACACACTAAACTGTGTGTCGCGACACACTAAAGTGTCGCGACACACAGTTTGGGAAGCTATGGTTTAAAGAGAAAAGAATAAATGAAAATTAACTCTGTGTGTTCCTAAAGAGAGGGGTGTGTTTCATGCATTCGGAAAGGGAAGCAAGGGTATCCACCAGCATCTTTTCGCTGCAGTGCCTTCATTCCTCCAAAAGGTTTAACATTCATTTGTTGAAATGAGAAGAAGGGACGCCAAAAACTCGTGTGCTGTTCAGAAAAGTTTGTAGAGGTGGAGTGTGGAGGAAGGAACCCTGCCTTGTTGCCGGAGCCAGCCTAAGGAAAGCAGCCTTTGTTCCCCTGCCCGCCAAGGCAGGCGATGCTCGCCTCCGCTGGTGCTCTCCGATCAGACTGCGGGCGGCGGGCGCAGGAAAGCCGCCTGGAAGGTTAGCGCTCCCCTCTCTGGCCACATGGCCAGCGGCGCCTCCAGGCTTTCTGCTGATTTCAGCTCCCCCCCGCCCTTGCCTTTCCTGGGACCCAGAGTCGGTCTGCGGGTTTCTCACTAACCCTACTGGGCCTGGATGACTGCAGCATCGCGCGTCATCCGCCTCCGATTGGCGGGGCTCCGGGCGTCCGGCCTGCCCTCCTGCACTCTGATTGGCAGAAGGAGGGAGGCCAGCCCCGCTTTCCTGGAAAGTTCTTGGAAATCTATCAAAGGTATTTCCTTGAACCGAGAGAGAGCGACAGAAGCCAGCGCTGAATTAAAACGAAAACACCCAAGTTTCAAGTCGTTCGGCGCAGATCTCTTAACACGCTTCTCTTTCCACCCGAGGGATTTGCGTGGGACGCGTTCTGGGGAGGATTATTTCTGACCTTAGGAGACCACAAGCCTCAAATGAAGGTACCTCAGACGGCCCCTTCTATTTATACTTTTCTTTCTTTTTTTGTGACTGTCGGAACAGTGATGTGGATACAATACAATTCCAGGAATCCACCACTTCCTGGAATAAATTAAAAGGGCGCAAACAAAAGATTACTGAGTAGTGGTTCCCCCCTTCCGCTCCCCGCGACCCGCATTTCTCCAAGAGCCGGCTTCGAGGCAAACGGCTGCTGCCTCCGCTCCATTCTTCTTCCCGAACTTTTACGCGGGGACAGGTTATTTATTCAGAGATATTTATTTTTATTCCCGTTTTTATTCGCGGCGACTTAAAACGCCACCGAGAAGGAGGTTTGTTTTAAAATATAAATAATTTTTAACATTTATTTATCGCCATATTGTAAGCTCAGCCGGAGTTCATTGGAAAAGAGCTACGATCCCGCGCATTTTTCTGCTCATAACTTGCTGCGGGAAAGTCTTCTCTGGAGCTACCTGGAGCTTATTTTCAGTGGGCGATTCCCGAGGTGCTTTTCAGAAAGCTTGTTGGGACACTTCTAGATTTCTGGTAACTTACGGACCGGTTGTGGCAGCCTTCTGTTTGGGAACAAAGAAGAAGCAGAGCTTTCCCCCGTTCTCTGAAGACTTGATGCTCTTTCCTTGGTCCTGGAGTGACATGATCCTCTGCGTTCAAGGGTAAGTTTCCTTACAGAGAACTACTTTTTTAAAACAGCAGTGCAATCCTCTGCAAGCTTGCTCCAAAGTCAGTCCTGCTTTCAGTGACAGTTTACTCCAGCTTCCTAGAAATTTAGGATTATAGCCTCAGGGAGCCAAGAAAACGGTAGCAAATGGATTCTCAGGCCCTGTTTCGGTAAAATTATGGGCTTCCATTCAAAATCAGTGGCCCTGGTGGTAATTTTTTTTACCTGTCAAGGTAAAAAAGTCAAGAGTCTTTACATTTTGTGTACATTTTCATTTAAAGCAAAGCACAGAAGTGGCTAGAGATATATAGATATAGATATATAGATTCCACCACATTCAGAGATCTTTGAAAATGAGCATATATTATTTCAGTTATGAGGAAACAGAAAAATAAATATGTCCTTCCCATGCTGTGTGTCTTCTAAAGTGAAATGTCTTTAACTCCAACTGAGCTGAAAAGAAGGTGGGGCAACCATCAAGAAAAGAATTCTAGATCTGAACTGGGTCAGAGCACTTTGCTTTGAATAGTAGAGGTCCCTGATTTGAAATTCCAGCCAAATAAGTTATTAGTTCGAATAGAATAAACCTATACAGGTTATGACAGTGGATAATAGCTGAGTGTATGTGTATATGTGTGAGAGAGGTCAAACATCTACCTATCTACATATGATGCTAGGCCATGGCATTGCCTGTGTGACTATTCAGAAGTCAAAGCCATTGAATTCCATTGGAACTGACTTGTCAATGAGTGAACCCAGAAATGCTACCCTTAGGGTAATGCACGTTGGATTCATTGGGTCTTTTTTGTCCTTCAGTTTAATCTTTTTCAGGTTCTGCTCTTATTACACACATTTCTAATAACGAATCCTGTGTATCCACCTGTTGACCCAGCCTAAGATTTGCTGTTCCTTCAGGTCATTTATAAACAAAATAATTACATTGTTTTGTTGAACCTTATATGGGCAGGCCCACTAAACTACTAAGCACGTCCCGTAGTTGGCCATTTAAAACTGTTCTCAATAAGATACTAGATATTATCTCTAAGAAGGGGCGTGGTGGCTCAGTGGGTAAGACGCCAGGCTTGTCGATCGGAAGATTGCAAGTTCGGAGGTTCGAATCCCTAGTCCTGCATGCGGAGTGAGCTTCCGCACTAGCTCCAGCTCTTGCCAACCTAGCAATTCGAAAGCATGCAAATGCAAGTAGATGAATAGGTACCACTTCGGTGGGTAGGTAACAGCGTTCCGCGCATGTCATGCGGCCACATGACCGTGGAAGCGTCTTCGGACAACGCTGGCTCTTTGGCTAACAAACGGAGATGAGCACCGGCCCCTAGAGTCGGACACGACTGCACAAATGTGCGGGGGTACCTTTACCTTTTTATTATCTCTAAACTGTTGAAAGAATTGGAGTTTTCTGCCTCTTCCTTTGGGCTTTTGTTTTGTTATCATGTTAGACATACTACAATGACATTCTTTTCATTTTTATGTTGGGAGTCCATGTTATGATTTTTATATGATATCTGCTTCTGAATGAATGCTGGATTAAAGCTATAGACTTAGACGCACTACCCTGCAAACACTCTGCTGAACTAAGTCAGGCTTACTTAGGCATGTATTGTAAAGTTGCATTTTAACTATGGTAGTAGATATGTTAGTAGACGGAGATATCTGATTTTTGTATGTATCTCTCTCGCTTCACCATTCAATTGCTTCCTGAGCTAACTCATCACTTTGGACACATTGCCCTCTCTAGAGTGGCACACAGTACAGCAGCCCAGTGTCTTATCACAATGGAAGTGAAAATGGCCTAGTAGCCTCCAGTGAGCTTCCTGGCTGCAGAGGGATTTGAACTTGAAGCTCTTAAGGCCCCCTTTGCCAACTGCAGCAGAGTCTTTTTTTTTTTCACCCTGATGCACACACTTTTCTGGTTCTGTCAATCTTCAAGTTGACAGTTCCGTTGGTTATTCAGCCGTTTGTCCTGAAGCTGTTATAGCTGCCCTGGAGTGTTCTCTTATTCTGTGTGCAAAATACAGCATTGATAGCCATCGTATCATACTGCTGCATTCATTCAGTGGATGTTTCCTAACCTACAACTCAGCAGTCTCTTTCCTATTCCCAGCAGATGTTTCTGCTAATTCTCACCTATACATCTTCCCTCTCACACCTCTGTTTGTCCCTCCATTTAAAGAAGAGCAAACCTGCTATTTCCCCTTCCTCCTCCTTGCCCTCACCAAGGAACAACCCCCCTAAACTGTGGAGCCACTGAACCCCAAGGGGTCCTCCCACAGGGATTTCATGCAGAGAAGAACTTAAAAGTGCCATTGCCTTGCAGCATACAGATCAAAATCCTGAAAACAAGGGAAACAAACAAGAAACATCTCCTTTAACCCCTCCCCCCAAAACAATAATTAAAGTAAACTTGTAACTAGTTTGGTTCTAGGAGTAGTATAGCATTTAGGCCCCTTATTTGACAGTTACATGAGCAGACAAGGGGCTCTTTGCTCTCACTAGTTATCCAGAAGGCCTCTTGCTCAAAGAATCCTCTGCCAAGTATTTATTCACTCAAGAAAATACAATTACTCTTGTCTTGTCTTGTATTGTATTGGCTTACAATGGCATGTGCCCTCTTCTCCTCTTGGCAAGCAGGCCCTGCGATTGCTGGTGCCAACCACACTGCTTGCCTCATTAATTGTGAGAGTGAGATAGTAAAATTACTTCATGGTCCTCCTATTCATGAGTATGAACATTCATTTGCGGGGTGGCAGTAGTGTTGGAAAAAACAGTGACTTTATATGGTGTACATGAGGAGGCCATGTGGACAGGGGGGCAAGTGGGACTGAAAAACCACTGATAAGAGCAAATTCAGGAGCCTTCTGGTTCCTCTCTTCTGTCCCTAAAATACTAGATGTTAGGGAAATGAAGGAATATTTCATTGAAATAAGTGTCTTTGCAACTTTTACGTATAGCTTTAAGTATTTATATAGGTTTACAGCATAGCTTTCCAAACTGTGTGTCGGGACACGTTAGTGTGCCGGCTGCAGTGCCTGGCTGCCTCCAAACCTGCCCTGCCAGGATTCCGCGCAGGTCCTAGTGCCTGCCTTGTGCCTGGCTACCTCCAAACCTGCTGTGATTCCACGCAGGTCCTAGTGCCTGCCTTGTGCCCTACTGTAAGAGTGTGTCGCGAAATGATGCATGTCTAAAAAGTGTGTCACCAACATGAAAAGTTTGGAAAGCTCTGGTATACAGAGTGTCAACAATAAATGGAGACTGGTCTCTTCCCTATAACGAGTAAAAAAGAAAGTCAAGAAATCTAAAATGGACCCAAGGGTTGTAGAGGATTAACAAGGACAAAAGGTTAAATTTTGTCTCGGTTACAAATGAGGACAAAAGGGGCAAGGTTTAAAGTCTCGGGCAAAAACACAATTTCCCAAAACTTAATATCAAAGACCCCACATTCCCAAAGATCCTAAGGATAGCAGCAGTGATTTTCATGGGGTATCCTTAGCAGGTTATTTGAGGATCAGTGGTGGTCTTCCTGAAAAAATAGAGTCTGGAACTTGAACTTTCTTTCCTACGTATATATTGTTCAGTCATTTTGCAAGGATGAAAAAAAAACCAACCCAAACCCCACAACAGTGTTGTCTGGTTTTCTCAGCTGTGTATCACACCCACTTTAGAGAGCTAATCTAGTATGCAAGATATTAAAACAAAAAAACAAAAACTAGTTGCTCAGGTCAATGTAGATACTTTTCCTAAAATCAGCAGCAGCTGGGAGAAGCTATTTCATTTAACCCAGTTGGGATGCTGAATATAGATACTGTTCTTTGCATGGAAAGGAATCTATATCACGTTTGTGGAGAAAATTTGAACTTCAGTGTAGCATTTTAATTACTCCAGACTTTTAACAGTATCTACAGGTTGATTTTTAATCAGATTTGTCATTGCATCTCCTTTTTCTAGAAGTTATTTTTGAGTTCTCATACATTTCCACTTTAGGGAGATGCAAAATGCTTAGAGCTCAGGAAGCGGTAAATTTTAATTTCTTAATAAGGGAGTTTTATTTTATGCCTCCTTGGATGGATGGTTTTATTTTATGCCTGCTTTTCCTTGACTCATAGTTGAACTTGAGTATTAAGCTGGAATAATTGCCGAGGAAAGAAAAGGCTGAATAGAGGGAGGGAAAAGAAGATAGGAGATAGTATAGAATAGGCATTTAACCTTAACCCCTGCTTTCATTGGTAACACACTCATACTGCACGCAGTCAATACTGGGGTATTATTTTAACCATTCAAAGGAGAAGCTATTTAATTAAAGCAGAAAGGTGTAGTGTTTGTTATTTTGTTACCTGTGGAACCTGTTATGTTTGCAAGGCTGAATGATAAATAAACTGGAGGTGAATGATCAAATTTCTAGTAATGCAATATTTCCTGATGGGTCCACAGCCTTGTGGGCAGTTGGAAACAGCTGTTCATGCATTTAACTGGTAGAGAAAGCACCAATGTCAGTGTGGCAAAAAAAATATAACTGTATGAAAATCTTTGAAAGTCCTAGTCTCCAAGAATATCCTATTATGACTTAGACAAAGTTACAGATTGGCATAGCAAGAAAATCAGAGAGATCAAGGGAACGTTTTGTGCAAAGATGGGCATGATAAAGGACAAAAAAGGCAGGGACCTAACAGAAGCAGAAGAGATTAAGAAGAGG
Organism: Charina bottae; assembly: GCA_023362775.1. Classification (NCBI taxonomy): domain Eukaryota; kingdom Metazoa; phylum Chordata; class Lepidosauria; order Squamata; family Charinaidae; genus Charina; species Charina bottae. The sequence continues at coordinate 5,944,931 of JALMGJ010000022.1, forward strand.
TGGCAAGAATACACAGAAGAACTATACAAGAAAGATCTTAATTTCCCTGATAAATACGATGGTGTGGTCACTGACCTTGAGCCGGACATCCTAGAGAGTGAAGTCAAGTGGGCCTTAGGAAGCATTACTAACAACAAAGCTAGTGGAGAAGACAGTATCCCAGCTGAGCTATTTAAAATCCTAAAAGATGATGCTGTTAAAGTGCTGCACTCAATATGCCAACAAATTTGGAAAACTCAACAGTGGCCACAGGATTGGAAAAGGTCAGTTTACGTTCCAATTCCAAAGAAAGGCAATGCCAAAGAATGTTCAAACTACTGTACAATTGCGCTCATTTCACATGCTAGCAAGGTTATGCTCAAAATCCTACAAGCTAGGCTTCAACAGTATGTGAACCGAGAACTACCAGAAGTGCAAGCTGGGTTTCGAAGAGGCAGAGGAACTAGAGATCAGATTGCCAACATTCGCTGGATCATGGAAAAAGCAAGAGAGTTCCAGAAAAACATCTACTTCTGCTTCATTGACTACGCTAAAGCCTTTGATTGTGTGGATCACAACAAACTGTGGCAAAGTCTTAAAGAGATGGGAGTACCAGACCACCTTACCTGTCTCCTGAGAAACCTGTATGCGGGTCAAGAAGCAACAGTTAGAACCGGACATGGAACAACCGACTGGTTCAAAATTGGGAAAGGAGTACGACAAGGCTGTATATTATCACCCTGCTTATTTAACTTATATGCAGAGTACATCATGAGAAATGCCGGGCTGGATGAATCACAAGCCGGAGTTAAGATTGCCGGGAGAAATATCAACAACCTCAGATATGCAGACGATACCACCCTAATGGCAGAAAGTGAAGAGGAACTAAAGAGCCTCTTGATGAGGGTGACAGAGGAGAGTGCAAAAGCTGGCTTGAAACTCAACATTAAAAAAACCCAGATCATGGCATCTGGTCCCATCACTTCCTGGCAAATAGAAGGGGAAGAAATGGAAGCAGTGACAGATTTTATTTTCTTGGGCTCCAAGATCACTGCAGACGGTGACTGCAGCCATGAAATTAAAAGACGCTTGGTCCTTGGGAGGAAAGCTATGGCAAACCTAGACAGCATATTAAAAAGCAGAGACATCACCTTGCCGACAAAGGTCCGTATAGTTAAAGCTATGGTTTTTCCAGTAGTAATGTATGGCTGTGAGAGTTGGACCATAAGGAAGGCTGAGCGCCGAAGAATTGATGCTTTTGAACTGTGGTGCTGGAGAAGACTCTTGAGAGTCCCTTGGGCTGCAAGGAGGTCAAACCAGTCAATCCTAAAGGAAATCAACCCTGACTGCTCATTGGAAGGACAGATGCTGAAGCTGAAGCTCAAATACTTTGGCCACCTAATGCGAAGAGAGGACTCACTGGAAAAGACCCTGATGCTGGGAAAGACTGAAGGCAAAAGGAGAAGGGGACGGCAGAGGATGAGATGGTTAGATAGCATCGCCGATGTAGCAAACATGAATTTGAGTAAACTCCGAGAGACAGTGGAGGACAGGAAGGCCTGGCGTGCTATGGTCCATGAGGTCACGAAGAGTCGGACACGACTAAACGACTGAACAACAACAAATAGCATAAGAAATGCTTCTTTAAAACACTAAGGCAGTGTCAAACAATCTGTAATGCTTAAGTGGCTCCTTAAAAGTCACCATGTTGCATTGTGTCTCCCTGAAACCAGATTGTCAAGTGTTCAGCAAGAAAAAGAGACAAATGATACTAACGTTTGCTTCCTGGCAACTCTATAGAGTTTAGTGTCACTATTGAGGATTGATAGTGGTCACCCAAATTGGAGGGTACAAGAGACGGTCTGTTCATGTAGTTAGAGCCACCACAGGGCTATCAGGGCACATAGGAGGCCTATATAGACGGCCATTTCAGATCACCCGAAGAGAGAAGTTCTGCCTTCAACTTCCATCTGCCATACCCTTTACATTTTATTAAATAGTCACATTTAAAGCGGTGAAGACATGGTTATGCTACCTCGCCTGGGACGGGAGGGGGGATAGCCACTCGTGTGGGTGGCTGGCGCCGTGATCGTGCCAAAATAACAGCATATGTCCATCTTGAATTTTTATATTTTATATTTTTCTATTTTTAGATTAGTATCTATTTTGTGTGTGTGTGTGTGTGTGTGTGTGTATATATATATATATATATAGAGAGAGATATATATTTTATTGTAGTGTTTTTAATAAGTGTTATTTTATTGTTGTAAGCCGCCCAGAGTTGTTGTGTACGAGATGGGTGGCCGAGAAATTCAGTCAGTCAATCAATCAATCGTCACATTTCCTTTAATATCAATTTTTGGAGGGAATCCTTCCAAATACCAGTATATCTGTCACAATGTTATATTTCCTTACCAAATTAAATTTGGGGGATTATCTTAAAATTTCAAAGAAGCTAGTAACATAATTAAAGATGCAGTGGAAAGTTCCATTGACCCAAGTGGAACATCCTTTGAAAGAAATATGCATAAGCCTGCACAGAAGGAGATCAGAATAATGCTAAATATAGGATGAGAGTTTGGCATAGAGATATTTTTTGACTTCATGGCTGATTCACACTTTTTCCTACATTTGTTATTGGGAATAATAAATTTAGTGATTTACTGATTCAGATAAGTAAGTAAGTAAGTAAGTAAGTAAGTAAGTAATAAATAAATAAATAAATGTATGTATGTTCCTTTAAAGATTAGTAACTTTATAAAATAGGAAACAAAGAGTACCAAAAATATCACTTGAAGGGTGGAGTGTTCTCCAAGAATCTGCACCATGGTTTTTCTTTATCTGTTTGTAGTATTTGCAAAGCATCAAGATGAACACGTTTTTTTTTAAAAAAAAAGGGACTGATGAGTGAAGAACTTATTTAAGGATTAAAAGAGCAAAGAATCCTGACTCCAGTTATCTTGCTTTGAATTAAATGGGTGACTGCCATGAATACGATTGCCTTGTTTGTGGAAATGAACTGTAATGTCTGCTTAACTGCACAGTCCAATGTATGTGTTCCCCAAAGTAGTGATGCTGTGTTCAGTGATGCATCCATTTCAGGCAGAAAAGGAGTAATCCAAAATGCCCTTCCTTTCAGATCCTATCCTTTGCTAGCAGAGGAGAAGCTCAGAAGGCTATCGGTTGAAGGCCCTGCAGTGAATGTGTCAGAGCAGGTCATGCAGCCTCTGTCAGTCACATCCTTCCAAGAACAACCCGCCCCGCCCTTGGTAATCCCACCTCAAACACGAGACCCAGAGGAGGATCTGCTGTGCATTGCCAGAACATTTTCATTTTTGCGAGAATCTGGTAAGGATCCAATCAGTACTTTTAATCCTTGGAAGAAGAAACTATTGTATATTGTTAAAGTGCCCACTTCCTTGCTTTTGATGAGAGTGTAGATATCTCCTTTAGGGCAACCTGGACTTTAAAGAGCAGAATTCCAGAAAGGCAAAATGACTCCCCTATGTGGTTAGTGGCAATTGTCTGGGGCTGCAATCCCATAGCTCAGAGCTTTCCAAACTGTGTGTCGGGACACGTCAGTGTGTCGGCTGCAGTGTCTGGGTGTGTCGCGGCTGCTGCTGCCTCCTGGCTTCCACGCAGGTCCTAGTGCCTGCCTTGTGCCTTGCTGCCTCCAAACCTGCCCTGCCAGGATTCGCGCAGGTCCTAGTGCCTGCCTTGTGCCTGGCTGCCTCCAAACCTGCCCTGCCAGGATTCTGCGCAGGTCCTAGTGCCTGCCTTGTGCCTGGCCGCCTCCAAACCAGCTGTGATTCCGCGCAGGTCCTAGTGCCTGCCTTGTGCCCTGCTGTAAGTGTGTGTCGCGAACTTATGCATGTCTAAAAAGTGTGTCACCAACATGGAAAGTTTGGAAAGCTCTGCCATAGCTCTTTGTCTGCAAGCAAGCCCCCTTTAACTTGGGACACGTCCACAGCTCCCTGAATATGTCATCCCAAAGCTGACTTCATAGATGCCCATTCACATATCTGTGGTCCTTCCCATTATGTTGGTGGATAACAGGTACTACTTGGGGAGGGAGTGCACTATAAATGCCACCTGAGCTCATATCTACCAATGAAATAGAAAGGGAATCAATAAATATGTTTCTTTTCCTGTTTTTTAAATGGATAGTTTGTCCTTCCTACCCATGTCTTTTCTGGGACTCTCTTCCAGGCTGGTACTGGGGTTCTATTACAGCCAGTGAAGCCAAGCAGCAGCTCCAGAAGATGCCAGAGGGGACTTTCCTGGTGCGGGACAGTGCTCATCCCAGCTACCTGTTCACACTGTCAGTCAAGACCAACCGGGGCCCTACCAATGTGCGCATTGAATATGCTGATAGCAAGTTCCAGTTAGATTCCAATTGCCTCTCCAAGCCTCGGGTTTTGGCCTTTCCGGATGTGGTTAGTCTTATCCAGCATTACGTTCTTTCTTGTACTGTGGAGAGCAAGAGTGATGCTCCTTACCCGCCTCCCGTGCCTTTACCTCCCCCCCAAAAGGAGATGATAGCATCGGCAGTACATCTGAAGCTCATCCGGCCGCTCGGCCGCAAGGACGTTGCCCCCAGCCTGCAGCACCTCTGCCGGCTACAGATCAACCGATGCACTGGAAAGACAGACCAATTGCCTCTACCAAAGAGAATGAAGGACTATTTGAAGCAGTACCCTTTTCAACTTTAAAGGCACTGTCAGTCTGCTTGGGACAAGCAACAAAAGTAACATTGAGAAAATCCAGTTCTGGCAACAGAATGGCTTTGACCCACTGATGGGGTTATGTTCTTAAGTGGGCACAGTAAATAAACTGCCAACAGAAGAGACTGTTTTTCCCATCATCCTCTCCCTTATTTTTCTCAGCTACCTAATTTCATTCTTATGTCATGGAGGCGACGGTACGCACAAGGTACACAAATCCAAGGCCGAAAGCTCAAGGTGTCTCTCTTCTTTCTCTGACTAGCTTTGTGGAACTACTCTTGGCACATGCAGACTACTTGAATTGTGGAGTCACCATTGCACCAGGAATGTTCAAGCCTCAAAGCTGTATTATTTATTCCTGTGATAGTTACTATTTTTTAAAAATTTTTTGCTACTTCTGAGTACATATAGATTGAGTGTCCTTCTTCTCCTTTTACAAGCAAATTATTTAAAGATGGGCTCAAACTGTAGCTACGTGAGACGGTCTCGCAGTAGTTCAGTATGCACTTGAATGAAGTCTTCTGGCCATTGGCTACTCTATAATCTGTCATGATGTATTCATGCTCAAATATAAGATAAATATATTGGAAGTGTATAAAAGTTTGACTCCAGTTACAATCAACGTCCAGACTTTAGTTCCCATCATGTTGGCACAGAGATAACTTGCTTATTCTTTCCAAGTTTATTGAGCTTGAATTAATAAGCCCCCTTTTCTCTCCCTCCCTCCTTGAAGAGAATATTCCCATTCTGAATCAGTCAATTAGAACCAAATGATTTGTTGTTAAAATTACATAGTGAAGATGCCTTCATATCTGTCATATGAAGCTTAGCATTGTCCTTGGAGAAATGGTCACATCCTGAGCTTAGTATAAAGTTCATTTCTACAGTGTTTGTTTATATTTGTTTGGGAGGGAAAACTCAGGAAACAGGCCATTTTTCTCCTATTACCACATTGGTGCCAACCCATTAGCTGAATGTTAACTCGCATTATTGCTGTATTAGCACAAAGGAGTTTCAGGGAGAACACAATACCGATACATTCTTTACCACTGTTTTTGCTTGTGAGTACTTGCCCACTTTGATTCTGATGCTTGCCAAGGGGGCAGAGAAGATAGCAGGAATTAAGTGTCACTCCAGCTTCCATCTTTTCCAGTTGCTCTAATGCGCCTTATATTTGTTAGGTAGGAAGCTAAGACACTACAGTGTTGGTTGTATAAGGGTAAGAAAGAATTCTTGGCATTAATTCTTCCTTCCACTCCTTCCTCTGTCTTATGTCAACAGTAGCTGAGGATGGAGAATTTGTGTTGTCAAAAGATTGTCCTTCATTATATGTCAAAATCCTCAGGACAGTTATAGATATACATATTTTCATGGTTTTGTAGTTCAACAGTGAATACCTCTGCTATATGTGTGAGCTCCAGGAAGGGATAAAACCCTAGGGCAGTCTTTTCTAACCTGGCACCCTTCGGATAGGGACTACAACATTCTGAATTCTAACTGGTCCTGCTGGTGGAGAATTCTGGGTGGTATAGTCCTAGCGCATCTGAAGTTGCCCTAGATACAACTTGAAACAAAGGGAGCAGTGTGCTCCATCAGCAATCCAACGTGGCTTGGTATATTTAGTCAGTGTCCATTTCTTCTCATTTTTTTTCCAGGATTTGTTGTACTTCTGGTTTTATTTTAGATACTTCAATAACTGACAGAAGGTGTGTGTGTGTGATGTCTGGTTTGTTGATCACAGTGCTCTCCATTTCTGGAACAGGGGCAAATGAATGGGAAAATATCTATTAAAAACAAACAAACAATACAATAAATGATATTTTTAAATACTAAAAATGTTTAAAGCATACTTCTTTTCCAATTGCATGCACAATTAATTTTTAGCCATTACTAAAAGTATAGAAAAGTATTACTATAGATTGCTATAGTAATACTACAGAAGCCATTACTAAAATTATAGAAGTGAGCTCATCAAATACATCTGCTAATCTTGCAGTTTTAAATAATGCCACTGATGTTTTAAATATTGAATTTTAAACATTGCTATAAAATTGCTACCATATTGCTGCATTATCTTATGTTATGATATTGTTCAATTTGGCTGCAAGGTGGTGAAAACCACAATTTCAGAATGTTTAAAAAGAAATTGTAATCCTAAAGTAGAGTCCCCCTAAGGCAGAGCTTTCCAAACTGTGTGTCACGACACAAAAATGTGTTGCCACACACAGTCTGGTGTGTCGCCACACAACCCGGAAGCGCTGATCATCATCAGCGCTTCCGGGTTTCCCTGCGGCGACACACCAACGGCGGTTGGTGTGTTGCCATGGGAAAACTTTGGAAAGCCCTGCCCTAAGGGGAGATGGAGCAGTGATATAAATCGAATTATAAATAAATAAAATAAATAAATATGGGTTAGTTGGACATTGGATAGTTTGACAATGATTCTGAGCCTCTAATATGGGTGTTGTGCCTCTTCACACATACTATATATTGGTTGAAACATTTTTACTCTGCTCTGAAGGCTCTAAAGCTGCTTTCAGAGATGACTTACAGGGTTGTCCCTCACCTCAATCTTACAACCACATTGCTTGGAGTACTTTTTCCTATTACCTGAGAAAAAAATTGGGAGCTGCTGCAGTGATTTCCAAAGCGGAGAATTAAACCAGGGGTCCTCCCGCACAGATGGACTGCTTGATGTTCCTATGCATGAAGTAGATGAACCTGATGAGAAACATGGTGTAATGTTAGCAGAAGGATGGACGTGGTCTGGACTAGAATTCCCTCAATCCCATGCTATCGAGCAGGGTGGCTGGTTGATGGAAATTGAAATCCAAAAACAACTGAAGGAGGCTAACTTGGTAAAAGTAACATTTGTGGTGACAGTACAATGGCCCTATTTCCATAACTGGGTCAGTTCTGGGGGTGGGGGTGGGGGTGGAGGGGTTAAGCATGCTGCAGGAATACCAAAAAGGTTGGTTAATTGACCCAGTCAACCAACTTAATAGGGTTACAGTTGACTTAAACCAAGTCAAGAACAAGGTTACACCAAATTCACCCTATCAGCTGTGCCATAGGGACACTTAAACTGTCACCTTAGTTTGGCTAAGAAGAACAGCTGGGGAGAAAAATGGCTGGAAACGTCCCCATAAACATTTTAAAAAGCAACGGTGGAGTCCTCCCAACCAATGCACAAGACTCCCAGTACCTATCGTCTGCAAGGGAACCAAGTCATCCCCTCCAGGCAGGATCCTTGCAGACACACTTCCTGCAGGCAAGAAATGAAGTGGGAAGAGACTCATAGACTTGCTGCATATGCTCCCAAATGTCAACAAACAACGCTCAGGCAGAGATGCAGCTGTTGTGCCCCAAAGCGTAAGTAAGGAAGTAACCAAATAATAAACCCTCGACAAAGCCGCAGGCTACCAACCTAGTCTGGGAAGATTACTCCATCCCATGATAGCCGCAGCAACCTCACATATGGACATCAATTAGGTGAGACCAGGAGACCATGAGCTAGATGGGACAACAACGAAGAAGAAAAACAAAAACCCTCACAAGCATCCATCTCCTGCCAGGTAAATGTATAACAGAAGCTAAGCAGCCCCATCTAATCAGAAGGAAGCTAGCAAGGTACAGCACAGCCCAAAGCAACCCTTACCTGCCCACCCCCCTCCAGCACCCACTGCCCAAACCTCCTGCTAAATTGGGGCTGGAGGGGGAAAGTGGGTGCCACCTCCCAGGATGTGCCGACTAGAAGCTTTGGCCAGCTGATGCAGGAGGAAGGCGGGAAGACTGGAGCCATCAGCCTGGGAGGCCCCCTCAGCCAGGACTGCCAGGGAAACCTCCTCCCCACCTCCTGTCATAGGGCAGTTCTGCTGAAGAAGACGGGGAGAATTTCCAAAGCAGGTAGAAGCAAAACGAAGTGGTTGCTTGATGGTTAGACGTGAGGGAAGCAGGTTCAGTTCAGGAGGCAGCTTCAGAGGGGTGATTGGCCAAAGCTACATCAAATCAAATATTTTTTGCCCAGCCCTTTTTAATATGTACAAGGCTCAGCTGCTTTGGATACTGGTTTCCCTGTTTATATTGTAAAAGTTTCAGTACGCTTGGGAGGAAATTCTAGCAGTGTTCCTAATAACTTAAAGATTGTACAGAAACTGGAGACGCAGAGCCTAAGCAGTGCTTGTGTTCCACTTTCCCCTCTCTTCCTCCTGTTGAAGAGATGCACAGAGCACTCATTATACTAAAAGTGGGGGGGGGGGTCAAGAAAAGAAGGCAATATCTAACTACGCTATAGAAGACCAGGCAAATGCTTAGGAAGGTAGATGTCCTTTCAGAGATGGGATTTCTTACTTGGATGCATTTAAGAGACATCTTGAATAAGCACCCGTAAGTGGTTAATGACTGAGTGTAAACACTATAAAACTCACCCAGAGGTGTGTGCAGAACTGTTGGCATGAAGCCAAAACCACCTTTAGACGAGAGTAAGTAGCACGAAAGGACGACTTGTAGGTAGGTACAGTATATGCTGCTTGAACTCTTGGCAGGCTCTACTCCTCTCCAGCAGAATCGGGGGAGAAGCCCACCGATTGGCTACTGTGAGTAAGTGATATAAGAACCCCATTCTCACAAGGAGGATTTGCTTTAGGAGATAGGTAGTTGCTGCTGAGGAGGAGGATTATGATTTATAGTAGTGGTGGCAGTTCATTCCTCAGATGGCCACAAGGGCCATAGGGAGGCTATGACTAACAGGATACTGTATAAATATTAGGTGTCATATTTGTGAGATGGCAGAAGCACTGATGTGATATAGAACTGGGCTGAAGAGCTTACATGAAATATTTTCATTGTCACCCATTTTAATTCTTTGTGGAGAGGTATTAGGAAACATTGGTAGTTTTTTTTCTAGATTTTTATCCCACCTTTTTTTTTTCATGTATGGCTCAAGGCGGGGAACATACCTAATACTCCTTCCTCCTCCTATTTTCCCCACAACAAGCACCCTGTGAGGTGAGTTGGGCTGAGAGAGAGTGACTGGCCCAAAGTCACCCAGCTGGTTTTTCATGCCTAAGGCGGGACTAGAACTCTCAGTCTCCTGGTTTCTAGGCCAACACCTTAACCACTACACCAAACTGGCTCTCAGTTTTGTTCTGCTCCCCTATTTTTTATATTTATTTGTTTGCTAATCTGTGTGGTGCCTTAAATTACAAAGTGATTCTAGGTGGCTTACACAATACGATTAAAACTGCAAGTAAAAGTAACAACTAAAATAACAAAACCCACAGAAGGATACATGGCACCCATTAAATAGATAACACAAACATATTCTACATCAACTACTATCAGGGAGCAGATCACTGCAGATTTTTAACAGCTTTCTTTCTGAACAGGGTTGGGGCCATACAAACCTCAGGGAGTATACAGAGCAGGTGCAGCAGCCAAGATTACATTAACATTTGTTGAGATCAAATAATAATAATAATAGTTTCTTTAAAGAAACCTGATTTTACTTTGACCCATTTTGTGAATATGAAAAATGGGGAGTTTAAGTCTCATACATAAAGGGGGCGTGGTGGCTCAGCGGGTAAGACGCCAGGCTTGTCGATCAGAAGATCGCAAGTTCGGAGGTTCGAATCCCTAGCCCCGTGTGACTCACTCCTGGAGAGTGAGGTTTGCCCTACATTGCAGAACTGGGTGATGGGGGATTCGTACGCATTATTTATCTGAACATATATTTTTGTTTTTAAAGAATGAACTGACTGCTTGTCAGGTAATAAGGTTGAGCTTTTAAAAAGCCAAATATAGTGTGTGACCCAGCCAGGAATAAGTCCCATATATATGTCCCATTAGGGGGCGTGGTGGCTCAGCGGGTAAGACGCCAGGCTTGTCGATTGGAAGATCGCAAGTTCGGAGGTTCGAATCCCTAGCCCTGCGTGCGGAGTGAGCTCCCGCACTTGCCCCAGCTCTTGCCAACCTAGCAATTCAAAAGCATGCAAATGCAAGTAGATGAATAGGTACCACTTCGGTGGGTAGGTAACAGCGTTCCGCGTGCGTCGTGCTGGCCACATGATCGTGGAAGCGTCTTTGGACAGCGCTGGCTCTTCGGCTAACAAACGGAGATGAGCACCGGCCCCTAGAGTCGGACATGACTGCACAAATGTGCGGGGGGAACCTTTACCTTTTATGAGGCAAGCCCACCAAAATCTAGGAGGCATATCTAGTAAGGCTTGGCACATTTCAAAAACAGTTCAGAACTGCAGCATCTCTCTATTCACAAAAGCCTGCCCTTTTCAGCTTCCCTGCAAGCCTGAAAAAAGGGTGCTGCTGCTCTAAGAGTCACGATTCACTTTAATGAGTGGATTCTTTAAAGCAGCAGCACCTTTTTCCAGGCTAATGAAGAGGCTGAAGCACTCCTTCTGAATCATTTTTGAAGCATGGATGGCCTTAGAATCTAGGAAGAGTCACAATTTCTGGTCAGTTAGTGGCAGACCCTCACCCTAATACTTCTGAAGAGCCCCTAATTCTCAGAGGAAGCTTTGGGATGAAGGACCAGAAGGCAGTGGGAAAACCAAGGCAAGGAAGTCCCTCTTCCCTAGAATGGCAGCGCTCTGGAATTCTTTGAATCCAAAGAACTGAGGTCAGACTAGCCTCTCACAGGCTAATTGATGTGTTCTTCTCTTCTGTGCAACTTCCTTTTATGAGTTATACCAGAATGCCTGGCATATTTGTTGTTAACACAATTAGTGTGGAATGAGAAGTAGTGTACATTTAGTCATGAGATGTTTGTTGAGAGAGCTCACAGATGATGATATCTATCACTTCTGTTTGTAAACATCCTTGTAGATAATCTATTTTATGTTTAGATTTATAAACTGGTCTTTTTTAGACAGCGATCCCCAACCTTTCTGGCACCAGGGACCGGTCGTGGAAGAAAAATTTTCCACGGACTGGGGGGGTGGGGTTTGCAGGCGGGAGGCAATCATGTGCATCGGGTGGGGTGGGGTTTGCAGGCGGGAGCCAATCGTGCACACCGGGGGCGGGGTTTGCAGGCGGAAGCCCCACAGCCCACTTCCTAACAGGCTGCGGCCCACAGGTTGGGGACCCCTGGTCTAGTAGATCCGGGTGTTTTACATGGGGATTTCTATTTTATCCCAACAACAGCCCTGTGAGGCAGACTTGGCTGAGATAAAGTGATTGGCTGTAAGTCACCCAGGGAGCTTCTGTGATTGAGGGTGGGCTTGAACCTGGATCTCTCCAGTTCTAGTCCAACACCTTAACCACTCTGCCATAGGCTCTAGATACCCTGGCAAGTCACTTTTGGCTAGATTAAATAAATGCTTCTTCTGATTTACCAAGACCATAGTGATCAAGGGAGGGCTTGGAGAATTCATGCTTGCCCTAAAGTTCAATGCCTGACACCAGCAGGTTGGGATAGAAAGTTACTGCCAATCAACTGCGGGCAATAAGGAACTAGGTGGACAAATGGTACAATCAATTTCCTGTAATGTTTCTGGCTCTCTGTGTCAGCCAGACGGAACTTTGGATTCTCTTCAAAGTTGGCAAGACCCATTTTAAATGGAAAACAAATAGTGGAAAAGAACCACATATAAAACATACGTTTCTGGATGTGCTAAAATATACATTTATTTATTAAATCAATTTATATGGCCACCCATCTTGCACATGCAACTCTGGACAGCTAAGAACACATTAAAACAATAAAAAAAATATTCGTGGAATAAAAAAAACAACAATGATCAAGGGTGAACCCAAGAAGATAATAGACACCTCTCAACAGGCCATCTGTCTCCCAACCCCCAGGCCCTAGAGCAGTGCTGGCAACAAGATGTGTGGACTTCAACATCCTGGCGGGGGAATTCTGGGAGTTGAAGTCCACACATCTTAATGTTGCAAAGGTTGAAAAACACTGCTCTAGAGCATAAAATAACCATCCATTCCTGCACATATCCCCTATTTTTCTAGATATTCTGGGTTTATTCATGTGCTAGCACGATTAAGTAGAGATTTACAAGTAAGCGGGCAGGTTGGGCTGCTCTATTCATGTCAGTATTAAAATATTTTTTTCCACTCTTATATTTGAGTATATTTCACAAAGGCAATCTTTTTTTGGGTGGGGGGCAGTCAGGAGAGTTTCAGTGAATTTATTTGTACAACTGAGTTACAAAGAGATGTGCATGGATTTGAAGACAGACCTTTAATTATAGCAGCATGTTGTCCTTTGCTGAACTCTAAATTCATATGTGCAATGAAATAAACAAATTTGATTGGATCATCACTTTCTATATCAAATAGTATTTCTAGTATATTGTAGAAATCCTTTGGGAACATGTACAATGTACAGCTCTGGCCAATTCAGAGTTTGTATGATTGCATGTCTAAGGGAGACAGCTATACTTGGTAATGAAAGACATTCACAAGTTTGAGTGGAGTTAGCTGATAGTCTGTTGTGTTAACAAAAATCTCATTACATTTCTGCACCTGATCAGAAACTCCAGATCCACCTACCACTTCACAGGCCAGTACAGGCAGCTAGTCAATCAAGCAATGATGGACACACTGTAGTATGCTCCTGTTGGTGAATGGTGGGTTCTTTTTGATAAGTCTGAAGCAAAGCCATCCAATAAATGTGTTATCTTTTAATTATATAATACATAACATTACTAGACAATGTAGAATATATTAAAAATATTTTCTATCCTGAGCATCTGAAATCAACCAATATAGTCAGTAAGAAAAGAAAGAGCAGAAAGAACAAGCGCAATCTAGATGTGAAAGGCACCTGGGATGTTAACTGTGATTTATCCATTATCACAATAATTGTTAGTATGGGCAAGGCTTAAGCATTAATCTCAGGATTTTTATTTTGGTACCTTCGAGTCAGGGTTGTTGTTTTTTTAAACTCCTGGTGACAGCCTGGACAAGTCCCTGAAGTTTTCTTGGCAAGGTTTTTCAGAAGTGGTTCGCCCTTGCCTTCTTCCTAGGGCTAAGAGAGAGTGAGTGGTCCAAGGTCACCCAGCTGGCTTTGTGTCTAACGTGGGGCTAGAACTCACGGTCTCCCGGTTTCTAGCCTGATGCCTTAACCACTACACCAAACTGGCTCAATCTCAGGATTTATCCAATCGAAAAACATTGTTTAAAAACTCCTTTTGTTAAGGAAAACCATGTGCTCCTGAAGCCATTGGAGAACTTGCTGCCATTCAGAGATAAGAGTTTTAGAATGTTGGGCTGTCACCTTGAAAGACACTGAAATTAAACAGCAAGGTTTCTGTAAGTCAAATGGAATGTAAAGCAGACATATCTTGGTGGCTTTCACATACATTGGACTTTGAATCCCATAATTTGAGAACCAATGCAGTGAAATGATTAAGATGTTGGACTAGGATTTAAGAGACCCAAGTTCAAGTTCATACTTAGCCAGGGAAGCTCATGCAGTGACCTTGGGCCAGTCATGTTTACCCCAACCTACCATTCAGGTTTGTGGTGGTGGTGGTGGGAAATGGAAGAGGGAGTACTATATATGCTGCCTTGAGTTCCTGGATGAAAGGCAGGATATAAATCTAACAAATAGAATAGTCATCATTATCATCAGGTTGGGTTAGACCAATATAAAGTAAGCTGAAACAGGTATCAGATCTATGATTCCAAATACAGGCTGAACAGTACAAAATTTGAAGAATTCTGGACTACTACAGATAATGGAGTTAAAAGTCAGGGGAAAGAAGACATCTGCCACAGCCCTTGGGATAAATCTCAGTTTAACCAAATTTTCCAATCATTTTGTATTTTGCCATGTTTTCCTCAATTCAACCAAATTCCATAGAGCAAATATTCTTGGAACAGAAAGTGTTATCATTACATCAGCAAAGGAGGTAATGCTGTTTCACCAGGAAGTATTTATATTTTGCCCCTTCATTTATCACATTGTTAGGGTAAAGGCAACTGTTTTCACAGAATAGTTTCTATCTGCTACAGAGATCCCAACTTTTTTCTACTTAATGGTACTGAAGAAATAGAAAGCACAATTATTTCCATATATTTATACTGAAATTACCATCAAGTGTCGGGGTAAATTACAATTTAATTAACACATGCTGTTTGTAGTAGAAAAAAAGGATATATAAAATACTTTCCCATCAGTTTGTGAATCTGAAACACATAATATCTCCCATTTCAGGATCACACAAGAATGAAAATGGTTTTAATTTTAAAATGAGCTTCTAACCCACCATTATTTTGGCAGATGTTAAAACACATGGATTATGGTTTCAGCTACGGATTGTCAGCTTCAATTGCTTAAAGTACTTACTGCTTGAAGAAAACTGCAGTTTCACACTGAAGTGCAAGAGTCAACATTAATTAATTAATTCTTGAGATGTTGCTTCTAGCCCACAGCAATACACGGCCATGGAATGTCAGTGAGTTCATCTGTTATCAACTTCATTTGCAGACTGAATTAGAGTAGGGGGAGGCAACTCTTGGACCAAAGAGTACATCTGGAACTTTGGGAGCATGTTATGGGCATTTCCAGTTCAGTCACTCAAAATAGCTGTCAGAATGGGGCTTTGTGGACAGCAAGGAAGAGGAGATGTGCAAGATCTGATGACAGGGCGACAGGGGATGAAACATATTTTAAGTCCACAACAGACACTCAGAAGCGGATCAGACAGACACCTCCCTGATTCACTGAACTATAAGAAGGAGGGGGAGCAAAGCACAATCAGACTTGCAAGATTCTCTTACTGTAGCCCATCTCAATAAAAGTAGTTTTAAGCCTTCCTGTGGAGTTGATTTCTTGGTCTGGTCTACCTAGTGGGGCTGACAGGCTTGCACATGCACAAAATGACTGCCATGGGTACAAATGTCCATTGCCAAGAAGGCAAACTGCTGAAGATGCTCCCTGCTACTTTCTATTTCCCTTTCTCAGAATGCTCCCTCCCACCCCCAACTTACCTCTTTTGCTGGGCAGGTGGGCACACTAGATGTTGCATAATTTGATTACCCTGTGGGGTGTCTTAATTCTGGACAAGCCTAGTACTATCAGAATATGGGGAAGACTGAAAAGTGATGTATCGCTAATGACTTCATCAACCACAGTGGATTTAGCAGTACAACTCACTACCCTCTCCAGACCTCCCCTCCTACTATAAAGGGTAGTCATGGAAGCTATGAGAATAAGAAAAATTGACCTGTGAGGACCAGAATATCTGAACTCATGGCTCTAATCTTGTATCATTTGCTCTATTTTATAACATTTTGCTAACCCCTGAGGATGCAAACTTATTTTCAATTAATCTTGATCACTTTGAGGACACAGTAATCTGAAAATGACAACTTTTCTAGTAATTTTAACAGAACCATAATTCTGTTACACACTATAACCATAGTTCTGTTACATTCTGTTATAAACCATAAATGTAACAGAACCACATTCCCCATATGCTACTAAACTTGTCAATCACCTGGATGCTTTTGCAATCTGAACAAAATTTGACTGCATCTGAAGTCAGCATTAGCCTCTGATGATGTCATATTTTGCAGTATAGACATCTCCCCACCACAATTATTTCACAATGATGTTTGAGAAATCTAGTACTATATATCATTTCATGTATAGTATTACCTTTTCCAATGGACACCAAAAGGTAAAGTGTACACGCTAAAATTTTATGGAAGGTACGGATACACTTATGATCTGCTGCAGAAGAACTACTGTACATAGGAAGAATTCTGCTGGATCAGACCAAAATCAAGCATCCTGATTTCCATAGCGGCTAACAAGATGTAATGCTGATGGGAAGTCAGCTAGCAGACATGTGAGCTAGAGCACCTCCCTCTTGTGATAACCAGCAATACTAAAGGCAGTACTGAATTGTCATAAATATATACCTTTATTGAAGTGAATTGGCCTAACTCCTTTTAAAGCTGCCCAAGTTGGCAGCCATCACAACTTGTGATAGTGACTTCCAGTTTAAATGCATATTGCACCTCCTTGGATTTGCTTCTGTATCTTGTGAGAAGCGGATATCCTTCAAAAGGTACAAATAAAAGCGTTAGAACTGAATACATAAACACTTTCCTTTAAAAGATGTATAAAATGCATTTTATAAATAAAATGTATTTTTAACACATTTTAGTGCTGCCTTTGAGATTGGTTGTCCCTTGGGAATTTTCCTTTACCACCATGGCAGGCGTGTGAGCACTATTCAGTCTTAGCTGTTCCCCCTGATTTGTCCACAAGTATCCAAGCTGTTCTGCTGGTGCCTAGGCTGTTTCTATGGTGAGATGTCCTTTATTTATTTTCAAATCATGCAATGTTCTTCTAAATTTGCATCTATATTAGCATATGTTAATTTTATGTAAGTAGTGCTCCTGGTCTTTCAGTTACACATTTTATGGCTATACCTTCACCTTCCTAGGGCTCTTCTCATGCTTCCAGATAACAGTGTGTCATGATGTGCTCGCTCACTCATAACTTGCAGCACCAAGAATTGTAGAAATGTCTGGTTTGCAGGCATCAACAAAAGTGTCCTGAATATACAGCTCAGAATATGAGGCCAAAGAATAAACATTAAAACACATTACAGCATCTTTAATTACATGAAGAAGAAGAAAAAAAGAATGAAGTCTGGTTGTTAGCTGAAAAAAGACATTGGAGTGGGGCGGGGGGAGAAGCAAGAGATGAAGCCAATCTTAACCATCTTTACAGACTGTTGGAAGAACTCCTGGAATCTATTTCAGTGATTTAAAAAATGGAACTGGCTAGTGTTTAATGACTCTGAGAACACACACTCTCTGTATGTGTGTGTTCAAGAGAGAGATGAAACAAATCAGTGGGTGTTATGTAAAGGGAACAGGAAGGAGACGTTATGCTGTTGTTATATAACTCAATTTTCCAAGAACACCGCATTAGTCAGATGTCAGTTAAATAAAGATAGGGTGGAATGTAGAATTTGCCATTGTTATATTATGAAAGGGCGCGGCTACTTAATAACAGACTTAGTTTTATGGGAGAAGCTGATTATCTTTTAAAGGCTTTTGATCTTTGCAAGGGCTTTGAGTGATGCAAAACATGGAGAATAGAAAGAGATTTCCACAACAGTTCTCTTCCTCACAAATTTTTGAACTGCTTTTCAGAAGTGTCCCTGAACTGGGACTGGCTTTTTCTATGTAAACAAAAGGTAAGATTAACGAGAGAAATAACATTTTGTGTGTATGTTGTGTGTGTTGAAGGGAGTTGGGAATGATACCCCTTCAATTTACCAGAAGGGGTATCACTCAACAGAAAGCCAAGAGCACCAAGATATGGAATAATAGTCTTAAGTTACAGGAAAGAAAATTCCAATTGAATGTTATGAAGAAGTTCTCACAGATAGGGCAGTTTGAGAGTGGAGTTCATTTAACCAGGACAGATTATGGACTTCCCCTTGCTGGATGCATTCAAGCAGAGGCTGGATAGCCATCTATCATGGATGCTTTGAGTTCTGTTCCTATACTATTAGGGACAATGATCATCCAACATCAACAAACAATGATCATCCAACATCAACTTCGCTGGACTGGCCATGTTGTTCGAATGCCTGACCATCGTCTTCCAAAGCAGCTACTTTACTCCCAACTTAAGAATGGAAAACGGAATATTGGCGGACAGCAAAAGAAATTCAAAGATACTCTCAAAGATAATTTTAAAAAATGTAATATCAGCATTGAGAACTGGGAAGCCCTAACTCATGAGCGTTTCAATTGGAAGTCAGCCTTTATTAAAGGCGCCACGGACTTTGAAGAAGCACGGGTACAGGGAGAAAGGGAGAAAGGCTGGCTGGGGAATTCTGGGAGTTGGAGTTAGAGTTGCTAAGGTTGAGACACACTGGTCTAGATCATATCTGCTAAATTTTACAAGAAAGAAACATATAATCTTTCTAAAAGACCTAGGAGTAAAACATGAATGGAAAGAGAACCATGTTTGTCTGGAGCTCAAGGGCTTTTCCCCCTTAATTACATTGTTCTTTATGTATGATATTTTCTGCAAATTTATGAAATAGTGACAATAAGGGGAAAGTTTGGTTTCACTGTAGTGGGATTTCCACGCTGCAACTATATACTGTGATTTCAGGAAGTTTCAAGAAGTGTATCACTCCCATACCTCTTGAGCCCCTTGGAGGTCTAGTGACTACAATCATCATAATGAGGATAATAATGCTTTATAAGAGTTCTGTCTCAATTCACAAAAGGTTCATCACTTCTGCCATACTAGTTTCTTCTGCCATACTACTTCCTGAAGTTTTATTTTAAGATAGTCAGAACAGATTATTCCTGCAGATGGAATATCAGTATTTTATTAATTTAAAATTTGACTGTCAGCCTTACCCTATTACACACTGGTTTGTTGCTGCTTTTTTTTGAGTTTCTTTTTATTACATGCACAAAAAAATTCATGGACTCATAATATCCAATATGTATATTTGTAATATTGTACAATGCACTCTCCAGTACCTTCTCACCATTATTTTCTGATTGCCTATCACAGTGCAAAACTGTAGTGAACTGAAAGCGAGAAAGAACAGAATCCATCTTTTCTACAAAATGCAGCACGTATGTTTAAGTTATGATTTGGTCACCCTTCCCTAACTTGCTGGCCTTCAGATGAACCGGACTACAATTCCTATATATAGGGAGAAAGAGATTTGCAAGCCACAAGTGAAATTGACTTTCTGGTGGAATGCTATGAAAAGAACCTGGAATCTTTGAGGGGGGGGGCAGTTGGGCTGTTTGATTCTTTCAAGAGAAAAGCTCTGTGCACATTGTGGGGATATGTAAATGCTCTGGTTAATTTTGAAGTGGAATAAGGGTTGAAGAATGTTTATCTCGTTTGCTTTAAGGATTTGATTGAAGTTATTTGCTTTTAAAGATTTGGATTTATCGCTTCGAATTGTCTTTGTTTTTTTGGGTTTATTAAGATTATTAAAACTGTTGTATTAGGGTTAAAGAATGTTTATCTGGTTTGCTTTAAGAAATTGATTGATGTTATTTGTTTTTAAAGATTTGGATTTACTGTTTTGAATTGTTTTTGTTTTTTGGGTTTATTAAGATTAAGATTACTAAAACTGTTGTATTATCAAGTATAATAGCATACAACCTGTGTGCTTTTTAATTTCTTATTATAGTAGACCAGGGCTTTCCAAAGTTTTCCCGCGGCGACACACCAACCGCCGTTGGCGTGTCGCCGCGGGAAAACCTGGAAGCGCCGCCGTTGTGGCAGCGCGCAAAAACCCGGAAGCGCTGCTGCCGCTTTCAGTTTTTGCGTGCCACCGTGGCTGCGGCGCTTTCGGATTTTTGCACGCCGCCGTTGGTGTGTCGCCGCGGGAAAACCCGGAAGCGCTGATGGCGCGCCATCAGCGCTTCTGAGTTTTGACGCAATACATCTGGGCCCCGCAGGCGACACACTTTTGTGTCGCGACACACAGTTTGGAAAGCTCTGTAGTAGACAGAAATGTACAAAATAGTGGTAGGAAGGGAATAATTAAATAGGGGTTATCTTTTGGAGGGGAGAAATAGGTTTAGGAGGTTTATATGAATTTTTTTTCTTTATTTTAATATAAGGGGGAGGAGTAACTATACTGAGTGACTTATTATGTGCTAAAGTGGAATGATTTATAGAAATAATTTGGTGTTTTGGTTTAATATAGAGTAAGAGATTGATTATGGAAATTTTTGTATATCCTTGCTGTTAAAAGTCGGAAGCCACATCTTTTTATAAATCTGAAAAAAAAATTATCTTGTGTTTTCACACTTTTAAAGTTCTTTTTTCTTTCTTTGTAGTTTTTTGTTTTTTGTAGTTTTTATTCTTCTCTTGAAACTTAATAAAATTTGTTAACAAAGACAAAAATTCCTGGAAAATTCCAATGGCTAATTCTGTATTTTAAAAAAGCCTATATGGAAATGCCCACAAAGTCACCTCGAGCAAAGTTGAATCAAAGGACATGATTTTACATTTAGCATAATTTGCACTACTCCTCTACTCTTGAGTCTTATTCTCCTTCTATCTTGCAGCAAGCAATTTGTGGTCCTAGGTGGCATGCGGTCCTTAGCCCAATTTCATTTCAGAACCTCTGATCTACCTCTTCCTTGCTTCTCCCAATATAAGTGCAATCTTCCTCATAATCTTTCCAGAAGCAGGGGAATCTGCTCTTTGTAGCTTCTTGCAGTGCTTGTTTTGCAAGGCAGACGTTCTACTGGAGGAGGTGGCTATAAGAAACGAGAGCTGACAGTTCTTCTTTCTCTATTGCTCATGTAGACCAAGACCTAGGTGGAATCTCAGATGTGCTGGTCCGTAAATCCATCTTGTAATCTATCTTAAATATTGTTTTATAGTCTTTCTTGGCAATAGGATCACAGAAATGACCTACTCCTAAAGCAGAATAATATGCATGAAAGGAAAAATTATAGTGTTCATGGAGGTGGAGTCATGAACTAAGTTATTTGAAACTAGTTATTTGAAACTGAGGCAGCTCTGAATGTAAGCTATTCTGCTTGAAAAAGGAAAACTTGTCTGCTACTTTTATGAAAATCTAAGATGACATTTTAAAGAAAATTATTTTGGGAAAAATACTAGTCTTTCCTTTTGGTAAACACAGCATATGAGATCATTGATTGATTATGTGCGGTCAAGTCGGTGGACTACATAGATTTTCTCTATGATGATCTGTCCCCAACCTGGTCCTTCAGTTCTTCCAAGAGCGCACCCATTGCTGCTGTACAGGTAGTCCTCGGGTTAAGACAACAACTGGGACTGGAATTTCCATTGCTAAGTGATGCAGTCGTAAAGCACAATGTTATGCGACTGCATCGCTTAGCAATCCCAGAAGTTCCCATTGCCATTGTTAAGCAAGGACCTCATGTGACCACAACATGGGAAGAGGCACTGAAACCGCATCCCAGGCCAGCAGGCCAGCAAGGGAGAGCTACAGGCAGGCCGGCACTACGGAGTACAGGCAGGTGGGCATCATGGTGTACGGGCAGGTGGGCATCATGGAGTATGGGTGGGCGGGCACTATGGAGTACGAGATCCCCATGTCGCCTGGGGGCTCCTCAGGAGAAAAAGTGGTGGGAGCAGGAGCGACTTGTGACCTCCTGCTGGCTTCCCCATTGACTTTGCTTGTGAGAAGCCAGCAGGGAAGGTTGCAAATGGCAATCACATGACTGTGGGATGCTGCAACCACTGTAATTGCAAGCTGGTTGCCAAGCGCCCAAATTGTGATCACATGACTGTGGGGACACTGCGACGGCCACAACTTCGAGGACTGGTTGTAAGTCCCCCTCATTCAGCGCTGTTGTAACTTTGAACGGTCACTGAATGAGTGGTCGTAACCTGAGGACCACCTGTAATTGAGTCTATCCACCTTGCTGCTGGTCATCCTCTTCACATAAATGTGCTTGAAGTATGATAATTTGAGCCTGGTTATTTGTGCCTTGAGTGAGAACTCTGGCTTGATTTATTCAATGATCCATTTCTTTGTTTTCTTGGCTATCCATGATATTCTCAGAATCTTCTCCAACACTAAAGTTAAAAAGCATCAATACTCTATTTTGCTTCTTCAAATTAATCATTACTAGACAGATCATTTTCATTTTCAGCTATCAGAGTAGTATCATCATCATGGTGTAAGTTATTGATGGACAGACAATATGAGATCACATAATGATTTCCCCTCAATGTTATATCTGTGCCAGTAATTCTGTCCATCGATGGATCCCTTTTGGTATAGAAATCAATGTTTGATATGAATATACACTAAAAGAAAAGGAAAAAGTTTGTGATAATTTGTCTCCATTGGAGTGCAGGAGTTCTAGAGATGAGAAAAGTCAGTTACAATGATTGCGTAGCACGCACTCAGCTGCCAAAAAGAAAAACTGAATGATCTGTGGCTTGAATCATGTCAACTGGATTTCTATTTTCTTAGTGGAAACGTTTCACTCCTTATCCAAGGAGCTTCTTCAGTCTGAGTAAAGTTAGTAAGGGAATCCTTAAATATGTTTCTAGGCTGGCTGTGTGACCTTGCACCTGGGGCTAGGTCATGGTTATTTTTGAGATGTTTGTTTCTAAGTCCCTTTATCATCTAAAGGAGGATCGTTAAGATTACCCTGCTGCTGTTGAGCTTGTGAAATGGTCTTAATCTTCCTAGGCACAGAAGACAAAGCAGGAAGGAAGATAGGGGAAAGGTTATGCCTGAGGCCCCCACCTCTATTCAAGGAAGGATTTTCCAAGTTGGCATGAATGGATTCCTTGACCCCTCTCTCAAACCACCTATCTTCTCTGTCTAAAATGTGAACATTAATGTCCTCAAATGAGTGTCCTTTTTCCTTTAGATGAAGATAAACTGCTGACTCTGGTCAGTATTTATCTTCATCTAAAGGAAAAAGGACACTCATTTGAGGACATTAATGTTCACATTTTAGACAGAGAAGATAGGTGGTTTGAGAGAGGGGTCAAGGAATCCATTCATGCCAACTTGGAAAATCCTTCCTTGAATAGAGGTGGGGGCCTCAGGCATAACCTTTCCCCTATCTTCCTTCCTGCTTTGTCTTCTGTGCCTAGGAAGATTAAGACCATTTCACAAGCTCAACAGCAGCAGGGTAATCTTAACGATCCTCCTTTAGATGATAAAGGGACTTAGAAACAAACATCTCAAAAATAACCATGACCTAGCCCCAGGTGCAAGGTCACACAGCCAGCCTAGAAACATATTTAAGGATTCCCTTACTAACTTTACTCAGACTGAAGAAGCTCCTTGGATAAGGAGTGAAACGTTTCCACTAAGAAAATAGAAATCCAGTTGACATGATTCAAGCCACAGACTGTTCCACCTGGATGACTGAGAACCTTCATAGACATAAAAACTGAATGAGTTTTTTACTTCCTGCATACTCTTGTATCTTTCACAATTATTTATTTTATATTTATTTATTTATTTATTTATTTATTTTCTATCCTGCCTTTATTATTTTTTAAATAACTCAAGGCAGTGAACACACCAAATACTCCTTCCTCCTCCAATTTGCCCCCAACAAGCACCCTGTGAGGTGGGTTGGGCTGAGAGAGAGTGACTGGCCCAAGGTCACCCAGCCGGCTTTCATGCCTGAGGCGGGAGTAGAACTCTCAGTCTCCTGGTTTCTAGCCTGTTGCCTTACTAGACCAAAATGATTATCCTTTAATCATTTATACCTTTCCAGGAATTCTAACAAGCTGAAAGCAGAAGCACAGCTCAGCAGCCTACCCAATCAGATGGAAGCTAATAAACTTTTATGCGGCAATTCTTTTTTCTTCTTTGAGGATTTAAGAGCAAATTTCCTGGAAGCTACATTACAGGAGTCACGTATTGCTGATAATCGTTTTCCCCACCCTTGCTTTTGCAGCAACAACAGAAGACCAAAGTCAGCAAAGATCTATCCTATAGATTCCTGTCAGTCACATATTCTATGTGACAGCTGGGTGGTGATGAGCCATGATCTATCAGATAGCAAGAGTTGGGTTGAGCTGCACCTAAGGTATATTCTCTGCTTACAATGTAACCAACATACTGTATATTGGAAATTGACTGTTATTTCAGAAAGGATTCCATCTACTGCCCCGACAAAATACATTTCATCTGTTTAGGCCTGGCGTTGGCAATGTGCTGGTCCCTGGCTTCCCATTTAATTTGTTTAAATTGCTGCTTTTTATTTGACAGTTGTCCTGTCCTCCTATTTTCCCTTCCAATGAAAAAAAGAGAAGAGCAGTGAGCTGGGGGTGCTGTTTTCCACTCACCTGTCAATACTCTCCTAAAGACTTTTTTAACTCTTTCACATAAGCTTAAGGAGGTGGAGGCAATGGAAACATTTTTTTTGGGGGGGGGGCTCTATGGAGCAATGAGAGATATTAGGGAGGCCTACAAAGTGTTCTGAAGGGGAAGAGCAGACTAAAATTAGTCTGAATATTCAGAATGGCACCCAAAACGGGGGAGGGGTAACGTATTACATCTCTTGGAGGTAGTTTGCAGTCACCACTCTTTGTTATGAAAACAAAGTAGAGGACATATATCAATTTTGACATCACATATGCTCTGGTTTTGTGTTTTCAGAGTTGAGAAGAGCAACCATTTCCCTTGTCCCTGAGTGCTTGATGTAAACTGACACCAACACCTTCCACAAATAATGCAGTCAGTTTTTAACTTCCATTTTGATACTGACTTTAAATTAGAGATATTGTCTGTAGACTAAACTTACTTTAGGGATTGGCTTCTTCCCTATGCCCTACTTTTTTCTAACATCTTGTCCGAGGAACACTTCTGGAGAGGTCAAAAGAAAGTCTGCACACTCCATTTTCATTAAAGCCAATTGTCAAGTGACTCAAAGCACTCTGTCTTGTGTAGAGGTCTCTAGGTAGATCTCTCTTTCCCCTCCACCTCAGACTGGATTTGACTTGTTAGGAGAGAAGAGAACCACCAAAGAATGCTGCCCCCACTCCAATCCTTTGGCCCAAAAGGATACCATGGCTGATGCTATCACAGCAACTAAGAGATCAAGGAGGACCACAAGGTTTTACTCACCTTGCCCTGATCTCTCCAAAAGTCATGAACAAGTGTGACCGGTACAGTTTCTGTGCTGAACCCTGGCCTGAAACCCCACTGCCACGGGCACAGATAATCCAATTCTAGGGTCCTGTGAAGTTTCAGCAGCACCACTTTACCACCTTCCCCATAAAGGAAAGGTTAGAAATTGGTCTAAAGTTGTACAAAATAGCAGATCAAGGCATGACTTTTTGAGCAGAGGGCATTCCACAACCTTTTTCAGAGAAATTGAAACACTCTCACCCAAAAAAGTATCCGGGACATGGAGATCGTTACCTTGTCGTGGTGCTGGAGCTTGAGCACCTCAATGACACCATGAGCTAAACCGTGAAGGGACACCGAAGACGGGAAGGTCGTGGCAGAGAGGTCAGACTAAATACGATCCCTGGGAAGGTAATGGCAACCCACCCCAGTATTCTTGCCGTGAAAACTAAATGGATCAGTACAACCAGAGATATGTCGGTATACCATCGGAAGATGGGACTCCCAGGTCGGAAGATGGTCAACATGCTACTGGGGAGGAACAGAGGATAAGTTCAACTAGCCCCAGATGTGATGACGCAGCTAGCTCAAAGCCGAAAGGACTGCTAGTGGCCGACGGTGCTGGTGGTGAACGACGAATCCAATGTTCTAAAGATCAACACACCATAGGAACCTGGAATGTAAGATCTATGAGCCAGGGCAAATTGGATGTGGTTATTGGTGAGATGTCAATATTAAATATAGACATTTTAGGTGTCAGTGAACTGAAATGGACTGGAATGGGCCACTTCACATCAGATGACCACCAGATCTACTACTGTGGACAAGAGGACCACAGAAGAAATGGAGTAGCCTTCATAATTAATAATAAAGTGGCTAAAGCAGTGCTTGGATACAATCCAAAAAACGATAGAATGATCTCAATTCGAATTCAGGGTAAGCCATTTAACATCACAGTGATCCAAATATACGCCCCAACCACAGATGCTGAAGAAGCAGAAGTAGATCAGTTCTATGAGGATCTGCAGCACCTACTGGATAATACACCAAAAAGAGATGTTATTTTCATTACAGGAGACTGGAATGCTAAGGTGGGTAGTCAGACGACACCTGGAATTACAGGCAAGCATGGTCTGGGAGAACAAAATGAAGCAGGACATAGGCTGATCAAATTTTGCCAAGACAACTCACTCTGCATAACAAACACTCTCTTCCAACAACCTAAAAGACGACTCTATACATGGACTTCACCAGATGGTCGACACCGAAATCAGATTGACTACATCCTTTGCAGCCAAAGGTGGCGGACATCTATACAGTCGGTAAAAACAAGACCTGGAGCTGACTGTAGTTCAGATCACGAACTTCTTATTGCACAATTTAGAATCAGACTAAAGAGAATAGGGAAGACCCACAGATCAGTTAGATATGAGCTCACTAATATTCCTAAGGAATATGCAGTGGAGGTGAAGAATAGATTTAAGGGACTAGATTTAGTAGATAGGGTCCCGGAAGAACTATGGACAGAAGTTCGCAACATTGTTCAGGAGGCGGCAACAAAAAACGTCCCAAAGAAAAAGGAAACCAAGAAGGCAAGATGGCTGTCTGCTGAGACACTGGAAGTAGCTCAAGAAAGAAGGAAAGCAAAAGGCAACAGTGATAGGGGGAGATATGCCCAATTAAATGCAAAATTCCAGAGTTTAGCCAGAAGAGATAAGGAATTATTTTTAAACAAGCAATGCACGGAAGTGGAAGAAGATAATAGAATAGGAAGGACAAGAGACCTCTTCCAGAAAATTAGAAACATCGGAGGTAAATTCCAGGCAAAAATGGGTATGATCAAAAACAAAAATGGTAAGGACCTAACAGAAGCAGAAGAGATCAAGAAAAGGTGGCAAGAATATACGGAAGATTTGTATAGGAAGGATAATATCGGGGATAGATTTGACGGTGTGGTCAGTGAGTTAGAGCCAGACATCCTGAAGAGTGAGGTTGAATGGGCCTTAAGAAGCATTGCTAATAACAAGGCAGCAGGAGACGACGGTATCCCAGCTGAACTGTTTAAAATCTTGTAAGATGATGCTGTCAAGGTGATGCATGCCATCAAATATGCCAGCAAATTTGGAAAACACAAGAATGGCCATCAGATTGGAAAAAATCAACTTATATCCCCATACCAAAAAAGGGAAACACTAAAGAATGTTCAAACTATTGAACAGTGGCACTTATTTCACATGCCAGTAAGGTAATGCTCAAGATCTTGCAAGGTAGACTCCAGCAATTCATGGAGTGAGAATTGCCAGATGTACAAGCTGGGTTTAGAAAAGGCAGAGGAACTAGAGACCAAATTGCCAATATCCGCTGGATAATGGAGAAAGCCAGGGAGTTTCAGAAAAACACCTATTTCTGTTTTATTGACTATTCTAAAGCCTTTGACTGTCTGGATCATAACAAATTGTGGCAAGTTCTTGGTGGTATGGGGATACCAAGTCATCTTGTCTGCCTCCTGAGGTATCTGTCTAACAACCAAGTAGCAACGGTAAGAACAGACCACGGAACGGACTGGTTTAAGATTGGGAAAGGAGTATGGCAGGGTTGTATACTCTCACCGTACCTATTCAACCTGTACGCAGAACACATCATGCGACGTGCTGGGCTTGATGAATCCAAGGCTGGAGTTAAAATCGCTGGAAGAAACATTAACAATCTCAGATATGCAGATGATAAAACTTTGATGGCTGAAAGCGAGGAGGAGCTGAGGAGCCTTATGACGAAGGTGAAAGAAGGAAGTGCAAAAGCTGGGTTGCAGTTAAACCTCAAAAAAACCAAGATTATGGCAACCAGCTTGATTGATAACTGGCAAATAGAGGGAGAAAAAGTGGAGGCAGTGACAGACTTTGTATTTCTAGGCGCAAAGATTACTGCAGACGCTGACTGCAGCCAGGAAATCAGAAGACGTCTACTTCTTGGGAGGAGAGCAATGGCAAATCTTGATAAAATAGTTAAGAGCAGAGACATCACACTGACAACAAAGGTCCGCATAGTTAAAGCAATGGTATTCCCTGTAGTAACCTATGGCTGTGAGAGCTGGACCATAAGGAAGGCTGAGCGAAGGAAGATAGATGCTTTTGAACTGTGGTGTTGGAGGAAAATTCTGAGAGTGCCTTGGACTGCAAGAACATCAAACCAGTCCATACTCCAGGAAATCAAGCCAGACTGCTCACTTGAGGGAATGATATTAAAGGCAAAACTGAAGTACTTTGGCCACATAATGAGAAGACAGGATACCCTGGAGAAGCTCTGGCGTGGGCTGGTCCATGAAGTCACGAAGAGTCGGAAGCGACTGAATGAATAAAGAACAAAAAAAACTGTTTGGATCCAACCTCCTGTCACCTCATAGGCGGCCTTAACTTCCCAAGAGAAGGTAGGAAACCATCCGAGAAGTGGCAGAGTTGAAATTTCAGGAAGTCCTATCTGCTTCCTCAGGACTCACAAACCTCAATATTTCTGAGATAACTTCACATGATAAAGCTCCATTCATCTCCATTGGCATTGACCAGCCGAGTCCAACTTGACTTTGATCTGGGTGATTTTATCTGCCAAATACCGTGAGAATTCTTCACAGTGGCCCTTCAGGTGTTCTTGGAAATCCTTTGCCCCTAGAGGGAATGGGTTGCCTTAAAAATGGTCTCTGGGCATTATTCAGCAGATGCAATAAAAATGGCAAAATATTTCCTTTTTGTCACCCAAATTACCACTGCATAGGTTCAAACACAAGCTCTTACCACTGACCAAATTCCTTCAGCAGCACTCTAGATATTTCTTCTGCCTAGTAGTACAATCTAATCACCATCACTTTTCCAGAAATGAATTTTCCAGAACAGGAAATGGTTCTCAGAAAATTATCTGACCAAAACTGGATTGGTGCATCTGGAAAAAAATGTTTTTTTTTTCTGGAACATCCTGTCTGCAGTACACTGAAGTTTGCACACAGGTATCTAGAACTGCTGAACTTGACCAAAGATTGCCATTTCTCTTCCACTTATAAAAGTACTTCTCAAACTTCAATACTCCTAGCCAGGTTTCTCCACAATAAAGGAAACAATTAATACAACAATTAATAGATCCTTTTCCTGACATTAGTTTGTCAAAGTTTAGGACAAATTATGAAATGTTTACAGGAACTGCTGAAATATGTTTTTATATTTGTTTCTCCAATCTGTCTTGTTTTGTTGGAGTTTCTAATGCCTTTATTGTGGAGGCTAAATAAACTTCTGGATTAGTGTTGTTAAATCATAGCTTTCCAAACTGTGTATCGCGACACTTTAGTGTGTCGCGACACTTTAGTGTGTCGCGACACTTTAGTGTGTCGCAACACAGTTTGGTGTGTCGCAACACAACCCAGAAGCGGCAGCAGGGGTGCGCGTGGTGGCGGTGTGCACGGCGGCAGCAGCGACGGCGGCAGTGGTGCGCCATCAGCGCTTCTGCGTTTTAGCGGAGGCCGCCGCTGCCATTGCGCACCCCCCACACCGCTGCCGTGCACGCCGCCGCCACGCGTACCCCCGCGCCACTGCCGCGCATGTCCCCACCGCCACGCGCCCCCACCGTTGGTGTGTCGCCAACGGCGGCAGTTTGGAAAGCACTGTGTTAAATGTTTAGCCCTGAGGATTTCCAGATACATAGTATAGATTTTTAAATGTAATGAACTGATTGTATATGTGCAGATGTGATGCTGCTTTCAAAAAAAGTACACATGCTGTTGTATTGCAATTGCATATGCTAAATGTACAGTTCATAATTACATTAGACCAGCCCTGCTGAATCAGGTCAAGGATCATCTTAATCTGGCACAATCACGTCCTTGAACCCCAAATTAAATTAAAACCTAAAAGCATTAAATGACCTGCAAATGAGGACACTGTCTCATCAAGGAAGTGAGGAATTTCTAGGAATCTTCCTATTTCCATTACTCATAATCCAGCCTAATCTTGCATGATTGGGCAGCCAGAAATTTCATATCACAAACCGTCATGACAGAAAAAGAAAGCAACATTTAAACTTTTTCTAGTAAACTGGGTGTGTCTAGACAAGACCTCTTTGTCATATTAAATTATCTTTTAATCCAGGGCTTTCCAAACTTTTCATGATGGTGACACGCCTTTTAGCCATGCATAATTTCGTGACACAGTAATGAGGAGTCCCCGCCCCCCGAGATTGGCTGCCGGCTCCAAACCCCGCCCCCGGCCAACGTGATTGGCTGCCGGCTCCAAACCCTGCCCCCGGTCCACGTGATTGGCTGCCGGCTCCAAACCCTGCCCCCGGCCCACGTGATTGGCTGCCGGCTCCAAACCCCACCCCCTGGCCCACGCGATTGGCTGCCGGCTCCAAACCCCACCCCCTGGCCCACACTATTGGCTCCTGGCTCCAAACCCTGCCCCCCGGCCCCCCAGTCTTGTACCGTATGTATTGTATTGTATGTAATTGTAGATAAAATACAAAAATGCCCTCCAGGTGTGCTTGATGGGGAGGTCATGGACCCAAGACTATGAGCAGTGTTTTTCAATCTTGGCCACTTTCAGGTATGAAGACTTCAACTCCCAGAATTCCCAACCCAGCAAGGCTGGCTGGGGAATTCTGGGATTTGAAGTCCACAACTCTTGAAGTCACCTAGGTCAGAGCTTTCCAAACTGTGTGTCACGACACATTTCTGTGTCACGGCGCAACCCGGAAGAGGAGGCCATGCACCACGTGGAGCCCCACCCAGCCCTTGCCGCACCGCCAGTCCCTGCTCCATGCCCAGCTCTCGCCGCAGAACCCAGGTAAGGTACCAGCCTGGCAGTGCCGTAACTGGGGGGGAGGGTGCAGGGACACGAGTAGGCTGCCGCACTGAGGGGTGGGGGTTGCAGGGACGTAGCACATGTGATGTGGGGCAAATGTTAGTGGCCACAACAGTGCAAGGAAGGGTGTACAAAACATTTCAAATGCAAAAACTTGTGTTTCAACCTTGCCCTGGTCACGCCAGGCAGTGTTTTGGGGCTGGCAAGCCTGCTTTGAGGGTGAAGTGCCCAGCTCTTGGGTATGGGCCACATCCAAAATGCCAGCCCGCCAACCCCATTTGTGTGCAGGACGACCGATTGGCACTTCAGATGGTGCCTTTTGAAGTGGGCACTGCATTTCTCCATCATCTCATATTTCCCCCCCCCTCCAAGTATTACAGCTCTATTAAGCATTGCAAATACTACTGCTGTATGATATTTTGATGTTTTTGTCACGTTGAACATCGCTGGGAACGGCAGCAGCTATGCTCCAAGCCCACAACGCCCAGCTTGCCTTGTTTCTCTTTTTCAAAGGCAGCCTGGGCAGAGGCAAGGAGCCCGAGCCCGAGCCCGGGCGCCTCCAGCCGCTGGCAACCTTCTGTGCCTCCATTCATAACCAATGCAGGCGGGGAGCTCTATAGGCTGATTCCCTGGGAGACCAGCAGCACCAGCAGCAGGCGGAGGCGCCTGCAACAGCTCGCCTAGGCCTCCCTGAACCCTGCCCCCAGCTGCGGCCCTGCCGGGCTGGTATCTTACCTGGCTTCTGCTGCGAGAGCTGGGCACGGAGCAGGGACCAGCAGCACAGCAAGGGATGGGCGGGGCTCCACGTGGTGCATGGCCTCCTCTTCCGGGTTGCCCTGCGACACACCTGGGCCCTGGCCGCGACACAGAAATGTCGCGACACACAGTTTGGAAAGCTCTGTTTTAATCAATCTTTGCATATTCATTAGATATTGCATTTCTTCCTTTCAGAATGGCAATGTTGGGATATTCTGTTTATCCCTTAAAAAATACTTGTTTTGCCCCAGTAAAGATAAATCTGACACAATGCCTATGAAGACACCAGGGAATAGATGTAAAGGTTTTGCAAAATACAGCGTAGGCCTTGATACTGTTTCCCAGATTTCTGATAGGTGAGCCATAATAGATTTTGCTTACAGTGAATACTTTCTTCACTTCCTATTCTGAAGATTTTGTTGTATATATTTCTTTACAGTATTTACTTTTGAAGCAATCTATTTTATTTCCTTTTTGCTTAGTGGATAGAATTTTGCCATTACAGACTTAATCGTTCTCTCCTGGGATTGTTATGGGTACCTGATCTCTTTATGTTTCCTACCAATGCAATAAAAGCTTGTTTTTTTTCTTTTTTCATCCAGTTGTTGCTATTAAAATACATCTTTAAGAGTACCACAAAATTTCTGTAGGCAGCTTTCACAACAAAATATACATACAGTAAAGGTAAAGGTTCCCCCCGCCCATTTGTGCAGTCGTGTCTGACTCTAGGGGCCGGTGCTCATCTCCATTTGTTAGCCGAAAAGCCAGCGTTGTCCGAAGACGCTTCCACGGTCATGTGGCCGCATGATACACACAGAACGCTGTTACCTACCCACTGGGGTGGTACCTATTCATCTACTTGCATTTGCATGCTTTCGAATTGCTAGGTTGGCAAGAGCTGGAGCTAGTGCGGGAGCTCACTCTGTCACGCGGGGCTAGGGATTCGAACCTCCGAACTTGCGACCTTCAGATCGACAAGCCTGGTGTCTTACCCGCTGAGCCACCACGCCCCCTACAGATAAATTGGTGGTGGTGGGGAGACCAGCTGGAGGTATAACTCCATAATCCTGGGACATTGTCTTGAAACAGCAATTCTGTCCTAAGGAGTATATGTACTGTGTGCCACCCAAAACAATTCCACCTGTATTTCATTTATATCCTGTTTTCAATAAAAGAGAATATACAGTATATACCTCAGGTATGAACGGTGGAGTCCTTGGTGCTCTCTGAGCTTGGTTGTCCACTTACAGATGCACTGATGATGTTGGGTAATGAAATGTCTGCAAGCGAACAACCAAGCTGAGAGAGAGCACCAAGGACTCCACATATCCTGGTTTTCCTCTAGGACCTCAAGGCAGCCCACATACTACTTCCTCCTCCATTTTCTTCAGACAACAGCCCTGTAAGGAAGTTTTGGATGGAGAGATGACTCCAAAATGCCCAGTGTTTTTATAGATGAAGGTGGATTCGAACCTGGGTTCAGGTCTTAAGCCAAGCAACAGTATTATATCTCAGCTTAAGAACCACTGTAGACTTGGGTGCGGTAGCAAGTGAATGGCTGCTTTCTTTTTCTGCCATTTTGAAATCCTTCCATTTTGGTCCTGTTCATCCCCCCCCCCCCCGCACCTTTTATTATTTAGCCTACTTCAAATAGTGGTGTGGGGTGGATACAGATACAATGCACATGCAACATAAATCTTCCACGACTCTTTCATTTACCTCTGAGGGGAACATATTTGCGTGCAGGCTTTCCTAAGCTTAATGCCTCTCTTGGCTGAACATGACCCGCCACCCGAGTTCACCCCTTCTTGAGCTCGACAGCTGAACAGTGTCATCCATTAACCTGACTGATATCCCCTTTCCAAGTCCCGTGGCGGTTAACTTTTCCCTCCACCTCCTCGCCGGTTTCCCACACTTTCCCAGCGGAATGGAGTAGGGAAATAAATCATCGGTACGCCGAGTCTGAAAACTAAGCGACTTCCTTCCCTCTCCCCCAGCGCGGCCCCTCCCTGAGCTACCGGCGCTCTCGTCTTCAGACGCTCTAAGGTCACGGCGAGAGCGCGTTTGCCTGTTGCATTCCGCAGAAGGGTCCAGAGGATTCCCAGAAGTCCCCCTCCAAGCCCAAGCAGCCACGCTTCCAAGAACTGGAATCGACAGCTGCTGACTCCACAACCCTTTTCCTAGAAAAGCAGAGCCTGTAATTGCCTCGGAGCGGGCGGGGTAAGGAGAGAAAAAAAACCGTCCTGAGGAAACGAGAGTTCACGGGCGGGGCCTCCCAATTAGAGGAGGAGGAGGGACTAAAAAAAAATCACTCAGCATTGCCTATATATGCGCTCCTTCCGTTTGTATTTAATTCAGATCCAAGTAAAATTAATTTCTTCGCCTTCCTTACTAAGGTCTGGACTCCATGGAAGCATAAACTAATACAGTTTAGTCAGATGCTCAGTCCCGCAGTGGATTTTGGCAGATACTCTGCTAGTGAAGCCTTTTCAGAATTCTAGTTACTAGAGCTGAGTTTTCAGAAAGGCGACAAGGAGAACCTGCAGTGCCAATCCAGTGTACGGTGGTGCAAGTAAGTAAGTTTAGACCCTGAATTTAATAGTATTATGGCCCTACATTTTGAATACTCACATTCAATACTCGACTTCAGTTGTGAAGAAGAGTATTGTTTTATTTTTTACCTCTTTCCAGTGAATCTGCGGTTTTCAGCTACTTCTACATCCCTAAACGTCAGTTTGCACGTCAGGCAAACCCTCATCATCATGACCATCTCCAGAATTGGCCTTTATGGCCACTTACGGATCCACTGTTAAAATTTTACCTTTGGAAGACAATCTTACTCGGCTACGAGTGATCGCCAATGATGATGACATCCCTAAAATAGTAGTGTAAAAATTAACAAGAATTCCACCCTGATTAAAACAAGGAGTGTTCTGAACGTGGGTAGTTTCTCAATTAAACTTACTTGATCTGTAACTTTCTATGTGAATAAAATGGAACTTGCCCTAAGGCAAAACTGTTACTACTAGTAGTAAGCACTTGGTGAAGAAAAGGATCATATTGTCCCTTATGTGTTAAGAGACCCTTTCCTCAGTTCCACTTCTAAACTTGTTTTCTTGGAAAAATAAAGCACAGTTCAGTGAAACGTATTAATTTAATTGGCTTTAAATCACAGCTTGGAAATATTTTCAGGCATGACACCAACATAGTTGCTTACTTAACTTTTGTCAGTAATGCAAATTAGACAGGCTGGGGCAATATTGTACCTGGGTACATCTCCCTTGATATTTGGCAGACTTTCTACGCCTCTTGGCTTTAGTGATTTTTATTTTAAGAACTCAGTTCACTCAAGGAACCATACTTACATAAAGCATGGATCAGCATGTTAGGTGAACACAGCCTAGATATTAGGAGAGCCAGTTTGGTCTAGTGGTTAAGGTGCTGGGCTAGTCCCGCCTTAGGCATGAAAGCCGGCTGGGTGACCTTGGGCCAGTCACTTTCTCTCAGCCCAACCCACCACACAGGATTGCTGTTGTGGGGAAAAGAGGAGGAGGAAGGAGTATTGGGTATTTTCACTGCCTTGAGTTATTTATAAAAATAATAAAGGTGGGATAAAAATAAAATAAAATAAATAAACTTGGGGCCCTAAGCTGTTCTAGGGTGAGCAGACAATTGCAGCATGGAACCTTGTAAAAACTAGTATATTGTAATTGCAAACAAGTGCCTTAGTCAACAAGCTGTACATTCAAGTCCTGTCCATGTATTTCCCTTGCCATTGCTATTTTACACACTTTCTTTGCTTGCCCAGTTAGAACAGCTGCAGGGTGTTAGCAACCTGAAAGTGTCCTATTCTATAGTTCACGTGCTTTAATCACAGTAACAAAAGTGCATGTGAGGATTTGCAGTTTAAATTATGGACATGGAGTCTACACTACACTCGAGCAACTGACAACAGCTCTAGTCCAGTTTCCAGTGAGTGAAATTATTATTTATATTTATTTAAATTTATTGACCACCAAACTCCAGTGGACTCTTTGATCTTCCAACATATCTGCAGAGCACAGATTAGGATTAATAAGCAGTTAGTAGTTGGGAATCACACTGCCACATCCAGTATAGAAAAGGGATTTGTATCTTAACTCACTTTCCTTATTGGGGATACCAAGTCATCTTGTCTGCCTCCTGAGGAATCTGTATAACGACCAAGTAGCAACGGTAAGAACAGAGCATGGAACAACGGACTGGTTTAAGATTGGGAAAGGAGTACGGCAGGGTTGTATACTCTCACCCTACCTATTCAACCTGTACGCAGAACACATCATGCGACATGCTGGGCTTGAGGAATCCAAGGCTGGAGTTAAAATCACTGGAAGAAAAATTAACAATCTCAGACATGCAGATGATACCACTTTGATGGCTGAAAGCGAGGAGGAGTTGAGGAGCCTTATGACGAAGGTGAAAGAAGAAAGTGCAAAAGCTGGGTTGCAGTTAAACCTCAAAAAAACCAAGATTATGGCAACGAGCTTGATTGATGACTGGCAAATAGAGGGAGAAAAAGTGGAGGCAGTGACAGACTTTGTATTTCTAGGCGCAAAGATTACTGCAGACGCTGACTGCAGCCAGGAAATCAGAAGACGTCTACTTCTTGGGAGGAGAGCAATGGCAAATCTTGATAAAATAGTTAAGAGCAGAGACATCACACTGACAACAAAGGTCCGCATAGTTAAAGCAATGGTATTCCCTGTAGTAACCTATGGCTGTGAGAGCTGGACCATAAGGAAGGCTGAGCGAAGGAAGATAGATGCTTTTGAACTGTGGTGTTGGAGGAAAATTCTGAGTGCCTTGGACTGCAAGAACATCAAACCAGTCCATACTCCAGGAAATCAAGCCAGACTGCTCACTTGAGGGAATGATATTAAAGGCAAAACTGAAGTACTTTGGCCACATAATGAGAAGACAGGATACCCTGGAGAAGCAGCTGATGCTAGGGAAAGTGGAAGGCAAAAGGAAGAGGGGCCGACCAAGGGCAAGATGGATGGATGGTATTCTGGAGGTGACGGACTCAACCATTGGGGAGCTGGGGATGGTAACGGCCGACAGAAAGCTCTGGCGTAGACTGGTCCATGAAGTCACGAAGAGTCGGAAACGACTGAACGAATAAACAACAACAACAACTTATTGGGAACATGATGGATGGGTTTTATTTAGAGCAGAAATAACCATTCACATCTATTCTAATTAAGCTACTTAAATGCAGAGATGAATTCAGCATCTTTATGGTGCAGTCTACTCACAACTTTCAACAATATATCCAAATGTTGGATGTCCCTAGGAAGTAATACTAGCTTTAACATATGCATTTACTAAAGCATTAAAATCATACTGCTATAAGATTGTTGGAATTTCTTGACTGGTTTTAGCAAGCATCTCATATGAAACCTTAAGTTATCATAAAAGGTAAAGGTCCCCCCCTCACACTTGTGCAGTCGTGTCTGACTCTAGGGGCCGGTGCTCATCTCCGTTTGTTAGCCGAAGAGCCAGCGTTGTCCGAAGACGCTTCCACAGTCATGTGGCCGCATGATGCGCGTGGAACGCTGTTACCTACACATCAAAGTGGTACCTATTCATCTACTTGCATTTGCATGCTTTCGAAGTTACCATAATATGTAATTTAATTGTATTAAATTAATTTAATTGTATTAAATTAATTAAATTAATTAATTTAATTGTATTAAATTACATATCAATTATGTGTCAGAAGTACCATTACTTCACAGAAACACTAATTGTGCCAGATCTTGAAATGAAATAATTGAAAATCACATACAAATATCAAACATTCAGTGAATATTCAGCAACTGTTCAAATATTGAAAAAAGATAAATATTTAACATAAATATATGCAAATTCAATTCAACACTTTTTTGTGTGTGTGCTAAATGTACATCAAGTTTATACAAGAGGTAAGTCAAATGCAACAAAATGTAATGATGTGAACTGCTACAGATTAGGACTACAGACACCTCTGGTATGTTACATCTTTTTTGGTGTTTCTGTAAACTTGGGGGTTCCCTTGCATCTATTGATACCATTCATGATACCATGAATGCATAATTCATGTTGGTCTGGCTACAAAAATACTGATGCTTAAAACAGAAGTTGGGAAATTGTTCGAGGGGGCAGTGAGTGTTCCTTCCACGCTATATGGATTGGACTCTATACTTGTTTGGTCCTTTTCCGCAATATGATTTATGAGCAGTCACCGGAATTTGATCCTTTATCGTTGACAAGGTTTTACTTTACACCTTGATTTTGCACAGGGATTAGAAACAGGGAGAAATACATAAAGAAAACTCTTTTTCCTCAGGTTGATAATAGAAACTAAACATATAAACAAGTAAGTGTAGTAGGATGTGAGTTTGCATCCTCTATTTTATTTTAATTTAATTTTATATCTTATTTTATTAAATATTTAAAAACAGAAACAAGAAGAAAAATTGAAAGTAAAGCAAAAAAGCATTATATGAATGAAGAAAATTTTCAAAGCAATTTTAGTTTAGTGCTGGGTATTAACATATCTTGTATCAGTTTAAAAATTCTGAACATTATTAAAATTAAGTCAATATGCAATAATGTACTATAATAGATAGTATAATATGAATCATAAACCAAAATGAAGAATTACAAAGATACCTGTCTGATCTAAGAATTCTATTCTTATTTAGCACATCAAACTACATTTTAGATATTATATATTTATTCAGTTTCTATGGCCGCCCATCTCAGACAAGTGAGGAGTCCTAAGTGCTCTCTGAGCTTGATTGTTTGCTTGCAGACATTTCGTTACCTGACTAGGTAACATCTTCAGTGCTGGAAGGGAGTGGGGTTTGCTCTCTGTTTATATACAGTGTTGCCCTGACAGTGTTGGTGGGGGTGTGGTTTTCTCCTTGCTAGTTCCTTGATTAGGGTATTGTTTTCTGCTTGATTGTTTGCCTGGTGTTAATTAATTAATTAATTTTTTATTTATACTTTAACTTCTATTACTGCACCATCTCCCCCAAAGGGGACTCTGGGCGGTTAATCCTGGTGTTAATCCCTGCTTATATGGGTGTTGATTGCTGGTAAGGAAGGTAAATAACAGCCTAATCGAAGGTTGATTGCTGGTAAGTAAACAACAGCCTAAACAACAGCCCAATAATAATGTGAGAATCCATAATTCACTGAAGTAACTTGGAACAAATAGGGGTATAATTAATAAAATTTGTGCATGGCAATTCTGCTTACTTTAGAAAACCAGAAAAAAAGACTAATCAGTGCTCCCAGAATAACTAGCCTATATTATTTTGCACATTTTGTTATTCAAATATTAGTTTTAATGAGACAAAGTATAGGTTGAGATAAA
Organism: Charina bottae; assembly: GCA_023362775.1. NCBI lineage: Eukaryota > Metazoa > Chordata > Lepidosauria > Squamata > Charinaidae > Charina > Charina bottae. Next base: position 5,984,232 of record JALMGJ010000022.1, read on the forward strand.
AAGAAAGAAACTATGGCTGGTTCAACAAAGACTTTGTAGCTGTTTGAAAGCGATTTGGGACATGTGTGATCCCACAATGCTGGCTGTTCATGAGCTTAGGTGGTTTATTTCTGGCTTAGTTGTGATGTACTTGCAACCACAGTTAAACTAGGTTGTTTCTAAACACTCTAGTTATCTGGAACTTCTGGGTAGTCCACTTACATATTAGCAGGGAACTCACCATGACTCCCAACTCCTGTGCTTCAGGTCTTCTAAGGAAGAGGTGGCTTAATGTTTTTTCAGCTCCACCTCACTGGAACCTTTGCAGACAAATGCACACAAGGTAAAGATAGATGGTGTGTGTGTATAAACAATTTATTTTATTATCATGGATAGAGTGAAGAGGGGAGAGGTATTTGTTACTGCAGGAACTGCAAGAGTTCAGGATGAGACAGTGATGGTTGCTGCTTGTTCTTAGCATTGGAAGAGGGGAAGATACTTGTGGATCATCTTCAAACAGCTTTTGAAGGATTGATGGTATAGAAGTGTCCTATATGTGTATAATCATTAATATTTAGCCTAAACATGAGCCATTACCAAGAGAATGAAGGGTCTGGGACTGTACTGTAACCCATTTGCAGGTATTCCCCGCCTTGTTCTCCTTGTTTTGTAGTAATAGCTGAATGGAAATTGATGCATGGCAAAGGTGCCTCCAGCAGGAAGCAATATTGTAGGCTACTCTACTCAGATGAGTTTATTAATTAGGAGGCAAGATGGGTGAAAATATGGGGGCGTGGTGGCTCAGCGGGTAAGATGCCAGGCTTGTCGATCGGAAGATCGCAAGTTCGGAGGTTCGAATCCCTAGCCCTGCGTGACGGAGTGAGCTCCAGCACTAGCCCCAGCTCTTGCCAACCTAGCAATTCGAAAGCATGCAAATGCAAGTAGATTAATAGGTACCACTTTGGTGGGAAGGTAACAGCGTTCCGCACGCGTCATGCCGGCCACATGACCGTGGAAGCGTCTTTGGACAACGCTGGCTCTTCGGCTAACAAACGGAGATGAGCACCGGCCCCTAGAGTCGGACATGACTGCACAAATGTGCGGGGGGAACCTTTACCTTTTTATGGGTGAAAATCAGATGAGACATAATTTGTGTAAGTCACTGTTCCTTTGTAAAAAGCCCAACTGAAATGAACAGATGCTGCATAAAAGCACTAGGGTTCAGCTTGTGTACTTGTACTGATGCAATTGCTGACGCTTGCCCTGGAAGCCTAAAATTTATTTGATGACTATTCTTCTAGCTTCCCTTTTTATTTTTTCTTATATAGAAGTAAAGATACCCATGTTGGCCATAAGAGAAATCTGTATTAATAAAAGGTAAAAGATTTTTATGATCTGAAGAGAAATCATGATATTCTGCATTCTCTCTTAAGATTCAAACTAGATGAAAATCCCGTGCCTTAAATATTAGATAGTTTTGCCCCTTCCCTTCCCTTCCCTTCCCTTCCCTTCCCTTCCCTTCCCTTCCCTTCCCTTCCCTTCCCTTCCCTTCCCTTCCCTTCCCTTCCCTTCCCTTCCCTCTCCTTCTTTTTCTCTGTTTAGCATCTTATCTGATGAAGCATTTGAAAATTGAATTTTTGCATTGTTTATTACCTTGAGTTGAACCTAAGGACAAAATTGTCTTAATATGGATTTCATATTTATGTTCAATTGTTGAGATCCCTTTTAAAACTCCTGATTATGCATATTTGCTTTGTCAGTACAGATGTAGAACTTACTGACCCATGAAATAACCAGAAAGATCTTGCTGAAGGCTGAACTTATTTTTATTTTTCAGCAAAGCAACCAATTTCTCAATTCAGATTTTTTCCCTTTTGCCCCAGCATGCCTTTGAACAGTTTATTGATGACATTAATCAGATAGGCCATAAATAGCCTGAGTTATGATGGGTTTCTAAAAATCCTGTAATAATCTTAGCAAAAGGGTCTCTTAGAAGAGCTAAATCTTGGAACAGTATTTTCACCATGCTGCCAAATTCAGCTGAAAGCCTGTGGGAACATTTGGGCAAATTTTAAGGTCAAAATGCCCCAGAACACATTGCATAATGGACATTTTTGAGAAAAAAGAGAACACACACAAAATATGTGTGATACAGAAAATTTGGGGGAAAATAGTGACTTTTGTGGATCCTGTGGAGATGGTTGAAAATGCAGATAACTGAATTCAGTCATAACAATTTCAAAATCCAAGAAGTATTTCTTTTGCTTTAATTTTAATTTTCCTCTTTACTTTGTAGGGTTTTTAAAAAGTGTGTTGGTTGTTTTCTGTCGTTTGGTAAAATTACAATTTCTCTGTATTTGAGTTTTAGAATGTAGGACTATAGAGTAAAGCATGAATATCTGAGTAAAATAACCTAGATGAATTGCTAGCTGTCTATAGCTGTTCTGGAACCATGAAAAGAGCTGAAAAAATACACAGCCATGTTATTTATTTATTTACAAATGTATAAGGCTGGTGTAGAGAGTAAGGAAGATGCACCTTGATGGAAATATGCAGGAACTGTTACCTAGGCAAAAGGGGCTTGTTGTTGTTCAGTCGTTTAGTCGTGTCCGACTCTTCGTGACCTCATGGACCATAGCACGCCAGGCCTTCCTGTCCTCCACTGTCTCCCGGAGTTTACTCAAGTTCATGTTCATTACATCGGTGATGCTATCCAACCATCTCATCTTCTGCCGTCCCCTTCTCCTTTTGCCTTCAGTCTTTCCCAGCATCAGGGTCTTTTCCAGGGAGTCCTCTCTTCGCATTAGGTGGCCAAAGTATTTGAGCTTCAGCTTCAGCATCTGTCCTTCCCATGAGCAGTCAGGGTTGATTTCCTTTAGGATTTACTGATTTGACCCCCTTGCAGTCCAAGGCAAAAGGGGCTAGAACATTTTTTAAAGTCCAGAATGACGCAATAATGTCGTTACTGAGGAACAACGCAATAACGTTTGGAAGTGGCTCAGGCTGATGCCTCCCTAATTCACTGGAGTATAAGAAGGAGGAAGTACAGAACAATCAGACTTGCAAGGTTTTGTTATTATAGCTCATCGCAATTAAAGTAGTTTTAGCCTTTCTGTGGAATTAATTTCCTGGTCTGGTCTACCTATTGGGGCTGACAGCTGCCCAACTCTGCAGTGACTCTGGGAGGCATACCGTAAAAACAGTAATGAAATACAGATTTTAAACCCCAAACCCTGGGAGAAAAACAACTATGAAAAAACAATCAAACACACAGAATCCACCACCCTCTCCAACCCAAGGCTTGAGGAAGGAGCCAGGTTTTCAAGGTTCTTGAACACAGCTAGGGAGGGCCCAAATATATCTTGGGGGGATGGTGTTCCAGAGGGCTTCCTAGGTCCCATCAGGTGGCACTGTTTAATGGATGGGACTCTGCCCAATCATACAGGCTGAACAGAAGCCCTGAAAGATAGAGCTTTAGATAACCAGGTCCTTTGCCATAGCCAGCTGTAGAGAATCAGGGAGCTGACCTTAAGGGAAATAGGCAAGAACTGTTACATAAGCAAAGAGGGATGAAACATTCCTTAAGTCCTGGGAAACAAGATAGTATTTGGAAGAGGCTCAGGCAGACTCCTCCCTGATTCACTGGGGTATGGGGTTGGGGCACAATCAGATTGCAAGTTTCTGTTATTATAGCCTATCACAATAAAGCACAATTCTGTCTTCCTGTAGAGTCAATTTCCTGATCTGGTCTACCCCAAACAGCTGACACTAGCACCTTGAATTATACTCAGAAGCCTAATGCCAACCAGTGCAGCTCATAGACCAAAGGTGTTACATGGGCCTGATGAGATATGCCTGTAATTGTCTGTGCTGCTGCATTCTGTACCAGCTGCAGCTTCCAAGTGGTTTTCAAGGGCAGCCACATTGCACATTGAAGTTACAGTACTTGTCTGTGAAAAGACCGAAGTGTGAGTCTGAAGGGCTTCCTGGCCCAGGTAAAAGTGCAATTGGTGCACAATATGGATTTGTGCAAAGGCCTTCTTAGCCACAGCTGCTATCTGTTCTTCAAGCAGGAGCTGCGAGTCCAAGAAAACTCCCAATTTGCACACCAGTCCCAAAGGGGAAAGTGCAATCTCATTCAGGACTAAAGGTGATACATTCCCAGCCCCGGAGACCCAAAATCCCATAGCCACTCAGTCATGCTAGGGTTGAGCTTCAACTTGTTCCCCTCATCCAATCCTCTCACAGAGCCTCTAGACACTTGGACAGGACCTTGACAGCATTACCTAGTCAGTCTGGGGTTGAGATATATAACTGGGTATAATCTGCATATTGATGATACTTGATCCCAAACTGACAGATGACCTTGCCCAGTGGCCTCATGTAGATGTTACACAGAAGGAGAAAGAGGATACAGCCCTAAGATACCCCATACACTAGGGGCATTGGGCTCAATCTCTTCCTATCAACACTGACTGGATCTGATCGCAGAAGGGAGGAGAACCTCTGAAACACTATGCCTCCCAATTCTAGTCCCCACAGGCAAGCCAGAAGGATACCATGGTAGAGGTATTGAAAGCTGTTGAGAGATCAAGAAGAAGCAGAATGGTTGCACTGCCCCTTCTCAGCTCTGCTGGAAGACATGCACAGAAACCGGACTGAAAGGGGTCCAGATGAGTTTCCTCCAGAACCCTCTGAGGTAGCCATACCAGCTTCTCAACAACCTTCCCTAAAAAGGTGGAAGAGTGGACCAAAATTGTCCAGTATAGGGATGATGATGATGATGATTCCTATTATGTCACTATCTTGTTGATTCATCTGCCAGGTGGTTTTTTAAATTTTTGCTATGCAAAACTTTGGACACAACCAAAGCTTCAACTGACTCACTGGAGTTCACAGTTTTCCCTTGCATGGATAGGTGTCTGCAGGATTTTTTCTATGGAGGGCTTTCAAAGAGTGGGCAAAGATGCACAGTGGTATGCAGTGTGAACTTTGTGCATTTTCCTTTTTTGTTGTTGTTGCTTAGACATTTAGACATATTTAGAAGCCAATTCAAAGTGGCAAAAAATCTGATTGGAAGAATTTTATATTTAGCCTTACACAACATAAATCATTAATGTCATCAGATTTCCATTTGGAGTGAAAGTAAAACAACAACACCACAGTAACAGCAAAAAGAAAAAAGTAGATGCAGTCACACAATACAGCAGTTAAAGAGGCTGCACTGGATCATGTCTCAGATCTCCAAACTTATCGTAATATCCACAACCTCTCATGACCTGTCAGCAAAGGGGTCTCCATGTTCTAAAAATGTGTTTTTCATTAGATCTCTTCATCAGGTGCAGAGAATGGGCCTGAGAAAGCAGCATTATATATTCCATGGTAGCTGGGGGTTAAGAAAAGGAAGAGAAAGAGGGAGCTGTATTTTATTTATCTGTCTGTCTGTCTGTCTGTCTGTCTGTCTGTCTGTCTGTCTGTCTGTCTATCTATCTATCTATCTATCTATCTATCTATCTATCTATCTATCTATCTATCTATCTAATTTCGCCACCGCCCATCTCCCCCCGAAAGAGGGACTCTTTCGATACTACATATGATATGAAGTCATGCATACTTGCATTGATGAGCTACTTAACATACGCAGATACGTTTAATCCATTAGAAATAGTGCTCCCGAGGGTACTTCGGGAATATAATCTGCAGCAGGAGGAGAAATAAAAATATACTTAAGTAGACTGTAAGATCCTACAGTAATTGAGTTTGGATTGCAATATTTCCATTAGTTGAATACTGAATGCATCTTTTTTCCATGAACTACATATTTGTGTCTGATTGATTATGCTTTTTAGAAAAATCCTGGCAGCAACAGAACAAGATTATTAATTCTGGTACATAAAGCAGCAGCCCTCAGCACCAAGCTGACTGAGATAAGTAGACTTGGGAAATCTTAGGGTGACTGGGCTGCAAAAATCCAAATGACCATTAGATAGCAGCAAAGAGCTAGAGCTTTCTGTGTCTAACTCAAGGCGGCGAATATACCTAATACTCCACCCTCCTCCTATTTTCCCCACAACAGCAACCCTGTGAATGCTTTTTCTGCATCTAGGAATAGTAGGGTTATTTCTTTTTCATTGTGAGTCTGGGCATATTCTATTACATCTAAAATATTTCTAATATTGTCTTTTATTTGTCTTTTCGGAAGAAAGCCACTTTGTTCTTGCTTAATGATTTCCTGCATAACTCTTTTCAGTCTTTCTGTTAAAATTAATGTAAATAGTTTATAATCATTATTTAGTAGTGATATAGGTCTATAATTTTGGCAGAGTGATGTATCTTGACCTTTAGGAATTAATACAATGTTAGCTTCCATCCACGATTTAGGTATTAGTCTTCCGGTCAGAATCAAATTTGCCAATTCTTTAAATGGGGGGATAATTTGGTCGATAAAACATTTGTAATATCCTGCTGTAAATCCGTCTGGTCCTGGAGCTTTTCCTGATTTCAATTTTTTAATTGCGTCTACAATTTCTTGCGTTGATATAGCCCCGTTAAGAATTAGTTTCTGGTTGGGAGTCAATTTAATAATCTTATGTTTCATCAAATATTCATCTATTTTCTCTGGTGCAATTTCTTGTTTTTCATATAATTTAGAGAAATAGTTTTGGAATGCTTTTTGAATTTTTGCGTTATCAACCAGATCTTTATTGTTTTCTCGAATCTTAGTGATTATTTTTTTCTCTCTATCCTTTCTTAATTTATAGGCCAGCCACCTGCCTGTCTTATTTGCATATTCAAAAATTGGGTACTTATTTGCATATTCAAAAATTGGGTACTGAATTTATATCTGCAAATAAAAAAAATGGAGTAATAATCTATTCAAAGCCCTATCTAAATCCTAAATTAATAAAATCGGATGAAAGTCGTAGATATATGGTAATTGAAATAGAAGTACAGGGATCTAAAATGTTAGTATTGGGTATTTATGCACAAATGAAAACCAAAATAAATTCTATAAAGATCTAATGAGTGAACTTTTGTAGTTTTAATAATTTGTGAGATCAGAGTTATAGAAATATTAAGAAACAAACAAACTGAAACTTGCAGTAGAAAAATGCTGCTTTTTATTTTAAAACAAAGAAAACGAAACAAAACTCTTCAGCCTTTTTCCCAGCCGGGAGGCAATTTGCCTCTCCACTCACCAACAACATTGTAGTACAGGGAGTAAACACAATAGAAGAATTTACATTTTAAAGCTTTTACAATTACAACTTGGCAATACCTGAGTGGACAGGGCTTGGCATGTGACCATTCACCTAGGCAACATATTCCCAATTTGGGAAAGAACAAACAAGTACCTTTCTGATTGGCTAAACAAACTAGACTTGTAGGCACCGGCTATCAACATTCCTGAGGGGGGAGTTAACATGAGCTCTCCTGAAGCCCACAGAAAAAAAAACTTTTAGCAGCTTGACTTTTTAAAACTCAGCTTCCCATATTCTTTTCTGAATCATAAAATATATGCAACATGAACTATCAGCTTTTTCACATAATATTCACTGGTGTATATTAGGCGATTGGAACGGGGTGACTAGCCCAATTATAGATAGAAAATCTGAGAAGCAAATTAAAAACAATCAAGGGAAATTACCCCAATCCTTTTTTTAACCTAATAGACAATTTAACACTTGTAGATGCTTAGAGGAACAAAAATGGAAAAGCAAAAGATTTCACTTTTTATTCGGACAGATTGAAGTCATTTTTGAGAATCAGTATGATCTGGATTTCACTAAACTTAGCCAATAAAATTATAAATGTTAATATCCTGCCCAAAACTTTTTCAGACTACAACCCAGTTAATATTTCATTAAAATTAAATAAAAAAAGCTACAAATGGAAACTAAATGAAGATATTTTTAAAAAAAGAATTGGTAAAAGACTGTAAAGAAAAATTAAAAGAGTTCTTTTAAATAAATTTAAATAATGAAGTTGATGCCAGTACTGTTTGGGACACTAGTAAAGCATACATGAGAGGATATTTTATGTATTTAAACAGAAAAATGAAAAAAACAAATCAACAGAAATTACAATCAATTCTGGAACAAATTAAAATAAAGGAAAAAGAATTACAAGAAAACCCTTCAGAACTTAAAATAAACCACTAAATTAAAATATTACAACAACAAGTAAATATGATTACACTTAAAGAAATTGAGATTAAATTGAGATACCTCTGCAATGCCTGCAGAGCTCTTTACGAAACCGCGTTGCGAATTCTGGTACGGAGCTGCACCAGAATTCAGCCTACCGCCATCTTCACCGGAACCGGAACCTCCAATCCGCAGATTGAACAAAGAAGAGAAAGTTTTACATTCCTCAAAAATCACTTTAATAAAAAACAATAAAAAACCCAAAATTCTTTAAATCTCAGTTTAACAAATTATATATAAAAGCCAATTTACCAAGTTAATAATTTTCGAAAATAATGAGAGTCGCCAAGAGATTCTGCATTTCTTTGTTGTAGAAAGCCTCTCTTTGGTAAAATTCAAACAAAAAAAATTAGTGCTATAGAAATGGGGTAGGCAGCTTTAAGGTCCGTTTTGGCTTCAGAGCGGCTTGGGAAGAAGATGAAGGTGCCAGTTGATGGTGAAATGATGTTTTGCGATCTTCTGGCTATGACCAGCTGTCTGGAGAACAGATGGGGTGATTCCTGGGGTTCTTCTTAATCCGGAGAACGCTTCTGGGCTCCAAGGAAGCCTGCCTGAGCCCCAGAAAAAAAGCCACTCTGACAGACAGCGGAAAAAACCAGCTCAAGCCACCATTGGTCCCCACTGGAAGTCCTGAGAAATGTTTTTCACTGTATGGATACACACGTGTTGATAGATGCTTGGAGACCAAGAAACCTAGAAGAGACAACCCGTTCTCAGCAAATAAATATGAATGAATGAATGAATGAATGAATAAATAAATAAATAACTTTATGGCAGTCATTAACTAGCACAACTGTTCTCAACAAGACATCAGATGTATTCAAGAAATGATGTCTGTTTGGTCTCCAAGGCGCTCACACATTCCATCAGGAAAGTGAAGACATATGCAGATCATAATCCAATTTTATTATCATGGTTCCAAGGAGAAAAATTGCCTTTTAAAAGGAGGATGAATGGCATGTTGTTACTCCAAGAAGGCATATTACAAAAATGTAAAGAGAGCAGCCATCTTCATTAGGATCCCAGCCTTCTATGTGGAAAATGACTGGCTGTCCTATTCATTATGCTCTTTATCTGTTGAATTTCTACCGTGCTTTTCTCCATCAAGGCAGCTTACAGTGATTAAAGCATCACAAAATCTAAACTAAAACACCATTGATACAGTTGAAATCAGAATTATAATTAAATGCTGGAGTAATTGCCAGACAATATTGGAATAAGATTGCCATGTCACTTTTGATACGGTGTTTGGAAGCACTAAACTGGTGCTGATTTAGAAAGGCTATGGGGACATTTCCCCCCCCCCCCCCCCTGTTTTGGGATGAGTGTCCTGACAGCAGCTGTTTGCAAAGGCCGTGCAGGCATATGAGCTCCAAGAAGTTTCTCTTCTCAGCCAAAGTTTCTGCCACCAGCTTGCTGCAGAACAGGGCGTTCATCCCCCGCCCTTTCACATGTGCTTCAAAGCTTCCAAGAAATTAGACAAGGTGAGAGCCAAGCCACGCCTTGGACAGCTGTCCAATAAAGCAGAAAAGAGTGCGATTCAAAGTGGCATCGGATTCTCTGCAGAGAAACAGCTGCTTGATGATTCTTAGCATTTAATTTCTTGTGTGGTGGGAACAAATATGCAAGGTAAGAGCTTTTTAAAATCCTGAAAAGCGTGGCAGGGTCTGAGAGATGTTTCCAACACAGTTAATTCTGAAGAGGGCATCCATAAAACACTTTCCTCAGAGTTTCTAAATCTGTGCCGTGTTAGTCCACCCTACTTCCTGACCCACCTAACCCTTGACACCTACCTCTGACTTGGTGTGAAGCTGAGGGGCAAATCGGTGATTAACGCAAGCACACATAATAAAGGTCTGTCAGACACTTTTTTAAAAAGGAAAACAGTTCCAATATATGAAACTTTTCTGTGTAGAAGTGCTAAGAGGAGGACTTGTATAACCCTTTAACTGCTGAATGTTTTTCCACACCCAGTCACCTATGGAGTTATTTTTCCTATCTCCCCATATATCAGCCTGATTATATCAGCCCGCCCCATTAGATCCGGCAGAGAGGGCATGCTGCGGATGCCATCTGCCAGGGACCTACATTTGGTGGGTCACAGGCAGTGGACCTTCTCTGCTGTGGCACCCGCCTTACGGAACATTCTCTCCCCCCCCCCCCAACCGACATTAGGTTAGCTCCATCCCTTTTGATATTCCGGAAGTCCCTCAAGACCTGGCTATGTCACCAGGCCTGGGTGTCCCAGGGAACTGGAGGTATGTCTAGATGGCTCCACTATTGAGGTGGATGTACTCATTCTCTCTCTGCCTGGAGTTTGTATATATATTAGTTTTAATTAATCTGTTTTTTAATGTTGACTTTTTATATTTTTAATTGCTTGTTTTTACGTATATATGTATTGTTTTTATTTGATTATTGTACACCGTCCAGAGTCACTTCTCATGAGATGGGTGGCTATATAAATTTGATCGATCGATCGATCGATCAATCAATCAATAAGATTGCAAATAATTGGTTTGCAAAAGCAAATGTATACTTGAAACTACACAGGCGTAAATGAAGAGGGGTGCAATCTGGCCATTAGGAAAGGGTTAAGTACTTTTTTCTTCCACTTAAAATAGCCTTTAAAAATTTCTTTCTCCCTTTTTAAAAGAGCCATTATTTTAAAGAAAGATGTTTTCTTGCCAAAATAATCTGATATGAATCTCATTTAGGTATGATAGGAGTCTCAGGACAATTTTTTTTTTGGGTCATTGGAAGCAATAAAACAATATCTGGTAACCTCTTCTGGTCCCTCTCCACAGTCAGATTCTTCCTTTGTTCTTCCTGTCTACATCTGCTTGGCCTCCTCATAGAAATAAAGGCAGGGGACTCTGCAGGGTGGAGGGCAGTGGTAAAAAAAAAGTCAAGCTGGCATCCATAATTGCGTGATTGAGGCCTTGCCCTTTTTTCACATGTGTCTTTCCTCCAAATGTTCAAGGCTGCACAGATACCACTTCTTTCTCTATTTTTTTCTCTGTAGCAACAACCTCAAGAAGTAGATTGTTGTGATAGTCCTTGGCCCAAAGTCACCAGCAAGCTTCTATAGCTGAAAGTAGACTTGAATCTATAAATTTTTGGCCCTAATCCGGCACTGATTAAAGCTTAAGGGGCATGCCTGTATGTTCTCTGCAAAGTCCCTAAACAGGTGGTTCTATCCCATTCATAGAACACTTTTCCATGACAAACACCTGCATGTTGACTAATGATAGAACCATACTTGTACTTGGGTTGTAGTGATGACAACTATTCTATTCTACATCATTCTTTCCAGTGAAAGAATATGATATCCCTACCTTTGCATAATTGTCCTCTGGAACCTTGGACCATTGCATATGGATCTTGATCTTTAGCCTTGACTTGGCCACTGTTACCTGCTCCTGTCTGGTTGATGCCCTGCTTCCCTCTGACCTTCTTTGTGTTTGTTACTGCTTGGATGCTGACCAAGAATGGATTCAGAAGGGATTACTTATAAAAACATACCCTTGAATGTATTTTGCCTGATGGGAAATTCATAGGAATGGGACACTTAGGCAGAAGCCAATCATTGTGGGAGAAAATGGAATGATCAAATTAGTTTGGCTCAGAAGATTTACTGGACTCAAAAAGAAACAGCGACCCATGGCGATATGCCCAATTCAACCTTCTGAAAGTCTGCAGAAACCACAATGCTACCAAATTTAAGTTACATAAGTAAAATATTTTCAAGGAAGTTCTGCAGGTTACGTTCAGTTCAAAAGAGGAAATTTCTAAAACTATGTGTTGACACACAAACAGAAATATAAAATGTCCCCTAGTTACCTCATACGGTAGTAGAAGTTCAGCTAGAATGTATATCTATATGTATATAATATATATATAATGTATATAATGTATGCTTATTAGGTGATGATCCAAGATGGCGTCCGCGAACAGACGCCGACCGCTGCTGCTCTGAAGAGGGAGAAACTGTTGGCGTTTCTGACCCTCATCTCAGCCCCCACCGGTTAGTCGAGTTGGAGGGGATTCTAGGGACCCCGACCATTGTATTAAGCTGGGTCGGAGTCGGATAGAACCCCCGAATGGAGTGGTGGAGTGCGGCGAGATCACGGCAGACTGCAAGGAACCTGGGACTCTGGAGGACGAGCGACGAACGGCGCGACAGACCCCGGCAGACCCCGGACGTTCCCGTCGACGACGCGGGGGCCCTGGTGACACGGCCCTCAGTGCTGGACGGTGGTCGTCCGAACGCCCCTTACCCTGCTATTCTTTTAACTGGCGGTGGATGTAGCTCGAATCGGGGCGGTGCGTGCAGACGAGGTGTGGCGGAGTGGTCTGAAGAAACAGCTGAGCAGCACGTTGGCTCAGTAATAGACCAGCCTGACGCCCAGCAGCCTTGGGGAGTGGAGTTGGAGCTGGCTTTACCAATCTCCCTGCTGGCTTTGACTGCAAGGACTGATCTGGTGGTGTGGTGGATTCCAGCAGTGTGGCGGACTCTGTTGCGACGGGCCGGTTCTGGCAGTCCAGTGAACTTTGGGGACATTTAGACTCTGGTCACGTGGCTGGTGTGAGCGATCGGACGAACCCAGGACTGCAGCTTCGAGTCAGAGCGAGTGGCTTTGTTTTGGACCACTCAAAGAATAACATCAATGGTCCCTCGTTTTCTGACTATGCTGCAGACTTTGATTATCATCTAGATTTCCCCCCGTCTATTAGAGGTGGCAGAGGTTTGGGTCCCCTTGTTGTGAGAGTGGTATTCCCCTGGGTGTGGGAGAGCCAGGGGGAGGCCAGAACTGAATGATAGTATACAAGAGTGCCCACCCCTGAGTGAGAGACAGGTGGTGGGCAGGAGTGGATGTGGCCCCTCTGACCTGTGAGAGAGGTTGAGGAGGGGGCATAAAGAGTGTGGAGTGAGTGGTTCGGGGGTGGTTGGGTTCTCACAGCGCCGAAAGCTAACCGCTGGTGCGCTGGTGGGCCTACTGCCTCCTGAGAGTGACTGGGTACGGGAGGATGTGTGCATGGGAGAGGGGACCCTTGTTTCAATCTGGGGTTTTCGGAGGTCCGGTGGTGGAGGCAACCGGGCCTGAAAACTCTGGGGGCTATGGGGCGGGTGGTTCTATTGAGGTGGTGACGGGTCGGGGATGTTATGGCGGGAGCCGGAGGGCAGGCCATCGTTGGGGAAGATGCCCCCGGTGTTTATTACCGGTGGCGTGTTCCGGCCCTCCAGGTTCAAACCTAGGCCCTGGTCAACAGATCCTCGAGGGCCCTGGATTCCGGCTATTGTTGCTTAACGCCAGGTCGGTTAATAACAAGGGCCCCCTCATATGTGATTTGATCACGGAGGAGGGGGCCGACCTGGCGTGTATTACCGAAACCTGGCTGGGCGTAGGAGGAGGGGTTGCCCTCTCGGAGATCTGCCCGGCCGGGTTTCAAGTATGGCACCAGCCGAGACTTCGGGGTAGGGGAGGAGGGGTGGCAGTTGTTATCAGAGAGTCGATGGTAGCCTTCAGGGGCGCTGCTCCACAAGTAACCGGATGTGAGACCCTGTTTTTCAAGTTGGGTTCCCGAGAGCAGTTGGGAGTGTTGCTGCTGTACCAGCCTCCCTGCTGCGTAGCAACCTCCCTGCCTGAGCTGCTGGAGGCCGTCTCGGGGTTGGCGGTGGAGTTCCCCAGGCTTATGGTTCTGGGGGACTTCAATCTGCCGTCTCTGGGACGGGCCTCGGAGGCGGCTCGGGAGTTCATGGCCACCATGGCAGCCATGGGCCTGACTCAGATTATTCGGGACCCGACTCGAGACAGTGGCCTCACTCCGGACTTGGTGTTCTTGTCGGAGCAATGGCAAGGTGATCTGGGGGGTGAGTTACATCTTTCCCCATTGTCATGGTCAGATCATGCCCTGGTGGCCCTGAGATTCTCATATGCTGCCCCACTCCGCAGGGAGGCTGGACCTATTTGATTGGTCCGCCCCCGGCGACTAATGGACCCGATAGGGTTTCAGAGGGAGCTGGGGGTTATACCCGAGGATCTTTTGCACGGTCCAGCGGAGGTCCTGGCCGCAGCCTGGAATAAGGAAGCGGCCGGGGCTTTGGACAGGATCGCGCCTGTGCGGCCTCTCTTGCCCCATTTGACCCGATATTCCCCGTGGTTCACGGAGGGATTGAGGGTTTTGAAAAGGGTTAAGAGACGTCTAGAGCGCCGCTGGAGGAAGACAAAGACCGAATCTGACCGAACACTAGCTAGAGCCGCGGTTAAGGCCTACCTGGTGGCGGTAAGAGTGGCGAAACGGCAATATTTCTCCACTCTTATTGCATCTGCAGAATGCCGCCCGTCGGCCCTGTTTAGGATTACTCGATCTCTCCTGGGTAAGGTGGGCCCAATGACCCACCTTCAGGGCCGTGCGGAGGAATTTTCGGAGCATCTGGCGGATAAAATCGCTCGGATTCGTTCTAAGCTGGACTCCAAGCGTGGTGCATGGTCTGGGGAGATGCCAAGGGAACGTCTATGCCCGGTTATCTGGGAACAGTTTGATCCTGTTGAGCCCAAGGAAGTGGACAGGATCCTCCAGACTGTAAGGGCCACTACGTGTCATCTTGACCCATGCCCTTCCTGGCTAGTGAAAGCAGCCAGTGAAGTGACATGTGGCTGGGTCCATGCGATGGTTGCTACATCCTTGGGAGAGGGAGTGTTTCCGGCTGCTTTTAAAGAGGCGCTGGTGCACTCCCTCCTCAAGAAGCCATCACTGGACCCTACAGTGTTGGACAATTTTCGTCCCGTCTCCCACCTTCCCTTTTTAGGGAAGGTGGTTGAGAAAGTCGTGGCATTACAGCTCCAGAGGATTCTGGATGATACGGATTATCTGGACCCCTTCCAGTCAGGATTCAGGCCGGGATATGGGGTAGAGACTGCATTGGTCGCACTTACAGATGATCTCTGGCGAGAGCGGGATGGAGGCAGTGCATCCATCCTGGCTCGACCTCTCAGCGGCTTTCGATACCATCGACCATGGTATCCTTTTGGGGCGGCTCGGAGAGTTGGGGTTGGGCGGCGTAGTCTTGCGCTGGTTCGCCTCCTTCCTCCGAGACCGGTCCCAATCGGTGGTGATAGGAGATGAGAGGTCCGACCCTCGGCCCCTACTTTGTGGGGTGCCGCAGGGCTCGGTTCTCTCCCCTCTCCTATTTAATATCTACATGAAACCGCTGGGTGAGATCATCCGCCAACACGGGATGAGGTATCATCAGTATGCTGATGATACTCAACTATATATCTCCATCCCGGGTGAGTTAAGTGATGCAGTTTCTGCCCTTTCTCAGTGCCTGGAGGCTGTGGGGGTCTGGATGGGGAACAACAGGCTTCAGCTGAACCCTGGCAAGACGGAGTGGCTGTGGATTGATGGCGCCTCGGGATCCAAGGAGTTGTCATCTTTAGATCTGGACGGGGTGGCACTACCCCGTTCAGACTCAGTGCGGAATCTGGGGGTCCTTCTGGACTCACGACTCCTGCTTGAAGAGCAGGTGGCAGTCGTGGCCAGAAGGGCTTTTGTGCAACTTCGAGTTGTACGCCAGCTTCGCCCTTTCCTGGACCGAGATGCCCTCCGTACAGTCACTCATGCCCTGGTCATCTCCCATATAGACTATTGCAATGCACTCTACATGGGGCTACCCTTGAAGAATATCCGGAAGCTTCAGCTGGCCCAGAATGCGGCTGCGCGCGCAGTTATGTGTGCCCCAAGATCGGCACATGTGACACCTCTGCTGCGTGAACTGCACTGGTTACCAGTTTGCTTCCGGGTCCAATTCAAGGTGTTGGTTGTTACCTTTAAAGCCCTACATGGCATGGGACCAGGTTACCTTAGAGACCGCCTCATCCCCAGAGTATCGATCCGCCCCACCCGGTCATGCGGTTACCAAGTTTGTTAATTTAGTTAAAGTGATTAAAATAAAAAGGGCAGGGGAAAGTTCTAAAGTATTTTTTTTTTACCAGACTTGGGGAATGGATACTGAAGTGGCAAATTCAGTTCAGTTTATGCAAATGTAGTGATTCACATTCAGGGAAAAACCCCAACTTCACAATTGATTAGTGGAATGAATCTGTAAAGATCTTGGGGTTTAGGTGGCCAGCTGGATTTTAAGGTTTACCCAGTGTGCGGCTGTTGTGAAAAAAGTAAAAGTATGTTAGAGATTAGTTGGAAAGGAATTGAAATGGCTGAAACGTTCGTGTGCCACACTTGGAATATGAAGTACAATCTTGGTCAGGGAAAAAATAAAAGAGCAATCAAGCAGCTGGATCAATTTCTCTCGGAAAGGAAAAAAAGCAACAACATTTGAGCTTAGAAAAAAGAAGAGGTACTAATCGAAGAGGTACTAGAGAAGGTGATAATGATGCAAAACATGGAGTTTCCCCCCTTTTCTTATATTTGAATGTGGTATTTGAATGAAACAAATTTAAGTAGTGCTGAGAGATTTAGTACAGATAAAAGGAAATCATTCCTTTTAAGGAAGGGAAAGTTAATCAGTGGAATTCCCTCCACAAGGTAAAGATAACTTGAAATAAGGATTAGACAAAATCATACACAATAACTTGTCAACAGTTACAATACTAGGATGCTCATCTCCTACCAGTGGCTTTGCAGAGCTATCTGGTTACTGTGAGATCAAAATATGCAGAGAGGGCATGTTACGGACCCCGTCCATGAGAGATTGTTGATTGGCGGGGTCCAGAAAGCGGGCCTTCTCTGCCGTGGCCCCCGCCCTGTGGAACACTCTTCTCCCAGAGGTGAGGCAAGCCCCCTCTCTCCTGGCCTTCCGGAAAGGGGTAAAGACCTGGCTCTGCCATCTCATTTGGGGCGGGAAGGGGGGGTAGTCAATCCTGGGGGTGGCTAGCGCCTTAAAGTGGTTCCCCTGTATTAATGAATTTAGATTAGAACTTTTAATATTCCCATCTTGGATGCTATTTTTATATTTTATATTTATATTTTTATGTAAGATATTTTGTTTTTATGTATTTTAATCCTTTTTAGCTTTATTGTAAACTGCCCAGAGTCCCTCTTTTGACGGAGATGGGTGGTGACGAAATTTGATAAACAAACAAACAAATAAATAAATAAAAATATCCTTATATCCTGCTTATTCACTGGAGATCTTAATGCTGACAGCCAATGCAACTTAACTTCTGGAGTGGGAAAAAGGTGGCTAATGTGTTTTTTTAAATTAAAAGCTCACATGCCAAAACTGTCTACCTGAGGTAGTGAAAATTGTGAAACTATAAAAATCCCAGACACGATAAGAGAAAAGAAGTGAAACACACTGCCAAATTCCTTGACTAATAACCATCTATTTAATTGCAGCTCAGAGTGGTGGTGAAGAGTATAAATACAAATTGGAGATATACTGTAGTTATTATCACCTGAATAGAAATTTCTCAAAGTGGGTGATTCTTCTGGGTGTGATCACTAGGAAGGCTACATTCAGGAGATAAGCTTTATTTCTCCTGTCCACTTCTTGAGGTCCTTCTTAAGCTTACTCAGTATCCCCTCTAGGCCCTGCCATGGTATTTTATTATAAGGAATATTATAGCAGCCTAGAGACTAAAGCCAAACATTTATCTGTAAGAGCTACAGCAAAAGAGATTTGAATACGTAAACGAAAGAAAATCACAGATACATCATACATGGAATGGGTTCATGCTCTGCTAAGCCATGCTTTATTTAACCATAACTGATTAAATATATTACAACTGGCTGGATTCATACAGCATCCTAAGCAAAACACCAACAAACCACATCATAATTGACCATAATGTGTGAGTCCAAATGCATGTGTAGGCATGCACACATCAAAGCTACTCACCAAGAGAAAGGCGTGGGACAGTATTTCCGCCCCCTCCCCATGTGGTTTCTGAAAGCAGATACGCAGAGCTGTACAATCTATAGAAACATCCTAAAGGAAATTCAGTGTTCATCTTCAAAGAACACTTCAGGACAAAGAAATCTTATGTTGGGAACAGCGAAGCTTGGATGCCAAGCATACAGTGCCACTTACTAATTTAGTTTCAAAGAATGTTGGCCTTTTTCATGTAGTCTTTCCAGCTCTGGGTATTTATTAATACAATGGCAGGAAAGGAGATAACTGCATATCAGATGGCAAAGTATTTGTCAAGATTGCTACTTAGCTAGGCTCTTATCTGTCGATTGCTTAATCATGCTAGTGGGAGGGTTCGTAGGACTGAAAGATTGCAGCACAGTGACAAAATTCCTTGGGCAGGTTACCTAGAATATGACTGCTTCAACTTCTTTGCATTTTATCAAATTTTAATTGAAAGGTAACTTCTAGGCTATCAAAATATCTCCAAACAAGTATTTCTCCATCACAGTCAGACATTAAAATTGGAAGAATACATTTAGAAATGTTTTAGAAAACAAGCAAGGAGGAGGCTAGTTTAATATCAAGCTTTATTTGAATAACAACAGCATATAAGAACAATCCAGATAAATATACCTAAGATATTTACACTGTCTACTTCAAGAAAATGCACTCACTTCCTCCATCCCATTCCACTGGTGCTCATCACCCAGTTTAGTTAGTTGAGAGGAAGTACTTTGTTCAGTGAAATCCTCTGTATCCATGATAGAAGCATTGTACCCATTAATGGCTTCAAGCTTGAAGTGAAGAGCATTTCTTTGGCTACATTTTGCTGGACTAATCAGAACCACTGATGGATTGTTTTATACAGTACAACCATTTTGTAGTGTAGTGTAATGCTGTAGAGCAGTGCTTTGGGTGTAGTGTCATGCTTTAGAGCAATGTTTTTCAACCTTGGCAACTTTTAGATGTGTGGACTTCAACTCCCAGAATTCCCCAGCCAGCATGCTGAGTTGAAGTCCACACAACTTAAAGTTGCCAAGGTTGAC
Source organism: Charina bottae (assembly GCA_023362775.1). Taxonomy (NCBI): domain Eukaryota; kingdom Metazoa; phylum Chordata; class Lepidosauria; order Squamata; family Charinaidae; genus Charina; species Charina bottae. Next base: position 6,003,344 of record JALMGJ010000022.1, read on the forward strand.
TATGAAGGTTCTCAGTCATCCAGGTGGAATTGTCTGTAGCTTGAATCATGTCAACTGGATTTCTATTTTCTTAGTGGAAACGTTTCGCTCCTTATCCAAGGAGCTTCTTCAGTCTGAGCAAAGTTGGTAAGGGAATCCTAAATATGTTCCTAGGTAGCTGTGTGACCTTACACCTGGGGCTAGGTCATGGTTATATTGAGATGTAATTTTTAAGTCCTTTTATCATCTAATGGAGGGTCGTTAAAATCACCATGCTGCTGTTTAGCTTCTGAAATGGTCTTAATCTTCCTAGGCACAGAAGACAACACGGGGAGGAAGATGGGGGAGAGTTTGTGCCTGAGGCCCCCACCTCTATTCAAGGAAGGATTTTCCAAGTTGGCATAAATGGATTCCTTGACCCCTCTCTCAAACCACCTATCTTCTCTGTCTAAAATGTGAACATTAATGTCCTCAAATGAGTGTCCTTTTTCTTTTAGATGAAGATAAACTGCTGACTCTGGTCCTGTGGTGTTATTTCTCCTGTGTTGGGCCATCCTCCTGTACATAGGTTGTTTGGTTTCTCCAATGTAGAGTTCAGAGCACTCCTCACTGCACTGGATTGCATAAACTACATTGCTTTTCTTATGTTTTGGAGTTTGATCTTTGGGGTGTACAAGCCTCTGTCTCAGTGTGTTGGTGGGTTTGAAATATACAGGTATGTGGTGTTTGCCAAATATCCGTTTTATCTTTTCAGACACGCCAGCCATGTAGGGAATGACCAGGTTCTTTCGTTTACTCTGAGTCTCAGCCCTATCTGTCGCTGTTTTAGGTCTGGTAGATTTAGATTTGGTGAAGGCCCAATTTGGATATCCACAGGCCTTCAGGGCTGTTCTCAGGTGCTGATTTTCATTCTTTTTGGAATCCATGGAGGTGGGGATGGTTTCTGCTCTGTGTGACAATGTCCTGATGACTCCTAGTTTGTGCTGCAGTGGATGGTGGGAGTCAAACATCAGATATTGATCTGTGTGTGTGGGTTTCCTGTAGATCCCTATTTCTAGCTTGCCACCGGTCCCAATGAGGACTTCACAGTCTAGGAATGCCAGTCTGTTGTCCTTGGTGTCTTCTCTGGTGAAGCTAATGTTGGCATCTATAGTGTTTATATGGTCCGTGAAGGCCTGTACTTCCTGGGCCTTGATTTTGACCCAGGTGTCATCCACATACCTAAACCAGTGGGTGGGCACCGTTCCCTGGAATGTGTTGAGTGCTTTCTTCTCCACTTCTTCCATGTATAAATTGGCCACAATGGGTGACACAGGAGAACCCATGGCACAGCCGTGTTTTTGTCTGTAAAAGTCACCTCTGTATGTGAAATAAGTGGTGTTAAGACACAGGTCCAGAAGATGGCAGATCTGGTTTGGGTTGAGATGGCTTCTCCTTTCCAGGGTGCTGTCCTCTTCTAGTCTCTTCCTGACAGCGGATAGAGCATGAGTGGTGGGGATGCTGGTGAAAAGGGAGGACACATCAAAGGAGACCATAGTTTCATCTGTATCCAGTTTCAGGATCTTTGCTTTGGAAACAAATTCTTCCGAATTATGGATGTGGTGTTCAGAGTGTCCAACTAGAGGTGCTAGTATGGTAGAGAGGTGTTTGGCAATGTTGTATGTTACCGAATTGATGCTGCTGACTATGGGTTGGAGCGGTGTTCCTTCCTTGTGGATCTTAGGAAGTCCGTAGATGCAGGGGATGGCTTCTCCAGGATACAGACGGTGGTAGGTAATCCTATCGATGGAGCCATCATGTTCCAATTGTTTCAAACTGTCTATTGCCTTTTTCTTGTAATTGTTGGTGGGGTCTCTTTTCAGTTTTTCATATGTATGATGATCCTCCAAAAGTGAGGTAATTTTATTGTGGTAGTCTGCAGTGTTTAGAACCACTGTACATCTTCCTTTGTCAGCAGGTAAAAACACTGCTTTAGAGCACAATCTGGTGTCTCTGTGTTCAGTAAGTCTTACTCTTAGAAAAGGTGTTTCCAGAAGGCACTCTTGTCCTGCAATCATTCTGCAGGATGGGAATCCATCATCATCATCATCATCATCATCATCATCATCATCATCATCTATTTTCCCACAGTATCTTCTGTCTTTTCCACCAAAAAGCTGTTAATCATACTGATTTTTGATTTATAGTACTGGGAGCCTTTTGGCCCTGGTTCAAATCTTCCTTCAATTATGATGTCCCTAATTGTCTCTAATTGTAATAAGGGGTGCAATGGCTCAGTGGTTAAGACGCCAGGCTTGTCGATCGGAAGGTCGGCGGTTTGAGACCCGAGCGCCGTGTGACGGAGTGAACTCCCGCACTCGCCCCAGCTCTTGCCAACCTAGCAATTTGAAAGCATGCAAATGCAAGTAGATAAATAGGTACCACTTTGGTGGGATGGTAACAGTGTTCCGTGCGCATCATGCCGGCCACATGACTGCGGAAGCGTCTTCGGACAGCGCTGGCTCTTCAGCTAAGAAACGGAGATGAGCACCGGCCCCTAGAGTCGGACATGACTGTGCAGGGGAAAACCTTTACCTAATTGTTCTTAGGCACGCTATTATCTCTCATCCTTGTGATCCCAATTTAAAACATGAACAGTGGACAGGGAGAGCGACGGAAGACAGGGCAAGATTTTGTGCTCCTTTATAGGCTGTTGGAAGATTGCCAGGATGATATGCTGTATGGACTTGAGCTCTTGGGAAAAGTGGTCTATAAAAAAAAATTAACGCATCATTTTAAAAAAAAATAGAATACTTAATCCCAGCAGCAGAACCTTTATGTCAGACTAATGCTGGAACAGCTTTCTACAATTTGGATGGAATACAACTCCCATCATTCAAGTACAGCCATTGGCTGTGCAGGCTGGGAATGATGGGGACCACAGTCTAACTCATCCAAAGGCTACCAGACTGGCTAAGGCTGCACACTAGGAAATGTCATGTTTTGCACAATTTATGATGATGATTACCGTATTGGAATGCCAAGTTGAGGGCTTTTTCTCTTTCACCCAGACATGTTTCCTCTAAAATTTAATCGGAAGTTGCCCTATGTTAAACTTCTTCACATAAAAGAGACAGGGCACCATTGTCATGTGATACTGGCAGCTGGGCGTACTTTCAGGCCTCATACCCTGCTGGCCTTTCGGAAGGCTCTCAAGGCATGGGTTTGTCATTGTGCCTGGGGATTCAGTGGTGGCATGGAGCCTGTTAGCTGGTTTATCAGTAGTCATTGTATGGATTGTACTCTCCCACAAATTACACTTTAACTGTTTTAATCGGTTTTTAATGGTTTTCATTTTGGTTGTTTATCTGTAACCATTTATTGTTTTCTGTTTTCAAGTGTGTGAGCCACCCAGAGTCATGTATGGGCCAATTTTCTCCCATATTGCACCTCCGAGGTCTGTTGAGAGTGTAACTCTCAGAATCTTTCAATGCGTTGTTGTCCCAGGTTGAGGGAGGCTGGAACGGAGGCATGTAAGTGCCTTCCTTACACAATTGTCATTCCACAAGGAATGCACCATTAGGTGCATACACACGGTTATCTTTATGCAGCCAGCACTGTGGAATATTTCCTCCCAGGCAGAGATCCCATATAATGCTCTGATAGAGCAGTTGCCTAATTTGGTGATTGCTAAGGGCTAGGTTGGGGACAGATCATCCTGGAGAGGTCTGTCTTTGTGATCGCTAAGAATTGACACTGACTTGATGGCACATAATCAATATTTGGTTAGCATTTTTAGATTTTGGCTTCATCTACTGATTGCTTGAAATAAGATGCACGATGCCTTTCCACGAGATTTTAATAATCTGAAAAGGTCCTTGCATTCAAAGTATACACTGAGACACACTGAAATCTTATATATAAAATTATAGATATACACACCTACCTACCTACCTACCTAAGAGTAAGTGTCCAGCAAGTGAAATAAATAAAACAACCAAATGGTCAGAAACAGTACCTGAAGACTTAGTATGGCTTAGCTCTCTTTCCAGGGTTCCAGTGACGGAGAGGCAGGGAAACCAAAATTTACCTTGGTAATTTGAACCCAGAAAGAGTAAAAGAGATTGCTGTTATTCCTGAAAACAAGGTGGCAGAAGCCATCCTACCCCTCATGCCCAAACCCAACACACACACTCAAGCATGGCTATCATCCAGATCCTATTAGTCTCAGATTCTTTCCCCTGCTCACCTCTCTTTGTCAGGGCAGTGTTCCCACCCCAGCCCTCAAAAAGAATAGGGGTGCCTTTTCAGACAGGTCTCCTTTTTATGGACTGGTGACACCAAGACCTTTCACTTCTGTGGGGGTGAGTAGGCTTTGATGACATGCCATTTCTCCTAAGGTTCCTGTTTAGGGAAACTCTCACATTTATTTCTTGCAACCCTTGTTTTTGTTATATCTTGATGTTATTTTGTGTTTTAATTTTTTCACTATTTACTTGTGATTGATTGTATCATGGACATTTTATTGTAACTTATTGATGCCCACCAAGAGTTGAGTGATTGTGGTGGGCTCAAATCAGTCAACAAACAAATAAAACATTCTGCCATTCTTGGGAGCATTTGTGATCCAATTTACAAAGCAGCCACAGATGTAATTGAACTTTCTAGACAACTTGAATGGCTTTTGCTTATTTATTTTTAAATCAAAATATTTAAAGTAGTCAGCAAAACATCTTGTTGCACAATAATGTATGTCATTTAAATGCAAGTTTGAGTACAACCTTAAATATGTGAATAGAAATAGAGATGGGATGGGACATATTTGGGAAGAAACAACACAAAACTGTCATGGCTTAGAAATAGGCTGTTCTGTATATCCCTTGCTTGTAGGAACCATCATGACTTGTAGCTTTATCAAATCAAAATCTTTATTTCAGTCATTGACCAGCATAGTTTTAAACAATAAACCCAACAATTTGATTAGAACAAAATAGCTAAAATCAGAAACACTGGGCTTGAATATGAGTTCAGTGAAATAACAGAGTAAGACAAAATTTTCATTTCCTCTAGTGTTACAGTGTGATAACCCTCAGTGTCAGAATTCCCAACAAAGAAATCCCTCAGGCAGTTACTCTAAAGCAGGGCTTTCCAAAGTGCCGCCGCTGGCGACACACCAGCGGCGGCGGCGGTGTGCGTGTGCACGGCGGCGGCGCGGGTGTGTGTGTGGCGGCGCGCATGCATGGCGGCGTGCGCGCGCACAGCGGCGGCGCAGGGGTGTGCGGCGGCGGTGGCAGCCTCTGCTAAAACGTGGAAGTACTGATCCTGCGCTGCTGCTGCTGCCGCTGTGCACGCGCGCGCCGCCGCTTCCGGGTGGTGTGGCGACACACCATGCTGTGTGTGGCGACACACTTTTGTGTCACGACACACAGTTTGGAAAGCTCTGCTCTAAAGGATCCATTTATTCAGGATTAGTACACTTCAGGGCAGCAGAAGCCTCGAATAACGGTTTTCACACCAAAAAGAGCCTTATCAGAGAAGCGGCAAAGAGACCCATGAAAGTCCAGCCATAACAAACCAATTCCCACTGTAAGAATCCCTCCCCCCTACGGAATGTCCTTCAGGGAGCAGGTGTTTATTAGTTCTCTCAAAGCGATGCAGAAAGGCGAAGTCTCTGAAGCCAAGTATAGCAGACCAGCAACCTACACGTGTATAAAAGGCAGAAACATGGCAGACGAATATGGGAGGCTGACATTCTGCCCTCCTAGAAAAAAGGCAAGGCACGCTGAAAGGGAAACAACAAAAGACAGTTAGTGAGGTTTATCAGGATATTGGTTGTGAAAGGCACGAGTGAGAGCAGGAGCACAAACATGTTTGCTGGAAACCCATTCAGCATCAGACTTAGGGAAGTGCTTCCATTGGACCAGGTATTGGAGTCCTCCACGAAATTTACGAGAGTCAAGGATAGAGTGTACTTCGAAATGTTGATCACCATCAATAATGAGAGATGGAGGGGGTGGTGGTGGTGATGGATACCAGGTGGAGGAAGGCATGTAAGGTTTAAGCAGACTGCAATGAAACACAGGGTGAATGCGTTGTAAATTCTTTGGTAGTTGAAGTTTGACAGTAACGGGATTAATGATTTTGATGATTGGAAAGGGTCCAATAAATTTAGGAGCCAGTTTCTTTGATGGTTGGGTAGATTTAAGATGCTTAGTGGAAAGGTAAACTTGCTGTCCAACAGCAAGGTTCCATTCAGGGGAGCGTTTACTGTCAGCAAAGTGTTTGTATGTAGCTTGAGCTTCCTGCAACATTTGTAAAATTACTGGCCAATTCTTTCTAATATTTGTAATCCAAGCATCAGTTGAGAGAGGAGAATCAGGAGGTTGTGGTAATTCAGGAAATGGTAGAAATTCCTGCCCATAAACGATGTGGAAAGGTGAAAAACCAGTGCTGTGGTGCACAGAGTTATTGTAAGCCAGTTCAGCAAATGGGAGGAGATCAACCCAGTCATCTTGTTGATAAGAGATGTAGCAACGTAGATATTGCACCAGGGTGGAGTTAAGTCATTCAGAAGCTCCATCTGTCTGGGGATGAAAGGAGGAGCTTAGCGCTTGCTCCGCTCCAATGGGTTTGAGAAAAGCCCGCCAAAATTGTGATGTAAATTGTGAACCTTGGTCTGAGATAACTCGAAGGGGGGGTCCGTGGTAGTGGTAAATATGTTGTATAAAGAGGCGGGCGAGTTGTGGAGCTGATGGTATAGAGTAGGGCTTTCCAAAGTTTTCCCGTGGCGACACACCAACCGCTGTTGGTGTGTCGCCGCGGGAAAACCCGGAAGTGCCGCCGTTGCGGCAGCGCGCAAGAACCCGGAAGCGCTGCTGCCACTTTTGGTTTTTGCACACCGCCGTTGGTGTGTCGCCGCGGGAAAACCCGGAAGTGCCGCCGTTGCGGCAGCGCGCAAGAACCCGGGAGCGCTGCTGCCGCTTTTGGTTTTTGCACACCGCCGTTGGTGTGTCGCCGGGGGAAAACCCGGAAGCGCTGATGATGATCAGCACTTCTGGGTTGTGTGGCGACATACCAGCTCTGGTATAGAGGTACATGGAATAAAATACCCACCAATAAACTGGGGCATGGGCCACTCTCCATTGATTCCAGACGCCCATTTTGTGGAGGAGTTGTTGCCTGCCCTCGGGCGCCATCATTTAAGACAGGCAGTTCCAGTTTCCCGATAACTTGAAATCTTTGTGGGTTTTGCTTCTGGGTTCTGGGGCTGGTTGAGCGGGAGGGCAAGCTGAAGTGCGATGTCCTTCTCTGCCACAGCGGAAGCAAGTGGTGTCTCTTGGCTTCTGCTCGCGGGGTGGTCTCCATCTTGGGTGTTGGTCTCTGCATGGTTCTCTGCGTTCCATGGGTGCAGGCTTCGTGGGACCCTGGCAATCTGCTAGCTGATAGTGACTTTGCCATTTAACCTGTTCATTGGCTTCTTCAATTTCTCCAGCCAGGCAAATCCATCCACATAAAGTAGGTGTTTTGTCCTGAGCCAAACACCACCTTCAGAGTTTAAACCCATGGTGAAACGCTCAATTTTCAGTTCTTCGGTCCAATTTGTCATCTGGCCAGCCAAATTTTGGAATTCAGCAGCATATTCTGACACTGAGCGATTACTTTGTCTACAGCAGTGCTTTCTAAAGTGCCACCATTTGCGACACACCAACGGCGGCAGCGGTGGTGGCGCGGTGGCGCGTGCAGGGGCGGGGGCGTACACGGCGGCGGTGGGGGTGGGGTCGTGCTTGGCAGTGGCGGCGGCCTCCGCTAAAACGCAGAAGCGTTGATGGCGCGCCGCTGCCGCCACCGCCATGCACGCCCCCACTGCCGCTTCTGGGTTGTGTGGCGACACACCAGACTGTGTGTTGCGACACACTAAAGTGTCGCGACACACAGTTTGGAAAGCTGTGGTCTACAGGCTTGCAATTTAGCCCGTGCCCTCATTTCTGCTAATGGGTCTTCAAAGTGGCGACGGAGGGCAATCATAAACAAATCAAAGTCCCCTAATTCCTTTGCATCGGTATCATATAAGCCCACCGCCCAATCAGCTGCTGTATCCTCCAGATGTGCAGTTATATACTGAATTATAGACTCCTCATCAGGAAACCATCCCTCCCAAGTGTCCATAAAGATTCGCACTTGGCTCAAAAACCAACCTAGCTTCTTGGGATTGCCTGAAAACTTTACTTTTAGCTCTCGTAAACCGAACACCCCAGCACTCATGTAGGGTGCTTGTCCCGGTGGCGGGAGAGCAGGCTGACGTTGCGGGGCTGCTAGTGGCAGTGGGAATGCTCGGAATGTCCTTCAGGGAGCAGGCGTTTATTAGTTCTCTCAAAGCGATGCAGAAAGGTGAAGTCTCTGAAGCCAAGTATAGCAGACCAGCAACCTACACGTGTATAAAAGGCAGAAACATGACAGACGAATATGTGAGGCTGACATACAGCTCTTAAGACTAAAATAACTATTGTTGTTAGTACTGATGCTATAACTGTAATTCCCACTAAATCTACATTTCTGGCTATAAACTGTTGGTGGTTATATCTAACATACATAAACTGAGAAGAAAGACTTAAATCTAAAATTTCCATATTTATGAAGCTGGAGGAGCAATAATCTCTCTTCTGATTTTACTAGCAGCATAAAAAACTTGGCAACATCCAGAAATATAGACTCTATCTCTATCTGTAAAATAAATTGGTACGGTTGGGATATTTTATCAAATAAAGGGAAATAAAACAGACTCTAGTGTCCCTATAGAACCAGCAATACAATAACACATGGGAAGTAGATTCTACATCGCCTGTATCACATGGACATAATTGAAGAGTGTATGGCACTTTCCTGTATCTTCCTTCCAGGAAAGCTGAGGGTCAAGTACTAAACTGAGCCAGTGTAAAGACTCTCCTCAGTTTGGAAACTGTGATGAAATTTAAGTATCTTTCAGGTCTAATTAGAGAAGATTGGCTGCCCAGGAAAACGTTTCTGGGCAGGCAGAGCTGATCTTGTTGTTTCTCCATCTGTATCAGTATTTTCTTGGCTTGTCCATACCCTAGAGGCAGAAGGGCTTCCTGAGAGACACCATAAGAATGCAGTTTTTCTGTAAGGTATTTCTTCCACCTAGCATTATGATAATCTGTTAGTGTCAGAGGGGTCAATCCTGTGGGTAGAAAATTTAACTTTAGCCAATATACAAAGAAAAGTAGCCAGATTTACAGTAACTCTCAATTTTAATGGTTCCTACCTCACAGGGGAGAACAACATTGGGGATGCTGTGCGGTACTTGAAAGATTTTATTTATTTATCTATCAAATGTATACATCACCCATCTCACTATGGAAGTGACTCTGATACATCCCAAAGATTTAGATTGCAGAGTTTCTACCTTGGAATAGCTCTTCATCCTTACAGTAAATAGCAAGAGATCCTAAAGTTTTAAGCCCATTGGAGTCTAGGATAGGAGATCTGCATCATCAACATACAAGAGCATTGGAATATGCCTATGAGCTGGTTTTGAAGGAAAGAAATTGTTCTGATGGGTGACCGGGGAGATTATGTAGAAGTGAAATAATGATGGAGCTAGTATGCAGCCCTGCCTAATTTCCGCAGAAGGAACTGCTTTAATAAGATGGCCTTGTGGGGTAAATTGAACTTTTAGGCAGGAGTTTTCATGTACTGTAAGGGGCGTGGTGGCTCAGCAGGTAAGACGCCAGGCTTGTCGATCAGAAGATTGCAAGTTCGGAGGTTCGAATCCCTAGCCTCGCGTGACGGAGTGAGCTCCCGCACTAGCTCCAGCTCTTGCCAACCTAGCAATTCGAAAGCATGCAAATGCAAGTAGATTACTAGGTACCACTTCGGTGGGTAGGTAACAGCATTCCACGCGCGTCATGCGGCCACATGACTGTGGAAGCGTCTTCGGACAGCGCTGGCTCTTTGGCTAACAAACGGATATGAGCACCGGCCCCTAGAGTCGGACACGACTGCACAAATGTGCGGGGGGAACCTTTACCTTTACCTTTCATGTACTGTAGCTTACATAGCAGCAATAGTAAACACTTGTCTGCTGTAGAGTTAATTAGTCTGTCCTCCAATTTAACTCTGCATATTGAATCAAAAGCAGACCTAAAGTCAAAGAAGGTGGCATATAAGGGCAGATCCTGCTTTGGCCCTATACTTTTCTACCAAATGCTGTAAAACAAATGCATGGTCAAGAGGAGAGTGCTCAGCCCTAAAGCCAACCTGTTCCTCTGCCAGAATTTGCTCAGATTCTAGCCAGTCTATATAATTTTGTATTTAGATGTTTAGCTTAAGTTTACTAATGATACTCAATAAACTGATAGGACAGTAATTGGTTGGTAGGACCCTTTTCCCTTTTTTGATAAATGGGGAGTATTATTGCTGTTCCCCAGTTCCTTGGGGCTATTGCAGTATGATCTATGGCAGAGAAGAGGGACGCTAAGACTGGTATCCATTCCAAATTGTTACGGATGATTACAGCTGTCATGAAATCATTACTTGGTGTTTTTCTTGGTTTAAGACGATTAATCAAGCCTTTAATTTCTGTGTATGTTACTGGCAGCCAGTGAGGAAGCTAACTGGCATCCAATTTAATTTGTTTGGTATGAGATTCCTCTTGTGCCTATAGAGCAGAGCTTTCCAAACTGTGTGTCGGGACACGTAAGTGTGTCGGCTGCAGTGTCTGGGTGTGTGGTGGCTGCTGCTGCCTCCGAGCCCTGCCAGGATTCCGCGCAGGTCCTAGTGCCTGCCTTGTGCCTTGCTGCCTCCAAATGTGCTGTGATTCCGCGGAGGTCCTAGTGCCTGCCTTGTGCCCTGCTATAAGAGAGTGTCACGAAATGATGCATGTCTAAAAAGTGTGTCACCAACATGAAAAGTTTGGAAAGCTCTGCTATAGAGAGTGCTAGTGGGTCTCCCGCGCAGCAGCAGGGACTATAAAAGTTGGGCAATACCAGTGATTTGCCAGTTGGGCAGCTATAAGATACCAGAACTGAGAGGAATTCCATGCCTGTCCTGCTGCTATCAGCTGCTGCCAAGAAGCTCACGCTGCTTCCTTTTCCTTTTTATGAAGTAATTGCTTATGCTGCCTTTTCTGTTGCAATAGGCTATGAGTGGGATACATCAAGGGGTCTTCCTGTATTTATTAAATAAGCTAATCAAAGTTCTCTTAGCTCTGAAGCAATCTGAATGAAACCAGAGTTGTGAACGAAAGGTATAGTCTCTGTTTTTTGTTACTTTGACTGTTGTAAGAGCAGGTTGAAGTAACTGTATTAGTTTAGAGTCCTGACTTATGGTCCATTCCTGGGGCAAGTAACAATTGCAGCATACTGTATATCTGTTGTGCTGGTTCAAGCTTTATCCTCTATGACTTCATTCACCTTTTAAAATAATCCAATTTGATTTCATTAACACTTTCTGTTTCACATGAGAAGGATCTCCAAAGTCACATCATATTCTATGATGGCAAAGCTATAGGGAGCTTTAATGCACTCATGCAGCAAAGCAACTGATTTAAACAATCCAATGATCTGTTTTTCTTGCTCATCTTAACATGTCATTTATCAGAGCAGCAGCTGGCTTGCCACAAAGAAGAGTGGGCTGATTTATCATTTTAAATTAAGAGAGATGCATGATACGATTTGGCAGCCAACTAGAACTAACTTGCATGCTTAGAGAGTCCAACTGGCCTTTTCTGTCCTGCTAACCCATAATGAAACAACACTAGGAGGAACTGAGTCAGTTAACACCACACTGCTTTGAGGGGAAGTGTGATTCAATACTTGTGGTGTTGGCCTAGTTCTCTAAGAGCTCTGCAGGAGGTGATAAAAAATTGTGTAATTCACCAAGACAGCTCACTGTACATCCCAAATGTGGTGATCTTCCCATGGTAGGAGTGTTCCTACTCAGTACTGTATGTGAGCAGATTTCTTGGAAGAACACATTTAAGCTGAGTGAGCTCACTCAGTTGAAGGTTTTGGCGCTGGGCTGCCTGCCCGTATTGACAACTGAACTAGAAACCACAGAAGTATCAGATGTGTGAAAAGCTCAGCAATGATTTGGCAGAGGCTTTGTGTTTAATCTCCCCTTGTGTCCTGTGTATAGTTTAGAAAGGCTAAAGAGACCCATTTGTATTGACTAAAAAGATGAAAGATGTTCATTCAGATCAAGGACCAGATGGCACAGATTTGTATAAATCATGCATGTTGGGGGGGGGGGGGTGTATGTGTGTGTACACCAAGTTATAAAATAGTGGAACTATAATAAATTACACTGTCACAGGGGAAACTGTGGTCAGGCAATTTTTGTGTCTATTTAACCAGCTGTGGTCAGGATCTTGCAACTGGAAGGCACTATTTGGTCCCATACATAATATTAAATGGTTGGGACAGGAAGAAGGTGTGGTCTGAATCCAGTGCTTCCTCACATTATTCTGGATCCTTAGAGGGTGTAGATGGAATGTTGTATCGTGCTTGTTGCTGTTTATATCAGGTTTCCTTAAATTGGTATCCTCTAAATCACAGCTTTCCAAACTGTGTGTCGCGACACTTTAGTGTGTCGCAACACACAGTCTGGTGTGTCGCCACACAACCCGGAAGCGGCAGTGGGGGTGTGTATGGTGGTGGCGGCGGCAGCGGCACGCATGAGCGCTTCTGCGTTTTAGCGGAGGCCGCCGCTGCCACCATGCACGCCCCCGCACACACCCCCGCACCGCCGTCATGCACGCCCCCGCGCTGCCGCCGCTGCCGCCATTGGTGTGTCGCCAACGGGGGCACTTTGGGAAGCACTGCTCTAAATGTATTCAGCTTCCCAGTCATGCTGCTGGGAGTGTCGTAATGCTCCTAGCAAAACTGTCAAGCACCTTTTTTGTTAGGGAAATTACAGGCAATTGTCTAATTTTTAGATAGCCTTCCTTAAGTCTTCTGAGAGGATCAAAATGAGATGTCGTCACAGCTAAGAATAATTTAAACTAGGGTTGTTTTCTTTGGAAACAGGGACACAGTTTTTGAGTAGGAAGAGCACATGGAATTCTGGCACTCTGAAGAGTAAACACTGGATTATGGCTATCTGTTGTTGTATTTAAACTGTGTCTCCATTAAGCTCAACCCATAAAGAAAAAATACAGAACAATACAGGCTTTTAATGATCAAAGGAGTATGTATAGGAAATGACTATTGTGCACTTTATGGCTGATCCTCAAAAGTGTAGAAGAGAGTTGATAGACTGTTCACTTTTATAAAGAGTCATAAGAACAATCCAACACAGAGTTAAAATGTGTCTTGTCACAATTCAGAAAGAAGGTTGTGGCTTTTTTTAATGAAAACAAGATGCTACTCCTCTGGAGTTCATAACTAGGGGGAGAAGTTTAGTGAAAATAATTGTTTACATGTCCGGGACTGCACAAGGGAAGAAATTGGTTGAGTTGAACAATTTCTAATTGAATTAAGTCATTCTAGTCAAGAAGTCATTTATTATTATTATTATTATTATTATTATTATTATTATTATTATTATTTCTGTCTTTCTGCTCTGGCCAGTATTGAAGGCAACTAACAAAATTTTAAACAAAAGTAAAATATAAAAAGTTAAAAACACAGGTTAAAATTAGTAATAAAAATGCTACAGTCAATTAAACACTTGGCGAAATGGAAGTGTCTTTGCAGATGTCCTAAACTGTAAGAAGAGTAGGGGACAAACAAAATTCCTCAGGGAGTGTGTTCCATAGCCTGGGAACCACATCAGAGAAGACCTTGTCCCACGTACCAGAAAGAAGAGCTTCAGACAGGCAGGGCATCTTTAGGAGGACAGTATCCCTTAAATTCAATTTAATTAATTTAAATTAATCAATTTATTAATTAAATTAATTTTAATTAAATTAATCAATTTAAATTAAATTAAAGTTCGGAGGTTCTAATCCCTAGTCCCGCGTGACAGAGTGAGCTCCCGCACTAGCTCCAGCTCTTGCCAACCTAGCAATTCGAAAGCATGCAAATGCAAGTAGATGAATAGGTACCGCTTTGTTGGGTAGGGAACAGCGTTCCGCGTGCGTCATGCCGGCCACATGACCGTGGAAGCATCTTCAGACAACGCTGGCTCTTCGGCTAACAAACGGAGATGAGCACCGGCCCCTAGAGCCGGACATGACTGCACAAGTGTGAGGGGGGGACCTTTACCTTTTTATCCCTTAAATAGTCCCTAAGTTGTTTAGGTATTTAAAGGTCCTACCAATACTTTAACTTGTGCCCAATAAACAATTGACAATCACTGCAGATCTTTCAGTACCAGCATGATGTGATTCCTGTTCCTTGCACTGGTCAGCAGCCTAGCTGCTCCATTTTGTACACAAACGGCAACTACTGGACCCTTTTCAAAAGTAGTCCCACATAGAACATGTTGCAGTAGACAAGGCTGTACTAGTATTCTCATTGAGCACTGAATTGTATTAGGTCACATGCATCTAGATTACAGTATAGCCCAGAGGATAATTCAGATGTTTGAATGCATCACAGACCATACCAGTCAGGGGGAGCTCTTTATTCTTTATACTCTCCCCAACTATTCTTCTAACCAGAGGACATGGTCCATAGCTCATACTTGGATTCATGGATGATTCCCATGTTGTTTTTCCTACCCCAGAACCATGCTGGAGCATTTTGCTTCATTGGATGCTGTGTGCATAATACAACTGGCACAGTCTACCACTAATCTGTAAGAATTATTTAACCCCATCTCCCATTTGTGCATGAGAATGGATGTCCCAGTTATATAAAGAGAAGCCAACTGTGACAGATTCCCAGCCATTACTGTGGCTGTCATTTCCCCTGTTTCACCTACCTCCTACCCCACCCTAACTAGTCACGAGGGATGAAAAGAGCAGTGAGAGACTATTCCTAGAGACCCCTGTTTTTGTGTGGCCATTCTAGAACTTCATCTTTCTGTCAGGAGCATTTTAATTATTGTTTCAACAACATGGCTGATCAAGTGAAGTTAAGGCTTAACTACTGCAATGCAGTGTACATGGGGCTGCCCTTGAAAACCACTTGGAAGCTTCAGCTGGTCCAGACTCCAAAGGGCAGGTGCCTCAGTATGTCCATTTAACACCTCTGCTTTTTGAACTGCACTGGCTGCCACTCAGCCTTTGGGTGCAATTCAAGGTGCTGGTTATTACCTATAAAGCCCTAAATGGCATAGGGCCAGGTTACTTGAGGGACCACCTATCTCCCATGGTTTCTGCTTGCCTGGTATGTGTTGGCAGAGTTGGCACACTCCAGGTCCCTTCAATTAAACAATGCCATCTCTTGGGACCCAGGAAGTGCATCTTCTTTGTCACGGCACCTGCCCTTTGGAGTGAGATCTCTCTTGAAATCTATGTTGCTCCCACCCTGTTGGCATTCCATAAAGACTTCAAGACCTGAGTGAGATGGTTGGGGCCTCTTGGGTGTGTTTCTTATTTTCGTTTTCTTTTTGTATATTTCATCTAGATCCTATATTGTTTTGGTTTTTAGTGTTTTTTATGTTATTATTTATGAACCCCCCAGAGTCAGAGTCCAGCAATGTCCAAATCAAATCAAACAAATAAGCCAAAAAAATCCTAAAAGAAAGTCCAAAGAAAGTACCAATTATTGTTAACTTTATTGACACCACGCCCCTATCGTTAACTAGCTTGGAGTTAACAACTAAGAGAATCCTGGCCATAGAGTATCATATGCCAGTGTCTAGGTGGGAGAGAAACAGCAGTTGAAGAACAAAAGGTTTTATATTGACTCAAAGGCAGTGATTTTTCAGAGAACAACTCCCATAAACCACCCTCGGAAAGCACGTTCATACAGGAAATAGACAAGCCATTATGTTGCAGGAGAAGGCAACCAATTAATTTTGTTGAGGCTGGTCAGACAAAGTGTGGCTATTCACTAAGGACATTTCTTTAAAAAAATAGCAGCTGAAGGGGATATATGTTTTTAGGCTGTGTTACTTCAAACTCTAGGTGGAAGCTCCTGGGTCTGAATGCTTTCTCTACAAAAACACTATCTTGTGTGTAGAAAACGAGAAGGAAAAGTACTCTCTAGCTTAGCCTTCTCCCTGATATGCTAGCTACCAACTGTAGGTCCCAATTCTTAACAATACAAGAATGGCATGCTGGGTGCTTTCTAAGCACTATGCATGCCCATCATTTAAGGTAGGCCAAAAGAGCCCAGAGCTCTTCACTGAAAAATATGAAGGACATATAGAAAAATCAGGTGGTCTATGAGGTTCTATTTGCTGTATAAACGTGCTTTCCAAGGGTGCTTTGTGGGAGTTGTTCTCTGAAAAATCGCTGCCTTTATGATTCATGACAAATATGTGAAAAAGACTCTTGCTCCATCAAAAACATAGTAGTTAACAAATAATGTCCATGCTTTTTAGGTCCAGTTCAGACAGATAAACATCAGAAAAGCTGGGGAAAGGACAGTAGAGGAGAGATGGCTGAAGTAGTAATCTTTTCCATTCAGCCGCTCCTAGCTACTGAGAATGTCTGTTTCTTACTGTAAGCCTCACTGACTTCCAGGAACAGAGAGCTAAACTCCTCTGCTTTTCCCAGCAGCATCTGAGGGAGTGGCTAGAGACTGTACACAAGTATGTTCTTGGAAAATCCAGAAAAATAAATCTTTGCCAAGGCTATAATATGTCCCCTCCCCACTCTCCGTTTGCAAGCTTGGCAACTCCCTAGGCAAAAACAAGCTTTGCTTAATTTTATCAAATAAACACACACATATCATAGGTGGTAGTGAAGAGTAATTGCTCATGTTAAAGAAGACTACAGTGTGAAGCCTATTATAGTAATTCTCGTAAAATCAACAATGAAATCTTAAGTGGTTTCCCACTTTGGAAATGTATGGCAATGTTAGCTTTCATTTTTATTGTAAAATCAGAGATTCTAATATGCATTGGCCTCCTCTGGTTAGAAAGTAAAACTGATCTGTTTAACCAGAAAGTTCAAGAGGTTTCTGTGTCGTTCTTGCTTTAGCATCTGAGTGGGACATAAAGTGAGTGAGTGCTTCATCTTGAATTTGAAGAACTTTGAAAAACAAGCTGAAAAAAGCAGGCTAATTGTAGAATATTACTAGGCCAGGCTCCATATAAGAGCATGGGGGTAACCTTGGTGTTATATACTTTAATAATTGGGGCTAAGGAACCTGGATAGCTGTGATTTATTAATTTGAGCAGTAAGTTCACACATGCCTTTGCTCTGAGTGAGCTCCATTGATGCGGAGGGAGCCAAGATCCAGTTTCAGATACGACTACTCTTAGATAAGGAAACGTGTTGACTTGAGTCTATTGGCTCACCATCTAATAGCCATCTATTGGCTGGGATGTCATTTTCCCAAAACCATGATTTTTTACTTTAATTTATTAATAATCAGAGAATTATTAGGACAGATGGAACCAAGTCTTCATAACAATCTACGCAACCCAACTTGTGAATACAATAGTAAAATCATATTGTCAGCATATAGGAAGGTGTTGCAATGTGTGTTGAGTGCCTTAGGCATGTGTACTTCAGGATCTTCCATCAGTCCTGGTAAGTCATTAATGTATACACTAAATAGCAGTGGTGTAAGTATGCACCCTTGTCATACCCCTTTGTATCGATCCTACTTGTCATGGCTCCATTAACCCCAGACTGTACTCTCAAGCAAGTATTTGTAAAGTATTTTGTAAACCGCCCAGAGTCCCCCTATGGGGAGATGGTGCGGTAAATATAAATTGAACCATAAATAAATAAATAAATTTGTGTAAAGGGCTTTAATCGGTACTAACAGTCTGGGTTCCATATTGAGGACAGTCAATTTCCTCCATAATATTTCTCTATTTATTGTGTCAAATGCTGCACTAAGGTCTATAAAGGCAGCAAACAGTTGTTTCCCCTTACTGACAAATTTTGTAATTAGATGGTTCAAGACAAAGCAATTGTCGATAGTGGATTAACTCTGACTAAAGCCAGCTTGTTCTTTTGCGAGAATGTACTTTTCAGCTACCCAGCTCTCAACTCTACTCAAGAGGAACCTAGCATTTTATTTTATTTTAGCCACAATATCTATTAGACTAATGGGCCTGGAATTGCTAGGATGTTATAACCCTCAATGTCAGAATTCCCAACAAAGAAATTGCCCAGGCTGTTACTCTAAAGGATCCATTTATTCAGGATTAGTACACTTCAGGGCAGCAGAAGCCTCGAATAACGGTTTTCACACCGAAAAGAGCCTTATCAGAGAAGCGGCAAAGAGACCCATGAAAGTCCAGCCATAACAAAGCAATTCCCACTGTAAGAATCCCTCCCCCCTACGGAATGTCCTTCAGGGAGCAGGTGTTTATTAGTTCTCTCAAAGCGATGCAGAAAGGTGAAGTCTCTGAGGCCAAGTATAGCAGACCAGCAACCTACACGTGTATAAAAGGCAGAAACATGGCAGACGAATATGGGAGGCTGACATTCTGCCCTCCTAAAAAAAAGGCAAGGCACGCTGAAAGGGAAACAACAAAAGACAGTTAGTGAGGTTTATCAGGATATTGGTTGTGAAAGGCACGAGTGAGAGCAGGAGCACAAACATGTTTGCTGGAAACCCGTTCAGCATCAGACTTAGGGAAGTGCTTCCATTGGACCAGGTATTGGAGTCCTCCACGAAATTTACGAGAGTCAAGGATAGAGTGTACTTCGAAATGTTGATCACCATCAATAATGAGAGATGGAGGGGGTGGTGGTGGTGATGGATACCAGGTGGAGGAAGGCATGTAAGGTTTAAGCAGACTGCAATGAAACACAGGGTGAATGCATTGTAAATTCTTTGGTAGTTGAAGTTTGACAGTAACGGGATTAATGATTTTGATGATTGGAAAGGGTCCAATAAATTTAGGAGCCAGTTTCTTTGATGGTTGGGTAGATTTAAGAAGCTTAGTGGAAAGGTAAACTTGCTGTCCAACAGCAAGGTTCCATTCAGGGGAGCGTTTATTGTCAGCAAAGTGTTTGTATGTAGCTTGAGCTTCCTGCAACATTTGTAAAATTACTGGCCAATTCTTTCTAATATTTGTAATCCAAGCATCAGTTGAGAGAGGAGAATCAGGAGGTTGTGGTAATTCAGGAAATGGTAGAAAATCCTGCCCATAAACAATGTGGAAAGGTGAAAAACCAGTGCTGTGGTGCACAGAGTTATTGTAAGCCAGTTCAGCAAATGGGAGGAGATCAACCCAGTCATCTTGTTGATAAGAGATGTAGCAACGTAGATATTGCTCCAGGGTGGAGTTAAGTCATTCAGAACAGATAGGGCATGAAGAAATATAGTTCTTGACATCTTTACGTAAAGAGGGCCACCAGAATTGGTGACGGATTAAATGCAAAGTCTTTACGAATCCAAAGTGGCCAGCTGATTTAGCATCGTGAGAACGTTGTAAAACTGCTGAGCGCAGAGATTGTGGAATATAAATTTGCGAACCTCAATACCAAATGCCATTGTGTTCAGTCAGTGAGGCTTTATTTTGTTTAAGCCAGGGATTGTGTTGCTGAGAGGCTAGAAGATCAGGTTGCATATCAAGAGGTGGAGTAATTGGCGAAGCTGACGTTGTGTGTCTAGTAGCAGCAACGCGAGCATCCGCAGGGTGGAGTAATGACATGCTTGGCACCACCTTGGAAGAGGCAGGATCAGAAAGATGGAGACTATTATCGTCCTGAACCAGTGGCAGGGAAGGGAGAATGACAGAACTAACGACCTCCTCCCTCTGGCTGTTGTGCTGAGGTTGGTGGGAAAGTGCATCGGCTAGAAAATTTTTCCCTCCTTGAATGTATTTTAAAGTGAAATTAAAGCAAGTAAAAATTGTGCCCACTGAACGTGTTTGGGGTGTAGTTTACGGGGCGATTGAAGGGCTTGCAGATTTTTGTGATTGGTCCAGACTTCAAAAGGTTGGGATGAGCCCTATAATAGGTGACACCAAGTGACCAATGCATGGCGAACAGAAAAAGCTTCTTTTTCCCAAACGTGCCACCTATGTTTGGTATCAGTGAATTTATGGGAAATGTAAGTGCAAGGTTGCCACAGTCCCATAGTGCCTTTTTGGAGGAGTATACAGCCAATAGCCACATCAGAGGCGTCACATTGGACCAGGAACGGCTGAGATGGATCAGGGTGTTTTAAAATTGGTTCAGCCGTGAATAATGTCTTTAACTGATCAAATGCCTCCTGGCATTCAGGCGTCCACAGTAAGGGAGCGCCGGGCTGTTTAGCTTTCTTTGGGTTGACTTTACTTTTGGTCTTTAACAAATCAGTGAGAGGTAAAGCAACCTGGGCAAAATTGCAAATGAAATTGCGATAGAAATTAGCGAACCCTAAGAATGACTGGAGTTGGCGGCGGTTTCGAGGAGGCTCCCAATTTGGACTAAAATAAACTGGGGCACGGGCCACACACCATTGATTCCAGACGCCCATTTTGTGGAGTTGTTGTTGCCTGCCCTCTGGCGCCATCGTTTAGGACAGGCAGTTCCAGTTTTCTGATAACTGGAAATCTTCATCTGCAGAGTCATCTACTGGAGTTGTTGAACCCCCTGGGGCAAGATGAATATTGGTGTCAGGTGATACCAGCTCCATGCCGATAGATGCACCACTGGTAGTCTTCTTATGAGTCAGCTTGGGTTTGGTAGTGGGAATCTTGCTTATGGGTTCTGGGGCTGGTTGAGCGCGAGGGCAAGCTGAAGTGCAGTGTCCTCTGCCACAGCGGAAGCAAGTGGTGTCTCTTGGCTTCTGCTCGCGGGGTGGTCTCCATCTTGGGTGTTGGTCTCTGCGTAGTTCTCTGCATTCCATGGGTGCAGTCTTCATGGGACCATGGCGATCTGCTAGCTGATAGCGACTTTGCCATTTAACCTGTTCGTTGGCTTCTTCAATTTCTCCAGCCAGGCAAATCCGTCCACGTAAAGTAGGTGGTTTGTCCCGAGCCAAACACCACCTTAGGATTTCAGAGTTTAAACCCATGGTGAAACGCTCAATTTTCAGCTCTTCTGTCCAATTCGTCATCTGGCCAGCCAAGTTTTGGAATTCAGCAGCATATTCTGACACTGAGCGGTTACTTTGTCTACAGGCTTGCAATTTAGCGCGTGCCCTCATTTCTGCTAATGGGTCTTCAAAGTGGCAACGGAGGGGAATCATAAATAAATCAAAGTCCCCTAATTCCTCTGCATCAGTATCATATAAGCCCACCACCCAATCAGCTGCTGTATCCTCCAGATGTACAGTTATATACTGAATTTTTGACTCCTCATCAGGAAACCATCCCTCCCAAGTGTCCATAAAGATTCGCACTTGGCTCAAAAACCAACCTAGCTTCTTGTCGTGTGTTGCGGAGAAGTGGGTCTAGGCTGTTGGATAGCCGGCGCGGTTGCTTGCATTTGTGCAAATTGCTGCCTCATGTTGGCTATCACGGTGTGCAATCCCTTAACTTGCTCTTGAAGTTCGACCACATTAGGGTCTGGAAGTTGTTTTCTATGGGGCCGAGACCCCCGCTTGATAGTCACCGTAGGTGGTATCTCTGGTTGCTGGATTCACCCTACAGCCATAGACCAGCTGTCTCATTGTTGCTTGACGGCAGGCTTCTCTTTCCAAGCCTCCTCCCCAGTCTGGTTTTTGGGTCATGCACCCGTCTGATGCCATTCACGCTCGGCTAGATACCCAGCCGCGCAATACTGTAAGTTCGTTGTCTCACCCGATTCTCGTGGCGATAGTCTGAATTCCCTGCTCAGTAAGGTTGGCTTTTCCGGTTCGATTAACCAGGTCATACGGGCTTCCTTTATCGGAGATTGCAGTCTCTCCCATTTCCATGGCGGAAATGTAGAGAGTATTTCACCCCTCGGGAGGACACCTCCAGTCTCCTCTTCACATGTAAGTGACTGAGCAAGTCTTACTCCCTCCTGGTAAAGGGATTGGGCTTCCACAGAATATTGCTCTGTTGGTTGTATATATGTGGTGATGTATTGTTGTTCACTAGACTTCTCTGTAACTGCAGTAGGATGTTCTGTCTCGGAAAGAACAGTATCCTCAGGGCAGGTAGCCATGGTGAAACAGGATGATTTGAGGCTTACTGTGATAACCCTCTATGTCAGAATTCCCAACAAAGAAATCCCCTAGGCAGTTACTCTAAAGGATCCATTTATTCAGGATTAGTACACTTCAGGGCAGCAGAAGCCTCAAATAACGGTTTTCGCACCAAAAAGAGCCTAATCAAAGAAACGGCAAAGACACCCATGAGAGTCCAGCCATAACAAACCAATTCCCACTCCAAGAATCCCTCCCCCCTACGGAATGTTATTTAGAGAGAAGGCGTTTATCAGTTCCCTCAAAGCGATGCAGAAAGGCGAAGTCTCTGAAGCCAAGTATAGTAGACCAGCGGCCTACACGTGTATAAAGGTCAGAAGCATGGCGGACGAATATGGGAGGCTGACATAGGATCCTTTTTATTCCATCTGTTTGTATATAGGAACTACTATTGCCATCTTCCACCCAACTGGGATATGGCAGGTATTATTTATATGTGTGAATAAACCTGCCAAGAGAGGGGCCCACCAGTTGGGTTATTTATTGAATAGCTTGGCCGGTAGAAAGTCCCCACCAGGGGCTTCATTGCTCTTCAAGCCTTTCATGACAGATTTGATCTAATACAGGTGGCCAGAGGGGTGAGGCTTCAGTAGGTGGTAATTACTTAGGAACTGTTTCCAAACAGGTTCCAAGAGAGCAAACAAGTGATGATAATAGTTTCCCCAATCCTCAGCAGAGATTGGTATATCAAATGTGAATCTCCGTTCTTTCAGGATTCAAGCTACAGAGTGCCAAAACATAGCTGAATTATGAGTTTTTGCTGACAGCTCAAGTCCTGACCAAATTGAAGCCACATGACTTTTTTTCTTTGATTTAATGGGTTTCTTATATTCTCCTCTTAGAGACAACATCTTAGCTTGTATATATCCAAAGGAATGCCTCTGAGCAAGTCTCATAGCTGCCTTCAGTTCGTTTTTCATCAAACAACGTTCATTGTCAAACCAGGGAAACTTTTGGAGGTGGATTTAGTTATTAGGTGTTTCTTCAACATGTGGCCCAAATTTGTGAACACATTGGAGACTGACTGCCAGTCAGCCGTGGGTGACTGGATTGTTAAGGCCCAAATGACAGCATTCTCTGATTTGAGGCTATTCAGTATTGCCTCGGTATCTACTTTGGATCATATTAACCTTTTATTTTGACTAACCTCTGAGTTAGTTACAACCCACCTATCATCCAGGTTATATGATCTTAAGTCTGAACAGCCTAGGAATTTCACTCTCACTGGCTGATGATCACTTTCTCCTTTTGGATAGAAATGACCTCTGAGAAGAGGTCAGCTTTACTTTTCCACACACAAATATGATCTAACACACTGCTCCAGTGGCCTGAGTAGAAGGTGTCTGAGTATACGTAATTATCATCCTTGCCTCCCAGAATCTGAAGGTTACTTTTAAAAATCAGTGATACCAAGTATAGACCAGCAGTATTACTTCTGTTATCTCTTGAAAACCAGTGTGGATGATTATCAAAACATTTTTTTTTGGGAGTCCACTATAGCGAGCGAAAACATGAAGAGACTGGCCTAGTTTAGCATTAAAATCACCAACTAAAATAATTATGGCTTGGGTATGCAAAGTAATTATTTCTTCCAATATTAAGAGAATGTATTTCGGGGAATATAAACATTTACCAGTATAGCTCAAAGTCTTTATAGAAGTCAGGTGTAAAGAGACTCAGTTGCAGCGGTGGCTGACTGGAGCATAGATTTAACTGTTTCAAGCTTGCTTAAGATCAATTATCGTTCCTCTGGGGGGGGGAGTGGCAAACAATTAAGTTAAATCTTCCTCATCTTCCAAAAAGTCATCTGAAACCTGTATCTTTCCTTTAATTAAACCTAGGGCATTTCTTTCCCTGTGTTTATCCTGTTCTCACATTGATGTTAAAGGAGTTCTCTGTTTTACAGATAGTGGAAGCTTGCGATTAGGAGCTCTAGAGCTTGTGTCATCCTCCCTCACTGGCTTGGTTCTCCTCCCAGAATTTAGCAAGGGCTGGATACGGCTGTTAAAAAAGACATGTGTTGGCAGAATGCAGAACCTTAAAAAATTCTTAACTTTGAAAAACATGTATGGAAAGACATGTGTTGGCAGAATGCAGAACCTTAAAAAATTCTTAACTTTGAAAAACATGTATGGAAAAATAAACTGCCTAAAAGTTAGCATTATCCTTTTAGATCCATGCCTGCTAGGAAGCCAGGATATTTCTGTAAGCTCATTAGAGTATACTTTACAATGAAGAAGTTGTGAATATTGCCCGTCTGTTGTGCCACTTGCCCTCATTCAAAGGAGTATCAGCAAGTTGAAGCAAGATCCTGTGTCTCTGCAAAATTAGTTTCTCCTCAGTGGCTTCTTTAACTGGACATTTTTGTATAGTCCGTATAGTCCATGGGTCAGAGGTAAGTTTTGAAACATATGAGTTGCTATTTGATTCTATAACTGATTTGGAGATAGAGTTTTCCATTCAAATATATTTTAAAAAAGAAACTGTTTCTGAAGGCTTACTATTTAATTTTTTCTTTTTAGTAAATCAACATTTTCCTCTTAATTTTTAAATTATTCATTGAGTGTATTTTATAATTTTGCCACAAAATTATAAGAGGCAAAAATCCAGGAAATTCAGGATCATATTTGTTTATCAGGCTTAAGAGAGCCAATTTGGTCTAGTGGTTAAGGCAATGGGCTAGAAACCAGGAGACTGAGAGTTCTAGTCCCGCCTTGGGCATGAAAGCCGGCTGGGTGACCTTGGGCCAGTCCCTCTCTCTCAGCCCTAGGAAGGAGCCAATAGGAAACCAGGAGACTGAGAGTTCTAGTCCCGCCTTATGCAGGAAAGCCAGCTGGGAGACCTTGGCCCAGTCATTCTCTCTCAGCCCAACTCACCTCACAGGGTTGTTGTTGTGGGGAAAATAGGAGGAGGAAGGAGTATTAGGTATGTTTGCCGCCTTGAGTTATTTATAAAAATAATAAAGGCAGGATAAAAAAAATTAAAAAATTAATTAAATTAAATTAAATCCCAAATAAACATTGGGGTTTCTCTGCAGGCCACTTTATTTATGATTTTTTAAAATCTAAATAATTTCCATTTTCCCCCAATATTATTATTTTTTGTCCCCCCTTACTCCTTCAAGCTGGAAATAGTTTGTTATTTTAACCAGAACACTTAGATCCCTCAATAGCTATTTCTTAAAAGTGGTCTGTTTTCTGTTATTTCAGGACTTAGCACATACCAGTTTAGCAGCTATTCACATAATGTTCTGAGTTTGGTCTCTGGTTTCTTTGAATACTCTTCTCATTATGGACTCATCTTAAGGCTCATGGCCCTCAGCCTAATTTCAGAGCTTTCTGCAAATAAGCAACTCAAGTGTCTGGCAACAAAAGTCTGTCCCTCCTCTGATAATCTATGAACCACAAACTTGCCAACTACATTTTAGCCTAACATGTTATCTGGACTCAGCCTATGGGATTAGTTTATGGCAGAGCTTTCCAAAAGTGTGTCGCCACACACAGTCTGATGTGTCGCCACACAACCCGGAAGCGCTGATGATCAGCGCTTCCGGGTTTTCCTGCGGCGACACACCAACGGTGGCGTGCAAAAACTGAAAGCGGCAGCAGCACTTCCGGGTTTTTGCGCACTGCCGCAACGGCGGCACTTCCGGGTTTTCCCGCGGCGACACACCAACGGTGGTTGGTGTGTCGCCGCGGGAAAACTTTGGAAAGCCCTGGTTTATGGCTTATGTGATCCTAGAAAATTGGGCTAACTTAATAAATAATGGTTAGGTTAACTATGATTTAGTATTACATGTGGGCACAAATAGAGTGATGAAAATGATGGCCCTGTAGAGCCCTTGTTTTGGCCCATCCAGACGTGGCTCCTAGCAGACCATGGCCCTCAGCACACAGTATTTTGAAATCATGCTAGATCAGATAATGGAATCTGACAAAGGAAAGTCTTTGTTTTTTTTCTTTTCTTTATGAAATTCTTCTTCTTAAGACTATTTAGGTAATGATAATGTTGTTGATGATCAGCCCAAATCAGTCCTCTGTAAGATGAAGGTCTCTTCACTGAAGGTTATGGACCATAAACAACCACACGAGTCTACTGCAGGTTGGTAGATAGATGTTTTTCAGCTTCCCAGTTTCACAGTCACCCAGCTGGCTTCTGTGCCTATGGGAGGATTAGAACCTGGGTTCCCTGCTTCTAGTCCAGCATTTAACTGCTACACTACGCTAGCTCTCATCTATTTAGGTTAACATGCAAAAATGCAAGACATGTAAAACAGTTTCTAGATTGCTGTTTCTGAAGCCAGTGGAAGATATGGAACTGAAAGCAAGTGAAACTCTTTAAAGGAGTGAGAAAGATATGTTCACCAATAAGGAACACTTTATCTCTGTGTGTATGTAGGTGTGAGGAGGGCAGAAGGGAGTGTTCAGAATGTGATGGATAGTGTAATAACAAGGGTGACAGGTGTACCCCAAAGCATTCTAGATGATGAAATATGTGGGGTGTGTGTGTGTGTGTGTGTGTGTGTGTGTAACTATAAGTGCAACTTTTAAGATCTGAGCAAGTTAAGACAGGAGATTGGTCAGGACCTGATTTCTAGGAGTCCAGAGAGACAGATGGACTCAGATGGTGCCAAGAATATTTAGATTTTCATTTCACTTCTCTGCAGAAGCTGATGACAACAGTACTATTAGCTCAGAGCTTTCCAAACTTTTCATGTTGGTGACACACTTTTTAGACATGCATCATTTCGCGACACACTCTTACAACAGGGCATCATTTCGCGACACACTCTTACAGCAGGGCACAAGGCAGGCACTAGGACCTGTGTGGAATCACAGCAGGTTTGGAGGCAGCAAGGCATAAGGCAGGCACTAGGACCTGTGTGGAATGACAGCAGGTTTGGAGGCAGCAAGGCACAAGGCAGGCACTAGGACCTGCGCAGAATCCTGGCAGGGCAGGTTTGGAGGCAGCAAGGCACAAGGCAGGCACTAGGACCTGCGCGGAATCCTGGCAGGGCAGGTTTGGAGGCAGCAAGGCACAAGGCAGGCACTAGGACCTGCGCGGAATCCTGGCAGGGCTCGGAGGCAGCAGCAGCCGCGACACACCCAGACACTGCAGCCGACACACGTGTCCGGACACACAGTTTGGAAAGCTCTGTATTAGCTAATCCCTATATTTACTGTACTGTACTCTATGTGAATCAATCAAAACAGATCCCAAAAAAAGCATTTAACAAAAAGAAGGGTATTGATTGCTTTGTTGGAATAAAAAACAGGATGAGTTTTGGGAAGAAATCATGAAAAAAAGGTGGAAAGTTGCTAGTAATACACCTCAAGCTATAGTCACCTAAGCATACTTCCTTCAAGCCATATACAGTTCAGCTGTGGGCAAAATGATTTGTGGTTATATGACATACAGGAGACCTACCAAACCTTAATGATTCCAAGATTACAGTTTCTGCTGGAGGAATTAATACCTGTATATACACTGACACAAACTGTACTTGGCAGATTTGCATCATTATGTGTATTGGGAGTTTTGCATCATTATGGGCATTCACAGAGTTGGTTCCATAGCTTCCCCAGTAGATTTCATGGGAAGTGCAAAGGTTAGTGGTTTTATTAATTGTCAAGAAGAACTACAGCAGACAGTGGAATTCTTATAATTTCTCAGGCTTCCTGGAAAA
Source organism: Charina bottae (assembly GCA_023362775.1). Classification (NCBI taxonomy): domain Eukaryota; kingdom Metazoa; phylum Chordata; class Lepidosauria; order Squamata; family Charinaidae; genus Charina; species Charina bottae. The sequence goes on from JALMGJ010000022.1 coordinate 6,031,145, forward strand.
TTGTCTGCTAGGTCACATTAACTTTGAAGCATACCATAAAGCCAATTATTGAATACACAGAATCATGGAGTTGGAAACAACCTCAGAGATTGAGTCCAACCTCCTGCTTGTGCAGGATCTGCTAATGCATTTCAGAAAGATGACTAGCCAGCCTTTATTTGAAGACCTCCAATTAAGGAGCACCACTTCATGAGAGAGCTGATTCCATTGTTGGACAGTTCTTATGATCAGAAAAGTAGTCCTAATATCTAACCTGGAACTATTTCCCTATACTTTGGTTCTGGTTCTTCCCTCTTTTTGTTGTTTATTCGTTCAGTCGCTCCCGACTCTTCGTGACTTCATGGACCAGCCCACACCAGAGCTTCCTGTCGGCCGTCACCATCCCCAGCTCCCCCATGGTTGAGTCTGTCACCTCCAGAATATCATCCATCCATCTTGCCCTTGGCCGGCCCCTCTTCCTTTTGCCTTCCACTTTCCCTAGCATCAGCTTCTTCTCCAGAAGACAGTTCTATCCTGTCTTCTCATTATGTGGCCAAAGTACTTCAGTTTTGCCTTTAATATCATTCCCTCAAGTGAGCAGTCTGGCTTTATTTCCTGGAGTATGGACTGGTTTGATCTTCTTGCAGTTCAAGGCACTCTCAGAATTTTCCTCCAACACCACAGTTCAAAAGCATCTATCTTCTTTCGCTCAGCCTTCCTTGTGGTCCAGCTCTTGCAGCCATAGGTTACTACGGGGAATACCATTGCTTTAACTATGCGGACCTTTGTTGTCAGTGTGATGTCTCTGCTCTTAACTATTTTATCAAGATTTGCCATTGCTCTCCTCAAAAGAAGTAGACGTCTTCTGATTTCATGGCTGCAGTCAGCATCTGCAGTAATCTTTGCGCCTAGAAATACAAAGTCTTGTCACTGCCTCCACTTTTTCTTCCCTCTAGGAAAACACAAAAACAACTCTAGTCCCTGGTCTATAGGACAACTGTTTAGAAATCTGAAGACTGCTATCCTATATTCCCTTAATCTCTTCTGCAGGCTAAACATAACTGTTCCTCTTACAACTTGGTTTCCACATCCTGCACCATCTTGGTTGTCCTCCCCTGAACTTGCTCCAGTTTGTCAATGCCCTTTTTAGACTGCAGTGCTGAGAAATGGACACAGTATTTCAAGTGGGGCTTGGCCAAGGTAGAGTGGGATAATTTCTTCCCATGGACTCTATGCTTCTATCAATGCATGTTGTACATATTTTATGATTTGGAAAGAATCTGGAAAGCTGTTTTAAAAGTCAGGCTGAAAAGTTTTTTTTTTTGTTGGAGTCAGGAGGGCTCATGTTAACTCCCTCCTCAGGAATGTTGATTAATTGGTGCCTGAAGGTCTGGTTTTGTCTTGACCAATCAGAAAGTTACCTGTTGGTTCTTTTCCAAATAAGTAATAGGTGTGCTGAGTCAGAGTGGTCACATTCTAAACGTTGTCCACTCAGGTAATGCCAAGTTGTTATTGTAAAGGCTTTATATTATAAATTTTCCTTTTGTGTTAAGAGTGTGAGAGCGGAGAGGCAACTGCCTACAGCTATGTAGTAATCCATATGTTAATTAGCCATGTGCTCTTCTCGGCTGAGGAGAGCAGAAAGTCAACTAAGTGTTGTTTCTTTGTTTTAAAATAAAATAGCATTTTTTCTACTGCAAATGTTTCAGTTCATTGATTTCTCAATATTTCTATAGCTCTGATCTCAAAAATTATTAAAAACAATAAAAATGCACTCCAAAATAGCATTTTCCTTTTTTAGTAACTACATCACACTGCTGGCTCCTTTTACCCAGTTTTCCACAAGTATACCCAGATCTCTTTCACATGGAATCAACTACCATCAAACCAGGTCACCCGCATCTTATAGTGTGGATTTCATTTTTCCTCATTAAAAACAGGGCATTGCACTTCTCCGTGTTAAATTTCATCCTGTTCATTTTGACCGACTGCTCAAGCATGTTTAAATACTTTGAATCTTCTCTTTCTCTTCTAAACTGTTAGCAACTCCTAGTTTTTTGTTATCTGGAAATTTGATACCCTTCTCCTCAACCCTTTCATTCATGTAATTAATACAAATATTGAACAGCACAATGCCCAGAACAGCTCTGTGGCACTCCACTTAATACTACTCTCCAGTCTAATGTGAAGCCATTTTAAGTTATTTTAATTAGTTTTAACATATTCATTAAACCACATCGTTAACTTCATTGGGATACAAATAATTCTGATGGAAGGAAAATAAGTGAGATGAGATGTAGGTGCTGCAACCATCCCTTCTTGCACAACAAATCTGAATAAATTGCAAATGTTGCTTTATATAATCCTCTTGATAACTCTGTTACCTGGATCATGAAAATGCTGAAAACAAATACAGGTAGTCCTTGTTTACCAACCACAATGGGGACCTGCAACTCTGTTAAGCGAAGCGGTGGCTAAGTGGGAAATCACAGGATCGTGACTGTGCTTTCCTTTTCCCCACTCCCCCGCCCTTTGGAATGCTTACCCTGGCAGTGCTGGGATAGCCAGCTTGAATCTGACAAGACTAATCAGTTTCACACCTTTGGCTTTTGTTTGCCTCCTAAGGATTTTACTTCAGCTTTTTCCTCCCACTCCCCTGCCCTTTGGAATGCTCACCCCAGCGCTGTAATAATTAGCAAAAAGAGAACTAATGTTTGTATTTACATTAATTGGAGAGGAAAGGATTACAAGCGAGTAAGCAGGCACACTATGGGGAATACACACCGAAAGGAATGCAGTGGCACTAGCAGCTCCGAGCATGTTCAGGGTTGGGAACCGCAAGCACACTATGCAAACAGTTGGTATATTCCCCATTGTGTGCCTGTTTACTCTGTTGTAATCCCTTCCTCTCCAATCTCTCCACTCTGTGTGTGTGTGTGGGGAGAAAAAATGGATTAGGCACAGGAGAGATTGCCTAGAGATCACTTTTCCCCCCTCTTTTCTCTAGGCAATCTCTCCTGTGCCTGACCCATTCCCCCCCCCACACACACACACAGAGTGGAGAGATTGGAGAGGAAGGGATTACAAGAGAGTAAGCAGGCACATAATGGGGAATACACCAGCTGTTTGCGTAGCGCGCTCATGGCTGCCGGCACCAGCACATTGCTTTCAATTTGTATTCCCCATTGTGCATTTTAAAAATCCAAAATGCAGAGAGTATCCTTTTTCTTTACATGCACATCATGCAGATATTTAGATCTGGTTGCATCATTTTTTAAAAAAAAATTCCTCTGTTTCCATGAAGGAAGTTATGGGCTCTTCAATAGGTCCTATTATGATTTCAGGTCATGTTCCTGTGTTTCTAACTTTGAAAATTGTAATTATAATTCAGTTAATATTTTACTTGAATATTTTTTCCCAGTAGATACTCTTTGTGGAATATATTAAGAAGGAAATTTGTTCCTTTTAAAAAATTAATCAGGATTCTACTAACACTTTAACATTTTTTAAAATAAAAGTTTATTGAAGTTTCAGAATACAGATAAAATACATAATATAGAAAAGATTGAAAAAAGACTAAAAGAAAAAAGACAAACCAAAGAGTGCAGAAATAGTTAGAAAAGCAATAAAGAGTGACTTCTGACCTTCTCCAGCACAGATACAAATACAATACATAATATATTAATCTCTTACTCTAAACCAAACCTTAGTAAACATTATTTCCATAAACTATAACAACTAAATCATCAAAACCCAAAATCAAAATTTCATTTTTTTCAGACACAAGCAGAAAGCCCAAAAGCGGTTTCCATGTATAAACAAGTCCAGCCAAATTGTTTTCTCTTAACAATGCTGTCAGTTTCGCCATCTCTGGCAGCTCCATTAATTTCACCATCCATTCTTCTACTGTGGGAATTTGTGTGTCTTTCCACCTTTGCGCATATAGAAGTTTTGCGACCGTTGTCATATACAAAAAAAGACTCCCAAATTTTGTTTCAAGCTGCTTATCCATCAAACCCAAAAGAAAAAGTTCTGGTTTCAATTGTACATTCATTTTTAAAATCTTTTGGATTATAATACATATTTGCTCCCAATATTTCTTAGCTTTCTCACAAGTCCACAAAGGTGGTAAAAAGTACCTTCACCTTGGGAGCATTTCCAGCACACATTTGATATCCCTTTATATATCCTCGACAATTTATCAGGTGTTAAATACCAATGGTACATAGGAGGCTACAGAAAGTAATACCATCTGTAACACACCCATCTAAATAGGGATTTATAAAAAATAGAGAAGCATCTGAAAATATTTGCCTGGTGATTTATATTATGGATATAGCTGCAGATAAACTGGAATCAGCTGTTCTAATTTCATTGGACGTAGAGATACCCTTTAATATGGTCCTGACTGAATTTATGAAGTGGGTTTTAAGAAGGTATGAGTTTCCTTTATCGTTTATTCACTGAATTACAATTTAGTATCTTTATCCAGTGGCTAGAGTTATCACTGATTTTTAGTGATTGTTTTTAAAAAATTGATAAGATTTTTTTAGTTTGACTTGCCTTCAATATACACTTGACAATATGTACAACTGAAACATATATTAAGTAAGCAGTATGGCCCGGATGCTTTAACAACCTCCCAGGTACCTGCAATCCTAGCTTCTTTAAGAGATAAACGGAAGCCAACAATTCAATTTTATAAGATATCTGATATGAAAGTTAGAATCAGCTATACATTTGATATGTTTTATTGTACACCATCCAGAGTCACTTTGTGCGAGATGGGCGGCCATATAAATTTGATAAATAAAAATAAATAAATGAATATGTGGAATGAAGAAATGGAATATCCAATTTTGGAAAATCAACAGGTCCAAATTTTTAAAAATGTGAAATATAATTCCTATGAATTAAAAATGAAATTAATTCATCAGGAAATATTATTTTGGATCTATTGGATTCCTCAGACATGTTTTAAAAGGGATGGACATATTTCTTAGATGTAAGAAATTTGAAGGTTCTTTAACTGACATGATTTGGTCTTGTTCTGTTATAGCTTTGCTTTTGTTTCAAATCAATACATGTGCAGTTTTGGGAAGAAAGGTTATAGTTAGGGATTTCTTAACTATTATTCTTTTAATTAGTTTTTGGGTTTGTTACTTTTAGTTCATTTTAATTTTAATCACAATAACATACTTAGTTTTTTCTTCATTATATAATCACTCCTTAATGTGGACTCTTTTCTTTTATATTTTATCATTTTAGAAAGAAGTAACTTTCTCTGATTCTAATTAAATGAGAATTGACCCAGTAATTAGAAGTTCAAATTTGGAGAGTAATCCTTGTCAGTTTGTGTATGCAGCAATTCTTAATTGTTTACACCCAGGTTTACAACGTGAACCTATGAAAGTCCTAGATTACACAGTCTGCTCTGAAAAGATTCCAAATATTCTGGGTTCAGATGACTCAGTGATTTTCCAGTCTAGAAACATGCAATGCGTGATGAGCTGGGGATGTAAAATGGTGACATGCATGTACTTGTTACCACAGTTCTTTGCCTTAGTATCTCTTGCAAGCACAGCTGGAGAATACAGCTCAGTTTCTTTGTTTCTATATGACAGGGCTTTCCAAAGTTTTTCCCGCGGTGACACACCAACTAGCGTTGGTGTGTCACCGCGGGAAAAACTTTGGAAAGCCCTGTCATATAGAAACAAAGAAACTGAGCTGTATTCTCCAGCTGTGCTTGCAAGAGATACTAAGGCAAAGAACTGTGGTAACAAGTACATGCATGTCACCATTTTACATCCCCAGCACACCAACTAGCGTTGGTGTGTCGCCGCGGGAAAACCTGGAAGTGCGGCAGCGCGCAAAAACCGGGAAGCGCTGCTGTGCTTTCGGGTTTTGCGCGCTGCAGTTGGTGTGTCGCCGCGGGAAAACCCGGAAGTGCTGATGATGATCAGCGCTTCCGGGTTGTGTGGCGACACACCAGACTGTGTGTGGCGACACACTTTTGTGTCGCGACACACAGTTTGGAAAGCTCTGCTATATGAGTTTCTGTTCAGAAAAAAACAACAACATACTGCCTAGATAAAAGAAGGCAAGCTTAGATCATGAAATCAAAAATGGTGAGGGCTGGTTTCTTCATGCTGGGAGGATCATTCTTTAATAAACTGACAGTTTACAACATGCCAGTAATTATCTTAATATTAATTAGAACTTACTCTGTATTACCTAGATTCATGTGGGATCAAATGAAGATTAACGCTTGCTAATGCCAGAGATGCAGTGACTACTTAGCAGATTCTAAGAATAGGTGTGGATGTACTCTATGCAAAATATTACTTTGTGTTTTTACATGTATATAATATTTCCTCTACTTAGAAAGCATTCTTCAGTCTTCATTTAAAGGAAACGTTTACTCCTTCACCAATTGATGGACAGATTAGGTTCACCCATCTCTCTAAGCAAAAAATGCATTATGGCTTAGCATATGTAAATCCAGCAACACAGTGAGCTAGAAACGATTTTATATGTGTCTCAGTCCCACTAGGTAGACCAGACCAGGAAATCAACACCACAGGAAGGCTAAAACTACCTTTATTGAGATTGGCTGTACAAACAGAATTTTGGAAGTCTGATTGTGCTGTACCTCCTCCCTGTTCTTACACTCCTGTGAATCACAGCAGTGTGTGCTAAACCGTTTCCAAGTATTATTTCATTTCTCTGGACTAAAAAAATCCTTTTCCCCTAGGTAATGGTTTTTGCATTTTCCATCTTCCTTACTTTCTACAGTGTATATATGGATGTATGTATTTATGTATGTAATATTTATCACATAAGTTTTTATGCTGCTTCTTTCATCTAACTCAGAGCTTTCCAAAGTGTGTGTCGGGACACGTTAGTGTGTCGGCTGCAGTGTCTGGGTGTGTCGCGGCTGCTGCTGCTGCCTCCGAGCCCTGCCAGGATTCCGCACAGGTCCTAGTGCCTGCCTTGTGCCCTGCTGTAAGAGTGTGTCACAAAATGATGCCCTGCTGTAAGAGTGTATCACAAAATTATGCATGTTTAAAAAGTGTGTCACCAACATGAAAAGTTTGGAAAGCTCTGATCTAACTCTATGTGGCTTACAGTAATAACATGTAATACATAAAATTACAATAACTAGTAAATTATCAAAATTAGAAAATAATCAATAATAATAATAATAATCAAATAATATATTATTTTATATAATAATCTAATTGTATTTGATTAATAATCAATAATAAAATATTGTCAAATAATCAATAATAAAATATTGTCAAATATTAAATACAATCAACTTAAATCATAATTGATAGAAAAACCATGATGTCTTATAACATCAAAAGAACTAGATTCATCCCAAGCTCAGGTACATCATCCATTCTCACCTCAATGTACATGCATGTTGGAAGAGCCATGTTTTTAAAAGCTTCCTAAATATTAAAGTCGGTTACAGTGGCAAATTCATTATGTAACATTCTGGAAGTTATTAGAAATTCCACCTTTTGTTATTCTTTCTGCTTTTGTTGCAATAGCTTTCACACTGATGCAGGAATGATCAATACAGCCTTTACAGGGTTCACTGGGTTCTGTAATGGAGAAGAGGGAGAATTATTGCTCCTTCAATTTTGTTTCTGATGAACTTGTTTCACTGGCTGAGGATTGATAACTTTTTTAATGCAATGAAACATGTAACATGCTTTTCCTTGTCCCCTCAGAAATGTTCTACCAGTTGAGATGGTACTTAACAAGCAAAATGATCAGGGAACATATTAGGAGAGGCATTTTTAGCATGATATTCATCCAGTGTCATAACTAAACACTGGGTGAGATTGTTGGAGAAAGCAATAAGCCTTTTTCAGATGGAAATGGAATGAGGGTAGGCAGGGATGAGAATAGAAAGGGAGTTAGAATCTACTCTTTCACAGAAGATATTACAGTAGTAAACCAAAAGCAAAGTTTGCTGATGTTTTTGTTGTTTATTCGTTCAGTCGCTTCCGACTCTTCGTGACTTCATGGACCAGTCCACGCCAGAGCTTCCTGTTGGCTGTCATCATCCCCAGCTCCCCCATGGTTGAGTCCGTCACCTCCAGAATATCATCCATCCATCTTGCCCTTGGTCGGCCCCTCTTCCTTTTGCCTTCCACTTTCCCTAGCATCAGCTTCTTCTCCAGGGTATCCTGTCTTCTCATTATGTGGCCAAAGTACTTCAGTTTTGCCTTTAATATCATTCCCTCAAGTGAGCAGTCTGGCTTTATTTCCTGGAGTATGGACTGGTTTGATCTTCTTGCAGTCCAAGGCACTCTCAGAATTTTCCTCCAACACCACAGTTCAAAAGCATCTATCTTCCTTCGCTCAGCCTTCCTTATGGTCCAGCTCTCGCAGCCATAGGTTACTGTGGGGAATACCATTGCTTTAACTATGCAGACCTTTGTTGTCAGTGTGATGTCTCTGCTCTTAACTATTTTATCAAGATTTGTCATTGCTCTCCTCCCAAGAAGTAGACGTCTTCTGATTTCCTGGCTGCAGTCAGCGTCTGCAGTAATCTTTGCGCCTAGAAATACAAAGTCTGTCACTGCCTCCACTTTTTCTCCCTCTATTTGCAAGTTAACAGTTTTTTATTGCAGGTGTAGCCAGTGCTAATTGATAAAACGAAGAGGAGAGGCATCAAGTCTCTGAAAGGTAGCTAGTTCTTGCACTGTGTCTCAGGAATAGAGCACTTGTCTGTATATGTCTGGAGGAGAGGGGAGGTAGTCTCACTCTTTGTCAGAAACCAGATTCATCCTGATGAATATCCATTTTATATCTACAAATCTTGCCAGGTCTTAATTATATAAGTGGAAGGATTTATATGAAGGCTTTTTCCTACCCTAAGATAATTAGAGAGTAAGAGGAGCAGGAGCAGTAGTAGTAGTTTTATTTGGGTATATTATCAGTATGTAGGTTGTCACTTGTAGTTACAGTTCTGTAAACTATGTAAAATATATTGTTTCACACACCCATGTTTCATATTTCAAACATCATAAAGCCTTCCTCATCATAAAGACTGATGCAATAGATCAGTTAAACAAATGGGTTAACACAGTCTTTCCCAACCAGGTACTATTTAGACATATGAGGATTGCAATTCCCAGAATTTCTTGTCAGCATTACTGAAGATACACAGTACCATTAAAGCTGAAGGATGAAAGGTTGATTTAAGAATTCAACTAGTTGTCACAAAAAACATGGTTTAGAGTTGGCAGACACCACTGAAAATATTAAGATGGTAAATTGGAACCTGTTATTTCATTTAAGTGTACTTATAAAGGGATATTATATATGATTATTTATTAATAGTACTATATTACTGTCACTTTAAACAGAAATGGTGTGGCCCTACAATGATGGTGAGATTACTGGAGCAAACTATTTATATATGGTGCATACACTACATGCCTGGATAATTTTGGCTTGAAGTGAAGAAAATGATGTTTAGAGAACATTCCAGGTTTTTATTTCAGCACTATGAAAGTAGTGATTGTGAAGAATGTCTTTTATTGACCTATTCTGATCCTCTAGCAGCAATCTTTTCTGCAAATGCTGGATCTTACAGTCATGCTTAAATGATATTCTGCTTTGACTGCTGTAGTTGAAAGCTCTTGGGTGGAGTGAATCAGCTACACAGATGCTTGTGGAGAATATCTGAGATGGTCTCTTTCATATTCACTATCTAGGCATGGAGAGCATTTCACTGCAGGATAATACCAGCTATGCTAGGTGTCTATTCATTTCTGAATTCAGTACTGTTTTTTAATCCTTCAGCATAACAGGACTTCATGGATGCTTGAACATAGATGAGGCTGCCTGGGCCTAAACACAGGCCATAGAGACCTTGCTGATACTGCAACAGGAATTATCAGCATGGGAAGAATTCAAGATGGGGACCTCTTAGTGGTAAATTACTACTCTCAAATGGTATAGTTAGAATGTATCTTTTCATCTCTATTTTCTTTTAGATTGCCCCATGAATTATTTTTACTGAAACTGATGGTTAGCTGCTTTTAGAAAACCTTCAGCTTTGGTACAAAACTATCTTAAACAAGTATGAATCCTTTAATGCAAGGGTGGGACACCCATGGTTTTCCAGATTATTTGACTTCTAGATTACCACAATAATACAATTCTTAGCATATGTTTTTGGATTCCACTTCCCATCATTGCTGGTTGGGTTGATGGATGTTACAGCTCAAAACATTTAGTCTGTTGCTTCTTGAACACAACCTTAACTTGCTTGATTAGACATGCAACAGTAGGAAATGAATTTGTCTTTACAATGAGCATCCTCCAAGACTGAATATTTGTGATTGAGCTACAAGATATTCGTTTACAGTACTGCAATCAAGAGAACTGTAGGACCACATACTTGTATGTATGAATAATGAGCATATTATTGCAAAAATATATAAAATGTTACTACAACTAAATTTGGAAGAGGAACAAGTCGAAGAATGTATGATCAAGTGGGCTAGAAATTTTGGCTATAATATTATGTTGACCAATGGGAATGGATGTGGACTAGGGTTTAAAATTTACGCTAAGTTATAATCTAAAAGAAAATTTTTATAAAATGATGTACCGTTGGTATCTAACACCGGATACATGATCAAGAATGTTCAAAAATGTACCGAATATCTGTTGGAAATGCACACAAGAAAAGGGAATATTTTATCACTTATGGTGGACTTGTAAAAAAGCTAAGGAATTTTGGGACCAGATACACAAGGTTATTCAATTTTTTTTTAAAGTAAATATATTAAAAAAACCCAGAATTATATCTGCTAGGACTGATGGAAGAAGAATTAGAAAAAAGACACGGAAAGTTACTATTATATATGGTCACAGCGGCAAGAATCCTGTATGCCCAACGTTGGAAGGAAGAACATATACCATTGATAGAAGAGTGGACAATCAAAGTAATGGACTTGGCTCAAGTGGCAAAATTAACGGATTTGATGGACAAAAATATGGCTGAATTTAAGAAAGTATGGCAACCATTTCTTGATCACTTTATGATAATGGAAAAAAAGGATGTAATGATTATAGGTTTTACATATTAAAGGATTAATAAAATAGAAATAATGGTAAGATAGATAAACACAAGAGGTTAAGGTAATATAATTATAAATATATTCAGTTACGATAGTTGGAAACCATTTTAACTATTTTGGGTTTTTTTCTTTTTTCTTTTAGTTTTTGTGTTTGACTGATACGTTCTATATGTTGTAAGTTTGTAAGTTTGTATGATACGTGTTGTATTTGATGTATGTATTATTTTATTATGTTTTTGTATTCTGTTTTTATTATATGGTGAAATGAATAAAGATTTATTTTTAAGAGAACTGGAGGACCACACATTGCTTAAGGCAGGAGAGGAGACATGAGGAGGGTTTGAATGCAGGCTCTGCATTGCTTACAACTTTAGCCTCTCCAAAGCTTTGTGTATGTACAACTGGAAGATGTAATTTCTTCCTGCATATGGGATGTCTGCATATATGGGCAGGAGTGTAGTGCGTTATCCTGGGTACCAGCATCTGTTGAAGTCACCTAGTACCTGCAGCATTTGCATTAATACAGCCCATTTCAGTCATTCTTGCTCTCAGAGACGGAGATTTCTCCATCTCCGTCTTCATTGGCTCCATTCTTTTGCTGTTCACCCTCACTATCTTTCCATATACGTATGTTATAATCTATATGTGTGATATATATATATATATATATATATATATATATATATATATATACACACACACACACACACACACATATAGATTATATTTACATATAGATTATATGTAAATAATATAATATGTATTATATATTGGAGAAGATCTGTGACACAATCACCATTTTCAATTGAGTAAAGAGGCAGCATACAATGGTGCTTAAAGGTTGTAAACCCTTTTGAATTTTCAATATTTCTGCATAAATATGACCTAAAATGTTATCTGTTCTCCACAGAAGTCTTAAAACTGGATAAAGAAAACCCAGTTAAACAAATAAGTCAAAAACATTATACTTGTTCATTTATTTATTGAGGAAAATGAGCCAAAGCTACATATTTGTGTGTGGCAAAACTATGTGAACCTTTGCTTTCAGTAACAGGTGTGTCCCCACCCTCCCTGGGCACCAATAACTGCAACTAAATGTTTTCGATAACTGTTGATCAGTCCTGCACAAGTTCGGCTTGGATGAATTTTAGCCCATTCTTTCTTACAGAACAGCTTCAACTCAGGGATGTTGGTGGGTTTCCTCGCATGAACTGCCCACTTCAGGTCCTTCCACAACATTTCTATAGGATTAAGGTCAGGATTTTGAGTTGGCCATTCCAAAATTTATTTATTTATTTATATTGATATTTATACCCCGCCTATCCCCTTCCTAACGGAGGACTCTAGGCGGCTTACATACATATACAATTCATGTTATACATTTTTCCTGTTATACATTTCAGTTAACCGTGCGTTAAGGGAAGGGGTAAGGGAACCGACTCATCCATGACTACAAGTTCCACAATGCCTTGCGTCAGAGCCGGCTGCCAACGTCCTGTAGATGGAGCTGTTCTTCCGGGATCCGTCGTACCACCGCATTCCAAGATCTTCCGTTTGGTGGGCGACCCCCGACAGGATGCCAGCAAATTCTCCCACTTAAGGTGGTACCCATTTATCTACTCGCAAAGCTTTCGAACTGTTGGGTTGACAGGAGCTGGGACGAGCAACGAGAGCTCACCTTGTTGCACGGGGGGTTCGAACTGCCGACCTTCCGATCGGCAGTCTTACAGCTCAGCGGTTTAACCCGCTGAGCCACCGCGTCCCATAAAATACTAATACTAAAATACTAATACTAATTTTCTTCTGCTTCAACCATTCTTTGGTTGTCCTTCACTACTATTTTGATGTCTGGGCAACCAAACAGGATCATATACTACCAACTCTATATACTAGCTGAGGAGGAGAGTAATTATCTAAACCCAAGGAGACTATTTCCAATGTTCTCTTTTTCTAGGTTTGTAGTTATCTACTGATCTTTGCAATGTGGAGATCAGATGGGCATAACCGATAGACCTGGATTCATGTTGTTGCCTGCTGTGTGATACTGGGCCAGTCTTTGCTCAATTTACTTTGATGTGAAAGGATATTTATTCACTAAGGAAAAGAATACAAGACACCAGTGCTAATTAACAGCTAGTGAAGCATTGCATCATGTCTACCATAAGGCGTAATGGCCTCTGTAACTTTTGACTCATGTCTGTAAGTATGAGAACAGAACAGAATCACCTATGATCTCTAAGCCTGAAGGATGGGACAGAAACGTTAGCAGCACAGTAGTCTATAGTAGCATGGATAAACCCGTAGGGTAAAAAGGTAGGAGGTCTCAAACCTCCCCCTTCCGAGTCTACAGTACATTCAGAGACTTGCTCTGCCTCTTGCCATGTGTAAGGATTGCTAGGCTTAAACTTCAAATGAAACAACTTAAATCAGTTTCATTGTAGAAAAGGAAAGTTATTTAATTGAAGAAAGCTACAAGAATGCCAGAGAAAGCTGGAACTGATAAAAATGGTGCAAAGCCTCTAATTAAACCATTCCCTTGGTGAGCTCACATCCCCCCTCCCCACACCTGGCTCAGGCAGCTGCAACTGACCTTGGTTCCCAGACTGCTGCTCGCTGTCTGGCTCTCATCCCCCCTCCCATCCCGTAAACAAGCTTGACACGCGTTGGCTTTCTCTCATCTAGCTGGCTCTGTTGAGAAGCGGCAAGCGAATGCGCTAAGTTCATATGGTTGCGCGATCCTGACATGGCACTCCTCCTGAAAAAGAAAATCTAAAACAGTTAATGAAATTCAATACATGTAACTCAGGGTTCACTTTGGTTTGCTGGGGTATTGCTGGTGGAACTTGTTAACAAGTCTCTGGGCACGTACGTGTTTACTGGCAACCCATTTGTTGTCTGAGAAGTGCTTCCACTTGATTAGATATTGCAGGGTTCCCCGAAGCCTCCTGGAGTCTAGAATTTCTTTCTTTCTTTCTTTCTTTCTTTATGTTTCAATTTATATACCGCTCCATCTCCCCGCAAGGGAACTCTGGGCGGTTTACAACACACAAAAATTAAAATCCGACAATTAAAACAACCCAATAAAACACTCTAATATATTAAAATCTTTGATTTCAAAATGTTCCCCGTCAATCATGGTCGGGCTAGGTGGGGGTTGTTCTGGGTGCCAAAGTGTGGAGGTTCTCATAGGTTTCAACAAACTGCAATGGAATACTGGATGTATTCTTTTCATGTTCTTTGGCAAAGTAAGTTGTACAGTTACTGGGTTGATGATCTTGGCAATGGGGAAAGGGCCAATGTATTTGGGTCCCAACTTTTTTTAAGATTGCCTCATTTTCAAAAACTTGGTAGATAAGTATACTTTGTCCCCTATTTTAGTTGCCACTTGGGGGATCGTTTTTGGTCTGCGTATTTTTTATATGAGGCTTTGGCATGTGCTAGGGCTTTTTGAATTACTGGCCATGTTTTTTTCATCTGCTTAATCCAATCTTCCAAGGAGTTAACGTTAGTGGATCCTTGGGGTAACTCAGGAATTGGAGCAAATTCCTGACCAGTGGCCACACGAAACGGCGAATAGCCAGTGCTTTGGTGGACTGCATCGTTATAAACCATCTCTGCAAAGGGCAATGATAGATCCACCTAGTTGTCTTGTTGATAATTGACATAACACCTTATATACAAAGTTCAATTGTTCAGTCAATCCATCCGTCTGAGGATGGTGACTCAAACTCAAGGCTTGCCCTGCACCAATTAGCTTTAAAAATGTTTTCCAGAAAGCGGGAGTAAATTGCACACCGCGATTGCTGATCACACGTTCAGGAACTCCGTGTAACCTGTTCACGTGTTGGATGAACAGTTTTGCCAGTTTAGTGGCTGAGGGTGTGCTGGCTAGGGGCACGAAATGAGCTTGCTTTGAGAACAGGTCAGTTACCACTCAAATAGCCGTTTTCTTTTTGCTTTCCGGCAATTCTACAATGAAGTCCATGGCGATTTCTTTCCATGGTTGCTTAGGATCTGCTACATTCTGCAACAGTCCCTGGGGTTTGCCTCCCCCCTTCTTTGCCATGGCACAAACAGGACAGCTAGCAACATAATGTTCTACATCTTTGCGCATTAAAGGCCACCAGAATTGCCTCCTCTCTAAATGCAGTGTTTTGACAAAACCGAAATGCCCGGCAGGCTTAGCATCGTGACATCTTCCTAGGATCTTTTTCCTTAATGCCTCTGGGATGTATACCCTCGTACCGTGCCACCATAGCCCTTCTCTTTCAGATATAATTTCTTTGTTAGCTTGCAGCCAATCATCTTTTCCTAAGGCATTCTGTAATTCCTGCAGGAGCCCAGTTTCTATCTGCGATGCTGAGTCATGCTTTTGGCTCCTGGATTCGGCGGCTAACCCCAATTGTTGTAAAGGGATTACAGTGTCAACGATTTCTTCTCTTTCACTTTTGTGTTGGGGTAGCCTAGATAGAGCGTCTGCTAGGAAATTTCTTTTCCCGGGAAGGTATTTCAGCGTGAAGTTAAATTTGCTGAAAAATTGAGCCCACCTGATTTGCTTTGGTGATAGTTTGCGGGGCATTCTCAAAGCTTCTAGGTTTTTATGGTCAGCCCAGACTTCGAAGGGGTGGATGGCTCCTTCTAGGAGGTGCCACCACATCTGGAGAGCCCATTTTATTGCGAATACTTCCTTTTCCCACACTAACCACCTGCGTTCAGCCTTGCTGAACTTTCGGGATAAGTATGCACAACCCCTTCCTTGTCCTTTTGTAGTAACATGCCTCCCAAAGCCACATCTGAAGCATCGACCTGGACCACTAGGGGTTCCTGCAGGTCTGGATGTTTTAAAATGGGTTTGGCAGTAAATAAGGCTTTCAGCCGTTTGAACGCTTCCTGACGTTCGGCCGTCCAATTCAGCACCACCCCAGGGTTTTTTACTTTCCTGGTGTCTCCCTTCCCCTTAGTCTTGAGTAGGTCTGTTAGAGACAGAGCCTCTTGGGCAAAATTATTGATAAATTGTCGATAGAAATTCACAAACCCCAGGAAACTCTGCAACTGTCTTCGGTTTTTTGGGGGTTCCCAACCTAGAACATCTTGCACTTTAGCGGGGTCTATCTTAATGCCCCTGCTCGAGACTCTGTAACCTAGGTAATCTATTTGTTCTTTATGAAATTCACACTTTGAAAGCTTGACGAACAACTGAGCTTTCAAAAGCCTCTTTGGAACCTCACACACTAATTTAACATGTTCTTTCAAGGTTTGGGAATAGATCA
Organism: Charina bottae; assembly: GCA_023362775.1. Lineage (NCBI taxonomy): Eukaryota > Metazoa > Chordata > Lepidosauria > Squamata > Charinaidae > Charina > Charina bottae. The sequence goes on from JALMGJ010000022.1 coordinate 6,047,508, forward strand.
GGATGTCATCTAGATAGACGAGGACCCCTTCATACAGAAACTCATGAAGAACTTCATTTATGAGGTGCATGAACACCCCCCTGCTCCTTTCAATCCGAACGGCATCACAAGAAACTCAAAACAATACAGTTGACAGTTAAAAGCAGTCTTCCATTCATCCCCTTCGTGAATGCGTACGCGGTAATAAGCTTCCCTCAAATCCAATTTTGTAAAAAATTTCCCCTTTGATAGGTAAGCAAGCACATCTCATCAATGGGAGTGGTGAATGCACTAAGTTCATTTGGTTGCGCGATCCTGACACCATGGTTTAGTGGCTTAATGATTACTGTTGGAACCACCTCTTCCAGGGAGGCATCTCCCCTACTATTCTCCCTGTATCACTGGCATATGAGACAGACAAGCCTCCCACAAGCTGTATTACTTTCCTGGCAATTACTAGGTAAAATAAACTAATTGCAGCAGTACCCCTCCTAGCTATAAAGTGTTGAGCTGTGTGATTGGGATATTAACCTTTCTTCCTCACCAACACTTTGGAAGATAGCTCAACCTCACAAGTGATAAACAAAATCAAAATTTATTAAAGGAAAAGAAAGAATCAAATATAAAAGCCTTGTTTAATTTTAAATATCAAAATGCAAATAATCACGGTTAAGATACCATATAAGCAGGATGGATTCCTTCTATTACTTTTCAGCAAAAGAGCATACAACCATTTTTCCAAGCCAGTTCCAGTAGAAAAGATGATAAACTGGCATGCTGAGCAATAATGAGTTGTTGCACAGATAGCTTAAATCTATTATTTGTATCCTGCATTTTGGGATAACAGAGAACAGATGTGGCAGTTTGTCTGAATCTTTCTTAAAATATGATACCCAGAATTGGGCATAGTACCTGGAGTGGGGTCTGACCAATGCATAATATAACAGAACTACTTCATCGTGTTCTTTGGAAGATATACCTCACTGGTACAGGCAAAAGTATGGGCATTTGACTGTTTTAGCAGGCCATCACACTGCTGATCCATTTTCAGCTTGTAATCAACTACTACTCCAAGCAATTTTTCACACATGCTGTTACCAGACCAATTACTACTCTTCCTATAGATGTGCATTTGATTTTTCCTCTCATTAAATAAATTTACATTTGCCCCTGTTAAATTTAATTCTGTTATATTCAGCCAATTATCATTTTTAATATTTGTTTTTTAGAATATTAGCTATTCCATCCAGTTTTGCATCATCTGCAAATTTGATAAGCATTTCCTCCATCTCTTCATCTGAATCCTTACAGAAAGTGTTGAAGTATACTGGGCTCAGGACCAAAATCTATGTAATCTCATAGATACCTCACTCCAATTTAAGGGTAAACCACTTTTCAACATTCTTTTAAGTATGATTTTTAAGCCAGTTGTGGATCCACCCAATTGGGGTGGATGGGTGGTCATATAAATTTAAAAAACAAACAAATAAATAAATTTATATGCCATCCAGGTAATATTCAACTATTTTGTTAATCAAAATGTCATGGGCTACACTGTATAATGTTTTGCTGAATTGCAATATATTACGTCTGCACTAGTACCACATCCTACTAAGGAAATGATCTGATGAAAAATGTAATAAAATTAGCCTGATAAGCCTTGTTCTTGACAAATCCATGACAGATTCTAGCTATTACTGCATTATTTTCAAGGTGTTTATAAACCAACCAGTTTCTGATCTATTCTGTAGTTCCCTATATCCTCCTTACCCTGCTTTCGAAAGGATAGCTTTTGCCACCTTCTAGTAATCTGATATGTCATCAATTCATGAGGTTTTCTTAAATAGATTGGATAGAGATTCAGCAAGACCAAAGCTTTTGGAGATGTGAATTCCTTCAAGGTCAATACTTATTCCCTGACTATATTTCTATTAAATTCAAGCTAGAATCCCTTTCCCCCACCAAGTTTTCATAACTGCTCTATGGAACACATATCCTCTTTTGAGATCCTCTTTTCAGAGAAGGACGAGGATCTCTCATTGTTGGAATGTAAAGACTGCCTGGAAATTAAAACTGAGGAGCATGAAGCTTCAGCTTAGTGGAAACAAACAGAAAATAAATGAATAAATGAAACAAATAAACAGCTGATTCTAAAGCATAGATCAAAGCCTGGTATCAAGTAGTTTTTCTCCTCTTGATTAATTTGTACACAACATACACATTCTGCTTATTGTCTAACTCTGAAAGGTACATTATGATATAACAGAATTAGATAAGTGATGCACCTGGGTTTTATATTCTCTAAAGTGATAATCATAATACTAAACTATTCTCTAAAAAGGAAGTAGTTATAATATTCTCATTGTGAGCTAAAGTGATTTCATTTTTCAGTTGTATTCATATGTACACATCACTGTAACCCATGGTTGTTTAACTATGATTCCTAGGTAAGCATGGGCTGGCCAATTTAGATCTGTTCTCCCTTTGTAGCTTTATTTATTTATTTATTTATTTATACATACATACATACATACATACATACATGTAAACTGCCTCAATTTAGATGACTCTGGGCTATGTACATGAGCAAACCAATACAAAATGACTATTTCCATACCTTAAAAGCAACCATCAAGATTATAATAAGATTTATTAGAGGCTTGGGTGGAACACACAAAACAGACCAGAAATAAATAATAAACCATAAACCAACCATGTTTTCTCATTTGATAAGTCACAGTTGTAATCAGTAAGCCAACAACAAATTTTGTTTTCAGATTATGTGTTATTTCCCTAAAACAAACCAAAGTTTATTCACTGACCTTATTCTTACAATATGCCAAGTAAAAAACAATACTACTTAGATCAGGACTTTCCAAAGTTTTCCTGTGGCGACACACCAGCCGCCGTTGGTGTGTCGCCGCGGGAAAACCTGGAAGTGCCGCCGTTGCGGCAGCGCGCAAAAACCCGGAAGTGCTGCTGCCGCTTTTGGTTTTTGCGTGCCGCCGTTGGTGTGTCGCCGTGGGAAAACCCGGAAGCGCTGATGGTGATCAGCGCTTCCGGGTTGTGTGGTGACACACTTTTGTGTCGTGACACACAGTTTGGAAAGCTCTGACTTAGATAAATTCAGTCATTTTACAGCTTAGATAAACTCAGTCACTATTCAAAAAAGTTGTGCCAAGAGACTTGTCTCCACACTCCTTTCTTTGGTTTTATCTTCTGGACCTAAGCAACCAATATTTTGCCTCCAGGTATGTTTAAACATTTGCAATAACTGACATGATTAATCAGCAGCTGTTCAAACTACATGTGGTGGTGTAGAGAATTTCAGTATAATCTTGAATTAAAATCACTTCTAGACTGTGGTAAAAATGGTCCAAAGAAATGGTGAAGTCAGTCTGCGCTTGCATGAAACATCCAAAATCAAGTTAGTCTGATATTATCTATCTTTCTGCTAATTTTTAAAAATCCAGTCAATTAGTGCTGGTGGGTCTGTAACTAAGTGGGATTGCAATATCACATGTGCAAGTCCTTTGAATTTGGATTAAGCATTTCAGACAGCAGACTCAGCAGAGAATACAACACTATTTTATATAAGACCATTTCAAGAGTAGTCAGAACCTCAGAGATGTTAAGTCAGTAACCGTATAATAACTCTGCAAAGTTTTGGATTTAGTCTAACAAAGCAACTTGTCTACTGCCCCCTCAGTTCTGTGGTTTTGATGAAATGAACTGAGGATATCCTGTCTCTCACTTTGCCCTCTTTGCTGCTAGGTCACCAAACCTCTGACTTTCAAACAAGAAAGGCAGTCTGGCTGAAATACTGAATGGAAGCAGTTCACAGGGCAACATTTTGTTGAGGTCCTCCAATCCTAGCTCTGGGGAGAAGCAAGTACAATCCTTGCACGGTCTCTAATAAGGCTAGAATTTCATTTGACCCAGGGTGAAGAGGCAGCTTTCTTTCCCAAAGCAAAGTGCCTCTCCAAGTCAGAAACCACAGCAACTTTCCAACTCTGTTTAAGTTCCTCTTAATAATCGCAGCCATGTACCTACCACTGGAAGCACTGCGTCACTACCTGGCAGAAAGCCCATATTATTTCTAAGAAAACTGACAATGTTGAACAGCTTTACTACAGTTAGTAGTATACTAACCCTACAGAACCCCATCTACTAGCAGCTTCAGGAGAAAAACAAAACTCAAGCTCTGCACATTTTATTGCAGAGAAACACCACCTATCTTCCTCTCCTTGTAAAAGTCTTCAAGGAACTGAAATCTGTGCCAACTTCTACTAACAGTATAATACAATCATGTAAAATGACAAAACATTATTGCCTGCCTGCAAATTTATGATGCAATTACTAAGTTTTAGAGAGCTTGTAGTTAAATTATTAAAGCCTTTCCCTGTTAGAACTTCCCCTCTAAGGAAAACTGACAGGTCTGGGAGTCACACTGCTTATACGCTGCCATGTTAATATATCTTCTGAAGGGTATCTGTAGTCTTTTGCCCAAAGTGTATTAGATGCTATGGTATGCTTTGTAATGAAAAAGACAGGTTGTCCTTTAACAATGCACTTTGGCAAAGAAATCCACCTCATGGCAGAAGAAATGGCAATTCCATCTGGGTCCTTAAGACAGGGTCAGCATTTGCTGTATCATTTTACAGATCATGCCATCCTTGACACAAGGATGGGGAAATGAATGCTACCAGAAGGGAGAAAATAGAAGGATGCAGTACAGGGATACAGGCAGCATGTACCAGTGGAATGTTATATTTGGATCCAGCGTCCATGTAAGCAATGAACTTACTGGGCAAATTTTAAAAAATGCAAACAGCTTAATACAACCGAGTACTTCTTTCATTCCAAAAATAATGCACTGGAAAAAACCACATTCCATTTTACAATAGTATTTATCAAAAGGAAAATTAAGAAGCAAAATCCAGTATTGATACATTATCAGGCACAGAATACACTTTCAAGCTCCCCTCAGACATGTACTTAATTACAGATACATACACACTTTGGTTCTTTTGTTCAGCAAATTCAATTCCTGCTTCTCAGTACCTGATTTCCAGATCAAAAACTCTAAATAGGCAAATACTTAAGTAGTGATTAGTGGTAGGGGACAATGGAAAGGAAGGGAAAAACGAGCTCTCTCTCTCTGTTCCTCCTTATGATTTTTAAAAATGTTTTACTTTTTTTACTCTGTTTCAGTATCTCACGTTTCTGTATTTAAAGTATTTTATTCTATATTTAAAGTATTTTATTCTTAACAATCAGCTTGAAGAATGTAAAGTGATTATAAGATAAAGAAAAAGAACTATTATAGATTGGATATAAATGGTATGTCGTCTTATACAACGATTGGAATAATCACAAAATAACTTGGAAATTTGAAATAAAATCATCCTCCGCAAAATGCAAGTTAGCAAGTGTTACCAAGAGACATCTGGCTGTCCTTAGAAAGTGCTGTAAACACTCCAGGGTTGGGAGACAGAACTATTCATAATCCTTGGTGATCTTCTTCCCTACGTTTTTGGATATGCAGAAATCTTGGCCTGGATAGAAAGAATACAAATCACAACATTAAGTCTTACTAAAAAGATTACAGAGTTAAAAGAGAGTTTTGTGGCCCATTAAAGACCAGCATATTTTACATTATAAGCTTTCTTAGAATTTATCAGATGTTGAAAGTTTTGTAATCCCTTAATAATATGTTAGAATTATATCTGGATACAAAGATGTTAATTAATTTCTTCATGACGTGAATAAATTTCCAAGCTATTCTTACCTTTCACAAGGTCATTTTACTACCCCAGGTGTGCTATGAAAGGAATAAAGTATTTGGCTCAACTTCTGCACAATATACCAATAAGCTGAAACATGTTTGTTCGACATTGTTTCATTGTATACTATTTTCAATGTTTCCTATGCTTCTGTTGAACTACTTTGATGAATAGCATTTATGTACTTGACAATTGTAACTTTGGCTTCATAGCATATTGTTGTGGGCTGCCTAGAGAACTTGATACAAGATTTCTATAAGAAACTTGTAGCATAAATAAACAAGAACAATGAAAATCTAGGAATTCTCCACATCTTACTTTCCACAGAAGTCCTTGTGGGTAGCAGACACAAAGAAGAACAAATCAGGATGACTAGACAGCCAATTTGTTACCATTTCAGGGTGCCTTGGGTCAACTTCCAAATACACACTCCTGAAAGAAGAACAAGAAAAAAGAGCCATATTGATTAAAACTTGCTTAAATAAAAACACACAAATTAGCATGCTGCGAATGTGGGTTCAGTTGTTGTTGTTGTTCAGTCGTTTAGTCGTGTCCGACTCTTCGTGACCTCATGGACCATAGCACGCCAGGCCTTCCTGTCCTCCACTGTCACCCGGAGTTTACTCAAATTCATGTTCATTACATCGGTGATGCTATCTAACCATCTCATCCTCTGCCGTCCCCTTCTCCTTTTGCCTTCAGTCTTTCCCAGCATCAGGGTCTTTTCCAGTGAGTCCTCTCTTCGCATTAGGTGGCCAAAGTATTTGAGCTTCAGCTTCAGCATCTGTCCTTCCAATGAGCAGTCAGGGTTGATTTCCTTTAGGATTGACTGATTTGACCTCCTTGCAGTCCAAGGGACTCTTAAGAGTCTTCTCCAGCACCACCGTTCAAAAGCATCAATTCTTCGGCGCTCAGCCTTCCTTATGGTCCAACTCTCACAGCCATACATTACTACTGGGAAAACCATAGCTTTAACTATACGTACCTTTGTCGGCAAGGTGATGTCTCTGCTTTTTAATATGCTGTCTAGGTTTACCATAGCTTTCCTCCCAAGGAGCAAGCGTCTTTTAATTTCATGGCTGCAGTCACCGTCTGCGGTGATCTTGGAGCCCAAGAAAATAAAATCTGTCACTGCTTCCATTTCTTCCCCTTCTATTTGCCAGGAAGTGATGGGACTTAAAATAAATGGTACTCTGAAGAAAAGATGATGTCCAACAAAATATGGCTTGGAATTATGGCATTCTTAGTAGAGAGCAGTGACAGCCACTGCTATAGAGCAATTAAAAACACCTAGTTCTCTAGTTCCTCTGCCTCTTCGAAACCCAGCTTGCACTTCTGGTAGTTCTCGGTTCACATACTGCTGAAGCCTAGCTGGTAGGATTTTGAGCATAACCATAAGAAGGCCTTCTTATCTCTCCTTGCTATTCTCTGGAAATCTGCATTCAGTTGGTTATATCTTTCCCTTTCTCCCTTGCCTTTTGCTTCCCTTCTTTCCTCAGCTATTTGTAAAGCTTCATCAGTCAGCCACTTTGCTTTCTTGCATTTCTTTTTCTTTGGGATGGTTTTAGTTGCTGCCTCCTGTACAATGTTACGAACCTCCATCCATAGTTCTTCAGGCACTCTGTCTACCAGATCTAATCCTTTAAATCTATTCCTCACCTCCACTGTATATTCATAAGGGATATGATTTAGGTCATACCTGAGTGGTCTAGTGGTTTTCCCTACGTTCTTCAATTTAAGCCTAAATTTTGCGATAAGAAGCTCATGATCTGAGCCACAGTCAGCTCCAGGTCTTGTTTTTGCTGATTGTATAGAGCTTCTCCATCTTTGGCTGCAAAGTATATAATCAATCTGATTTCGGTATTGACCATCTGGTGATGTCCATGTGTAGAGTCGTCTCTTGTGTTGTTGGAAAAGAGTGTTTGCTATGACCCGCTTGTTCTCTTGACAAAACTCTATTAGCCTTTGCCCTGCTTCATTTTGTACTCCGAGGCCGAACTTGCCTGTTATTCCGGTTATTTTTTGACTTCCTACTTTAGCATTCCAGTCCCCTATGATGAAAAGGACATCTTTTTTTGGTGTTAGTTCTAGAAGGTGTTGTAGGTCTTCATAGAACCGGTCAACTTCAGCTTCTTCGGCATCAGTGGTTGGGGCATAGACTTGGATTACTGTGATGTTGAATGGTTTGCCTTGGATTCGAACTGAAAGCATTCTGTCGTTTTTGAGGTTGTACCCCAGTACTGCCTTTCCCACTCTTTTATTGACTATGAGAGCTACTCCATTTCTTCTAAGGGATTCTTGCCCACAGTAGTATATATAATGGTCTCCTGAATTAAATTCGCCCATTCCTGTCCATTTTAGTTCGCTGATTCGCAAGATGTTGATGTTCAATCTTGTCATCTCATGCTTGACCACATCCAGCTTACCTTGATTCATTGATCTTACATTCCAGGTTGCTATGCAATATTGTTCTTTACAGCATCAGACTTTCCTTCCACTTCCAGACACATCCACAACTGAGTGTCCTTTCGGCTTTGGCCCAGCCACTTCACTCTTTCTGGAGCTACTTGGAATTGCCCTCCGCTCTTCCCCAGTAGCATATTGGACACCTTCCGACCTGAGGGGCTCATCTTCCAGCGTCATATCTTTTAGCCTTTTGATACTGTCCATGGGTTTTCTTGGCAAGGATACTGGAGTGGTTTGCCATTCCCTCCTCCAGTGGACGTTTTGTCAGAACTCTCCATCATGACCTGTCTGTCTTGACCTGACTTCATTGAGTTACGCAAGCCCCTTCACCACGACAAGGCAGTGATCCATGAAGGGGAATTGAATGAAATGGGTTCAGTGGATCTTTGCAAATGTAAACACGTACTGAGGTGGTTTCTGCAATGATTCAAAGACACTAAGCTTCCAATTCAACCATATTTACTGCTTGCTTTTGGCAGCTTTTTGGTTTCATTGTAAGCATGAGTTAAATGAAGAACTGGATAAATGCTTATGCAATCATATGCTCCTTAAGCAGAGGTCTCACAGATCAGATACTAGGTTATGAGAAATACGTCTCCCAGATCATCATGCAGCAGATCCCACAGAAAGGTCCAGCTAATGCAGCCTGTGAAATCCATTGTTATTAATCTCTTTCTTTTATCTGAGGAAAATAAACTCTTATTTCCTTTATTACATAAACTGATGAATATTTATATGAATAGTACTGGTTTAAAGTTTGGTGAGGTCTAATACTCTCAGGGGTACCTTTGCCCAAGTCACTTCCCCATTATTTGTGCCAGCTCCTCCATACTCTCAAACCAATTCAAGCATTTTTACTTTAAGCCATTACCTCATTCATAGAACTTCCTTTTGTGAACATGTCTATGCAGTCATATCATTATAGGTTTTTAAGTTTTTGATTTTACTGGTTTTACTGTTTCATTTTTCTTGTTGCATATATTGTTTTATTTTGGGGTTGTAAGCCACCCAGAGTTTGGCTTTAAGATGGTGGCTATACAGATGTTTTAAATAAACAAACAAACAAACAAACAAATAAATAAGCTATAAAACCAATAGAAAAATAAAACCATACAATATAAGCTACAAATAAGATAATTCAAAAATGAAGATGGGAACTTTCAGGGGAAAGCTCTCCAAAACAGTTTGGTTTCCAAGAAAATAAAGCCAGTTTGACCTCCACGGAGAGGCTGTTTCACAATGTCAGTGCTGCTACACTTCCCCAAGCCAGGTCATGACACAGGTCATTCAGGAGAGTGACCAAAGCCATCCCAGTCCCAAAACCAGTCCTGAAACCTGACTGAAAAGGGTCCAGCTAAACCCCTCCACTGGGTGCTGTGAAGTTGATCCATCACCATCACTACTTCAACAACCTTCCTTAAAAATGGAATGTTGGAGACCAATTGGTAGTTCTCTTACACCACTGGGTCTGATGCCCTCTTCAGGAAGGGCTGCACCACAGCCTCTTTGAACCCCATTGGAAATTCCCCCTCCCCCAATGAGGCACTGATAATTTCCCAGACCCAAATGTTCCCCCACCCTTCTGTACAAGCTGGGAGGGGCAGGGATCCAACTGGCAGGTGGCTGAAGACAACCAAACCAACATACTATCCAATTTCTTGGAAGTCACAGACCAAAAGGAATCCGATTATAGGGCAAGGTGATGCCCCCAATCACCACTAAAGACTCTGTCCATCTGGAGTCAAGGCTACAGTCAACCCAAACAACTTTATCAGCAAAATGTTGCACAAACTGGTCACAGCAGCTGGGTAGGAGATCATTAAACTGTTTCTTCCCCAATTGGGAGTTCACCATACTATACAATGCTGCTGGATGGCAGCCATCCAGTGCAGTAAGAGAGGAGAGGTACTTTACACACTTTGAACTTTATACATTTTGAAACCTATTGGAAGTCAATGCAGATCTTGCAGCATTGGTATTATATGCATCTGGTGGTTTTAACTCATCAATAGCCAGGATGCTGAATTTTGCACCAAATGTAGTTTCCAAGTGATCTTCAGTGACAGCTCCATGTAAAGTGCAGATGTGTAGCGATAAGGGCATGTGTCACAGTTCTGTTCTAACTGTTGGTTCCTGGTCAGTATGCAGTTCTTCAGTAGGCAAATGAAGTAGTCTGGTACACTCATATTTCTTTTTTAAAAAAATATTTTTTAATTAAAAGATTTTACAAAGATTTTAAAAACTACAGAAATAAATAGAAGAATAGAAGAAATAGAAAAAGAAAGATATCTAAAGAAGCGACTTCTGATCTTTGCCGCAGTTACAAACATAGTAATTACCATCTCCACCCTCCCATATTGCATATCATAGTTCCCTTCTTCCCATAAACAAACCTTTTAAATCAATCAATCCCGAAATCAGCAGTTCATTTTTATCCATTTTCAGCAAAAAGTCTATAAAGTGTTTCCGGTCTTTTATAAAAGTAATTGTAGTTCCCTCCTTGATCAAACAAGTCAATTTAGCCATTTCTGCAAACTCAGCCATCTTCACAATCCCTTCCTCCATTATTGGTGTTTCTGTAGTCTTCCATCTTTGTGCATATAAAAACCTTGCTGCAGTTACCATACATAAAACCAATTGTCCACGAGCCTTTTCTAAGTCCTAATAAGAATAGTTCTGGTTTCATCTGAATGTTAATTTTTAAAACTCTGCACTACCATATGTATTTGTATCCAGTATATTTTCACTTTTTCAGAAGTCCACCATGCATGAGAAAATGTCCATGTTTTTCACATTTCTAACAGTGATTACAAGTATCTTTATACATCTTAGACAATTTCTCTGGTGCCATATACCAATGGTACATCATATAAAAACAGTTTTCTTTTAAATTGTAAGACAATGTGAATTTCAGACCTTCTAACAATATTTTCTCCCACTGATCCATTTGAATATTATTACCAAAATTCTTGGCCCATTTTACAATACATTATTTATTTATTTATTTATTTAACTTATATGACCGCCCATCTCCCCCAACGGGGAACTCTGGGCGGTTTACAATAAAACTGATTTAAAATAGGGAATAAAAATATAAAATCACAATTAATTAATACAATAAATAATTATAAAATCCAGTTGGCAAATTAGCTTAATAAAAGGAAGGACGTTATGGAATTAACCACCCCCATGAGGAACTATTATTTCCTCCTTCCCATGCTAGGCGGCAGAACCAGGTCTTCAGTTCTTTCCTAAAGGTCGGGAGGGAGGGAATCTGCCTCAACTCTGGGGGCAAGATGTTCCAAAGTGCGGGTGCCACCACAGAGAAGGCCCGCCTCCTAGACCCCACCAGATGACATTCTCTTATTGATGGGGTTCGTAGCAGGCCCGCTCTGAATGATCGGGTGGGGCGGGTCGATAATATGGGGATAAGACGGTCCCTCAGGTATTCTGGCCCCATGCCATGTAGGGCTTTAAAAGTGATGACCAACACCTTGAATTGTACCCGGAAGCAAACCGGCACCCAATGCAGCTCGCAGAGCAAAGGTGTTATATGCACCAATCTTGGTGTCCCTAGAATTGCTCGCGCGGCCGCATTCTGCATCAGCTGTAGCTTCCGGATAGTCTTCAAGGGTAGCCCCATGTAGAGTGCATTGCAATATACATGGGAGATGACGAGAACATGAGTGACTGTTCGGAGGGCATCGCGATCCAGGAATGGGTGTAACTGGCGCACCAGCCGAAGCTGTGCAAAAGCCCTCCTAGCCACGACCGCCACCTGCTCTTCGAGCAGGAGTCGTGAGTCTAGAAGGACCCCCAAGTTCCGCACCGGTTCCGAATGGGGCAGTGCTACCCCATCGAGAACCAAAGATGATAATTTCCCAGAAGACGCTAAGCCATCAATCCACAGCCACTCGGTCTTGCCAGGGTTCAATTGAAGCCTGTTGTTCCCCATCCAGGCCCTCACAGCCCCCAGGCACTGAGATAGGGTGGTTACTGCATCACTTACTTCACCTGGGATGGAGATATACAATTGAGTATCATCGGCATATTGATGATACCTCATCCCATGGTGTCGGATGACCTCGCCCAACGGTTTCATGTAGATGTTGAATAGGAGAGGAGAGAGAACCGAACCCTGCGGCACCCAACATAAGAGAGGTCGCGGGCTGGATCTCTCCTCCCCTATCACCACCGACTGGGAATGGCCCCGGAGGAAGGAGGTGAACCAGCGTAAAACTACGCCACCCACCAACTTCCTAAGCCGACCCAAAAGGATCACATTCTATTATCACATTCTATTCCTGGTACTTTTTCATCTATATTAAATCTTTCTCTTAACTGTGCTTATGAAAACCATTGAAAACTAAACCCCTCTGCATTCAATTGTTCTCTTGATTTCATCTTAAGCTCCCTATTTTCCTGTGCTAGCAAGGAAAATTGTCTTTGCCCGCTGTTTCTTTTCTATAAAATGCTTCTTGAGCTGAGGCCAACAAAGGTATTTTTGGGCATAGCCTGGGTTTGTATCTATTCCATATTTATAGTATGGCATTCCTAATATAATGATTTTTAAAATCTACATTTACTTTTATTTTAACATACCATACGTAACCATGCCAGCCAGCCAAATCTTGGACCATGACCTTCTAAATCTAAGAGTCTCTTATTTCTTAACAACAGCCATTCCTTTACATCTTGGAGGATCTTACATTTAACCCTTGGTTTTTTCCCCTGCCATATAAATCTGGATATGTCTTTTTGCCACTGTTTAAATGGTGCATCAGTTCTCAAAACAGGTATTGTCTGAAACAGGAGTGACATTATTTAAATTCTTAATTAAATTCTTCTTTTATTTATTATTAGATAACACATTCATTTTTACCACAGAAATTCTTCCCAACAATGACAATCGTAATTATACCCATCTTAATAAATCCTTTTTAATTTCATTCCGTTCTTTACATAATTATTTTGAAATAATATTCAATTCATGTTAGTTAAAATGATACCCAAATATTTCACTTTTTTCTCAATCTGAAAACCAGTTTTCATAGATAATTATTTTTGGTCTTCCATTTTCATATTCTTTGTTTTTTCCTTATTAATTTTAAATCCAGCCAATGCACCAAATTCTCTTTTCTACATCTATCCTTCCTAAAGGGTTCTCCAAAATTAGAACCAAATCATTGGTGAATGCCCTTAGTTTATCTTCCAGGCTTCTTTTTTAACTTTCACTCCAGCAATTCTCTCACCTTGTCCCTCAGCTTCAGAAGCCAGAATGAACAACAACGGAGAAAGTGGGCATCCTTGCCTCGTTCCTTTCTGTATTTCACAGGGTTTGGTCAATTTCCCATTCACAATTATTTGTGCTTTTTGTGAAGTATACTGTATATTGATTTCACCCATGTAATGAACTTTTCTCCAAAATCCATATCTTCCAAAATTTTAAACAGAAAAGTTCAGTTTAAATTGTCAAAAGCTTTCTCTGCAGCAAGAAATATTAAGGCAGCTTATTTTTCACTGTGTTGCTCCAAGTACTCTAATACATTAAGAACATTTCTATTATTATTATTATTATTATTATTATTATTATTATTATTATCATCATCATCATCATCATCTGAGGGACCGTCTCGTCCTGATAACGTCGGCCCGCCCCACCCGTGCATGCAGAGAGGGCATGCTTCGGACCCCCTCAACAAGAGAATTCCATCTAGCGGGGTCCAGGAGACGTGCCTTCTCTGCAATAGCGCCCGCCTTATGGAATATCTTGCCCCCGGAGGTGAGACTGGCCCCTTCACTCCTGGCCTTTCGGAAGGCCCTTAAGACCTGGCTCTGCCGCCGGGCCTGGGACGACAGAGGCGGTAGTGCCTCCTGGGGTTGGCTGGCCCCGTAGTAATACGATCTATCCTACGGTCCCCAATCCATCTTGGATTTCATGTATTTTATTATTGGATGTATTTTTAGATATTGTTATTTGTATAGTTTTTAAACTTTCAATTGTTGTAATCCGCCCAGAGTCCCTTGCAGGGGTGATGGGCGGGGAATAAATTGAAATAATAAAAATAAATTATCTCTTAATTGTCTCTTAGGTAAATAACCACATTGGTCTTTGCGGATAAAATCCTGTAAAACATTATTCAGCCTTCCAGCTAAAATTGTCATGAATATCTTATAATCATTATTCAATAATGATATTGGACTATAATTTTTTGGCAAAGTCAAATCCTGTCCTTCTTTAGGAATCAGTGCTATATATGCCCCTGTTCAACTATCTGGTATCTTTCCATTATCTAAAATGGAGTTCATCATTTTTGCAAAGGTAATAAAAGCTCATCTTCAAAATATTTATAATAAGAAGCTGATAATCCATCTGGATGAGGGGCTTTACTTTTATTCATCTTATTTATAGCATCACAAATTTCCCTTATTGTTATTGGTTCATTCATCTTTGGGCATCTGTTAATTTTGGTAAATTTTGTTTCTTTAAATATTCATCTTCCCTTGCTGATGAAATTTCTTATCTCTTTTATAGCATTGTATAGTACTGATGAAATTTACTTTGAATACTTACATAACAGTCACCAGACATTTCCCTGGTTTATTTGCTGACTCAAACTTCCTCCGTTTAACAAAATGTTATTTTATTTCCATCTTTCTTGCCATTAACATAGAAAGTTGACACTGTAGAAGTTTAATCTGCTATGAGATATTTTTTCTCCCCGGAGATCTTATTAGTTTATCCTCTTTTATCTTTATATCATTTAGAATCTTTTGCATATTTTCTTGTCTTTTTTTGTTCAATTTATTGTTTGGCTGAATAAATTGTCCTCGCATGAATGCTTTACTGGCATCTCATACTATTTTAATATCAGTACCCTTATTGAGGTTATTCTCAAAAAATTCTTTTTTTAACATTCTTCCATTATTGATTTACTTTGTAGTAATATTTCATTTAGTCCCCATCTATAAGTTCTAGCTTTCTTCCTGTATATTAAAGTCACTGGATTATGATCAGAGAGTCTTTGGCAATATTTCACAAGTGTTAACACAAGTGGCCAAACTTTTGGAAATCCAAGACATGTCTATTCTGGAGAAAGATCTATGTCTCTCTGAAAAATAAGTATATTCTTTAGAAACACCATTTTATGTCTCCATGTATTAATTAATTCAAGATTATCCATCATTTAGAATAAAATGTTTGGTAGTTTGTCTTGCATTATTTTAATCCCTTTTGCTGATGTTCTATCTTGTTGTGGGCAGACTACTCCATTCCAAACTCCCATTAGGCACTAATTTTCATATGACAGCTCCATTAACTTTCCCATATGTCCATTGAAAAATGCAGATTTATTTTTGTTTGGAGCATAAATCCCCACTAAAAGGATCTTACTTTTATTAAAATGGTACACTCATATTTTAAGGACTATCCAAAATTTATTGTCATCTACACAGTCAAAAGTCTCGTGTAATCAATAAAGAAAAAATAAAGACTTTTTTTGGAGGGGGGAATCCTTTTGATTTTTTCATTATCCATCAGATGAATGTATGTAATCAGATGTTAGCAATGTATTTTGCATTATCCATGAGGTGTTAGCAATGTATTCTCAGATTTTTTAATTAATACTTGTTCAATACTTCAATACTTGTTCAATACTTCAATACTTGTTCCATGTATTGTTGAAGTATGGATTGCAAAATCATGATCATTATTATACTAGCCTAGGAGATAAATGAAAGTGGTTGGTAGATGAAGTATCCTTTAGCACTGACTTTTCTGGTACTGGAATATAAATTCATCCTTTTTAGTCCCTTGTAATGAGTTCTGTGGACCGGGGGCCGGAGTTTGCGGGCGGGAGCCATCACTAGCAGTGGGGGGTGGGGTTTGTGGGCAGGAGCCAATCACGTGGAAGGGGTGGGGTTTGCGGGCGGGAACCCCACGGGCCTTATACAGCCCGCGGGCCTGACGTTGCCCACCCCTGACTTAGGCTGAAGCCAATGCTGCCATAGATTGGTAGTGTAAATTTGACCCCACAAAGATGTCAAAACATATAGTACAAATAGTACATATAGTACATATAGTACTGGTATGATATGTTGGGGTTTGATATACCCAGGAATTTACAGCTAGATATAAATTATATTGAGAGGCTTGATATTTAGGTGAAAGGGGAAATATTCTGCAGAGTCACCCAATTAGCAGCCATTGTTGTAGGGATGATGTGTCAGTGTGTGACTCATACAACAGGTGCTTAGAGTTAAGTTGGGTGTGGTGGATAATGAGAGTGACCTATAAGGTGATTGGTCAGTTTATATATAAATACAGAGATGTCCTGTATTCTTTCTTCTCATTTATTCTCATTCTACCTCTGTATGCTGTATTGTTGGTTTATCATTTGTTACCTGTGTGGAAGTGATCTGTAAATACGTATGTATATAAGTAAATAGGTTATTTGATATAACTTCTGTTTGGAGTCTATTTACTGCATAGTACTTGGATCGCTGGTGCCTAGGAGAGAAGCAGGCCGCTCCATCCGCTCCCCCCGACAGGTTACGGGCCCAGAGGCGACAGAGAAGCCATAGACGACAGAGGCTTTGGACTGGCTGTGGATCGTGGGATCGTGTGCAGTCTGTGAGCTGGAAGCTTTGGAAGCCTATCTGGGAGTTGTGTGGCTATTTGGAGTGATTTGGAGCTTTAACAGGTTCCGTGCCTGCGTGTTTTTTTTTTCCTACACTTGTTTCGCAGCTGGAGGACATTCTGATAAGGTCTGTGTCTTTAATCATTGGTGTCTGCCCAGGAGGGGCTGAAGACAGATGAGCTCAGTGAAGATGTTGCCAGCAGTCGGGGGAGGTTTTCCTCTGGAAAGACTGAATGACACTAATTATTCGTCATGGTCATATAAAATGGAGATGTATCTTCGACGTGAGGGTCTTTGGAAAATTGTACTTGACCCTCCACATGAGTCAGACGAAGAAAGGATTGTGTTAATGAATGAGAAAGCATTGGCAAGCATAATTTTATGTCTGGAGGATAGCCAATTATGTTATGTTAGACATTTAACATTAGCCAGTGCGTGTTGGGAAGCTTTAAAGAATGTTTATCTGAGAAGCACGCCGTTATGCAAGGTTATGTTAACACGAAAACTTTATCACCACAGATTAGGGGTATCTGATAATATTCGGGATCACCTGCATTATATGACAAACTTGTTTCAGGAGTTGGCTCAGAGAGATATGCCGTTTACAGAAGCAAATAAAGTGTATGTAATTCTCAGTTCTCTAAATGAAACGTGGGATAATTTAGCTACAAGCTTTGGTTCTTTATCTGAAGAGGATTTGACCGTAAATTATTTGTCTGGCAGATTATTGGAAGAGGAACAGAGAAGGCTAGATTTTAATGTAATTAGGTCTAAGCAAAACAGTGTTTCTGATAAGAACTGTTATTCTAATAAGTCTGACAATATTTTATTTGTAAAGTGTAAATGTTTTCGCTGTGGTTCAGCAAGGCATTTGTTGAGAGATTGTGATAAGAAACAGAAGCCTAAAGCCAAGCCGGGGATTTCCAAGCCGGGAGACAATGCACAGGTGTCTCTAATTACTTCAAGTGTAAAAGATTTAAAGGGGCCATGGCTGCATGACAGCGGGGCTGGTGAGCATGTAGCCAATAACAGACAGATGTTTAAGAGTTTTATGCAGGCTGACTGTGACCATGTTAGCCTAGCAAACGGAAGCATTGCATCTGTGACTGGTCAGGGATTTGTGTATGTACCAGGATTAAATGTTGAATTATCAATGTTATGTGTACCAGAACTGGAGTACAATATTATAAGTGTTTCACAATTGGATACACAGGGTTATACTGTACAGTTTGGTAATGGTGAATGTATTGTCATGAAGGATAATAATGTTTGTGGTAAATGTGTTTTACAGAACAGTCTTTATGAAATGGTACAATCCAGGACAAGCAGAAGCCATGATGTTGCCACAATTAATAAGCCAACACATGATTCATGTGAGCATCTATGGCATAGAAGGCTGGGGCATCCGAGTTTCAAAGTGATTGAAAAGATGTCAGAAGCAAGTTCTGGAATGAATTTGAAACAGTGCCAAGTGTATTTGGATTGCACAGCTTGTAAGGTTGCAAAGTCAAAAGTATTTCCTGTGAGCAAATTCAGTGATAGAAAGTCACATAAATGTTTTGAATTAGTTCACGCTGACTTAATTGGTCCATTACCAGCTACAATAGGGGGTGCTAAATATGTTTTAGTCATTGTAGATGATTACACCAGATTTGGGTTCTGTTACCTATTGAAAGCTAAAAGTCAAACATTTGATAAGTTTAGAAACTGGGTGCAGTTTGTGGAACGTAGATATAGCACAAAGGTGTGTAGTTTACAAACTGACCGGGGTACTGAGTTTCTGAGTGGTAGTTTTCAGCAATGGCTCGGTAGAAGGGGCATTGTGCATAGGAGAACCAATCCGCATAGTTCAGCTGAGAATGGCGTGGCTGAACGTAGGAATTTGGCATTGCAGACAGTAAAGGATTCACTTATAGCTGACTCAGGGTTATCTAGAGGATACTGGGGAGAGGCTATATTAACTGCTAATTATTTAATTAACAGGTTATGGAGTGTGTCTGTAAATCAAACTCCATATTATATGTTATATGGCAAGAAGCCAGCATTAGCACATTTGAAAGTGTTTGGGTGCACTGCCTATGTTCACGTGCATAAGGAAGTACGCAGGAAAGGGCAGGCAAAGCACAGAAGATGACGTTTGTGGGGTATGAGCCAGGGACCAAGGGATATAGGTTCACTGATGGCAGGAAAGTTGTTATTTCTAGATCAGCAAGTTTTAGTGAGCACAGCAATTGGCAGAGATTACACGGGAGTAGTGCAGTTTTTCTTCCTAGTCAGGGAAATTTTGAGTTCTCAGAGCGGAGAGAGTCCACTGATGTAATTAAGAAGGAAGAGGAATTAACTCCTAGTGTGCCAATGATGCAGGATGCTACAGTATTGCGCAGGTCTGAGAGAGTTAACAAGGGCATACCACCTCAGCGTTATACACCAGGTGACGTAAAAGTGTGTTTTATTAATTATGAACCTTGTAATTACCAGGAAGTTTTGGAGTTGCCACAACACGAGCAGAGTAGATGGAAAGCTGCTATGGATGTGGAAATAAAAGCCATTAATTCTCATAAGGTTTTTAAATCTACCAGATTGCCTGAGGGGCATAGGGCAGTAGGTTGTAGGTGGGTGTATAAGAAGAAAACCTTAGTGAATGGTGATATTCAGTATAAGGCTAGGTTAGTAGCACAAGGATTTTCCCAGGTAAAGAATCAGACTTATGATGAAGTTTTTGCACCAACGCTAAGAGGGGAGACATTTAGGTTTGCCTTAGCAATGGCAGCAGCTGGGAATTGTGTAGTACACCATTATGATATCACAACAGCATATTTGCATGCTGATTTGAAAGAAGAAATCTATATGACTGAAGCTCCAGTGTATGAATCAAATATTGCAGGGAGCGTATACAAGTTGCAGAAAGTGTTGTATGGACTCAAGCAGTCGGCACGTTGCTGGAATCTGAAGTTAGATAAGGAATTACAAAGAATGGGATTCAAGTGTAGTATAGCTGACCCATGTCTTTATGTAAAGCAATGTGAAAATGATGAACAGATTTTGCTTTTGATTTTTGTAGACGATTTGTGTTTTATAGCGAAAGATCAAAGCAGGGTAATTGAATTTACTGAAAATCTGAAACAACAATTTGATGTCAAAGATTTCGGAGAAATTAGGAATTACCTAGGCGTAGGTATTCAGAAGGTTTATGGGGGTTATGTTCTAGAGCAGCGGAAGAAAATTGAAGCACTGCTAAGAGAGAACAATATGGAACATTGCAAGGAAGTTTCAACCCCGATGACAACAGATTTTGTTAAAACAGAGACTGGAGATGATGACCAAACTTCATGTGATCAAGAATATGTGATCAGTCAATAATTGGAAGTTTATTGTATTGTATTGTATTGATTTGCAATATTGTCCATCTGAGTGTAATGTAGCAGATGTGATGACAAAGCCTCTAAGCATAGATAGACATAGGATGTGTATATCTCAAATGTGTATGTCTTCTATTCTGTACAAGTGAAATGTGAATGTAGTATCGTAAATTGAAGGGGTGTTGGGGTTTGATATACCCAGGAATTTACAGCTAGATATAAATTATATTGAGAGGCTTGATATTTAGGTGAAAGGGGAAATATTCTGCAAAGTCACCCAATTAGCAGCCATTGTTGTAGGGATGATATGTCAGTGTGTGACTCATACAACAGGTGCTTAGAGTTAAGTTGGGTGTGGTGGATAATGAGAGTGACCTATAAGGTGATTGGTCAGTTTATATATAAATACAGAGATGTCCTGTATTCTTTCTTCTCATTTATTCTCATTCTACCTCTGTATGCTGTATTGTTGGTTTATCATTTGTTACCTGTGTGGAAGTGATCTGTAAATACGTATGTATATAAGTAAATAGGTTATTTGATATAACTTCTGTTTGGAGTCTATTTACTGCATAGTACTTGGATCGCTGGTGCCTAGGAGAGAAGCAGGCCGCTCCATCCGCTCCCCCCGACATGATATTAAGACAATTAAAAAGCTGCAGGAAGTTTTAAGTTATCAGGTCTTCATGGCATAAACAAATTAGTTGAAACTAAGGAAAATTCTTGAAGCCTGCAGCAGGTTCAGCTAAGTAAAACATTTTCTTGGATTGGAGGTGTAGTATGCCTGTCATGTGCAGGAACCAAAGCTAGCTGCAATTTTGCTGATGGAAAGATGTAGAATTTATAGAAGATTGACTACCTGAACAGACACCTCGATCAAAAAGTCCATCTGGAGGGAATGTGCAAATTGTGAAGAATTCAAGAAGGCAGTGGAATAAATCACTTAGGAATGGAATCAAAACTAATAGGAAATGGCCCAAATTGCAGACTATGATGTAGTCCCATACAGACCATTTAACAAAGTTAGATGGATGTTAAGTCATTCTGCAGTGAAAGAATGAATTAAAAATCACAAAGCACTAATTCAGTATTTCTCAAAGGAAGTTGAGGATGGAAATGATCTTGCAGCCAAGCTCTGTTTGACAATATTGCAGAATCCACAAAACTGTGTTTCTATTGCAATTGTAAATGATGTTTTGGCTGATTTGGCAGAAATGTGCTATGATTTTCAACGGAGCTACATTGTGCCACTTGAGGCTTTTGAGCTTGCTAAGGCCGAGATAGGGAAGCTGAGAGCACAATATTTGGAACACTTTGCTCACTTCAGTCCTGAAGTGATTTTTTTTTTTGCCAGTATGGGAACCAAAGTAAATAATGATGCCATGCCACAGTTTTGAACCATCTGGAAGATAGATTCCCAGATGGTAAAGTGGGTTGCATTTGAAATATTAACATTACAACAACAATAAGATATTTTTGGCAATGAAGAAATTCAGAATCTGGTCTATAGGTACTCAAACATTCTGAAATTGTCGAGTCAGACTCATAAAACAAATTTCTGCTGATAAGAACTTATCAGTAGCAAAAATAAATATAATGAAAAAGACAACCTCCAATCTGTTATCAGACCCCAGTTTAATATTATTAATAAACAGAAACCTTGCTTAGCAGCTGCACTGGATGCCTGAAATGTGGCACACACATCTAGTAATTGAAAAAGAAATGTGAACTTCGCATCATTCATGATATACAGTAGGTCACAATTTTCATATTTCCAGTACAACAAACTTTAACTCGATGGCTGTTGTGGGTCTTCCGGGCTGTGTGGCCGTGTTCTGGAAGTTGTGGTTCCTAACGTTTCGCCAGCATCTGTGGCCAGCATCTTCAGAGGGCAGGAGCACAGATAGAAGCAAAATCTCTGTGCCCAGGTAGAGTGGCAATGTTCTATATATAGAGCTAAATTATAGGAGATTAGGTGGGGTTTTTTGTTGTGTTGAAATGTTAACGAGTGGCTGATGAGCGTGATTAGCATGTTCATTGTGAGAAGTATTCCCATGTCCTGGTGGTTGGACTGAGTTCGTTGACCTTTTGCAGGCTGTGTTTTTCAGGACTGGTAGCCAGGTTTTGCTAATTTTTAAACTTTCTTCTTTTTTATTGTAACTGTGCTGGTGTTTGTGAATTTCAATGGCTTCTCTGTATAATCTGGTGTAGTGGCTTTTGGTGTTGTCCAGTATTTCTGTGTTTTCAAATAGGATTTTGTGTCCCGTTTGCTTGAGAGCATGTTCAGCTACTGAAGATTTTTCCGGTTGCTGTAGTCTGCAGTGTCTTTCGTGTTCTTTTATCCTGGTGTGAATGCTTCGTTTTGTGGTTCCGATGTATACTTGTCCACAGCTGCATGGTATGCGGTATACTCCTGCAGCGGTGCGGGGGTCCCTTTTGTCTTTTGCTGATTTTAGCATTTGTTGTATTTTTCTGGTGGGTCTGAAGACTGTTTGAAAGTTGTGTTTTTCCATCAGTTTTCCCATGCGGTCAGTGACTCCTTTGATGTAGGGCAGGAATATTTTGTTTGTGGGGGGCTGTTTTTCTTCAGTTGGATGTTGTTTTCTTGGTTTGATGGCTCTTTTTATTTCATTCTTGGAATAGCCATTTGCCTGTAGGACCCAATTCAGATGGTTGGTTCATTGTTGAGAAATTGGGTTTCACAGTTTCGATTAGCACGATTCACCAAGGTTTTGATCATGCCTCTCTTTTGTCGTGGGTGGTGATTGGAATTTTTGTGTAGATACCGGTCTGTATGGGTGGGTTTTCTGTATACTTTGTGTCCTAGTTTGAGGTCCAGATTGCGTATGACCAGCGTATCTAAAAATGGAAGTTTGCCATCAGTTTCTTTTTCCATAGTGAATTGTATATTGGGGTGGATGCCGTTTAGGTGGTCCAGAAATTTCTCCAGTTCTTCTTCAGTATGACTCCAAATTGCGAAGGTGTCATCCACGAACCGGAACCAGACTGTTGGTGTAATGGGTGCCGATTCCAAAGCCTGTTTTTCAAAGTGTTCCATGTAAAAGTTTGCTATGACTGGGCTCAGGGGGCTTCCCATGGCAACGCCATCCATCTGTTCGTAGAACTCATTCTCCCATTGAAAGTAACTAGTTGTTAGGCAGTGTTGAAATAAAGCTGTAATGTCTTCTGGGAAGATTTGCTTGATGAGTGCCAGGGTGTCCCTTACTGGCACCTTGGTAAACAGGGAGACCACGTCAAAGCTGACCAGTTTGTCCGTGTGGTTGAGTTTTAGGGTGCTGATTTTGTTGATGAAGTGTCCTGAGTCTTTGATGTGGGATGGAGTCTGTCCGATGTGGGTCTGTAAAAGGGTTGCCAAATGTTTGGATAATTCATATGTCGGGGAGCCAATGGCACTTACAATGGGTCTGAGTGGGATCGAGTCTTTGTGGATTTTGGGGAGTCCGTATAGTCTAGGTGAGAGAGCTTCTGTCTTGCAAATACGTTGTAGTATGTTGGGATGCAGGGAGGAGCTCTTTATCAGTGTGTTGGTTTGCTTCATGATTTTGCTGGTCGGATCCCGTCTTATTGTTCTGTATGTGGTGGGGTCTAGTAATTCTCTGATTTTGTCTTTGTATTCATCTATGTTCATAATTACTGTGGCATTGCCTTTGTCCGCTGGAAGGATGATGATGTCTGGGTCCGAATTGAGGGTCTCTATGGCGTTTCTCTCCTTCTTAGTAATGTTGCTGGTGGGGGGGCTTTGCTTTCCTTAGGATTCTTGCCACTTCACCCCTTATTTCTTCTGCTTCTTCCTCTGGACATTGGTGAATGGCTGATTCCACATTGGCAATGATATCTTCCACTGGAATTCTGGTGGGTGTAATTGCAAAGTTTCCTCCTTTGCTTAGGATGGAGGTTTCTTCAGGAGAGAGCAGGCGTTCTGTCAAATTGATGACAATGCGTGAAGTATCCAGTGCCGGTTTTGGTTGACTGTTTTGGCATTTGTTGAATTTTTGCTTTTGTCTGTTTGTGTAGTCAAAGATGTCCTTTTCCATTTTTCTGTAGGATATGGTATCAATCTTGTCCCAATCCTGGCTTCTCATTTTGTGACTGAGGCTCATATGTGTGTCGAATAGATCTTTTTCTGTGATGGCAAGGTTTCGGCGGGTTGTGTGAATTCTCTCGCGCAGGAGGGCTTGTTCAAGGCGGTCGTAAATGCGGCTGGCTTGTGATGATTTGAAGGTCCTTTTCATTCTGAGAAAGGCTGGAATGGTCCTGGTATCTCTGCATCGCACTAGGAAGGTTAAGGAGCAGAGAAGGTGTGCTTTTCTGTTCCGGAGTGTTTCCAGTCTCCGTGTCTGTCGGAACGTTTCCTCCCCGTAGAGGCGTTCAATGTATTGTCGAAGGCTTTCACGGCCGGAGTTCAATGGCTGTTGTGGGTCTTCCGGGCTGTGTGGCCGTGTTCTGGAAGTTGTGGTTCCTAACGTTTCGCCAGCATCTGTGGCCAGCATCTTCAGAGGGCAGGAGCACAGATAGAAGCAAAATCTCTGTGCCCAGGTAGAGTGGCAATGTTCTATATATAGAGCTAAATTATAGGAGATTAGGTGGGGTTTTTTGTTGTGTTGAAATGTTAACGAGTGGCTGATGAGCGTGATTAGCATGTTCATTGTGAGAAGTATTCCCATGTCCTGGTGGTTGGACTGAGTTCGTTGACCTTTTGCAGGCTGTGTTTTTCAGGACTGGTAGCCAGGTTTTGCTAATTTTTAAACTTTCTTCTTTTTTATTGTAACTGTGCTGGTGTTTGTGAATTTCAATGGCTTCTCTGTATAATCTGGTGTAGTGGCTTTTGGTGTTGTCCAGTATTTCTGTGTTTTCAAATAGGATTTTGTGTCCCGTTTGCTTGAGAGCATGTTCAGCTACTGAAGATTTTTCCGGTTGCTGTAGTCTGCAGTGTCTTTCGTGTTCTTTTATCCTGGTGTGAATGCTTCGTTTTGTGGTTCCGATGTATACTTGTCCACAGCTGCATGGTATGCGGTATACTCCTGCAGCGGTGCGGGGGTCCCTTTTGTCTTTTGCTGATTTTAGCATTTGTTGTATTTTTCTGGTGGGTCTGAAGACTGTTTGAAAGTTGTGTTTTTCCATCAGTTTTCCCATGCGGTCAGTGACTCCTTTGATGTAGGGCAGGAATATTTTATTTGTGGGGGGCTGTTTTTCTTCAGTTGGATGTTGTTTTCTTGGTTTGATGGCTCTTTTTATTTCATTCTTGGAATAGCCATTTGCCTGTAGGACCCAATTCAGATGGTTGGTTCATTGTTGAGAAATTGGGTTTCACAGTTTCGATTAGCACGATTCACCAAGGTTTTGATCATGCCTCTCTTTTGTCGTGGGTGGTGATTGGAATTTTTGTGTAGATACCGGTCTGTATGGGTGGGTATTCTGTATACTTTGTGTCCTAGTTTGAGGTCCAGATTGCGTATGACCAGCGTATCTAAAAATGGAAGTTTGCCATCAGTTTCTTTTTCCATAGTGAATTGTATATTGGGGTGGATGCCGTTTAGGTGGTCCAGAAATTTCTCCAGTTCTTCTTCAGTATGACTCCAAATTGCGAAGGTGTCATCCACGAACCGGAACCAGACTGTTGGTGTAATGGGTGCCGATTCCAAAGCCTGTTTTTCAAAGTGTTCCATGTAAAAGTTTGCTATGACTGGGCTCAGGGGGCTTCCCATGGCAACGCCATCCATCTGTTCGTAGAACTCATTCTCCCATTGAAAGTAACTAGTTGTTAGGCAGTGTTGAAATAAAGCTGTAATGTCTTCTGGGAAGATTTGCTTGATGAGTGCCAGGGTGTCCCTTACTGGCACCTTGGTAAACAGGGAGACCACGTCAAAGCTGACCAGTTTGTCCGTGTGGTTGAGTTTTAGGGTGCTGATTTTGTTGATGAAGTGTCCTGAGTCTTTGATGTGGGATGGAGTCTGTCCAATGTGGGTCTGTAAAAGGGTTGCCAAATGTTTGGATAATTCATATGTCGGGGAGCCAATGGCACTTACAATGGGTCTGAGTGGGATCGAGTCTTTGTGGATTTTGGGGAGTCCGTATAGTCTAGGTGAGAGAGCTTCTGTCTTGCAAATACGTTGTAGTATGTTGGGATGCAGGGAGGAGCTCTTTATTAGTGTGTTGGTTTGCTTCATGATTTTGCTGGTCGGATCCCGTCTTATTGTTCTGTATGTGGTGGGGTCTAGTAATTCTCTGATTTTGTCTTTGTATTCATCTATGTTCATAATTATCATAAGAATTGGGTCCTACAGGCAAATGGCTATTCCAAGAATGAAATAAAAAGAGCCATCAAACCAAGAAAACAACATCCAACTGAAGAAAAACAGCCCCCCACAAACAAAATATTCCTGCCCTACATCAAAGGAGTCACTGACCGCATGGGAAAACTGATGGAAAAACACAACTTTCAAACAGTCTTCAGACCCACCAGAAAATACAACAAATGCTAAAATCAGCAAAAGACAAAAGGGACCCCCGCACCGCTGCAGGAGTATACCGCATACCATGCAGCTGTGGACAAGTATACATCGGAACCACAAAACGAAGCATTCACACCAGGATAAAAGAACACGAAAGACACTGCAGACTACAGCAACCGGAAAAATCTTCAGTAGCTGAACATGCTCTCAAGCAAACGGGACACAAAATCCTATTTGAAAACACAGAAATACTGGACAACACCAAAAGCCACTACACCAGATTATACAGAGAAGCCATTGAAATTCACAAACACCAGCACAGTTACAATAAAAAAGAAGAAAGTTTAAAAATTAGCAAAACCTGGCTACCAGTCCTGAAAAACACAGCCTGCAAAAGGTCAACGAACTCAGTCCAACCACCAGGACATGGGAATACTTCTCACAATGAACATGCTAATCACGCTCATCAGCCACTCGTTAACATTTCAACACAACAAAAAACCCCACCTAATCTCCTATAATTTAGCTCTATATATAGAACATTGCCACTCTACCTGGGCACAGAGATTTTGCTTCTATCTGTGCTCCTGCCCTCTGAAGATGCTGGCCACAGATGCTGGCGAAACGTTAGGAACCACAACTTCCAGAACACGGCCACACAGCCCGGAAGACCCACAACAGCCATTGAACTCCGGCCGTGAAAGCCTTCGACAATACATTGAACGCCTCTACGGGGAGGAAATGTTCCGACAGACACGGAGACTGGAAACACTCCGGAACAGAAAAGCACACCTTCTCTGCTCCTTAACCTTCCTAGTGCGATGCAGAGATACCAGGACCATTCCAGCCTTTCTCAGAATGAAAAGGACCTTCAAATCATCACAAGCCAGCCGCATTTACGACCGCCTTGAACAAGCCCTCCTGCGCGAGAGAATTCACACAACCCGCCGAAACCTTGCCATCACAGAAAAAGATCTATTCGACACACATATGAGCCTCAGTCACAAAATGAGAAGCCAGGATTGGGACAAGATTGATACCATATCCTACAGAAAAATGGAAAAGGACATCTTTGACTACACAAACAGACAAAAGCAAAAATTCAACAAATGCCAAAACAGTCAACCAAAACCGGCACTGGATACTTCACGCATTGTCATCAATTTGACAGAACGCCTGCTCTCTCCTGAAGAAACCTCCATCCTAAGCAAAGGAGGAAACTTTGCAATTACACCCACCAGAATTCCAGTGGAAGATATCATTGCCAATGTGGAATCAGCCATTCACCAATGTCCAGAGGAAGAAGCAGAAGAAATAAGGGGTGAAGTGGCAAGAATCCTAAGGAAAGCAAAGCCCCCCCACCAGCAACATTACTAAGAAGGAGAGAAACGCCATAGAGACCCTCAATTCGGACCCAGACATCATCATCCTTCCAGCGGACAAAGGCAATGCCACAGTAATTATGAACATAGATGAATACAAAGACAAAATCAGAGAATTACTAGACCCCACCACATACAGAACAATAAGACGGGATCCGACCAGCAAAATCATGAAGCAAACCAACACACTGATAAAGAGCTCCTCCCTGCATCCCAACATACTACAACGTATTTGCAAGACAGAAGCTCTCTCACCTAGACTATACGGACTCCCCAAAATCCACAAAGACTCGATCCCACTCAGACCCATTGTAAGTGCCATTGGCTCCCCGACATATGAATTATCCAAACATTTGGCAACCCTTTTACAGACCCACATCGGACAGACTCCATCCCACATCAAAGACTCAGGACACTTCATCAACAAAATCAGCACCCTAAAACTCAACCACACGGACAAACTGGTCAGCTTTGACGTGGTCTCCCTGTTTACCAAGGTGCCAGTAAGGGACACCCTGGCACTCATCAAGCAAATCTTCCCAGAAGACATTACAGCTTTATTTCAACACTGCCTAACAACTAGTTACTTTCAATGGGAGAATGAGTTCTACGAACAGATGGATGGCGTTGCCATGGGAAGCCCCCTGAGCCCAGTCATAGCAAACTTTTACATGGAACACTTTGAAAAACAGGCTTTGGAATCGGCACCCATTACACCAACAGTCTGGTTCCGGTTCGTGGATGACACCTTCGCAATTTGGAGTCATACTGAAGAAGAACTGGAGAAATTTCTGGACCACCTAAACGGCATCCACCCCAATATACAATTCACTATGGAAAAAGAAACTGATGGCAAACTTCCATTTTTAGATACGCTGGTCATACGCAATCCGGACCTCAAACTAGGACACAAAGTATACAGAAAACCCACCCATACAGACCGGTATCTACACAAAAATTCCAATCACCACCCACGACAAAAGAGAGGCATGATCAAAACCTTGGTGAATCGTGCTAATCGAAACTGTGAAACCCAATTTCTCAACAATGAACTTAACCATCTGAATTGGGTCCTACAGGCAAATGGCTATTCCAAGAATGAAATAAAAAGAGCCATCAAACCAAGAAAACAACATCCAACTGAAGAAAAACAGCCCCCCACAAACAAAATATTCCTGCCCTACATCAAAGGAGTCACTGACCGCATGGGAAAACTGATGGAAAAACACAACTTTCAAACAGTCTTCAGACCCACCAGAAAAATACAACAAATGCTAAAATCAGCAAAAGACAAAAGGGACCCCCGCACCGCTGCAGGAGTATACCGCATACCATGCAGCTGTGGACAAGTATACATCGGAACCACAAAACGAAGCATTCACACCAGGATAAAAGAACACGAAAGACACTGCAGACTACAGCAACCGGAAAAATCTTCAGTAGCTGAACATGCTCTCAAGCAAACGGGACACAAAATCCTATTTGAAAACACAGAAATACTGGACAACACCAAAAGCCACTACACCAGATTATACAGAGAAGCCATTGAAATTCACAAACACCAGCACAGTTACAATAAAAAAGAAGAAAGTTTAAAAATTAGCAAAACCTGGCTACCAGTCCTGAAAAACACAGCCTGCAAAAGGTCAACGAACTCAGTCCAACCACCAGGACATGGGAATACTTCTCACAATGAACATGCTAATCACGCTCATCAGCCACTCGTTAACATTTCAACACAACAAAAAACCCCACCTAATCTCCTATAATTTAGCTCTATATATAGAACATTGCCACTCTACCTGGGCACAGAGATTTTGCTTCTATCTGTGCTCCTGCCCTCTGAAGATGCTGGCCACAGATGCTGGCGAAACGTTAGGAACCACAACTTCCAGAACACGGCCACACAGCCCGGAAGACCCACAACAGCCATCGAGTTAAAGTTTGTTGTACTGGAAATATGAAAATTGTGACCTACTGTATATCATGAATGATGCGAAGTTCACATTTCTTTTTCAATTACTAGATGTGTGTGCCACATTTCAGGCATCCAGTGCAGCTGCTAAGCAAGGTTTCTGTTTATTAATAATATTAAACTGGGGTCTGATAACAGATTGGAGGTTGTCTTTTTCATTATATTTATTTTTGCTACTGATAAGTTCTTATCAGCAGAAATTTGTTTTATGAGTCTGACTCGACAATTTCAGAATGTTTGAGTACCTATAGACCAGATTCTGAATTTCTTCATTGCCAAAAATATCTTATTGTTGTTGTAATGTTAATATTTCAAATGCAACCCACTTTACCATCTGGGAATCTATCTTCCAGATGGTTCAAAACTGTGGCATGGCATCATTATTTACTTTGGTTCCCATACTGGCAAAAAAAAAAATCACTTCAGGACTGAAGTGAGCAAAGTGTTCCAAATATTGTGCTCTCAGCTTCCCTATCTCGGCCTTAGCAAGCTCAAAAGCCTCAAGTGGCACAATGTAGCTCCGTTGAAAATCATAGCACATTTCTGCCAAATCAGCCAAAACATCATTTACAATTGCAATAGAAACACAGTTTTGTGGATTCTGCAATATTGTCAAACAGAGCTTGGCTGCAAGATCATTTCCATCCTCAACTTCCTTTGAGAAATACTGAATTAGTGCTTTGTGATTTTTAATTCATTCTTTCACTGCAGAATGACTTAACATCCATCTAACTTTGTTAAATGGTCTGTATGGGACTACATCATAGTCTGCAATTTGGGCCATTTCCTATTAGTTTTGAATTAGTTTAAACTTTAACTCATTTGTACTCAGAAATCATTGTCTATTTAAGTTATTTTTTAACATTGTATGTATGTATGTGTATGTGTGTATGTATGTATGTATGTATGTATGTGTGTGTGTGTGTGTGTGTGTGTATATATATATGTGTGTGTGTTTATGTATATGTATATGTATATGTATGTATATGTATATATGTATGTGTGTGTGTGTGTACATACATATATATATATATATATATATATGTATGTACACACACACACACATACATATATACATATACATACATATACATATACATATACATAAACACACACACACACACATACACACACACACAATTGCACAGTACAATTATATTTTCATTTGAATAAAAATATGTAACCTCATGTTTTAAATAATTTTGAAAGCTTATGAATGTAAAATACATT
The DNA here is from genome assembly GCA_023362775.1 of Charina bottae. Lineage (NCBI taxonomy): Eukaryota > Metazoa > Chordata > Lepidosauria > Squamata > Charinaidae > Charina > Charina bottae. The sequence goes on from JALMGJ010000022.1 coordinate 6,078,797, forward strand.
ATGTACTTTTTTTGGAAAATCAAATGGCTCCCAGCCCAGGGCTGCTCAGGCCAATGAAACTGTTGCTCAGAAGACATCATTACCTGCACATCTGCTTCTATGGCTTAGAGAGAACATTGCTTAGAGCTGCTATTACACATTTTTACACGACAACATCTACCAAATCAACTCAGAGACCTATGGGTTTAAGCTACCATGTACTTTTGCCCTGTGAGAACCGATTTTGTCCAGAAATTAAACAATGAACAACTTTTCCAAAGCAAGTTATTTTCTAGCACTGGCAAAGAGTCCCTCTTCCAGGGGAGATGGGCGGTGATAAATTTGACAAATAAATAAATAAATCTCAAAATGCACACTGATGATGACTTAATCCAGTGCTTCCCAAACCTGGGTAAATTACGCAAAATTGGGTAAAAGTGGTTTTTCTTTGGGTAACGACACACAAACCCATTAAATTGACTTAAAGTGTTTTATCTACATTGGGTAAAAGGGATTTTCTGATAAGTGGTTTTGGGTAATGAAGGAAAAAGTTTGGGAAGCACTGACTTAATCTCTTTCTATCCAACCATGCCTAAGGTTCTTAGCTTAATCACAGCAATTTTGCAGGCCACAAAATAAACTGACAACGAAAGAGCCAAAACCAAGTAAAAATTCTACTGTTTCTCACCACAAACATTCCCTTTGAATCAATCAGGCTCAGTTAAATTCACATATGGAAGTGGATCACATCTGAGAGAGAAAGAAAGATTTTCCCCTCTGTGTCGCTGTCTTCTCCAGCTTGAGAGGGGAGCTGGGAGAAAGTATTCATTTTTTGAAAAAATGGAGGCCTTGGGAAATAATAGTTATGGACTCAGTTAACAAATGAAAGTTCTCTCAATGAAACTGGCCCCTCTTTCCTTTACATTGGTCTCCTGAGAGAGAGGGAAAGTTATTGTTACCAGCTTTTACTCTCCTATGCTTTAGAAGAAACACTGCATTTTCTTTTCAGTGTAAACTACTTGAAAATTTCAGTCTTATTCCAAGGTTGACAAGGGTTTTCCATGTGTCAGTGCTGTGATTTGTTATTTTGTAAATTCCCTTCTGTTCTTCTTTACATAGTATATACTAGAGTACTATAATAAAGACATTGGGCTGAAATATAACAAGCATTTTGTTTGATGGTTTGAACTGAGTTTTACTTGTAAACAATCTGGTAAATGAAGCCACCTAGGATGATTTCTCATCTCCCAACCTGTTTTCATACAGATCATTAGTAGCAGAGCAAGGTTTTCTGGTAAACAGGTGTGTCCATAATGACAGACACACCCTCTCAAGACAAGCCACAGGCTGATACTGGGAGGAGCTGCCGTTATCTTCCCTAAAGGAGCTCTCGCAGATTGCTATTGCTGTTTATGAACACTGCCTAGGAACATAGAACACCTCCATCCATCTAGTTTATCCTCTTTTAATGTTTCATAATTCCATCTTCTCCAATATAATTTTCTACAATTGTATAATTCTTAAATCTCAAAGCATTCCTGGAAACAGCAGTTCCAGTCAGTAATGCTGACATTTAAGGGTTATATGAGAAGCAATTTTATTTATTTTATTCTTATAATTCACATTTTCAAAATTGCCTGAATTCTCAATGACTCTGGGCAGTGTACAAATTGAAAACCAAAGAAACAGAGGCAGAAAATGATAAATTGACTTGTTTAGTGAAAGAAAACTCAAGTTATCAATATCTCAAAGAGTGGAAACCATTGATGGACTATTTGCGAAATGCAGGAGGGGCGAAGCTTACATGGGGTTTTGAAGAGTAGATTAAATATAATAGAGTATATTAGACAAAGAATTATTTCTATTTATTGTATGAAAAACCAACATTTAAGGCAGATTCTTTTATCTACATGACCAGAGATAGACTGGAAGTTACCTATTTTTCATATATTTTTCTTTCTCTTACACTTTTTCTTTTCTTTTTCTTTATTTTGTATTTCTATTTCTTTTTCTGTTTCTAACTTTTAACTATGTATTTTAAAATCCTAATAAAATTTATAAAAAAGAAAAAGAAAACCAAAGAAACAGAACAACAACAGAAAACAGAAAAGGAAGATGGTCATCCTGGTGGACATAAGACATAAGAACCCCTCATAAAGAGCCCACATCCTGTTCTAGCCCAAAGCCTGGGGAAAGAGCCTGCTTCCTGGGCCCCACCAGATGACATTTTTTAATGAACAGGATACAGAGCATGCATGCTGATTCCATCTAATCTTATAGGATGGGCAGAAACAGAAACAATGGGAGGGAGGTGGTCCCTCAAATAACTAAGCGCTATGCCATACAGAGCTTTGTAGGTGACAACTAGCACTTTGAAAATTACACCCAATTCGCAAATTATTTGTCTTGGCAATGATCTTCACTTTATGTAACTGGCACAGAGTAATACTTCTGAGAACAAAGACAATGAATATAATTTAATAGTTAGTTCTTCCAAGACATATGGAAATGTGTGCTTGTGGGTAAGAATGGAAGGCAGAGGAATAACAACTAATATGACCTGCCAGTAAACATGTTTTTCTCCTCTCCTTTCCTACTCAAAAGGTAATGGGGGAGGGGACAGAGTCCCTACCCAGATAAAAAAAAAACAGTTTCATTCTCTATCTCTCTTCTTTCTGATTTGCAGAATACTAAGCAGGAAGAGAAAACCAAGACAAGTTAAACTTTTTGGACTTGTGGGCACATTTTGAATTTTGAAAATGTGGTGGAAAAACTTCACATTCCAATGCTCCACAGAAGCATGCCATGGTCCCCCTCATAAGTGAATGCCATATCTCACCCATTCACAAAATGATTGTCATGGTGATCAAGAACAGTCACAGAATACTCATTTATGAAAAAGCAAGTCAAAATATAAACAATCTATGACTGGAAACCCCTTATGAACTTTTTGCTGAAGAAAGAAAAAAATGAACTTGTGATTTATGGGTTTGATGATTAGAAAAGGTAGACTATGGAAAGAAGGAAATTATGTTGTAACCTTAGAGGGTAAAATATGAATGTACTTGTAACTGCTATAAAAGCCGCTTCTTTATAACTTTTATTTCTATTTCTTTCTTTGCACTATTTTTTCCACTTTTTCCTTTCCTTTCCTTTCCTTTCCTTTCCTTTCCTTTCCTTTCCTTTCCTTTCCTTTCCTTTCCTTTCCTTTCCTTTCCTTTTCTCTTTCAAAATTTGTAGTGTTTTTATTCTTTTAAAAATTTCTTTAATAAAAAAAATATACACACACACACACAATCTAAAGAAAAAAAATAAAATGTAGGTGGGGTAGGAAACCCAAGTTGCTAAATGAATTGCCAGTAAACATGGCACTGGTGCCATATTGGTGTCCACAAGCACTTTGCTGGGTATTCTGGGATTTGAGTATGCTAGCAAGAATAGGATTTATTCCACCAGTTATGTGCACTTTCTCCATTTCTTGTTTCTCTGAAATTGGGAAAAGGATGGCAGGAAAAAGCAGAAGTTGCTGTCTCATGTGCATACTCCTATGCATCTCTTTTGTCAAATGATTTTGGCTGCAAAGTGGAAGGCAGGAAATGTCATCCCCAGTTCCTTAGCCCCTTACAAGAGAATCTATTTCAAAAGAAGCAGCCAATATCAGAACTCACCCACAGTCCTTGAGAACGTAAGAGGCCACATTCAGAATCTCTTTGATGATGCTCATCCCATCATTTCCTCCATCCAGAGCACCAAGGTCCTCAAAGCTAGAAACCAAAGACAGGTCTAAAAACCAAATTATATCCTGGCTTTACAGATAACAGCAAAACATGCATAATACTTCAAAAGATATGCAAAGGCTAAGATGTCACTGAAAGCCAGTTTGGTGTAGTGGTTAAGGCACCAGGCTAGAAACCGGGAGACAGTGAGTTCTAGTCCTGCCTTAGGCACAAAGCCAGCTGGGTGACCTTTCAGTTACTTTCAGCCCTAGGAAGCAGGCAATGGCAAACCACTTCTGAAAAACCTTGCCAAGAAAACTGCAGGGACTTGTCCAGGCAGTCTCCGAGAATCAGACATGATTGAATGGATAAAAAAAAGTCATTAGATTTGGTCAATAGGAATGCAAGGAGGTCAAATCAGTCAGTCCTAGAGGAAATCAACCCTGACTGCTCATTGGAAGGACAGATAGTGAAGCTGAAGCTCAAATACTTTGGCCACCTAATGTGAAGAGAGGACTCACTGGAAAAGACCCTGATGCTGGGAAAGACTGAAGGCAAAAGGAGAAGGGGACGGCAGAGGATGAGATGGTTAGATAGCACCACCGATGTAATGAACATGAATTTGAGTAAACTCTGGGAGACAGTGGAGGACAGGAAGGCCTGGCGTGCTATGGTCCATGAGGTCACGAAGAGTCGGACACGACTAAACGACTGAACAACAACAAAAAAGGGAGAATGGAAATTCCTGGTATTGAATTTTTACTGGAAAACGTAGGGGCTTTCCAGTGGCTCATTTCTGGAGATGATAATCATTTACTATGTTACCGAGGCCACTGCCAACAGAAGATCAATGAAGCATTCCTTAGATCAATTGCAGCAGCGATACCACTTTTCAATTTTAACAAAACCAATCTCTCTAATTTATCCCTATTCTTTTATATGGAGGACCAATGGGCAAAGTAGGCATGATAGAAATCGGTCCATTAATTTAAATACATATCTTCAAATCACATAGAAGATGGTGTTGGTCTGGGTCTTCCAGTAAAAGAGATGAGCCAGTCATGAATGGGGGATCTGATCACTCTTCTCTCCAAACTGAGTATTGGACACTCGGTGTGGCATTAACTGAGGACAGGCTTGTGGGGACTGACTGAGGAGAGATAAACAGACCTATTATTCTTTGTATAATACTTCAAAGAACATAAAATCCTTCAGTGAACTTCTTACAGTGGCAATAACAGCAGATCCTTTAGCTAAAATGAACCTAAAATCCTAGAGGCTTTATTTCAACTTAATGGTAGTTATAGTTAACTGAAATGTTCTTAGCTTCCTAGAGACTCAAGAGCAATTTTTTCTGTCCTAAGTCTCCACGTTAATAGATTTTGGAAAGAGCCAACTTAGATGTAACAAAGGACATTGGTAAAGGAAATCTCACCTCATTTTTCAACAGCTAACAGCAGACATGAGCTCCCTGGATTAGGATTGTGGTACCAAAGGAAGGTTTTATTTTTTTAGAAAAAGAAAACCTTTCTATGCAATTTTCCCTTTTCCCAATTTTCCCAAAAATGCTCTTTGCCATGGTGTAAAAAAAATCCCATTATCTACAGTATAAGGTAAAGGTAAAGGTTCCCCCCGCACATTTTGTGCAGTCGTGTCCGACTCTAGGGGCCGGTGCTCATCTCAGTTTGTTAGCCGAAGAGCCAGCGTTGTCCGAAGATGCTTCCACGGTCATGTGGCCGCATGATGCACGCGGAATGCTGTTACCTACCCACTGAAGTGGTACCTATTAATCTACTTGCATTTGCATGCTTTCGAATTGCTAGGTTGGCAAGAGCTGGGGCTAGTGCGGGAGCTCACTCCGTCATGTGGGGCTAGGGATTCGAACCTCCGAACTTGCGATCTTCCCATCGACAAGCCTGGCGTCTTACCCGCTGAGCCACCATGCCCCTTTATCTGCAGTATATGGAACCTAAAATCAGAAGGAGTCTGGTAGCACCTTTTCAGATTAACCAATTTTATTAAAAGACATAAGCTTTTGTTGAGACTTTCTGAAATAGCCTGGAAATAATGAAATATGTTAGCCTGAAAAGGTGTTTCAGACTCCTCCTGATTTTTGGCTTTTTTGTTGTTGTTTATTCGTTCAGTCACTTCCGACTCTTCGTGACTTCATGGACCAGCCCACGCCAGAGCTTCCTGTCGGCCGTCACCATCCCCAGCTCCCCCATGGTCGAGTCCGTCACCTCCAGAATATCATCCATCCATCTTGCCCTTGGTCGGCCCCTCTTCCTTTTGCCTTCCACTTTCCCTAGCATCAGCTTCTTCTGTCTCCCACAGGTTTTTTTTTGGCTACAATAGATTTTTGGCTACAATAGACTAATACAACTTTCCTCCTACAATGTCTATATGGAACCTATACTTCTTCCCATATGGATAATAATAAAGGGAATAATAAAGGGAAAATATATCTGAATTCAGTTGGGGGGGGGGGTTGCAGTTGCTATTATTTCTTTAAAAAATGGTAAGAAATCATATTAATGCCAGGACTTTCAACATCACGGTCTTTGGCTGTAAAACCATAGCAAAGGAAAAACAAAACACAAAGAGAAAAATAAAGGGAAGATGGGTCTACCAGAGAATTTCCGCTGCCAAGTGAGTCATATCTTCGTGAAAAATGTAAGGTGGATTACTGATGATAGCATCTACCAAACCCCAGGGCAGCAGGCATTCCCAAGAACCTACAATGAAGAAAGCATCAAAACACTCTCTAGGCAGAATAACCACAAATATTTTTTTTAAGACAGTAAAGCTGAAAGATTATTGAACACGCTATCTATGTTTACTCCTCACCTGACATAGTTTTCCATATTTGATAGCATAACTTTCAGCTAAAGATTGGCTGGGAACGAGCACTGACCTTGAGAGTTCCACCTTTACTTCTCCCTTTTCTGAGTCAGATGTACATGACAACTTCAGGAAAAAGATCCTGGCTTGTGCTACACAAATCAGTTGCATCTGAACTAGGAAACTCTGACTTAATGCTGTTTCACAAACCAGGGGTCTTTGGGTTATTAAATATCAGAATGTCAGAACATTGTGGTTTAATAAATATATGTATATGATGGGGAGGAAAGGGGTAAAGGAAATGTGTTCAGCTCTATGGATTAGTAATCTGAACTGTCGTCGTAGGAATAGTAGTAGTTTTAATTTATTATGTGCTTATAACTAATCAGAGTAGAGATGCAGAATACAGTAACATACTATAATCAATTATATTATAATATGAAATGAGCAGCCTCTAAACTGATAAGGGCCATTATATATATAATATTAACCCCTCTACATTCAAAGTAACAGATAAGTATTCCTTTATTTTAAAAACTTCACAGATGCCCATGAAAAAGAAGAGCTTTTAATCTTCTTTTAAATTTTAAGCAATCCAATTCCAAGCATAATCCTGGTGAGAGTCTATTTCAAGAACTGGAGTCCAGTAAGAAAAAACTGTGACATGGCTTCTTTTCATCTATCATATAATAAATCATATTGAAAAGAAACGCCTATTCAAAAGCAAATTGCAAAATATAATGGAACTGCTGTAGTTGGTTGAACTGAAAAGAGAATATATGAAAAGTATGTTAATTTTAGAAATAATAACAATGCAGCTAGTCCTCGACTTACGACCATTTGTTTAGCCACCATTCAAAGTTATGATGGTGCTGAAAAAAAGTGACTTATGACCAGTCCTCGCTCTTACAACCGTCACAGCGTCCCTGCCATCACATGATCAAAATTTGGGCGCTTGGCAACCGGCATGCATTTACGACAGTTGCAGCATCCCGGGGTCGTGTGATCACCATTTGTGACCTTCCCAGCTGGCTTCTGACAAGCAGAGTCAATGGGGAACTGTGTGATTCACTTAACAACTGCATGGTTCACTTAGCCATGTGATTCTCTTAATGACTGCTGCAAAAACTGTCATAAAATCAGGTGTGGTCACGTGATGCCTCACTTAACAACCCCACCGCTTAATGATGATTTTTCCAGTCCCTACTGTGGTTGTAAGTCGAGGTCTACCTGTAATGGTGATGATGTATGGAAGAATCTCCATACAGACTGTACAAATAATTTGATAATCCACCCCTCTGGATTTAGTCCTTGAAATTGTGAAGTAGCCATGGCTGCATCAAGGCTTGGTACAGCTCCTTAAACAAGACAGCCTTCTCAGGAGGGTCTTCAAGTGAAACTGGATGCATTCAAACAGAGGTTAGACTTTAATCAGCAGGGATTGGACTTGATGACCTACATCACTCACTCCAGATCTGATTCTATGATTTCTATAAAGCAGTTGATAACAATACGAAGCTGTAGAAAAAACATTTACAAGGAAAACACCAGGAAGGAAAATTTAAAACTGAGAGGGAGAAGGCCTTTCATAAAGCTTAAAGCCACTAGGTATCCAAGAGGCATACTAGGTAAGCCAGGAACAGAGATTTCCAGAAATTGGGGGTGGAGAACAAAACTGAAAAAGCCCTCTGTTATCCACCTAAAAGGAAGCATCTAAGGAATTTCTTAATGCACATGCAGGTTGATGTGGAAGAAGATGTTCCCTCAAGTATGTCATTCCAAAACTGTGTAGGGCTTTAAATTTAAGGGCTAGGGGTGTGCATATCACCCAAGAGCCAATTCAAATAGTTGAGTCACTGATTTATTTTGAATGGTCAATTCAATAAAAACTTATTTTGAATGGTCAGTTCATTATTCTCCCTCTCAGTTTTAAATTTTCCTTCCCGGTGTTAAGTTTTCCTTGTAAAGTCTATTACATTGATGAGTTGATTTGAAGGCACACAACTGAATACATCTGTTCCATTTAGTATTTGATTCAAAGATTCAGTTTGAAGGATTGATTCAGTCTAATTGTTATTAAACTGAATCTCTGAATTGAAGCTGCTTTAAAGAATTGTGGACAAATGCTATTCATTCACATGCCTATGCAGTCCCAAGCAGCTTTTTGGAATTAAAACTAAAGGACTGCACACCTCTACTAGTAAGCACTCACACTTGGGAATGTGTTCAGAAATGGACCAGCAGCCAGGGAAGCTACTTATACATCAATGCGAAGGTACACTTTCAGTGCTTAATCTAATTTTCTAGCCTAATGCTTCTCTTCCAAACTAAGTGCAACTTCTGAGCACATTTTACACTTACAAAATTGTACATAAGAACTTCCCACACCCTACTTCCTTTCTCTTACACTGTACAACACGCAACATAATGTGTAGCATGACATTATAATAGAAGTTTATCATTTAAAACATGTACCAAATTATGAGCATATTATGGGGAATGAAAAATGTTGAAGATTCAGAAACCATGACTGGGTCACTTCATTTTGCAGTCACTGCATGATTGAGTAGATTGAAGACTTTTCCAGCTTTCTTGTACATTCTGGCAAGAGAATGTTCTTCTTCCCTCATATCATTTACAATGGACAATTACAAATATGAAGGGAACTTACATGAAGAAATATCATGGTGAAAGATACGAATTCTTTCCTGTAGATGTAACCTATGGAAAAAAGATTTGACACAAGACATATGAAAGATTTACACGCCTATCTCACTTACCACCTTATGATTAGTTTTAACAGTGGTCTCAATCATAGTAAATTAACAGTTAACATTTTTGATTGCATAATAACTCATACTGATCTCCATAGCACTGAATCAAAACACAACAACCTGAGGTGGTTGCAACCCACCAATTATGTGCTTTTATTATGCAACAAATGTTGCGCTCACTACTGCAATCCCTGTTTTGAAACATGAGCCATTTTTGCGAAAGTGCTTTTTGTTCTGTGCATTACATCTGATAGTCCTATTAATATCAGATACTTCTTTCTTTCTTTCTTTCTTTCCTTCCTGTATTAAGGTGGCAGACAGTGATTAAGAAAGAATAGAAATCAAAGTCTAGAGAGGTGTCTTTGTGCTGTACACATGTTTTACATATGTACATGTACGTGGGGAATCACCTCCAATCAATACAAATATTCCACTGTTCCTTCAGAGCTATGCAGTCCTCAGTTCACCTGCCCTGTAAATTTGCACAGCTGCACTGGGCAGGAACACAGACAGAGTACTTTCTATAACTCTAGTCCACCACAATTACCTTTTCCTGAGATTGCCCTACATGGTTGGAAAGGGCAACCACGTAATCCTGAGAAAAGACACATCAGTTGTGATCGTATTCAACTCACTGAGGGAGCAAACAGGAGAACAATCAATTTGGTGGAGGAAGCACTTTATATTGTTGGCTTTACTCTTCTTCAGAAAAACATGGAGGGAACTGCTCTTGTGACCTGCAGGGCACATGCTATGTTTGTTTTCTTTCATGAAATCAACAAGATCTTTACATGCTAAAAGTACAGCTAATTGCCCTACTGGAAGAGAAGGTAAAAGGTCTAGCAGCAAAACTATCCATTTTCCAGCTTATCTATGAAGTTGGTGAATTCTTGAATAGGACACAGGGAAAAACTGGCAGAGGGACATCAAGAAACCTTCCGAAAGACCGAAGCTGAGCTGAGGTCATGAACAGAGAGATAGGGGAACGTGACACAAAGGTCCAAGCCTGAAAGAAGAGCTCTTATACTCAGGAGCTCCAAAATAAATTCCAGGGCCTTCATTACTGTTGGTAATGAAGAGCAGCTGCAGACTGAGGAAGACAACTCTATAGGCTCTGCAAAGGGAAGATTCCTACCAGTTCTTTCAACTGGAAGCAATGACAGGTGGTCATCATAATCACAAGTTCCCTTCTGAGAAGGAGTGAAGCAGCAATCTGTTCGTCAGAAGTCTATCGAAAGAAGTATGCTGCCTTTCTGGGGCATACCTTCAGAATGTGACAGAAGGGCTCCCAAGACTTTTTAAGCCCACAAATATTCCTTTCTACAAATCCATGTGGGAATGCATGACATAGACAGACACACCCCTGAAGACACTGCAAGGGACTATAATGTACTGAAGGAGTTGGGGCACAGATGATGTTTTCTTCACTTTTTTCAGTTGAGGAACATGGCCCAGGAAAAGAGAGAATACTGGAAATGAACACATGGATAAACAGATGGTGCCAATGGGAATTGTTCAATTCTCTTATAAAGGGACACTTTTCTAAAATGAGGGTCTTCTAGCAAAAGTGGTTTGCACTTCAAGAGAACTGGGAAGAATGTGTTTGGAAGGCACCTTGCAAACTTGATCCAAAGGTCTTTAAATTGGACCCTGTGGGAGACAGAAAAGAGAATCCAGACACTAAGTGGTATGCAGGATGTTTATGTGCCATCAAGTTGGTGTTGACTATTAGAAAACCTTAGATAGATTTTCTCCATGATGATCTGTCTCTAACCTGGTCTTTCAGGTCTTCCAACAGTGCACTCATTGCCACTGTAACTCAGCCCATCCACCTTGCTTCTGGTCATCCTCTTCTTCTCTTTCCTTCTACCTTCTCATTACAGCCTTCTCCAGAGAGATAGGTCTTTACACAGTGTATCCAAACAGGATAATTTGAGCCTGGTCATTTGTGCCTTGAGTGAGAACTCTGGATTGATTTATTTGATGATCTGTTTGTTTGTTTTCTTGGCTGTCCATGGTATTCTCAGAAGTCTTCTCCAACATCAAAGTTCAGGTTTAATACTCTTCTATCTTGCTTCTTTAAAGTCCAACTTTCACTTTCATAGTGTCACAGGGAATACCATTGCTTGCACAATTCTGATCTTTGTAGATATAGACACATCACGGCATTTGAATATGGATGTAGTAATTACCAAATTACCAAAGACATTTACTAGCAAATAGCTAACGACTGCAGAAACAAAATGTATCCTGAAAAATGAACTTAGGCTTGCAAGGTAAATGAAAAACAACAAAAAGGTCTTTTTTGGGGTATGTAAATGGAAGAAAAAGAAAGAGGTGGGCTCACAGCTGGAAGAAGATAATGGGTGATGGGGAAAGGGCAGCACTCCTCAATGCCTGCTTTGCTTTGGTCTTCTCCCCAAAGGGGAACTATGTTCAAATGTAAATAAGCAGAATGAATGATGAAAGGAGGGAGTGGCAATCCCAGGTAAGCAAAAAGATAGTTAAGGAGCATGTGGCTACCACAAATGAATTGAAATCTCCAGGACCACACCAATTACACCTGAGAATCTTGGAAGAATTTGCAGATATCAAAGCCCTTTCTGTGAACTTTGAAAAAACATGAAGAATGGCCATAGTGTCAAAGGATTAGAGTAAGGCAAATACTGTTCATTTCTTCAGAAATACAAAAGAAAAAAGAAAACCTGGGTAACTACAGATTGATGTTTATGTCATGCAAAATTCTGGAACAGATTGTCTGTAGCTTGAATCATGTCAACTGGATTTCTATTTTCTCAGTGGAAACGTTTCGCTCCTTATCCAAGGAGCTTCTTCAGTCTGAGCAAAGTTGGTAAGGGAATCCTAAATATGTTTCTAGGTAGCTGTGTGACCTTACACCTGGGGTCATGGTTATATTGAGATGTTATTTTAAGTCCTTTTATTATCTAAAGGAGGATCGTTAAGATCACCATGCTGCTGTTGAGCTTGTGAAATGGTCTTAATCTTCCTAGGCACAGAAGACAGAGCAGGGAGAAAGATGGGAGAAAGATTGTGCCTGGCTTTCTCCCGGCTCTGTCTTCTGTGCCTAGGAAGATTAAGACCATTTCACAAGCTCAACAGCAGCATGGTGATCTTAACGATCCTCCTTTAGATGATAAAAGGACTTAAAATAACATCTCAATATAACCATGACCTAGCCCCAGGTGTAAGGTCACACAGCTACCTAGAAACATATTTAGGATTCCCTTACCAACTTTGCTCAGACTGAAGAAGCTCCTTGGATAAGGAGCGAAACGTTTCCACTGAGAAAATAGAAATCCAGTTGACATGATTCAAGCTACAGACAATTCCACCTGGATGACTGAGAACCTTCATAGACATCTGGAACAGATTATAATGTAATTGTTTTATAAGCATTTAGAAAAAAAATTCTTTGCTTAGCAGGAACTAGTATGGATTTATTAAGAATAAATCATGCCTAAACAACCCGATATTCTTTTTTGATAGTGACCAATTTAGATGATCAAGGGAATGTGATGGACATAATGTAGCTTGCCATCAGCAGAGCATTCAGCAAAAAAGTCTCCTGTGAGATTTCCAGTAAAGAAGACAACAAAATGTGGGTTGCATTGTGCTACCATTAGATGGATACAAAAATGGTTGAACAATTGTGCCCAATGAATGCACCCAATGGCTCTGTGTCAAGTTGGAGGACAGTGTTGAGTGGTGTGCCTCAGGACACCATTCTGGACTCCGTACTGTTAAACAGTTTTATAAATGACTTGGAAGCAGAGATGCAACCAACAGCAACAGTCAAAGGCAGCATTCAAGAACTAAGAGAAAGAGGTACCGAATTCCACAGCCATGCCCAGTTCTGACTATCAAAGATTCTTAAGCCTAAGGCAGATCATGGTTAGGAACAAAGGACCCAAAACAGAACATTTATTCTGTAACCACAAGCCTTTGAGACATACAGGTGAGGCATCCCATTAGCAGAGAATGGCTCTTATTTGCTTTGCCCACAGGGAGACACTGACATTTTCACATGCAGTTTAGGAGGCAGGACAATCCCATAATTGCCTTAGAATGGAAGATAACATGGCTTAACATGCTGGTTTCATGGAAACAGCTGCAGGGAAATGAGCTTTGGCAAGGTTATAGCTAGAAATTAAAAAGGTGAATATGTTAAGCTCCATGTTGATTTCTCACCAGCAGCTCTTTATCAGATTTCTGCTATGTTAGCAGCTCTGGAGACAGTTTGCCCAACTGTAACATTTAATTTAATTTAGATAGCTTTTACCCTGAGCACCAGTAATCCATAAGACATTGAACATAAGTAAGAAACATATGGCATCTCCTCTGCTAAAACTACCTGGTCTATTCACCTAGCTCAGTTTTTACTCATTGAGGTTATTAATGACTTAGTAATCAACATTTTCTAGTCAGGGCACAAACATAATGTAAAATAATTTTAAAACAGTGAAAATAAACACAGTGCATTATTAATTCAGCAGTGAAATTCAGACTAATTATGCTGAGACTAAAACTGCTAAGTATACAAAATAAGAAATAAATCATTGCCATGCTCCCTTCCAGTCTACACTTCAGGGTAAAGAACACCTAGATTGAGAGCAAGGATTGGCACTTTCTTTCAAGTCCTTTCAGTATCTGATTTAATCATTCAATATATAAATATTAAACTTAGCGCGAACTGATTACATCACCTTGTAAATAGATCTGTTGTCCTTTTATTAAAGGACTTTGTGTGTGTGGCATCCTGAGCTTCATTTACAGATGGGCTATTCAGTCTGTAAGTGGAAGAATAATTCCTACTGGCATGAGAAAGCCCCTTTTAATAACAAGCACTGCAGCAAGCAGTAGCCTCCTCAAAATTGACGTTTTCCATGAATGAAAAACAGTTACCCTCTCTCTTCTACAGATATGGGTGGATAAGATGAGGAAAGCACTCCTAAGCACTACAGAATTGACATCCATTAACCCTCAAAGCACTACCCTTTAACGAACGCCAAGGCATTAGTTTCTGGCTACCAATGTTAACCCTATAGCCATCTAAGGATGGTACTCCGCGGAGAGAAGGGGCTATAGCTCAATAGTGCTGCCTATATGTAGCGTGGAAACGATCCCTAGCTCAATTTCTACTGGAAAGGGCCTCAGGTTATTGGTTGGTGGAAGGGACCCCCATCTGAAACTGAGGTGCCTATGGAATTAGAACTAGGTTGCATTTTTACGTGGCTGAGAAAACTCAGTGAGTTCACAGCGGAGGGGGCAAAAATATACATGGAAAAAATCCCTGTTTGTGCTTGTTCTTCTCCCTGTTTTCCTGACCTGTTGCTTTTTTATGGCAAGGGAGGAGAGAAGAACCATTTTGCCAGGCTTTTTGCAAGTCAGCATAGTCTAGCAAGAGACCTTCACTCTTACTCTGCAGAGCTTGTACCACTCTGGAGGGCAGTATTGGCTAAGAGGCCTTATCCATTGCCCTACATTACTGTCAGTGGGCTTCTATTATTTTCACCCACTTTCTATTCCAAGACAGCAAAAGAGCCCCTGGATATGTATATGAGAGAGTCACTTCTATTCCCAAGGCACTGGAGATACTTGCATCCACCAGCTCCTGCTCATGTAAGACTAATTTTGAACATGTTTGATGAAGCTTTTAGCTGGAAAAAAAAGAAATATAGGTATCTGCCTTATGTCAAGTCAGATTATTAGATTATCTTGCCCAGTATTGTTGAGTTTAGGGTTCCAGGCAGATATTTCCCCAGCTATAGACCAAAATGCATATAAAGCATATAATCTACTGTGCTGCTTTGGCATGTCTCCAATTCAGCTGAGCACCAAATGAGAGCAGACAGAGCTGTGCTAAGGGGACTGGTGATTAAACTCAGGTTACAGGAGACACACGTGTTCCACTGCAAATTCTAATCTTCAGTGTAACGGTCCTGTGCCAAATTAATATGACTGAATAAACTGGGTACAGACTTTTCTTTCTCCTGCAGTCTTAAATGATTTTGCCCGCCTACAACAGGAAAGTTAATTATATCTGTAAATCAGAACTGATATTCTCCCACAGAGAGGTGTGGCCCTGTAACTGTGTTACTCCCATACTTACGCACTGGCATTACAAAACAGTCTTTCAATTATTATGGCATTGCTTCAAATAAGCATGAATGTATTAACAGAAGTATAGGGGAGGAGTCATCATTCCTCTTTATTCTGTGTTGGTCATTCTGCACCTAGAATACCTCATACTGCATTCTAGGAAAAACAGTGACAAACTGGAGTATTTCCAGGACAGCAACCATGATAAAAACAGCCTGGAAAGAAAAACGTATGAAGAATGGCTGGAGGTGTTCAATAGGCTTAGTTGACCTGGTAAACAGAAGACTGTGGAAGATACGAGAACTCCAAGGTCCCTTTGAACACTTACATTCTATGATTCTAAGAGAAAACTACTTATTTTAAAAATTAATGCCAATGAGATTAAAACAAGTCAGATGAATATTGTTCCTTTCCCTCATTCTGTCATATTTATTGACTGATGTGTCATCTGTAATCAGTACTGTAAATCTTTTTTTAGCACCGTCATAACTTTGAATGGTCGCTGAATGAGCAGTTGGTAAGCAAGGACTACCTGTAATTTAATTTGCCCAAGATAACTTAGGGGGACAATGGCCTATACAGTCAAGGCTTGTTCAAAAGCCTTGATAAACTTAGCATAATCCTCCCCATTTTTTCTAAATCAGACAATAATTAGGGCTGGTTTTATGACTGCTCGTTTTAGATGACTTGGTCATTGAAGTGCTGACTTGTAAAACCAAGCCTCTTCATCTATACTGTCTGAAATTTAGAAGGCAATCCATCTGCTGAGCACTGTAAGTTCAGTAAATTTTAACAGACTGTTGAGAAATAGCTAAGATACAGCAGATGCAATATTTCCCCTTACGTATTTTTCCTTTTGTTCCAGCATTTTCCACAGTTCAAAGAAATGTGTCCAAAAGACTGAGAAAATTTCTGGCCTCTTGCCTTCAATGTTTATTCAAAATCCTTTTTTTTAAAGTATAAGTTTACGCCCCTGAAACTTTAAATGGAATCAAAATGTTTGATGATTTCACAATGTTCATTAGAGTTTGATTAACTCTTTCAAGGAAGGACTTCTTTCATTAAGAAAGATGACTGCTGCCAGGTCTGGAATACCAAATGTATCGAGTGCTTGAAAAGATAAGTTGTCTAGTTATTGTAGTACTAAAATGAAATTTATAAAAATAACAAAACTTGTGCTTGTTCTCTGGATTGTCTCATGAGTACCAAGGGTGGGTCACTGGATACTTGATCAACACACAAACTACAAGAAACAAAGCACAACAGTATGGAGGGTTTGTCTGAAGCCCCAGTTATTTCTGCAAACCCTGGGTTTTCTCAAACCTCCTGACAGCATTTTCTCATGCCTAGATAATGCTGTTTTGGCTACTTAAGGATCCAGTTCAAAGAATGTGTTCACTGTAATATATAGGATATAAGATTTTACCGTTCAGCATTTTCCTTGGTGAGATTAACAGCAGCTTCTAATTTATCGATAGCAATGAGCTGACTCTAGGAACAAAAGAGAAAAAGCATAATAAAAACAAACATGAAGACATTTCTTAGACACAGTTGAATATCCTTGGGGAAAAGTAATTTGAAGTGAGCAATGCTAAATGTAATGTTTTGGAAAACAGCTTTTGTTAAACTATATCAGGGAAGGATACATTTTTAAAATGCAGACTAGCAACTGTGGGGGAGAATTTTTACCTTCTTATGGCTTTCCATGTGTTTTCTGATATATAAAGTTGCACTCACACAATGGTAAACCATGCTTAACAGAATAAACATTGATTGGCTGGGAACATGTAACATGCTAGGCCATAATCCATGGTTTCTAAATCACCCTAACTATGTTCATGCACCATGCTAACCCAATAAACAAGCAAACCACACTAAGGAGTAGCGGGCTACCTGACACAATCCACATTCTGAATGGTGTGTGCTACACTTTCTGATATGACCAAAAATCTTGTTCTAAGAAGACAAAAGGGGCGTGGTGGCTCAGCGGGTAAGACGCCAGGCTTGTTGATCGGAAGATTGCAAGTTCGGAGGTTCAAATCCCTAGCCCCACATGATGGAGTGAGCTCCCGCACTCGCCCCAGCTCTTGCCAACCTAGCAGTTCGAAAGCATGCAAATGCAAGTAGATGAATAGGTACTACTTCGGTGGGTAGGTAACAGCATTCCGTGTGTGTCATGCCGGCCACATGACCGTGGAAGCATCTTCGGACAATGCTGGCTCTTCGGCTAACAATCGGAGATGAGCACCGGCCCCTAGAGTCGGACACGACTGCACAAATGTGCGGGGGGAACCTTTACCTTTACCTAAGAAGACAAAAAGAGCTGTGCTAGATCAGACCAGAGATAAAGCTGACCCAGGATTCTGTTCACACAATGAGCAATGAAGCCCACAAGTGCCATATACACCAAGAGGCCTAATCCACGGCAACTGGTGTTTAGGTCATGGTGCTCCTGATTCTGGAGGTAACACAGAACCAGCTTAACTACTAGCTGTTTAGTACCCTAATTGTTAATAAATTTATTTAATACCTTTTAATGCCTCTGGATTTGCTTTCTGGAAGCAAATTTGCTTTAATGCCTCTGAATTTGCTTTTTGGAAGCAAATTCAATCGTTTAACTATATCTTGAATGAAAAAGTGGTTCATTTTGCATGTGTGATGTGGTTGCAAAAAAAGCAAATGATCTCTCTCTCTCTTCCTCTGTTCCTTCCTGTCCAGTGGGTATTGTAACCTTCCAACTAAGCCTTCTATACAGAAACATTATTCTAGTGCCAAATAGGGCTGTTCATTGTTTCAGATTCAATTCTAAGGAAGCACTTTGGAGTGTATGAACATTGCACTTGTCTGAAACTGTAAAGCAGCTGTTTTCATGGGGCAATTGCAGAGGGCAGCCAATGACCCTGGAAAAAGGTAAAGGTAAAGGTTCCCCCCGCACATTTGTGCAGTTGTGTCCGACTTTAGGGGCCGGTGCTCATATTTGGTCACTTGTTGCTGGGGGAACCTGATGAATGTTTAGCATTTTGAAAAATAGAGATGGATGCAATTTATGATATTTCTTTCTCTTAGTTTTCTAGGGGATCCTTATAATTGATATGTATGTTATATTATCTATTAGTTTGGCTTCATTTATATGCTGTTTTTCCTATGGGAGCTTAAGGAGACATGCATAACAGTCTCCCCTCATTTTATCCTCCCAAGAATAATCCTGTGTGTTTGGCTGAGTTAAGAGATAGTGCTGGCCCTAAGTCACCCAGGAAGCTCTGTGGTTGAATGGGGTAAAGGTAAAGGTTCCCCCCGCATTTGTGCAGTCGTGTCCGACTCTAGGGGCCGGTGCTCATCTCCATTTGTTAGCCGAAGAGCCAGCGTTGTCCGAAGACGCTTCCACGGTCATGTGGCCGCATGCCACGCGCGGAACGCTGTTACCTACCCACCGAGGTGGTACCTATTAATCTACTTGCATTTGCATGCTTTCGAACTGCTAGGTTGGCAAGAGCTGGGGCTAGTGTGGGAGCTCACTCCGTCATGTGGGGCTAGGGATTCGAACCTCCGAACTTGCGATCTTCCGATTGACAAGCCTGGCATCTTACCCGCTGAGCCACCACGCCCCTTCTGGAAAAAGACACCACTTCTTTTAGACAAGTACTATGTTCACATTCCCACATGCCAATAGGATTTGCCTGGTTTTATTTAACCAAGATTAATTAACTTCCTACTGGGCCAAAAGAGTTGACTTGAAAATGAAAATGGAAATTTGAACTTGCCTATCAGGTTTTAGATCACAAAATCTAAGTGGCTCTTCTTTCTTCTCCTTGTTCCTTTTTTCCCCCAAGTGAAAAGGAGGAGGTTAGCATTATTTATATCAATCTAATGAAACATAACTTACACGAGGAAGTTTCTTCAGAAGACTTAAGCTAATTGCTCCTGAGCCACAGCCAACTTCCAGGATCACAGGACCATGAGGCTCTGGGCAATCCTGAAGGTCCTTGCTGCATGCAGAAGTCAATCTCTTCCTGCATTCTTCATCCAGAATGAGAGAAACTAATTCCTAGAAGATACAACTACTTACTTACTTACTTACTTACTTACTTACTTACTTACTTACTAAAATTTGTATGCTGCCCCAATCAGACTGTGGGTGACTCACAATTACATAAAATCCAAAACCAACAGTCCATAATAGCAATCCCCCTCCTCCTCCCCCTCCCCTCTTCTACTTAAGGAGATTTGTGACAGATTATGTCTGCCATAGAAGCTATTATATATATTATATATTATAACTCTCCGATGACAGCCATTTTGGGGGAACATGCAGAACATCCTCTCAGAACACTATCAGCTCCAAAAGGATGGGACCTGTGCTTCGCAGACTGATGAAGCCTTGCATCCTCTAGGCAACAGTCCAGAATAAAGATGTGTTGTCCTCACCCCTGTGTGAGGCAAGTCAGCTTTTTCCAAGCTGGTACTTTCCAGATGTGTTGGGACAATAACATCCAGAACGAAGAAAGCAACCTGGAGAGCTAGGGAAGAGGGGAGTCATCCTGGGAGAATGAAGGGATGCAAGAGCAAGGAGCAAGGAGGATATTTTGCCCATGCTGTATATCTGGTGCCTATTTTTATTTTGCTTTGAAATGGCATTTTATCTGAATGTATCTGTGTCTTTGGGATATGTGTGTGTCTTTTGTCTGTGATGGTTTATTTGAGCACAAAGTGCTTTGGAAGCCGGGACCCAGATTCCACCTCTGCCTTGTTCTCAATTTCTTGATCATTTCATCTTTGAACCTCAACCATCTGCCATCAATAAAATGAATGCTACAACAGAAATTGCTAGGTTAAGATTGATTTTATGTTCAGTCCTCATATATTTTGTTTCTTAGGCAAGATCTTTTACATTTCATTATCATCAGTTTTTCTCCAGGGCCACATTCACCCAGAGAGCCATATTATCAAATCATGCATTTATTTATTAGATGTATATCCTGCCTTTCTTTCAGAAGCTCAAGGTGGCAGACATAATGTTGCCTCCTTCATTTTTCCCAATACTGATCAGGCCTTTAGAGGGAATGACCGCCCCAAAATCACTGTGTCTGAGGATGGACTTGAACCCAGGTTTCCTTGGTGTCAGTCCAACACCTTAACTACTACACCACAGTCATGACACTCAAAATTCCAGATAGACTCCACAGCTGAGAAAGATGGATAGCCTTTTTGCATTACAGTACCAATTGGCTACACAAGATAGAAAGAAGACAGCAGTTGAAAGTTGCTGAGAAGTGGTGGAGAGATTAGAATTTTAAAAAATAAATGGTGTGTTAAAAGTTAAGGGCACTAGCAGAAAAGTGTATGACCACTACAACTGAAGCTGCATTTCAACAGCTTCTATGTAATAGTGAAGTGTTTAGGTTTACTCAGAAGTAAGCCCCACACTTCACCTTTAAGCACTTATAGCAGAGCTTTCCAAACTTTTCATGTTGGTGACACATTTTTTAGACATGCATCATTTCGTGACACACTCTTACAGCAGGGCACAAGGCAGGCACTAGGACCTGCGCAGAATCACA
Source organism: Charina bottae (assembly GCA_023362775.1). Lineage (NCBI taxonomy): Eukaryota > Metazoa > Chordata > Lepidosauria > Squamata > Charinaidae > Charina > Charina bottae. The sequence goes on from JALMGJ010000022.1 coordinate 6,099,785, forward strand.
GCAGGTTTGGAGGCAACAAGGCACAAGGCAGGCACTAGGACCTGCGCGGAATCACAGCAGGTTTGGAGGCAGCAAGGCACAAGGCAGGCACTAGGACCTGCGCGGAATCACAGCAGGTTTGGAGGCAGCAAGGCACAAGGCAGGCACTAGGACCTGCGCGGAATCACAGCAGGTTTGGACGCAGCAGCAGCCGGGACACACCCAGACACTGCAGCCGACTGATGTGTCCCGACACACAGTTTGGAAAGCTCTGACTTATAGGACTGCTGCCTTTGTTTGTTAATGAAAGTCACATTTACTGCATAAGAATCCCCCCCAACGGACAGAACATTATGAAACTAAACTAAATGCTTAGGACGAGTAAAGCAGAGCTTTCCAAACTGTGTGTCGCGACACAAAAGTGTGTCGCCACACACAGCGTGGTGTGTTGCCACACCACCCGGAAGCGGCGGCGCGCGCACGGTGGCCGCCATGCACGCGCGCGCCGCCGCACCCCCCGTGCCGCCGCACGCCCCCCTGCGCCGCCGCCGTGCGCGCGCGCTGCCGCACACCCCCTGCACCGCCACCACGCGCGCGCGCCACTGCACGCCCCCCCCGCGCCATCGCCGTGCGCACGCGCCGCCGCACGCCCCGCACACGCCGCCGCTGCCGCTGGTGTGTCGCCAGTGGCAGCACTTTGGAAAGCCCTGGAGTAAAGAAACAGTTCCTCAATGTTTTTGTATATATTTAAAATCTGAATCCAACCTTTGCGCACAAACAAAATCCACAAAGAACACGAATGCTTGTAGGTATGAAAACATAACACTGAAAGGCTTTTCTTTATTTCCTGCAACTATCTGTAGTTTGCAAACAATGAACTGGCATGAATAATTACAACAGCTTTTTTTTTCTTTTTGCATTAGGTGCCGACAGACCTGAAAAGCAAACTCTGCACAAACCCCTCCTTCTCCTCCTCCAGCAAACAAGCAGTACAAAGTAGGTCATAGTGCAGCAGAGGCCACAGAAACCTAGAAGGAAAACTTTCCCATCTCTCCTGGTTACTCTCTCTCATAACTGCAGGTGTGGCACTATAGCTGGCCATTAGAAATATTTCAGACATGGCAAAAGGTAATAAAATAAAGCAACCGGCACAAATGAGAGTGTATTATAAAATGCTTATTTAAGGTAGTGCTTAAACCAGGGCTTTCCAAAGTGCCGCCGCTGGTGACATACCAGTGGTGGCGGCAGCGCGGCGGTGGCGCGTGTGCGCACGGCGGCAGCACGCGCGTGCACGGTGGCGGCGCGGGGGGGGCGTGCGGTGGTGTGTGTGTGCATGGCGGCGGCAGCGGCTGCCGCCGTGCACGCACGCGCCACCACTTCCGGGTGGTGTGGCGACACACCACGCTGTGTGTGGCGACACACAGTTTGGAAAGCTCTGGCTTAAACCAATACATTCACACCAATATGGGGAAAGAGAGATGGACTGTAGTAGATGTTGGCCCAGATGTTGGCCCAGCCTTAAATTTATACAGGTCATTGTTTTCATTAATATTCTTCAAAAGCTGTATCCAACCAATTGCTTTCCTAATGTTCCAATCTACTTGAAAGGTAGATTAACACTCCCCCCCCCCCTTACAGAACCACATCTAAGGTCCTGCAGAACCCAGTTTGAAAAACCCTGCCCTAGGCCATACCTTAATCAGGGACATAAGTAGAGCTTTCTCTGAATATCTGTAAATTTTGTCCTATAGCTGGGGAAGATTAAAACTTTAGATTTGTATTAAACTTTTAAGGGTTCAAAACAAGTAACTGCATGGGGAAAATATGTAAAACAAATCCAGTGATTTGCTAATTTACTACAATTTATTACCATACAGATCCAGTTTGGTGTGGTTAAGGCACCAGGCTAGAAACCGGTAGACACTGAGTTCTAGTCCTGCCTTAGGTATGAAAGCCGGCTGGGTGACCTTGGGCCAGTCCCTCCCTCTCAGCCCTGGGAAGGAGGCAAGGGCAAACCACTTCTGAAAACTTGCCAAGAAAATTGCAGGGACTTGTCCAGGCAGTCACCAGGAGTCAACACTGACTCAAAGGCAATTTTTTTTCAAAAAAAAATTAGCGTGTCATAAGTCAGCATGGTCACATGACATCATGCTTTACAACCACGTCACTTAGTGAAGGAGTTGTCATTCCCAATTACTGTTGTTAAGCGAGGACTACCTGTACCTGGGCTTGTTAGCCACTGGCTCTGGAAATATATATGGTTCTGCAAACTAAATGTCTAGCTTCAGGTTAATGCTTCCCCTTTTTTGTAGGCAGCCAAGGAGATGACTCCATCAAGGATCTTCAAGTACCTAAAAGAGGAATCTTTTTTTTTTTTGCATGTTAAGTTTGAACTTTCTTTATACTTTATTAGTATTACTTTTTTATAGTAGTCACAAGAAAGGCTACAATATGGGTATGGCATTACATGTTATGAGATTAATGGGTAATAAGTAGGCTGAGCAACGATCACTGATAAAACACTAACATGGGGCCTCAAAAGGAGGAACTATCACGGAGTTCCAGTGGGGAAATGGCGGAATGAGCAGCTGTGCCTGCGGGCAGAACTGACAACATGGCAATTTTTTTTGGGCTCAGGCAGGTTCTCCTGAAGCCCAGAAACGTTCTCTGGATAAAGGAGAACACCTGGAATCATCCCATCTGTCCTCTGGATGGCTGCTTGCAGCCAAAGATCGCAAACAGCATTTCTGGTTTGACTGGTAAGAGCTAGCTGGGAGGCGGGGCCATCATTTTCCAAGCCGCGCTGTAGCCTTAAAGGGACACTAAGACCGGCTACCCCATTTCTAAATCAATAAATTTATGGGTTTTTTAAAGTATGCGTAACCTAAGAGAGGCTTTCTACAGAGAGGAGAAGCTGGCTCTCTTGGTACTTATTGTTATTTTGGGGATTACTTTAATTTTTTTTTTTTTTTTAAGTTTTGGACTTCATTTTCCTTCCAAATATAAAGGAGGATTGAGAGTAAACAATTGTCTTCCTGTTATTATTTTTATTTATTTATTAGTTATTATTTTAGGGGCATGGTGGCTCAGCGGGTAAGACGCCAGGCTTGTCGATTGGAAGATCGCAAGTTTCGAAGTTCGAATCCCTAGCCCTGCGTGCGGAGTGAGCTCCCGCACTAGCTCCAGCTCTTGCCAACCTAGAAATGTGAAAGCATGCAAATGCAAGTAGATTAATAGGTACCACTTCGGTGGGTAGGTAACAGCGTTCCACGCGTGTCATGTGGCCACATGACCGTGGAAGCATCTTTGGACAACGCTGGCTCTTCGGCTAACAAATGGAGATGAGCACCGGCCCCTAAAGTCGGACACGACTGCACAAATGTGTGGGGGGAACCTTTACCTTTTTAATTATTTTTGTACTAAATTTGAAGATATTAGCATTTTTCTACACGTTGAATCGGCTGATTTGAACCTTCAGCTTTCTCTTTCTCTTTTCCCATGGGAACTGTCTGCCTATCTCACTCTTGCTTGTGTAAATATTTTCCAGAGCTTTTCCATATCTTTGACTTTCGCTGGTTAAGCTCCTAGGGGGCGCCATAATCTACAGTGTGAGACATGGAAGATTTAAACAGATTTTTTCTGACTTCTACCAAGATTTTAAACAGATTTTTTCTGACTTCTACCATGTTTTTATGCAAGCTATTCAGGACATCGTGGAAAATATGAGGTCTAAAATGTGCCATCAGGTTGGGGGTGTGGTGGATGAAATTGAGGAATTCAGCAGTGATAGAAATGTTTCTTCTAAGAGTGAGATTGGGGTTTTTATTGAGATGCTGGGTGAAGATCGGATACTGGAGTTGGAGAAACTTAATGGAGAGATCTGCAAGCAATAAGTGAAATTGACTTTTTGGTGAAATGTCATGAAAAAGAAGGGGTCATTATGTGTGAGAGGTTTTTTGAAGAGAAGCTGGAATTTTTGAGGGGGGCAGTTGGGCTGTTTGATTTTCTTAAGGGAAAAGCTCTGTGCACATTGTGGGGATATGTAAATGCTCTGGTTTATTTTGAAGTGGGATAAGGGTTAAAAATGTTTATCTGGATTGCTTTAAGGCAGTGCTTTCCAAACTGCCGCCGTTGGTGCGTGGTGGTGGCATGTGTGGCGGCAGCGGCCTCGTGTTTTCCACTAAAATGTGGAAGCGCTGATGGCGCGCCGCCGCCGCCGTCATGCACACCGCTGCCGCCGCGCGCACCCCCACGCTGCCACCATGCACGCCCCCGCCGCCGCTTCTGGGTTGTTTCGCGACACACTAAACTGTGTGTTGTGACACACTAAAGTGTCGCGACACAGAGTTTGGAAAGCTATGCTTTAAGGGTTCAACTGATGTTATTTGCTTTTGAGGATTTGGATTAAGATTATTAGGGTATAAAATGTTTATTTGGATGGTTTTAAGGATTTGATTTAAGGCTACTGTTTTGAATTGTTTTTGTTTTAGGTTTATTAAGATTAAGATTGTTAAAACTGTTGTACTATTAAGTATAATGGCAGACAATTTATGTGCTTTTTAGTTTGATTCTTATTGTAGTAGACAAATGTATAGAATAGTAGTAGGAAGGGAATAATTACTGTAAATAAGTGTTATCTTTTGGGGGGGAAGTTGTTTAGGGGGTCTATATGAATTTTTCTTTATTTTAATATAAGGGGGAGAGTAATTGTACTTAGTGATTTTTATAATGTGCCAATGTGGAATGATTTATAGAAATAATGTGGTTTTGGTTTAATATAGAGTAAGAGATTGATTATGGAATTTTTTGTATATCCTTGCTGTTAAGTCAGAAGTCACATCTTTCTGTAATTTTGAAAAAAAAATTCTCTTGTGTGTTCACATTTAGTTTTTTCTTCTTTTTTCATAGCTTTTATCCTTGTCTTGAAACCTAATTCTTTTTTTAAAAAAGGAGGAACTATCACAATGCTTTATCCTGATATATAAGCATTCTCTTTATGCTAAGGGAGAGTTCAACTTTTTCATTCTAGAACAGTCTGTGTACTTTGCGGGGAGGGACTGTTCCCAACGTGTTGTCCATCTGTGTTTGGGCATCTCTCTTCCTTATTTCATTATTTGTTAAGCAAGGACTACCTGTATGTTGGCTGGGAATCACCCTGCTGTAGTCCAACATACCTGGAAGGCAATAGATTGGTAGAAAGCTGCAGCAGGCCTTTCTTTTGTCTATTAAAGTTATTCGGGACCACATCTATTTCCCTCTTATTTTAAGAAAATCAAACACTTTCATAGGGTTATATGAACGTTTATAGGGTTTAACCATTTCTTCTTTAATTTCTCTTCCTTGGAAGTGCAGTTTTCTGTGTTCATGAATGAGACTTCTGTTTTTCTATTTTTTTAATAGTGTTGAGAATTTATTAGGCATAATAGTGCATAATATAGCACACAATATATTGCGCTATATTATGCAATGCTCCTGCTATTATGCTGGTTGGTTTTACTGACTACTGCTCATTTTAGTCAAAATATTATGGGTTTTATTTTTAGCTTTAAATGATTTGTTTCGGCTGCACTGGAGATTTCTTTTAAGGTCACAGCCTAAAAGAAATGAAAAGAAAAAAGTAACAATGAAGTCAGGTTTCTTGTTACACAAACAGAATAGCTGCCTTCATCAGGATATACATTCTTGGAAGCAACTACAGGTGGTCCTTGTTTAATGATTTGTTCAGTGGCCGTTTGAAGTTCTGACGGCGCTGAATAGTTGGTATTTAGTTGTGGGGTGCCGCAGGGTTCGGTTCTCTCTCCTCTCCTATTTAACATCTACATGAAGCCGCTGGGTGAGATCATCCGTCATCACGGGATGAGGTGTCACCAATATGCTGATGATACTCAATTGTATATTTCCATCCTGGGTGAAGTAAGTGTTGCAGTGGACACCCTATCTCAGTGCCTAGGGGCTGTAGGGGCCTGGATGGGGAACAACAGGCTTCAACTGAACCCTGGTAAGACGGAGTGGCTATGGATTGATGGCCCCTCGGCCTCCAGGAAGTTATCATCTTTAATTCTGGATGGGGTGGCACTACCCCGTTCAGACTCAGTCCGGAGCTTGGGGGTCCTCCTGGACTCACGACTCCTGCTCGAAGAGCAGGTGGCAGTCGTGGCCAGGAGGGCCTTTGCACAGCTTCGGCTTGTGCGCCAGTTGCGCCCCTTCCTGGATCGAGAGGCCCTCCGAATAGTCACTCATGCCCTTGTCATCTCTCATATAGATTATTGCAATGTGCTCTACATGGGGCTACCCTTGAAGAGTATCCGGAAGCTTTAGCTGGTCCAAAATGCAGCCGCTCGAGTGGTTATGGGTGCAAGAAGATCAGCACATGTAACACCACTGCTCCGCGAGCTGCATTGGGTACCAGTTTGCTTCCGGGTCCAATTCAGGTGTTGGTTATCATCTTTAAAGCCCTACATGGTATGGGGCCAGGCTATCTGAGGGACCGTCTCATCCCAATTGCATCTACCCGCCCCACCCGGTCATGCAGGGAGGGCATGCTGTGGACCCCGTCAACAAAGGAATTCCATCTGGTGGGGTCCAGGAGGCGTGCCTTCTCTGCGATAGCGCCCGCCCTGTGGAACATATTGCCCCCAGAGGTGAGGCAGGCACCCTCCCTCTTCGCCTTTAGGAAGTCCCTAAAAACCTGGTTCTGCCGCCTGGCGTGGGACAAAGGTAGAGATAGTTCCTCCTGGGGGTGGTTAGTTTAATAATGACCTCCTTTTAAGATCCTACCATCCTCTGGATTTTTATATTCTTATTTATTGTACTGTTTATTGTATTTTAATGATTATTGATTTTTAACTTTAATTTTAACATTTGTTGTAAACCGCCCAGAGTCTACCGTGGTAGAGATGGGCGGTGATAAATTTGATTAATAAAATAAATAAAATTTAGCGGCAATAGTTGGTATATCGGCGCTGGTAGTTACACCCAGTCCTCGAAGTTACTGCCCTTGCAGCGCCCCCGCACTCATGTGATCAAAATTCGGGTGCTTGGCAGCCCAGCCACATTTGCCACTGCAGGAGTGGCAGAGCGCCGTGTGGCGGAGTGCAGGTCAGCCAAAAGAGCAGAGATGGAGGTGGAGATAAGTGGGTGGGGGGAGTTAAGTGGAGGCAAGTGCAGCAGGGCAGGAAAAGTGTGAGGTCCTGGCCTGACTACTGCAACTGGGACTACCGAAACTGCCGCTGCTAAGCGGTGTGGCCACATGATGTTTCACCTAATGACCGCATCACTTAGCAATGGAAATTCCGGTCCAATTAGGGTCATTAAGCAAGGACTACCTGTAATTTGCAACCTGGTGTAAACTGTCTCTTGAATGTAAATTCTAGGATTTCCGATAAGAAGAAAGATGTAACCCATGCATACAACTGAGATTTCTCTAGTCAAGATCAAAGATCTGCAAATGTGTGGCAGGGCTAAGAGATACTTTTGGAACAATCTAGCAAACCATTGTGAACTTTTTATAATCAACTCTGGGAAGTTTGTAAGCAGTGAAATACTATTTTTCTTATTAAATGACCAATAAAACCGAACTCTGTATATTTGCATGCATGTTTGTATGTGTGTTTTCCACTCTTCTCCAGTTACTACTGTGAAAACTAAAACAAGGTACTAAAGGTTTTGTACTAAAAACAAAAACAACTCCCTGCAATTTCTTGTACAATTAATGATACACCATCATCCCCCCTTTTCTATTGCTTGGAGGGGCAATATAAAGCAAACTTTGATCTGCTATTGGTTTCATTGATTTTAGTCAAGCTATCACTAAGGGATCAGAATAGTTTTCCCACACAAAAATGGCCAAGATATTCAGTGTTTCTTCTTAGGAGTAGCAAAATGTGTGTTTTTTCTTTATGTGAAGGATTTGGAATTTTAAAAAATTAAAGCTGGATACCAATCAAAGAGAAAGCTGGATATTTTGGAGAAAATGTTGTTTTTTTCTGGGAAAAAGCCGTTTTTAAAAAGGTACCCGGTTCTTGTCGGAGGTTTTGCTAAGATTCTATGACATGTTTTTACAAAAACAGCCTAATACCCACCCAATATTTTTCAGGAAGACCTGTAATATCAGAAGTGCATTTCAGTAATCAGAAACTGCAATGCAGATAGGACACAGCCTGAAGGAGCCAATGTTCTAGAAAATGTAAGTGCTCGCTTCCCTCCTTTCCTAATCAAGTAAAAGGTTTTGGCCATGAACTGAGGAACCAAACCGTTCCTATGATGTCTGTGTATTCTGGTTCCATAGCAGATATCGGGAAGAAGGAGAAGGAATTCAAGTATTTTAATGATTTTCACTATCAAGTTACATGGGATCCACAAAGCCCAAATATGCACAAACAGGGAAGGCCAGTCACAATGTCACAGGAAACAGTGAAGAAAGACGTATCATAGGGACCACTGCTTGGGGCAGAACATACGTTTTGCATGGAGAAGGCCCTAGGTTTTATATCCAGGCATGTCCAGTCATCTTCTCCTCTCCACTTTTCTACCTGTTCTGTTTCTTTTATGCAGAATTTAGACTAAAATTGTAACCATATTTAAGAAAGAATCCAAGACTAGCTCTGGTTTGTATCTTCTGAAACTCTAAAGATCTGAAGAACATTTGACTTGCTCCAAGCTATCTCAGGGAAACCTGCTTTGCATCAGCCAGAGGTTAACTCGCATCAAAAGAAACCTGTACCACTGGATTCATCCAAAATTCATCCCTCATATTCAGCAAACCACATATTTTGGTCATTTGCTGTGGAAAAGCTGTAGCCCTGTTGTAAAAGTACAAACGTAGCGAGAATGATTCGGAAAGGTTTCTGAGGCATATTCCTGCATTTCTCTGAACCAATGGAACAAAGAACAGAAACAAGCCTTTCCTAGAAGAAAAAGGAGGTTGAAAAATAAATATGAACTTTGACCAAACTTACTTCAGTTTCTCTAAAAAGGGAAACATCAATAGGGAAGTAAGAGACAGACACCAGAAAGCCTATTAACAAGCAGAGCAGTAATTCCTGGAAGTCAATGCGATGAAATAGCTGTTCTCTGAATTTAAAACCAATCTGCCCCCTGGTGGCCAAACCTATTTGTTACAGAAATAAGCACTAACAAGAAAAAGACAGCATATAAAAATCCCATTTGTACATACCCATCACATATTCCTTTTCAGCAAAAGCAATGTTATAAGTAGTAGAAAACAGTAATCTAAATAAATTAAGGGCATTACATCTGCAAAAGAAAAGGAAACATAGCTGAAACTAGTTTACACCAACACCATTCACTATCTGGATCCAAAGCAGGCAAAGATTTTCTCAACAGCTACAGCAAGGGTGCCCACAACACTTCCAAAAAATCTTTGCCTGCTTTGGAAGTGTTGTGGGCCCCCTTGCTGTAGCTGTTGAGAGCTCCTTAAAGGAGCTGTAGCTTCCCCTGGGCCCTAACAGTAGCCACGCGGGCTCAGGAAAATACCCATTTGAGTTTGGGAGGCATTAAGGAAACAGTGGTGGGCAACACTGGCTCTCTAGCGAGCAAAGGAATGGGGCTCCTAAACAGTGATTTTTCTCATCTAAAAACAGAAATTTAATATTGTAAATAAGTTGTTAGCAGGGCACTCCAAATCTAGAAAAAGAGAAGGGCAGTCATCTTGGAAAAACTTGAATGAAGATATGAATCCAGGGAAAATGTCTAATCTTACGATAAATACACACAGGACTGGACTACAATAGCATGTTTATTTCCTTACCTCTCTAGAACGCCCAAAGGAGAATGTTTGGATTTTTATTCTTTCCTTATTTGAGGAAAAACCCTCCTTTCTCCTCAATCCGCACTGTGGTAAGCATTAGCTAAGGAAATAAGGAAACTCCTCCATGCACTAAACAGCACATTATTAACCAATTTCATTTGGAAGACTTACTGCAAATTTCGTCAAGTAAATTGGAAGATTTATTGTAAATTTCATCAAGTTTTATAAATATTCTCAAGTGTAAAAAAGTTATGGTCAGCCAACTGGAGAGCAGAAAAATGCTGTATGTTCTTTCTGGTAAACAAAAAATACAGAAGCATTTTTGTAGTTGCAGTTTCTTTCATCATCTACCATTTAAATGAAATTCCTGGAAAAATACCCACAATAAAAATCCCATTGTTTTGAAATAAGCAAAGTGACCTTGCACAGCCTATGAACTTTGAGAGATTAAAAGACTGGTCAGCTACTCAGCTTGTGCAACAAGATTATATACAAATACTGTGCTGGTGATTCTTGGAAGGCACACAGCCATATAGCTGTATCTTGCTAGGCTGCTTGGACACTCAATTTCCCTCTACTCTTTTTGATCATGATGATGATGTTGATGATAAACAACACACCCAACCTAGACAAATACACTAAGATCATGGACCTCATCAACCTCCGGCTTACTACCTACCTACTTCAAGTTTGATGGACAAATATACCAAAAAATCAGAGGAACACCCATGGGATCACCACTCTCAGGAGTCACAACAGAAACTGTAATGCACTCCCACACATACAACCAAAAGTATGGATCTGGTATGTAGACGACACTTTTGTCATAATAAGAAAGGAACAACTAGAAAAGACACATGAAATAATCAACAACATCTTCAAAGGAATAAAATTCATAAGGGAAGAAGAAAACAACACACTACCCTTCCTGGATATCCTCACCAGCAGAGGAAACGACAGCAAATTAGAAACACAAGTCTATCAAAAAACAACCCACACTAACCAAGTGCTCCATCAGATGAATACAAATGTACTGCAGCAACCCAGAACACCAGAAAAAGGAAACAGACCACCTATAGAACATCTTCCGACAAAATGGATACCCACATAACTTTATCAAAAAGTGCCTGACCACCCAACCCACGACAGCAAAACCAACATAAGCTATGAAAAGGATAACACTCCCATACATCAAGAAACATCTCAGAAACAACCAACAGGCTATTACAAGCACACAGCATTACCATAGCACACAAACCAAATAAAGCCCTCCAAAACATCTTAAGTAAACCAAAAGACCTGGTTCTGCCGCCTTGCTTGGGAGGGGAATGGGAACAGTTCCTCCTGGGGATGGCTGGTGCCATAGAGCCCTTTTAAAATACCATCTTATCGCCTCCTGGATTTTATATTTAACTTTTTAGTAATTTTGATGATCGTAGATTTGTATGATTTTATATTTATTTATATTTATAAATTTTAATTGTTGTATTTTGTGAACCGCCCAGAGTCCCCTTCGGGGGAGATGGTGCAGTAATAGAAATGGTAAAATAAATAAATAAAATAAAAAGACTGAGTAGCCCAGAAACAAAAAAACAGGAGCCATCTACAACATACAGTATAAGGACTGTAACAACCACTATGTAGGACAGACAGGCAGAAGACTAGCAGAGTGCATCCATGAACAACAACTAGCAGTCAGAAGACACGATGAAAACTCCTTAATCTCACAACACATGGACAGACTCAACCATAGTTTCAACTGGGAAACTGAGCATCCTAGGCCAAGCTGAATCCAACAATGCTAGGGAATTCCTGGAAGCTTGACACTCAGACACATCAGCCAACAATAGACAAATAGAGATAAATCACATTTACACATCATTTAAAAGAAACAATAAAAAAGCTAAGAAGGAAACAAAAAAAACAGAACACATCCTCTCCAGCAGCCAACACCCAGATAAGCAGGGATTAACACCAGACAAACAAACAAGCAGAAAACAATACCCTAATCAAGGAACTACCAATGAGACAAACAATCAAGCAGACAAACAATACCCTAATCAAGGAAATGCCAAGGAGAAAACCACACCCCCACCAACACTGGCAGGACAAATGTAAGGTTCCCCATCGGAACCTTCCACCCAGTCACGTAAGCCAGTTAATACACATCGATGTACCAGCCATCAAAGTCAACGGGGAGGAAAGAACTCAGACAGCGGCCAATCGTTCACACCTTTCAGTATCAAGTACCAAGATCATTCACTGGCGAGACGGAGGAGGCGCCGAGGAGTAAACTGACACCATTGACAGAACAAACTGAACTAAGGGAGGGGGAACTCATAAAACTAAATCGTTTGGTGGGAAGGGGCATTCAGATCTTCACCGATGTTAGGGTTTGCATGTTTCCTTGTTAAAGATCATTCTGCATAGTTCTGCGTGAGGAGCCTTTATTGGGACATAGAACCCAGGACCATCACAGCAAGCTACTGTATATAAACAGGGAGCAAACTACTGTATATAAACAGGGAGCAAACTGTATATAAACAGGGAGCACTCACTAGCACTGATGATGTATCTAGTCAGGTAATGAAACATCTGCAAGCAAACAACCAAACTCAGAGTGTACAAAGGACTCCACAGATAATTGATCTCCTCTGTATCTGTGTATATCTAGACAAACAATAAACTGAGCCAGTAACATGGAAGCATTTTTAAAGAGAATAATGTTAAAAGTAGCACTTATTTAGAGAATTTCAAGTGTTAAAGTAGCTGCAGCATTCCAGAAAGATAAATGGAGAAAGGTCTGGTTCTAACATTATGCTCTTCAGACTGCCAATCTCTGTTACCCATTACACTAAATGTACATTTTACTGGCAAGCAGATCATTCAAAAACTAGTAGTGTAACTAACTGATAACCAACTGACAAACTCCAGACATTCAGTTCAGGTCCATTCAGGAGTTTGAGCAAAGAGGGGGAGCAGGACAGAAGGTCAGCTAAATTAGGGCATGAAAAAAGAAGCCCACTGCTGCGTTCTGCTTGGAAACTAGCCCAACTTAGTACCTGCTGTGTTGGCAAACTCAAAGATAGAACATGACAGTGTACTTAACTCCAAATCAGGGTGGCCTAGGAAGATATCAAAATAGTAAGGATATTCTTTTGTGTTCCTTATCGCTGCTTGCATCACACAGGATAGGTACTTGTTTAAAAACTGGGTGGGCAGGCTGGAGTTCTGTGACAATGGGAGCCTGGCATGGAAAGTAATATTATCAACTGATTGTCAGTTTTGTGTTGGGCTATTACTTTCCTTTGGCAAAGGAAGATTTGACACCCAGAATATTAAGGGATGCTCTGAGGTTCAGACCTTTTGTTAGAATCTGGGATCTACAAGGGACCACAAAATAATTCACCATCACGTACTTATAACTGCTGTGAAGAATATCGGAAGCCACTTTTTTGTATCTTTTTTCTTTCTTTTCTATTTTTCAACTTTTTTTATTTTGTTGTACTTTTTGCTTTCTCTTTGCTTTCTTTCTTTTTCTTTTCTCCCCCTTACTTTATATTAGTTTGTAATATTCTTACAATAATCTTCTTTTTTAAATGTTTCAATAAAAATCATATATATATATATATATATATATATATATATATATAAATCATATATATATAAAATAATAAAATAAAATAAAATAAAATAAAATAAAATAATAATAAAATAAAATAAAATAATTCACCATCATGTTCTGTACCAAGGCAGAAACTGTACTTTCCCAATGCATAAGCTGAAATTTCCAACCTAGAAAACCACAGGATCTGGAAACCTTCAGTTGCTGGTTAAACACCCACATTTTAGACATCAATTTTGTGAAAAAGTGAGAAATTCAAGAGAAAAATTGTATCACAGGAGATAAAAAACATGGTTATTAGACTTATCCTGAAGTTTCTTTCTGGTCATCAGGCAATGAGCCCAACATGGAAGTGTTAACTCCTATGCTGGTGAGAAGGCAGAGTGAAGCACCTCCTGTTCCCATTTATGCCCCCTGAAGCTTTGTAACAGCTGACCACCATTGTGCTTCTTTCAAAATAGAAGGTTGCAGGCACTTATATGCATGTAGAAAACAGCTGCAGCTTTTCTTTTCTAATAACTTGCCTCTGTTTCTGGTCGAGGAATGAAAACGGGAGGTTTCATCTTGAGTGTCAGATCTCGGAAATCCCATTCACCAAGAACATACTGTACTGGCATCCTGGAATAGAAGATGAGTTGCATGATACTTCTGGCCAAACTTGTATGAGATGTTATTATCACATTTAGTTGACCATCATTTGCCAAAACACAGACTGCACTGGCAGGTCTTTCCTCTGTTGAGTGAAGTGGGAGGGAAGAAACAGAAGGCATTTTATCATAGATAATTTCTAAACATTCTTTGATGTTGATAAGAAGCAATTTTACTTCTAAAGCAAAAATATTACCACCAGCTTATCCAATACTCTGCCAATTGTTCAGTTACAACCTTCTACAACATGGTTTTATTCATTGCTCCACCATTAGAGAACAGTTTAGCATTCAAGCTTCCCAAGATCTCCTAAAACAGCTCTTCATAAAAGAGTTCTCTTTCTCATCAAATAGAAAGTACAATAAAACTTTTAAGCTTTTAAGCTTCATAAGCATAATACAATAACTTATCTCAAAGTAAGACTACGCTAACCATCAGATACTAATTTTTTTTACTGTAGAGATAGTGTCTTAGTAACTAGCCCATACAAATTGTCATATGACAAAACTTGTCCCATTCTCTTCAACCGGTACTTTTCCCATTGTTGTGCTTCCTTTAAATCGCTCTATTCTCTGCTGACTGCAGAGATGGTGACTGCAGCCATGAAATTAAAAGACGCTTGCTCCTTGGGAGGAAAGCTATGGCAAACCTAGACAGCATATTAAAAAGCAGAGACATCACCTTGCCGACAAAGGTCCGTATAATTAAAGCTATGGTTTTCCCAGTAGTAATGTATGGCTGTGAGAGTTGGACCATAAGGAAGGCTGAACGCTGAAGAATTGATGCTTTCGAACTGTGGTGCTGGAGAAGACTCTTAAGAGTCCCTTGGACTGCAAGGAGGTCAAATCAGTCAATCCTAAAGGAAATAAATCCTGACTGCTCATTGGAAGGACAGATACTGAAGCTGAAGCTCAAATACTTTGGCCACCTAATGAGAAGAGAGGACTCACTAGAAAAGACCCTGATGCTGGGAAAGACTGAAGGCAAAAGGAGAAGGGAACGGCAGAGGATGAGATGGTTAGATAGCATCACCGATGTAATGAACATGAACTTGAGTAAACTCCGGGAGACAGTGGAGGACAGGAAGGCCTGGCGTGCTATGGTCCATGAGGTCACGAAGAGTCGGACACGACTAAACAGCAATAATTCTCTGCTGAATCTCACATACACAGATACATTTATATACAGTATATACATACAGACATATACATAAATCCTGATTCTAGTCCTCTCTTAGGCTTCTACATTGGGTGACCTCAGGTAAGTCATTCCCTCTCAGCCCTAATTAGCCTCAGGCTGTGTGACAAGCTGGCTGAAAAGTAAAACTTGTTGCATTATGCGCTGACAGCTTTGCAATAAGTGTGAAGTTTTGCACCACATGAAGTGTGGTGCAAAACAAGCAGGTCCTGCAACCAGACAAACATTAGGACAATAACATGTTATAGAATAGGCAGCTGCCATGTTCCTGTAATTTTATTAACCAGTTTCTTGTCATGTTGTTAGAGTTAACTGCCCTTTTAGGATAATTTATCAAATTATTGAATATTTAATGGTCTCCTTTTGGCTCAGAGCCTAAGTGGAGGAGGGTTGAGGATTAAATTTATCGGTTGCTTTGTTGACTGTATATTTTCTCTTTGCTTTCTTTGCTTCTCCCATAGGGTAACTGTGGCCTTTACTTGCATGGCCTTCAACAGCTTTTGTTTATAAGCATATTTATAAGCATATTTATTTTTTTCTTTTTCGAAGGGTTTGAACTTTCTTTATACCTTATTATTATTATTATTAGAATAATCACAAGAAAGGCTACAAAATGGGTATGGCATTACATGTTATGAGATTAATGGGTAATAAGTAGCCTGAGCAAACAATCACTGATAAAACACTAACGTGGGGCATCAAAAAGAGGAACTATCACAATCCTATGATATATAAACATTCTCTTTATGCTAAGGCAGAGTTCAACTTTTTCATTCCAGAACT
Organism: Charina bottae; assembly: GCA_023362775.1. Classification (NCBI taxonomy): domain Eukaryota; kingdom Metazoa; phylum Chordata; class Lepidosauria; order Squamata; family Charinaidae; genus Charina; species Charina bottae. The sequence goes on from JALMGJ010000022.1 coordinate 6,115,786, forward strand.
GTCTATGTACTTTGGGGGGAGGGACTGTTCCCAACATGTTGTCCATCTGTGTTTGGGCATCTCTCTTCCTTATTTCATTATCTGTAAAAGGTGAAAGAATGTAATAGACTGCGCAGAGCATAAGATTCTAGCATAAGTTTTATTGTTAGCTGTTGTTGTTTATTCGTTCAGTCGCTTCCGACTCTTCGTGACTTCATGGACCAGCCCACGCCAGAGCTTCCTGTCGGCCGTCACCATCCCCAGCTCCCCCATGGTCGAGCCCATCACCTCCAGAATATCATCCATCCATCTTGCCCTTGGTCGGCCCCTCTTCCTTTTGCCTTCCACTTTCCCTTCCACTTTATTTTTTGTTATTGTTATTGTTATTTTTGTTATTTTTCCCTTCCACTTTATTTATTGTTAGTTAGGACAGCCTTAATAAAAGTAATTTATATTGCCTATTTGTATCTGTGTGACTCGATAGCCAGAAAATGTATATAATGCTCACATCTACATGCTGAAATATGATCAAAGACCACAATTGATGGGCAGTTGGTAGGCAAACATGCTTCAATTAATTTTCTGCAATTTCCCCACACAAAATAAGTGGAACCTCTAACTCTAGAGGGGATGTATTTTCTCTTCCTCTCTTTGTGTTTTTCTTCTTTTAAACAGAGTCAGAGTTAGGATTTAGCAGGTTTAATTCAGAATCCCACAAAGGGATGTAAAATCCAACATAGTTATATAGTTTAACTCCTAGGCACATTCAGTTCCAGGAAATATAGATGATAAGATAGGTGGCATCTTTGTTATTACACATTCCCCAACAATTAAAACATTCCCACCTAGATTTCAATGTTGAAAGACCAAAGGATCTGCATTGCTTAATAGACCTAAACCTAACGCGTATCTAAATTCATTCTCCTACATCTTTTTATTTGTCCTTATTCTAAAAACAGAGTGAAAAAGAATTGCAAAGCTTAAATGCTTGTATCTTCTGACAGCAAAAGTCGAACCATAAAAATTATTTTAAATATTTTATAGTGCCTTTAAAAATAATCAAGGCAATGTTCAGTATTAAAATGTAATAATTCTAGCATAAGCATGCAGAAGTATAATAGCAACATTAAAAACATAGTAAAGTGATTAAAACTACTAAAACAAACTGTACATGTTTCAACAACACAATTTTATGGTTCCCCAGAAACAGTCGAGGGGCCACAGAATGTTTCAGATTTTTCCCTCAGAGGAGTTTGACTTCAGTAAGGAGAAGGTGACCTCAAAGCCCTCCTGGCATTTCATCAGTCTTTGGGGCAGTTATTTTCCATGTAGCAAAAGTTGAACATCAGAAAGGACCAAGAAGGGCTATGTTGAGGAAGAACAATAGACTTCCGAGCTTCCTCCCATGCCCAACAGAAAAATATACACTTGCCCTGCAACAGAGTAGATCAATGTCTTGCTATTGCTCCTCTCCTGATATGGTGGACACTTTAGGAATTGTAAAATTTATTTCACAAGTTTTCTTTTCTTTAGTCAGATGACATAAGCAGAATTAAGAACATGTTATCCAAAGGTATAGGAACTGTTAGTTCCACTGAAGGAGGAATGGTACTTTAAGGCCCCCTGCAGTTTTAAATCAGCCTTTTCATGAGAATGTAATTCTTATTTCAAATCCATATGGAAGGAGGGTGTTCTCGAATAAAATATAAGAAGCTCCAGGAAAAAAGAGAAAGAAATAAAATATGAGCACAGATAAGAAAATTGATGGAATTCATGAAAATTGATTAGATAAGAATTTTAATGTTTCCCAAAAATTTTCCTTCATTACCCACAACCGCTTATCAGAAAGTCCTTTTTTACCCAATGTAGGTAAAAACACTTTGTATTGCCACGTGTCCAAGCAGTGATCAGATGCTCAGGCAATTGGTTCTTTTAGATCCAGAGACAATAAGCACGCCGGTGGATAAAGAAACTTTAGCTTTATTATAAACTTAAGCAAACAAAGTTAAACAGAAACACAGTTTAAACAGATTATACAAAGCACAACAATCATAGCATAAAGAAAGAATTCATACATACCAAGCAAGGTGATACCTTTATTCCCTTGTTGCTACCAGGAACTTGGCTAAGATAGCAGAGAATAACCCCAAAAGGAATGGCTTTTGAGTCCCACAGCACCCAGCGCCCTGAGCCTGTATCAAAGTTCCCAAACTCAAAAGACAATCCCAAGGTTTTTTATCAAAGTCTGGCCATCAAACCCCATGACCAAGCCCAGCCTGACCTTGACTGGGATTCCTCCTGGGGCCTGGCACCTGTCCATGACATCATTCCCAGAGCCTGGGAAGCTATCAGATAAGCCAGTGCCTTAGCATAAACAATTTTCTTATTCCCCCCCCCCACTCCAAGCTGCTGGAGGGGTGGCTGGAGGAGTGAACTTATGCTCAAACTAACAAGCTGGGGGTTTTCTCTTATCTCTCCCCCCACTTCCAACAAAGATATGTTCTGGAGGGCTGTTGGAGGAGTGGGCATATTCTTCTCTCCCCCCCTCATGCCAAACAGCAATAAAAACAGGCCAGTTAAACATCAGTATAACTCAAAATAAACTCTAATCTCCTAGGTGTGAGGGAGAAAATCAAAACATGTCACTTAACTCGAGATACAAAGGTCTTCCGCATCTTGCCACTGCACACTTTAAGTCAATTTAATGGGTTCGTGTGTTGTTACCTAAAGAAAAGCCGCTTTTACCCCATTTTGGGTAATTTTCCCAGGTTTGGGAAGCACTGCTTTAGCCTGTATGTGTTAAAAAATATATGAGTTGTCTTTAGTCAAACATGACTCCTGATATGTTGCCTAAACACATCCATGCAGTTTTCTTGGCATGATACAGAAGTGGCCTTCTAGGATTTTTTTTCTCAGTTAGGCTACAGCCCTAGACTTCCCAGATAATCCCCCCTCCAAGTATTAATCAGAGCTAACTCAGTTTAGCTATCAGGTTTGAGAACTTAAGCAAAGGAAGGTGGACTGTATATACCATGGGTGTCCAACCTTTTGGCTTCCCTGGGCCACATTGAGTGAAGAGGAATTGTCTTGGGCCACACATAAAATATATAATATAGTTAATGTATATAAGTAATAAAACTTCATTAATTTGTTATATATTTTTATTATAAAATTAAAAAAAAAGGGCAACATAAAACTAGTGGGATATTTGACCTTGTTTTTGTGAAACTAATGCATCAATGTCTGGTTCTATGAAAGTGGTTGCAATTCTCAGTGAGTTCTCAAGGTGCTCGTCAGAAACTTTAATTCTAATTTTACTCTTCGTATGCTTCATCCTTGAAAATAGTTGCTCACAAATGTACGTGCTGCCAAAAAGTGATGTCATGAATAAGATCTTTCCCCCATCTTCCTCCCTGCTTTGTCTTCTGTGCCTAGGAAGATTAAGACCATTTCACAAGCTCAACAGCAGCATGGTGATCTTAATGATCCTCCTTTAGATGATAAAAGGACCTAAAATAACATCTCAATATAACCATGACCTAGCCCCAGGTGTAAGGTCACACAGCTACCTAGAAACATATTTAGGATTCCCTTACCAACTTTGCTCAGACTGAAGAAGCTCCTTGGATAAGGAGCGAAACGTTTCCACTGAGAAAATAGAAATCCAGTTGACATGATTCAAGCTACAGACTTGAAGACACGTTTAACTCATTTAAATGAGTGGTCAAATCCACCAAAAATGCTAAATCTGTGAGCCATTTTTCATCTTCAAGTTCTGGCACAAATTTTCTTTTTGATTCCATAAACGACTTTATTTCATTTCGCAAATCATAAAATCTTTTCAGCATTTTACCCCCTTAGCCACCTCACTTCAGAAAAGTAAATGATGTCCCCATAATCAGCATCCATACTTTTAAGGAACTCCTGGAATTGGCGATGATTCAATCCCTTGGCCCTTATTAAATTCACTGCTTTGATGAAAATTTGCATGACATTATCCATTTTTAAAGCTTTCACGCATAAATTTTCTTGATGTAGAATGCAGTGATACTTCATCAAACTTAAGTTGCTGGTGGCACTTGCATCGTCTTCTATCAATTTTGTAAGTCCCTCACTTTTACCAACCATCACTGGGGCACCATCAGTAGATATGCCAGATATGTTGACAATGGTTAAAGAAAATTGCTTTAATGTCATTTTTACTGCTTCATACAAATCAAGAGATTTAGTTGTGTCTTTTAATGGCACCAAAGAAGCCATTTCTTCAGTGACATTATATTCGTTATCAATACCTCTAATAAAAATGGCAAGTTGAGCCGTATCTGTAGCATTAGTACTTTCATACATCGCCAAAGCATAAAATTTGAAATTAGCAGCTTTACTCTTCAAACCTCTTTTGATAGATTTTTCTGTTTCTTCAATTCGCCTGGCTATAGTCTGGTGAAACAAACTGATTTTAGAAAAATCACTTTTTTTTATCAGGACAAATTATATCTGCCACACTTTCCATACATTGCTTAATAAACTCACCATCGGTAAATGGTTTTGATTTTTTTGCAATCAGATTTGCTACCAAATAACTAGCTTTTATAATAGAGTCCTTTTGAGTTGTGACTTTTTTAAAAAAATTATTGAGACAACAGACTTTTTTTCAGTTCCGCTAATTTGTCTTTATGACAAATTCCTTGATACGTGTCGAATTTGGCAGCATGTTTTTCCGTATAATGTCTTTTCAAATTGTAGTCTTTGAAAACTGACACATTTTCCCTACAAATTAAGCATAGTGCCTTAGTATTTGTCTCAACAAAAAAGTACACATCTGTCCATTTTTCGTTGAATACTCTTCCTTCATCTGCAATTTTTCTTTTTTTCTTTTCTTTTTTGGGTTCTGTTTTCTGTTGAAACGACGTTGAAGCCATGCTGGAATAAATTTATTTAGGAATAAATATTTTTTAAAGAAATAACACAAGAAGCCCATCGTAAATTGTTAGGTAGGCAAATAAACAAAGCAAAGTTTAATAATCAAATAAGAAAACTTACATGTCTACTTAATAATAACAATAAACACCTGTTGTCACAGAACACGTGAAGGTAGGTTGAAATATTATATATAATGCCAAGTCGCCACAAGCTGACGTGTGTAGTGGGCGGCGGCGGCGTTAGCACTGCACTGCCCCCTCCCCTACACAGCGTTCTGTTGTTTCTACCTACGCAGTCCGCGATCGAGCACCGCGTGATCGAGTCACAAAAAAAATGGCAAAATAATGTTAAAAGTTTACAATTTTTTGGGGCCGCATTACTAGCTGTTCATGGCCGCGGGTTGGACATGCCTGGTATATACCATTCTAAAGATAGACTTTACTGTTCCTTTACCTAGTTTTTAAATTATTAACCAAATTATATTCATTATTTTAGATGATTTTACTTGTCCTTTTAAGTTGCTGCAAATTGAACAGCTTCCAGCTGAAAAGTAGTCTAAAATGTTAATCTTAAAAAGAAACAGCAAATGGATAGCAATCTGTATATAAATAAATGAGTAGCTAAAAATGTGGTAGTAGAAACAAATCCTTAAAAGGAACTACATTATCTAGGTGCTTACAGAAGACTCTCTCCTAAGTTTTAGAATTGCCCAACTATAATATTATAATGGCATTCTTCTCTAGATCAGGATCTCGGCTTATCTGGGTTATTTGTATAATTGGCAAATAACTATACAATTACAGGCAAACACCACTACAAGCAACTACATATCTACAAACATCATTCACAGACTAGTTTTCTCTAGTACAGTACCCAGTAACCTTTTACGCAAGAAAATAGCAAGATTAATTACATAGAAAGACTGCACTGGCTCAGTACATAGCAAACAGCAACAGCTAGCACGGATGGTTTTTACACCGTATGACAGCAATCATATCCATACTCACTTGGGAGTTATCACCACTGAATTCAAATGAATGTCCTTGAAACACACATAGGCATATAATGCAACCTTACAGGGAATATACACATTGCTTCAAGGGGTGTTGCTTGGACTCTGCAATTCTCACCTCTAGGAGTAGCTAAGTCAAAGTACAAATATTCCTAATGTACAGTAAAACTAGTATTAAGTCAACCCCAAAAGTGTAGTACCCAGACAATAAGGGAAATACAGATAAGGCACTAAGGCAAACATGGGGTGGCAAGAAGCTGTTTTGAGATACCAGAAACGCTACTTCTCCCACTGAAAATCTTGTTCAAGGCTCCCATGGATTCTGAATTTTCAAAAGGTATTGCCATATTTCAGTGTCTCCCAACATCTTGTACCCTCAAGAAGTCCTGGGCTATAACTCCCATCACCTAGAGCTCAAATGAGAGTACTATGCTGGGAAAGGCTGCTTCATTTTTTCTGAACTTTTTCTCAAGTAGATATTATTGTACTCTGGCTGAGGGGAAAGTTCAGTACTCAGACAGCTTTTGTAAAATGAAAAGAACATGGAATATTAAAATGGGACAGGGCTGTATGTTTAAAACCATATTTTAATCTGCCCAGTAACAAAAATTCTCAGGATGGGGTACAGCTAAAATAATAAGGGGTCAAGAAAATATTATTAAATGCAACAATAATATGGAAAAGAATACGTATGTATGTATGTAGGTAGGTAGGTTGCTATTTCAACATCCTGCTAAAAGTTAAAACTACCCAGCTAGACTTCTAAAATGCTAAGATAAATGTTTTCACCTAATTCAAAAGGCATGCTGGTGCCATGCTAGGTACCAAGAGCATGCTGTATGTAATGCACCTGACCTGGGAAGCTTTGCTTTATACTCACCTACCCAACTTTATTCAATAGGAGTATGTGAAGAGTACCTTTTCTTAATCACCTAAGAATTCAGGCAGGACATACAGATGTTCTGGTCACAACTTAAGTAGGATTTTAAAATGACAGAGCCAATAATTTGAAACATGCCTAGAAACAAACTGGAAACTGTAGAGAACCCTCGAAATGTCACTAACAAACATACAGGCTATTCCCAGTTAATAACCCAGCAGTTCTGCTTTGGACCCATGGAGGTTAGTCACACATAAAACACTAATCAAAGTGGGGAGTTTGCCAGGGGTATATTTCTGTCCAAATAAATTTGTAGCTGATGAGTCTAAATTGAGAAAACTGAGTCATGTCACAGAGGTCACTTCTGACTCCAGTAACCCAGATGGATTAGGAACATCCCAAAACTGTGTATCTGATTCTTCAGGGGAATACCAAAAGTGTGTGCACCTCCCTCCCCCCACAGAACAAGTTAACCCTCACTTCACACCATGTGCAACTTATTTGTTCCAAAAAGAAAATAAATATTTAAACCATAGCTTTCCAAAGTGTGTGTTGTGACACACTACTGTGTCGCCTGCGGTGTCCTGGTGTGTCGCACGCAAACCCGGAACTGGTGTGTCACACACAAACCCGGAAGCGCCGATGGGGGGAACCGTAAGGAGCGGCACCCCCGCCAATCAGTGCCACCGTTGATTGGCGGGGGTGCCGCTCCTTATGGTTCCCCCCATCAGCGCTTCTGGGTTTGTGTGCGACACACCAGGACACCGCAGGCCGCGCCGCCGCCGTTGGTGTGTGTCGCCAACACAAAAAGTTTGGAAAGCTCTGATTTAAACTATTAACTTAGGTTTAGACAGAAAGCAAGCAAGTAAATTCTAACTTCTGAAAAAACAACTTTCAACTTTTCTTAAAAGTATTCCATTTCAATGAATAATTGCTGAAATTAACTGTAACTCAGACATGTAGAAAATGCAACTATGTGATACTTTTAACTAGAAATACTGCTCATTTAAATTCATAAGAAACCAAAAGAAGTAAAAAAGTCAGTTACCCTCCAGTAAACATTTTGGTTTTGAGTGGGTGAACTATTTTACCTGATTCCCACTTCATCCAAAATGACTCCTTTATTTAAATGATTGCATGGTAATTTAAGCTAGTAAATAGACTAGCTCTGCTAGATCTAACATCTCTTTGCTGATGCAGTTCTTAGTAAGTCTTCATGGATTTCAAACAGATTTACTCACAATTTAATTAAATGGCAAATGGAAATCTATAATTTTGCCATAAAGGGGGCAGGGATAGTTAATACCTACATTATTGGATTGTCTTTTATTGCTTATTCCTAAATCAAGTATGGGGGTACCTCCTTTCTGGGCTAGGTTGAAACTGTCTCTTTAAAAGGAATTATCTGCATGTCCTGTATCTCCTTTCTCCCATTATTTCAGGACACAAACCTCAGTGAAGACTTTAAATTAGCTGAAGTTGCATAGGCATCCTAAGCAAATTGGCTGCTTCAGTTTTTACTTACTCCCATATTTACAAAGAACTCCTAGATAAAAAGGAAAGACCAGAGTGCCTACCGTTGTAGTCGTTTTGCACAGAGCTGCTGGATCTGTTTTTGCTGCTTTGCCGAAAGGGGAGCAGATATGCTGCTGGCATTCAGACTCTGGAACTGAATAATAAAGTTATTTTAATTTAAACTAAGTCTACAAATTCTGTTGTAAAGAAGCCACCTACCCACCGTAGATATATGGCCATTATAAAACAAAACAAAAAATGTGGATGAAGCCTAAATACATCCAATCCAGTATGTTGATTCTCAATAAGCAACTAAATTTTCCACAATTACAGATGCTCAATTACAGAGGAATTATGGAGATGGCCTTGAAGAAGGAACTCAACAACTGTTACATAAACATCAGCTTAGCCCAGATAGACAGGAAAAACTCAAGATTGCCCTACCTTGATTCTCTTTAGTATAAGGAGATAGAGAGAATCTCTGTTAGGCTTTCAAAATACTTTTATTGTACCCTATAACAATAGAGTTCCAGTAGTTTAAGTGTTGACTGTTTCCTGACCTGATCCACTTTGAAGGGCTGACATCCTTCATTTTGAGGGCATGGTGGTGAAGGCTGAACTAACATCAACAATGGAGGATAGCAACAATTCCAGCATTGTAACTCGCTTTCAATGTCATATGCTTCTGAATGCAAGAGGCTCATAATAACATGTATGGTAGATAAAGTGGTATACAAGTCTAATTCCCTTTTAAAGTAACCACTGGCAAAAAAGAAGTTCAAAGCTGTCAATGTGAACGCTGACAGAGGATGGATTTCCTATCTACTAGCCTGCTAATATTAAAGGCAAAACTGAAGTACTTTGGCCACATAATGAGAAGACAGGATACCCTGGAGAAGAAGCTGATGCTAGGGAAAGTGGAAGGCAAAAGGAAGAGGGGCCGACCAAGGGCAAGATGGATGGATGGTATTCTGGAGGCGACGGACTCAACCATTGGGGAGCTGGGGATGGTGACGGCCGACAGAAAGCTCTGGCGTGGGCTGGTCCATGAAGTCACGAAGAGTCGGAAACGACTGAACGAATAAACAACAAAGCCTGCTAATAGTCAAGTCCAACCCACTGCTCAATACAGGAATCTATATTTGACAGATCTCCGTCCAGCATCCAATGAAGGAAAATTCAGTGTCTCTCTGGGTAAATGGCTCCACTAACAAACTGCTCTATCATTTCCTTTAACCAGAATAGCTTATGAAAGCTAGCTTTCACTGAATTACTTATAAACACAGAGGAGTGATAGGAGGTAACCATATAGAGTAAGGGAAACAGGTGAGTATTGTAACTACTGTTTTTCCTAATTCTGCACTCTTAATTTCTGTCTTTCATCAATCCTTTTCCAAACAAAATATTAAAATTCATTTTTGGTCATATTTCACAAATTCCAACAGGTTTTTTTTTGTCCTAAAACTAAACCAGTATCTGCATTCCTGCAACTTAAATCCATTGTTCAGTATCCCATACTCTAAGAAAAGCAATATAATTAATGCAAAATATCCATTTTGGCAAATGTATAGGGTGGGGAGTGATAAAATCACAGAGTTGGAAAGCATTATTTAAGCCATCAAATCCAACTTCCTGCTCACTGCAGGAATCCAATTTAAAAGCATCTATAAAAGATGGCTCTTCAGCCTCTGCTCAAACACGTTCACTGATAGGAGGGTCAGTATTGTCCTTAGTAATTGGATCTTTTATTATATTGCTCTGTTAGGATATTTTTACTAACATTCACCTGGATTCTGTCAGTCTTCTGCAGCCAGCATGGAAATGAAGATGACTAATCATGTAAAATTGCCTGCAGGCTATTTATTTTCTTATTCTTTTAAGAAGAAATTGCACTTTGTAATATGGTAAATTACATGTGGCACAGGTATGATTAAGGCTGATCATTTAGTTTACACTTTTTCTAATTACTAAAAAAAACTTTATGTGAAAATCTCTATTTACCAAAGCCCTTATAGCTGGTGACAATGCTATAAAGGTTAGTATCCAAGAAAAAAATGTTAGTGTCTGAAGTAGAAAAAAAGGAAGTCATAAACACTTTACTAATGTTTAAAACAATAAAGCTGCAGGTGTAGAATGTATAACAGTGTTAAAATATGGGTATGGATTGCTTTTGAGCTGGATTTGTGACTTGCTTAGTAAGTGTGTATGAAGACTGCATGATTGGAAGAATGTTATTGTTTCACTATAGAAAGGGAAAGATAACAAGAATGAATGCCCAAAATACAAGGGGACTAGTTTATTAAATGCTACTGGGAAGATATTTGGTGGAATTCTGCTTGAAAGCCTTGAATTGGTGACAATGAGTAAAATTTGGGAAGTGCGCTGTGGCTGTTTGCTGGGCAGGGCATGTGCAGAAGAGATTTTTATTCTTCATCAGTTCACTGGGAAGGTATAAATGTGAGAAAGCAGTGTGTAACATGGTATATGAACATGATGGAAACGATGATGTGGAAGGACAGAAAGGTAGGGAGAGTTAGGGTGAATATTGGTGTAAACTAGCTTCAGCTATTTTCTTTTCTTACCTCATGCCTTTACTGTAATTTCATTATCTAACCATTTGCTATTCCTTTTCTGTACTCTGTTAAGTTCTAGTTGTGAAGTGGGAGCAGTAGTTTAGCCATTACAATCTATGGCAAATGAGGACACATATACATTTGATGTACTTAATAATCAAGAAAAGGTTATATAAAAAGTGAATGCCATTGCAAACAGTGAACATCTTTCATGTACCTTGATCAGTACAGTTCTTTGGAAGCATGCCCAAGCTGCAACATACCTGCAAAAAGTGCTACTTATGTCTTAGGGAGATTTGTTATGCGCCAAAGGACAGATAAGATTGATCTTGAGGTATCCATTTTGATGCTTGGTACAGACACTCCATATTTTATTAGGACACCCAGTTCTGGGCTGAAAAAATTTGGACAAACACTACAGTGTAGCAGAGATATAGAAAAATATATTTCACTGCCATCTAATGTTGACCTGTAGTTTTACAGATCTAGTACTGTGCCTCTAATTTCACCCATAATACTTAACTGTTTTTGCTCCCAGGACATGAGAAACAATATATTCAGAGGATGCCTGTGCTTCTGGGATATCATTTGCTTCAAACACACCTTGCCAGTACTTGACCACATCATCAGCTGAGACCAAACTGGATTTACAATAAGAATAATTTCTCAGAAGACTGTGGCAGGGATTTAGAAGAGCATCTTCAATTTGATTCATTCCAAAATATCCATGGTGAGAGAATTGACAAAAAATCTTCCTGTAAAAAACACTACTGAAACGTTTCATTGCTTCCGAAAAATATCAGTTTTTAGATATAAGCATTGATTCTCCTTTGCAGGACTATTGCAGGGCCTCTATCAGTAGTCTGGTATAATAGTATAAATCACCACTGCACAATATTCCAATCTCATCATTTTTGTAGCGAAGAACGTCAGTGTCAGATTCAAATGCCATCTTGTCCTGGCAGAACACTGAGAGATGGAAAGATAAACAAATGAATCTTCTCAAATTCAAAGCAGGTTTGATTTGCACAGAAAAATGAACCATTACAGTATCTTATGTTATGTTAATATGGGATTTCCCTTTCTATAACCATATCTTTATCCATGTTTTTCTAAAAAGTGTGCATCACTCAGGTGGCAAAGTTGCTTTCACAGAGTACACCAGGTTAAAGCCTGCCCAAATAATTTCATACACAGACACACACACACTTCTCACACATACAGTAGACACAGTATACATTATTTGAAGTTACTGTCAATTGTTGCTTCTCAATACACCTATGCAAAATGTACGTTTGTTGTGTCCAGTGATATCTTCCAAAACTAATGGCAAGCTCCTAAACTGGAATGCATGACCAAGAGGGCAAGATTCAGTGTTTCATTAATCAGGTTTAATGCCAGGAAAAAGGGATTAGATCACAGAACCTTGGAAACTAAATAAGCAAAACTCCAGCCCTCATTTACTAGTTAATTTATTAAGGCATGGCTTTTGTGAATTCTTCCTCCCCGATTGCTACCGAAGGGTTACACGAGCCGATATAAGGGGCGGGGGGGGGGGGGAAGCATGAGAATGTGGGAAGGGAGAAGCAGAGAGAGCGCGAGGGAGAGCAGGATCTGCAGTTTATTTATTACATTTAATCCTATTTTTTAAAAGAATTTGAATTGGATATACATGGTTCTCTCCCCCTCCCATTTTAACATCATAATACTGTAATCCTATGAGATAAATTATGGTGATAAAGCTCAAGCCATAGCATGATTAAGTATAGCAAATGCTTCTGAACCTTAGCTGTGTGTCCCTTCTGAATCCCAATGAGAAAGCTTTTTTGGTTTTACTCTGGTGCCGTGTGTGGCTTCTGGACATAAAGGTGCAAATACAGTGACTTCGCATGTGAAGAATCTGCACCCTCATCACACAAAGCTGTATTTGTTTATCATGGATGGCTGTATAAACAACAATCAGAAGGGTTTATGCCACACACTAAGCATGCCTTAACAAAAGCAAGTCTCCTAGCTTCCAGGTGAAAGAGGAAGCTCCTCCCTTATATTTTCCTCATTCTAAAGGGAAATCGATTTATCCCACAATAAATTAGTTATGCTTTGTTCTCATTAATTTCCATGGAACTTAGAAAACTTTTAAATTAAGTTATTACAATGGGACCTAAAATTAAATAAACAGCCTGAATCCACCTCTTTAGTCATTTGGAGGAAAGCTTTTTAATCTTTTCTGAGATTCAGTCCACCACATTTTGAAAACTTTCCAGCCTTCGCACAGCATCTGCAACGTACGCAGTACAATTGACCAAAGTATACATGAAGTCAAACACAGGGGCCTTCCTAACGCGGAATTAAAAAATGACTTCGAACTGAACGAAAGGGAAAAAAACGCCATACACGTTTTTTCCCCCCAGATGCGAGGATGGGCAGGACAGCGACTTTTACCTGTAAAGGGACAATTGCATGTCTTCGCCGAATGGTGGAAATAAGATGCTCGAGAGGGAATACCCTTCCGGTGAGAGCGGCAAGCGCTTCAGCTCGACTGCCAACAACGCCATCGAACTAAAGTTCCTAGCAAGCCAAAGCTCCATTTTCTAAAATGCCATTATTCCTTTCAGAGCGCATTGAACGAGGCAAGGGAGACGCCGCGTGGAAATCGGAGGGAGTTCTGCTAAAGAAGTATTAGGAAAAACTGAGGCCACCTTTGAATCGAGCTTGAGTCTCCTTGACTTCATCGGTAATTATCTTGGCAACAATACAAAAGTGGCTGTCACTACCTTCTCATATATCTGTTCCCAACCCTAAGCTATTATGTAGTTTGTTTGGCTGGGTTCACAGCAAACCAAAACCAACATTTTTTTTAGTAAATCATTGTTAAGCAAGCTATAGCTAAATGTGACCCCAGCTTGGTTTATTTAGCAAAGCGTAAATTAACAAACTATAGCTTAGCAATATGGATGGACTCAATCCATGGCTTGATCAGATATCATGGTTTTAAATCCTGGTTAGCCTTATGTGTGAACTAGGATTCCTCCTATTTTTTATGGTCAATGTTCTAACAGGTAGCAAGATTTGGACTTATGAATCAAGTTGAATTTTTAAAAATTGGAATAATAATTGGTGTTGCTTGAAATTCTGGGCTCAGATCCCTGCAATCATACAGATATATAAAGCAGACTTACAGCGTCACACAGAACAAACACAAATATAAAACAAAACATAATATTTAAATACCAGGAACTAAAAGCCTTCTAAAATATTCAATTAAAAGCAGAGTAGATTTTTAAATATAAGTTATTAACCTTCTGTTTACAAGACATCATCAAGAGGGCCATAAGCATTTCCTTTATGTCATCCCCCAGACCAAACCTTGGTAACCTCGTTTAAAGGACATTACAGAACAAGATTGCTCAAGGTGGTGGCTCAGCGGGTAAGACACCAGGCTTGTCAATTGGAAGATGGCAAGTTCGGAGGTTCGAATCCCTAGCCCCGCGTGACGGAGTGAGCTCCCGCACTTGCCCCAGCTCTTGCCAACCTAGCAATTTGAAAGAATGCAAATGCAAGTAGATTAATAGGTACCACTTCGGTGGGAACGTAACAGCGTTCCGCGTGCGTCATGCCAGCCACGTGACCGTGAAAGTGTCTTCGGACAGCACTGGCTCTTTGGCTAACAAACGGAGATGAGCACCGGCCCCTAGAGTCAGACACAACTGCACAAATGTGCGGGGGGAACCTTTACTTTTACCTTTAAGGCAGGCTTTAAATAAGCTGGTTGCAAGATATTTAGTATGCTTTCCAACATCAGAATTAACTTCAGAACTACATATACTTGGGCATGTAAAGCATAAAGGAATGCATTCTGGCTAGAAGTCGTAGCTAATCAAAACACAACAAGCAAACATTATAATTCAGTATGTTATCTGAGCCCAGCTAACTGTGGTTTATTTTAATAAGTTATCGTTAAGGCAACCATAATTTAGCACAATCAAGTCATTCCATGTTTTGCAATAGCTATCGCATACTGGCTCTTAATGCTTAACAGCACAAATGCAGTGACATTGGGGACGACGACGACGATTTACTCTTAAGCCATTTTCTTACGACTTTCATTGTAGTCCCAAAAAGGAACTTCATCAAAGTAGTAATTTCTTATGAAAAGATTTTCACTTGCAGAATGGGGGGGGGGGGGGGAGCAGAAATGCATTTCTCACGTCCACCACACGAGCGGTTTTATTAAGTAAATATCTGTTCCGCATCTTAGTGCCTTTTAACATGTGTAGAGTGCCCGATTTCCAAAAGGTAGTAAAGTCATCGTCTTTTCGTACAGGATGGTGGATTGATTCCAACAGAGGAGTTGGGGAATGCTGGGGAGGGAACCCCAATCCTTAAGATTACACGTCCTAAGGTGTCTCTTTCAATCAGCCGGGCGCGCGACGCTCCTTCGGCTAAGCGCGAGCCTGGACCACACAGATCTCGCTTTGCACTCGCGGACTTCGGAGCTTGCAACAGCCACCCTCCTCTTTCTGAATGACACGCCAAGCGGCCCAATCCTTAACCAGAGCGCTGTCCTGTTATCCAATCCCGGGGAAAGGAGAGATCAAAGCAGGATATTAAGAGGGGCAGCGACAGAAGCGGGTGAGGCTGCTTCTAGCATCTTGGAAAGCACAATGGCACGTAAGACAGTGCTAGCACCCCCGGCAACAGTTCCTTCCTCTCCGGTGCAGGTAATCCGAATTGCAGCAAAGCGGTAGATACCCGAGGCAGCCCAGCCTCCAGCAAAACAATCCGATTACTGCCGTCCCTCCGGACGGCCATTGAAAGCCGGCTTTCTGCATAGGGCAGGGGCAGAGGCTTCCACTCCCCGGGACACGCACCCACACGACCCATCCGCCTTACTTGACCTAGTTGTCGGCGTCACTCTCTAAGTTATAGGCGGGAAGCGAGTCTCAGGCAGGATCTCTTTCCGAAGCCTCCGAAAACGAAGGGGATTAGTCCGGCGGCTGTGGGAAGGGTTGTTCTCTTCCCCGGGTTGCAGCGATCTTGGCCTGGGGGTATTTTCTCGGTCCGAGGCGGACCTCTGGGACACGGAGGGGGCTTGATTCCTCCTCGCCTAGGCATCACCTCAGTAGGTGCTGAGGTCCCGGGCTGAGCGAGGCAGGGCACACTGAAGGCGGGGGTAGGAACAGAGCAGGCCACGGGGAGCAGGAGAATCTGCCATCTCGACCAATAAATCCCAACAACGCCTCCCCCCCCCCCCCCCGGCATTTTCATTGCTCTGGGGCCCGTTGTTTCCAGCCGTCCTCTCCAGTCAAATCAGAGCCCCGGGAAAGAAGGGAGGCGCTGGGTTTGATTCAGAGCAGACTGCTTCCCTTCGATCCTCCCCCGGCGTTGCTGTACTGTACTGTAAGGGAAATCCCTTTTCCCTGGGTGGGAAAGTCTGAGCAAGGGCTGACTAAGCAGCCAAAGGATCCTCCCGTACAGCAGCACTTTAGGGATTAGACTGGACTGTTCCTTTTAATTAATCTTCCCCATGTCCCCCTGCAACAAAATTAATCTGGCTATCGAAAGAAAGAAAGAAAAAAGCTTGGCTATGATCAGTTTTTGGCATGTTTGAGCCACAGAGGGATTGCATGCTGGGCAAAAAGTAGCTAAGAGAATTGTCCAAGTTGCCTTTTGTTTTACAGTTTTCCACTTTCCCAGGATTCAGCTGCCTAAGTTGAGTTAGTTTTGTGGATCTTTAGGCAAAAGAAAGGCACATGAAATGCAGTGCTAATGAGGGAGAAGTGATGGCTAAGGAACTCTAACCACATCTGTACAGTGGCTGATTAGGTTTGAAGTTTGGCGAGAAGGGGATGTTGTGACCATGATTGAAAGTTCTGTGAAAAAGTCAACATGGTTGACAGCTGCATTGACAGCATGGCAATGAAAATGTTTAGATGATAAATACAAAGAAATAGAAATATAATGTTACCAAGGCTGCAATATCATCCACACTTAATTGAGAAGAAGGTACTTCTGAGTAAGCATGGATCACACTGAAGCTTAATATTATATATGTTTAGTTTTGATACAACACCACATTTTTGGTTTCAAAAAGAGCATAATATAATTCAAGTATGGAAAAGAAAAATAAATGCTAGGGTTCCATCAGAAAAAGGTGTAGTAATTTCGGACTTTTGGAATAAATTTAAAAAACTATGCAGTTGAGGGAGATAAAAATAAAATTCTGATTAGCAGAACTAGCAGTGGAGAAATAAAATTCATTTTCACAAAATGTACAAATCTATGTTCCTTCCTTGAAATTAATTAGGAACAAAAGGAAGTGATTCTTCACACGATGCATAGCAAAGTCATTGGTCCAACTCTATGTGGCAGCTTTGTACTTTATTTTATGTTTGTTGTTTATTTGTTCAGTCGCTTCCGACTCTTTGTGACTTCATGGACCAGCCCACGCCAGAGCTTCCTGTCGGCCGTCGCCATCCCCAGCTCCCCCAAGGTTGAGTCCGTCACCTCCAGAATATCATCCATCCATCTTGCCCTTGGTTGGCCCCTCTTCCTTTGGCCTTCCACTTTCCCTAGCATCAGCATCTTCTCCGGGGTATCCTGTCTTCTCATTATGTGGCCAAAGTACTTCAGTTTTGCCTTTAATATCATTCCCTCAAGTGAGCAGTCTGGCTTTATTTCCTGGAGTATGGACTGGTTTGATCTTCTTGCAGTCCAAGGCACTCTCAGAATTTTCCTCCAACACCACAGTTCAGAAGTATCTATCTTCCTTCGTTCAGCCTTCCTTATGGTCCAGCTCTCACAGCCATAGGTTACTACAGGGAATACCATTGCTTTAACTATGCGGACCTTTGTTGTCAGTGTGATGTCTCTGCTCTTAACTATTAAGATTTGTCATTTTTTAAATAAATAAACATTATTTATAATGTTCCTATTGTAGGAAATACAGGTAATAAGGGAAAAACCTCTTTAATTCAGAGTACATTGGTGCCATACCCTTCTCCCTTTCTATTGCATCTGAATTCATTGATGTTCTTGGATGCCCCTTCTGTCGCTGGCTATAGAGAAAGACAAGCCTCTTCCACTACAGCTGATTTGGAAATTAATTTGGAAATGCAGACAACTAATCTTTAAAATACTAACCTATATTACTCAATGAAAATGTACTCAACATATCCCTACTCAAAAGTAATATCCATTGTATTCAGTGGGTTTACTTCCAATGATCAGACTCAAATTATCCTATTTTGGACACATTATATGAAGACCTAGCTCTCTTGAGAAGTCTATAATGCTGGAAAAAGTGGAAGGTAAGAGAACAAGAGGATGCCCAAAGCAAGGTGGATAGACTCAATTACAGCGGTGATGAGTACACAATTGGTTGTGGACAGATCATCCCAGAGAATGACTTGCTGGCACATAATCAGTCAAAGCTCTTGTAAGGACTGTCCTTTAAGATAGCCATGTGTATTATTTAAGTTACAAAGTGCATGACTAACACTTCTTTTCTCCTTACTGCATCCTTCCCATCATCCTGTGCTTTATAAATGCTTCCCAGGTTATTCCCTTCAATCAAATCAAAGAAAGTAGCTTTGTACCTGTGCAGATAAGAAATACACGAGCATGTTCTGTTGTTAAACTTGCTTTTGCTGTCTTGATCCTTAAACAGGCCTTCTTTGCATGAGTACCATTTTCTTGTTTTAAAAAAGAGAAGCTGCAGCTGATGGTATCTAGGTGGTCATTTGGGGCACTCTGGGCTGTTAGCCTTGCCTATATTGATAGCATTAATAGACAAAAATAACATTAAAACCTATTAAAATCCCAACAAATAAGAAACAAAATCTATAACAGGGCAATAAAATAATGTAATAAATAAATCCAGTTACATGTCCTTTATTTCCCTTTCCCTGACCCTAATCACACCCCAAGCCTACTCAGATGATACTTTTGCAGTATATGACCCAGTTATATCCTGCAAACTCTAGCAACCTGGTAAATACAGATAATGCTAGCAGGTTAGGTATCTTCCTCAGTGAGTGATTGGCTTGGTTTGGGTAATTGTAAATGCACTGATAGGACATAATGGAAATATTAAAAGTCTTCTGAGCTCCTTTAACTCCAACCTAAAGGAATACACTGTATATGTCAGCCCTTAGAAGTAGTCCAGACAGGAAGCACCAACCATGAGTACTAACACTACCTTTATTGTAAGGTTATGGTAGCAGAATCTTGCAAGTCTGAAAGTACATCTCTCCCCCTTTGCTTTTACGGTCCAATAAACTGGGGAGGTCCCTTCTGTTTGCCAGTCCCCCATTCCTTCTGCAGGCTCAGCTGCCTCTTATCTGACTGTTGCCTAGTCTCCTCCTCCTGTCTCTCATGGACATTCTCACAGAACTTTACCGTATAGTATCCCTGAAAATCGGTCCATCTTGGTTACAGGAGAAAAGACACCTGTCAGAAACAGATCTCTTTATTTCCTTACTGTCTTTCCTCTGATTCTTAGACCTTTGCTCACTTGAAACTTGAAATCCTCACTCATCAACAATCTCAACAGACCTTAGAGCAGTTGCTTTCTTTTTGCGTGCCCTGCTTCACAGGATGGTCAAATTAAAATTCAGGAGAGAAAATGAATTCCCCTGAGCATCTTGGAGGAAGAGTGAGATATAAATATAAAAAAGGAAAAGGTTCCCCCCACACATTTGTGCAGTCGTGTCCGACTCTAGGGGCCGGTGCTCATCTCCGTTTGTTAGCCGAAGAGCCAGCGTTGTCCGAAGACGCTTCCACGGTCATGTGGCCAGCTTGATGCGTGGAGAAAGCTGTTACCTACCCACTGAAGTGGTACCTATTAATCTACTTGCATTTGCATGCTTTCTAATTGCTAGGTTGGCAAATGCTGGGGCGAGTGCGGGAGCTCACTCCGCACGCAGGGCTAGGGATTCAAACCTCTGAACTTGTGATCTTCGGATCGACAAGCCTGGCGTCTTACCCGCTGAGCCACCACGCTCCTATATAAATATATATATTTATATAAATATAATTATATTTATATAATTATATAAATTATATAATTTATTATATAATTATATATATAATATATATAATTATAATAAATAAGAAATAAATATAATTAATAATAAAGTAGGAACTTGTGGGAATGTCATTATCATTATTGTCATCATTTGCTTTTATAGCTATTATTTATTGGTTGAGCACAGGATCATGACTCCGTAACATTAGTGCAAACCCTGGCATTAGAACTGGACCCTCAGGCAAGCTTTATTTGGAAAGAGGAGAGCATCAGCTGGCCCAGCAAAAGAGGATGGAAAGCGTCAATTCAGCAGGATTTCTGAACAGAAGAATGGAATTATGTTGTTAGTGTTGCATTGTGGTTATGAGCTAGGAAGTCCCCAGTTCAATTTTCATCTTGGCCATGAATAAAATTGCTTGACTTTAGGCAAAGAGCCTCCTCCTGAGGTTTGCATCCTCCTGTGGTGTGGATACAGAAATGTTTACTCTTCAATGCCAGATAATTTGGGAGGCAAATTATCCCCCTTTCTCTCTCTTTTTATACCTAGGCATTAGTCAACAAGGCTTCATTTCAGAAGAGCCATTAAAGGTAATAAGAGAAAGCTTTCGCATCATGACAGAAGAAGAGAAATGATGAATTCGTAGCTGGGCTGAAGCCATCGTTCAAACAAACAAACAAACAAAAAAGAAAGAAAACACTCTGGTTCAAGATGAATTACAGAACACCCACTGTAAGCAATCTGTACCACAGTGGCACTACCAGGCTGGAGCCAGACCATGGGACAACTGTTGATGGGACTGGATCAGAAACTGCTGCAATGACACCTGAACCCAGCAGCTTTAACAGCACCAAAATTCCAGATATAGCCAGCAATGGCCCGGCCATGGGGACCATGCTGTTGTCCTTTGGCATCATTACTGTTATTGGGTTGGCGGTAGCAGTGGTAAGACCTGGGACTATGTTTGGGAATGTAACTGCCAAATTTTATGCCAATTTACCTCTTGTGCTTATGGCTACTAAAAATTCTGTGGGAATTGCCTTAGCCCTTGCTTTAACAAAGAATTGCAATTCCTTTGCAATAATTGTTAAACTAATACATTATTTAGATAAACAGTTACTGTATACTGTAGCTGTAAACAGACTTGTACAGGTTATTTTAAGGCTTGCCTACACCTGTATCCTCCTACTCAGGATTGACTAGGTGGTCTCTGCTCATACCCCTGTCAATACAGTCTGTGAAAAGAGGCAGAGACTTTCTTGCGGTGGCTCCATTTTAAGAAAGGATATGCTGGATTGCCTCCCTCTGGTTTGATTTGTTTTAAAGACCTAATCTGTAGATGCCAGTGATTATTTAGTAAAGTATCATGGTTATAGGAAATATCAGTACAGCTGTTTTCATCAGTTGTTTTAGATTGTTATCATTTTATCTTGTAACTGTTGTGAGGAAGCCTATTTTGAAAGGCAGTAAGATTATATTAAATGAATTAATTAATACAGGTAGTCCTCACTTAACCACCGCAATTGGGACCGGCAACTCCATTGCCAAGCATCGAAACATCACTGCACCAGACTTACAACGTCAGTTCCACTGCAGTTGTTCAGCGAATCACCCCGGGTCATTAAGCATGACATCACTTGACTGCAACTTGTGACTTCCTACCAGCTTCCCCATTGACTTTGCTTGTCGGAAGCTGGCTGTGAAGCATGCAAATAGCGATCATGTGACTGTGGGATGCTGCGACTGTCGTAAATGTACACTGGTTGTGAAGTGCCCGAATTGTGATCATGTGACACTGGGGATGCTGCGACCGTTGTAAATTTGAGGACGGGTTGTAAAACTACTTTTTCCGCGGCGTTGTAAGTTTGAATGGTCGTTAAATAGGGCAGTAGTTAACCAAGGACTACCTGTAAATATATATCTGGCTACAAAGTTGAATACTATCCCATGCATGTTAATTAGGATTGATCCCCATTTAAGTGTATATTGCAATCTTTGCAATTGTATGCAGTTCAATGAAGGGGACTTGATTTCCAATACACTTATTCAGGATTATGCTGTAAATTAGCTGCACCTAATTCTAA
Source organism: Charina bottae (assembly GCA_023362775.1). NCBI lineage: Eukaryota > Metazoa > Chordata > Lepidosauria > Squamata > Charinaidae > Charina > Charina bottae. Next base: position 6,137,775 of record JALMGJ010000022.1, read on the forward strand.
CTGAAATCAGTTGTTTATTGTAACTCCATTTTCACATTGGTTTCAGTAGGACCTTAGTGTAGTTCATTTAGTGTGGACTCAATGCATGCTCTTGCATTGCATGCTATTGCAATTCTACATTTGGTTTGTGTGAAATTTCACTAATTGTAAAACACACACACACAAATATTAATTCATAAAATAAGATCATGCCAACTAATACATTCAAAGCAAATGATATCACACATGCCATAAACATCCAACAGTTTCTTATAAATAAGTAAATAATAGAAAAATATAGATAAATAGTTTCTGAATCGTTTAAATAACTGTTTCTTATAAATAAAAATATACATATAAATTTCTAAATTATATACTGTAAATATAAATATCTGGAATGAAAGGAGATGCTATGCCTGTGTCTGCATATCAGAGAAGTATGAACCAATATTTTGGCTATTCAGTAGAATACACTTATGCTAAGATCCCAAATCATTCCTTCACTCTCGTTAAGGATGAGAACTGGGTGACAGCAACATTTTCCCTGGTATGCAAGTCCACCATACATTATTTCCTAAATTAAATGCATTAAAGCAAGCCAGTATGATGCATTAAGTGTTGTTAAGACCCATGTTCCAGACCACCGTCCACCACAGAAGCCCACTGGATGACTTTCGCCAGTCATTCTTTCTCAGCCCAGCCTACCTTACAAAGTTGCTGTTGGGGGGACAAAGAGGAGGAGGGAGTACCATCCTGAGTTCCTGTATAGAAGGGGTGATATAAATTTAATAAACTAATTCATATGTTTTCCCAGATCCTATTGCTTTTTTTCATAAATTTGGGTAATTTTATTTATTTATTTGTTAGTTTGATATTCTGTCTTTTTGCTCAAGAGCTCAAAGCATCATAGATAGCATTTCTTCCTCTTATTTCCCCCCCCCACAACAATCCTGTGAGGCAGATCGCGCTGAGAGGCAGTGATTGGCCCAAATTCACCCAGTGAGCTCCCACGGCTGAGGGCACATGAGAACCCTAACGCAACCCTAATGTAGTCTAACCCCTTAACAACTACATAACGTCTCCCTTTTTCAGGTACACATTACAGTTATTCAGTGCAGAGGATCCTGCTGAAAATACGCTTACAGCAACCATGTTTTTCTATTGTTTTTTCCCCTAGGTTTTGTATATTTGGAAGAGGAAACGGTAAGTGTTCTGTACATATGAATTAAACAGTTTTTTATCGCTTGCTAGTTTCCGTTTTCCAGAAATCTCCCCCCGCAAATCTTCATATTTGAAGCAGCAGAGACTGATGCCCTTTCCAACTTTAAATGTAACAGTGCATTGACACGCATATGATACATGGTCCCTGCTCAGGAGATTTGGTTCCTAAATAGTTGCTGAGTAAATCCTGGAAAGTTTAAATTTTCTCTTGCTTTGATGCTTCATATGGTGGAACTCACCCTCTCTCTATTTCCCGGGTAGACTGGAAAAACTACGACACCAGCTCATGCCCATGTACAACTTTGATCCTGCCGAAGAACAAGACGAGCTGGAGCAAGAGCTGCTGGAGCATGGCAGAGACGCTGCTTCTGTGCAGGCTGCCCAGAGCAAGGTAATGCGCTTTCTACCCAATCGATTAAACTTCTAAGGCAGCTTCTCCTACGCTCCAGTCCTGAGGTTTGTGTGTGGCCCCAGAAACTGCCAGAAGTTACTATCAAATTGTAATTTGGAATGTGACAGAAAGAGACAATTAGTAAGCACATGGCTGGAGAGTAGCCATATATTTGATTGTAATTGTTCAAACATACTGTAAATCAAATTAGATGTTACTGTTTTTTTCTTCTGACCCTTCCTTCCATTCACTTTTGAAATTCAGCCTCTGACAAACTACTCAAAGAACAAGCGTGGCCCTCAGCCTGGAAAAAGTTGTGCACCATTGCCCTACCAGATATGTTGAATTTCAGCTCCCATAAATCCCTGCCAGCATGGGCACTGAACCATTCCCAGCAGGCTGGAATTATGAGAGTTGGAAGTCCTATACATCTGGAAGGCTAGTCTGAGGGGATGCTTGTAGGCTAACTGATGGTGAGATTCTGTCTCCTAGACTTGAAGCCATAGCTGTTCTCATATTGCCATTTTTAGAATTAATCTTTTTCCAAATAAAAATGTGAAGTAGAATAAGAGAATCTGGAGGATAATTGATCTAATCGTTATAAACCTTGAAATGTTTGTTCTGGAAGGATCTTCTTTCATTCAGTAGATCTATTCTCGTGAGTTGTAATGGCTTCATAAGCTGAGGGCAGAAGAAACGTGGAAATGTCCTACTCCCTACACACAGCAGCTATATTTTGAAGGGTGGATACCCTGGGAAGAGTTGGATATACTAGAACTGTTCAAGGGCCAGAACATTAGAGGGTTTACTGCCTAGTTTTGACAGAAATGGAACGGCAGTAGCAGAAAGTCAGAAGCTTAGTTAATTCCCATTAGAACATGGATGATGAACCTCCAGATGTTCCAGGAGATCTCTCTGGTATGACCAAAGTTGAGAGAGGCTAAGAGTTGAAGGTCTGCAACATCTGGAGGGCCACAGGTTCCTCAGCCCCACCGCAGAGCAAATATTGGAGGACTACACTTTTGCATGCTACTTTTTTTTTTGAGGACTTTGTTTATTCGATCAGTCGTTTCCGACTCTTTGTGACTTCATGGACCAGCCCATGCCAGAGCTTCCTGTCGGCCGTCACCACCCCCAGCTCCCCCACGGTCGAGTCTGTCACCTCCAGAATATCATCCATCCATCTTGCCCTTGGTCGGCCCCTCTTCCTTTTGCCTTCCACTTTCCCTAGCATCAGCATCTTCTCCGGGGTATCCTGTTGTCAGAGTGCGTGCGTGGAGCGGCCCGCTACTTCTTCCTAGACACCAGTTATCAATCAATCTGGTTGCCATAATCTTGGGTTTTTTTGAGAATAAAACTGCATATCTGAGATTGTTAATGTTTCTTCCAGCGATTTTAACTCCAGCCTTGGATTCATCAAGCCCAGCACGTCTCATGATGTGTTCTGTGTACAGGTTGAATAGGTAGGGTGAGAGTATACAACCCTGCTGTACTCCTTTCCCAATCTTAAACCAGTCCGTTGTTCCGTGGTCTGTTCTTACCATTGCTACTTGGTCGTTATACAGATTCCTCAGGAGGCAGACAAGATGATTTGGTATCCCCATACCACCAAGAACTTGCCACAATTTGTTATGATCCACACAGTCAAAGGCTTTAGAATAGTCAATAAAACAGAAATTGATGTTTTTCTGAAACTCCCTGGCTTTTTCCATTATCCAGCGGATATTGGCAATTTGGTCTCTAGTTCCTCTGCTTTTTCTAAACCCAGCTTGTACATCTGGCAGTTCTCGCTCCATGAATTGCTGGAGTCTACCTTGCAAGATCTTGAGCATTACCTTACTGGCATGTGAAATAAGTGCCACTGTTCGATAGTTTGAACATTCTTTAGTGCTTCCCTTTTTTGGTATGGGGATATAAGTTCATTTTTTCCAATCTGATGGCCATTCTTGTCTTTTCCAAATTTGCTGGCATATGGCATGCATCACCTTGACAGCATCATCTGGCAAGATTTTAAACAGTTCAGCTGGGATACCGTCGTCTCCTGCTGCCTTGTTATTAGCAATGCTTCTTAAAGCCCATTCAACCTCACTCTTCAGGATGTCTGGCTCTAACTCACTGACCACACCATCAAAGCTATCCCCGATATTATTATCCTTCCTATACAGATCTTCCGTATATTCTTGCCACCTTTTCTTGATCTCTTCTGCTTCTGTTAGGTCCTTGCTATCTTTGTTTTTGATCATACCCATTTTTGCCTGGAAATTACCTCCAATGTTTCTAATTTTCTGGAAGAGGTCTCTTGTCCTTCCTATTCTATTGTCTTCTTCCACTTCCGTGCTTTGCTTGTTTAAAAATAGTTCCTTATCTCTTCTGGCTAAACTCTGGAATTTTGCATTTAATCGGGCATATCTCCCCCTATCACTGTTGCCTTTTGCTTTCCTTCTTTCTTGGGCTACTTCCAGTGTCTCAGCAGATAGCCATCTTGCCTTCTTGGTTTTCTTTTTCTGTGGGACGTTTTTTGTTGCCGCCTCCTGAACAAAGTTGCGAACTTCTGTCCATAGTTCTTCTGGGACCCTATCTACTAAATCTAGTCCCTTAAATCTATTCTTCACCTCCACTGCATATTCCTTAGGAATATTAGTGAGCTCATATCTAACTGAGCTGTGGGTCTTCCCTATTCTCTTTAGTCTGATTCTAAATTTTGCAATAAGAAGTTCGTGATCTGAACTACAGTCAGCTCCAGGTCTTGTTTTTACCGACTGTATAGATGTCCGCCACCTTTGGCTGCAAAGGATGTAGTCAATCTGATTTCGGTGTCGACCATCTGGTGAAGTCCATGTATAAAGTCGTCTTTTAGGTTGTTGGAAGAGAGTGTTTGTTATGCACAGTGAGTTGTCTTGGCAAAATTTGATCAGCCTATGTCCTGCTTCATTTTGTTCTCCCAGACCATGCTTGCCTGTAATTCCAGGTGTCGTCTGACTACCCACCTTAGCATTCCAGTCTCCTGTAATGAAAATAACATCTCTTTTTGGTGTATTATCCAGTAGGTGCTGCAGATCCTCATAGAACTGATCTACTTCTGCTTCTTCAGCATCTGTGGTTGGGGCGTATATTTGGATCACTGTGATGTTAAATGGCTTACCCTGAATTCGAATTGAGATCATTCTATCGTTTTTTGGATTGTATCCAAGCACTGCTTTAGCCACTTTATTATTAATTATGAAGGCTACTCCATTTCTTCTGTGGTCCTCTTGTCCACAGTAGTAGATCTGGTGGTCATCTGATGTGAAGTGGCCCATTCCAGTCCATTTCAGTTCACTGACACCTAAAATGTCTATATTTAATCTTGACATCTCACCAATAACCACATCCAATTTGCCCTGGCTCATAGATCTTACATTCCAGGTTCCTATGGTGTGTTGATCTTTAGAACATTGGATTCGTCGTTCACCACCAGCACCGTCGGCCGCTAGCAGTCCTTTCGGCTTTGAGCTAGCTGCGTCATCACATCTGGGGCTAGTTGAACTTATCCTCTGTTCCTCCCCAGTAGCATGTTGACCATCTTCCGACCTGGGAGTCCCATCTTCCGATGGTATACCGACATATCTCTGGTTGTACTGATCCATTTAGTTTTCACGGCAAGAATACTGGGGTGGGTTGCCATTACCTTCCCCAGGGATCGTATTTAGTCTGACCTCTCTGCCACGACCTTCCCGTCTTCGGTGTCCCTTCACGGTTTAGCTCATGGTGTCATTGAGGTGCTCAAGCTCCAGCACCACGACAAGGTAACAATCTCCTTTGCTGGAGTTTTGAGGACTACTTGCATGGAAATGCAAGTAGATAAATAGGTACCACTTCGGTAGGATGGTAACAGCGTTCTGCGCGCGTCATGCAGGTGCACAGGTACCACGGGGGGTGGGGGGGCTGCAGGCAGGTGCTACAGAGCATGGGTGGGCAGGTGCCACGGGCAGGCATTACGGAGCATACCTGTCGTAAGTCCCCCTCATTCAGCGGCATCGTAACTTTGAAAAATATGGCATATGCTTCCGTCAACAAGATTTTCATTTCCAGGTGTTATTTCTATCAATCCAGTGGTGGCATGTATCTTATGCAACACTTTGCAATCTTGGGAGAGTCATATGAAGGTAAAATATTTGCAAAGTGTTCTTGCAAATCTGTTTCTCTCCCCCCCCCCATCTTTTTGCTTTTGTTGTAGGCAAATCAAGGTGTTCTTCAGAGACCCAGTCGTCTTGTGTTCACAGATGTTGCGAATGCCATCAGTGCATGAAGAATGCTTCCTCTATGTGAGATACAGGAAGATGACACCAACCAGTTAGCAACTTACTGTGGGTAGTGACCATCAATTCTAGCTGGGGAAAAGAGGCCAGGAACCCATGGTTTTCAGGAAAGTGAAGACTGCCAGTGCTTCTGTTGCCAACAAACTGCCCCATGCTGCTACACTCAGAGTTTAATTGGCAATGCTGTAGGTACCAAGTTATGTATGATAGAAGATGAGAGGTTATTCATAGATACATTGGTTGGAATGAATGTAGTATCAGGCTTTGGGAACAGAGCATTAATTTCTAGGGCCTTCCTTCACTGAGATACTGACACAGGTATCTAGACTTCGAGTCTGCAGATTCACCTAGTCCATTCTATGCAGTAGACCCAAAATATGATCCTACTTGTTTAACTTCTAGGAACCTGGAGCATATGAAGTTGTCACCAGATATCTGTGTCATCCCATCTCATGTTCCTCTGGTGCAGTAAAAGCTGCCCTTCAGTATGTTCACAAGGTTTAGCCATTGCCTTTCCACTAGATTTCTACAGTATAAGGTATTCTACTAGCTGGTCTGAGAGAAGGGAAAACCTTGGATGATGGTGCTGCTAATAGCAATCTCTGTGTCTTGTAGAGGCAGGTAAACCTCACAGGGTGTAAGGACCATCTCTTCTAACACTAATTCATACTACAGGGGAAGAATCTTAGAAGTAAGAGCAACGATACTGACTTGTAGATCCTGAGATGATTCACCCCATTGTTCTTCAGCCAAGGACAATGAGCTTTGGCTGAAACACAGTCATATTTGGAAAAATAGTGTTGTATCTGCATGTTCTTGCATATATTAAATAATCAGAAATCCCCTCATCTCCATATAGAATGGGGTAATAACTCATTTCAAATCCACAGCAAGGTTTTCCACACTTGTTTTAACCTTGGCAAGAAGAGCAGTTCTAAGTGGAAGAAATGACACACTTCTTTTACAATTTAAGGGAAAAATGCATCTGCTTACTTTGCTTATTTGTTTATTAGATAAACTGGGATATCATCCCTACATTTAAGATTGCATCATTTATTTTGCTTATCTCTTTCACAGTTGGGTGGGGTGCTGAGTTATTTATTTATTAATTAAGATAACTTACTTTCTTCTCGTCACTAAAAATGAATAGACAGGGGACTAGGGTACAGAATTTGGATTTTGTTTTATTCCAGTTTGGGAATGGGAGGTGGGGGGAGGGGGGAATTGGGCGCAAGGAAGGAAGGCCTTGCAAACAGTAGTTGTGCAGATACCAAGAAGCATGTGCTAAGCAAAGGCTCATGCTATGGAAAGCTTTACATTTTTCATGGCTTAGCAGAAACAGTTTGGAAAAAGTTTTATTTGCATTTGCCTCACCCCAGTGATGGTGTACATACTCAGGAACCTGCAACAGCAGCTAGCTTCTGTGTTATTTTTGCTTTGTGGCATGACGGTGACTCTGCCTATTTCTGAACTTGCCTCTTATATTTATGTTTATATTGGATTTCTATCCCGTCTTTCTATTTCCTTGTGCAGGATGGCAAACAAAAGAGCCATTACAACAAAGGGCTACAGCAAATCAATAAAAAGAAAGCTAGGGCACACAAAAAAATCACTGTAGAGAAAATAGTTCCTGATGAAAAATTGGAAGGCTGGATGAACAGTTACAGCCCAATTATGCCCTCAGTGTGCAAAGAAAAATGCAAAATTTCAGACCTAACAAGTCAACCTCCCCTCCTGTTAATCATTACTGCTGTGAAAACTAATGTTAAATATCCATGCATGTTTATCTATTGTAGTTTCAGTGAAAAGGGGGGGGGGGCTCATTCCCCTCCTCCCCTCAAAGAATCGAACAATGGATGCTTTGGAGTGCCCCATCCTTCAGAGCATGGGCAGGGGTGCGTGCATGATGTAAAACGATTTGCTTTGACAGTTGCTAAAGGAAGGCGCATGGCGGAGGATCAATACGGATAATGGGAGAGAATAACGGGTTCCAGAAGCAAGAAGTAAATGAGAAACAGTATGAAGAGCGTTTGTGGGCACTCACACACTTTCCAGCAGATTTTGGAACCCAACCACAACCCACTGGCAGAATGCTTACGTATGTCTGCTGCTAATCAAGGCAGAAGAAAGTGCAGATAAGTACAAATGGGATTACATGCTGTGATATAATGTGCCTGTGTGTCTCTGTGTGTATTACTGGCTGTTCTTTTTGTTGTTCCCAAGATAAGTAAGGAAACTATTTGCCACCACTCCTTCTGCCATCTCTTTTCGAAAGGGAACATTTTTAAAATGCTTCTCAATCCAGTTCCTCCCTGAATTGTGTGGGAAACTGTAAATCACATAAGACTAGATCTGTATGATATATGCATGACTTTTGGCTGTCACACCAAAGAGTTAATGGCATGATATATGTGGTGCAGGTATCTCTATATCAATGCTATCGGTGTCCTGTCACCTAATTTTTTTTCAGTGCATGCATTTTGACAGTCAGAACTGGTTTTCTCTGCACCCACAGAGCAATTGTGTAGAAGTTTATTATGCATATGAATGGCTGTGTGGCTATACAGTGATTAACTCCACAAAACAGATTCTCCTAGCCAGGTTAGCTCCTCCCCCCCCACCCCAATATGCGTCCTCCCCTTGAAAGATATGTGATCACAGAAGAGAAGGAGGTTGTGATGAAACCTTCCTCAGCCAAAAGGAGTTCTTTAAGAGCAATCACACAGATCTGAGTAACAATTCCCTCTGACCCACTACTGATCATTCTTTTTTAAAAAAACACTCAAATGACCTCAAGGGACCCATATGAATCTACAATTCTCAGTTGACATTAATTCAGCTTCTCCTACAACTCAAATCAATAAGACATAGCCCGGTCTTAGTGCAATTATGCAGACAAAGCTTGGGGAAATTGTGGCCTTCTAGGCCAGTGCTTTCCAAACTGCTGCCGTTGGCGACACACCAACGGCGGCGGTGTGCACGGCGGCCTCGCTAAAACGCGGAAGCGCTGATGGCGTGCCGCTGCCGTGCACACCGCCGCCGCCCCGCGCGCCCCTGTGCCACCGCTTCGCGACACACTAAAGTGTTGCGACACACAGTTTGGAAAGCTATGTTCTAGGCATTGGTGGATTCTGGCTCTCCTTGTCCCTGGCCATTGGCATGAGCTGATGGGAATTTGAGTCTAAATGTCTGGGGAGATTGCGGTTCCCCAACCCTGTTAGAGAAGCTGCTGGTAAAAAAAAAGAAAGAACACCAAAGCAGCAGTCCTTATTTTGGGCAGCTGTAAAATTATTTTGCTCCATTGACCACAGTGCAGTTGCTGGCCCACCACGAATAGCTGCACTAGATCCAGCTGTTTCTGAGACCTTTTAGTTTACGTTCCAAGACAGACAATTTGTCGATTGCTGATATTCCACATGACACTTTTGGCCAGTTTCGTTGCAGGCAGTAGCTGGGCCAGTTCTCTAGAAGCTCTTTGCCAGCCGTCTCAAGACTGACACCTGTCAGGTATGGTGGAAGTGCAACTCCCTGGGAATTGGAGTTTCAGCCCCAACATAGTTGATGTGCTCCAGGTTGCCAAAGGCTGCACTATGCTTTGCAGTGCTGCCACTGCTGAATAATATCAGATTTATTTTCCTCTGATTTCTGTTTCCCAGTGGCAGCATTGTCGCTCTTTCAAGCATTGTCATTAGCAATGCAAAAAATGCAAAAAACAAAACTGGAAAATACGTTTCGCAGATGCAACACGATGTTCAATGAAGTGCCATTAATGGAAATCCTTCAGTTCTCAGACACTTTAAATCACAGAGGCTGAATGATTAATACTGAGTATTTGGTACAAACATGCACTTTGGTCCATGGATTATTTCTGTAAGAGTCAGTAAGTACGCATGAATGGATGTGAGTAGAGAAAGGGCTGTTCCCTTTGCTTAGCAAACTTCATTCTGTGTTGCAGCCTCTCTGATTGTGTTGTATCACTAATGACTAAGAGAGGAATGCAGAGATTTGTCAGGGTTCTACCACAGTATTCTAATGCAATAGCCCTTTCTAACTGTTACAATATGTTCTTGTATCTGAGATGTTATTAAAATATTTATGTGAAATCAAGAATTCTATTGGATCGCCTTCACTTTTGCTGACCCTGCAAGCTGTCACTTAGGAAAAGGGGATCATTGTTTTGTCTGGGGCATAATTGTTTTTTCACAACATCTAAAACCATAACAGCTGCAGCAGAATATGATAAGTCAGCAGAAAGGCACATCCTTGATTTTTTTCCCTATGCCTTTACTACCAGATCGGCAACAGGTACCTCTCCAGAAGTTCTAATCCTATCAATCCTAACCAGCATGGTTGGCAGGGATTGCTGTCCAACTGCATCTGGAAGTCCATACACTGCCTACCACTGCTCTATTTTCACCCTAAAAGTGAGGAAGACATTCTGATCCCAGTAGGCAACAACAAGCAAAATGAGTTGGGATCTTTTCCTGATCCCATTGCTTCCTGAGAGAGAGAAACTAGAACAATTTGAGGATCCCACTTGTTCCCCAGCATGGTGCTCTCCAAATCTTTTGGGCTACAACTCGTATGGTACAAAAATATTAGCCATGCCAGGTGGAATAGTTGACATCCAATAGTTCCGGGGGACAATGCATTGGAGAAGGTTGCTAAGGATATACAGGGGACATGTGATTCAGCTTGCCAGGTGACAAGATCCTGCCTGATCTTGGGTGATGCAATTGCACTTTTCAGTCTTAAATGGTAAGAACTGAGTTGCAAACTTTCCTGTCAGTTTCAGAGAGCCATCTCCTCGTTAAGTCCTTGTTCACATTGTATAAGCCTTCCTCATCTACTGCCTTATACATTTGTTGGACTTCAGGTCCCATCAAACTTTTGGGGTTATGATTGTTTAAGCCATGCATAGATTGGGGCAAGCTATGAGCTGATACTTTTAATAGTTAAACCAGTCAAAGCTTAGCTGCTACATGTGAATAGTCTGCATCCTCACTTGTTTACCACCACTTGAAGGAAAGTACAAAGTTGAAGACAGCTGGGAACCAAAAGGTGCTATCAGAGATACAGGTTTATTAACAATAAAATCAAAGAATACTTCCCAAGGCATAATCTTTCTTTAATATATGAGGATCAGTTATCAAAACAGCCTTCAAACCTCAGATGAAACAGGTCTCAGTGTCTTGCATTACTGTAGTCAGTTATCCTTTGAATATATGAAGCCACTTACAGTATCTTAACTGCTTTCTGCCACCTGTATTTCAAAGTGTTCAACTTCAGAAGAATGTCCAGGGTTCTTTAGATGTTAGGGTTTCATTTTGGGCTGAGCTGAAAAACTTGGGATGTGAATGCTGATAAAGCATTTCCATTTTTAAAATAGCATGAATCTGTTTAACTTCAGCTGCAAGATGCATAAAATGGTGCATGTAAATCATTCACAGGTGCAGATGTTTAAAGAAACAAATCCATAATTTTGGTTTTCTTTTGTTTTGTGCAATTCATAAACCAGTTACAGAGGCAAGTTCTATTTTGGGGCTGGATAAGATACTGAGAGATAGCAAAGAAGGGAAATAGAAATTGGATCAAGGTAATTTTTCTTCTTTTTATAATTATTATTATTATTATTATTTCTAACTTATATCACCGCCCATCTCCCCCCACAAGGGGACTCTAATACAAAAATAATACAAAATAATAATACAAAAACCTGGGGTGGAGGGTCATCCAGTGCAATTTCTTAGCAGTGGACTTACAGGTCTCCCTTGTAAGAGCTCAGATCGGTGCATATTACATTATTCCTATTTTTTTTCCTCCCAGGAACTGTTAGATATTGATCCCCCAAGTCCAAGACTTTAATACCCAACTACAGTAACAGCTAAATTGCAGTGCTTCACATAATTTTTATGAAATTCTCTGCCACAAAGTGGCCACTAAATCAATATTTTAAAGGAGAGAAGACAAATATTTGGAAAATAAGTATCTCAGTGCCAAATGAGCTGCAATTTCACATCTCTGGAAGAAGGTTAATCCTGGCAAAATCTTGAACCTATGACGCTCTTGTTATTTTGCTACTCAGTGCCCACAATGAGAGAAAAAAAAAATACAGGTATTGGATGATCGAAATCTCTCCAGCACCATTCCTTTAGATAGCACACATCTGGCAGAACCACTGATTCATGATTTGGCCATTACAGCTCACTTTCCCTGTGTCTCTGGCTGCTGCCTTCATTGGATTGCAAGATGGAACTCAAGGTTTAGAGGCAGTTTAGAAGCCGCTGACTCCTAGGGAACAGCAGCTCCTGAAGACTATTACCTTCAACCAGGCTGACAGATTTCTACAGAGAGTGCAAATATTAATGCAATATTTGAAGCAGCACTGGCACTCCAATCTTACCAAAGATTCAGGAAAAGCAGCTAGAGGAGAATCTGCCTTGTAATACTTGAAGTATAGCTTGCCTGTAATAGTTGTACATTCCAGATGTCGCTTCCTGCTTCCTCATCTGCTTGTTGGGTCCTTCCCTTTCTCTCCTACACACCCACACTTTTGTAGGCTAAGGGCCTGGGTGGGGTGAAGCTGCCTATGAACCTCTCGTTCCTAAAAATGCCAGGTGGTGGCTCAATTAGCCAGACACCTGGAACACGGGCTTAGATGCTTGTGAGTAAACTGAGTGGAGACGTTGAATGAATGAAAGCCCATCACCTCTCAAGTTTCTGGGGCTGTAAACGTTTACTGCCCTTTGGGAGAAGGGATGAGCTGAGCCTATCCTTGGGGAAGTGGGGGTAGGAAGTGTTTCTGCCTGGCTGCAGATGCTTTGCCCACCTGCAGGCAGCAACCCCAGCTTCATTCCCTCACACTTGCAGCTTGCTGCATCTTCTGCTTAACTGAGTAGCCAGCTGTTGTACCAGTAAACTTAAAAATGCAAGTAAGTACTTCAATAGGTGTAAAAAGGATCATAGATGAACTGAGGTAGCATTTCCCAAATAATTGACCCCAGTTGTTTGTCATCTGGAATAAAACTCGACACCACACCTGAAAGTGTACGTTTAGCCCGCGCACACACACACACACACACACACACACACACACACACACACACAAAGTCTGGTGTAGATGGCGTCAGCCACTTTAAGAGGTTTGGTTGATTACATGGGAAACGGGGTGGAATGGGGATGCCTGTAAGGGAGGATAGGCAACCCAAGGCCTCAGAGCTGTATACAGCTCCTGATCCCTTTGGGAGTTTTGACCATAAAGGTAAAAAATTAGTGGCCAAATTTCCTGCCATTTTAAGGTGTCAAGCAGGCCAAAATTGTAGTGTAAGCCCTAAAATAAGCCTACTTTAGTTAAACCAAACCAAACCACATGCACAAAAACCCACCCTCAAACTCCTAAAAAAGAGATAAATCTTGGATCTTCACCCACTTGACACCATGCATGGTGCCCCGTCAACTGAGGCCCAGAAATATTAAGGGCAGCATCTGGTCGATCAGACAGAGATCCAAACCAAAAAGAGCAAACAAGATTCAGAGGGTAGGATTGTCATATCTGGGCTGCAAAAATCACAATGAGCACTAGATGGAAGCAAAGAGTTACAGTACAGTAAACTCTAACCTCCTGCCATCTAATGATAGTTCATTTTTTTGCAGCCAAGATATCAGAAAGTGAGAAATGATTGGCCAGTGGGTATGACAGGCCAATTTAACATAATTATTCTGTGCCCTTTTAACAACTCCGTGATTCAGAAACCAAGCCTGGAGCAGCAATTAGGCTGGGTTCATGCAATATCCTAACTTAGGTTTTTTCAAACTGGTTACCATGATCCCCTAAAATAAACAATGAATTTGTGTGACACCCCCCTTTCCATAATACAACTATCATTTATTTATTTAATTTTTATCCCGCCTTTATTATTTTTATAAATAACTCAAGGCGGCGAACGCACCTAATACTACTTCCTCCTCCTATTTTCCCCACAACAACAACCCTGTGAGGTGAGTTGGGCTGAGAGAGAGTGATTGGCCCAGAATCATCCAGCCAGCTTTCATGCCTCAGGCAGGACTAGAACTCTCAGTCTCCTGGTTTGCCATTGGCTCCTTCCTAGGGCTGAGAGAGAGGGACTGGCCCAAGGTCACCCAGCCGGCTTTCATGCCTGAGGCGGGACTAGAACTCTCAGTCTCCTGGTTCCTAGCCTGGTGCCTTAACCCCTGCTCTGCCCAGACAAGAGGTCTTTCAGTTTGTCCAGGCAGAATGTAAGCATAGTTTGTTTGTAGTTTTTATTAAAGCTTTTTAAAAAGGGGGATAAAAACTAATACAAACTAATATAAAGTAAAGAAGAAAAAAGAAAAAGAAAGCAAGCAAAGAGAAAGCAAAAGGTGCAAGAAAAGAAAAAAGGTTAAAGGAAAATAGAAAGAAAAGTAAAAAGATACAAAGCAGTGGCTTCTGATCTTCCCAGTGAGTACAGAATGCAAGCATGTGGCTGGACTAGGTCTTCAATTGCAAGGTGTCATCTTTCTGCAAGAAGTGAATGAGGTACAGTATCACTCATGTTCTGAGACTTAAAGCCAAATCTCACTCGAGTTGAACTCAACTCCTAATGACTGCATAAACACGTCTGTGTAGTTTTGTTGGTAGCAATATAGGATGATTTGTATTGCCTTCTTCCAGGAGGATTTTTTTTGAAAAAAATTACTTTCTGGTCTAATCTAATCTATAGCTTGGGGTCTCCTGGTGGTCTCTTATCTAAGTACTAATGAGGTTTACTCTGTTTAGCTTTCTGAAATCAGTTATTAGTTCCGTGCTGCTTCCTACTGTGGACCATCCCAGAGTTCCTCTTAAAATAATGTGAAAATCTGCAAAGCTACTTTGACCAGAGACCACGGCAGGAAAGATGCATTTGTGCACACTCCCACTGTCTCACTGTCTCTTTCTCTTTCACAAACACACACACGTGTGTCTTTGTATTATTTACCATAGCAATACTAATTCTCATTGCAGCCTCAGGCCTTGTTAGAATATGGATTCTACTAAATAACCAGCCTTTCTATTCCCCATCTCTTCTAAATCCAATTTAAAAAGCACCCAAGATAATCAGAGCTGTTTTTGCCTGTTTAACGATCCACTTAGCCATCAGGACACAATGAAAATTCTATTTTTATATGTTTATGAGTCTAGAGCAATGTTTTTCAAACTTGGCAACTTTAAGATGTGTGGACTCCAACTCCCAGAGTTCCCTAGCTAGCATGAATTCCTCAGCTTGTCTAGAGCTTACAGAGGAGCACTAGCCAATCAGTGCTTGCCCTATCTGGCCAATAGCTTAGCGCAGAGAACGACTGGCCAATCATTGCTCACTGTCTGACCAGGAACTGAGTGTCCCCCCTGCCCCATCCATGCCCAGGTCTTTGCTTTTCCTCTCTTCACAGAGAAGATCCTACGTTATTAATCTTTCCCCATGTTTCTGTGCTCACCACGGTGGGAACTTTTAATTGCTTTCTAAACTCGGTGCTTTTATGCTGGCGGTTATGCATTTGGACTCATTTCATAATCGTATCAGTGGGCTGTTGCAATGGATTTCCAGGGATTGGAAGGTCGAGAGAGCCAAGAAGCCTCCCAAAGCGTGTATGGGCTTTTACGTAAGGCAGCGATGCATTGGCATGAATTGAAGGCCACAAAAGGTTTCAAAGAAACATTTCCCGACAACGGATGCAGCACCACTGGAACAGGGATAGAATGCAGTTGTGCACAATTGCTGTCACATAATTAATAACATCATGTGATTGACAGACAATTCCTTTTGTCCCCCAACTACTACTGCACCGTTGTTTGAAAGAACCCTAACAATATGTCCACGCAACATTAATCCACAAAGCCATGTTTCAAGTTTATGCAACATGCTGGACTAGAAACTAAGCACACAAGCTGGGTTTGCACAACATGCTAGGCCAAAATACGGTAAGTTAGTTTTATGATTCCCTGGCTGCAACATAACATACTTAATTAGGGCAGCTAGAGACCTAGTTATTATATGCATACAACATGATAAGGTTGTCTAATATTAACCTTAGTGGGGAGGTTGGGTGAGAGCAGTTTGGCATATTATACAAATCCAACATCTTCATATGACTTGCTCAACCATAAATGAAATATACTCAGAACATACATTAATCTAATAACTAAATTAAGTGTGTTGTGCTGCACCTGTCCCATTTGTCAAGTGAACTCCGCATATATGTAACTCAAGGCTGCAAATCTCAGCATACTTATTAAAAATAAGTATTGCCCTAAGTGGGACTTCTGAGTAAGCATGTTTAGTTAGGAGTCAGATGTTTCCCATTTCTTAAAATCAGGATCTTGGCTTCCTAGGATAATGAATATTTCCAATGGCACAAGGTTCAAATCGATGAAGATTTTTAAAGTACTGTACATAGCATTGGTTAAATTTCATGCAAATGCTCTTTAGATCTAAAGCCCTTCTTTGGCCAAGACTTCTGTTACAAATGTGAATGCCTGAGCTTTGCAAGTGGGGGTTATTGGTAAAGGTAAAAAGGAAAGATGGGGTGGGGGGAAACACATGGCTTTACTTTGCACAGTGGCAGAACAGGAATTTAATACATTTTGCTCTAGTGACACGTCAACAAGGAGGCTGTTGTTCAGTCCGTGATCTCCTGAATTCTGTGGCTCTCTTCTTCATGTGACAGCCTTTTGCAGATGTCCCTAAAGAGAATACAAGATGAAGAGTGAATTGGAGCAAACTTTCTACCTTCACTGACTGCTGATAGGAACTCCTGTGCCTTGAAAGAGGATGCTGATACCTACTCTAGAGTTTATTATTTATTTATTTATTATTTGGATTTATCACCGCCCATCTCTACCATGGTAGACTCTTGGTAGAGTTGCCCGGTTAGCTGTCATGGGACCAAAGCATTGTAACTGTACTCTATGGGGGCAGGGGGGTTGGTCCTCTCTTTCTAATCATAGTAAGGAAATTCAATAAACTTCTAGGGAACTACAGGTATTTCCAGAACATCATGTGAAAGCCAAAGTGTCAGAGCACTGGGCTGAGCTAAAGATAACTAGTCTTATTCCCAAACACAAATTGGGGGAGAAGGTGAAGCACTCCTTGCAGATGGCACCACTCTTGTCCTTAAATTCCTGGTCAAAAAGCCATTTGAGCTGCTCCCATATCCTTCCTTGGGCTTGGCCCATATTTTGTAGAATTCCATGCCAGTAGATCAATTCTTCCTCTCTATTTTCCTTCCTACAATTTCTTTTTCCAAAATTTTAAATGGGGTTAAAGGATAACACGTCACACAGACATATTCTAAGACTCTTCTCCTGCTTTATCCTTTCACAGTTATTTCTTTTACTGGGTGGCACTAGATAGGAGTTGCTCTATACATGCGCATGAACATATAAGCATGAAAGGAGGTCTTCTAAGCAGAAGAGGAAAGCACAACATGTTATCACTATTGTTTTAAGTGGTATGAAGGATGTACATGAGATACTGATTTGACAGAGGTGATACTGATACTGGCAGGATGTGAGGCACAACAATGTAGCCTGTGGCTGTGCTGATGTCACCATACTCCTTAGAAGTAATGACAACAGGAGTCAGAGAGGAAGTGGAGGTTAAACACCTCCAAATTTATCAAGTTGCATCTGCATTGACTTCTTTAAAAAAACAAGGCCATGTTTGGCTGCTAGACAGTCATCAGTACTATCTATAACATGACTAAGGTAACAAACAGGGTGAAGATAAAGAGTAACTTCATCAGCTGCTCTGTAACCTCATTTCAACATCAAATTCATTCAAAGCAAGAGCTGGTTCTTCTACCTGCAATTTCTCCATTTTATGTTTAATTTTATTTATTTATCACATTTAGGTCTTTGGGAACTCAAGATGGTGTATATCAGGGTTCTCCAAAGTGGTCAGTATTGACCCCCAAGGGTTGATGGGACTATCCAAGGGGTCGATTATTATTATTATTATTATTATTATTATTATTAGTAGTAGTAGTAGTAGTACTATTAGTTAAAGTAGTATTTATTAAATTGTTTTCGTATAATAAATGTTTGGGGGTTGATGAACAATCTGAAACTTCATGAAGGGGTCAATGAGCTGAAGAGTTTGGGGACCCCTGGTGCATATGAAAGATTCTTCTCATTCTTTTTCTGCATATCCCATGATGTAGGATGGGCTGAGAAAGAGTAGATATAGTAAAGAGCATAGATGGGTGGGATTTGACTCTGGAACCCCCAGACAGTCCTCGTCCACCACCTTAACCAATACACAACACTGCTACTTTCAAGGGTTGGGAACCTGAAGTGTGAGTAGGTAGAGATACCCGGTGATTGGTTTTTAAGTTCCGGTGATATATGGCATGATGGTTTTATAATCACAGTATTGTGACTATTAAATATCATGCTTTGTGTGATCATGGTTTCATGTATTATGTTGCTGCTGTGAGTTGCTTAGAATCTTGGTGATCGAAGCAACACAAAAGCATCTGTAATAAACAGACAAAGATTGAATAAATAAGTGAAGTATTACACACCTTCGGTGGCAGGGCATGTATTAAACCCTGGGTTGCTTTCCCCTCGGAATTCAGTTTTGTGATATCCCTCCTCTGGGACAAAAAGCTGTAAGGGAATTGTAAGTATTGGCTAGGATAAAACAACATTAAACTCCTCCTGCAATGAGATACCATTTGACAGGTTTTGCAAAGTGTTTCTTAAATGATCCTCCACCAGATAACCTACAGAAGTGATATTTCTCTTTCTTGCCTTCCATGCGGTATATACAGAGCTAAGGTTTCACACATTTCTTTCCTTTATTCTCACTTGGGGAAAAGACTATATACTTGAAAATATGTCTATGCATGTTTTTGCCCTTTTGTTCACTTGCTGAATGTACTTAGTGCTCCCTAAACCTTTGCAACATTGTCATGATGTAATAAGCAACTGATCCTTCTCGTTATGTACATACAAGCAACGGTGTTGGAAAAGCGAAGGTTTTGTTGGCTTCTGCCTTTGTGCAGCTCTGATTCTAGAGCTCAGCGAAAAAGTGTATTCTTCCCTCCATAGGCTAAGAATGAGGAGTTCCAAGATTGCTAGAAACAAGCTCTGATTGTCTGGTGAAGGGCAGGCATAGACAGCCTATGATATAGCCTCCAGATATCTTTGATTTCAGCTTTCCTCAGCTTCAGCCAACATGGATTAGAGCAAGATTATGAGAGTTTGAGTCAACATCATATGAAGAGCACCCTGGTTGTCTACCACTTGGGCAGAAGCTATAAAATTTTACATAGAAATATTTAGCAAAAACTATCCCTCTTGGCATTTATTTTAAAAATGCTTTCTCTGTCTTTGGTCACTCACCCAGGCAATCCCCTTTCCTTTCCTATGCAGGGGTCAGCAGTTTACAGAACCACTTTGGTATGACAGTTTAGCTATCTCGATTCCTTCCCTTGAAGAGCTGGAGAATGCTTGCCCAAAAGGGAAATTCAGAGTTGCCTCAAGCAACTTCTAGGACTCTTCTTGCTTCATGGCACAGGTCCTCCGATTTACAGTACCTTCTGGGTGCCAGAAGCTCCAAAATCTCTTCTTGAGCAATCATATGAAAATAAACCCTACTGATTTTCATAAGACTTACCTTTACACTGTGGGTAGGAGTGTAATGACCCTATCTTCAGCTTCCCTTCTTGCCTCTTTTCCCTGAACCATAATGCCCTCTTTGAAGACCAACACATTCTCTTATCTAATGGCAACGGTGCGGGAGGACACTTGAAAGGCTTTTGTGTGTTCATGCATTCAGGTGTCTCTTTTGTCCTCTATGGCAGTCAGCCAACAAAGCTAATTGGGGACGTTGCAGGAGAACTGCACATAGCAACTTTGAAGGTGACACTGATTATTGATGCCCCTTTGACAGCTTAAGAGCCGCAACTTGTATTTGGCATTTAGAACTAAAGGGAGTGCTTTGAGCATGGAACAGACACATCGGCAAATCCAGCTCTCTTTACGCCTTGCCCTTTTCTCCTTCCTGAAAAGACTTCAGTTAGGGCCACTGCTTAATTGGTGCTGGGTGACTGGGAAAGAAGCTGGGCTCTAACTGTCGCAGGCCACTCCTTCTGCTTCAGATCCCACAGGCTCTCCTGCCCTGCACCAGATGTACTGAGCACAGCTTTGTGGTGTGAGTCATGGCTGAGTCTTCTGCTCCCCTCTATACTGTTGGCAGTTTAACCACAGGCCAGCCCGTGGCAGCAGGTGTCATACGGTTGGCCGCTGCAACAGTTTTGAACACAGCACTTGGGATCCCTAGCAAACAAGCCCGCGGCCTCCTGCTTTTATTATGCAGCGTTGCTTTCTGAAGGAGGAGGAGGTTAAACAACAAGTTACCAGAGACCGTTCTGAGAATCCAGGATAGAAATGCTTCAGGAAGAAACATTTTAAATATAGAAACATTTAGTCATTTGACATTGTGTTTCTGCCTTGATAAGTGATCTCCCTCTGCAAGCTATTGCAATCAACCGATCTATAAACAGTTCCCTTGAAAGCCTAAGAAATATAAAAAGACACGACTATAAAAAGATAACCGAACCTTCACTCTGGAACCATCATTCGTCTTCATAGGCAAGTACAGATTGACTTTCACAAAGCCCCAAAAAGGAAAGGTTAAAAGTTATTAGAGATGAAGGACTAATACTAATTCATGAAAGGCTTGCTTGCCATACAATTCTTTACATGTTTACATGGGAATGAGTTGCATTGTGTTTAGTGGCGCTTATTTCTTGCTAAGAATTGCAATGTGATTATATCCAGCTTGGGGGAGGGGAAATGATATTTAAGCACTTTTTAGAAGTAGGGGCGCTGCAAATTCTCCACTCTGTAGCCTATTCCTCTGCTGCCTTCGATTTTTATAAGTTGATATGAGTTTTTGAAAACAAAAATTGGAGAGGATTCAAGAAAACATGTTTTATTTTTTCTGTGTTTACAGTAGACATTTCCAAGTTTATTTATTTTATTTATTTATTTATCACATTTGTATCCCGCCCATCTCCCCCACAAGGAGGGACCCTGGGCGGTTAACAGCAAAAATTTAAAATCAATAAAAACTATAGTTCTGCTGTGACCAAACCTGCTCACCTACGCTTCTGGAACATTGAAGACCCACATATAACGCTCAGCTCCAAAAACTGAGATGGGGTGGCCAATGTTTTTGTAGTTGTGGGCTGGAAAATCACAATCCCACCTCCACAGTAGGCATGGCAGTGACACAAAGATCTCTAGGGGAGCAAGACTGATTTTTTTTTTACCTATTTGAGAGACAGTTAGGTTTCTTCCAGAAGCTTAATAATCTGCTTTAGGATTTATTATTCATTAAAAACATCACAAAGAAAGAAAGAATGGACAAATAAATAAATAAGGAGTGGATCACTGAGAATCCGTGATATAAAGTTGGAAGGTTCTGGGATGCAAAATACGGAGCAATAAAGCCGAAGGCATCATCCCATAAGCCACAGGTTACCTTTGCTTTCTCTAGACAGATGAAAGCATGATTTTTCACAGTTGATAATTTGTGCATCAGCAAGGAAGAGGCTTGTCTTTAGAAGTCAGAACACTTTTCTGGTGGGTAATAAAATATGCTTCATTCTTTGTTCATATTAGCGATGACTTGAAAATCTGGAAATCCTATTTATGATGAGCAAGTCCGTCAGCCCAATTTACCTCACAAGATTACTGTTGTGGGGCAACACTGAAGGGGAGAATGATATGGATTCTGTCTTGGGTGCCTAGAGTAGACTTACCCACTCTGGAGACCTTCCAGATGTGAGGAATGCAGCTCCCAGAATTCTCCAGCCAGCATGATGATTGCTAAGAATCCTGGGAAATGAAGTCCACACACCTGGAGGGTGCTAAAGTTGGGAAAAATCTGTCCTAGAGGAAAGACAGGATATAAATCTAATGAATAAATTAATAATACAAATATATTGGAAATGTTCTGAAAAGCCGGAATAATAGTGTGCTGGGTTCATTTGCTTTACAGCTTGCCTGCTCCCCAGATAGAACTTGTTTTTCAAACTTTACCGCAGAAATGTAGTGAGAGTGACTAGTACAATCATATTTAAGGTTTCTTTAGAATCTGAAGGACATAACCCAGCCCTCCAAGCCTTGGGCGCAAAGCCCAGGGACTGCCAAAAGTTGTTCCAAAATGTAATTTTTATTGTGAGAGAAGAAAAATTATTTAATACATAACTGAAGAATAATCATATTAATTATATTTAATTTTAATTGAAGTTACAATTCATTTTAACTTTGTTTTTATTTGGGCCGTGCTCTTGACTTTCTAGAGTGCAACCTCCATTCTGCTATTCAGAGACAGAGTACAGCTCTCAGTGCTAGAAAAGAGAATTGTGCATCCTTATATTGAAAGATCAGGTGCTGCTTAAGAAGAAAAAGAAAGCATGCCATAATTTTAGATTCTGTACACTCACCCATTTTCGTGGCCTTCCCCTGGGCTTTTTCTCAGTGGAGGTGCACCCCTGTAATATAGAACAACAACAATAACAAAAACCACAACAGCATGTCCCTTAGGCAATACACTATGTACTCTTTGCAATCAATACACTAAACTCTAATTATCATCTTCTTGATGGGCAGTCCCTACTGATTCAGGGAAGGAAAAAGAATTTTTGAAAAGATGGTACAGGAAAAATTTGCATCTAGTGACAAAAATCAACACATTAGGGCTAAAAGAAAAATTGGGAGATCACCAACAATGTAGTGGCAGCTTGAGGCTGAGAAATCAATGAATATGAAAGAAAGCTGAGCTAGTCCAGGTTTGAAAAGCACAATGACCTGATTGTCCTTCTCTTCTGCCAGTAGGTCTTAGTGGACATTTATATCTCACTTTTCAGTATTAAAAAAAATAAGAAATAATATCAGAGATAGAGACAGTAGCAGCCAAAAACAACAACAGAGGATATTCATTCCATAGGTTGGGAACAGTGCAGGGAAAAGTTCTCTGATGAGTGGTCCTCTGAAAGCAAGACTATCTTCTGAAAGGACTCTTCAACATACCTTAATGTCCAGAGAGATTCCTAATTTATCTGGCTTGATGGTGGTGTTCCAAACACTTCTGGATCCGGATGGGCTCCACTCTGCTGTTGTTTAAAAGAGCTGTGAAGACCTGGCTCTTCACCCAGGCCTTTGGTGAGATAGAGTGAGACTCCTTGCTTAATTCCATCCAGTCTATTGGTCTTGCCATCTTTTATTTTCCTTTTAATTTGTTTTATTCTAATTTCTTTGTTTTAATTCTTGTGAGCCACCCAGAGTTGTTGGGAGTCAGATGGCATACAAGTTCAATCAATTATTAATATTAATTATTATTACTGGATATGTTAGTCAAGCCACCCTTTGAAAGTCTCATAATGCCTCAGAAGAATCCTAGCATAAATGAGCTGTAGCAATGGCAAACCCATGTGATGACAGCGATGTAAAAGATAAAAGAAAAGAAGTAGAAGATGTCAAGGATGACAGTAGCAATCAACACCACTGTTTGGACCAGAGTGGAAAACAATCACTGTTCAACTCAAAAGTGATATTCTGAATGGCAAAGAAGGATATGTGAGAATAGGCAGAAAGGGCCAAGGAATATTTATTTATTTAATTTATTTATTAAACAGATTTATAAGGCCTCCCAACTCACACACGGTGACTCTGGGTGGCTTACAGAATTAAAAACCATAAAAACACAATAGACACTCCGGGCGGTAGCAAACACATTCATACCAGCCACTTGATTGGCTCCGAAGCAGCTTGGGGTCCCCAGGCCCATTGACAGAACCATGTCTTCAGGGCCTTCTGGAACAGGAGCAAGGAGGGGGGCAATCTTATATCTGGGGGAATGATGTTCCAAAAGAAGGGAGCCACTACGGAGAAGGCCCTTTTCCTTGGTCCCACTAGATGTACTTCCCTAACTGAAGGGACCCACAACATGCCCTGCCTCCCCACTCTGGTTGGCTGGGTGGATGTGACTGGGGAAAGGCGGTCCTGCAAATAACAAAATGCAGGGAGGGCATGCTTCGGACCCCATCAACAAAAGAATTTCATCTAGCGGGGTCCAGGAGGCGTGCCTTCTCTGCGATAGCACCCGCCCTGTGGAATATCTTGCCCCCAGAGGTGAGGCGGGCGCCCTCTCTCCTGGCCTTCCGGAGGTCTTTAAAGACCTGGTTCTGCCGCCTTGCTTGGGACAAAGGAAGTAATAGTTCCTCCTGGGGGTGGTTAGCTTAGTAATATCCTCCTTTTAAGATCTCACCATCCTCTGGATTTTTTCTATTTATTATTATATTGTATTTTAAGATGTATAGGTTTTAATTTTAATATTATTATTGTAAACTGCCCAGAGTCTACTGCTGTAGAGATGGGCGGTGATAAATTTGAATAATAAATAAAAATAAATACTTCCCATCAGTCCCTTTTCTCTGTCAGCAAGTAAAGAAGATTGGAGTGGAGTATGCCAATCTGATTGTTCTCACCATCTGTCCACAACCAGCACTCATCTTCTTGCTTCCCTTTGGCCGTCCACGTGGTTTCTTTGGTGGCAATGGTTCAGCTGGGTCCTTTTTGGCCAGAAAAATGAGAAAGGTTATTATTTCCATTGTAAGAAACTAGAAATATGGCTGTGAATTATGAACACTGAAGTCTAACACATTTGGAGGGCACCAGATTAGAGAAGGATGCTTTAGGTTCTTTGCAAAGTTAGCAAGATTTCCTGAATGAGAAGAACAGCTATCTCTATTTCTTATTTTTCTCTCTGGTGCAACTACAAAGAATATTGTAAGATAAAAAGGCCCAGTGTTATTCCAGATGAAGTGAACATGACCTCCAGAACACACACACAGAATCTTCTGGTGGCAGATATTGAACAGGATTCCTGAAGGCAACAAGTCTAAAAACTCTGCAATAAACCACTAGACAGCAACTCTCAATAATTCTCAAGATGAAAATGACTACTACCAAGAATGTCAGCTCTCAGGTATTGCCAAATTGCAAATCAATTGGAGTCAAGGGGGTATATTATGAGAAGATTATTTGATTAACCAGGGATCTTCCATGACATCAATATTAGCAAAAGAGATCTTAGAAGAGAATACTGTTAGAACCAATCTATAGTAGTTAAATGTGGGATCAAAAGCAGTGCAAAGATTATGGAGGCTTTTGTTTGCTCTTCTTAACTACTTTTCCAACAGATACGTGTCGGTATCAGTCAAAAGGAATACTTGTAATTGTCATCCACTAGATCAGAGCTTTCCAAACTTTTCATGTTGGTGACACACTTTTTAGACATGCATTATTTCGCGACACACACTCAGCAAGGCACAAGGCAGGCACTAGGACCTGCGCAGAATCCTGGCAGGGCAGATTTGCAGGCAGCAAGGCACAGGGCAGGCACTAGGACCTGTGTGGAATCCTGGCAGGGCTCGGAGGCAGCAGCAGCCGCGACACACCCAGACACTGCAGCTGACACACTAACGTGTTGCGACACACAGTTTGGAAAGCTCTGCACTAGATACAGCTGAGATATTCTATACAGACATCAACAGTATTGCTTGTCTGTGGGTGGCTGCGGTTGTTTGGAGAACAACCCAGAAAATAATCATCTGCAGTTTTACTGCAGAGCAATCATTATTTTTTTCCTCAGATTGTACAACATAGCCTAGGCTATGCTTAGCATACCTGAAACTAAAAGATAGCCTAATCCAGCTGTGCAGCAGGCCGAGAACTGCTGCGACTTTTCCGACCAGATGTAAGGAGCATCATCTGATGCTAAAGAGAAGCTAGATTGTCCAGGAAAGTGAATGAGACTCTGGAGAGTTTTATTGGTGAAATGGAGATTTGTCTATTGGTTAGTAATCTGGTTTGCTTGAATCCTTATGCCTTTCTGAAAATATGCCTAAACTTGACCTTCTGTAATAAATACTTCCCCTAAAGCAAATATGATGTTGTGAATCCTTAATTCAACCAAAATGACACCCTGAACAGATAACATCAAGCTTCAGAGGGTTTTAAGATTTGCAAAAACATAAAAAATAATCTTTAGTAGAAAAAATAAAGTACTCTTCACTGCAGCATTTTCTTGGTTTAAAAAGGCTGTGTTCACACAACATACCATCCAACGACCACATTTTAACCTAACCAATTGGGCCAACCCAGCTCCGGCATTGGGCTTATTGTTCAGTATGCCATGCAAACTTAGAAGACTTGGTTAATTCAGTAATCTATAATTAAATTAACCACAGACATGCATGTCCTGTGAACACAGACAGAGTAGATATCACCAAAAGAACACTTGACAAAAAGAACATAGACAACAATGGAAACAAGATGTCTATGAAGGTTCTCAGTCATCCAGGTGGAATTGTCTGTAGCTTGAATCATGTCAACTGGATTTCTATTTTCTCAGTGGAAACGTTTTGCTCCTTATCCAAGGAGCTTCTTCAGTCTGAGCAAAGTTGGTAAGGGAATCCTAAATATGTTTCTAGGTAGCTGTGTGACCTTACACCTGGGGTCATGGTTATATTGAGATGTTATTTTAAGTCCTTTTTATTATCTAAAGGAGGATCATTAAGATCACCATGCTGCTGTTGAGCTTGTGAAATGGTCTTAATCTTCCTAGGCACAGAAGACAGAGCCCGGAGAAAGATGGGAGAAAGATTGTGCCTGAGGCCCCCACCTCTATTCAAGGAAGGATTTTCCAAGTTGGTATAAATGGATTCCTTGACCCCTCTCTCAAATCTCAAATCTCAAATCAAAAGAGAAGATAGGTGGTTTGAGAGAGGGGTCAAGGAATCCATTTATGCCAACTTGGAAAATCCTTCCTTGAATAGAGGTGGGGGCCTCAGGCACAATCTTTCTCCCATCTTTCTCCGGGCTCTGTCTTCTGTGCCTAGGAAGATTAAGATCATTTCACAAGCTCAACAGCAGCATGGTGATCTTAACGATCTTCCTTTAGATAATAAAAAGGACTTAAAATAACATCTCAATATAACCATGACCCCAGGTGTAAGGTCACACAGCTACCTAGAAACATATTTAGGATTCCCTTACCAACTTTGCTCAGACTGAAGAAGCTCCTTGGATAAGGAGCGAAACGTTTCCACTGAGAAAATAGAAATCCAGTTGACATGATTCAAGCTACAGACAATGGAAACAAGACTTATCAAAAGAGAATAGCAATACAGAAAATATTTATGATGATTCTGAAGAATGTTGTGCATAGAGGTTTAGCAGAATCATCATGTATGTGCATGGTTTCACATGACTAATAGGGTAATTACTGTATTGTCGAAGGCTTTCACGGCCGTAGTTCGATGGCTGTTGTGGGTCTTCCGGGCTGTGTGGCCGTGTTCTGGAAGTTGTGGTTCCTAACGTTTCGCCAGCATCTGTGGCCAGCATCTTCAGAGGGCAGGAGCACAGATAGAATTTGTGCTCAGAGATTTTGCTTCTATCTGTGCTCCTGCCCTCTGAAGATGCTGGCCACAGATGCTGGCGAAACGTTAGGAACCACAACTTCCAGAACACGGCCACACAGCCCGGAAGACCCACAACAGCCAGGGTAATTACTCTTTTTCCCATACCATACAAGTGCCACTGTGCTCACCTTCCTTCTTACACGTACATTGCATGTGAATGGAAACTCATTCTTTTACTAACTAACTAACTAACTAACTAACTAACTAACTAACTAATAATAATAATTTATTACATTTATATGCCGTCTGACTCCCAGCAACTCTGGGCAGTAGGAATGCACATTTATTATTTATTTATTATTTATTATTCAAATTTATCACCGCCCATCTCCACAACAGTGGACTCTGGGCGGTTTACAACATTAATATTAATATTAAAAACCTATACATTTAAAAATACAATATAATAATAAATAGATAAGAATCCAGAGGATGGGAAGATCTTAAAAAGGAGGGTTGTAATTCAAGAGTGGAGCACACCACTTCACATCCTCTAAGGCAGCTACAGTTTAGCCCAGAGCTTTCCAAACTTTTCACGTTGGTGACACACTTTTTAGACGTGCATCATTTCGCGACACACTCTTACAGCAGGGCATCATTTCGTGACACACTCTTACAGCAGGGCACAAGGCAGGCACTAGGACCTGAGCGGAATCACAGCAGGTTTGGAGGCAGCAAGGCACAAGGCAGGCACTAGGACCCATGCGGAATCCTGGCAGGGCTCGGAGGCAGCAGCCGCCGCGACACACCCAGACACTGCAGCCAACACACTAACGTGTCCCGACACACAGTTTGGAAAGCTCTGGTTTAGCCCAAACTCATTCTCTGTTGCCAAGAGGGCAGGGTACAGAACAATGGCCTTACATTAGAGGAAGGCAGATTCTGGCTGGACGTTAGAACAAACTTCCTAACAGGAAGCACCGTTCGATAATGGGACCAATGGCCAGAGGAAGTAATAAGCTCCCCTTCATCGCTGGATGAATTCAGGCAGAGGCTGGGCCCCTCTGTGCTGGAGATGCTTTTTTGTGGATTCCAGCACTGAGCAGCGGGTTGGACTTGATCAGCTACATGGCCCCAAACACCATTATGACACACATACACCGATAAACAGAAAAAGCTCCCAAGCCTCAAACAGCGCAAGGCTGGCTGGAATTGCCAAGACTGTTTGGGAATTACAACCTTAGTCATTTAATACCATTTTCATTGTGGTCAGAGGGTGTACTGCTTATAAATCTGAACATAACGTAATAGAAAGGCAAAGCATTTAAGCTTACTAAAGAATGGACCCTTACCTGTGGCTGTTTCCTTGGCCGCCCCCTTTTTCTTTTTGGCTGCTCGGTCAGGATGGTGGATCCTGGACCCATTGGCTTTCCAGTGTTGCTCATGGTGACCATTCAAAGTCCTGAGGGGGCTGTTTCCTCGGGGGGTTCTAAAGAAAGGAGGGTGAAGGATCTCAGTTTGCCCCTCCTTTGTCACAACCGTTTGCAGTTGTGTTTCATTGCAGAGCTGGAAGGCTAAAAGAAAAGCTTAGTAATATCTGAGTACATGGCTAGGAACTATTTACCCTTCCTAAATGCTGGTTTGGTAGTTTTCAGCATCCCACCAGAATGAATCTTAACTTTTTTTTAAAGAAGTGGCTATCTTCCTCCTTTCTTTGGCTCTTCTGTAAATCATTGATTGACCCAGCAATCTGGGACTCTCCAGATGCATCTTACTATACTTTCCACCATCCCTCGCCAGCATTAGAAAGTCTCAGCATTAGTAAACGTTCTTGCATGGATCTGCTTGAAAATCCTGTGCAAGAACTTGCAGTAAATTATAGGAAGTGGTGGCAGTGGTGTGTGGGTGTGGGTGTGTGGGTGTGTGTGTATCAGGGGCAGGGGGGAAGATGCGCTCAATCAGAGGACACCAAGTCAATGATTTTTTTTTAATCAAAGACCTTTGTAAATAGTTGCACCCAAAGTTAGTTGCCAAGTTTTCAAAAGAAGAATGCTTCCTTTCCACCTTTGAAAGATTAGAGAGCAAAACTCACAGAGTCAGGAAGACTATGAGGCAAAATTCATTTGTGCTCTTTAGTAGCGTTCTTTTCCCCTTCCTCTCCCTGCACTAGGAACGCATTAAGGATCCTGGCAATTGCAGGGCAAAGAGGATCACCCGTTGTTCAATTTGCAATCACACACATGTGCATTTTCAACCCTGCCTCAGTAAGGTGATAAGGGAAGAGCAAGTTTACCTGCCAAGAATTCGGGTAGCTCTGCTTACTCTACCCCAGCATCCTCAGCCCTTTAAAGAAGAGAGGGAAGGAGCAATTCTATGACTCACCCTCTTCCTGCCCTGGGGAGGCGGAAAGTGCTTGAAACCTACATGTGTTCATTTCAGGAGCTCGGCTCTTTGTTGTGCCAATCCAAAGTTTACTCCCATTTAGTGATATGGAAACAGATTGAATGCTGCTAGACTCTAATCTTGACTTGTGGCAGCAAATGAAACTTGTAGATGTTCACTTTTTAACTCAGCTGGGATCTTGTAGTAAACTGACAGAGAGGGAGAACAAACACAGAAACCATCAACTCAGCCAGAAACAGCCAGATTGTTCTGCTGCCCGGTTTCCTACAAAGAAAGCTAGTTTTTGAGAGGGAGGGAGGGAGAGGACAATCTCAGTGGAAAGAAGAAGGTGTTATTTCACACAATCGCCCTGCATCCAACAGGGGAAATGGCGATCCATGCACTGCGGTCTTGCTTCTCTAAAGCTTCCTTCTCATTTGAAGAAACGAAACATCCGCTGAGTCTAAGAAGAGGCATAGTGATTCTAGATCTTCACACACAAAGCCTTTAGGGGCTTTTCACAGTTGATGGTGACATGCATGACTGAAATTGCCCAAAGTAAGCTTTGCTCAGGATTTAATTCAAGGAGAGTTCTGCCAGGCAGATGTTTGAGTTGTTGGTTGGCTTCTGCAATGAGCAACTGAAAGCACTAGAGATATCATACATCTTCTCTCAGGGTTCTTACTCCTCCAAGAAAGTAGAACGCAAGCTCCATTGGTTCCTTTAACCTTGTCTCATCACAACTGGAGGAACTTAATTTGTGACCTTCAGC
This sequence comes from Charina bottae, assembly GCA_023362775.1. Lineage (NCBI taxonomy): Eukaryota > Metazoa > Chordata > Lepidosauria > Squamata > Charinaidae > Charina > Charina bottae. The sequence continues at coordinate 6,168,292 of JALMGJ010000022.1, forward strand.
ATGCAAGTTGTCTATTCTAACAATAAAGTATGGTAGGATACCCCTGGAGAGAAACACCTATTCAGCATGCATACCTCACTGCCTGTTTTTCCCCCCAAGCAATCCTCCCTTTTCAGAGGAACCTCAGCATAGGAGGCCCAGAAGGGCAGTTGGACTCATTGAGTATGGTTGGTTCCTATTTGAGAGGATCAACTATAATCAAACAGCTAAGATAGCATTGTCCTAAATGATTAGTCCAGTAGTTTTCAGTATCCCCATCAAAATACAGCTACCTTCCTTTTGTTTTTTGCTTCTCTTTAAACTGTTCATTGGCCCAACAATCTGGGACCTTCCACATGTGTCATACTCTAAGGCTCCTTTCCTCAACTCAGCATTTGCCAGACATATGGGACTATCACTTCCATATCTCCAGAAAGCCATTCTGGTGGGGTATTATGGGATTAACACATCTGGAGAACACCAGTTTGGTGGAAGATTACTTTACAGGAATAGACTGTAAGGTGGATAGAATGTTATCCTGTTTTTATTCAAGGTGAGCTTTTGTTAAAAATCTGCAAACTGAAGGTTTTCCTTAATGTATTATTGATCATTTACATATTTAGAGAATCAAACAGACATTGCTACTTTCAAGATGGCGGCCGCAAGTCAGCGCGGCCACTGACCGTTCCGGGAAAGCCGAAAAACCCACCGAAACCCACCGAAAAACCCCTAAAAATTCACCTTTGGGGTTTGGAGAGGTGCTGGTGCTGGTGCTGAGTGGCTTTCTCCGAGGGGAGTGCAGGGGCGAGATCGTGTGTCCGGGTTGGAGCTCCGTGAATCCGCACAAGGAAAGGAGCCCGGTGAGTTACCGAAGACGCCATAGCCCTCTGAGGTCTGTTGCGGGCCGGAGTTTGGGGGTTCGAGTTGGGCCGGAGCTGGGCCAGCTGGGCCGGAGCTAGGCCGGCGGAGCTGATAAAGGCCGGGAGCCCACCAAAGACCAGAACTGCAGGAGGCTGCCGGACGCGACTGGAGGCTAGAGACTAGAGGCTGTTGGTCATCGAGCTGGGCTGGCAGAGCTTGCAGAGTTTGCAGAGCTGAAGTCTGACGGAGGTTGCTGAGGGGCTCTGTTTTCGATCGCTGGAGGCGGAGACCGTCGGGGTCCGGACTAGGCCAGTGGAGTTGGTGGGGCCTAGTGGAGCCGGCGTGGTACAGAGAGATCCCGGTCTGTTGCAGCGGAGTCCTCAGACGAGCCCCCCCCCCGCAGACAAGCTGGACTTTTCTTGGGCCGGTTCTAGAGAGGGCTGGAAGCCTTGATGTTACAACTGGCTGGAGTTGGAGGCGAACCCTGCGGCCCTGGAAGGTGCAGATGGGGCGGAGGCTGGAGCCCAGGAGACCAGGACATACGAAAAATAACATCAACATGGACTGACCCCTATGAAGACCTGGACAGCGTCCCATTTAATATAAGGTGGCAGAGGGTGTATAGGGGTCCCTTAGTATGAATGTGGACCCCCCACTGGGTGAGAGACGAGGTGGGGGGAACCAAGACTGTATGGTTTGGTAAGAGTACCCCCCTGAGTGAGAGTGAGGTGGGGTAGGAGTGATTGCTGGTGAGTGTTGGTACCTCTCCCTGACCAGTGAGAGAAGTCGAGGGAGAGGTACAGAGCGTGACTGGGGGTGGTACGGGATCCTTACAGTGCCGAGAGCGTGAGCTGGTGCACTGGGGGGTCTTGTCACTACCCGATTTGTTGTGAGATTGGATGATGGGTGAATGGGATAAGGGACCCTTGATTAAGCCCAAGAATTCCAGAGGCCTGGGAGTGGAGGCTACTAGGCCAGAGTCGGGAATCTCTGGGGGCTGGGGGGCGGGCCATTTGATTCAGGTGGTGACGGGCAGGGGACGGTATGACGGGAACCGGAGGGCGAGCCATTACCGGGGAAGGCGCCCCCGGTGTTTGTTACCGGTGGTGCGTTCCGGCCCCCCGTGTTCATACCCAGGCCCTGGTAAGCAGATCCTCGTGGGCTCCGGTCTCCGACTGTTGCTGCTGAACGCCAGGTCGGTGAATAACAAGGCCCCCCTTATAAGTGATTTAATCACAGAGGATGGGGCTGACCTGGTGTGTATTACCGAGACCTGGCTGGGCCCAGAGGGGGGAGTAGCCCTCTCGGAAATGTGCCCAGCCGGGTTTCGGGTGTGGCATCAGCCGAGACACCGGGGCAGGGGAGGAGGGGTGGCAGTTGTCATCCGAGAGTCCCTTGTGGCCTTCAGGGGCGCTGCTCCACAAGTGGCCGGGTGTGAGACCCTGTTCTTCAAGTTGGGTTCACGAGAACAGTTGGGAGTGTTGCTGCTGTACCAGCCTCCCTGCTGCGTAGCGACCTCCCTGCCTGAGCTGCTCGAGGCTGTCTCGGGGTTGGCAGTGGAGTTCCCCAGACTCATGGTTCTGGGGGACTTCAATCTGCCGTCCCTGGGGCAGTCCTCGGAGGCGGCCCGGGAGTTCATGGCTACCATGGCAGCTATGGGCCTGTCTCAGATTATTCGTGACCCGACTCGTGACAGTGGTCTCACCCCGGACTTAGTTTTCTTGTCCGAGCAGTGGCAATGTGATCTGAGGGGAGAGTTACATCTTTCCCCATTGTCATGGTCAGACCACGCCCTGGTGACCCTGAGACTCTCTTCTGCTGCCCCACTCCGCAGGGAGGTGAGACCTACTCGATTGGTCCGCCCTCGGCGACTGATGGACCCAGTGAGGTTTCAGAAGGAGCTGGGGGTTATTCCCGAGGACTTGCTTCACGGTCCAGTGGAGGTCCTGGCCGCGGCCTGGAATAGGGAAGCGGCCAGGGCTCTGGATAAGATCGCGCCTGTGCGACCTCTCCGGCCCTGTTCGGCCCGCCACTCACCGTGGTTTACGGATGAGTTGAGGACCTTGAAGAGGGTTAAGAGACGTCTAGAGCGCCGCTGGAGAAAGACGAAGACTGAATCTGACCGGACACAATCTAGAGCCGCAGTTAAGGCCTACCTTGTGGCGGTAAGAGCGGCGAAACGTGAATATTTCTCCGCTCTTATTGCGTCCGCAGAATGCCGCCCGACGGCCCTGTTTAAGATTACAAGATCACTTTTGGGTCAGGAGCAAGGGGAGACCCATTTACAGGGCCGATCGGAAGAGTTTTCTGAGCATCTGCAGGACAAAATCGCTCAGATTCATTCCAAGTTGGACTCCAAGCATGAGATAAGATCTGGGGAGATGCCAGAGGCCCGTACTTGCCATGTTATCTGGGAGCAGTTTGATCCTGTTGGGCCTGATGAAGTAGACAGGATCCTCCGGACTGTAAACACCACCACATGCCAACTTGACCCATGTCCCTCCTGGATGGTAAAATCAGCTAGTGAGGTGACATGTGGCTGGGTCCAGGCGATTATAAATTCGTCCTTGAGTGAGGGGGTGTTCCCGGCTGCCTTTAAGGAGGCGCTGGTGCACCCCCTCCTCAAGAAACCATCCCTGGACCCTACCATCCTGGGCAATTTTCGCCCAGTCTCCCACCTTCCCTTTTTGGGAAAGGTGGTTGAGAAGGTGGTGGCGTTGCAACTCCAGAGGATTCTGGAGGAAACGGATTATCTGGACCCCTTCCAGTCAGGTTTCAGGCCGGGACATGGGACAGAGACTGCATTGGTCGCGCTTATGGATGATCTCTGGCGAGAGCGGGATGGAGGGAGTGCGTCCATCCTTGCTCTCTTAGATCTCTCAGCGGCTTTCGATACCGTCGACCACGGTATACTTTTGGGACGGCTCAAGGAGTTGGGGGCGGGCAGCGTGGTTCTGCGCTGGTTCGCCTCCTTCCTCCGGGGCCGTTCCCAGTCGGTGTTGATAGGAGAGGATAGAGCTGACCCAAGACCCCTGACTTGTGGGGTGCCTCAGGGGTCGGTTCTCTCTCCTCTCCTATTCAACATCTACATCAAGCTGCTGGGCGAGATCATCCGTCACCACGGGATGAGGTATCACCAATATGCTGATGATACCCAGGTATACATCTCCATCCCGGGTGAAGTAAGTGATGCGGTCAATGCCTTATCTCAGTGCCTGGAGGCTGTGGGGGTCTGGATGGGGAACAACAGGCTTCAACTGAACCCTGGTAAGACGGAGTGGCTGTGGATTGACGGCCCCCCTGGATCCGGGAAGTTGTCATCTTTGGTTCTGGGTGGAGTTGCACTACCCCACTCGGATCCAGTGCGGAATCTGGGGGTCCTCCTGGACTCGCGACTCCTGCTCGAAGAGCAGGTGGCAGTCGTGGCCAGGAGGGCCTTTGCACAGCTACGAGTTGTGCGCCAGTTACGCCCTTTCCTGGATCGGGAGGCCCTCCGAACAGTCACTCACGCCCTTGTCATCTCCCGTATAGACTATTGTAATGCGCTCTACATGGGGCTACCCTTGAAGAGTATCCGGAAGCTTCAGCTGGTGCAGAATGCGGCGGCGCGAGCAGTTATGGGGGCCAAGAGATCGGCCCATGTAACACCTCTGCTTCGCGAGCTGCATTGGGTGCCAGTTTGCTTCCGGGTCCAATTCAAGGTGTTGGTGATCACCTTTAATGCCCTACATGGCATAGGACCAGGGTACCTGAGGGACCGTCTCGTCCCAATAACGTCAGCCCGCCCCACCCGTGCATGCAGAGAGGGCATGCTTCGGACCCCCTCAACAAGAGAATTCCATCTAGCGGGGTCCAGGAGACGTGCCTTCTCTGCGATAGCGCCCGCCCTATGGAATATCTTGCCCCCGGAGGTGAGACTGGCCCCCTCCCTCCTGACCTTTCGGAAGGCCCTTAAGACCTGGCTCTGCCACCTGGCCTGGGACAACGGAGGCGGGAGTGCCTCTTGGGGTTGGCTAGCCCCGTAGCAACACTATGCTACGTTCCCTACGTCCCCCATCTTGTATTTTATTTATTTATATTGTATTTTTTAAAATTATTGTATTGTTTTTAACTTTGATTGTTGTGACCCGCCCAGAGTCCCTTGTATGGGAGATGGGCGGGGAATAAATTGAATAAATAAAATAAAATAAAATAAATTATTTCATGAGGCTGTTCCATCAGTCAAAGCAGTTTTTAAAAATGTAAAAACTGCCTACCATTTGACCAGGAGACCCTTCAGATGGCCATTCACACCCTAGTCACCTCACGGTTGGACTATTGCAATGTGCTGTACCCTTGAAGACCAAGAAGGTACAGTTGGTTCAAAATGCAGTGGCAATTCAAGGTGTTGGTTGTTACTTATAAAGCCCTTAATTGCATAGGGGCTGGTTATTTGAGGGACTGCTTGTCTCCAGTTGTTTCTGCCCATCGGGTTTGTTCAGGCAGAGTGCATGTACTCCAGGCCTTCTCAAATGTTCTCATCTTGTGGGACTGAGGAATCATGACTTCTCTGTCGTAGCTCCTGCCCTACACATGGCTCCCACTCTCCAAGGGTTCCAGAAGTCCCTTAAGACCTGGCTTCGTTCCTGGGCCTGGGGTTAGGGTGTCTGTGGACCCCATGTCAATTCTCTTTTCTGAATGTTGGGAAATACTGCTTTAGTCTGGGCAATCTTGTTGTTTTAGTTGTTTTTTCAAATTTAATGCATTGGATATGTTGTAAGCTGCCCAGAGTCTTTTTGGACTTGGGTGGCCTTAACAAATCTAGTAAATACAATAAATAAAATGATTCTCGTTAATTCCAGCCAGTATGCCAAATGATAAGTTGGGGGTACTGTGATCTGGAGTACATCAAATTGCCCATTTTGTAAACCAAACAGATCTTAAAGGCTCTGTGTGCAAATTCATATCTATCCCATGACTCTGAATAATTGACCTGGGGAAGGATAATGATCAGGAATATTGTCCTATCACTTTATTTTCCTCAATTTGATGTCACTGACACAGTTTAGCCCTGTTATAGCATATGTGCTACAATCTAAGAAAAGAAATCAATGCTCCCTTTAGAAACTTTAGTCCCAGGGCCAGAAAAGAAAAAAAAATCCATCACAAGCCCATATTTCTTAAAATCTAGTGAGTTTTCTGAAACATCTCCTCCCAAAAGCAGAAATATTTGCCCCTTAGAACTGATTTCCTAGGGAAGAGCAAAAGTCTTGCTTAAATGTCAGCTGCATATAAACGCCTTCAGTATTAGGAGAAAATAAACAAGCGTCCATGGTGGTGGGAAAGCCACTCAAACTAACACCAACGGGAAACTATTTATCTTCTGAGAAAGATAACGTTAAGACTCTTAGATAGGCCCTTCTAAGCTCAATGTGGTCTCTATTTTATTCCTGAATGACAATAACAAAAAAACCCTGTGGCCTTATGTGGCAGGACTTCCATTCCCCACAGCCTGTGCTGGAAACAATGACAGCTTCCTGATTTCACTCATAGCCAATGATCTATGGCTTTGCACTGCATTTTGCAGAGGAGAATGTTTTTAAGTTACTGCTCCCTGAACCTGTGCAGATAAGAAACACAAGGAGGGCTTCCCCAGAAGACCAGGTGCAGAGAGGAGATTAATAAGGGCACATGTAAATGCATTTATCAGTAGAGGCTGGCTGAAAGGGAAGGAATGGAGGTGGAGACAATTTTAATTACTGACACCCTTAACGCAAGAAGAAGAGAGACTTCATGGGGGTCAATTCTTTCCCCAGGCTAGCTCCCCCAACTTTCATTCTCCATTGTGTTGAGACTGTGACTCCTAGAATTCCAGCCAGCATGAGAATGGAACGCTAACATATCAGGGAAATTTGACATGCAGAATGCTGACAAGAAGGACGTATCCAGTAAGTATGAATGTGGAACCACCAAAAGCCCTCCCATTTGGGAATGTTGGCCTTGGCGATGAAGATTTGCATATTGATATTATATGCACACACTTTCTTAGAGGTCATCTGGTAAAGAACACTCTATTTTGCATCTCCTCATGTTCTGTCTATGGACTTAGTGCAGTTGGTCAACTGCTCTTGGATGTTTTGGAATCATTTGATGAGGAAAAGAGATAGGAAAGTATTTCTTTGAGATACATATATTTAGCTAGGACAATACTGTATTGTTCTAGCTAAATATATGTATATGTATATGTATATGTGTATGTGTATGTGTATGTGTATGTGTATGTGTATGTGTATGTGTGTGTGTGTGTGTGTGTATGTGTATGTGTATGTGTATGTGTGTGTGTATATGTATGTGTGTGTGTGTGTGTGTATACACACACACACACACACACACACTGCTCAAAAAAATAAAGGGAACACTGAAACAACACAATGTAAGTCCAAGTCAATCACACTTCTGTGAAATCAAACTGTCCACTTAGGTAGCAACACTGATTGACAATCAATTTCACATGCTGTTGTGCACATGGAATAGACAACAGGCGGAAAGCATAGGCAGTTAGCAAGACATCCCCAATAAAGGAGTGGATGTGCAGGTGGTGACCACAGACCACTTCTCAGTTCCTATGCTTTCTGGCTGATGGTTTGGTCACTTTTGAATGCTGGCGGTGCTTCCACTCTAGTGGTAGCATGAGACGGAGTCTACAACCCACACAAGTGGCTCAGGTAGTGCAGCTCATCCAGGATGGCACATCAATGCGAGCTGTGGCAAGAAGGTTTGCTGTGTCTGTCAGCGTAGTGTCCAGAGCATGGAGGCGCTACCAGGAGACAGGTCAGTACATCAGGAGACGTGGAGGAGGCCGTAGGAGGGCAACAACCCAGCAGCAGGACCGCTACCTCCGCCTTTGTGCAAGGAGGGACAGGAGGAGCACTGCCAGAGCCCTGCAAAATGACCTCCAGTGGGCCACAAATGTGCGTGTGGCTGCTCAAACGGTCGGAAACAGACTCCATGAGGGTGGTATGAGGGCCCAACGTCCACAAGTGGGGGTTGTGCTTACAGCCCAACACCGTGCAGGACGTTTGGCATTTGCCAGAGAACACAAGATTGGCAACTTCGCCACTGGCGCCCTGTGCTCTTCACAGATGAAAGCAGGTTCACACTGAGCACATGTGACAGACGTGACAGGGTCTGGAGACGCCGTGGAGAACGTTCTGCTGCTTGCAACATCCTCCAGCATGACCGGTTTGGCAGTGGGTCAGTAATGGTGTGGGGTGGCATTTCTTTAGGGGGCCGCACAGCCCTCCATGTGCTCGCCAGAGGTAGCCTGACTGCCATTAGGTACCGAGATGAGATCCTCAGACCCCTTGTGAGACCATATGCTGGTGCGGTTGGCCCTGGGTTCCTCCTAATGCAAGACAATGCTAGACCTCATGTGGCTGGAGTGTGCCAGCAGTTCCTGCAAGACGAACGCATTGATGCTATGGACTGGCCCGCCCGTTCCCCAGACCTGAATCCAATTGAGCAGATCTGGGACATCATGTCTCGCTCCATCCACCAACGCCACGTTGCACCACAGACTGTTCAGGAGTTGGGGGATGCTTTAGTCCAGGTGTGGGAGGAGATCCCTCAGGAGACCATCCGCCACCTCATCAGGAGCATGCCCAGGCATTGTAGGGAGGTCATACAGGCACGTGGAGGCCACACACACTACTGAGCCTCATTTTGACTTGTTTTAAGGACATTACATCAACGTTGGATCAGCCTGTAGTGTTCTTTTCCACTTTAATTTTTGAGTGTAACTCCACATCCAGACCTCCAGGGGTTGCTTACATTTGATTTCCATTGCTTTTTGTGTGATTTTGTTGTCAGCACATTCAACTATGTAATGAACAAAGTAATTAATACGAATATTTCATTCATTCAGATCTAGGATGTCTTATTTCAGTGTTCCCTTTATTTTTTTGAGCAGCTTATATATATGTATAATAGAGTTCCCCGTTGGGGGAGATGGGTGGTCATATAAATTAAATAAATAAATAAAAAATACTGTATATCAAACATTCAATGGCAATATTCAAAGGCAGAGATTGGCAGAGGACAGCCCAGGCCTTTGAGCATCATGCCAAGAGGTGCTTGTCAAAAAGCGAAGCACAAAGTAGTATCTGCAGCCATAAAAAAGCAAAACAAAACCCCGAATTCAATTTAATGGTAATGAAATATGCAGAAAATGTAAATAATTAAAAACAATTCCTCCTCCTCCTCCTCCTCCTCCTCCTCCTCCTCCTCCTCCTCCTCCTCCTCCTCCTCCTTCTTCTAGAAAAGGGAAAATATTACAGTTAGGCAGCAATTTTTAAGAGCTCTGGAACTACATATTAAACACCCCAAAGATGTAAAATGAGTGGAAGCATGTCAGAAAATCCCTGCTGAATGAAATCAAAGACCTGTCTAAGTCTAGTATTCCTCTCCCATCCTCCCCCATGGCCAGCCATACACTGATGGGAAGCCCTGAAGTAAAAGATGAGTACCGAGTGGCCTTCTTAAACTCTTTTAGGGAAACGACCTGAGAGTCTAATCAAAAGTATCCCCCTCCACTCCAAACTCTATAAAAGCATGAATCTATAAGAACTTATTACTGAATCACAGTTGGGATATTTGCAAGAGTTCATGTGGATCAGTTTAGTTCAGAATGTCTATAAATTAGGAGTAAGCATGCTGGTATTCAAAACCCTGGAGACTAAGATCTATTCTGATCTTGGCTCCTTTTGTTAATAATGTGATAAAGAAATCAATCTTCTGATCCACCTGTGGTGGAGCTGTCCTCTTTTATCAGTACTCTGAAAACAAATGTTGCAAATTGTTCAGAGATAAGGTAACTGTAATAATAAGGATTTGGGGTTCACTTAACCTTAAAATAAGTTTCAGATATTTTAATAACCTGTGTAAGAAACCAGCAGCAGAACTGATTTTTCTGTTTAGCAACTGCATCGAGATTTGTATTTGTTCTGAATTGGACGAAGGAAGAGAAATTAGTGCTATTATTTACTTATTTACCATGACTCCATTATATCCGTTAGAGAGGAACTGCAATTTTACAGAGATGGACAATCCATGTGGGAGTATGTATGTATGTATGTATGTATGTATGTATGTATGTATGTATTTTCTATAACCGCCCATCTCCCCCCATGGGGAACTCTGAGATACAGATACTTAGATACTCTGAGTAACTACTACTTTCTAAGCACCCTAAGGTTCACACTCCTCCTTCATTTGTGCATCAGGTTTTCCTACTGGAAAATATGGAGCCAATACCCAGGGCTGATCATCTTATCTTTTTCTTGCCTCCTCAGCCCTACTTGCTGGGAGTTTAGGATTCTTCCCTCAAGAAGGTAAACCATTTTGCTTCACACATTTCCATGCTCTCTCTGGAACTGGACTAGAGGAAGAACAGTGGTGTTAAATATTAAAGGATGTTGATAAGGACTTGTACCCTGCAGAGCCATGGCTTGTTAACCATTGTTTATTGATTAAATGACAAGGGAATGCATTCACATAGTGCACTATGTCATAAACCATCATTTACAAATCATAGTAGTGCTAAACACACTAAGCTAGAACCAAATAAATCCATTAGGATGAACCAGACTGCTGAACTGAATTACAGAAAGGAAATAATAAGATCTAAATATTTTCAGAATTTTATATTGCTTGTAATGTATTGATTTTTTTAAAAAAATAAATGCTTGTAGCTTAAAAGGGGGAAAGATAAATGCTCAGGGATGGAAGATTAAGCCTGACCTTCTGTGCAATAAAATAAATGTGTATCAATTCAGCCAAAGAACAAAAGAGGGTTAAATTTAGTATTATTTATTTTGTATTATTCCACACTGTTTTTCTCTTAAACTGCCACTCCAAAAGCTGTTTTATACATGAAATCTGTCAAAATGCAATTGTACAGTGCACACAACTAAAAATATCTTCAGGAAAGCAGGAACACTTTTTCTTTGGGTAATTAAAAATGCAACTGATATACATTTGAAAGGTTTTTCTGCAATTCTATCCTTACCATCTGCACTGCATATAACTACATTCAAACAAACAAACATGAACTCTGAGATAATCTGTCATGCTGTTTGGCTCTTTAAACTGTGATGACTAAGCTTTTCCGTTATTGAAATACTTGTTTTATAAAATAACAGACAACAAAACAGAAACAGCTCCACAACTGTGACCCCCTTTATGGTTATGTTACATTGCCTTTTCCATCCTGAGTAAAATCAGTATGATTTTTTAAAACATTGTTTATACTGCTAAGTATATGTATCTGTATTTATTTGCCTAGAAAATAATATATAGTAAGCTTCAACATATCATGCAGATTGATACAAAGTTTCTTCTAATTTTTTCCTTGATATAACCTTTAGGTGCAGAATAACACAATAATGCAAAATGACAGAACAACCCATAGTTTTGAAGTTTTATAACTCCTCCAACTGGGAATAAATAACCAGGGAGGGAATCAAATACTCAATTACGCATTCCTACTAGCCACATGGTGGGGCCCTTCCACCATCATTACTCCTGAAATTTCTCTTTACTGTACACACTTTTAACAAAACTGTGACAGATATAAAGATGATGGAGTCAATGTAATATTTTAAAATTCCACTGATGAAAGCTGTAGAATTTTGCAGTTTATTCATTTAATGGGCTATTTAGTCCTACAGTTTCTGGGCTGGCTGGGCTATTCAATGGTGCAGTTGATTTTCTTTTAATTCAGTAAACCTTTAAAGCTAGAGGGGAGGGTTAATTTGGTGATATTTAATGGATAAATACATGCCAATCCGCAGCCCCCATGTCCGACCTAGCAAAACTATGCCCGGAATATCAAAAGCACAGATCACTCAAAGCGTGACCACAAATGCATCTATAGCCGTGACCCAATGATGATCAAGCAACAGGAATAAGATGTATGTTTTTTGTTACCTCTGAAGGTAATGGTGGAGATGGTGTAGGTGAGAGAGGGCAAGCACTTAAAGTGATGGCCAGTTCTATATTATCCTAGGAAGCTAAGGTAGGCTGGGTGAGACACAAGGCAGTTCAAAGTCAAATATCTTTGGGATCAAGCTTGATTCCTGATGACTATGTGGATATCTTCATGTAGTTTCCTTGGCAACGATATGGAAGCGGTTGGCCATTGCCTTCTTCCTCAATGGTTTTTTGAAAGGATTCATTTATTAGGAAAGGCAATGTATAAAATGGTTGAGGGGAAATTTGCTGACAGCTGTTACTGTCACAGAGTTGGAAGGGGTGATTTAGATTAATCCAATGCCCTGCTCATCCTAGGGATCCAAATTAAAGCATCCTGGTCATGTGGCTATCTAGGTTCCACTTGAAGACGTCCAATGAAGGGGAATCCACCAGATCTCTGGATAACAGCTTTTACTGTTGAACTGTTAAGGTTTTCCCCCCTAACATTCAGTTGGAGTCTGTTTTCCTGTAACTTAAATCTATCATAATATACTGATGGAACAAGGGGAAAATACTGTATGTGACTGAAAGGACTGAAATTTACATTATGTTATAATTTAAAAGAGAACTTTTATAAAATGATGTACCATTGGTACATGACTCCAGAAATATTATCTAGAATGTATAAAGGTACTTCAAATTTATGTTGGAAATTTGCAGAGATGGCAAAATTGACTTTTTTGATAGAGAAAGGACCATAACTACATTTATTGGTGACTGGAAACCCTTTATGGACTTTTTGCTGAAAAAGAAAAAAATGAACTTGTGATTTATGGGTCTCATGATTAGAAAGGGTAGACTATGGAAAGAAGGAAATTATGTTGTAACCTTAGAGAGAGAGGGTAAAATATAAATGTAACTGCTGTTAAGAAGACCAGAAGCCACTTCTTTATAACCTTTCCTTTCCTTTCCTTTCCTTTCCTTTCCTTTCCTTTCCTTTCCTTTCCTTTCCTTTCCTTTCCTTTCCTTTCCTTTCCTTTCCTTTCCTTTCCTTTCCTTCCCTTCCCTTCCCTTCCCTCCCCTCCCCTCCCCTCCCTTTCCTTCCCTTCCCTTTCCTTCCCTTCCCTCCCCTCCCCTCCCCTCCCCTCCCCTCCCCTCCCCTTCCTTCCCTTCCCTTTCCTCCCCTCCCCTCCCCTCCCCTCCCCTCCCTTCCCTTCCCTTTTTCTTCTTTGCACTTTTTACACTTATTACTTTTCTTTACTTTTCTCTTTCAAAATTGGTATTGTATTTATTTTATTTTATTTTGCTGCACTTTGGAACAAGTGAGAACAACTTCTGTGTGACATTCTTTCAGGTATTTGAAGAGTGCTAATATATCATGAGCTTCTTCTTGCAAAATTTCAACTTAAAGAAAACAAAATAATCAGACCATCAAGATGCAACCTGAACAATATGATTATGCCGTGAAGGTAAAGAATATATTTAATGGATTAGAGAAATAGAGTGCCTGAAGGACTCTGGACAGACATTTGTGACATCATTAAAGATGAAGTAAACAAAAATATCTGAAAATGCAAAAAGCAAAAGAAGAAAAAATGGCTCTCTGTCAACCTGTTGAAAGTAACTAAAGAAAGGCAGACAACAAAAGAGACAGAGGACAACATGACCATCTAAACAATGAGTTCCAGAGAAAAGTAAGAAAAGACAAAGAGTTAGTGTCTAAATAAGCAATGTAAAGAAACTGAGGATAATTATCAAATGGGAAGAACAAGAGGTTTATTTAAGAAAATAACAAAAATCAGTGGAGTGTTTTCTGTAAAGATTGGCACAATTAAAGACTAAGAAATTAAAGATCTATTGGAGGAAGAATATCAAGAAGAGAAGGCAGAAATATATGGAAAAACTATACAAAAGGTTCCAAAATCAATTATGTGTATTAAAGGTTTGATCACTGTATTAGCGGAAGACACTCTGCAGAGTGAAATAAGATAGGGCTTCAAAAATATTGCTAACAACACACCTTACAGGAGTTGATGAAATACCAGCAGAACTGTTTAAAATATAAGGTGATGCAGTTAAAGTGTTACATGTGGTTTGTAAGGACGCATGGAAAATGCAGCAGTGTCTAAGGGCCTGGAAAAAAATAATAATGTGTATTCTAAGAGCAGGAGGGTAGTGCTAAAGAATGCTCAGACTACTGAACAATTGCACTTATCTTACACAATGATAAGATCATTCACAAGAATTTGTAATCAAGGCTTCAGCAGTACACGGAACAAGAACTACCAGATGTACAAACTGGATTCAGAAGAGTCATGGGCAGCCAAGATCACATTTATTTATTTATCATACTTATATCACCGCCCATCTCCCCCTACATTGCTAAAAAGGGGGCTAGATACTATCACTGATGACATAAGCATAAGCTTGCAAGAACTCAAAGAAGCAATTGACAATCCTGGTAAAATGATGTTTGTTGGGTCACAAAGAATTGGAAGTGAGTGAAAGGTTGAACAACAAACATACCGCTCCAATAGTAATTTTTTGTCAATTTTTTCTCAGCTCCTTCAATCTCTCTTAGTTTTCAGCCCCCTGATCACCCTTATTGCCTTTCCCTAAACCTGTTCCAATTTCTCTGAATCCTTATGTGTGGTGCCCAGTACATGAGATGAGTCACAGGACACAGTATTTGAGATGAGTCTGAGCAAAGCAGAATATAATCATCACAATGACTTCCTATGATTTGGAAATTATACTTTTGTTGATGCAACTTAAAATGGCATTTGCTTTTTTTGCAGCCTCAAAGCTCTGCTGGCCCCTATTCTGTTTATAAACAACCACTGTTCTGCTATCTTTTTCAAAGTTTCATCACATAGCCAAATATTCCCCATCCTATATATGTGAATTTGATTTATTTTTCCTAAATGAAGAGCTTTGAAATTTAACAAAGACAAGTGCATTCTGTTACTTTCATCCCTATTCTGAAGGAGAAAGATGTCAGCAAGACAAGTTATGAATTTCCTGAAAGGGCATGGTACTCAGAGTTTGCTTCCCAATAGATGTTGATAATTAATGCCTCCCATCACTTCAGCTTCTTGGGTCATTGAAAGATACTCAGTTTACTTTTGGAAGGCATCATCCGCATCTTCTCTTTTGACTGGGCAGGCAACAGTTGGCATCATCAACAGTATTGCTTTGATCTTTTTCTCTACTTATTATAATCCAGATGCTCTCTACTGTATTCCAGGCACATTCATTTGGATTTCTAAATAGGGAATGTATGTTTTTAACATACAGCACAACTCTTCCTTGCTTTCTTTTGCTTCTGTTCCTTCTGAATAAATCATATCCTTCAGTTGCTATATTCCAGTCATTGGAGTCATCCTACTAAGTCTCTGTTATACTGATGAAAAGTATAAAAGATATTTGCTTTTCTGTACTAAAAGCTCAAGCACAACTTGCTTATTTCCCATATGCTAGGCATTAGTGTATAAGCAACAAAGGCATGAATTTCTGTAAGCCAATGTTCTTTCTGAATTTTCTTTGAGTAGTTTAAGAGGCCTCATTTAAACAACAGTCTTCCACTTTCTATAGTACACAAGTCTTTTAGCTGAGGTTTTAGGTTTTAATATCCACCCCCTAAACTGGATTAAATATAAAGCCCTCCTGCTTAAGCTCACCATTCTTTGGCCAAACACATTTTACTATTCTTTGTAAGGTGCAATCTTACTTGGGCCAGCAGTCCATCATCTAGATATCTCAGCCCATGACCCCAGAAACCAAATCTCCCCTGTCAGCACCAGTTGACTAGCATAGCCAATTACTGATTTGTATTATTTGCCCCCACAAATAGATCAGCAGGAAGGGATAATTGTCAGCTGTCTTGGAAGGTCTTGGAATCCTTGGAATCCTTGCTCTTTCAATAGCTCCCCCGTGTTCTTCTGTTGCTTGACCGGTATGCACCTTTTTGCATCCTCATATATTTCCGGTGTTTAGACTTCAAGAACCATTGTTTATGTAGCCAAAATGATGTCACCTCCACATAAAACATAGTTTTCAGTGCAGCAACAATTCCTTTGTCTACTTGCTTTCCATTAGTGCAAGACTAGCTGGCTACTGGTAGGGCAAAGTACTAATCTTTTGTTCCTCAATTGGCTTTAGTGAGGAAGCCTTATTAAATTACTTATGCATCATGGATGTATGTTATTTGGTAACTTGATAATGTTTCTTAATTACTGTTCAACAAAAATAAAAATAAAATTTAAAAACTAGCTTCTGCTCTGTTTTCTGCTCAAAGTTGGGAGAGATTCTGTAGCCAATGGTGTATAGTTAATTGTTGGTGAAAGCCTACAGCATAAGGGCTCTAAGATGTAGTGACTCAGTACTACACTGTGCAGCCAGAAATACTAAAGGTTGGAGCCAAATGTCTTGCCTTGCAAATGGAGCTTATTGAAAAGTGTGTTTGTGTGTTTAAGAAATGCACCCCTGTGTGGGAAAAAATCACAGCTCCTTTCTGTTGGGAGAAGGAAGTATTGATGCAATATGGCACAGCTTTAAGCTATGATTAGCAAGTGAGAGAGGAAAGTTGATCTGATAGAACTGTTATCAGTTATGGGTGGAAAGAGCCCAAGTAACACACACATCACCCAAGTTTTGTTACTCTGGATAGAGTTGACAAACTGAGGATGCTGTGACTAACTGTTGAGCTACATCATATCCTATGAATTGTTGATGGGTAAGTATTTCTCAGTACTAGGACAACTATTATTTTTAATTTCTCCCTCCTTCTGAAATCAATGGCAATAAATATTCATGTGCCTGTAATGACCCCGACTTCAATGCCCCAATAAACACTTCTCCATGCACTTCATTGAAATGCAGAATAAGCTTTATTAAGGACTCAAATGTGAACCCTGACAGTGCCAGAACTGCAGCAGGTGTAGAGACATTGCATCCATGACTTCTCCTGTGCTGTCCATGTCCTGCTCATGTCTTCAACCTATTTTACCCAGGATATTCTTCCAGTATATTTTCACTGGGTGGAAAGGCTCAGCCATGCCATTAACATGTTCCATTAGTATATCTCCCATGGTAGGATATCTTTCATCTTCCTGGATACTTCCAGGCACAGCAGGGATTTTGCCAAACCTGAGAGACCCTTAAGCATAGATCCTTGTGTTATATCTTCTGGTTATTGAGGGACAAAATACATGGGAAACTATAATCTGTAATGTTTCCAATCCCTCCTGTATTTCAAAGGGAAAATCTTTGAATGATGGATGTTTGTCAAAACACCTGCTTGTAGTTTCAGTAGTTGCATTTCTGTCAAAGGGAAGGAACAAGCTTTCTTTTGGTACTGAGTCAAACTTCTTTGCTAGCAACCTCAGAGGATATGGCTAGAACTTTAAAATTTCATTGTTAGCATCCTGATCTTGCCTGACAAGTTTTGACTGTAATCTCCTATTTGATAGACATCAGCATTATGGAAAACTCCTTAGATTGACTGGCTTCAAAGGAATATATGAAAGAAGCTTCATTTCTCTTTCTTGCAATGAGTTCTGGGTGGGGGTGGGGTGGGGGAAGCAGGAATATTTTTCCCTTCAGGCCTGCAACCCACAATTGACTGGAAGGAGAAAAAAGCAACTTTGGTAAAGGGATGGATAGATAAATGCTAGCTGTGTCATGAAGCCTTTGTTTGCTCTGGATTGACAATCATGGGTGCTGGTGTTATCATAATAAGCAAGTTGAGGTTACAGTCTTAAAATAAATTGCCAAAGTTATTATTGCAACAACTGCAGTTAAATATAGAAGAGCCATAAAAAGTTGCAATTAAATAAAATTACCCTTAAATAGCTATTTCAGAACCAGTCATATGAAAAGAGAATGAGAGACAGGCATAGTGTTGCTTTAAATGGGTATCTTTGCAGAGAAGGATTTTTACCAGATGAATCCACCAAATCAAGCAACCAATATCTATCATGATTTATACCGTATATATCCCAGTCTTAAGGATGAGTATCTTACACATTGTTCAAATAAAATAATGAAAATTAAATTACAATTACAAAAGCTACAACCCAGAACAGATGACAACCAAATTCAAGCTTGAGGAAGGGGAAAAAAATCTCCACTGGGTTTTAAAATGACAAAACAGTAGGTTTGGGGAGAAGCTCAAAAGCAGCAAAAAATGCATTCAAGAAATACACACTGTATCTGAAAGTATGCTCTCCCCAATTTCCACTCACTGCACTTCAAAAGCTGGAAGACGTGTCCGAAGAAAAGCCACTGATGATGATTTTAATAAATGGGACAGGAGACTTGATAGGAGGCAATCTGGAAAATACCATTTCCCAAGTCTCATAGACTTTCAAGATAAAATGAACAGATTGAATGCCCAGTTGGATGAATGTAGCCTAAGTGGCATCAAACTCATTCCACAAAATTTGTGGTCAGAGAGGTACTGGTGGCAGAACACATAAGGCATAGGAATTTGACTACAGCTATCTTGGCATCTTTCACATTTCAGAAGCATCTCTATCTCTTGGTTTTTTTCAAGAACAATTCAGTTATATGCCATTTTATGGATAGGATGAGAATCTGGTGAACTATCAAAATTTCAGCCATAGTGGCTGAGCCAGGGAACATGGAAGGAAATAGCATTGGATGCATGAGATGGAGCTCCTTATCAGAAGTTTTTCAATTCAAGGAATCAGTCATGAAGTACTTGAGATCTTGATTAAACTCTGAGGAATGTGGGCTTCACACACAGTTGCTACAGTTGTATTGTTGACCAAATAAACACCCATACATATTTAACTTACATCCTTAAGACTGAGTTTTGTTATCAAGTTTAATGGTTGCAATACTGGAATTCTGCTAGAACTATCTACCAGAAACTAATGATAGACAACGTCAGAGGAATATAATAATCAGTAACAACAGATAGGAAAAATCTATCTGGGAATAACTGAGTACAGGATATAAAGATAAATAATTGTTCATTAGCGATAGTTCACACAACTGTGGGACTAGAAGATTACTTCCCCTATGCATTTCCAATGAGAATGAAAGTCAGTGGTCAACTTGTTTTTGTGTTAGGGATTCAGGTTTATATATTGAATGGAAAGTTTTTGCATGGTAAAGCAGTCTTGTAAACACCTATATAAAAGCAAAGCATAAAGTTAATTAATAACAATCATAATAACAACCCCAACCTATACTAAATTCAAAATTTATCACACCCTGAAAAAATACATTTTTTAAAAAAACCCAAACAATAGTAGAGCAAATTGGCAAGGCAACTTTACCACATAAAGACTTTGACATAAAATACCCTTCTGATGATGAACATAGTTATCTGAAACAGCCCATGCACATCTTTGAGAAGGTGTAAATATTGTTCATATACCTTATTACAGAGCTTTCCAAACTGTGTGTCGCGACACAAAAGTGTGTCGCCACACACAGCGTGGTGTGTCGCCACACCACCCGGAAGCGGCTGCGCGCGCGTGCACGGCAGCAGCGGCTGCAGCGTGGGATCAGTGCTTCCGTGTTTTAGCAGAGGCTGCCGCTGCTGCTGCCGCTGCTGCTTCCGCCGTACACCCGCGCGCCGCTGCACGCCTCCCCACACCGCCGCTGTGCAGGCGCCGCCGCACTGCCGCCACTGGTGTGACGCCAGCGGCGGCACTTTGGAAAGCCCTGCCTTATTAGGTGAAATATATCCTTTTCTTGTGCATTTCCCTGTAGTACAAATTATATATTGAAGTTTAAAAGTCCTTGCCCTAAAAGCACCCACTCCAAACTAGTGTTTCCAGGTGTGTCAGGACATGCTTGGAAATTGCAGTCCCCATACATCTGGGAAACATTAATTTAGGGGAAAGATTTCTAGTGCTGTTGTTCCAATCATGCTGTAGTGTATTCTGCCCTCTAGCTGTAGCATTTTATGAACAGATTTCTCTCTCAGGTTTTACACACATGAGCAAATAAAATAATCAAATAGACAGGGTAAAAAAGCAGTAGAAATTATCAGCAGACAATAGCATAGCCAAGGTCCATTACCAGTAACAAAGTATTACCAGGACCTATCATAAACCTCCACAAAGTTGTCCGAGAATTGGCATCAAGGCACAGTACTGGGTCATGTAATAGTTAATTCCCAGACTGATAAAGATTTGTAAGATTGCTATGCAAATACCCAGCTGCAAGCTTCTCTGTTATCAAGGAGTCCCACCTCTCCACTAGATCATAGAAATGCTGTTAGAAAGAAAATCAGGAAGTCTCTGCATTAATGTATACAAGCATTTGTTGGTCCTAAGTGGAAAAGAAAGAGCCAGTTTGGTGTGGTGGTTAAGGTACCAGGCTAGAAACCAGGAGACTGTGAGTTCTGTTGTTTTTGTTGTTCAGTCGTTTAGTCATGTCCGACTCTTCGTGACCTTATGGACCATAGCACGCCAGGCCTTCCTGTCCTCCACTGTCTCCCGGAGTTTACTCAAATTCATGTTCGTTACATCGGTGATGCTATCTAACCATCTCATCCTCTGCCGTCCCCTTCTCCTTTTGCCTTCAGTCTTTCCCAGCATCAGGGTCTTTTCCAGGGAGTCCTCTCTTCGCATTAGGTGGCCAAAGTATTTGAGCTTCAGCTTCAGTATCTGTCCTTCCAATGAGCAGTCAGGATTAATTTCCTTTAGGATTGACTGATTTGACCTCCTTGCAGTCCAAGGGACTCTTAAGAGTCTTCTCCAGCACCACAGTTCGAAAGCATCAATTCTTCGGCGCTCAGCCTTCCTTATGGTTCAACTCTCACAGCCATACATTACTACTGGGAAAACCATAGCTTTAACTATACGGACCTTTGTCGGCAAGGTGATGTCTCTGCTTTTTAATATGCTGTCTAGGTTTGCCATAGCTTTCCTCCCAAGGAGCAAGTGTCTTTTAATTTCATGGCTGCAGTCACCGTCTGCGGTGATCTTGGAGCCCAAGAAAATAAAATCTGTCACTGCTTCCATTTCTTCCCCTTCTATTTGCCAGGAAGTGATGGGACCAGATGCCATGATCTGATTTTTTTTAATGTTGAGTTTCAAGCCAGCTTTTGCACTCTCCTCTTTCACCCTCATCAAGAGGCTCTTTAGTTCCTCTTCACTTTCTGCCATTAGGGTGGTATCGTCTGCATATCTGAGGTTGTTGATATTTCTCCCGGCAATCTTAACTCCGGCTTGTGATTCATCCAGCCCGGCATTTCTCATGATGTACTCTGCATATAAGTTAAATAAGCAGGGTGATAATATACAGCCTTGTCATACTCCTTTCCCAATTTTGAACCAATCGGTTATTCCATGTCCGGTTCTAACTGTTGCTTCTTGACCCGCATACAGGTTTCTCAGGAGACAGGTAAGGTAGTCTGGTACTCCCATCTCTTTAAGAATTTGCCACAGTTTGTTGTGATCCACACAATCAAAGGCTTTAGCGTAGTCAATGAAGCAGAAGTAGATGTTTTTCTGGAACTCTCTTGCTTTTTCCATGATCCAGCGAATGTTGGCAATCTGATCTCTAGTTCCTCTGCCTCTTCGAAACCCAGCTTGCACTTCTGGTAGTTCTCGGTTCACATGCTGCTGAAGCCTAGCTTGTAGGATTTTGAGCATAACCTTGCTAGCATGTGAAATGAGCGCAATTGTACGGTAGTTTGAACATTCTTTGGCATCGCCCTTCTTTGGAATTGGAACGTAAACTGACCTTTTCCAATCCTGTGGCCACTGTTGAGTTTTCCAAATTTGTTGGCATATTGAGTGCAGCACTTTAACAGCATCATCTTTTAGGATTTTAAATAGCTCAGCTGGGATACTGTCTTCTCCGCTAGCTTTGTTGTTAGTAATGCTTCCTAAGGCCCACTTGACTTCGCACTCTAGGATGTCCGGCTCAAGGTCAGTGAACACACCACCGTATTTATCAGGGATATTAAGATCTTTCTTGTGTAGTTCTTCTGTGTATTCTTGCCACCTCTTCTTAATCTCTTCTGGTTCTGTTAGGTCCCTGCCTTTTTTGTCCTTTATCATGCCCATCTTTGCACAAAAGGTTCCCTTGATATCTCCAATTTTCTTGAAGAGATCTCTAGTCTTCCCCATTCTATTGTTTTCCTCGATTTCTTTGCATTGTTCATTTAAGAAGGCCTTCTTATCTCTCCTTGCTATTCTCTGGAAATCTGCATTCAGTTGGTTATATCTTTCCCTTTCTCCCTTGCCTTTTGCTTTCCTTCTTTCCTCAGCTATTTGTAAAGCCTCATCAGTCAGCCACTTTGCTTTCTTGCATTTCTTTTTCTTTGGGATGGTTTTAGTTGCTGCCTCCTGTACAATGTTACGAACCTCCATCCATAGTTCTTCAGGCACTCTGTCTACCAGATCTAATCCTTTAAATCTATTCCTCACCTCCACTGTATATTCATAAGGGATATGATTTAGGTCATACCTGAATGGTCTAGTGGTTTTCCCTACGTTCTTCAATTTAAGCCTAAATTTTGCGATAAGAAGTTCATGATCTGAGCCACAGTCAGCTCCAGGTCTTGTTTTTGCTGATTGTATAGAGCTTCTCCATCTTTGGCTGCAAAGTATATAGTCAATCTGATTTCATTATTGACCATCTGGTGATGTCCATGTGTAGAGTCATCTCTTGTGTTGTTGGAAAAGAGTGTTTGTTATGACGAGTGTGTTCTCTTGACAAAACTCTATTAGCCTTTGCCCTGCTTCATTTTGTACTCCAAGGCCGAACTTGCCTGCTATTCCGGTTGTTTCTTGACTTCCTACTTTAGCATTCCAGTCCCCTATGATGAAAAGGACATCTTTTTTTGGTGTTAGTTCTAGAACGTGTTGTAGGTCTTCATAGAACCAGTTGACTTCAGCTTCTTCAGCACCAGTGGTTGGGGCATAGACTTGGATTACTGTGATGTTGAATGTTTTGCCTTGGATTCAAACTGAGATCATTCTGTCATTTTTGAGGTTGTACCCCAGTACTGCCTTTCCCACTCTTTTATTGACTATGAGGGCTACTCCATTTCTTCTAAGGGATTCTTGCCCACAGTAGTATGTATAATGGTCACCTGAATTAAATTCACCCATTCCTGTCCATTTTAGTTTGCTGATTCCCAAGATGTCGATGTTCAATCTTGTCATCTCATGTTTGACTACATCCAGCTTATCTTGATTCGTAGATCTTACATTCCAGGTTCCTATGCAATATTGTTCTTTACAGCATCGGACTTTCCTTCCACTTCCAGACACATCCACAACTGAGCGTCCTTTCGGCTTTGGCCCAGCCGTTTCACACTTTCTGGAGCTACTCGGAATTGCCCTCCGCTCTTCCCCAGTAGCATATTGGACACCTTCTGACCTGAGGGGCTCATCTTCCGGCGTCATATCTTTTAGCCTTTTGATACTGTCCATGGGGTTTTCTTGGCAAGGATACTGGAGTGGGTTGCCATTTCCTCCTCCAGTGGACCACGTTTTGTCAGAACTGTCTGTCTTGACCTGACTTCATTGAGTTACGCAAGCCCCTTCGCCACGAGAAGGCAGTGATCCATGAAGGGGACTGTGAGTTCTAGTCCTGTCTTAGACACAAAGCCAGCTGTGTGATCTTGGGCCAATCACTTTCTCTCAGCCCTAGGAAGGAGTCAATGGCAAACCACTTCTGAAATCTTGCCAAGAAAACTGCAGGCAGTTGCCAGGAGTCAACACTGACTCAAAGGCACACACACACAAACAAAGTGGAACAGAACTCAGCTGCTGAACTTCTTATACACCCATCCCATTTTGCTAAAGAGAACTCTGTGAGTTAGAAAAGATTGTAGCTGCCAAAGAGGCTCACAGGCCTGGGCATCCACAGGGGTTCCAAAAGGCAAGATGGTGGATGCAACTGAGTGGTAAAACTCCACCCCTTTTTGACTTGTGTGGGACATGTATGACATATATTAAAAAGAAGTGGGGCTTCTTCACAGAGTCATGTCCACCATCTTGGCTTTTTTGACAGTCCCTCCTCATGAATGCCTCTGCTGATGGGCTATCATGGAAGCTGTTCTAGTGTTTGACTGCTCTCAGGCAGAGGCTTAAATAGTGGAAGATACTTAACTTACCCACGGACAGCTAGTGTTGATCAGAGCTTCCTCTAGGAACTGGGGTACTCAAAAGAGCATCCTACTTCTGAGTACACTACTATTGCCAAGATGTGCTCTTCCAAGTAGTCTAGCCATAGGCATCAAAGAGAGGAAAGGGGGTGCAAATGGCAACATGTGCATCGTGGTGTCTTGGCACAGAACCTATGACATGCATTCTTGTCTCAGATGTTGAGATGTCAATATGTAAGGGTGAAGTACGTGTCACTATGTCACTGCACACATGTCATCTTTTTGACCTGATTGTGGCTTGCTGCATATGCCAGAGATTCTGCCTCTCTCTCTCTCTCTCTCTCCCCCCCCCCTTTGGCTTTGCATGCAGTGACCTCAACATCCACGCAGGACCTATCTTGATCTTGGGATCAGAACCCAAGGTTGGAGGTCAGGGATTGTGAAAACTGATTCCATTAGGATCTCATGACCAGGCTCTGGTACTGCTGGAACTGGCCCAGCAGACTCTTTTCTCAGCTCCTTCTCTTTCCTTTTCTTCTTGCAAGAAGGCTCATTTGAGGGAGGCATAATCAAGGTACTTTTCTTCCATTTTGATTTTGGAAAGAATTTTGGAGGGGATAAATTTGTACCTCTTGTCCGCAGATCCCTCCAGCTTCAGACATCCTTCTCCAAGATCTTCTATTCTACAATGAAAACTGTTCCACCCTGTGCCAAACTTGCTGCTATCTCCTTAATTATTGCTTCATGTATAGTTCTGACACCTCATTCAAGGCTCCATCCAGTCATTATTCCTCTCATTGCAAAGCTGAATTCTCCATTATTTTATCCACCCCCATTCCTTATGAGATCTTTAATGCTTGGATAAACAAACTCAGTCTTGCATTTTTTTGGTTTTCCCCCCATTGTCTCTTTATTAGACTGACCCCTTGGAACTCAGCTGCTCTCATTCTCCTGTGGCGCCAAGTGTAAAATTAATATTGACCTGAAAATCTGGGCACCATTTTCTGGATTTAAAGATGCTGTTTGCAGTTAATAGAAATGCAACAGTGTTTCACACCCGCTGCCAGCAATTCAATGAGTTAACTGCTTGAAGCTCATTTTTTAACTGAAGCTGTTAACTCTTAATAGACTTCAGCATTTTTGTTGTTGTTGTTGTTCAGTCGTTAAGTCGTGTCCGACTCTTCGTGACCCCATGGACCATAGCACGCCAGGCCTTCCTGTCCTCCACTGTCTCCCGGAGTTTACTCAAATTCATGTTCAGTACATCGGTGATGCTATCTAACCATCTCATCCTCTGCCGTCCCCTTCTCCTTTTGCCTTCAGTCTTTCCCAGCATCAGGGTCTTTTCCAGTGAGTCCTCTCTTCGCATTAGGTGGCCAAAGTATTTGAGCTTCAGCTTCAGCATCTGTCCTTCCAATGAGCAGTCAGGGTTGATTTCCTTTAGGATTGACTGACTTGACCTCCTTGCAGTCCAAGGGACTCTTAAGAGTCTTCTCCAGCATTTTTAGGTATTCCCCAAAGATGGCTCCTTTCAGAAAATCCTAGAGACACAGTCCGGGTCTTCTTGACAGTCCAGGAAGAAGTCACTGGCTATTACAATTGTAGCTGCCCACTGCAGCAAGGCTGAGCCCAAAAGATGGTTGGGGCGGGCAGAAGAATATGAAGAAGCATCTCAGTCTAGGCCAGGGCTTTCCAAACTTTTCATGTTGGTGACACACCTTTTAGACATGCATAATTTCGTGACACAGAAAATGACAGAATGATCTCAGTTCGAATCCAAGGCAAACCATTCAACATCACAGTAATCCCCAACCACTATGCCCCAACCACTGATGCTGAAGAAGCTGAAGTCAACAGGGCTCCCCGCCCCCCCCCCCCAGGCCACGCGATTGGCTCCTGGCTCCAAACCCCACCCCACCCCCGGTCCGTGGAAAAATTGTCTTTCACAAAGCAGGGCAGGGCAAGGCAAGGCAAGGCAAGGTAAAGCAAGGCAAAGCAGGGATGATCTTGCAAGAGCTTCTCCAGGGTGGGGAAGAGCAAAAGCAACCTTTACATCACACATCATACATTCAAGGCTGGGGAGGGGAGGCGAAAGTAGGTGGTGTGCATGGGTGGCGGGGGTGTTGTGTCAACTCCGGCAGGCGAGGCTGTTCCACGGCTGGGCAGGAGTGGCAGCCACACCATCAACACCCCGGCTGGCAGCGTGCCTGGGGTCGCGCTTCGGGGGGAAGCAGTCGGGATCTGCTTTCAGACTGACCCGCCACGTGCACCGCTGATCCCAGGGCAAGTCGCACCCCCTGTCATGCCCAGGGAGAAATCTCAGATTTGGAACCCGGTGAGGGACCACGAATGCTCCGGTCCCCCCCACCGCACGACACCCACATCCTCCCTTGCAGGCGCCGGCTTGAGTCCAGGTCTTTAGCGGCCGGGGCCGGGCTGGTAAGACTGGCGTGCAGACTCCAGCTGATGGCTTCGGAATAAGCGCTCTCACCCGGGAGGGTTGCAAAGCGCGCCTGCAGCTTCTTGGCTGGCTCGGAGCTCTTTCCACCCGGGCGGGCGGGGATTGCAAGATTGCACGTCCCGCAAGGCTTCTATGAGGCGGAAGGCGCCACGCAAGCCCGGGATTTAGCCTCTGTGACGCAGCGGGGTGGGGGAGCGCTGTCCGTGCGCGGTGGGGAGAGGCAAGGCAGCGGTGCTTACCGGCGGCGCGGCAGGGCAGGGCAGGTTCCCCCACAATCAGCACTTCCGGGTCGTCTCGTGACACACCGCGACACTGCTGGCGACACAGTAGTGTGTTGCGACACACAGTTTGGAAAGCTATGGTCTAGGCTTTAGCAAAAAAAAATCAGGATGGTCTTCCCCATGCTGGCTGGAGGTGATAGGAGCTGCACTAACACATCCGGGGGCACCAGGCTGGGGAAGTTTGCACTAGGGGTTGAGTCATCTGTAAATCAGTAGCAAAGTGGTATTTATGAATAGACCAGATAGCCAAGCACTTCAAGGACAATGAGCTCCAGTTGTAGTACATTAAGGAGAAAGGAAAAAATAGAGAAAAAATGCCTATGACAGCCCACCAACAAATATTACTTGTTACTGCATTATTCTGAGGGTGGCTTCTTATACTCCGAGAATTTGTATTTGTTATTTGTACTTAAGGATGGATACTCAAATACTAACCAGAGATGGTCTGCTTCTACTGTGAAGGGTGTGTGCCGGAATTATTAGCTATTTGTTTCATTTCCTGGTTGATGCTTCTGTGTATGTTAAGGGGCAGATGGCATTCACAGTCATGGTCTCCAGGTATATATTTTATACTCTATCATCTCAGCCTGTATCTCATCTGATAGCCAAAGGGACACATCCAATGATGAAATTATGATGATGAAGTCTATGAAGATAGACTTCATTCAAACAATAATAGTTAAAAGGTAAATGAGTTGCAGGAACTGGATATATTTGGAAAGGCTCTGCAAAATGAAACCTATATTTTAATGACTACTATAATCTGAAAACTGAATGGTTTTACCCATTCATTTGGCTTTTCATGTGCCTGGATTCTACTGATTGCAAAGTGCTATATGTCCTTGCAACATAGGAGAAGGAGAAGAAGTAGTAGTAGCTGTAATAGTATTAGTTAGGAGACTACTTCTCTCTATCTCTACCCCCACCCCCCATTTCATCTCTGACTTCGTAACAGATTGAACCGTCAGAAGCATTTGGAAAAGTTTTTCTTTGGAGGTCCACACAATGATCCAATAGTCACCTTACCTTTCCATACTGAATGTCTCTCTCTCTCTCTCTCTTTTGGAGCTGTTACTTAAGTAGGAACTAATTGCTTAATAAAATTATATCTATATACTCAAAGTTGTCTATCTTAAACTAAAAATGGTTGAGTATATTTAACCATATATTGGAAGATGCTGCTGCTGCTGCTTGAATAACACTCAACTTTTGGGTGAAGTACTTTGGCTACTATGTTAATGGGTCATATATTTCTTCTTAGCATCTGATGAATATAATCAACCTGAATTCATATTTCATGGAGCTTTCCCCCATCTTCAGCTAATTTAGATACAGGCTTCTAATTGGGGGCTTGGAATCTTAATGAAGGATGGTCACTGATTGCTTCCATTTGTCATGTTTTCAGCCTAATCAGAAATGTGAAAAGTGTGTATTGTTTAATGTAGCAGAAACTGTGGAGCCCAAGGTGAAATACTTTGAAAACATTCATATATGTGAAAAGAAGTGTTTGGTACTTTAAAGCTGAAAACCTCATCTGAAAACTGAAACCATTAGTGGATAGCTAGAACCACTGAATGGAGCAGAGCTTAATACAGCAAAAAGATGCACTCAGAAAAGAGTATTATTTAAAATAGCATTCATGAGCAAGTTAGAGAAATATAGGTTATTGATCTTACACACTTAGCCCACCCAAGCATAAAGAATTGTACACTTAGACAAAGTAGGTTCAAAAGTAAGTACAAAAGAAAATCTTACTCATTTATTTGGTCCAGTTACATCCATTCAGGAAAAATGATTCTTGTTCTTCTTTCTTTCCCTAAACTGTATTTACCCTTAGCCCTCATTGCTGCTAAAGGCTGCGTGCAGGAAGGGGGAACCTCCTGACTCTAGGCCTAGGCATGGCCTAAAGATGGAAGGAGAAGCAGCATGTTGCTTCCTTCTCCGATGGTGGAAGGAGGTAGAAGAGGGGAAAGTGTGGGAGGGACAACAAACTGCTTCCCCTGGAAGCATATAGAGAGCTGCATCCTAGAACGAACTCATCCACATGCTAATGAGGCATGCTGATTTGCTGGGACCTCCAACACCCCTTCTCAAATCAAGTCATGCATCATGCCTACACAAGATTTAACTCACTTTGTAGGCTTTGATAGGCACCCCTCGCGAGTGGCTTTGTCAGGATGTCTGCGATCATGCTATCTGAGGGACAATACTCCAAATGTATTAGTCCTGTCTCCTTTGCCTCTCTAATCACGTGGTAATGAACATCCATGTGCTTTGTCTACCCTCCCACCTTCTTTGATAGAGAGAGTCTTATACAACTTTGGTTGTCCTCAAAGACTCTAATTGGAGTAGGATCACTAACCCCCAGATCCTCAAGTAAATACTTGAGCCATTGCACCTCTGCGCATGTCTCAGCTGCTGAGACATACTCCGCTTCAGTGGTTGACCATGCCAATATAGTCTGATTGTGACTAACCCAGTTCACAGCCCCTCCCCTAAACAAAAACACATTCCCACTAGTGGATTTACAATCAGTGGCATTCTTTGCCCAATCTGCATCGGTGTACCCCACTAGTTCAGGAGAATCAGTTGCTGGCAGCTTAAGCTTCAGGTCTGCAGTCCCCTTCAGGTATCTTGCCACCCGCTTAATGCCTGTCCAGTCCCTTTGGGTGGGTGCGCTGGTCTTTCTGCAGAGGATCCCCACTGCAGTTGAAATATCTGGCCTTGTTGTGGTTGGCAGATATAACAGCTTACCAATGGCCTTTCTGTATCCATTGTTCTGAGGCAATAGTTAACTAGTGTCCTTTACTTTGTGAAAGTCTGTTTCCATTGGAGTTGGGACTGTGTTTGCATCTTCCAGCCCCAGACTCTCCAATAACTCTAGAATCTTTTGCCTCTGACTAAGGAGAAAACTTCCATCCTCTTCTCTGTCAATTTGTATCCCCAAGTAGTAGCTTGCCTTCCCAAGAACCTTCACCTCTACTTCCATGTTCAAATTGGAATTTATTTATTTATTTATTTATTTATTATTTCAATTTATTCCCTGCCCATCTCCCATGCAAGGGACTCTGGGCGGGTTACATTATTATTTCATTAATGTCCCTTTGATCCTCATAACAGAGAATCAAATCGTCCAGAATGAACATGTCTCTGCCATTCTTGTGTCATGTGTAAAGACAGGGATCAGCTTTGCCTTGAGTGAAACCTTGCTTTATTAGCATCTGGTTTAATTTCACATTCCAGACCCATGCTGCTTGTTTCAGCCCATAGAACCCCTTCTGAAGCTTACACACTAAATGCCTGTTCTTTGGATCAGTGAACCCTTCAGGTTGTTGCATGTATAACTCCTCCTGAATTTCACCATGCAAGAACGCTGTCTTGATGTCAATATGCTCAATTTGCATGTTCCTACTGGCTGATAGACTTAAAAGAAGTCAAACTGCTGTGTGGGTCACAACTGGTGCAAAAGTCTGGTCATAATCTTCGCCATACTTTTGTGAATAGCCCTTGGCTACCAGTCTAGCTTTGTACCTTTGGACTTCTCCCTTCTCATTCTGTTAGGCCTTAAAGACCCATTTGCAACCAATGGCCTTTTTGCCAACAGGTAACTTTGTGAGTGTCCAAGTGTTGTTGTGTTACAGAGCCTCAAACTCCTCTTGTGCTGCCTTCCTCCACATACTTGCTTCAGCTGGTGGCAGCTGTTGCACTTCCTTCCATGATGCAGGCTCCTTCGGCAATGGCACCCCTGCAAGGTAGGACAGTTGCTTGGCCGGAACTCTCTTGTTGGGTCGTGATGAGCGTCTTAGGTCTGGAACAGGACTCGGGTCTGGATCGTACTGGATCTCTGCCCCTTCTGTCTCTCCTGGTTCCTCATCGTCTGACTCAGGTAGAGTCTCAGTCTCGATTTCCTCTCTCTGGGTTTGCCTGCTCACTGCACCTGGAAATACTGGGTAACGAACCTCAAACAAATCTTCTTCACCTCCCCCTTCTGCAGTGCTATTGGCTAGATGATTTTGACTTGGCTTGGTTTCATCAAAATGCACCACTCTACAAGTGTGGACTGAGCCAGTCTTAGGATCTGAAACTCTATTTCCTTTGCTTCTCGGGGGGTACCCGAGTAAGATTCCTTCCTTTGCTCTGGAATCTAATTTGGTTCTTTTCTCGTTTGGAATGTTACCCCCAACAGATGCTTGAATTGGCCCACACAGGTCAGTGTGAATTAGCTCAAGGGGCTGTTTAGAGATCCTGGTGCTTTGTTTTGGAATTGCAGGCCTAGTGGCCTTTCCCTGTATGCAGTTTTTGAACCTTGCATCAGACTTACTACAGTCCTTGATTTTCAAATTGCTTGCTGATCCATTTTTCTTCATTTGAGGAATTGCATTTAATTCTCTGTGTCCAAATTGTCTGTGCCAGAGGGTGGCACTTTCATCCTCCTTTCCTCAGTGACTGGCCACACATGCCATGTCTGGCCTCTCACAATTGAGAAAAATTAATCCTTGATCTAGGAATCCTGTTAAAAAGACACCCTTTTGATCCATTATTTCACACTTGTCACCTTTAAATCAAAGAGTATGGCCCTTGTTCATTAGCGCAGATGCACTTTGTTGTTTATTCGTTCAGTCGTTTCCGACTCTTCGTGACTTCATGGACCAGTCCACGCCAGAGCCCTCTGTCGGCCGTCACCATCCCCAGCTCCCCAATGGTTGAGTCTGTCACCTCCAGAATATCATCCATCCATCTTGCCCTTGGTCGGCCCCTCTTCCTTTTGCCTTCCACTTTCCCTAGCATCAGCTTCTTCTCCAGGGTATCCTGTCTTCTCATTATGTGGCCAAAGTACTTCAGTTTTGCCTTTAATATCATTCCCTCAAGTGAGCAGTCTGGCTTTATTTCCTGGAGTATGGACTGGTTTGATCTTCTTGCAGTCCAAGGCACTCTCAGAATTTTCCTCCAACACCACAGTTCAAAAGCATCTATCTTCCTTCGCTCAGCCTTCCTTATGGTCCAGCTCTCGCAGCCATAGGTTACTACAGGGAATACCATTGCTTTAACTATGCGGACCTTTGTTGTCAGTGTGATGTCTCTGCTCTTAACTATTTTATCAAGATTTGCCATTGCTCTCCTCCCAAGAAGTAGACGTCTTCTGATTTCCTGGCTGCAGTCAGCGTCTGCAGTAATCTTTGCGCCTAGAAATACAAAGTCTGTCACTGCCTCCACTTTTTCTCCCTCTATTTGCCAGGCATCAATCAAGCTCGTTGCCATAATCTTGGTTTTTTTTGAGGTTTAACTGCAACCCAGCTTTTGCACTTTCTTCTTTCACCTTCGTCATAAGGCTCCTCAACTCCTCCTCGCTTTCAGCCATCAAAGTGGTATCATCTGCATATCTGAGATTGTTAATGTTTCTTCCAGCGATTTTAACTCCAGCCTTGGATTCCTCAAGCCCAGCATGTCGCATGATGTGTTCTGCGTACAGGTTGAATAGGTAGGGTGAGAGTATACAACCCTGCCGTACTCCTTTCCCAATCTTAAACCAGTCCGTTGTTCCGTGCTCTGTTCTTACCGTTGCTACTTGGTCGTTATACAGATTCCTCAGGAGGCAGACAAGATGACTTGGTATCCCCATACCACCAAGAACTTGCCACAATTTGTTATGATCCACACAATCAAAGGCTTTAGAATAGTCAATAAAACAGAAATAGATGTTTTTCTGAAATTCCCTGGCTTTCTCCATTATCCAGCGGATATTGGCAATTTGGTCTCTAGTTCCTCTGCCTTTTCTAAACCCAGCTTGTACATCTGGCAATTCTCGCTCCATGAATTGCTGGAGTCTACCCTGCAAGATCTTGAGCATTACCTTACTGGCATGTGAAATAAGTGCCACTGTTCGATAGTTTGAACATTCTTTAGTGCTTCCCTTTTTTGGTATGGGGATATAAGTTGATTTTTTCCAATCTGATGGCCATTCTTGTGTTTTCCAAATTTGCTGGCATATGGCATGCATCACCTTGACAGCACCATCTTGCAAGATTTTAAACAGTTCAGCTGGGATACCGTTGTCTCCTGCTGCCTTGTTATTAGCAATGCTTCTTAAGGCCCATTCAACCTCACTCTTCAGGATGTCTGGCTCTAACTCACTGACCACACCGTCAAAGCTATCTCCAATATTATTATCCTTCCTATACAGATCTTCCGTATATTCTTGCCACCTTTTCTTGATCTCTTCTGCTTCAGTTAGGTCCTTACCATCTTTGTTTTTGATCATACCCATTTTTGCCTGGAATTTACCTCCGATGTTTCTAATTTTCTGGAAGAGGTCTCTTGTCCTTCCTATTCTATTGTCTTCTTCCACTTCTGCACATTGCTTGTTTAAAAATAATTCCTTATCTCTTCTGGCTAACCTCTGGAATTTTGCATTTAATCGGGCATATCTCCCCCTATCACTGTTGCCTTTTGCTTTCCTTCTTTCTTGGGCTACTTCCAGTGTTTCAGCAGACAGCCATCTTGCCTTCTTGGTTTTCTTTTTCTTTGGGACGTTTTTTGTTGCCGCCTCCTGAACAATGTTGCGAACCTCTGTCCATAGTTCTTCTGGGACCCTATCTACTAAATCTAGTCCCTTAAATCTATTCTTCACCTCCACTGCATATTCCTTAGGAATATTAGTGAGCTCATATCTAACTGATCTGTGGGTCTTCCCTATTCTCTTTAGTCTGATTCTAAATTTTGCAATAAGAAGTTCGTGATCTGAACTACAGTCAGCTCCAGGTCTTGTTTTTACCGACTGTATAGATGTCCGCCACCTTTGGCTGCAAAGGATGTAGTCAATCTGATTTCGGTGTCGACCATCTGGTGAAGTCCATGTATAAAGTCGTCTTTTAGGTTGTTGGAAGAGAGTGTTTGTTATGCACAGTGAGTTGTCTTGGCAAAATTCTATCAGCCTGTGTCCTGCTTCATTTTGTTCTCCCAGACCATGCTTGCCTGTAATTCCAGGTGTCGTCTGACTACCCACCTTAGCATTCCAGTCTCCTGTAATGAAAATAACATCTCTTTTTGGTGTATTATCCAGTAGGTGCTGCAGATCCTCATAGAACTGATCTACTTCTGCTTCTTCAGCATCTGTGGTTGGGGCATATATTTGGATCACTGTGATGTTAAATGGCTTACCCTGAATTCGAATTGAGATCATTCTATCGTTTTTTGGATTGTATCCAAGCACTGCTTTAGCCACTTTATTATTAATTATGAAGGCTACTCCATTTCTTCTGTGGTCCTCTTGTCCACAGTAGTAGATCTGGTGGTCATCTGATGTGAAGTGGCCCATCCCAGTCCATTTCAGTTCACTGACACCTAAAATGTCTATATTTAATCTTGACATCTCACCAATAACCACATCCAATTTGCCCTGGCTCATAGATCTTACATTCCAGGTTCCTATGGTGTGTTGATCTTTAGAACATCGGATTCGTTGTTCACCACCAGCACCGTCGGCCGCTAGCCGTCCTTTCGGCTTTGAGCTAGCTGCGTCATCACATCTGGGGCTAGTTGAACGTATCCTCTGTTCCTCCCCAGTAGCATTTTGACCATCTTCCGACCTGGGAGTCCCATCTTCCGATGGTATACCGACATATCTTTGGTTGTACTGATCCATTTAGTTTAGCAGATGCACTAATTAGATTCAAGCTTAAATCTGGAACATTCAAAATGTTAGTTGCAATCATGTCCCTCTGGGTGGCGCCATTTCTGCATCTTAGGAGAGCACAGCCCTCCCCTTCCACTGGGATTGTTCTCCCATCAGCTAAGCCAATCTCTTCTTTTGAACTTGGGTTCAACTCAATAAAGAGATCTTGATCCTTTAACATATGCATGCTACATCCACTGTCTATGATGAAGGAGGAGCGACTTTTATCAATGCCTGAAGATGCAAGAAGAGTTGCATCTGGAATTTTCTCTTTGTTTTTCTGATCTGCCTTCCTGGCCCAGCAATTTTTCTTTAGGTGCCCATTTTTGCCGCAAAAATGGCACTTGATGGGTTTCTTTGTTTTTGGATCACTCCTCTGCTTCTGACCATCATCTGTGCCCTGAGGCATCTTTGTAAAATAGCCTGCCTCATGATGGGTCTGCTTGGAATTTCTATAGGAGGTCTGCCTGCTGTGTTCAGTCTTTAATTCTTGAATCAAGTCTGATAGGGGTTGTCTGGATCCCCTATAGCTGACAGCAAAACTTGAAAAACTCTGAGGTAGAGAGCCTAATAAAAATCCCACTTGTATCCTGTTATCCAAAATCACATTATTACAAGCAAGTTTGTTTAATAATGATTTAATTTTGGAAATATGCTCATCAATGTCTGTGTTTGGTTGCAATTTTACATTAGACAACTCCTTTACCAAATTAACAACTTGGGAATCTCCTCCTTCCCAAAAGAGTTTAAACAATTCCTTCATCATCCCTTTTGTAGTTTCCCTGTGCTGGATCTGCACCATCATTGGTCCATTTAAGGAATTCACGATTAGTCCTTGGAGTTTAAGGTCGTTGGCTACCCAGTTTTCATAGCCTTCTGAATCTGAACTTGGAGAATCTTCCTTCAAAATATTATGCAGATTGAGAATCTTTGCCTGCCTCTCAACCCATATTTTCCAGGGATAAAACTGTCCAGGATTTAGTTTAAAAATTACCGGATTGTAAGGCAGGTGTACACTGGCCATTTTGTCTAAGCAAAAAGTTTTAAAAATCACTTTCAAAAAGAAAAAAAATCTTCCCCTTTATGCTTTTTGGCTATTTTCTTGTGTAAGATAACCCCCCCAGCAATTTACACTGAGTATTCTCTCCAAAAACAACAATGCTCATGCAAAAACAAAACAAGCCAAAGAAGGGATTTCTGCTGTTTATCTTTTTCTCTATTAAAAATAAATTCTCCTTCTGAAAAAGTCTTGGCCCATAACCCTATTAAACCTCAGTGGGTAAGACGCCAGGCTTGTTGATCAGAAGATTGCAAGTTCGGAGGTTCGAATCCCTAGCCCTGCGTGCGGAGTGAGCTCCCGCACTAGCTCCAGCTCTTGCCAACCTAGCAATTCGAAAGCATGCAAATGCAAGTAGATTAATAGGTACCACTTTGGTGGGAAGGTAACAGCGTTCCGCGCGCGTCATGCCAGCCACATGACCGTGGAAGCGTCTTTGGACAACGCTGGCTCTTCGGCTAACAAACGGAGATGAGCACCGGCCCCTAGAGTCGGACATGACTGCACAAATGTGCGGGGGGTACCTTTACCTTTACCTTAGAACCACTGAATGGAGCAGAGATTAATACAGCAAAAATATGCACTTAGAAAAGAGAGTATTATTTAAAATAGCGTTCATGAGCAAGTTAGAGAAATATAGGTTATTGATCTTGCACACTTAGACAAAGTAGGTTCAAAAGTAAGTACAAAAGAAAATATTACTTGTTTATTTGGTCCAGTTATATCCATTCAGGAAAAATGATTCTTGTTCTTCTTTCTTTCCCTAAACTGTATTTACCCTTAGCCCTCATTGCTGCTAAAGGCTGCGTTCAGGAAGGAGGAACCTCCTGACTCTAGGTCTAGGCATGGCCTAAAGATGGAAGGAGCAGCAGCTCCTTCAAGGGCAGTGTGTATGTACTGCTATCCTCCCCTGCCCCTGCCGCCCAATAACAAGTAGAATTAATATTGCAGAGGGAGGAAGGAATGGGTTCCAAGGCTGTGTCAGACTGTGTGCAATAGTCTTATGGGAGATGAAGGAGGAGCCATCTGCTCTGTAGTGCAGTTGCTAACTTTGCAACCACAGCTTCAAGGAACAGAATGGCATCTGTATCAGCCTTAGAAATAGTTCCTCTTCCATTCCTCAGACTGTTCTGCGGCAGATGTAAATCTAACTCTCATTGTGAACCTCTTCCTCTTCTTTAATGCTTAGCATTTTTCAGAGCAGAGCAATAGTTAATCTTTTCCTTTGTTTCAATGAATATAAATTTAAAATTGCCCACTTCTGAGGCAAAAATATGCAAACAAATGCAGTTTGACTGGAAGGCAGAAAACTTGAGTTTAGAACCAGTGAAGCAGCACTCTAGATGACATCAGTTGACAAGAAATTGTGCTAGATGCTAATTTTTTCTCTGTCAGTAGCTGTGGCTTTAAGACAAGCACATGGCGGGGCAGCACTCATTCTCAGTTTGTGGTAAATAAAGTGAGCATCAATTTCCTCTCTATCTCCCAGCTTGCATTGTGCTATAGCCAGGACCTGGCAGGTTTCACATTTGACATAGCCTTTTGGAATTTGTATCTGATTGCCTGAAATATACAAGCCTAAAGAGAAAGATCCTCAGGTTGAAACCCATGTTAGTGTTAGTGAAGCAGATAATCTAAGAACAATTTCAACTGACAATGAGAAAGCCACCATACCAACCCCATTGCCAAACTCTGATGCTGCACTAGAAGCTCTGAGACAGATCAGAGGAGCTTGTGCAGCTGATGTGCTGTGGGACATATTTCAACATCTGCTCTGTTCTGGACGAGGCTTGTAGGAGAATCCCTGTGAAGTTTTGCAATTACAGTACAGGGATCAATCAATCCAGCTTAAAGGTGTGTCACTAGAAAATGTCTACCACTTTTCTTATCTCGGCAGCCATCTATCTACAAAAGCCGACATTGACGCTGAAATTTAGCATTGCCTGAGCTCTGCGAGTGTAGCTTTCTCCCGAATGAAGCGTAGAGTGTTTGAGGATCAGGACATTCGCAGGGAGACCAAAATGCTTGTTTACAAAGCCATTGTACTACCAACCCTTCTGTATGCCTGTGAAACATGGACCCTCTACAAACGCCACCTCCAACTTCTTGAAAGATTCCATCAATGCTGCCTCCGAAAAATTCTGCAAATTACTTGGGAAGATAGGCGGACTAATGTTAGCGTATTAGAAGAAGCGAAAACCACCAGCATTGAAACAATGATCATCCAACATCAACTTCGCTGGACCGGCCATGTTGTTCGAATGCCTGACCATCGTCTTCCAAAGCAGCTACTTTACTCCCAACTTAAGAATGAAAAACGGAATATTGGTGGACAGCAAAAGAGATTCAAAGATACTCTCAAAGCTAATTTTAAAAAAATGTAATATCAGCATTGAGAACTGGGAAGCCCTAACTCATGAGCGTTTCAATTGGAGGTCAGCCTTTATTAATGGTGCTATGGACTTTGAAGAAGCACGAGTACAGGGAGAAAGGGAGAAAAGAGCTAAAAGGAAGGCACGTCAGGCAAACCCTCATCATGACCGTCTCCCACCCGGAAACCTATGCCCTCATTGTGGGAGGTTGTGCGGATCCAGAATTGGCCTTTACAGCCACTTACGGATCCACTGTTAAAATTTTTACCTTTGGAAGACAATCTAACTTGGCTAGGAGTGATCGCCAATGAACAGGGAGCCAGGCAAAAGAGCAGGACCATGGACAGCACCCGGTGGAGCTGGGATAGCTGAGCCAACTGCGGTGCTCAAAAGCTACAGATGCAATCCCCTTGCAGCGAGGAAGAAAATCCAAGATCCATACTGAGGCAATGCTTTATCAGACTGAAAGGAAGTTTACAAAAGAGTTACATGCTTTAGTCGTTGAGAACATTTCACCAGGCAAGAAAAAAAGAGGGCAAGATGGGAAAATGTGGCT
The DNA here is from genome assembly GCA_023362775.1 of Charina bottae. Classification (NCBI taxonomy): domain Eukaryota; kingdom Metazoa; phylum Chordata; class Lepidosauria; order Squamata; family Charinaidae; genus Charina; species Charina bottae. The sequence goes on from JALMGJ010000022.1 coordinate 6,206,587, forward strand.
AACGTAATAGGTTACTGAGGAAAGAGAAATGGAGAATTACCCATCATTCAAGTTAGTGATCTTAGCAGATACAGAAGTTCTATTAAGGTGCATTATGGGTTCTCCCAAAACTTGTTGGTAAGAAGAAACAAGCAAGTGTCAGTGGTCCCTTATTTTTTGAAATATAAAATCCAGCTGTTAAAGTAAACGTTTTGCAGCCTTTGTGAGATGGCTTTGATATGTAAGGAAAATGAGACACTACTAGGCAATATTTATATTAATAAATCTGGAGATAATTTAAACTGCTCTAGTAAGCCAGAAGTGTCAAATTAAAGCCAAATGAGATACAGCATGCAATTTCAAAGAATAGAGTCTCTGTATTGTCGAAGGCTTTCACGGCCGGAGTTCAATGGCTGAACACAGATAGAAGCAAAATCTCTGCCTTCTATCTTCTTCTATCTGTGTTCCTGCCCTCTGAAGATGCTGGCCACAGATGCTGGCGAAACGTTAGGAACCACAACTTCCAGAACACGGCCACACAGCCCGGAAGACCCACAACAGCCAATAGAGTCTCTCCTACTGTAAAGGATCTTATCCCACCATGGAATGGCTAAAATTGGTATTTTCCAAGTCACATAAAAAACAATAGCAGCTGTGCTGGCCATGGAAAATAAATCAAAATTCATATTAAGCCAACATTTTTACTGGGTCAGCTGTAGGTTTACAAAATAAAGGCATTGTCTTAATAGATTCTTGTGATGTCTTAAAGGGAAAAAAAAGACTATGGCATAAACATTTGAAGAATATATTCAATATATAAAGCATTATGTTAAAGTAAGGGCGCTGTGTGTCCCCATCTGTATGTGCATGCATCTATGTGTTTCAGAGGGTAGATTGTAAATAGCAGGGCTGGGCAAATCGGAGGTATTTCTCTAAGAGCTGCGGTGGCCACTTCCTCCTGAAGGCTTGACGCAGCTGCTTCAAGGATGTAGCCACTTTCATGTTTCAAGATACGATGCTTCACTGGCAGCAATGCCTCAAGCAAAGGATCCAGAAATTTGCACTGCCATAGTAAGAATTGAAATTAGACAATAAGAAATGCAGGAATAAAGCAACATCATTACACAACTGATGGTGGCTAGCTACAACGTAGTTACCGATGATCACAAAGGCTGGTGTTTTCCAGAAGTATTGGATAACCTTTCCCCAGCCTGCATGTTGGGATTATTTATTTATTTTATTTATTATTCAGATTTATCACCACCCATCTCTACAGCAGTAGACTCTGGGCGGTTTACAACAACAATATTAACATTAAAAACCTATACACATTAAAATACAATATAATAATAAATAAAGAAAATCCAGAGGATGGTAGGATCTTAAAAAGGAGGATATCACGGGGCTAACCACCCCCAGGAGTTACAGTTATGAGAATTGTAGTCAAACATTTAAAAAGGGTATATCAGACAAGTCTGCCTTACATTTTTATGTTATTAGGCTCAATTCAGTTTTGCACGGATTATTTTTAAAAATGATGAATAAAGGACTTCTTTTGGTCCATCAGATTTAGAAAGCAAGACTGGCCCAAATGGCTAAGTTAACAGTGTTGATAAGAGAAAATACTGTGTCTGGATATGTCTCTACTTGGCAACCACTTTTAGACTATTTGCTTGTGTCAGAAAAAAATTAAGTTTTGATTTTGGGTTTTGATGATTAAATGGTTTGATTTGATTGAAATAATGTTACTAAGGTTTAACTAATGGTAAGAGTTTATATTTGTAAGTTTTGATTTTGGGTTTTGATGATTAAATGGTTTGATTTGATTGAAATAATGTTACTAAGGTTTAACTAATGGTAAGAGTTTATATTTGTAAATGCACTTGTATCTGTATTGGAGAAGGTCGGAAGTCAGTTTATGTTTCTGTTTTCTCCGTATTTCTGCACTTTTATAGTTTTTATTTTTTCTTTAGTTCTGTACTCTGTCTTTTCTATATTCTACATTTTGTATTTTAACTACACTTTGAAAATTAATAAAGTTATTTAAAAAAAAGTTTTAAAAAAGCAAGAATGTACTCTCAGGATCACATAAAACTAAAGATTTAACTTATTTATTTATTTAACTTATTTATTTATTTATATGGACACTTATCTTGTGCCATACAACTCACGGTGGCATGTCAGGAGGGAGGCTGAGTCCGATTCGGAAGAGGAAGGGACGGTAACAACAGAAGCGGGAAAGAACTGGGATGGCGTGAAATTTGAATCGGGTCCGGAGCAGCTGATTGGAGGCAGCCCAGAAGAAGACTCGCCTCCACCTATCAGCGTGTGAGAGAGAAGGTGGGAAAGGTGGGCAGAGCAAATGGCACAAAAATCAAAAGGACAAAAGGTGAGCGCAGAGTGTACCCATTGCCGGAGACAACCGTTCACGTTCCGTACTGCATCCTGGAGTGAATCGTGATCCCGTCACCGTGCCAGCATCCCCGCTCAGGCCCTGCCTTGCCTCCACGCCAGAGCGTTGCCTTGCAACCTTGCCAAGCTTCGTGCCAGCACCTTGCCTTGCAAACCAGCCAAGCCTCGTGTCCAAGCCTTGCCTTGCTGTCCAGCCAAGATTCGCATCAGATCCTAGCCTTGCCGCCCAGCCATGCCTCGAGCCGGAGCCTTGCCTTGCCGCCCAGCCGTGCCCTGAGTCAGAGCCTTGCCTTGTCACCCAGCTGCATCCTGAGCCGGAATCTTGCCTTGCTGTCTTGCCACGTTTCGCGCCGGAACCTCACCTTGCAGCTGCCGCATCAAGCCTTGTGTCGGAACTTAGCCTTGTAGCTGCCACTCTGAGCCCCACGCAGGACCCTCGCCCCGCCGCTGCCGCTCCAAGCCTCGCACTGGAACCTTGCCTTGTCACCGCAGCACCAAGCCTCGTGTTGGAACCTTGCCTTGCAGCTGCCGCTCCAAGCCTTGCGCCAGAACCTTGCCCTGCCATTGCCGCTCCAAGCCTTGCGCTGGACCCTCGCCTTGCTGCTGCTGATCCAAGCCTTGCGTCGGAGCCTCGTCTTGCCCTTGTGCCAAGCGTCACGCCGGAACCTCCCTTTGTCTCTGCGCCAAGCCTTGTGGCGGAACCTCGTTGCGCAGCCACCGCACCCAGCCCCACACCAGAGCCTTGCCTCACAGCCACGTGGTGGCTGCCCATGTTTACGCCCAGTAGAACTGAGCACGGTGCGCCACCGAGTCTGTGAGCACCACGTGTCGTTTATTTGAGAGTTTGTGTGTTTAATTGTAAATAAAGTATATATTTCACACCTTCCTGCTTCAGGTCATAGTTGGGACAGGACATGGCGGCAAACAATAATGATAAGATCAGAAGCAGTTAAAAATAATAAAACCAAAAATCAAGAAAAACCAGGTGTCCAAGCCATCATCTACAGGTAGTCCTCAAGTTACAGCTGCAACTGGGAGCAGGATTGCCATTGCCAAGCGATGCGTTCGTAAAGCATGATGTCACATGACTGCATCATTAGCAACAGCAATACAGGCAGTCCTGGTTGTCATTGTAAGGCTGTGTGCGAGTTGGGGGAGGGGGTGCTTGGTGCAGCATGAGCTCAGAAAGGCTGGGGAATGTGATCACAGGGAGGCTGGGAAAAGAGGGCACAGGCTGTGTGCATGTGTGCGATTGCAGGGAGGCCAAGGAAACAGGGCATGGGTGTGTGCGTGCAATCGCAGGGAGGCGTGGAAAGAGGGCGTGGGGTACATGTGTGTGTGATCTCAGAGAGGATGTGGAAAGAGGATGTGAGGTGCGTACATGTGTGCAAGCGCAGAGAGGCCAGGGAAAGAGGGTGCGGGGTGTGTGCAAGCAAAGGGGGGAAGGGGTATGTGGTGCGAGTGAGCGAAAAAAGGTTAGGGGGGGAGACTTACCCCAGGAACATGTGACCTTCCTTGCTGGCTTCCCATTGACTTTGCTTGGGGAAGCCAGCAGGGAAAGTCCCAAATGGCAATCACGTGACCGCGGGATACTGCAACTGGTCATAAATGCGAGCTGGTTGTATGTACTCTTCCTTAAGAAAAGACATATTCATGATTCATCTAGTTCAAAAGGTATGAGGTGACCACTAGAAACTGGAGAGTTTCACCTATATGATGCCCTTTAATATATTAGTGGAGCAACCGAGGGCAGTAGCATTAATGCTTCTTAAGTAACATTTAACATTAAGTAACATTTAAAAAGGATCCCGATCTTTCATCACATAAAACTTGTACAGGATGTTCCTATGTTCCACATCACATTACTGATTGTTCTATTTGAGCATTGTCTACCCTGTCTAGTAGCCACATACTTGGCAGAGTTTTTTTTTAAATTGAGGATTGAGCTTGGGAGTTTATATGCACACTGTGTATACTGAAATCTTTCCAGGGTTTGCTGACCTTTGTTTATCCCTCTAAATTCTCCAGTTGTTTCCATTTCCCACTAGATCTATGCATAATGTGCCGATATTTATATCCATTTTGGTATTAGTAATAGGTCTTCAATTTGTTTGTTAGCTTTGAAAAGGAAAGAAGTTATCTGGTAATGGTTTTAGATGGGATTGTGTTAAATACTCTGCCAATTCACTTTGCAGGTCAAAAATGATGTGTTCAGGGGGGAAATATTTTTTCAACTACTGAAACATATTCCTCAAACATTTTCTCATATGTCCATTCTGCCTCCCAAAACCTTTTTTTTTTTTGGCCATTTTAAATCTGATGATGTTTCAGTGTCCTTCCCATTCCCTTTCCCTTCCTCCTCCTTCCATAGTGTCATCGGTGTGCATGATTTGTATGGCTAAAATATAATACATTTGCAGGAAATCTTTTATTTTGCAGCTTCTTTGTGGACATACCGCCTCTTCTGGCATATGTGGAATAGATAAATACTTCTGAAACAACCATTTAAGAGGTCCCCAAAAGACAAGCGGTAAAACCATGATCCCTTTTGGCTCAGTATAACTTCAAGAGCCAAAGTCTACATCTTCTGTAAAGAGTATGCAAAGTCTTTAGGTCTAATAATTTCCATACATTATAGCCGGACATCTTGTTGAACCAGTTCTGGAAATTCAAGAAAAGCTTGCAGGCTTGTTTGCCATTGTAGTTTGTGATTTAACCCAGTTGTTCCCCTCAGCTGACTGAGGCTCTGCTAAGAGCACTAAGCTGTTTATACTGATTCAATGGGCCATGCATTGCTCATTCTTCTTGCTCATTTATCATGTGTGCTTGAATCTTGAGAGATGAATTAAGATAGCTTGCAGGGGGAAATTCCATCTAGCTGTTAAATACCAACCAAGCATGTGTGATTCTCTCCCTAATGTGGAAATATTTTAAACATTTACATGCTCGATCCATATTTACAAGGACCTTTGAGAGACCGATCATTACAAAAGTTCCTCTGATGCCAGTAAATTACCCTTAATGGGATAATGAACTTCAACAGAAAACTTGACAGAAAAAAATTCCCCCTGATTAACTAAAGGCCTTGTGAAAACACAGTGCTCTGAGAAACATGCTATATTCTGAAAGGCAGAAAGTGGTGAGTTGGATTTGGATTGATGACCCATGTGGTGAAGGACTGCCCCAAAACCCTCAATGCTAACATCACTCCACAGTTTGTATGAGTCAAAGATAGCAACTTTGGCAGTTGTTAGGCTCCTGGACAGCAACCTTAGAGAGTAGTTCGGAGGCTGGTGAGACTCATGAATTAATTATCTGTCCAGTTCAATTGGAGAATTTAATTTTAGACCAGTACGTTCCCAGTAGCCTTGAAAAGACTGAAGTAAAACTGGATTGCAGCAGAAAGTCATGACAGCAACCCTGGAGGAATGGTTCTCCTTTCACTTCTCTTTCTTCTCCTAATCAAGTGCATAGATAGAGAGATTTGTCTTTCCCATGTTTAACTTCAGAGTCATATTACCTCAGCTATCTTTCAGAACAAGTTCTGTTTTGCTGCTGTCAGCAGAGTGACTGTAACATGTTGTTGTTTATTTGTTCAGTCACTTCCGACTCTTCGTGACTTCATGGACCAGCCCACACCAGAGCTTCCTGTCAGCCGTCACCATCCCCAGCTCCCCCATGGTTGAGTCTGTCACCTCCAGAATATCATCCATCCATCTTGCCCTTGGTCGGCCCCTCTTCCTTTTGCCTTCCACTTTCCCTAGCATCAGCATCTTCTCCAGGGTATCCTGTCTTCTCATTATGTGGCCAAAGTACTTCAGTTTTGCCTTTAATATCATTCCCTCAAGTGAGCAGTCTGGCTTTATTTCCTGGAGTATGGACTGGTTTGATCTTCTTGCAGTCCAAGGCACTCTCAGAATTTTCCTCCAACACCACAGTTCAAAAGCATCTATCTTCCTTCGCTCAGCCTTCCTTATGGTCCAGCTCTCACAGCCATAGGTTACTACAGGGAATACCATTGCTTTAACTATGCGGACCTTTGTTGTCAGTGTGATGTCTCTGCTCTTAACTATTTTATCAAGATTTGCCATTGCTCTCCTCCCAAGAAGTAGACGTCTTCTGATTTCCTGGCTGCAGTCAGCATCTGCAGTAAACTTTGTGCCTAGAAATACAAAGTCTGTCACTGCCTCCACTTTTTCTCCCTCTATTTGCCAGTCATCAATCAAGCTGGTTGCCATAATCTTGGTTTTTTTGAGGTTTAACTGCAACCCAGCTTCTGCACTTTCTTCTTTCACCTTCGTCATAAGGCTCCTCAACTCCTCCTCACTTTCAGCCATCAAAGTGGTATCATCTGCATATCTAAGATTGTTAATGTTTCTTCCAGCGATTTTAACTCCAGCCTTGGATTCCTCAAGCCCAGCACGTCGCATGATGTGTTCTGCGTACAGGTTGAATAGGTAGGGTGAGAGTATACAGCCCTGCCGTACTCCTTTCCCAATCTTAAACCAGTCCGTTGTTCTGTGCTCTGTTCTTACCGTTGCTACTTGGTCGTTATACAGATTCCTCAGGAGGCAGACAAGATGACTTGGTATCCCCATACCACCAAGAACTTGCCACAATTTGTTATGATCCACACAGTCAAAGGCTTTAGAATAGTCAATAAAACAAAAATAGATGTTTTTCTGAAACTCCCTGGCTTTCCCCATTATCCAGCGGATATTGGCAATTTGGTCTCTAGTTCCTCTGCCTTTTCTAAACCCAGCTTGTACATCTGGAAATTCTCGCTCCATGAATTGCTGGAGTCTACCTTGCAAGATCTTGAGCATTACCTTACTGGCATGTGAAATAAGTGCCACTGTTCGATAGTTTGAACATTCTTTAGTGCTTCCCTTTTTTGGTATGGGGATATAAGTTGATTTTTTCCAATCTGATGGCCATTCTTGTGTTTTCCAAATTTGCTGGCATATGGCATGCATCACCTTGACAGAATCATCTTGCAAGTTTTTAAACAGTTCAGCTGGGATACCATTGTCTCCTGCTGCCTTGTTATTAGCAAAGCCCATTCAACCTCACTCTTCAGGATGTCTGGCTCTAACTCACTGACCACACCGTCAAAGCTATCTCCAATATTATTATCCTTCCTATACAGATCTTCCGTATATTCTTGCCATCTTTTCTTGATCTCTTCTGCTTCTGTTAGGTCCTTACCATCTTTGTTTTTGATCATACCCATTTTTGCCTGGAATTTACCTCCGATGTTTCTAATTTTCTGGAAGAGGTCTCTTGTCCTTCCTATTCTATTGTCTTCTTCCACTTCCGCGCATTGCTTGTTTAAAAATAATTCCTTATCTCTTCTGGCTAACCTCTGGAATTTTGCATTTAATTGGGCATATCTCCCCCTATCACTGTTGCCTTTTGCTTTCCTTCTTTCTTGGGCTATTTCCAGTGTCTCAGCAGACAGCCATCTTGCCTTCTTGGTTTTCTTTTTCTTTGGGACGTTTTTTGTTGCCGCCTCCTGAACAATGTTGCGAACTTCTGTCCATAGTTCTTCCGGGACCCTACCTACTAAATCTAGTCCCTTAAATCTATTCTTCACCTCCACTGCATATTCCTTAGGAATATTAGTGAGCTCATATCTAACTGATCTGTGGGTCTTCCCTATTCTCTTTAGTCTGATTCTAAATTTTGCAATAAGAAGTTCGTGATCTGAACTACAGTCAGCTCCAGGTCTTGTTTTTACCGACTGTATAGATGTCCGCCACCTTTGGCTGCAAAGGATGTAGTCAATCTGATTTCGGTGTCGACCATCTGGTGAAGTCCATGTATAAAGTCGTCTTTTAGGTTGTTGGAAGAGAGTGTTTGTTATGCACAGTGAGTTGTCTTGGCAAAATTCTATCAGCCTATGTCCTGCTTCATTTTGTTCTCCCAGACCATGCTTGCCTGTAATTCCAGGTGTTGTCTGACTACCCACCTTAGCATTCCAGTCTCCTATAATGAAAATAACATCTCTTTTTGGTGTATTATCCAGTAAGTGCTGCAGATCCTCATAGAACTGATCTACTTCTGCTTCTTCAGCATCTGTGGTTGGGGCGTATAGCCTCATCGTAGGCTCCAAGGAAGAAAACCAAGGCATAAAATGAATACACTGGCCCTTCAAGATCCTATTAAACGAGCTTGCTTTCAATCAACTCTCAAGGAACATCTGCCTATGGAACTTCCTGAGAATGTTGAGGAACACTGGACTAAATTGAAGACTTCTATTATTTCAGCCTGTGAACAAACTATCGGATACCAGACTAAGAGACATCAGGACTGGTTTGATGAGAACGATAGTGAGATTGGACATATTATTGACAAGAAAAGGAAAGCCTTCCAGATATGGCAAAAATATATTAACTGTGCCGTTAAGAAAAAAATCTACGCCAGTGCAAAGGCAGAAGTCCAAAGAAGAACTAGAGAACTTAAGAATATATGGTGGATAAAAAAAGCCCAAGAAACCCAACATTTTGCAGATGCTCATGATGTACGGGGCTTTTTTAATGCCATAAAGGCCATCTATGGACCAACAAACCATGGTACAAATCCCTTACGCTCAGTAGATGGTGCTAAACTTCTAAAGGACAAAGAGTCTATTGCACTGCGCTGGAAAGAGCATTACTACAATCTCCTTAATCGTCACTCTACTGTGGCTGATGAAGTCTTCTTGCAAATCCCACAAAAACAAATAAGAAATGAGCTTGCAGTACCCCCTAGTTTGGAGGAAGTCAGTAAAGCCACTAAACAAATGAAAAATAACAAAGCTAGTGGACCTGATGGGATTCCTGCTGAAGTCTTTAAAGAAGGCGGGCCTGAACTTACACAACAACTTCATAAGCTCATCGAAAAAATCTGGATGAGGGAGGAGATTCCAGCAGACTTTAGGGATGCCATAATTATCACTCTCTTTAAAAAAGGTGATAGAACAGACTGTGTAACTATCGAGGCATCTCCCTTCTAGCCACAGCAGGCAAAATCCTGGCAAAGTTCATCGCAAACCGTCTCCTATCTGTTTCAGAAGACATCCTCCCTGAAACGCAAAATGACTTCCGCCCTTCCAGGGGAACAGTGGATATGATCTTCACTGCACAACAGCTTCAAGAAAAATGCAAGGAGCAAAACCGCCCTCTGTACATGGCGTTTATTGATCTGACTAAAGCTTTTGATACTGTAAATCGTACTGCTCTCTGGACCATCCTTCTGAAAATCAGATGCCCTGATAAATTTGTGAACATCTTGTGGTTACTCCATGACGACATGATGGCAACAATCCTGAATAACAATGGCTCTCAAAGCGATCCATTTAAAGTGGAATCCGGCGTTAAACAGGGATGTGTTATTGCTCCAACCTTATTCGCTATCTTCATCGCTACGATTATGCACCTTGTTGAAGAGAAACTTCCTACTGGTGTAGAAATTATATATCGAACAGATGGAAAGCTTTTTAATCTTAGTAGGCTGAAAGCAAAAAATAAGGTAATTGCAACTTCTGTTATAGAACTTCAATATGCTGATGATAACGTAGTCTGTGCACACTCCGAGGAAGATCTTCAAACTATCCTAAACATCTTTGCAGAAGCATATGAAAAACTCGGCCTCTCGATTAACATTAAAAAAACCAAAGTGCTTTACCAGCAAGTTCGAACCAATCCCTCTGCAGCGCCATCAATCCAGCTTAAAGGTGTGACACTAGAAAATGTCGATCACTTTTCTTATCTCGGCAGCCATCTATCTACAAAAGCCGACATCGACGCTGAAATTCAGCATCGCCTGAGCTCTGCGAGTGTAGCTTTCTCCCGAATGAAGCGTAGAGTGTTTGAGGATCGGGACATTCGCAGGGAGACCAAAATGCTTGTTTACAAAGCCATTGTACTACCAACCCTTCTGTACGCCTGTGAAACATGGACCCTCTACAAACGCCACCTCCACCTTCTTGAAAGATTCCATCAACGCTGCCTCCGAAAAATTCTGCAAATTACTTGGGAAGATAGGCGGACTAATGTTAGCGTATTAGAAGAAGCGAAAACCACCAGCATTGAAACAATGATCATCCAACATCAACTTCGCTGGACCGGTCATGTTGTTCGAATGCCTGACCATCGTCTTCCAAAGCAGCCACTTTACTCCCAACTTAAGAATGGAAAACGGAATATTGGTGGACAGCAAAAGAGATTCAAAGATACTCTCAAAGCTAATTTAAAAAAATGTAATATCAGCATTGAGAACTGGGAAGCCCTAACTCATGAGCGTTTCAATTGGAGGTCATCCTTTATTAATGGCGCTATGGACTTTGAAGAAGCACGAGTACAGGGCGAAAAGGAGAAAAGAGCTAAAAGGAAGGCATGTCAGGCAAACCCTCATCATGACCGTCTCCCACCCGGAAACCTATGCCCTCATTGTGGGAGGTTGTGTGGATCCAGAATTGGCCTTTATAGCCACTTACGGATCCACCGTTAAAATTTTACCTTTGGAAGACAATCTTACTCGGCTACGAGTGATCGCCAATGATGATATTTGGATCACTGTGATGTTAAATGGCTTACCCTGAATTCGAATTGAGATCATTCTATCGTTTTTTGGATTGTATCCAAGCACTGCTTTAGCCACTTTATTATTAATTATGAAGGCTACTCCATTTCTTCTGTGGTCCTCTTGTCCACAGTAGTAGACCTAAAATGTCTATATTTAATCTTGACATCTCACCAATAACCACATCCAATTTGCCCTGGCTCATAGATCTTACATTCCAGGTTCCTATGGTGTGTTGATCTTTAGAACATCGGATTCGTCGTTCACCACCAGCACCGTCTATTATACAGCGACTATTATACCTGTGCCTAAAAAATCTACGATCACGTGTCTCAATGACTATCGCCCGATAGCTCTCACTCCCATTGTGATGAAATGTTTTGAGAGACTGATGAAAGATTATATTGTTTCCAGACTCCCCCCTTCGTTTGATCCACTTCAGTTTGCTTACGGAATCGCTCCGCAGAGGATGCTATCTCTTCTGTTCTTCATTCGAGTCTGATACATCTTGAGGAGAACAACAGTTATGTGCGATTGCTGTTTATAGATTTCAGCTCAGCGTTCAATACGATTGTTCCCCAGCATTTGGTGGAGAAAATGGGTTCTCTAGGTTTTAGTACTCCCTTGTGTAATTGGCTACTTGACTTCCTTACTGAGAGGTCTCAGTCTGTGCGAGTTGGATATAATACTTCTAGCTCTATCTCCCTAAGCATCGGCTCCCCACAGGGCTGTGTCTTGAGCCCATTGTTGTACACCCTGATGACACATGACTGTTGCGCCAAGTATACCACCAATTCCATTGTGAAATATTCGGATGATACAACTGTAGTGGGTCTTATCAGGGGTGAGGATGAGTGGGCTTATAGGGAGGAGGTAAAGGGTTTGGTGGAGTGGTGCAATAAAAACAGCTTGGTTTTAAATGTGGAAAAAACTAAGGAGATTATTATAGACTTCAGGAAGAACCAGTGCAGTCACACTCCACTTTTTATCAATAACATAGCTGTGGAGTCAGTCAGTAGCATTAGATTCCTGGGGGTGCAGTTAACAAATAGTCTGTCCTGGTCCCTTAATACCACATTTTTGGTAAAGCGAGCACAGCAACGTTTGCACTTTTTGCGTCTGATGAAGAAAGTACATCTCCCATCTTCCATTCTCCTTACTTTCTACAGAGGCACTATAGAGAGTGTACTTACAAGCTGTATTTCCATCTGGTTTGGAGGCTGTAGGGCCTCAGATAGAAAGTCTGTGCTGAGAGTGGTAAGGGCAGCAGAAAAGATAATTGGGATATCTCTGCCCCTCATCCAAGATTTAGCACATGCACGCTGTTTGTCCAGAGCTCGAAAGATCATCAGTGATGCCTCCCATCCTCATCATGGTTTGTTTTCTTTGTTACCCTCTGGGAAGAGGTTCCGCTGTATCCGATGTAGAACAGCCAGATTGGGAAACAGCTTTGTCCCCCAGGCTATTGGATTCTTGAATGCCAAATAGGTTCTTTTAGGTGAAATATGTTGGATATGTAAAGAATGTATATTTTATAGTAATTATGGACTTTTATTAGTATTTTAATGTTTGACTGAAATTGTGAGTTAAAGAATGTATATTTTTTAAGAATGTATATTTTATAAGAATGGGTATTTTATAGTAATTATGGTTTTTTATTATTATCATTAGTATTTTATTGCTTGAGTGAATTTGTGAGCCAACTGCAACGAAATTTCATTCTATTGTGCACTTGTATAGTGTATAGTGGGATGACAATAAAGTTATTATTCTATTCTAGAGGATGAGATGGTTAGATAGCATCACCGATGTAATGAACATGAATTTGAGTAAACTCCGAGAGACAGTGGAGGACAGGAAGGCCTGGCGTGCTATGGTCCATGAGGTCACGAAGAGTCGGACACGACTAAACGACTGAACAACAAAAGTGTCCCCTGCAACATGTGTTTTGCTACCAGCAGACTGGATTCATACCCCATCTGACTCCTTCAGGAAGCCAGGATGTATGTCTGGATGGATTGGAGAGGTGATTAATGTTACTTTGGAGGGGGGGTAGGTTGGTACCAGCTGAAGGGTATTAGATAACTCTTGGACAGTCATCAGTCTTCCCTTTTTAGGACAAAGTAGTACAATGATCATTTACCAAGAATCCTGGCTGAAGATGATCTGACTCTTTTTCAGTCAAGGTTCAGACTTGAGTGTGGTATAGAAGCTGCCTGACGTCCTCCTGGACTGCCTGCAAAGATTGAGTGTGTGGGTGAGTAGGTGGGCGGGTGACATTGACTAATAGTGGTTCCAGTCGGTATTGATGAGGGAGGAGCAGCTGAGCCCTGGGCACTTCTTTGTGGAATGCCACAGGCTCTTTCCCCAAACTATTTCAAACCTCTAGAAACCACATGAAGAGGTCATCTGAGGAGAGATAACATCAATGATGTAATATTTATTTATTTATTTGTTTGTTTGTTTATTTATTTATTAAATTCATACACCATCCATCTCACTATAAGTGACTCTGGGCAGCATATTATTCTGATCATATCATAATATTATATAATATATATTATATATCATATAATAATATTCTGATATTAGTATCCGAACGCACAGCTGCTGAGTTCCAACTGCTTTCTCATATTAAAATATAAGAAATAAAACTATATCCCTGACGGGGATATTGTTTTTTAACAATACAAGGAGAATCCTCAAATTGCACTTTGTTTTTTTTAATCAATCTCTGGAACTGTAAACACATTGAGTGGTTCTATGTTCAGACCAATTTAGGATAGTCTAGAGCGGGGTTTCTCAAACTTGGCAAATTTAAGATGTGTGGACTTCAACTCCCAGAATTCCCCAGCCATTGGGGTCTAGAGCAGGGTTTCTCAACCAGGGTTCTGTGGAACCCTAGGGTTCCGCAAGAGGTCACTAGGGGTCCCCTGGGAGATCACGGTTTATTTAAAAAATTATTTCAAATTTGGGCAACTTCACATTAAAGAGGTAAGTTTCATTCTTTATTCTTAGTTTAAGAACACTGTCAATGCATATATACAGGCCTACACATGAAACAAATATAATCATTTTGTAACTTCTGGCCTATATTTGAGCCTGAATGTGCAGGGGTTCCCCGAGGCCTGAAAAATATTTCAAGGGTTCCTCCAGGGTCAAAAAGTTGATAAAAGCTGGTCTAGAGCATCCAGGCCCCCCTGTACAACCTTATTACAAACCTATTCCCACTTAGGAGTAAGCCATATTGAAGTAATTCAAACTTATTTTTCAAATAGAGGTGTCTACAACTTCTCTGTAATGATAGATTCACCCATTGCACTAAGCTGTAATATGATATAATTTGGTATGGTTTGGTATAAAATGTTGAACCAAGATACTATGGCTTATTCAGTAAACTATTTAAAACAAAAGGTGGTTTAGTGGATTGAGTGAATTCAGCCTCAGTCCTTTAAAAATGTATATTAATACAGCTAAAAATTCAGATGGTGAGCATGCTTTTGCTAGAACAGTGTTTCTCAATCTTGACAACTTTAAGATGTGTGGACTTCAACTCCCAGAATTCAACTTCCCAGCATGCTGGACTCAAAGTATGACTTGACAGGGTTGCTCTTACTTACTGTATATGTGCATCTTCTTCCTTTCTTCATTAGTTTAAAAACGTATGCCAAGTAAACTGAACCAGAATTGAAGCCCATCTTCTAAGATCCTTCTCTGAGTACCTCTGCCAGTGTCAAATGAGATCAGACTAATGGCAACTACAGAGATAGTGATTTCTCAGTAATTGGTTGTAAAATGCTCTCTTCTAAGAGGGTTCACCTGGCATCTACATTTTGGTGGTTTTAATTATTTTTAGATTTTACATTATGATTTATTGTCTCTGATTTATGGTTAAGTTCTTTTTTATTATATATTTCTGAACTGACTCAACAGTTATGTGGCGTAGCAATACAGTAGAAAAAGAAATATGTTGTGGAGATGAATTAAAGCTTATGTACTTGCATATTCATGCCACTCCTGTTTCTCTCTTAAATTGCATTGCTAACAACAGTGTGTAAAATAAATTATTCTACAAGAATGTTCAGCATACAATTTATGGCATTTCAGTTTTATAACTGATGTAAACACTGTTATTTTTTAAAAAGAAGAAGAACCTATACAGCCTGCATCTCTAATTTGTCCAATAGGAAGCTGACTTATATTGCCTGGAGCCCATTTCTGCTGAGTGAAGAAGCTGCTTTCTACTGTAATTTCCATCTTACTACTGAAATGCTCTACTGAACATTTCACTCATGTTTATATAACTGACATGAGTTCTGCATGTTTTAGACATGCAAACCTCCCTCTCCAAGCTCACAGCCATTCTTCATTACTTCTGAAAATGGATCTTAAGAAATCACACATTATTCTTCTAACAGCAGGTCTGCCTGGGTACACGATCCCCAATAAGCACCCCTACAATAGCAGATGTTATCTGGATTGCTGGAGATGATCTATGAAGTACTATATATAGAATAGTTACGCTGACCATATTTCCTTGGGGGGGAAACGGGACCCTAACCTACCCACGGCTCAAGTGGGTGTGCGGGCGGGCGAGTGCGCACAGGTACAGGCACACTTCACCCTGGGAACTTTCAAAAACAAGACAAAATGGATATGTCGGGAACTGTTTAAAAAACAGGACTGTACCATTCAAAACGGGACGTATGGTCAGCCTAAGAATAGTGTGAGGGGTTATTTTTCTTAAGCTATGTTACAGTCGACGAACGACGAATCCGATGTTCTAAAGATGAACACACCATAGGAACCTGGAATGTAAGATCTATGAGCCAGGGCAAATTGGATGTGGTTATTGGTGAGATGTCAAGATTAAATATAGACATTTTAGGTGTCAGTGAACTGAAATGGACTGGAATGGGCCACTTCACATCAGATGACCACCAGATCTACTACTGTGGACAAGAGGACCACAGAAGAAATGGAGTAGCCTTCATAATTAATAATAAAGTGGCTAAAGCAGTACTTGGATACAATCCAAAAAACGATAGAATGATCTCAATTCGAATTCAGGGTAAGACATTTAACATCACAGTGATCCAAATATACGCCCCAACCACAGATGCTGAAGAAGCAGAAGTAGATCAGTTCTATGAGGATCTGCAGCACCTACTGGATAATACACCAAAAAGAGATGTTATTTTCATTACAGGAGACTGGAATGCTAAGGTGGGTAGTCAGACGACACCTGGAATTACAGGCAAGCATGGTCTGGGAGAACAAAATGAAGCAGGACATAGGCTGATAGAATTTTGCCAAGACAACTCAGTGTGCATAACAAACACTCTCTTCCAACAACCTAAATGACGACTTTATACATGGACTTCACCAGATGGTCGATACCGAAATCAGATTGACTACATCCTTTGCAGCCAAAGGTGGCGGACATCTATACAGTCAGTAAAAACAAGACCTGGAGCTGACTGTAGTTCAGATCACAAACTTCTTATTGCAAAATTTAGAATCAGACTAAAGAGAATAGGGAAGACCCACAGATCAGTTAGATATGAGCTCACTAATATTCCTAAGGAATATGCAGTGGAGGTGAAGAATAGATTTAAGGGACTAGATTTAGTAGATAGGGTCCCGGAAGAACTATGGACAGACGTTCGCAACATTGTTCAGGAGGCGGCAACAAAAAACGTCCCAAAGAAAAAGAAAACCAAGAAGGCAAGATGGCTGTCTGCTGAGACACTGGAAGTAGCCCAAGAAAGAAGGAAAGCAAAAGGCAACAGTGATAGGGGGAGATATGCCCAATTAAATGCAAAATTCCAGAGGTTAGCCAGAAGAGATAAGGAATTATTTTTAAACAAGCAATGCGCGGAAGTGGAAGAAGACAATAGAATAGGAAGGACAAGAGACCTCTTCCAGAAAATTAGAAACATCGGAGGTAAATTCCAGGCAAAAATGGGTATGATCAAAAACAAAGATGGTAAGGACCTAACAGAAGCAGAAGAGATCAAGAAAAGGTGGCAAGAATATACGGAAGATCTGTATAGGAAGGATAATAATATTGGAGATAGCTTTGACGGTGTGGTCAGTGAGTTAGAGCCAGACATCCTGAAGAGTGAGGTTGAATGGGCCTTAAGAAGCATTGCTAATAACAAGGCAGCAGGAGACAATGGTATCCCAGCTGAACTGTTTAAAATCTTGCAAGATGATGCTGTCAAGGTGATGCATGCCATATGCCAGCAAATTTGCAAAAGACAAGAATGGCCATCAGATTGGAAAAAATCAACTTATATCCCCATACCAAAAAAGGGAAGCACTAAAGAGTGTTGAAACTATCGAACAGTGGCACTTATTTCACATGCCAGTAAGGTAATGCTCAAGATCTTGCAAGGTAGACTCCAGCAATTCATGGAGCGAGAATTTCCAGATGTACAAGCTGGGTTTAGAAAAGGCAGAGGAACTAGAGACCAAATTGCCAATATCCGCTGGATAATGGAGAAAGCCAGGGAGTTTCAGAAAAACATCTATTTTTGTTTTATTGACTATTCTAAAGCCTTTGACTGTGTGGATCATAACAAATTGTGGCAAGTTCTTGGTGGTATGGGGATACCAAGTCATCTTGTCTGCCTCCTGAGGAATCTGTATAATGACCAAGTAGCAACGGTAAGAACAGAGCACAGAACAACGGACTGGTTTAAGATTGGGAAAGGAGTACGGCAGGGCTGTATACTCTCACCCTACCTATTCAACCTGTACGCAGAACACATCATGCGACGTGCTGGGCTTGAGGAATCCAAGGCTGGAGTTAAAATCGCTGGAAGAAACATTAACAATCTTAGATATGCAGATGATACCACTTTGATGGCTGAAAGCGAGGAGGAGTTGAGGAGCCTTATGACGAAGGTGAAAGAAGAAAGTGCAGAAGCTGGGTTGCAGTTAAACCTCAAAAAAACCAAGATTATGGCAACCAGCTTGATTGATGCCTGGCAAATAGAGGGAGAAAAAGTGGAGGCAGTGACAGATTTTGTATTTCTAGGCGCAAAGATTACTGCAGATGCTGACTGCAGCCAGGAAATCCGAAGACGTCTACTTCTTGGGAGGAGAGCAATGGCAAATCTTGATAAAATAGTTAAGAGCAGAGACATCACACTGACAACAAAGGTCCGCATAGTTAAAGCAATGGTATTCCCTGTAGTAACCTATGGCTGTGAGAGCTGGACCATAAGGAAGGCTGAGCGAAGGAAGATAGATGCTTTTGAACTGTGGTGTTGGAGGAAAATTCTGAGAGTGCCTTGGACTGCAAGAAGATCAAACCAGTCCATACTCCAGGAAATAAAGCCAGACTGCTCACTTGAGGGAATGATATTAAAGGCAAAACTGAAGTACTTTGGCCACATAATGAGAAGACAGGATACCCTGGAGAAGAAGCTGATGCTAGGGAAAGTGGAAGGCAAAAGGAAGAGGGGCCGACCAAGGGCAAGATGGATGGATGATATTCTGGAGGTGACAGACTCAACCATGGGGGAGCTGGGGATGGTGACGGCCGACAGGAAGCTCTGGCGTGGGCTGGTCCATGAAGTCACGAAGAGTTGGAAGCGACTGAACGAATAAACAACAACATAATAGTCGCAGTCTTAAAGCTCACCGGGACTACAGTCTGGTGCAAGGAAATATTAAATGTCTGTAAAGACACTGGCCAGCTGTTCAGCACAGTCCCTCAGTACCCGCCCTGGGATATTATCTGGGCCCGCTGCTTTCTGAATATTAATTTTCCTCAGGGTCCTCCTGACATCAATTATATCAAGGGTAGGTGCCTGCTCGTCGGGGTGGGATTCAACCTTCCTCACAGGAGTATTAGATGCTTCAAACCTACCAAAAAACCTATTGAGTTCATTCAGAAAATCTATATTCTTCTCACATGATGTCGGAGTAGCCTTATAATCTGTAATAGTTTGAATACCTTGCCACATGCGCCTGGTATATGTGGAATCATGAAAAAATTCCTGAACTTTCCGGCTATAGACCTGCTTTGCTATTCTCATCGCCCGGTTCAGATCAGCTCTGGCTGCTCTAAGAGCCTCCATATCACCCGATTTAAAAGCAGCGTTTCTTTCTTTCAGCTTCACATATACTTCACGAGTCATCCAAGCTTTCTGATTCACCCGTAAGAATCATCTGATTCTGCCGTCCCCTTCTCCTTTTGCCTTCAGTCTTTCCCAGCATCAGGGTCTTTTCCAGTGAGTCCTCTCTTCGCATTAGGTGGCTAAAGTATTTGAGCTTCAGCTTCAGCATCTGTCCTTCCAATGAGCAGTCAGGGTTGATTTCCTTTAGGATTGACTGGTTTGACCTCCTTGCAGCCCAAGGGACTCTCAAGAGTCTTCTCCAGCACCACAGTTCGAAAGCATCAATTCTTCGGCGCTCAGCCTTCCTTATGGTCCAACTCTCACAGCCATACATTACTACTGGAAAAACCATAGCTTTAACTATACGGACCTTTGTCGGCAAGGTGATGTCTCTGCTTTTTAATATGCTGTCTAGGTTTGCCATAGCTTTCCTCCCAAGGAGCAAGCGTCTTTTAATTTCATGGCTGCAGTCACCGTCTGCGGTGATCTTGGAGCCCAAGAAAATAAAATCTGTCACTGCTTCCATTTCTCCCCCTTCTATTTGCCAGGAAGTGATGGGACCAGATGCCATGATCTGGGTTTTTTTAATGTTGAGTTTCAAGCCAGCTTTTTCACTCTCCTCTTTCATCCTCATCAAGAGGCTCTTTAGTTCCTCTTCACTTTCTGCCATTAGGGTGGTTTCGTCTGCATATCTGAGGTTGTTGATATTTCTCCCGGCAATCTTAACTCCGGCTTGTGATTCATCCAGCCCAGCATTTCTCATGATGTACTCTGCATATAAGTTAAATAAGCAGGGTGATAATATACAGCCTTGTCGTACTCCTTTCCCAATTTTGAACCAGTCGGTTGTTCCATGTCCGGTTCTAACTGTTGCTTCTTGACCCGCATACAGGTTTCTCAGGAGACAGGTAAGGTGGTCTTGTACTCCCATCTCTTTAAGACTTTGCCACAGTTTGTTGTGATCCACACAATCAAAGGCTTTAGCGTAGTCAATGAAGCAGAAGTAGATGTTTTTCTGGAACTCTCTTGCTTTTTCCATGATCCAGCGAATGTTGGCAATCTGATCTCTAGTTCCTCTGCCTCTTCGAAACCCAACTTGCACTTCTGGTAGTTCTCGGTTCACATCCTGATGAAGCCTAGCTTGTAGGATTTTGAGCATAACCTTGCTAGCATGTGAAATGAGCGCAATTGTACGGTAGTTTGAACATTCTTTGGCATTGCCTTTCTTTGGAATTGGAACGTAAACTGACCTTTTCCAATCCTGTGGCCACTGTTGAGTTTTCCAAATTTGTTGGCATATTGAGTGCAGCACTTTAACAGCATCATCTTTTAGGATTTTAAATAGCTCAGCTGGGATACTGTCTTCTCCGCTAGCTTTGTTGTTAGTAATGCTTCCTAAGGCCCACTTGACTTCACTCTCTAGGATGTCCGGCTCAAGGTCAGTGACCACACCATCGTATTTATCAGGGACATTAAGATCTTTCTTGTATAGCTCTTCTGTGTATTCTTGCCACCTCTTCTTAATCTCTTCTGGTTCTGTTAGGTCCCTGCCTTTTTTGTCCTTTATCATGCCCATCTTTGCACAAAACGTTCCCTTGATATCTCCGATTTTCTTGAAGAGATCTCTAGTCTTCCCCATTCTATTGTTTTCCTCAATTTCTTTGCATTGTTCATTTAAGAAGGCCTTCTTATCTCTCCTTGCTATTCTCTGGAATTCTGCATTCAGTTGTTTATATCTTTCCCTTTCTCCCTTGCCTTTTGCTTCCCTTCTTTCCTCAGCTATTTGTAAAGCCTCATCAGTCAGCCACTTTGCTTTCTTGCATTTCTTTTTCTTTGGGATGGTTTTAGTTGCTGCTTCCTGTACGATGTTACGAACCTCCATCCATAGTTCTTCAGGCACTCTGTCTACCAGATCTAATCCTTTAAATCTATTCCTCACCTCCACTGTATATTCATAAGGGATATGATTTAGGTCATACCTGAATGGTCTAGTGGTTTTCTCTACGTTCTTCAATTTAAGCCTAAATTTTGCGATAAGAAGCTCATGATCTGAGCCACAGTCAGCTCCAGGTCTTGTTTTTGCTGATTGTATAGAGCTTCTCCATCTTTGGCTGCAAAGTATATAATCAATCTGATTTCGGTATTGACCATCTGGTGATGTCCATGTGTAGAGTCGTCTCTTGTGTTGTTGGAAAAGAGTGTTTGCTATGACCAGTGTGTTCTCTTGACAAAACTCTATTAGCCTTTGCCCTGCTTCATTTTGTACTCCGAGGCCGAACTTGCCTGTTATTCCGGTTATTTTTTGACTTCCTACTTTAGCATTCCAGCAAAAAAAAAAAAAATCCCGACAATATAAGACACTGCAGAGTGAGCATTTTTATCTGTAAAATGCCTGCAGGAATATCAACTTTCCCATTTTCCCCTAACAAGATGGAAGCCATCTTGAACAGCCACTGAACAAGACTCTACACAAGCAATATGAATGGAAAAGTTCAAATGCTTTACCATTCTCACTGTAGGCCTGAACCTAAGCCTTTACCTGTGCTTGGTTATATTCCTTGTTTTCTACTACCCTTACTCTAGGCATTGCTTCTAACAGCTTCATGTCCTGCATGAACCAGGAGTCAACCAAGATCCCTCTGGGACTGGTGCATAGAGAGAGACCATTTAGGAGTGATCGCATTCCATGTCCTGGTTGTCTCAGAATTTCAGAGCTCAATGAAGTGCAAGGTGGAATTGCCTGACAAATCACTGCTGAAAACCAACTGGATCCATTCAAACCAACTGGATCCATCCAGTTGAAGTGATAAGATCCAAGAGTTCAGGGAGGGACACTAATGGGTAGTGGGTGGTACTCCAGCAATATTCCTAATTTGTTCAGTTGAACTTGAAGCCCAACTTCAAATACAACTTTGGTTACCAGCAAAGTCTCATCACACCCCCAGCTTTGGAATCATGACAGCTGAAGCACCTGAAACCTTGGAGGGTATATCTCTGATAGGCAACATCCCTTGCCCAACCACTTTTACATGTCAGGTGTGCATGCTCCATCCAATCACCAACAGCAGCCTGAAGACAGTGGACCCAGCAATATGGGGAAGCGGTGGCTCAGCGGGTTAAACCGCTGAAGCTGTAGGGCTGCCGGTCAGAAGGTCGGCAGTTCGAATCCCCATGCAACGAGGTGAGCTCTCGTTTCTAGTCCCAGCTCCTGTCGACTCAAACAGTTCGAAAGCTAGCGAGTAGATAAATTGGGTACCACCTTAAAGTGGGAAAATATGCTGGCGTCCTGTCGGGGGTCGGTATCCACCAGACAGAAGATCTCTTCGAATGGCGGCGGTTACGACAGATCCCGGAAGCAACAACATCTACAGGACGTCAGCAGCCAGCTCCGACGCAAGGCACCCCTGGGACTTGTAGTCCGGAAGCCAGGAAGAGTCGGTTCCCTTACCCCCTCCCCTTGCGCACGGATTAGAAAAACATTGTATAATTGAATTGAAATGTATAAACGATGTATGTAAGTCGCCCAGAGTCCTCCGCTAGGGAGGAAATGGGTAGGGTATAAATACAAGTATAAATAAATAAATAAAAAATACAGCTTTCCAGATCCAGGGGTGAGGCAATTGGACTGGAAAAGGAAACGGGCACTCAATTGCTCATCCTTCTTCCCCTGAAATGGCCAGCCCAGCACTTTCTGTAATTCTTCCGTCTGTGGAGTCGTTGGTGCTCTCTGACCCTTGTTGTTTTCTTGCAGACGTTTCATTGCCAGACTAGGCAACATGTTCAGTGCGAAAAACACTCTCGCACTGAAGATGTTGCCTAGTCTGGCAGTGAAACGTCTGCAAGAAAACAACAAGGCTCAGAGAGCACCAAGGACTCCACAGTTCAACTCTGAGCTACAAATATTATCTTCGATTGATTCCTCCCTCTGCCAGTCACGGTGAAAAGTAACTCCCCACCATCATTACCCCTCTGTGACCTTCTGCACCTCCCACTGCCATCACAAACTGAAACATCTTCTACAATCAGTAAGAATCCCCTCCCATCACCTTAAGCAAATGGACCAGCAGTCTGTCCAAAGGCATTCCTGCCAGCTCACCCTATTCCTTCTTGATGCCACTTCTCACCAACGCTAAACAATTCCCAAGAATATCACACCTGGCACTTCTCTAACCTTTGAACCTTAGGGTCTCTAGGTTGAGGATGCACTCTCCCAGTGTATCCTCACTCCAGAGTCTCCTCACTCTCCATAGCCATTCCCTGTCTCACCCAGAGCGCAGTATTCTTCCCAACTAACAGCTACTGAATCCTTAAGCACAACCATGGCAGGTAGCAGGTAGCAGTGACAGGTGGCACCTCTTCCTTGTCCATGCAGCTAAAGCCTTCAGCCTCAGCAGCAATGACAGCAATGGTAGTGACAGCCATGATACTCAACAGGGTCTTGCTGGGCTTGCTATCCTCCCAAGCAGCAATGACAGGACCAATTATTTTCACCAGTCTCCAGCTGTACCATCTCGGGCCAGTGCTTCTTCCTCCACTCTCATCAACTATGCAGTCTCCAAATAGCTGCAATAGCAATGGTGTCTTGTCACAAGCAACGGCAATGATGTTCTCTATCCATATTCCCCCTTGTCATCTATACCACAAGAGACATGACAACACACCAGGGCAACTGCCCCTCTTCCACTCATATGGCTTTTCAGCAAGCATTCCCTCTTCTCTTCTCTTCTCTTCTCTTCTCTTCTCTTCTCTTCTCTTCTCTTCTCTTCTCTTCTCTTCTCTTCTCTTCTCTTCTCTTCCCTTCCCTTCCCTTCCCTTCCCTTCCCTTCCCTTCCCTTCCCTTCCCTTCCCTTCCCTTCCCTTCCCTTCTCTCTATCTCCAAATGCTTTTGCCCCAGTGTCCATTACTTTGTCCTTCTTTCACTAAACTGTATTTGAGTAAACTGCTGCATGAAACCCAGAGGGCAGAATTTCATTCTGAAGTTCAAATAATGAACATCCTATCCAATGCACTTTCCATAGCGTGCACACACACTCACACAGACACACATGTAAAATCTCTGTCTCTCATATATACATATATACATACATACAAACACACAGTTTCTATATTGGATGTACTTAAAAGTATGTGCAATTCATGGGCTTTGACAGTAATATAAGAAGCAGCCTTGGATGAAACAACAACAACAAAAAAAGCACCGTATAAATTCATATAAAGCACAAGGTAAGTGATTAGACAAATGAATAATTTCTTACCAGCTCATCTCAATCAATTTATATTTCCCTCTGAAAATTTTGTTGTTAAATAGAGGCAATAAATCATTCCATTTGCCTTTATTCTTTGGCCTTGATCAAGACCCATTTCTATAAATGTTCTTTCTGGCTGCAATCATGGACATTCACTTGCACCAGTGGCGTGCTCTAAGGAACTAGTAGTTAAGCTCTGTTGAAAGGAATGGCACTTGCGCTAAATGATTGCTTAGCTGAAAGGGCCCTGATTGCCCATTTCTCAGAGCACCTTTGTTGGCACCTGTCTTGACCATTAGATATAACAGCTTTGGGACAATAGAACTTCAGCACGGGAGACTTTTCCAAGAGTGCAGTTATGAGATGGAAGGATGCCTCTCTCCTCCAATAGCCTATGCATTTATTTTCCCAACTTAATGGCCCGGTGCATAACAAAATGGCTACAGATAGTCCATCTTTGAGAACCATTTCAGGCAGGTCTTCCTAATAAGAGGGGAAAGGCTGCTGTGCCTGCATGTTGCCCTTTGCTGCTCTTTTCCCAGCCCAACCATCTGTTATTTTAAAACCTATCTCATAATTTCACCCCCATGAAAAATTGTATCGAGCCGTTTGTTAGCGTTGAACAATTGATTGCCTGGTTCTTGTCATTCTCAATCCCTCCTTATGTGTTATCTCCCTGAAAAAAGCTGCCACTGAAACTTATGTGGCATTTTACACATTGTCAGGCTGACAACACAGCACACTAATCTATACAACCAGCTTCTAAAGAAATGCTAATTTATCCAGCAGAGCAAACAAGGGCAACTCCGTGCAGTTCTCACCTTTGAGCAGCACCGACAACTATTTCTTAATGGATTTCCTGTACTCACAACTCAGACATGCCCTGGTTCCCCACATAGAAAGCATGGCTGTTGCTGCATTTTCATGAAAAGGCATCAAGAGCATTTACCCACCATCATTTCTAAGCTTTAAATCTGTCCTTTTAAAAATGAACAAGAAGCTCCAGTCCGTTTTGATCACTTCAGGAAGCATTTAAACAGAGTTAGAAGTATAATAGGAAGGATGCTGCAGATACCACAGAGTGCAATTAATACTGGCATACATGGCTCTCTGCACCTCACTCAGGCTTGCAGAAGAGTTTAACTCCGAGCTAATTAAAACACACACACACTCACACTCACACTACTGGGTTAAATGTATAAAATGTCCTGTAGCCATAAACCTTCTCTTCAATCAGCTTCCTTAGAGTGATATGCAACCAGCCATGGTTCTAATCTACTTTATTACTACTTCACATGGTGTGCAATTAATTGGTTTAACTCACTGCCACAAGATATGGTGACAGCCTCTAGCTTGGAGGCAGTGTGTGTCTCTGCACCAGCAACTAGGGAGCAAACAACAGAATGAGGCTGTTGCTGTTATGTCCTGCTTCCGGACTTCCTAGAAATATCTGGTTGGCCATTACAAGAAGCAGGAAGCTGAACTAACTGCTCTTTGGCCTCTTCTTATGTTCATCCACTTAGAACCCTTTTCACAATTTCATGTATGGTGTAGAATTAAAAAAACAAGAAAAACAAAAACTTGTTACATTTCGGATCATCGGGCTTTCTAAAGAAGCCCAGTGGAGGGAGCAGAACCGTTTCATCATGGACAAGGTCGTACAGTGGTGGATGGGTGGATAATTTCATCAATGCGGGGATCCAGATTTGCCCAAACTTACCATGCTAGTGGCCATGGCAGCTGAAGGAACAGCCCAGAGTCCCCCTAGGGGGAGATGGAGCGGTGAATATAAATCGAACTATAATGAATGAATGAATGAATGAATGAATGAATGAATGAATGAATGAATGAATGAATGAATGAGTAAGTAAGTAAGTAAGTAAGTAAGTAAGTAAGTTGGCATAAAGACGCAAGATACAGAAGGAAGGGCAGCTAAAACAGGGCCATCTGCAGGGGGTAAAAAAGTCAAGATGGAAGTTGTGACCACATGATCAAAGCTCCAGCATTTTTTACCTGCATTGCATTCCAAAATGTCTATGAAGGTTCTCAGTCATCCAGGTGGAATTGTCTGTAGCTCGAATCATGTCAACTGGATTTCTATTTTCTCAGTGGAAACGTTTCGCTCCTTATCCAAGGAGCTTTTTCAGTCTGAGCAAAGTTAGTAAGGGAATCCTAAATATGTTTCTAGGTAGCTGTGTTTGGAATTGCATTCCAAAGTTTTTCAGTTCATGTGATGCATGCCCACAATGCAAAAAGAGCATCTTCCTACACTCCCAGGCTTCTCTTCTTGCCAACCCCATCTAGTTATGCCATCTACTAATGGCAAACAATCTGCAGCTATTTATTTCCTTTTATTTTTTAAAATAATGGTACAATGTAGAGAGTGTAACAGATACGGAATTGTTTACATCTTTTTTGTAAATCTGTGTATTTGCAGGTTCCCATGGCTCACATAGCTGTGCTGAACAGCTACTGATCTTTGAACTGTCTGGATCACCATGCCCTCTTCTAATTTCCTAAATCATGCCTCTTCAGTTTATAAGGTGGTTTGTTTGTGAGAATATGTTCCAGCAATAAATCAGTGTGGGACCTGAGGTTATATTGGCTGATTTTCCAAGGAATAAGGGCTGTTTTAAAGAAGGAGGGAGTCTTAATTTTTCAGTGAACAGTGGATGGCACTATATATTTACTTCCACAGTAAACAAACAGATAAGTACATGGACCTGAATTGTTCCTTGAATTGTCTGGAACAGTGTTTCTCAACCTTGGCAACTTCAAGCTGTGTGGACATCAACTCCCAGAATTCCCCAGCCAGCATGGCTGGCTTTGGAATTCTGGGAGTTGAAGTCCACACAGCTTGAAGTTGCCAAGGTTGAGAAACACTGGTCTGGAAGCAGCTGGATTGAGCTGATAGATATATATGCAGGCTACAAAGTACATGTCTGAAGACTCTTTTTCCTTGATCTGTCAAAGAATATCAGTCAGTTCAGACAAGGTTCCAAGATGACCCACATTCCCCCAATCCTTACCTTACTTTTCCTGATGTCTAAACAACTTGCTGGAAGAAGAGTTCTTAAAGACTCAACAGCTTGCAATTATTTTGTAAAACCTCTGTTTGCAGAATATAAAGGTATATCCTCTATGGGTTTTGGATTTTGTTTCTTGAGTTTCAAGGTCAACATCACTTCTGGTTTTTTTATGGCACTCTTAGTAAATGGGGCTGGCCCTGGTTAGTGCCTGATGAGGGAACCACCAGGGAAGGCTAGACTGGAAGTGGGGAAATCGAAAGAAGGCAATGGACAACGCTTTCCCGATTGGCCGGAGAGAGGCCCACCCCACTAGGCACAGCTGATTAAAGTGCTTCTTGCAGCTAAGCACTTAAAAGAGCAGTCCATCCCAGTGAGGGCAGCCACAAGCCACTTCCATATTATTGCCAAGAAAACTACATGGCGGCATCCAAGTAGTCACTGGAGCTGAGCTAAACTGAGAGAAGACTTTTTCCTTTTCCTTATTATGCAGTTCCATTCTTTTCAACTATTTGAGACAGAACTTTTTTAAAAAAGCTAATTCCAGTTGCATAGGCACAAAGTGAATGACAAGGGTCATAGATCAGTTTATAACATCCCAGAAAGGTATAAAGGCAGTTGGGAAATCTTTTCAGGAGATTTTGGAACCCTTTCCACAGGCCGATTTCTTCTTCCTTATCGTCTTCCCTTGCCCAGGAATGTTGAGGCTGAGCACCCAACCCAGGGATGGCTGGAGGAGGAAGGAAAGGGTCCCCTGCCTGCTCCGTCAGCCTCTCTCTGAGGCCACGGAAGAACTGGCTGCTGCTGGAGCAGAGAAGCTGGAGGCAGCCGATAAGCCTCAGCACGGGCGATAGGAATCGGCTGACTGGTTATCAAGGAGGAACAAATACCAAATAGATTTTGATGTGCTTGTTACCATTTTGTTTTGTTTTTCATTTATCCAAGGAAAAAAGAAAGGTGGAAAAGGAGGGGCAAAAGAGAACTCTCTTTCCCCTCCCTTTGGCCAAGGGATCATTCCAAAGGAAGCTTGCAGGAGGCTGATGCCACAGGAAGGGCTGCTGGCTGGCTGGCTGGCTGGCTGGCTGGCAGCAGCTGAAAGCTGGCAGGTGGGAAAGGGAGAGAGGCAGGGACTGTTTCTCAGCCCTAATGCTGAGGATGAAAATGGGAGTGGGAGGCCCCTCCCCCCACCATGCCCATAACTATGTGCCAATGCAATGCAGAGCAGGGACGTGCAACCTTTTGCTGGGGGGGGGGGGGGCTGCACCCAAAAGCTTTGGGAGGGTTGAAGGTTGCAATAGAAGATGGGAATGGGATGGGAATGTCCCACCAACACAAGTGAGGCCAGCAGCCTGTTCTTTTTGTAGGTTTTATGAGTGAATTTGGGTTTTCTCTCTCTTTTTCTTTATGGGTATGTGTTTTAGGTCTGCTTAAGGTTTGCAGTGTTGCCTTCATGAACTCCCCAGCCACCTCAAAAAGGCAAGGAATTCTGGAGCGGATTCAGGGACATTCTGGGCTTGGAAAATCCAAGGTGTGTTGAGGTATGAAACCCTCATGAAATGACTGGGTTGGTTATAAGAGATCTTCCAGTCAAAAGGGAAACAGCCATCTTTGAGTGCCTTCCAGTCCCCTCGAAGATGGCTGTGGGGCTGTCAAGATTGATCAACAGATACAGGAAACATTTGATTAAAGTCACGGCTGCTAAAGAAGGTACCACCAGTTACTAAAGCTTCACAATTTTTTTTCCAGTGAAGACCATGAATATTGGCTCAGTGTGTTTAATAAAGGCATGACAGAGTATACAGCTTTGTGTGCTGGTGGTTTAGTGAGACTCTTTTTATCTATTAGTAGATTTAGATGAAGCTCAGGTCACATTGTAGCTCACAATATTGCAGCTCACAAAATCTAAAGGGTTTACAAAATTTATCTCACCACTGTATATTCAAGCCTGGTAACAATAGAGAGGAAGCTGATGCTAGGGAAAGTGGAGGGCCAAAGGAAGAGGGGCCGACCAAGGGCAAGATGGATGGATGATATTCTGGAGGTGACAGACTCGACCTTGGGGGAGCTGGGGATGGTGACGGCCGACAGGAAGCTCTGGCGTGGGCTGGTCCATGAAGTCACGAAGGGTCGGAAGTGACTGAACAAATAAACAACAAACAATGGCCTGGATTCCTGGCTAGGTTTCCCCTTGTTCTAGTGAGTGAAGCCCTGTGCGGTTAATGGCTTTGCAAAAGGCAAAATTCAACCTAGCAATATTGTATGAAAATGTAGTTATGTAAAAGGCCACTTGATGAAAGTCTTCCTGCTATCATCATCACCACCACCACCATCATGAGTCATATCCCACTTTTCTGTTTAAATGTTCATTCAATGTACCTTAAAATGTTTAGAACAAAAATATGAAGTTTAAAACAAATAATATAGTAAAAATCAATTAACAGTTAAAAGCTTAGTGCATTAGGTGCATTTCTACCATTTTTCTAAATAATGGGAGAGTGGAATCAAACCATACCTCCCTGGGTAGAGTCTTCCATAGCCTGGGAGCCATGAAGGAAAAAGGCCCTTGCCCACATATTTCACTGACTGACTGATTTTACTGGGCTTAAACACTGCTGCCAGCTCTGAGTGACTTACATACAGTATTCTACATTTATAAGCAAGGTTAAAAACAGTAAAAAGCTTAGATTTATTTAGCCAGTTTCACTGCTGAAAGATGCAACTGGAAGTTGCATGATGCTCAGAACTGTTCAATGGGCAAATACTGTATATGGATCCTTCTAAGTTACAGTTAGCTGTCTCATAGCTTCTTTCAATCTTCAAAACCATAAGGACATCAGAATGTTTTATATGGAGGGGAAATAGCATTACGCTAAACTTTTTCCTGCAGATTGTCTTTGGATACTGAATTCTGGAGGCTGTTCTCCCTGAAGACTAAGCTGTCCTTATCTGACACTTTTCTTTAAAGGCTTGGACTCATTAATTTAGTGAAAGTGCTTTCATGGGATCTATTGTCTGAGTTAATTGATTTGTTATCAATATCTTGAACTGATTAGTCCTTGGGATCTGACAACTATTAAAGATGAAATGGTGTACACAAATATTCACGCTTGCTTGAGAACAGTTCCAAATTCTGAATATTTTGAAAAGAATGTCTTTCCATGTCATTCAATTGCCATGCAAAGAAGAAAGAATGATGTAGGATTTTCATTCTGATTTACTGAGCGTGGGAATGCAGTGCATTTATCTAGCCTCATTGGATACATTAAAAAGCTCTTTCATTATACTAGCTTAACTTCAATCAGCCAGCCAGCCAGCCAGCCAGCCAGCCAGCCAGCCAATCAATCAATCAATCAATCAATCTTGCTTTGCTTCAAATTGCCCAATGAAGATAACATCAACAAGTGTTATATAAACATAAACTACATACATAAGTAAAATAGACCCCCTTTCTACATTGACTTTTCACTTTTCCGTATAGGAGCAAGGCCATGCTTTGATTGAGGCAAGACTCTCCTAGGGAAGCAGGGCCCTCTTGGTGGCAGGGCTGGGGCTATGGAATGCTCTCCTTGTGGAAGTCAAGCAACTTCTTGTTAATCCTTTTCATCTAAAGAGGGCTGTAAAATTAAAATAGAATTTTAGTATTTTAATGTTAAAATATATGAGGTTCATGTTGTTTTCTTGGTTTTTAAATAAGTCACCCACAATCATTATGAGCTGGGTGGCAATATAAATTGAAGAAATAAATTAAAAAATTAAAATATATTTTATTTATTTTTAGATTTATATCCCATCTTTCCTCCAGTAACTCGACACATAGTATTCCCTCCTCCAATTTTCCTCCAGATCAACAACCTGGGCTGAGAGAGGTGATTGGCCCAAAGTCATCCAATGAGCTTCTGTGGCTGAGGGTGAACTGGAACCTGGGTCTCCCTGCTGCCAGTCTGATACCTCACCCACAACTCTGCATTGACTCTTTGTAAATTATTGTATTTAAGTATTCTTTTATTCTTTTAAAATTGTGATGACCTGGAAGGATATGTGATTGGGCACTACATAAATACTGTAAATCAATATTGCTGGAACAACATAGGAAGCACTTTTTCTGGGGTAGACTTTCTGTATGACAGGCAGCAACTGGAAAGTAAAACAAAAAAAAAAGGTAAAGGTTCCCCCCGCACATTTGTGCAGTCGTGTCTGACTCTAGGGACCGGTGCTCATCTCCGTTTGATAGCCGAAGAGCCAGCATTGTCCGAAGAGGCTTCCACGGTCATGTGGCCGGCATGACGCACGCGGAACGCTGTTACCTACCCACCGAAGTGGTACCTATTAATCTACTTGCATTTGCATGCTTTCGAACTCCTAGGTTGGCAAGAGCTGGGGTGAGTGTGGGAGCTCACTCCGTCACGCGGGGCTAGGGATTCGAGCCTCCGAACTTGCGATCTTCCGATCGACAAGCCTGGCGTCTTACCCGCTGAGCCACCACGCCCCCAATCAACTGGAAAGTAGGCTCCACTTATTGAGTATGGCTTAGCATTAACCATAGTTAATGTACTTACCCACTGAATATGCTTGAAACGAGATAGCAAACAACTAGCCATGGTTTGGCAGTTATATCTCAGCAACCTTTGAGCAGGCTGCAAGTTCCTGGTTAATTACTTATTGCAAAGAATAATAAAAGGCTTGTGTTGAGTCTATCAGAGATGAAGTGGCTACACTGATTGGAGAAGGCTAGCTTTTCTCCTAGTTGGTTGGTTGGTTGCTCTATATCCATCCATCCATCCATCCATCCATCCATCCATCCATCCATCTATCCATCATCTATCATCTCTATGTCTCTATCTATCTCTATCTATCAGCTATCTATCTGATATTTCTGTATCTCCAAAGATGTATCTTCTGTAACTCCCAAATGGGAAAAGCTACAGCAGGGTCAATTCTGCATAGGCACTCTTGTTTTCTTGAGGGAACTAATTGTTGCCTAACCATTAAACTAACCACTAACCTACATTAGGATGGCATGTCAGTCCATACTTAAGATAAGCTGACCTACAAAATTTCATGGTTGCAGATAACTGTTAAGGCACTTATCCTTAACCACACTTTGATTCATGGTTTAGGTTTTGATGACCAGGGGTGTCCATGGAATGGGATAAAAAAGTCAAGGTGGGGGCTGTGACTGCACAATAGAGGCTCTGTGCCTTTTTTACATGCATCACAATGCACAATGCACAACGTACAGTAGCATCCTGGAGTTTTTTAACCCCTCCCCATCCATGCTGCTGAAGATACAGATGCCAGTCCCCATTATAGCTTAGCATGGCATGCATCCATTTTTCATCTCCCTGAGCATTTTCCATCTTAGCTGCTCATTAAGAATGCTCTGTCTGACTTAAATCAATGCCTATGTTTGCTTGTTTTCCTCTTCCCTTTTATCATTTTATGTCTTGTCTTTTAGATTGTATGCCTACCTCTAGGGGCTATTTTGTTAGTTCCTGATCTAATGATTTGGGATTGTAAAATGCTTAAAATATATGCAGACAGATGTAAGAAAATGACCAGATAACACATTTTCTTATCCCCATGCTAAAAAAGCTGGATATTTATCATCCCCATCCCCTCCAAGTGGCCAGATTCTTTGTCTGTAAGAAAGGTGAAGTAGCTGTGGTCAGGTGCTGTTTCCAGGTAGAATTCAATATAGGAAGAGCAATAAGCAGGGCTTCCACATTTTAAGTCATACTGTGATGTCAGTGATGAGCTAGTTGTCTCTGGGCACAGCGCAATTGCCTGCACTGGGGAAGATTTACATGCCCCCAAGTTTGGGGTGAGGTGGAAACCTGGGCTTTCAGGCTGCCCAGCTCTTTGGTAACATCCCCAGCGCAACCTGGAGAGGGAGGGCTGAGGGTAGAGTATATTGTAGGTCTGATGAAATTATCTTTCCTGCCGTATGTTCTACACCTTGATTAGGCCCTGCAAGTACAAGCATTTAGCAGATCTTAGTAAGAGTGTTCTCCCAGAGTGAAAGGCCAAGCTAAATGTATTAACTATCTACATTCAGATCCAGTAAAGAGGATGCACTTTTAGACAAGACACCAGGCTACTTGTTTTCCAAGAGTGCCCAGAGATATTGTAGTAAACAAGGTAGCAGATAAGGCAGCATGCTTTGCTCCCTGCCATCCCATTTATTTACTTTTTACTGAAAAGAATGAAGGCACAATTACAGTCAGATGAGGCAAAGATGTGACCCAAGGAGATGTGCACAGACGTTCATGCCCATAGGGAAGACATTGCCTATTCCCCTCATATTGCTTTGCCAGACCTCTTTTTCTGTCAAATATGCAGACAATACAGTATGTTTCAAATAAAATAGGGTAACTCTGGTTTTAGCATAAGCAAATGGGACAGTTGTCCATTACATTCAGGGTTTTGTATTTAGAAAACAAATAGAAAGAACAGCTGTATAAACTATACAGATGGAGAAGAATAAAATGAAATTATAGAATGTTTATTTCAGGGTTTTTATATTCTATTTTCTTTTTTAACCCAGCCCCCATCTTCTGCTGTGGCATGGTGTTCATAATTGCTATGTGGCAGGCAGAAAACCAACAGGTATTACCTTTCTGGAAGAGCAATCAAAAGGAAAACTATTCTTGTTAAATTCTTCAACCATGTTCACACAACTAGGCCACAGCATCTGTTATTTCTTATTGAGTGACGTGAATCCAGAGTTGTGATTTATTCAGTAAACTATGGATATACAAATAATAGTTGAACATAATATGCAAACCCATTCTTCATGTTGTGCAGCTGTTAAAGGTCCAGATTGTTGGTCAGGGAAAAGGAAGTTAGTTGATACACTTCTATCAAATCTTGATAATTGTTAAGTAAGACTGCTATTTCTAACTTGTCTTTTCACAGCAGTAGAACAGATAAAAATTGTGAGTAGAGCTGCCTTGGCAATGAAAATAAATGATGGAGAAAGTTTTACTGTGAAAATTTGGCATGACCAGCTTATATAAAGAGCAGAGCAGTAGAGCCAGTAGCAATGGTGGAAAAATTAGGCCTTAAGAGGCATGCAAATGGCTGGCTCATAAGAGAACAATTTGCCTCTGGGCTCCTGTCTTGCAACTACAGATGAAATGGCTACTTTTCTGAAATTGTTCTGTGTGAAGGGGACCCCCCCACCCAGGACTGAAGTGAATCGGGTTGATCAAAGGTAGCTGAAAGAGACAATTGTCTTTAGTGCTGGCCATTATCAGAGGAAATGACCCAGATAGGCTTGCCATATATTGGAGGATTTTGGAGAATTTTCCTTTTCATCAGTGTACTCAACTGTGAACTTATGGGTTCCCCCCCCCTTTTTTTTTTTTTAAAAAAAAAGCAGTTTGGAGAGTTGGTAAAGGAGTATCTGGAAGAAAAACACAAAGGAAATGACCTGGTGCATATAGAATATACCTGTAACAGGCTATTGGAGTAAAAGGTCTGCCAGTTTGACCCCATAAAGCTTCTTTGGTGTTAGAGTTAAGGTAAATCATGTTGTACCAGCTATTGTACATAATAACAAGAGGTAAAAGTCAGATCCTGTATCTCTCCTGGGGATTTGCTTCCAGCTCCAACAAGAATTCAGCAATGCTTCAAGGTCTCTAATGTCATAATACAATGAGAAAATGAAATGATTGAAGGCGGCAACATATTACAAACAATGCACAGTTGCTTTATTTCTAAGCAATTATAAACATGCACATGCACATATACACTCAGGTGTCTATTATTCTGCAAACTATATTCATTAGCTGTGCTGAGTTAAATTAGCTTAGATTTTCTTCCCATTGACAGCATGGCTGAAAACAAAAGAATTGCAAGTTAAGACTAATGTCCTCTGCAATATTCATACCTTTGGTACTTTGCCAACATTCTCAGTATTTAACACTGAGTATTTAACACTGCTTCCATTTCATTTCTCTTCTTGCCATTCATTCTGCAATTACCGATGTTTCACAAAATATGTTCAGATCCAAAACCTTGTTTTATTCACTTCTGGCAATGTTTAAGACAGCATCCTCACTAGTGTCTTATAGTATCTTCAAGAGTCATTATTCATTATTGTTCTGATATAATAGTAAGGAGGACAAACTTTATATCATCTTGATGATGGCTGGGGGTTGCCAGAAGATGCGTTAAGTCTTTTCCATCCAAGCAATTCAAACTGGCATTGCATTTCTTTGCATTTAAGATGGAATGTGATCACCTTTATTTATATCAGACTTATTTACATTGTATAACTCTATACATTCTTACTCTCTGTTGGGCAAAATGAGCTTTTTTCATTTCATGTAAATATGCATAATGTATTTACATGAAATGAAAAAAGCTCATTTTGCCCAACAGAGAGTAAGAATGTACAGAGTTATACAATGTAAATAAGTCTGATATAAACAAAGGTGATCACATTCCATCTTAAATGCAAAGAAATGCAATGCCAGATTGAATTGAATTCAGACGAGGTCTGATTTGCAGGACATAATGTAATAATAAAATAATAGCACGAAAGTACAGCATCTAGAATTTGCAAGTTGCAGATATACCCAGGAGTGGGAGAGACTGAACAAAGTGAAAGGGTCAGTAGAAGGACACCACCTGATGTCTGGCACAGCCAACCAGCCCCAGACGCACTGCCCTGTGAGCTGCTCATACAGAACAGTGACAGCAGCAGTGACAATCTACTTGTTCTGCCTTGTATTTTTACATCCTCCCTCTTGAAAACATCTTACAGGGGAGACACTGTTAAGGGCCTCCTGTGGCTCTGTGTGCACTGAAGTGCTTCAGTGCCCTCCGGGGGCACCACCACATTGCTACTGCAGCCTCAGTCCCAAAGGCTCAGAGAGCACCAGGAATCAGAGAGTATTTTGGTGCAAATCAGTGATCAAAATCCATTTGCAAGAAAGGGAAATAAAGTGCTCATAGCACGGGACCTTACATTTCAATTACTGCTTTGTCTCCTGATCGTTGTGCAATTAGCTTGTGTCACCAAGCACTGTAGGTATGAGGCATGACTAGAATGAGAAATGCAGGTTATTTGTGCATGAGAGTCATGGGTCATCCCTTCCTTTTGCTCTGCGCTTTAATAAATGTGACTCTGCTAGGATATTCTCCCCACAGTCAGCACCCCGGTGAGTAGACATGTGGGAGTGGGCTTTCCCTTGTGTCACTTGCAATTGATTGAATACCTTCCTCCAATCGTATGGCTGGCCTCTACTCTTCCACTCTTTCCACTTTTAGGGAAGGAGCTAAGACCCAGCTTTTCAGCCTAGCTTTTTGTACAGTCCCCTTTCTATATTCCTTCTTATTGACTAGGTAACCTTGTGTTCTCTGAGAAGACTCTGGGCTTGCTTCTTCAGGAGTTTCCAAAGTAACATTGACAGTGCAATCCTGTGCATATTTACTCAGAAACAAGCCCACTGGGCTATTGGGCTAACTCTGAAGTTAATGTGAACAGCATACAGTATTTGTGCTCTGGTCACAACCTTTGGTATCTTACAGCCCACCACTCACTCTATCAAATAACCCAGGCCCCACTATGATAGAAAGAAGGACAGCTATAGTTTCAACGACATTACTGAACACCCTGCCTCTTTACAGCTCACTTGCATTCAGCCAGGTTTAAAGCAGGGCACTCATAGCTCTTTGTGATGCTGGACTTGAAAAAAGCAGGCTCATTGAACATGTAGAGCAGAGCTTTCCAAACTGTGTGTCGGGACACGTTAGTGTGTCGGCTGCAGTGTCTGGGTGTGTCGCAGCTGCCTTGTGCCTTGCTGCCTCCAAACCTGCCCTGCCAGGAGTCCGCGCAGGTCCTAGTGCCTGCCTTGTGCCCTGCTGTAGGAGTGTGTCGCGAAATGATGCATGTCTAAAACGTGTGTCACCAACGTGAAAAGTTTGGAAAACTCTGGTGTAGAGAGCTGCACAACTCCAGCTAATACAACTCTAGCTGCATTTCAGCACTACCACCTGAATGCATGGAGTTAGGCAGTAGAAGCTGTATCTGTGGCCCCATTCTGAGCTCTCCATTTATTCAGGCAAATGGCTGAAGGGTGCTAGAGATGTCCTCTCTGCTGCTGAGGACTGACGGTTCTGGGACAGCTGGCAAATGTGCCTTCATGCCCTCTAGACTCCTGCTGCATCTCACCAAGGACACACGTACCACTGGTTGAGAACTATGCTCTAAAATATGCGGGTACCATAGAGAAAACTAGAGCATCAGCATGTTGTACCTGGACCTTCTTTTGATGCACACTCACCATAAAAGTTAATAATCTCCTGATAGATCTTTTTAAAAGATCTGTCCCTAGCTCTGCCCTTTATGCCCTTCCCTATCTTTTTAAAAGCTCTATTCCTTCATGATCTTTGCCCTGCGTTGAGAGGCGCCAACCTGGTAATACTTAGGGAGTTTGTGCATTTCTTCAATCTCCTTTTTTATAAGTCGGTTGAAGTTGCCTTCCTAAAATCTCTGAGTCCTGGACCATCTGGCCACTATCTCCAAGCAAGTGGCAACAGGGCCTCCAGCTGAAGATTGTTAAAGGGTTCCTTAAAAGAGTGCTAAACGTCTTTCCCCTGGCTCCGCAGTGAGAAGGTTTGAAATTACTTTCTCAGTATTATCTAAATATTGACACTAGCCACACCAGGATTAGAACCAAGTACTGCTGCCTGATATGGTGAAAACTGACAAAACGATAAACCTGAAATGACAGGCAGAGAACATTTCCTCTTTTCTCCCTCAAGGGATACTAATTTTCCACACAACTGGAGAGTCCTTTGTTTCTGAAGGCTCTTGGGGTGTAGGAAATACGTTTGTCTTCAATGTGGAACCATTTAAATTACTTTGCCTAGCACAATACTGAGAAACTGACCCTTTAGCTTAGCTTTCCCCAAGCTGATGCCCTCCATTATAATGGGCTACCCTTCCCAAGCTTTCCGGCCAACTCTGAGAGTGTAGTCCAACACAGCTGAGGACACCAGGTTGGAGAAATCTACTTTAATTAATACATTGCAGTTACTCCATATGGCACCTGGGATAATATCCAAAGACTCTCTCAGCTCAGACTTCACCTGATCCTGTCATGTAAAAATGCCTACAACAACAAGGTCATGGGTCATTGAATGGCAATAGACTGCCAACAACCTTGCAATCCGTTATAGAAAGAAGGGAAATATGATGTAATCATAGAGAGAGAGGTTTGATTAGAATGGTATGTATAACTGCCGAGAGGAAGATCGGAAGCCACTTTTTAATAAAGATTTTTTTCATGTTTTCTATTCTTTTCTTTTTCTTTTTTCTATATCCTTTTTTTCTTTGTCTCATCTTTCCCTTCCCTTCCCTTCCCTTCCCTTCCCTTCCCTTCCCTTCCCTTCCCTTCCCTTCCCTTCCCTTCCCTTCCCTTCCCTTCCTTTCCCTTCCTTTCCCTTCCCTTCCCTTCCCTTCCCTTCCCTTCCCTCTCCTCCCCTTCCCTCCCCTTCCCTCTCCTCCCCTCCCCTCCCCTCCCCTCCCCTCCCCTCCCCTCCCCTCCCCTTCCTTTCCTTTCCTTTCCTTTCCTTTCCTTTCCTTTCCTTTCCTTTCCTTTCCTTTCCTTTCCTTTCCTTTCCTTTCCTTTCCTTTCCTTTCCTTCCCTTTCCTTCCCTTTCCTTTCCTTT
This sequence comes from Charina bottae, assembly GCA_023362775.1. Lineage (NCBI taxonomy): Eukaryota > Metazoa > Chordata > Lepidosauria > Squamata > Charinaidae > Charina > Charina bottae. The sequence continues at coordinate 6,245,629 of JALMGJ010000022.1, forward strand.
CTTTCACATTTAGTATATTTTTTTCTTTGAATGTATTTCTTATTATATATGTAAAATCTTTTAATAATTAAAAAAAGAGAGAATGAATGGAAAGACAAAGAATTAACACTGTCTAATTATATGGATTTTGGGAGGAAGACTCTTGGGACATTAAATGAATGTAGAGTTCTGCCTTTTCCTGGGCAGAACCTTTGAGCTTATAACTGCCGCTAAAGGGTTTTTTTCCCCTCTAATCCAGAGCTTTCCAAACTTTTCATGTTGGTGACACACTTTTTAGACATGCATCATTTCGCGACACACTCTTCCAGCAGGGCATCATTTCGCGACACACTTACAGCAGGGCACAAGGCAGGCACTAGGACCTGCGCGGAATCACAGCAGGTTTGGAGGCAGCAGGGCACAAGGCAGGCACTAGGACCTGCGCGGAATCACAGCAGGTTTGGAGGCAGCAAGGCACAGGGCAGGCACTAGGACCTGCGCGGAATCCTGGCAGGGCTCAGAGGCAGCAGCAGCCGCGACACACCCAGACACTGCAGCCGACACACTAACGTGTCCCGACACACAGTTTGGAAAGCTCTGCTCTAATCATTGCAACTCTGTCCCTGGGAAAGCTTCACCCATCTACTTCTGTCTGCCATGCATCTGCCTGAAAAAAGAGGGCAAGCATGCCCATGCTGGTAAAGCTGTGTAAGGCTGCTGCAGAGAGAATTTTTGTTGTTTTAGACTGAACACTTAGGCGTCTCAAGCTCATGCATGTTATCCCACTTTTAGTGAGTGGATGGTGTAAGAGGAGCAGTGTGGAAGCACATTTTGCTTTCCATTGTTGAAACAAATGCAGCCTTCACTCTGCTCCCAAAGAGAAATCGGTAGATCAATGACATTTTCATTGTGCTGTCAAGTGCGGGGAGTATGGAGGGGATCGGTCCTTACAAGAATGGTGACAAGACGCCGAGCGCTCTCGGGGCTGAATGGAGTGTCTGCCCGGTGCAGTGTTTTATCCTTCCTAGCAAAGTGACGGCAGCCAATGATGGGCTTTTGTTTCTCGTTCACAGGCAAGAAAACAGAAGAGCCGCCTGAGAGCAGGCAGGGGCTGGAGAATTTGGCAAGCAGCACAGAAAGCAAGAGGAGGAGGACAAGGGAGATTGTCACGCCATGCCAGCCCCTGCTAACCAACCTGATCAGAAAAGGCAGCCCTGGATTCCAAGACTGTGTTTCTCCCGAGACTAAACTGTTGCCCAGGTTAAACTATTTAGGCAGGTTTTTTTTTAAAAGGTGTGACAGTTGCTGCTAGAGCAAAGGAAATAACTTCATCAGATTCAGCCACGAGATTCAGCATCTGTCTGACTGATATGGTCACCTTCAGCCAGCAACCTTTGCTCATTTTCTGATATCACAGACGTCAGATGCCATTAGCAGAGAAACCAATCACCATTTGGTTCACTGGATTTTTTAAAAATACCTTTATTAGGACCAACCAGGAATGTCACCTGGTACAGCCAGACAGTTTTTTTTAAATGCTGTCCTCTAATCTTTCAGCTAGCAATAGACTATGTTGGCATGAATGGTCTGGCTCTCATTGGCTCTCATTGCAGATCCCTCTTCTGTCTCTGTAAGGAGGCTGGTGAATGGAGCAGTCCTTACTGTTGCAGGACAACCTAAGGAAAGCAGCTGGTGGATTCCCTTGGCTTCACTGCCTCTCCCACTGAGCATCGCCTCCCAGCAGGAAAAACAGTCCCCAATGGCTCTCATTAATGTGTAGTGAAGAAGGGGGTGGGCGAGTGTTGGGCAGTGCTTAGAGCCATAGGTTTGGCTACCTGACAGGTTGCAGGCATGGCGGCATCCGCTGGGCTAATCCCCAAATACTGTCTAGCACCCTTTCCCATGTTCAGGATGTTGTATTTTTTTATTTTGTGATCTAAAAAGAATCTGGGTCACAAGATTCAGACAAGCCTCACTTTAAAAGGACAAGCTGAGCTATTTTTTTTCTCTTACCTGAAAGGCTCCAAAAAGTCTGCTAGTTGCCAAATTCCTCAACTGCTTGTTACCTTAAAAGGAACAATTGCTTCAGCTAGGCTGATCTGGAGCAGTCACATGCTACTTGTTACTATGGCAATTGATTGTTTGTTACTAAGAAGTTAAGTTGTATAAAGTTGATCCATTGTTAAGCCTGCATGAGACTGTGTTGGCTGGCGGGGACCAGGAGACGTGCCTTTTCTGCTGTGGTGCCTGCCCTCTGAAACATCCTTCCTCCTGAGATTAGGATGGCCCCGACCCTTTTGGCTTTTCGGAAGGTCTTGAAGACCTGGTTTTGTGCCTGGGTTTAGGGCCCTGAGTGTGCGAAGGGCCCTGTTTCATGGTTGTGCTAAAACCAATGGTTTTTAAGATCTCTTGGCTGTATTTATATTTATATTTAATTTTTTGTATCGTTTTTCTTGTCTGAGATGGGCGGCTATATAAATCAAATCAATCAATAAATAAATAGGTGGATGTGAGAATGAGTTCACAGAATGATATAACTTTAATAATGATATAACAGAATGAGAACTTTTGAGTTCTCCAGAACTCTTCCTCATGCAATGGGATAGGAAGAAGCAAAAAAGTATGTATGAATGTATAAACCAAAACCAGCTGTTTCAGTGATGAAGTCTCAAGTTGATCCCAAGATAGATGTTACAGACTAGCATTTAGGGGTACAGAAAATGGATGCTGCCCCATCCATTGATATATACAGATGCCTTGGCCTCGCAGAGAATAGAAACAAAGTAACACTGGAACCATTCTTCTTCTCCTCCTCCTCCTCCTCCTCCTCCTCCTCCTCCTCCTCCTCCTCCTTCTCCTTCTCCTTCTCCTTCTTCCTAGCGTTTATCCCGCTTTTTTGTAGGGTCCGCTTTTTTCCGGATCAACCTGAAGTTGGTAATTGGTTGATCCGTTTAGTTGTGACGGGCGACTGGCTTGTTGCTAGAGCGTGACGTCGGAAGCTAGGGCTAGCTGACGGGAGCTCACCCCATCATGCGGCATCCGCACACGGGCTTCGAACCGCCGACCTTAAGATCTTCCCGTCTCAGCATCTCAGCGCCTTAGCCACATGAGCCACCATGAGCCACCGTGGCCCTAACACTGGAACCATTATATCAAGACATTTAGAAAGTAATGTTTATTGGTGCACTAGTTTTAAAATTATAATTTGGTTAAGCCAAATTATAAAGTATTACCTAGTAGCTGAAAATAATAGGACTTGGAAATGTGCAGTTTTTCTTCAGATGAAATATAATCCTTTTCATCTGCAAGTAGAACGTACCCTAAGCAGTTAAAAAAGCAATTGTAGCCAGAGTTGCATAATCTCTTTATTAGGTCTAAACAAAATGGTACTTAAAATGTGCAAGTTTTGGATTCTCTAGAACTTTCACTGGGCAAGAATCAGAGTGCGCTGGATTTTTTCCATTTGATGAAAAACATCACAAACCTCTTTGGAGGAATTTACCCAGAAATAACTGAAATCCATTTCATTGGCAGGCTGGGATAGGCTGGGTGCACTCAACCAAACATCTCTCTCTGTCTCTCCATGTTCTTAATAAACTTGGATGACAATATCTCCTTACACTTATGCTGCTGTATTGCTACTTTCTGGATCTCATTACCCTGAATATAATTTTGGATGGATGAGAATTCATTTCAATTATTTAAGAATAAAGAACATTATTTAAGAAGAACTTACATTTTGATTGTATTTTTTATGGATAAAACATGGATATGTTCATTAATAGGAGGAAATAATTGGAATATGGGGAAAGGGTACTTGGCTGCTAGGCTGCATTTGAATTCCTGTAAATTAAGCCATACATATGGGATTAAATTAGGGTCGCCACCTCTTTTCTCCTGTTGGGTGCCTCATCATTCAGCAGGCAGGTACAACATCATGTTGGAATTTGGCCACTGCAGAAAGGTAAGCATTTTGTTCAGCTTTGGTTTTTAAATCAAAAACCACAATTCACACAAACCCTCATAAACAAGATTGTTATGTGTTTTGTGTTGTTTTGACTACAGGCAATCATAAAATTGAGAGATTAATCTATTCCCCAGTTTAATTTTGTTGATACTACAGCTGTCCTTTCTCTAGTGACTAAGTTAGATATTGGTCCAGCTTCACTTAGAACAGATGGGAGAAATGCTCCCTCCCCAAGAATAGCCAATGATGAAGGTCAGAGGAATTGATGCCAGACTAAGCAACAGGCAGACGTTGTCTGGGTTGACTTAGGGAGCCTGATATTGACTCCTGTACAGTAGCAACAGCCTCCTGAAATCATATAGCGAAGAAGAAAGAGTGTATTCATGCTAACATAAGAGGAACCAGAATACAAAAGCAGCTCCTCACTGTTCTCTCACTGTTCCAGGTCTGGCTTTGGATGGGACACCCTCCTGAAAAGCATTGGCTAGGTTGTATTAAGATGTGTGGCCAGATGCTTGTAATTAGTTTGTTTATCGATTTAAGTTATGTGTAACACTACCCAAGTCATGAACTGTGACTCTAGGCAGCTAACATAGGATCAAAAACACAGAGCAAGCATGACCAGTAAACATAAAATCCACAAAACACAATACAATACAACCAAGGCCAAACTGCAATCATGTCCACATTCCCCAAACAGTTACAAGATCATGCCTGAGGGGAAAAAACTAGGTTTTCAAGGCCTACAGGAGGCCAATGGGGTTGGGGCCATTTGACTCTCATGGTGGTGGTGATATGCTGTTCCATATTTGTCCCAGGTGCTGGGACAAAGAAGGCCTGCTTTCTGAGTCTCACTAGGTGGCACTGTTGCATAGAAGAGATGTAAAACATGACCACTCTGTCACATCTTGAGGGATGAGCAGAAACAATTGGAGATAAGAGGGCTTGCAAATAACCCGGCCCTGTACCACACAGGGCTTTATCGGTAAACAATACCTTGAATGGCATCCAGGAGCCTATAGGGAATCAGTGCCGACGTCAGCCTTTTGAGGTAGTCCAGACAGGAAACCAAAAACATTAATACTAATACTACCTTTATTGTAAGGTCACAGTAACAAAATCTTGCAAGTCTGAAAGCATTTCCCCCGTCCCTTGCCTTTAGTTTCCAGAGAACTAGGGAGGATCCCTTCTGAGACACTTTCTCCACCCCCATTCCTGCTGTGGGCTGAGGTATCCCTTATTTGACCGTTGCCCTGGCTGTGGCTCTGCCTCCTGTCTTCCAAGGTTATTCTCACAGCCCATTACAACAGCTCACAAAAGACTGGTGTTACATAGGCATACTTTTGTGCATCTATAACGACCTGCTCTGTTGATTTCTAGACCAAGACCAACTAGCTTCTGGTTGGTCTTCAAGGCTGCCCATGTACAGTGTGGAGGAAGACTGGTTAACAAAGGAAAAATATGAAGCAAGCAAGTTACTGTATGTAGACAGTAGCAGGAACTAGATGGAACTGGATCATTTCCATCCAGTCTCCCACCTTCCCTTTTTGGGGAAGGTGGTTGAGAAGGTGGTGGCGTTGCAGCTCTACTATTTTATAATAGTAAAGGTGCAGCTTGTTAACTGTCTCCAGCCTCTTGGTTGATTCACTTGAGTTCCCCAACAACAGTGTGTTGCAATAAACCAAGTGGGAGGTGAGCAAGGTCTCCCAATCCAGGAATGGGTGCAACTGTCAGCTCTTTGAAGTAGGCAGGGTCAAAAACAGAAGCTGCAGGGGTTTCAGGAATGCTCTTTATTGTTGCAGGGTATAATAACAGAATCTTGAAAGCCTGTCTGGGTTTCTCTTGGATCCACATTATACCAATTAGAATCAAGACAGGGCTATTTTGGGTTTCTTTTTCATGCTTTCTTCTTTCCCAGGACTGAGTAATATTTTCCAAACCTTCTTCTCCTTTAACAGTTCATTCATCCCTTCCCCATTCCTAGGGCCAGGTTTTCATTCCATCATAGCAACTGGTGCACAAGATGGATTTCTGCAAAGGCTCTCCTAGCCACAGCTGCCCCCTGCTCTTCAAGCAGCAGCTGAGAGTCCAAATTGTGCACTAGTTCTGTCTGGGGGAGTGCAACCCTATTCTGTGGCATATGGTTTTTAGTGGACTGGCCTTGTTGCTGTTGGACTGGTGTGAGTCCAACAATAGAGAGAAAAAAGTGGAGAAGATGCTCAATTCTAGCCTTGAAGTGCAGCTGTACTGTCATGTGGGCTGATGAGCTGACCTGGCTGCTAGCCAGGGCTGTTGTGGGGAGATTTTATTTTATATTTATTTATATTTCTAACTTATATCACAGATGTAGAGACAGCAGTCCCATTGATCCAGCCTGGTATATAGGTATTGGGGACTAATACCTATGTCCCTAAGGGGACACCCACCTCCTCATTTCCTGGGGGACTGCCAATCTGACCCAAAATTGGAGAGAAAGAGAAGGAGAAGAGGAAGAGGAAAAAGACTGCGCAAAATTGAGTGGCTGGGGAGAAAAGTTGGAGAGTGAAGTTTATTTATTTATTTATTATTTGGATTTATCCCCGCCCATCTCTACCATGGTAGACTCTGGGCGGTTTACAATCACAATATAAAAGTTAAAAACTAATACATTTAAAACTACCATAAAAATAAAAAAGAGAAATTCAAAAAGACGGTATGTTCTTAAAAGGAGGATATTATTACGCTAACCACCCCCAGGAGGAACTATTATGTCCTTCGTTCCAGGCAAGGCGGCAGAACCAGGTCTTTAACGACTTCCTGAAGGTCAGGAGCGAGGATGCCCGTCTCGCCTCAGGGGGCAAGATATTCCATAGGGCGGGTGCTATCGCAGAGAAGGCACGCCTCCTGGACCCCGCTAGATGGAATTCTTTTAGTGATGGGATCGGGAGCATGCCCTCTCTGCATGACCGGGTGGGGCGGGTAGATATAATAAGTTAAGATATAAAAGTTATGTGAGTGTGTGGGGCAGCTGTTGGTTCCTGGCCAGAGAGGGAAAAGAAGAGTCCATGCATGGCTTCCCTGGAGGAAGGGAAGTGAAGTCTTTGAAAGACAACATCTTTACCCAAGACGGGAAGGAGGAACTCAGGGAAGGAGGGAATCAGCTGTCATTGGCAAAGCCCTGGTCTCTGGAGAAGGACTGGGCAGAAGACCTTAAGAGTGGTTCTTCCCCCAGTGGAGGAAAAAGTGTTCGGCTGAGTGGATCCAGGAGAAAGAGTCAAGCCACGCTGAGCACACAGGCAGTCAATCCAGCACATTCCTTTCTTTTCACGCTCTCTTGATAAGCCCAGAAACAGGGGAGGAGATAGAGTGAAAGGGGAGGAACTGAAGCAGTTAGCAGGAGAACTAGAAGGGAATAGTCTTGGGAGAAGGGAGACGTAGGAGGAGACCTGACACTGGGTAAAAGCTGGGATTGTGGTGTACATACCTGTTGTAAATACTTGTTATAAATAGCTTCACTATTTATAGTAAAAAAGCATTAAAGCCTCCACTGTCATGTTTCTCTGTATCAATTGCCATCCTTGTAAACCAAAATACACCTCTAGTTCTAGAAGAACCCTGTCATACTGTGACAATCCCGAACTAAAGATGATACTTAATCCCATTCTGATAGATGAAATCATTCAATGGCTTCATGTAGATGTTAAATAGCAATGGAGATAGTGGAGAGCCATAAGGAACCCCACAAAGCAGAGGTCTAGGGCAAGGCCTCTCCCCCCCCCCATGCCAACTAGAACCAGCCCTCAATGAAGGGGGAGAATTAACACAACACTGTGCTCCCCGCCTTAATCCCTGAAGCTGGTCCAGAGGGATACTGTGATTGATGGTATCAAAAGCCATGGAGAGATCAAGGATGGCCAGGATGGATGCACCACCCCATCCTGGTCCAGCCAAAGGTCATCTACAAGTGTGATTAATACCACCTCAGTATTATACCTAGTCTAGTTTCCTCCAGTGACCTTTGAAGCTTCAAACTGACCACCTTATCAACAACCTTCCATAAAAAGGGAAGGCTGGAGACAGGATGAAAATTGGCCAGTACACCTGGATCCAGGGATGATGGCCTTGTCAGTGAAAACCCCCTGCCAAACACCTTGTGGTGGAGGCACTGACCTTTCTCTGGGAACTGAGCATAAATGGATTTCTCCCCTAATATTATGTCCATAGCAACAACCCTGTGAGGTAATTTGAATTAAGAGGGAATGACTAGCTCAAAGTCACCCAGTGAGATCTGCGATTAAGTGGGGACCTGAACCTGGATCTCCATAGTCTTCTGCCACCCCTCCCACAACATCACGAAGTCTCAAATAACAACATTGGATTTAAAATGTATGGCAATGTGGAAAAGGTCAGTTTCCTTTATTCTCACTGTGGGCCTCAAGGAGACTTACTGAATGTCATTTTAGAACCGTAGTGCATTTTTCCTGGCATGTATCGCAAGGAAAGCCATCTGACATTTTCCTCTTATACTACTGACTTATGGCAAGATGCATGGTTACTTAGCTGCCCAGGTAGCATGAGGATTTAGTATGAGGTGCTGTTTCTCTGTTCTAAATATAATTCTCTAAGAGCTGTGGCTGTGGTTGGGAATTATAGGAAGTACACTTAACTTTCTGTAATTGCAAAAATTATTACTGAGGCACACACGGCTCTCAAAACCTTCATGAAGATTGGAGGTAGGGGGAGAACAGCCTGTTATTCTTTGATAAAATACATCGACTTTGTTGTCCCCAAATATCATATAATGCATCTTCTCTATGACAAGAGAAAATAAAAGATAATACAAGTAAGAGCCAGTTTGGTGTAGTGGTTAAGGCACCAGGCTAGAAACTGGGAGACTGTGAACCTAAAGTCCCACTTTAGGTACAAAGCCAGCTGGGTGACCTTGGGCCAGTTACTTTCTCTCCAGAAGGAATCAAAAGGAATTAGGGGTGTTTCTTAAATTCTTCCCCTGAAATTCCACATGGCTTAAACTTAGCAATTGGCAGGTCTTCCACTTCTGATGTTCAAGTACAGTTAGTCCTCGACTTACGACCATTTGTTCAGTGACCATTCAAAGTTATGGCGGCACTGAATGAAGGGACTTATGACTGGTCCCTGACGTTTCGGCCACTGCAGCGCCCCCACAGTCACATGATCAAAATTCGGGCACTTGGCAGCCCGCCTGCACTTACAACCACAGGGGTGCGTCAACACCCCCACCCACCTCTCTCCCCCCATCTATGCCCTTTTGTCCCCCTGCACTTCACAGCCTCTGCTGCCCTGGCTGACCTTTGCCGTCTTCTTGCTCCCGCTGCTGATCAAGCATGCCCGGCCTGACCCTTTGCGAGGCAGCTGCTGGCTGCACAAGGCTTTCTTCCCAAGGTTGCGCATGGCGGTTTCCTCATGAGACCTGAGGAAGATGGCCTCAAGTGGCCAGCAGGGCATGCCTTGTCAGCAGCAGGAGCAAGAAGATGGCAAAGGTCAGCTGGGCAGTGGAGCACAGGGTGGCAGGGTGGCAGGGGCCCCAGAGTGCAGGGTGACGAGGGTGACTATGGCTGGGACTGGGCTGGGCTGGCTGAGGCTTCCAGGGGCGGCTGCAGCTTCACGCTGTGCTGCAGCTCAGGGTCTTCTGTCAGCCTCATTGCTGTGGTGTGCCAAGCAGCCCCAGAGCCACACGGTTCTGGGGCTGCTGGCTGCCCTGCAAGGCAGGGTGCAGGGCGGCCGAAAGGGCAAAGATGAGGGGGGATATAGGCAGGTGGGGGGAGTTGGAGGCCGTCCCTTACCTTACTGAGGCTTGGGGCTGGGAAGGATCAAGCCTGGAATGGCTTGGCCTGGGGTCGGTCCTTGGCTAACGACCGGTGGAATTCGCTTTACAATGGCAACGGGGAGTGCCGGGATTGCCATTGCTAAGTGATGCGGTCACACATGACGTTTTGCTTTACGACCGCATTGCTTAGTGATGGAAATTCTGGTCCCAATTGTGGTGGTAAGTCAAGGACTACCTGTAGTAAGAAAATTTGGAGCAAGATGGACGCCCATGGTAGAGAAAACATGAATCTCAGGGTTGAGTTGGGTTCTTAATGTTCTCTGAGCTTGCTTCTCTTCCTACAGATGTTTCATTATCAGCCTAGGTAACGGAATGTCTGCAGCAAGAGAAGCAAGCTCAAAGAACATCAAGAACCCAACAAGACTTCTGGGGAAGGTATGGCGAACTGAAGATGACTCTGAGAAAGTGGAGGCAAGGACCCTGGCAAAGACCAAGGAACCAGTGAGTAGACCAGTTCCTTGGAACCTCTTTGGATAGATTGCCCACATGCGCTTTGGATGGCTGCTCCTCACAAGGAGACTGTAGGACAGCGGTTTTCCATGGGTTTGAGCACCAGGAGATGTTGGGATCAGCCATCTTGCTTGCAATTGCAGTGGAGCCTTTTAAAGGATACTAAGTTCACAAACCTCACTTTCTAACCACTTTTGGAAATTGCCTGTTAACTATCTTAAAGCTATTAGAGACCTTCGGAATGACAAGTTTGAAAAGTCTTCATTGGGTGAGTTTATCTTCAACTCTAAATAAAAGAAAAATTAATTACAAGCTTAAGAACTTAAAGAATTTGAAATAAACAGCAAAAACCTAAATGAGATTTTGATCTAAGAAAGTAATAAATGGATTAAAGGTCCAGATAAATTTGGAATATTGACTTTTACTATAAGATTTTGGAATTAACTCGGAATGTATTACTTATTTAAGAACATTGTTTTATTGTATTTTAGTTAGTATTTATTCTTCTTTTATTGTAAACCACCCAGAGTCGCTCTTTTAGTGAGATGGGTGGTGACTAAATTTGAAATATAAATAAATAAAATAAACTTCTCATGGGAGACAGACTTATTTTGACTATCCTGGCAATTGAAGTCATAACAATATGATATAAGTTGAACAAATAAATAAATAAAAATAAATAAACAAAAGATAAGTGATGATTTTAGAAATTGGACACTAGAGGGGATTAAAGATTTTAAGTAGGAAAAAAAAACCATGCCAGATGTCAGTTAATACTGGGACTTACAAAATGATATAAAATGCTATAACATCAGAAATATTAAAGGAGGTCTTTGAAGAATGGAGCCAGAAGTTAGTAACTACAATATCAAAACTGTCAGTAATGAGGTCTGCTTCAATGAATAGACCATGTCTAAAAGATGTTAATGAAGGAATGACAGATGTGGAACAAATTTTATCTGACAAGATAGAGAAAGTACAGAATGTGGAACTGCAAATGACAGGCCAAGAGAATGATTTGGAAAAGGATGCTTTACTAGGTATACAAAAGAAACAGGCTGAAGTTTTAAAAATTAAAAGGAAAATACAAATGATAAACCAGAATGACCTGGAAAATGTTTTTTATTGGATCTACAAAAGAGGCTTGTTAAAGCCTTGAAGAAATCTGTGCAATGGGATAAAGAAGAATTGTAGAGAAATCAAATCCTACAATAATATGTGATTGGATTAAAGATTAAGACTGTTAGAAGTAAAAGGAAAGAATATAAAATTGGTTTATTTGATCAAGGTTAAAGTAAGACTTTTTTTTTTTTTGCAAAGTTCTGGCAATTCTTTACGAACATTTTTCTGACACCAGGATTGAAAAGTTGATGCTTTATGAATTTGCTTATAGATAAGGGATGGGATATGGGATGAATCTGTTTAATCTTATAGGGGGTGAGGAGTTATTAAATTTGTTTCTACTTGTGATGAAGGTTGGAAGTCTTATTTTCTTTTTCTTCTTTCTTTCTTTTTCTTTTTTCCTGCACATTTTATTCTTTCTTTCTATTCTCTTTCTCTAAGTTTAGTTTGTGTTAATATTTACTATTGTAATTAAAATTCTTAATAAAAATTATATATTTTTAAAAAAGAACTCAACAAGGTGGATGAACTAAATACCATGGGTTTGATAGTAGAAGCTTTTCCCACCTGATCATTTTCACTCATGATACTGCACTTTTCTTGTATATTTCTTATTTGCTATGGAAGTGTACCTTAGGGAAATGCTCCACACTTTTGTATATGAAGAGACTGTAATTCTTGGTACTTCTATGTAAATGTCAAGAATAGTAGTTAAGTGTGTTAATTTAATGTTCAAACAACCCAAACATTTGACTGCATCAGCCAAATAAGAGAGACAAATAGTTTCATTTCTTCTGTCATGAGAAAAGTCATACTAATTTGAATGATTTTACTAAAATTTTCTCCATGCTTCCAGAAATCAATTTTTTAAATATATAATTTTTATTAAAACTTTTAAAAATGAAGATAAAAACCAATACAAATTAATATATAGTAAGGAAGAAAAAAGAAAAAGAAAGAAATCAAAGAGAAAGCTAAAAGCGCAAGAAAAGAAAAAAAGAAAAAGAAAAATAGAAAAGAAAGAAAAAAGGTAAAAAGAAGTGGCTTTTGATATTCTTCACAGCAGTTATAAGTACAATTATATTTTAACCTCTCTCTCTAAAGTTACATCATGATTCTCTTCTTTCTATAATCTCTCTTGTCTAATAATCAAAGCCATAAATCACAAGTTCATTTTTTTCATTTTTACACAAAAAGTCCATAAGGGGTTTCCAGTCACTGATAAATGTAGATATTGGCTTTTCTCTAATCAAAGTGGTTAGTTTATCCATCTCAGCAAGTTCTGTCAATTTCACCAACCATTCCTCCACAGTGGGTAATGTCGAATCTTTCCATCTTTTTGCATATAATAATCTCATTGCAGTAATCATACTGTATATTGAAATAATCTTCCATGACTTTTTTCTAACTGTGTATCCACCAATCCTAAAAGGAGAAGTTCTGGCTTCAATTGAATATTAATCTTTAAAATCCTCTGTATCAATGTATGTATTTGAATCCAATTTTTTTTTAGCTTTTTTAAATGTCCACCAAGCATGATAAAATGTCCATTCATGTTGTTCACATTTCCAACATACATTTGAAGTGCCATGATACATTCTAGGTAATTTGTCTGGTGTCATGTACCAACAATACATCATTTTATAAAAATTCTCTTTTAAGATCATAAAATAATATAAATTTCAACCCTTTTAACCACATATTTTCCCATTGATCCATCTGTATGTGATAACCAAAATTCTTAGCCCACTTTAGCATACATTCTTTAACCTGTTCTTCCTCTGTTTCAAATTTCAACAAAAGTTTATGCATTTTAGCAATTACATGTTCATCATCAGTGCACAATTGTACTTCAAATTCTGCCTTACTTTGTTCCATATCATAAATCTTTTTGTCCATTTTGAATCTTTCTGATAACTGTAAATGGGAAAACCATTGAAAACTCTATCCTTCTGCTATTAGTTGCTTTGTTGATTTAATCTTAAATTCCCCTTGATGGTTTTCCAATAATTCCCGGTATGTCAACCATTTGTCTTTGCCTGTTGTTTCTCTTCTATGATATCAATTTTTAAAGGGGAAAATGCACCATCTCACATTATAATCTTAATGAAACTATGAAAGCCCATGCAATTGATTAAGCATTGATGGAATTATTTTCTTTTCTAGAGACGTTTTCAGTTGTAGCTGTTAATGAATAGTAGTAACTTTGTGCAGTTTTTCCTGATTCATACTAAAGTGGGGAGTGACTTAATTTTTTTTTAAAGACAGATGGAATTGAATGTATTCTTGAACAGGAGTGCTTTCCAATATTCAAATTTTTAAAAGGAGTGAGATGTCTTGGTAGGGGGATTAATACATACCCACAATATTAACAGAAGTGAAAAGAATGAGGGAATTTGAGCTATAGAAAATTTTGGTACTTTTCTGCCATCTATGCTTGTCTAGATTTTTGCAGCCCAGATCTGGTTAGGGTCCTTCCATAATGTTTATTTAATTTTAGCTTATTTTACTATATGAAGACAGCTACTGTGGTTTGTAAATCATGGTTTTGGATTTAGTATTATAGGTGAACCAAGGATTATGGCTTGGTCAACAATCTGTGGTTAAACAAGTTGTGGTTTATTGTGATATCTAAGTCCTACTGGTAGAATGGCCGGCCACAAAGTTTTTCAGAAAGTTAGTAATGATTTGTTGCAATGTTTATGCTTAAGAAAGCTGAGGAGGAACACTTATTAGAATAAGGGACGAGAGATGAACTGCACAAGTCAGTTAGGGAATTTTCAAGTACAACACACACACAAAATTAGCTGGTATTCTATGTATCAGGGGGCGTGGTGGCTCAATGGGTAAGACGCCAGGCTTGTCGATCGGAAGATCGCAAGTTCGGAGGTTCGAATCCCTAGCCCTGCATGCGGAGTGAGCTCCCGCACTAGCTCCAGCTCTTGCCAACCTAGCAATTCGAAAGCATGCAAATGCAAGTAGATGAATAGGTACCACTTCGGTGGGAAGGTAACAGTGTTCTGCGTGCGTCATGCCAGCCACATGACCGTGGAAGCGTCTTTGGACAACGCTGGCTCTTCGGCTAACAAAACGAGATGAGCACCGGCCCCTAGAGTCGGACACGACTGCACAAATGTGCGGGGGGAGACTTTACCTTTACCTATTCTATATATCACACATGTTACAAACATATATGATAGTAGGAATGGGAGATGTTTTAAAATGCAGTTTAACCCAGTTTCATTCCCAATGGAATGCATCCTAGTCGGAGGGTGTAGTAGAAATGTTGCAGTGCGGGCAATATTAATTCTGAAAAAGTGCTCCTGGAGGCAATTATCTAAATAAGTCTCTGATGGACACAGGCCCATACTGCCATAAATCAGCCATACTGGCTTCTTAGGACTGTCTTTGCATTTAACGGAATTAATAAGTGTAATTTGCCTTTGTCACATTGGTAATCTGACTTTATCAGAAGGTGACCATCAAAGAGGAACACATCTCCACAGAAATCACTTGTTGAGATGGGTGATTATAGAAATTAAATAAATAAATACATACGTTTCTCCTGTAGACCAGACATCCATCAGAACAGGATTAATTCAAAGTTGCCTCTTTTTATAGACCTAACAAGCCCACTCTCAGCCCCCATCCCTGTAAGACTTCGACAGTATACGGTATATAAGCAAGCACGCTGCAGGCAATTCAGTCTGAAAGACATACTAAGTGCATGGAAATTCAGTGGCAAATCCCAAGCTGCAAGGTCTGATATAATGATCGATTAGGCTGACAATTTAAGAGGAACATGTGGGTGGGCAGGCATTAAATTTATTCCCAGACATGCAGGCTTGACACTTAAGTCATATGAGAAGAAGTTGATGAAACAATATAAAATTATCTAATTGCATTAGGCAAAAGGAACCAGTTATCCAATTCCTGTGTTGGAATTGCTGACAGAAATCCAAACTGGAGCTTACAGTGTCAAGATTTGTCAGATGTCCAACAAGGTGGACGAGAAAGACAATTATTATCTGCTTCCACAAAATAACAGACTCGGGATTTTTGTTCCTCCAATAAACAATGTGGCCTCTTTTCCATTTTTCCCTGTCTGGGTGCACGTTGGTACCTAGATTCTAAGGACAAATTGAACTAGGCAATTTCATTAAATACCAGCAGAAAAATGATGCACTGCAAGAATGGTTCACTTTTTACTTTATATTGGCACAAGGATGGCCATTATAGCTTAGTTGGGAGCTTGGCTTTGTCTGTGACGGTACCATTTCTTTATGACAAAGATTGTAGCAATCAGTGGTTCAGACAGATAATTTTAGACACTGAACTTAATACAGTAGGGATAGGGCAAGCTCATTTCTCAGATAACATTTTATAGATGACTCCAGGGCCGCAACTAGGGGAGGGGGGAAAGTGGGCCATGTGCCCCATGCGCCGCGCTGGGGGGTGCACCAAAATGACGCCCAGGGGGTGCCAAAATGACAAAATAACCCATGGGGGGTGCGGAATCCATGTTTTCCCCGGGTGACACAGACCCTAGTTCCATCCCTGGATGACTCCACTTCTTGTGGGTACAGCAAGAATCCACCATTCCCTTCTTTTCCTCTTTTGTGTAATTCTGGTGCCAATCTGCATATTTCTGTAAGCACCTACAGTATGTTCAATTATCTTTCCTCCACTCCACACACATATGAAGTGCCTTTGCTGCTCACATGTGCCTCATAATATAGGTGATTTGGTTGTTGTGTGTTGTGTGAGGGGCGTGGTGGCTCAGCAGGTAAGATGCCAGGCTTGTCGATCGCAAGTTCAGTGGTTCGAATTCCTAGCCCCGCGTGACGGAGTGAGCTCCTGCACTCGCCCCAGCTCTTGCCAACCTAGCAATTCGAAAGCATGCAAATGCAAGTAGATGAATCGGTACCACTTCGGTGGGTAGGTAACAGTGTTCTGCATGCATCATGCCAGCCACATGACCGTGGAAGCGTCTTTGGACAACGCTGGCTCTTCGGCTAACAAACGGAGATGAGCACCGGCCCCTAGAGTCAGACACGACCGCACAAATGTGTGGGATGAACCTTTACCTTTTTACTGTGTGAGAGCCAGTTTGGTGTAGTGGTTTAGGCACCAGGCTAGAAACCGGGAGACTGTGAGTTTTAGTCCCACCTCAGACATGAAGCCAGCTGGGTGACCTTGGGCTAGTCACTCTGTCTCTCTGCCCTAGGAAGGAGGCAATGGCAAACCACTTCCAAAAATCTTGCCAAGAAAACTGCAGGGACTAGTCCAGGCAGTCACCAGGAATCAACACTGACTCAAAGGTACCACAAACAAACAAACAAACAAACAAACAAACAAACAAACCCTGTGTGAGAATCAGGTCACCATGTTTGGGTTAACATTCCCATGCTTACTGCAATATTTGAACCCAATCACTACTGTGCAAGAGAGGCACACATGGGGCAGGGTGGTGATCAAATAATATTGTCACATCCTTACATTCCAATGCTGTGAGCAACTAGAATCCCAGATATTCTAGATGTGGAAGTAGTTTGGCTAGGGTTTAGTTGCCTTTAAACAGTTAGTGATGAATTGCATTTGTAATTGTTGCATTTATTAACATGCAAACAGATTGAGCATAATGGCAATTCACTCCAAGAATACTTCAAGGGGTACTGCGCCCCTAATATGGTTTCTAGAGTGGCTCCTGCATTGTAAAAATGCTTACAGAGCAATAAGATCAGCAATCGGCTACAACTAATCACATTTCATAGATTAAATTGCACTCTCCTTAGGGAACTAGGAGAAGGTCAGATATTTTTTGGCCATTAAGATCCATTGATTTAACACAATGGGAATTTGTCAGCCAAGGCCCTCCATAGATCATGCTTACTGTATTATTGAAGGCCCGCCATTATTTCTCATGGATAATTTTTTGTCTCAAAATAGGAGCCAAACTGCTTGGGAACTGGTTGCATAGGGGAAAGGAAACATCAGGCAACTCAGAAGAGTCATCCAATCTACTACTGCAGTAGGAAATTCCTGGGCTGCATTCTCCAATTTGATCTTTGAGCACCAATAAATATTATTACACTTGCGCCCTCTCCTCTTGCCTCTTAAGATTGTATAAAGAGCTGTTGCCTTGCTTCCTGTGGATGGCTTACAAAAACATATCTCACTAGCTTCACATGTCCATTTACTAACATAAATGCTGTTGTCCATGCAACATACACCTCATTCCTTTCAAAGTCTACCAGGCAAACTTAATAAAAAGAGTTTCTGCTCCAGGTAAGAATGGACAGTGAGAAACTGACAACTGCACACTTGTTTCAGTGACTCTCAAAGGAACCTGATCCCAGAGCTGACTGTCACCAACTTATCGAAAGATCTACTAATCCAGAAGAATTAGGAGCAGCAGTGAACTATTCTGTCAAGAGGAACCTCAGATCACCATCTGAGAAAGGAGACGTGTGAGTATTCTTGCCTGGGATGCTACTGTATCTTGTGTTTCCTGAATCTTCCTCTTTCAGTGCTCCATCGCAAACTTTCATTGGGCTCTGACCTTCATCTTCTTTCACAGAGTTTTCCATAGAAATAAAAAAAAAACCCTATACTGGGACTATATAATAGTGATTATAGTAACAACAGCAATCCTATCATCCCTACCTGTTCAGGGTATCTGAGCTGGCAATGACCAGTCAAGAAAGAGATCAAAAGCTGAAGTGGAAAGTACAATGCAAATGTTTCTCTGGTGTGCAGCAATTTTGAAAAAGGCACATTCCAGGTTAGGAATTCTTAGGAAAGGATTTGAAAGGAAAACAGTCATTATCATAAACTTAATACAAAACCTGTATTTCTTTCTGCCCCAAACCATGAAAGGATACTGTTGAACTGGAAAAGGAATAGAAAAAGGCTACCAAATTGGCTGCCGGAGGAAGAAAAGGACTAAAGATGGCTCTGTGAAAAGCGGAGCCGACGACCACAGTGAAGAACGAAGAGCTGGTGAATAGATCGGCTCTTTGTAATTCCTCTCTGGACAAGGAGAGGACTTGAGATTGCCCACAAGTTCTCCCAACAGTAGCTCCTCGTGAGGAGACTGCAAGGCAGTGGTCTCTGGCGGGTTTAGAGCTCTGGGAGACGAGGGAATAGCCATCTTGCTCAAACCACAGTTGGCGCCTTTAAGGACACTGGGTTCGCATACTTCCTTTTCTAATCACTTTCAGAAATTGCTTGTTAACGGCTTTTCAGGTATTAGTAACCTTTGGATTGACAAGTTTTACAGTGCCAGGTGAGTTTCCTTCAGTCCTTAATGAAAGAAAATTTTAACTACATGTTTAAGGACTTAAAAAAATTGAAATAAACAGATATATATATATATATATATATATATATATATATATATATATATACACACACACATACATACACATACACACACATACATACACTAATTAATCGGTTGTTCCATGTCCGGTTCTAACTGTTGCTTCTTGACCTGCATACAGGTTTCTCAGGAGACAGGTAAGGTGGTCTGGTACTCCCATCTCTTTAAGAATTTGCCAGAGTTTTCTGTGATCCACACAATCAAGGGCTTTAGCGTAGTCAATGAAGCAGAAGTAGATGTTTTTCTGGAACTCTCTTGCTTTTTCCATGATCCAGCGAATGTTGGCAATCTGATCTCTATATATGCAGACGATACCACCCTAATGGCAGAAAGTGAAGAGGAACTAAAGAGCCTCTTGATGAGGGTGAAAGAGGAGAGTGCAAAAGCTGGCTTGAAACTCAACATTAAGAAAACTCAGATTATGGCATCTGGTCCCATCACTTCCTGGCAAATAGAAGGGGAAGAAATGGAAGCAGTGACAGATTTTATTTTCTTGGGCATAATCCGTATAATTAAAGGTATGATTTTCCCAGTAGCAATGTATGGCTGTGAGAGTTGGACCATAAGGAAGGCTGAGCGCTGAAGAATGGATGCTTTTTTTTTTTTTGAGCTGTGGTGCTGGAGAAGACTCTTAAGAGTCCCTTGGACTGCAAGGAGGTCAAATCAGTCAATCCTAAAGGAAATCAACCCTGACTGCTCATTGGAAGGACAGATACTGAAGCTGAAGCTCAAATACTTTGGCCACGTAATGAGAAGAGAGGACTCACTGGAAAAGACCCTGATGCTGGGAAAGACTGAAGGCAAAAGGAGAAGGGGATGGCAGAGGATGAGATGGTTAGATAGCATCACCGATGTAATGAACATGAATTTGAGTAAACTCCGGGAGACAGTGGAGGACAGGAAGGCCTGGCGTGCTATGGTCCATGAGGTCACGAAGAGTCGGACATGACTAAACGACTGAACAACAAATGTGTGTGTGTGTGTGTGTGTGTGTGTGTGTGTGTGTGTGTATATATATATATATATATATATATATATATATATAAAATTTATTCACCACCCATCTCACTCAAAGAAGGACGAATGACTCTGAGCAGTTTACATAAAGTAGGAATAAAACATTAAAGTACAATAAAGCAATAAAACAATACAATAAAAACGATCTTCTTAATGAATAATATGTTCCAAGAGGTAGATGGTAAAAAGTTCTTAATTTAATTTCCAAATTAATTTAATTTGAACATAAAAGAGATAAACAATTTCAAAAATTGGACACTAGAAGGAACTAAAGATTTTAATTAAAGGAGAAGAACACATAAACCTGAATAACAGCTACAGAATGATGCAAAATATCATAACATTGGGAATACAGAAGGATACTTTTGAAAAATGGAATCAGAAGTTAATATCAACAATGTTAATAGCAATGTTTGCTTCTATGGATAGATTGTGTCCAAAAGATGTTTTGGAAGAATTGGCAGAAGAGGAATAAGTTTTATCTGACAAATTTTTATTTGACAAGACAGAGATAGAGACACAGTTGACACTGAAAGTGGATCTACAAATGGAAGGCTACAAGAATGACATGGAAAAAGATGTTTCATGGACACACAAAATAAATTGGTTGATGCTTTAAAAATCAAAAGGGAATTACAAATAATAAACCAAGAGAGTGACCTGGATAATTCTTTTATATTGGATTTACAAAAGAGATTTATTAAAGCTTGGATGAATCTTCTGCGAAGGGATAAAAAAGAAATGAAAAGAAATCAAGTTCTATGACATTACTGGAATGGACTAAAGATTAAGATTGTTAGAAGTAAAAAGAAGGAATATAAAGTTGGTTTATTTGATCAAGGTTAAAATAGATATGTTGCTATTTCTGGCAACCCTTAATGGACTTTTGCTGATACCAGGACTGAAATGACTATGCTTTATGGATTTATTTATAGATAAGAGATGGGACATAGGATGAAGAGATCATTTGTTGTAAATTAAAAGGAGGTGAAAAGTTTCCAAAATTGTTTATACTTGTGATGAAGGTTGGAAGTCACTTCTTCATTTATTTCTTTTCTTTTCCTTTGCTATATTTGTACTTTTCCCTTCCTTCCTTCCTTCCTTCCTTCCTTCCTTCCTTCCTTCCTTCCTTCCTTCCTTCCTTCCTTCCTTCCTCCTTCTTGCTTTTTCTACATTTTGTCTTTTTCTTTGCACTTTTTACTCTTTCTTTCTACTCTTCTTTCTTTTAGTTTGTATTAGTTTTTACTACTGAAATTATAATCTTTAATAAAGATTTTTAAAAAGGCTACCAAAATGATCAGGGCTGGAACAATTAATAGAAATCTGCAGTTCTTAAGACTTCTATGAAATTATCTCTGGTTTGTAGAAAGGAGAGGGAGAGACAAAGAGGGAGATAACTTTTTAATCTCCTAGAAGAACTTCCTCAACCTAGTGGCTTTCCAGACTTTTGGGACTTTGGCTCCCAGAATTCTCAGCAGTGGCCATGTTGCCTGGAAAATTCTTGAGTTGAAGTCCACACATCTGGAAAGTACCCTGGTTCCAGATGATTGATCCAGGTGCAGTAAATTTCTGGTCAGAGAACAGGAAGTACTGCTTCAGTAGACCGTGCAGATCTTTAAAGGGGACCTTTGCTTCCTTTGACCGAACTGTTGTTCTGAAGGGCAAAGCCAAGCTTTATTGAGGCAGAATGGCCATGCCTTGCCACTTGGTCGCAGTAGCTTCTGTGTATACTTTTTGCAATGCAAATAAGCCAATCCAGGTGGATTGACTGTTTCAACTCATCATCATGGTGGAACCATGTGCTTCCTTTTATGGGTTCTGGTGGGCTACACTTCGTGAGGCAAAACATTTCAGCAATCCAGATCATGAGTGATCCATATGCCCCTATTTTTCCCACAGCATGGAACTGTGGAGTTGGCTTTCCAATGATATAGTGAAGACTACCAATTTAGATAGATTTACCAATTTACCAATAGTTATTAGACGTGATGCCTCAGGTGGCAGCAGTTGAATGACTCTGGTTGTTCTTGAAAAATGCTAAGCAGATCAGAACTGGTTAGTATTTGGAAGAGAGACTACCAGAAAATGCGAAGACTATAGGCTGGACTGGGAAATTTTTAAAAAGGAACCTTAGAAAATGACAACTGCAAACAGCTCCCATTATTATAGGGTGAAAGGCTGGAGGTATCAAACCTCCTCTGCCAGACGCCCGCTGGGTCTTCATACCCTGTCCCACCCCCTGCTTCAGGGTAGCAGCTTGGTGGTTTCCACAGCCACCACCTATCTTCCAGGGGCACCTCACCTGTTGCTTGTCCCATGACCCCAGTTTATGTGTGTGAGAGGAGGGGTCTCACAATCTGTGCTGCCTTTCTGGCAATTAAAAAGGTAAAACTCCAGAAGCAAAATAATTTCAATAGTGCAGCCTCTTGGCTGTGTGGTGTAGAGGCATGTTACTAGATAATTCAGCTCTTCCTTCCCTCTTTGGGAGATTAAGAAAAAACAAATTTTATTTAAAAAGAAGAGAAGATTAAATTAAAAGTCCTTTTAAACTTAAAAGATTAAAATGAAACATGGTGAAGGAGATAAATCACAAAAGCTGTTCAGCTCATAGGAAAACAGCAGCTTCAAAGAAAATCACAACAGAAAGTGCAATACTCTGAGCAGACCACGAGAGGTCTGCTGCACATGGTATGATCCCTATTAAAATCTCTGAAGAGATGTGGGAGGGCTTGTGAAATTGGAAAAAAAAATCATCTCCTATATGTCTGAGATATCATTCAAGACTGATATAAAAGCCCATTTCCCTAACTTGTGCAGGAAGATAGAAAAGAATAGATTTAGCACCATGCAGAAAATTAAAAAAAATCAACATCCTAATGCAAATTCCCCCTGGACTTGTTGCTTACTTCTTAAAAAAATAGAATCTTGATTCTATTGATTCTTCTGCTTTAGTCACCTAGGCTTCCCAGCCTTTTGGAAATCCCAAATTTCAATCCATGTCTGGAAGAAACAACCTTAGTCTTCTGCTTCTCCTGGCCTTAATTCACAACTTCTAGAGTTTTGCTTCTAGTTTTAAAAGGATCAATCCTTACTTTTTCAGCAAAAGTAGGAGGTGGAACAATACGTCTCTGTATGTGACTGAGAGCCATACCTACTTGTGAGGATGTGGATTGGGAATGTCTGCTGTGTATATGATGGGATGTGTGTTCTAAGTTCTAAGCTGGCTGGCACGGGAACTGCCTTCATGATATTGTTTCAGAAAAACTGCACAGCCGTATTCATAAAGCCACCAGGAGTCCAGCTTGATATGGCTATGTATTGTGAGTGAGCACTAGCCACAAAATTCAGCTTGAGACTTTTTCAGAAAATTAGCACACCTTTCACAGAAACAGAGGCTGCCTGAGTCATCTTGAACCCAATCTCAAAGCAAAATTCTTGCCTCTCTGTTCCATTGACTAGCATGGGAAATCACAAAGAATGATAACTTTTTTGCTTTTAAAAAATGAGTTGGAATTTTCAGTCATACTACTTTTTGGTCTTCCCTCCCCCAGTTCTTATGATGAATGAAGCTTATTTTCAAATAAACATAGTAAAAATCACTGCTACTGTTGAGGGAAGTATGTAATGTAATAGTTGGCACAGATGTGTTAATCAAGATTTTCCCCCTATGTTTCACTGATTCTTCCATTTTCGAAAGGCTTTTAAAAACATATTGCCTTTATTTAAGATTTTGGCCTAGCTAACTTTTGTTCTTCCATGTCTTTGTAATTTTTTTTTTGTCCCTTTGAGTCAGTGCTGATTCCTGGTGACTCCCTGGACTACTTCCTGCAGGGTTTTTTGGCAAGATTTCAGAAGTGGTTTGCCCTTGCCTTCTTCGTAGGGCTGAGAGAGAGGGACTGGCCCACCAGAGGAAATGACAACTGTTTTTAAGAAAATTAATAGTGGAAAAGCACCTGGCCCTGATGGCTTGTCTGCGGCTTATTATAAATGCTTTGAAGATGAGCTTTGCCTTCCTTTACAATTAACTATGAATTCGATTTTAGAAACAGGTGTAATGCCTGAGACTTGGAAGGAGGCTCATATTGCATTGATTCCAAAAGAACAACAAGATTTGACTTTAGAGAAGAATTATAGACCAATATCTTTATTGAACAATGATTATAAGATATTTACAACAGTGTTGGCGGAAAGAATGAAAATTATTCTTAAGAATTTTATTCATCAGGATCAGGCTGTTTTTTTGCCCAAGAGACAAATTAGAGACAATGTTCGAAATGTTTTGGATATATTGGAATAATTCGAACAACACAATGAAAAACAAGCTGCTTTGATATTTCTGGATGCTGAAAAAGCTTTTGACAATTTAAATTGGTCTTTTATGTTTAAAGTATTGGAATCTATGAATTTTTGGGGAAACTTTATTAAATGGATTAAATCAATATATACCCCTCAAATGGCTAAAATAATTGTTAATGGGAATCTAAGCAAATCATGTGAAATTCAAAAAGGTACAAGACAAGGTTGTCCTTTATCTCCACTTTTGTTTATATTAGTTTTAGAAGTTTTACTTAGAGACATTAGACAATATGATGGCATTTCTGGTATACGAGTTAAGAAAGAAGTTTACAAATTAAGAGCCTTTGCTGACGACCTAGTCATTACCTTAGAAAACCTTCTAGAAGGGATTGAGTTATTAATGCAAAAATTGAAAGACTTTGGGTCCCTAGCAGGATTCAAAGTGAATTTACAGAAAACAAAGGTCTTGACTAAGAATATGGATTGTCAACAACAAGAGAAATTGGGAGAATTAACTGGATTTACAATAGAGAAAAAAGTGAAATACTTGGGAGTATATTTAACATCAAAGAATGTCAATTTGTTTCAGAACAATTATGTTTCACTTTGGACAGATATAAAAAAAGACTTAGACGGGAAAAATTACAATTGTCATTATTAGGTAGAATATCAGTGATTAAAATGAATATCTTGCCAAGAATTTTATATTTTTTTCAGACAATACCTATATTGATTTCAGAAGCACCTTTTAAACAATGGCAACATGATATTTCTAAGTTTGTATGGCAAGGGAAAAAACCGAGAATAAAATATAAAGTCTTGCAAGACGCAAAAGAGAGAGGCGGTCTGGGACTTCCGGACTTGAAGATATATTATCCTGCTTGTTGTTAAGTATGGCTTAAAGAATGGATAGTTTTGAAAAACAAAAAACTATTGAATTTAGAAGGCCATGATTTAAGATTCGGATGGCATGGATATCTATGGTATAATAAAGTTAAGGTTAATGTGGATTTTAAAAATCACTATATCGGATGATCTTTATTAAGGATTTGGAATAAATATAGACCAATTTTATGTCCTAAGATGCCTTTATGGACTTCTACACAAGAAGGATTACAGAACTGAAACAAGAGACAAAGATAAATGGTTGAGTTACCAGGATTTGTTAGAAAAAGAACATGGAGAATATAAAATCAAATCGAAAGAACAACTTGCCTCAGAAGGATATACTTTTCAATGGTTTTCTTATATGCAACTTATAGAGAAATTTAAGTTAGATAAAAAAGACTTTGGATTTGAACAGAGCAAATCGGAATTTGAAATACAACTTTGTGAAACAAATGAACATTTAATTGCTAAAATATATAAGTTACTGTTAAGAGGAGAAATGGTTGAAGAACAAGTTAAAGAATGTATGATTAAATGGGCAAAAAATATTGGTCATAATATACACATGCAGCAATGGGAAGATAAGTGGTCTAAAGGATTGAAATTTACTTTGTGTTACAACTTGAAAGAAAAAAATTACAAGATGATGTATCGATGGTATATGACCCCCCAAAAAACTTTCGAAAATGTATGGGACTGTTTCCAACGTTTGTTGGGAATGTAATAAACAAGAGGGGTCGTTTTACCATATGTAAGGTTGCAAAGAAACTTTGGAATCAAATATGTACCTTGATGCAGAGTATATTACAAATACAGATTTTGCTTAAACCAGAACTATTTTTGTTGGGGATATTGGATTTACAAATAGAAAAACACCTAGTCAGAATCATACAATATATGGTTACTACAGCAAGACTTGTTTATGCACAATTTTGGAAAAAACAGACTTTACCAACGATACAAGAATGGTTGTTAGAATTGATGGACATGGCAGAAAATGATAAACTCACTTGTTTATTGAAAGAAAGCTCAAGTTGTCATTATCTCAAAGAGTGGAAACCACTGGTGGACTATTTGCGAAATGCAGGAGGGGCGAAGCTTACATGGGGATTTGAAGATTAGATTATAAATATAATAGGGTATATTAGACAAAGAATTATTCTTATCTATTGCATGAAAAACTAGCACTTAGGACGGATTTTCTTGTTCTCATGACCAGGGATAGATGGGAAGTTACCTATGTTTCATACTTTTCTTTTTCTTTTACTTTACTACACTTTTTCTTTTCTTTCTTTTTATTTTGTATTTCTATTTCTTTTTCTATTTCTAACTTTTAACTATGTATTGTAAAATTCTAATAAAATTTATCAAAAAAAAAAAGAAAAAAAAGAGAGAGAGAGAGAGAGAGAGGGACTGGCCCAAAGTCACCCAGCCGGCCTTGTGCCTAAGGTGAGAATAGAACTCATGGTCCTGGTGACCTAACCACTATACCAAACTGGCCCTCTCTAGATGTGTGTTTATAGGACCATGCCACTGTAGTAATTTCAAAACTTTCAAAAGTCTTGTCTCCTTTGGCCTTGGATTCTCGGACCATTTTCAATGAGTCTCTAACAGCTAGATTACAAGCCTTTTGTATAGTAGCCTGTCCATGTTTGAGAAGTGGTGCTACTTGATTGAACGACAAGAAGACCTTTTCTGAGCCACAGAGCAAACCTCTCTTATTTACTTAGGAAGTGCCTGTTGCTGTTGGTACCAACATCTCACCAGAGACAGTGTACAAAAAAGCCTTGTCTGAACTTATTAAAACTCCTGGTTTGCTGCTGTCAAATGTATTGTAATAAGGTGCAAGGTACCAGATAAATACATCATTACAGACAAGCAGTTACGATAACAGAATGAGGAAATAGGAACAGTTACAAAGTGTTCAGTCAATAGGCTACAAGATGTAAAGTATGAAAGGAAAAAGAATTTTTGACAGATGGCAGCAAATTGGCAAACCTTAGTCTTATTATTTTAAACAAATGATCGAATTTAATATACCTCTGCCCAAAGGAGATGATTAGCAAATGTGGCCATGATATTCAGAATGAGGCCCAAGATGCTTCCGAGCCACATTTTCCCCATTGTGATGAGCTGCGAAATTATCGGGCAACTTCTTTAGGAATGAATTGAAACCTGCATAGCCAACCCTGTGACAACCCTTGTTTCTTTTTCCTGAAGCCTCCCTGTAACATTTGTGTTCAGAGTGTCATCTGTCCAGGTACACAAGCTCTCCCTTTGGCAAATCATCAGGTGATTTTGTTGACTGGTTTTTAATGTTATAGCTGAGCCAAAATGATGAGTTCCAATGGCTATGTTTTATCATCATCATCATCATCATCATCATCATCATCATCATCATCCCTACACCACCATGTACTTAGAGATATGTACTGTCATCCGATATGAGTCTGCCCATTGATTAATAACTTCATCCAAAATTGTAGTTAGCTACTGATTCTCAAAAGTAAAATAAATAATTCATAGGAAAATTAGCACCCTTTCAAATTTGAAATTCACTTTCCAGGGATACCATAGACCAATCTGCTGCTTTTTTTTTAATCCTGGTGCTCTAAGTTCTGGTTCCTGTGCATGTCACACAAGACTCACCAAAGCCAGTTTACTATTTCTCCCTCAGTATTGTTTTCTTCCCAGGGTACGTGTGATGCTTGGGCAAATTATTGTATTATCTGTGTTCCAATCTGGGGTTGTAACTTTGTAACTCATTGGTGGTGGTGTTGCCACAATTGAAGAAGCTGTTTTACAATGTTTTCCCCTTTTTACCTGTTGAGGAAACTTGGTACAAGACTGATTTGTGAAACTGCCCCAGTAGCTTCAAACAAGCTCTAAGTACCCAATCAGAGTAAAGAAAAAGAGGAAGAGTCAGGGCTCTGAAAAAGCAGAAAAACTAGAAAGGACATGATTGAAGATGACTAAGGATGTATTCATAAAGATAGCCCAAGGCTGACTGAGAAGGTGTTTGGTGGAATGAGAGCCGTGATGCTTGCAGAAAATACCACCGATGGACTGGTACTTACAATGCCAGAGTTTCCATAAAACTCAACCTATTACGGTGGGGAAAACAGGACACTGGCCCTAGTGCCCCCCTAGAAAAGTGTTTCGCCACCCTGACTCTAGTGCAGCTTATTTGATTGTAC
This sequence comes from Charina bottae, assembly GCA_023362775.1. NCBI lineage: Eukaryota > Metazoa > Chordata > Lepidosauria > Squamata > Charinaidae > Charina > Charina bottae. Next base: position 6,273,774 of record JALMGJ010000022.1, read on the forward strand.
AGTAATGTAGGGAGGGGAGAGAGAAGAAATGACAGGATGAGATTGAAAGGAATGCATGCCTTCTTCTTGCCTTGATTGCAGCAAGCCAGTGGGCTTTGAAAAGGATTGTACCTCCCCACTGCATCTCCCTGCTAGCCCTACGATTCCCTTGTCCAGGAGAGAGTAAGATATTTCTTCCTTTCTTTCAGATACATATTTGAAAAAGAATGAATATAAAATTATTATACCTTTGTTGAAAACAATGAAAACAAATGCAGTGAAGAGATGTGTGTAAGCAAGCAATGAAGCGATGTTTTTTAAAATCATCTCTAGAAGTAGCCACAAAACCAGTCAGCATCAGAACCTCTTTTTCATTAACTAGAGCATATCCTTAAAACCCAGCGGAGCAAAAAATCCATAATGGCAGTGCATGTTCTCTCCCTCCCTCCCTCCGTCCCTCCGTCCCTGTCTTCCTCTCTCTCATGCATGCCCACGCATATCAGGAAGACCTAAATCCATATTCATTTTACCTGGTAGCAAATTCCATCGGCTGGACACTGCAGTAGAAAAAATAAGATTGTGGCAGAAAAGCAATCAGGGTACCACTGAGCCGCTCTTCCTGTGGTCCAAAACAGCTAGGAAAGCTTCCTCAAACTCTCAGAAATCTCCATAGCTGTGATTGCACAATGAAATGATACAGCATCAATAATGTTGCTTGAACAAAAGCTGGAAGATGTGGGCTCTTGCTTAAAAACAAAACCCCACCCAAATCAAAGCCCCCACAGTGTCAAAGAAAAAAAAGTATTTTCAATTTTTGCTAAAAAAAAAAAGTATTAAAAGATGCATACCTATCTTAGCTATCCCTTACAACAGAAGCTTGAAGTTCTGAGTTAGGACCTTCTCTTGTCTTTGATTTAACCAAGCATAAGGATGGGTTACAGATGTGCAACAAGGGTTGTGATTTTCCTGCTTCCCTTTCCATGTAATACCCTGGGTGCCACTTCACAGTATGCTGGCACGAACCTGGAGTATCCCATGGAAGAGAGATGCAAAAAGTAGAAAACAATGGATTGTGGAGGGGCATTTTGAAGATCATTCAGTGGCCTGTTAGAACCAGTGAATGGAGCAGAGCTTAACGTTGTGTAAACTCGTGGGCAGAAAAAGGAATATTGTTTAAAAACACAGCCTGTGAGCATGTTAGAGAGATTCAGGTTCTTATTCTTACACTTTTAGCCCACCCAAGCATAAAGAAACACACGCTTAGACATTGCAGGTACAAAAAGTAAGTACAAAAGAGTTCTTACATTTATTTTGTCCAGGTACAGCCATTTCAGTAGAAAATTGGTTTCAGTTCTTCTTTCTGTTCTGTTAAACTGAATACCTCTGGCCCTGCTTGCTGCCAGAGGCTGCATGGAGAAAGGGGCTTGAGGCCTCTCCATGAAAGGAGCTAAGGCACATGCATCCTACCCCATCGGTGGAAGAATCAGAGAGAGAGAGGAAGTGGGAGGGGCAACAAGCAACTTCCTCTAGAAGCCCAGAGTGCCTCCTAGAGCAATCACCTATATGCTAATGAGGCATGCTTGATTTTCCGGATTCCAACACATTTTACACCAACTAAATGTCCTTCCCCTGTAAGCAAACTACCTTTAATATAGCCTAGAGAGTTATTTTCCATATGGCTATATAAGGAAAGCCAAGGTATACATTGCAGAAAATATGACTCAAGGGCTATGAAGACGAGCCTTCTTCTCAGAAGTAAATAATGGACCCTTATTGCAAAGGAGCTGCCCTGCTGAGGACGGCCCACCACCTGCAAAAGGACTGGGAGAAACATCTCACCAGGTGTCCCAAGGAGGACAGGACTCTTCTCACTCTGGCCTCTCTAATGATATGATAATGCAGGCCAGTCCTTCCTCCAGCTCTTTCTCTTCTGAGGCATGGAAATATATGGACTGTTGACTATATTGAAATAGCACAGCATATAATTTACCCAGTTCTCTTCACAATCCAGCCATGTCCTCTTTGGGCTGCAGGCAAGTACAGGCGTTGTCCTGCTAACAATCTGCAACTCTGTTGATTCACACAAATATTTTGTTCTCTCCCCTAAGGTCTTGACCCTACTTCTATTCAGGTAGCAAAGTTGAATTGCCAATATCTGAAATGAATCTCCATAATTCTGTTTTTGGTTTTCAGGAATTAGCAGATGACACTCTTCATGCTATAGAGATAAGCGTGGCCATCTGCTAATTGCAGCAGATTAAGTTAATGGCACTAGAACAGGCTAGACGGTTTTATTTTGTCTTTTATCCTAGTTACTTGGCAACCCTGCTGGCAATGCCAGAGCCTGCTGTAAACAATCTCTAATAAGGCTTTGATTGAGCAATTTTTCCTCTCCTCACTTCTTTGTGTTTGTTTGGATTTAGGCCGGCCCTACCATTAGGCAGAGAGCGATGGCTATGCTGTAGGCAGCAGATGCATTGGCTGGAGAACAGCCATGTTGACTCTTTCCCCCACATTACCTCCTCCATCTCCCCTCCTATCCCCTATGCCTCAGCCCCAGTACAAAATAAACTTTTTCTGGAGGCTCGTTAAGGTGAAGAAGGCGGGTTCTTTATCACAGCACTCCCATGTAATGCATAATTCCTCCACATACCATTGAATCCCCAGACCTAAACAATTTTACCACAAGGCATTATACTTTATTATCCCTATGGGAAAGGGGCAGTAAAGCCTTTGGACAGAAAGAGTCTCGCAAGGGAAATAAAGAGAAGCATCCCTCCCTTATGTCACTTCCACTTCATAAAGTCTGTCTACTAGCCTTATGCCCTGAAGCCCATAACAGGGCTTGAAAGGCAGAAGTAATTGGCATGAATTGGAAGGGGGCCGTGTGCCTTGTTAAAGCCTTCATGCCTTGTGGCAAGACACTTTGCTTTGCTGCCATGGAACAGACACATCCATGGCTCTGAATGCTGGGCCCAGCCCAAGGAAGGCAGCGCACACGGCTGGGCCCAGGTGGTGCGGGCAGAAGTCTTGTTCCAGAGGAAGCTGAGTCTGGTGACATGGAGGCGGCTCTTCACAACCTCTCTCCATCTGCTGCCCAGACAGAAAGACAAGCAAAGCTATTTACAAACAGCAACTGGAGCAATGAACACACCAGCTAATTAAATAGCATATCAATCCAACTTAATTCCTCCTAGGAAAGCAGACTTTGGGAGAGGGAAGAGGGGATAAAAACGATGCTCTTGAGGTCCCATCCCAGGGTCTGGAGATTGCGCAGGTCTGGATGGGGAGGAACAAACACAGGTTTAGCCCTGCCAAGACCAAGTGGCTGTGGATGTTTGGGCCCCCTGGCTCTGGGGACTTTCCATCTTTATTCTTGAATGGGGGTAGCATTTTGTCATTCGAGATTGGTGAGTAGTCTGGGTGTTTCCTGGGACTCACAGCTTCTGCTCAAAGAACAGGTGGCAGCTATGGCTAGGAGGGCCTTCTCCCAGATTCATCTAGTGCAGCATTTGTGCCTGTTCCTGGATTGGGGAGCCCTTCACTCATGCCCTAGTCACCTCATGAATGGACTGTTGCAATGTGCTCTACATGGGACTGCCCTTGAAGACCACTCAGAAGCTTCAACTGGTCCAGAATGCAGCAGTGTGGGCAGTGATGGGCATGCCTTGTTATGTCCATGGGACACTCCTGCTTTGCGAGCTGCACTGGTTACTGGTACACTTCCAGGTGCAATTCATGGTGCTGGTTAGGACTTATAAAGCCCTATAAGGCATAGGGCCTGGTTATTTGAGGGTCCCATGATATCAGCCCAGCTGGTTCGATCTGACAGAGTTGGTGGGCTCCATGTCCCTTCAATTAAAGAATATCATCTATCAGGACCCCTGCCTTTTTTATTGTGGTGCCTGCCCTCAGGAATGAGATTCCCCCTGATATTCATGTGGCCCCCACCCTGCTGGCATTCTGGAAAGCCTTAAAGACCTGGCTGATTTCCTAGATCTTGGGGTAGGGTGGTTGGATTGTGTGTGGGTGTGGTTGCTGGATCTGCTATCGGTGTTTGTTGTTTATTTTTTTATTCTCTTATAGTTATTGTTGGTGTATTATTCTTCTGTATTCCATACTCCAGGAAATAAAGCCAGACTGCTCACTTGAGGGAATGATATTAAAGGCAAAACTGAAGTACTTTGGCCACATAATGAGAAGACAGGATACCCTGGAGAAGAAGCTGATGCTAGGGAAAGTGGAAGGCAAAAGGAAGAGGGGCCGACCCAGGGCAAGATGGATGGATGATATTCTGGAGGTGACGGACTCAAGCTTGGGGGAGCTGGGCTGACAGGAAGCTCTGGCATGGGCTGGTCCATGAAGTCACGAAGAGTCGGAAGCTCTTCATTTTATCATATGTGGTGGACTTGTGAGATTGCTAAGAAATTTTGGACTCAGATACATTCATTGATGCAAAATATTTTACAAATTCAAGTTCCATATAAACCAGAACTATTTTTATTGGGAATAACAGAAGAACAAATAGGAAAGAAATTTACAAGAATTATGCAATATATGGTTACAGCAGCAAGACTTGTATATGCACAAAATTGGAAAAATCAGACTATACCTACGATACAGGACTGGATGTTAAAAGTAATGGAAATGGCAGAAAATGATAAATTGACATGTTTATTCAAAGAAAATACAAATTATTATTTTCTTAAAGAGTGGAAACCATTAATGGACTATTTGCAAAATGCAGGAGGGGTAAAGCTTACATGGGGTTTTGAAGATTAAAATATATATAAATTGATATATTAGACAGGAAATGTTTTACAATGTTATATATAGACCTAGCATGTAAGAGACTATTTGTTAAATTACTGTGACCAGAGATAAATCGGAAGTTGACTAATTTCTATGTTTCATCTTTCTCTTTTTCTAGTTACTTTACTACACTTTTTTCTTTCTTTCTTTGATTTGTACTTCTATTTCTTTTTCCTTTTCAAACTTTTATCTATGTATATTTAAAATTCAATAAATATATTATATATATATATATATATATATATATATATATATAAAAGGAAGCGACTGAATGAATAAACAACAACATTATTCTTTTGAGGAGTAAGTCTCAGCAATAAAGCCTTATTAGGTAAACACCTGCAAACTTTAAAAGGTCAGGCAGTGCGTGATCCAAGCTGAAGAGTATAAAAGAACCTGCCTGCCTGCCTGCCCCGCCCTTACTGCTTCTGCTCACTGCTTTCTGTTTGTTTCTACTACTTGGTATGTGATTTTGTAACATTTCCAGGGATCTGGAAGAAAACTAAATAGTATCTATTTGAATGAGTAACTAATATAACTGCAACTAAGTTACTACAATGACTGGTGTCATTTATTGGTCTCTGAAGTTAAACACTTTCTGATACTCTGCATGTACAGGAAAACACACACACCAACAGGTTATGGGCCCAGGAAACACGAGGAGAGACCAGCTCAGCAGCAGCTTGTTTGAATCTGAAGACAAGTAAACAAGGCAAGTGAAGTGTTTTTCTCTTTGAAGTTACCAGGAGGTTTCTAGCAGCTATCTGTTTGCAGAAAAGCTTGCTGAGGAATTTACGAGGTGATTAGTGAAGTTAGAAGCCATGGCCGCTTCTCAGTACTTAGGAATGCCACTAGAGCGATTATCAGATACTAACTACATAAACTGGAGTTTAAAAATGGAAATGTATCTTCGGAGGGAAGATTTATGGTCTTCGATAGCTGAGCCAACTCTAGAAAATTCCTCCAATGCGTGGCTTAGGCTGGATGAACGTGCCAGAGCATGCATTATTTTGGGAGTTGAAGACAGTCAGCTAGTGAATGTACATGGATTGCAGTCTGCAAAACAACTCTGGGAGGCACTGAGAGATTTGCATATAAAAGCAACAGCTGGAAGTAAGGTTTCTCTAACTAGAAAACTGTATAAAGTCTATCTGTCTGAGGAAGGGAGCCTGCCTGAGCATTTGCATTCCATAAAGCAGCTGTTTGTAGAATTGCAAGAGAGAGGAATTGAGTTTACACCTCTAACAAAAGCATACATTATTTTATCTTCACTGAATGCAACGTGGGATATGTTAATTTGCACCCTGGAAGCAATGCCCAAAGCTGAACTTACTCCTTCGTATGTTTCTGGATGACTGCTTGCTGAATGGGAGAAGTGACAGGAATGTCACTCAGCTCCACCTATTTTTTTCTGATAAGCTACAGCATGGAAAAGCAGGGAAGAGCAATCAAGCTGAGGCCACAGTCCTAGCCAGCTGCCGGTGTTTCAATTGTGGCTCAGCTGGACACTTACAGAAAAACTGTAATTTACTGCCCAAAGAGCGAAAGACAGGAAAAAAGAACAGAGAGGCAATGTGAAAGAAGAGTCTTCAAACAACACATATTGCACAAGTTAATGAAAAATATTTCTGATTTCTGGGTGTTAGATTCTGGTGCTAATTGCCATTTGTCAAACTGTAAAAGTGCCTTTGTTTCACTGTCTAAAACTAATAGACAAAGTGTTTCTATGGCTGATGGGTCTACAATAGAAATCAGGGGTCAAGGTGACATGTATCTACCTTGTTTGGGAGGAACTGTTAAAAATGTGATGTTTGTTCTTAAATTGCAGACTAACCTTTTATCAGTATCCCAATTAGTAGCAGCTGGATATGTCATAATATTTAAGAAAGATGGCTGTGAGATACATAAGAATGGTAAGTTATGTGCAAATGGTGTACAAAGAGATTCATTGTACATAGTACAAAATGCTAAAAGCCAAGCTGCAAAAGCTGTAATTGGCAATATACCAGTTCATGATCAGTGCATACACTTGATGCACAGGAAATTTGGTCATGCAAATTATAGATACATAGGACAAATGTCAAAGAAATGTGCTGACCTGAAGTTGAAGCCTTGTGATAAATATCTGGACTGTGTAGTTTGCAAGGAATGCAAAACACAGAAGGCTCCTGTGAGTAAGCACAGAGACAGAGTTACAACTCGACCTCTTGAAATTGTTCATTGTGACATTATTGGCCCTTTTGCTCCAAGTTTGGGACAAACAAGATTTATAATGACCATAATTGATGATTTTTCAAGATATACATTTATCTATCTATTAAAACATAAAGATGAGGCATTTGATAAATTTAAGAGTTTTGTAACATGGGCAAATGGAAAATTTCCAAAACCTGTGTCTGCCCTACAATGTGATCGTGGAGGGGAATTTCTTTCTAACACTTTTTAGAAAATTCCTAACAGAGAATGGGATAGAATAAATTCTTTCTAACCCTTACACTCCAAAGCAAAATGGAGTTGCTGAAAGGAAAGGTAGAACGCTTCAAGAAGCTATGATGTACTTGCTTAAAGATGCAAAATTACCTTTTAAGTTTTGGGGTGAAGCAGTATCAACTGCCTGTTATGTTCAGAACAGACTGTTTAATTGTGTGATTGAGGACACTCCATTTCATTTGTTTTATGATGTGAAACCAAAAGTGAACCATCTCAGAGTTTTTGGCAGTGCAGCATGGGTTCACATACCAAAACAACAAAGGAAAAAAGGAGGTTCCAAAACAAAGAAAGCAATTTTTGTTGGGTATGAACAAAGCCAAAGAAGCTACAGGTTCATATTATGTGATAAATTAATTATAAGCAAGAGTGCTTCATTTGCAGAACAAAACTGGGAAAAAATAAATTCCAGTTCGCAAGTTGATTTGAAAACAGGGCAAAGGCAAGAACTTGCTGAGAACATTTTGCAAGATTCTTCGCCAAATGAGTTCATTAAACAAGAGGAGCAAGCTGAAAATCTGTCTGATGAGACAGATGCTACTCAGGAAAGTGATGGAAGACAGAATATTAACCCTGTTAGCCCTGTCCTACCTCGCAGGTCGCAGAGGAGTAATAAAGGAATTCCTCCTCAACGTTTTGAGGTGGATATGGTTAAAGACTTCCATGTTTACTCTGAGCCAGAGTCTTTACAGCAATTAAGGGAAGGGTAATAGCTCCTCTTGGGGTTGGCTTGCGCCGTTGAGTTCTTTTAAATATAACCTCATAGCCTCTTGGATTTTATATATTTATATCTAATTTATTTTTTAGAGTTGTTATATTGTATTGTATATGTTTTTAATTACTAACTTTGTTGTAAACCGCCCAGAGTCCCCCTTGTGGGGAGAGATGGGCAGTGATAGAAGTTGGATAAATAAATAAATAAATAAATAAATAAATAAATAAATAAATAAATAAATAAATAAATGATATGCCACCTGAGATTGCAAAATGTTGGTGTGATGCAATGCAACAGGAATTAAATTCCTTGAAAGAAAATAAAACTTGGAAATTAGTTAATCGACTTCCCAATGAATGCTGTCTGGGTTGTAGATGGGTCTTCAAACTAAAAAAGTATGCTGGAGGGAAAATTCAAAAATACAAAGCAAGTTTAGTTGCTAAAGGATTTTCTCAAAGAAAACCTTTAGACTTTGACAAAACCTTTGCACCTGTTACAAAGGGTGAATTAATCAGATTGTTGTTGAAGGTTGCTGCACTAAAAGGGATGTCAGTTTATCATTATGATATTCAAACTGCATTTTTGTATGGTGAATTAAACCAGAAATTGTACATGCAACAACCACCTGGTTTTGAACAAGGTAAAAATTTAGTGTGTGAACTACAAAGATCAATTTATGGTTTGAAACAAGCAGCTCGCTGCTGGAACCTAAAATTAGATGAAACACTGCAAAGTTTTGGTTTTGAAAAAGGAAAAGCAGATCCATGTGTTTATGTTAAGAAATAAAAAGTTTTATGTATTTGTGTTTGTATGTTGATGATTTACTATTACTTACTTCATCAGACAAACAGCGACATGATTTTGAAATGTACATGAAGAACAATTTTACGTTAAAGAATCTTGGCATAGTGACAAATTACTTAGGCTTGGAAATATATAGAGAAAAAGATGGTAGTTTCTTGGTAAGCCAAAGTAATAAGATCAAGAGACTCCTAGAGGAGTGTAACATGCAGGAATGTAAATCAGTCTTAATCCCTATGCTTCCTGAATTCCAGAAGGAGGTGGGAGAACCTGAGTTATCTGAGGCAGATGGGTTTAGATATGCAACTGGAAGTTTATTGTACATTGCAAATCATTCTCACCCAGATATTTCTAATGCTGTTTCTATTTTAAGCAGACAAGTAGAAAAACCAACTTCTACTGGGAAAGCAGCATTGAAAATAATATTTAGATATTTACAAGGCACAAAGTATTACTGTCTGAGGCTTTCTGCTTCTGGGACAAGAGAATTACAGGCCTATGCTGATTCAGACTGGGGAGCAGACCTAAATGATCATAAGTCAACATCTGGAGCTATAATACAATATGCTGGCTCAACAATTGCCTGGCATTCTAAGAAACAGACACTTGTTGCTCTTTCTACAGCAGAAGCAGAATTTTATAGCCTAGCATAAATCTGTTATGAGATTTAAATATGGTTTAAACAATTATTAAAAGATATAGGCATGGAATTGCACCAGCCTGTAACTGTTTTTGAAGATAATGAAGCTTGTATTCATATGGCTTAGTCTGAGGGTTTTAGGAACAGAACTAAGCATATTGACATACAATGCTATCATGTCAAGGATTTAATAGCCGAAGGTGAAATCATGTTTTTACTTATTTTTATTTATTTATTTTTCCAATTTCTATCAACACCCATCTCCCCCCGAAAGGGGGACTCTGGGCAGTTTACAATGGAATCAGCAATTAAAATACATAAAATACACTACAGACAATACGAATTAAAAATAAATTAAATATAAGATCCAAGGGGCGATAAGATCATAATAAAAGGCTTTATGGCCATACAGGAGGAGCTATTACCCTTCCCATCCCAGGCGAGGTGGCAGAACCAAGTCTTCAATTTTTTCCAGAAGGCCAGGAGCGAGGGGGCCTGCCTCACCTCTGGGGGTAGAATGTTCCAGAGGGCGGGCGCCACTGCAGAGTAGGCCCACCTCCTGGACCCTGCCAAGTGAATTTCCCTTACTGATGGGGTCCGCAGCATGCCCTCTCTGCATGCCCGAGTGGGACGGGTCGATGTTATGGGGATGACACAGTCCCTCAGGTAGTCTGGTCCCATGCCATGTAGGGCTTTAAAGGTGATAACCAACACCTTGAGTTGGACCCGGAAGCATACTGGCACCCAGTGTAGCTGGCGCAGCAGAAGTGTCACATGTGCCGATCTTGGGGCACCAATAACTATGCGCGCAGCCGTGTTCTGGACCAGCTGAAGTTTCCAGATACTCTTCAAGGGTAGCCCCATGTGGAGTGCATTACAATAGTCTATATGGGAGATGACCAGAGCATGAGTGTCCGTTCAGAGGGCTTCCCAATCGAGGAAAGGGCGTAACTGGCGCACAACACGGAGTTGCACAATGTTAAAGTATTGTGAGTCAAAAGACATGATTGCTGATTTTCTAGCAAAGCCCCTTGTTGCAGTAAAACACAAAGAGTTAACTGAAAAAATTGGGTTGCGACTTACACCTCTAGCATAATAAGAGGAGTGTTGGTGTATTATTCTTTTGAGGAGTAAGTCTCAGCAATAAAGCCTTATTAGGTAAACACCTGCAAACTTTAAAAGGTCAGGCAGCACGTGATCCAGGCTGAAGAGTATAAAAGAACCTGCCTGCCTGCCTGCCCTGCCCTGCCTTACTGCTTCTGCTTACTGGTTTCTGTTTATTTCTACTACTTGGTATGTGATTTTGTAACATTTCCAGGGATCTGGAAGAAAACTGTAAATAGTATCTGTTTGAATGAGTAACTAAAATAACTGCAACTGTCTCTGTCTATCTGTTCAGTTGTGTCCGACTCTCGGTCACTTTGTGGATCAATGCTTCCATGCCTTTCTATCTCTTACAGCTTCCTTTAGTTCCATCAAAGTCATTCCAGTTATTCCCTTCTGATGGTGTCAAGCCAGTGAGTCCTAGGGCGGCCCCTTCTTCTTTTACCACTGATCAGTCCCAGCATAATTGTTTTTTTCGAGTGAGTCGGCTTGCATAACATGACCGAAGTATGACAGTTTTTGTTTGGTGATCTTGGCTTCCAGGGATATTTTTGGTTTGACTCTGTCTAGGACTTCCTTGTTGGTAATTGTTGCTGTCCATGAGATGCGTAGTAGTCGTCTCCAGCACAATTCGAATGCATCTATCTTTCTCCTATCTGCCTTCCTCAAAGTCCAAGTTTCACCACCATACGTAGCTATTGGAAATATGATCGTATTAACTAGTCTGCATTTGGTTGGGAGGCTGATATCTTTATTCTTCCAGATGTTATTTATGCTGGTCATTGCTGTTCTTCCAAGCGCTATACATCTTCTGATCTCCGGGCTGCAGTCACCCTTTTGATCAATTTTAGAGCCAAGGAAGTTAAACTCCTTCACTGCTTCAGTTACCTCATTGTTGATCTTAACACTGACTTGCACATTCTCTGCTGTTGTGATTATCTTTGTTTTTTTGGTGTTAAGGCTCAATCCAAGTTTTTCACCTTCATCTTTGACTATTAGGATTAGCCGTTCTAAATCTTTACTTTCCGCCAGCAGTGTTGTATCATCTGCATAACGAAGGTTGTTGATGTTCCTACCGCCAATTTTTACCCCAATAATAGATTCTTCCAGATGTGCCTTTCTCATAACCACTTCTGCGTACATGTTGAATAATGAAGGTGATAGAATACAACCCTGATGAGTGCCTTTTCTAATTTCGAACCATTCTGTGTTTCCATATGCTGTCCTTACAGTTGCTTCTTGATCAAAGTACAGAGATTGTATCAGTTGGATGAGGTGTGATGATATTCCCATTTCTTTCAAGCAGTTCCAGAGCTTGTCATGATCAACACAGTCAAAAGCTTTTGTATAGTCAATGAAGCACATGTAGAGGTCTTTTTGGAATTCCCTTGCCTTTTCCATCATCCATCAAAGGTTGGCGATGTGATCACGCGTTCCTCTTCCTTTTTGGAATCCAGCTTGTACGTCTGGTAACTCTCTTTCGATGGTTGAGTTCATACGTTGTTGGATGATCTTCAAGAGAATTTTACTCACATGTGGTATTAAGGCGATGGTGCGATAGTTTGAACAGACTTTTGTGTCACCTTTCTTTGGTATTGGAATAAATACTGACCTTTTCCACTCTTTTGGCCATTGACCAGTCTTCCATACACTTTGACATAATGCTGTCAATGCTTTTGTTGGCAGTGGTCTCAGTAGCTCTGCTGGTATTCCATCAACTCCAGGGGCTTTGCGGTTTGACATTTGACTGAGTGCCCATTCTACTTCCTCCTCCAAGATATCAGGTTCCAGCTCCAGCAGTTCTTCTTCTCTAACTGCAACTAACTAACTAACTAACTAACTAACTAACTAACTAACTGCAACTAAGTTACTACAATGACTGGTGTCATTTATTGGTCTCTGAACGTAAATGCTTTCTGATACTCTGCGTGTGCAAGAAAACACACACTCCAACAGCTATTGTATTCTGTTTTTATGTTGTTGGTTTTATTGTACACCACCCGGTTGGAGTTGGGCAGTGTTGGAGTCGGCTGGTGTCTATAGATAATTACAGATACTTTATAGTTGTATAGGCCAGTGTCATTCTCCATGCAGCTCCTTGCAGCTGGCATTCTGTGCTAAAGAAATAATTGTGTAAAGGAAATGCACAACTGATGCAGCTAAAGATAAAAATAACAATCATGTCTCAAGATGAAGCTTCATGTTAAATATTTAAATAAGAATCAAAAGACAGTTTTCTTCGGTGCTCTCTGAGCCTTGAGAGCCAAGGCTCAGAGAGCACCAAAGACTCCCCAGTTCAACCCTGAGCTACAAATATTCTCTTCGATTGGTACAGTTTTCTTCCTTTCCATTGTTGCCTTCATTCCATCCATTGAAAAAGCTTCCATACTGCCAAGTGCATTTCTCCCCATCCAGGGCAATGTCTCCGTGCAGGGCTCACCTCCCTTCACCAACCCTCAGCTTTGTTCTCCTTGGCAGCGCGGGTGTCACTGGTATTCCTCACCTGGCTGGAAAATAGACTGCTAGAGCAGCCCCCAGGTTGGTGAGAAAGGTGAATTATCTATAGAGCAGGTGCTACTTGACTTGGCACAGAAGTACCATTTCAGAGGGCAAGAGATAAAAGCTGAACGAAGGCAGGAATTAATATTTCAGCACAAACTGAGGCAAGTTTGTAAGAGCAGCATTTAACACTTAATCAAAATGGGTCTGACAATGTAGAAATTAGGCTTTTGACTGCCATTATTGTTTTATAATAGCTTCAATTAATATCACTCCCATTCCTGTTTTGTTCTTTGCTAATTGTTTTCATTCCACTTCCTTCATTTTTTTAGGCTGCTGTTGTGCTGTTTTAAATATTTAATTACACTCAAAGCCTTCCTCCTTTCAACACATTCTAATTGATCTAGACTTAAAAACAGGACCTGTCATTTTTGTTCCTATGTTACCCAGCTTCTTTGCACCCAGACTCAGGTTCCATGTATAGTCATTCATAATTTCATTCAGTGCCTTTTGAAATCCCCTGGAAAGCAACAAACTTGCTGTTACCAGATTGTGAGAGGCTGATGATCAGGGGTGCCCACCACAGGGTGTGGACTAAAAAGTCAAGACAGTCGTGACAATGGTGCATCGAAGCTCCATTTTTTAGGTGTGACCTACACAAAACACAGGTGGAGCTTCTATCACGCTGTTGTAGCTGCCATCCTGATTTTTTGGCTGCACCCTGCAAATACCCTGGTGATGATCATGACAACAAGTCAATGTGAAGCTGCAAGCAGCCCAAGGAAAAAGCTAATCTGCCCCCAACTTGAATAGTGGCACAGGAACTAAGCCATTTCACATGTGGCAATGCTTATGGGACACAGCATGGATTGGAGCACATGATGATGGCTACAGCGTGGAAGGTGATGAGGTAACAAAGACAGACCCCCCCCTTTTGCCCCAACAAGGTAAGAAGAAATGAAAAAGTTGAGCTCATAGGACCAATGGCTTCCTGTCCACTAACACCTTGATTCTTATGTCCTGTGATTCTCTCCACTGAAATATCTCTTACGCCAAGATAGTATAATGTATAAAGCAGGCTCTGTCTGTATTTTCTAAAGTGAAAATATCAGGGGTGAAGCATTTCAGAAGGGGTCACCACAGAATAAAGATTCAGAACATTTTGTCAGAGGAAGATTTGAAGATTTCACATAGAGAGACACACACGATATGCCTTACAAAACTTCACCAGCCCATATTGACTCGCACGTTCTTCAGTTTTCTCAGTTTGCTCACACCAATAGAAGACCTTGGAATCCTTTTTATATGTATTTTTATCAAAATTCTAGCTTTCACCCTCCACAAATATGTAATCAGTTGTATTTATTTATAAATCAACTTTATAAGGCTGCCCGACTCATAATGATTCTGGGCGGCACACAAGTTAAAAATACAACACAACACAACACAACATAATACAATAGAAGCAGGAATAGGGACTAATACACACAATTCCTTACTAAAATTCCTTCAGAAGGTGTCTACTTCCCTAACCCATCACCTGAGGAAAGACTCAGGTCTTCAAGGCTTGTTTAAAGGATGGCAGGGTTGGGGCAACTTGAACCTCTGAGGGGATACTATTCTAGAGGGCAGGGACTATGCAGAGAAGGCATGCCTGACTCTCATCAAATGACACCCCCCATCAACATCAACAGGAACTGGCAGCAGAGAAAGGAGAACAATTGCACCCTGCCATACCACTCCCAGGAATCAGGCACCATCTAACTAACCAATCCCCCAGCAACGAACCAAATATCCCAGCCCCCCCCCCGCCTTTGCCAACAGTAATCATTAGCTGCAAGACAGTCAGTCAGCAGCTATCTGATCTAATAAAATCATTGCCCTCACATTCATTCAACAATCCCTTTCCGAGCTTCCCCCCCCAGCCAGCTGCCATGATGCAGATGAAAAGCAGTGAAATGTCCCTACCAGCAAAAGTCCAGCAAGCAGTGTCGATGAAGATTCTCAGTCATCCAGGTGGAATTGTCTGTAGGTTGAGTCATGGCAACTGGATTTCTTTCTTTTGGTTGAAACGTTTCACTGCTTGTCCAAGTAGCTTCTTCAGTCTGGGCAAAAGTTGGTGAGGGGACCCCATATATGTCTTCCAGGGTGGCTGTATTGACCTTCCACCTGATTGGCTTGTTAATTGGGCAATTGAGGTATAGATAGTCTTTAGGATGTCTTACTCCTAAAACCTTTATTCATCCCCAAGTGGATTGTTAAATGTGGCCTTGCTGGTGAACTTGTGAAGTGGTCTTAATCTTCCTGGGGACTAATGAAAGAGCAGAATGATAAATGGGGGACAAGTTGTGCCTGAGGCCTCCGCCTCTATTGAGGGAAGGATTTTCCACTTTGGCATGAAAGGATTCCTTAACCCCTCTCTCAAACCACCTATCTTCCCTGTCCAAAATGTGAACATTAATGTCCTCAAATGAGTGTCCTTTTTATTTTAGATGAAGGTAAACTGCTGATTCTGTTCCTGTGGTGTTGCTCCTCCTGTGTTGGGCCATCCTCTTGTGTAAAGGGTGTTTGGTTTCTCCAATGTAGAGCTCAGAACACTCCTCACTGCACTGGATTGCATATACTACGTTGCCCCTCTTATGTTTTGGTGTTGGATCTTTAAGGTGTACAAGCCTCTGTCTCAGTGTGTTGGTGGGTTTGAAATATACAGATATGTTGTGTTTGCCAAATATCCGTTTTATCTTTTCTGACATGCCGGCCATGTAAGGAATGACCAGGTTCTTCCGTTGATTCTGTCTCAGCTCTGTCTGCCATTGTTTTGGGTCTGGAGGTAGACTTAGATTTAATGAAGGCCCAATTTGGATATCCACAGGTCTTCAGAGCTGTCCTCAGGTGCTGATTTTCTTTCTTTTTGGCACCCATGGAGGTGGGGATGGTTTCTGCCCTGTGGGACAATGTCCTGATGACTCCTAGTTTGTGCTGCAGTGGATGGTGGGAGTAAAACATCAGGTATTGGTCTCTCTGTGTGGGTTTCCTGTAGATCTCTATTTCTAGCTTGTCAGAGGTCCCAATAAGGACTTCACAGTCTAGGAATGCCAGCCTGTTGTCCTTGGTGTCTTCTCTGGTGAACCTAATGTTTGCATCCAGCAAGCAGTCCTACAAGAAAACTGGCAGGGAAATCTAATAACTGGCTGCTGGATAAACCTCCAAAATAAATATGGCAAGTAGGGCCTTGGCTGCAAATGTGGGAAACTGATGCCTGGGCTGCTGCAGGGCTCGGATGGATGTAACTCTTGGACCTCCACCTGGTCCCACTTCTGCTGCCCTAGCTCTGCAAAGCTGCAGCATGGCCTCTCCTGCTGGAGGACTGGTGAATTCCAGACACTGGAAGTCCTGCAGCCACGACTCTTGTCAGCCAACTGCACTCTTCAGAATGGGAGACTTCCAACCAGACTTTCTCTGCTGCTGACCCAGGTTTAGGAGCACCCCTTGTCGAATGTGAAGGTCCATCCCCTCATGTCAAGTAGGCTTCAGTCCTCTTCCTGGTGGCACACCCCAGCCTTATATCAAGCAACGGCTCCTGGCTAGAGCACATCTCAGCCTCAAAACCTTCTTCTTCAGCATTCCAAACACCCATTTAACTAACCTTAACTCCCCACTGGTTGGAGGAACCAAAACACACACCACCAATTACTGAGTCCATCAGTAGCACTCAAGTCCTCCAGTCGCCATCTTCGGGGGAAAAATAGATGTATGTTTTGCTTGAAACTGTAATGCATCACAAGGTATGCAGTTTTAAAACATTTCAAAACATAGACCAAATAAAAATGGACTCAGTCAGGTAAGGAGTATCATAGGATAAAGCATGGCCTGCTATTCCTCTTTTTCTATGATAGAAAAAGTATGGAAGCAGTGATGGGAAAGCATGGAAATTTTTTAAATGAAAGAGAAAATTCCTGGGGTGATTGAACAAGAAAGAACTTCTCCTGAAAGCATCTCTGAGTGCCTTTTCTTCCCCTGAACCCCTTCCCTGCCTTCCAGCTCCCATCCCATCCCCTGCCCTGACCTCTGTGCTTCTAGACCAGTGTTTCTCAACCGTGGCAACTTGAAGATGTGTGGACTTCAACTCCCAGAATACCCCAGCCAGCATGGCTGGCTGGGGAATTCTGGGAGTTGAAGTCCACACATCTTCAAGCTGCCAAGGTTGAGAAACACTAGTCTAGACCCTTGCTTCCAAACATCTAATATATAAAAGAGAACATGTCTATGAAGGTTCTCAGTCATCCAGGTGGAATTGTCTGTAGCTTGAATCATGTCAACTGGATTTCTATTTTCTCAGTGGAAACGTTTCGCTCCTTATCCAAGGAGCTTATTCAGTCTGAGCAAAGTTAGTAAGGGAATCCTTAAATATGTTGCTGTGTGACCTTACACCTGGGGCTAGGTCATGGTTATTTTTTTTTGAGATGTTATTTCTAAGTCCCTTTATCATCTAAAGAAGGATCGTTAAGATTACCCTGCTGCTGTTGAGCTTGCGAAATGGTCTTAATCTTCCTAGGCACAGAAGACAAAGCAGGAAGGAAGATAGGGGAAAGGTTGTGCCTGAGGCCCCCACCTCTATTCAAGGAAGGATTTTCCAAGTTGGCATAAATGGATTCCTTGACCCCTCTCTCAAACCACCTATCTTCTCTGTCTAAAATGTGAACATTAATGTCCTCAAATGAGTGTCCTTTTTCCTTTAGATGAAGATAAACTGCTGACTCTGGTCCTGTGGTGTTACTTCTCCTGTGTTGGGCCATCCTCCTGTACATAGGTTGTTTGGTTTCTCCAATGTAGAGTTCAGAGCACTCTAGTGCAATCCAGTGCAATCCAGTGGAGTGAGGAGTGCTCTGAACTCTACATTGGAGAAACCAAACAACTTTTGTACAGGAGGATGGCCCAACACAGGAGAAGTAACACCACAGGACCAGAGTCAGCAGTTTATCTTCATCTAAAGGAAAAAGGACACTCATTTGAGGATATTAATGTTCACACTTTAGACAGAGAAGATAGGTGGTTTGAGAGAGGGGTCAAGGAATCCATTTATGCCAACTTGGAAAATCCTTCCTTGAATAGAGGTGGGGGCCTCAGGCACAATCTTTCCCCTATCTTCCTCCCTGCTTTGTCTTCTGTGCCTAGGAAGATTAAGACCATTTCACAAGCTCAACAGCAGCATGGTGATCTTAACGATCCTTCTTTAGATGATAAAGGGACTTAGAAATAACATCTCAAAAAAATAACCATGACCTAGCCCCAGGTGTAAGGTCACACAGCAACATATTTAAGGATTCCCTTACTAACTTTGCTCAGACTGAAGAAGCTCCTTGGATAAGGAGTGAAACGTTTCCACTGAGAAAATAGAAATCCAGTTGACATGATTCAAGCTACAGATAAAAGAGAACAGTTTCTCTATCAAACCTTTTGAGGCTATCAGTATGGTTATCTGCATAAGTCTACCTTGACAAACTGCCCGAGTGCCATTTGGTCCTAGGAGATTTCTCATTCTGCCTAATCTATTGCTGGCTCTGGGCAGACTCCTGTTTTGAAGGGCCTGCTTGGCTTTATCAAAGGTTCATTACAGTCTTAAACCAGGAGCACAAGGCCACTTTTTAATGAGAGGTCTCTGGGAATCTATACCTCAGGAAGGAAAAGCTTCCAATTTATGCCTCTTATGTTTACTGGAAGGATAGAGGTGTTTATGAAATTCAGAAAATGCCTTGTTACTGCATGGAATGATGATTTCGTAGCACAGTGATTAGTGCTGGAATGAGTGCTTTAGAAATGGTCTATCAGGTCAGCAACTAACTAGCCTTATGGGGAAAGGACATTGTTCCTCGTTCCCTAAGCTGCAACAATATAAATTCAAGCTAAAATATCCAGAGAACCACAAATTATTCTCCCAAAGGCCATCGGTCAAAGAATCCAACTCAACAGGGTTTCTGCAATGCTGGCCTTAAACCCTCTTTTTCACACACAACACAACATCAAATAATTTCTCCCTCCAGACCATGCCAGCCATCAGAATAGACACAGTCAGATTTTAAACAGGGGCTCAGTGATGGAGGTCAGAAAATAATGTCTGCATTTTGAGTCTGTTGCCCAAAGCACTTCACACTAAGGCTGGCCCTGGGTGAAAAGATATGAGCTCTCAGGGCCACTTGAAGGACTGCTGAGGCATTCCCATGAACAATGCTCTGGAGGAACTGCTGCATCCCGATAAACAGTGATGGAAAGCTATGACAGCAAGCCACAGCCAAAACACCCAGGGTTGTGAATGTGTCAGATCCTATAAGTTAATTAGCATCAGAGCCAGTCTTGCATAGATGGCAAATTACAAGGAAAGGTGCTGCAGGAAATAGTAAAGGCATTTTCAAAGGAATAGTGATGGGAGACTTTTAAATGGAGTACAAATAAGATCAAGCTCTCCAAGGTCTTCTTTTTGAAAACAATACCACGGAATGTCAGTGGACTGGAGGATGATTGTCACCACCATTCTGACCTTCGTACAATTGTGGTTTGGTTTCAGATGCACACTGCAGCTTCAGGCCACACTTACTTACTTACTTACAGTACTTACTTACTTACTTACTTATCGTGTCCAGTCCGCTTAGCTGTGATTTGGTCTGGTGTTAGAAGGATTAGCTGGTGCAATTCACCGTTTCCAGGCTATGCCCGATAGTTCATTAATCTTCGGGGAGGCTCCTTCAGGTATGGTCACTGGTTAATGGCACTGAAAGCCTTCTTCCCCCCTCAGGCCACACTGAAGAGGGAAGAAGGCTTTCAGTGCCATTAACCAGTGACCATACCTGCTGCCATGAGGAAGGGGAAGAGTTTTTTTTCATAGAGTGTGAATAGAACGGCAATGTTGAACCTGGAAAGAGACATGCATAGGCTGTGCATGCTATTGGAGCATGTTGCCAGAGGCCACTGCACAAGCATTGTTGCATTTGCAAAATGCTGACAAGAACTTCCCTCTCTCTTCCGCCATAGCCCCACGGGGAAGCCCCATCTCCCTCTACCTGGGCTGTTGCTGGCTCTAGGCCAGTGTTTCTCAGCCTTGGCCACTTTCAGATGTGTGGACTTCAACTCCTAGAATTCCCCAGCCAGCCTTGCTCTAGGTTGTAAGCATCTATGGACTATTTACGTTCTAATTTAGCAAGTACACACTGTCTTCCTTCCAATATACACTTTACCTGTCAGTTTGGCTTGATCACCGGCTTGATCACCTTTTAAATTACATTTCTAGTTTTTTAAAAATGCCTAATTTGGTTCAACTCAGTTGAGATTCTATGAAAGGAATCCTTTTCTCTCTGGGGCAGGGTTTCTCAACCAGGGTTCCATGGGACCCTAGGGTTACACAAGAGGTCACTAGGGGTTCCCTGGGAGATCATGATTTATTGAAAAAATTATTTCAAATTCAGGCAACTTCACATTAAAGAGGTACGTTTCATTCTTTATTCTTAGTTTAAGAACACTGTCAATGCATATATACAGGCCTACACATGAAACAAATATAATCATTTTGTAACTTCTGGACTATATTTGAGCCTGAGTGTGCAGAGGTTCCCCGAGGCCTGAAAAATATTTCAAGGGTTCCTCCAGGGCCAAAAGGCTGAGAAAGGCTGCTCTGGGGTGAAACAGCCAAAGTTATGTAAGAAATGAACACCCTTTCTAACTGTTTTGGGCTGGGACAATGCATTTCAAGATGGCTAGTCAACTTGAAGCTAGTAGAGAATAACAATAAAAAACACCACCAGGTAAAGTAAACACAAATTACAGGCAAGCCATCCGGTATGTCTTCCAAAATGATCATGTGTAGTGCTCTAGATTAGATTTTTAAAAGTGCTCCGTGATACTTTGATTGTATCCACTGAAATTTATAGGAGTTTTATTGGTTCAGTTTTAGTCAGAGGCCAGGTTACTAGAGTACTTCTGAAAAATCTATCTATAAAGTTAGTAGCCTGAACAGCTCACTGAATTTGATGTGGCTTTCACTCTATAATATTCTTTCTTAATAGTAGTACTACACTTACTTTTTTCTTATCTCTTATCTCTTTCATGGATATTCAGCTCTTACTTCTGCTGGAAGCTTTCAACTTTAGCAGAGTGTCAGATCTAAAACTATGTATCATCTATTCTCTTGCAATAATAATAATAATAATAATAATAATAATAATAATAATAATAAAAAATGTTTAAGACTGAGTTTGGATGTAGTATTCACAGCTTACAAAACCATTAAATAGTAAGCTGGAAACCAGTGTTTTCCTAAACCTTTTAAGGATGGGTTAGAAAATGTTTGCATAAATAAATAATATAAATATCTTTAGTAAAGTCACAAAGGACATGCAAAATTAAGTCATCCATAAATGGAGCTGGACTGACTCACTTGATACTGGATAATCAAGTCTATTATTTCCCCATGGAATGATTCTGTATATTTTACTGGAGTAATCAGTCCATCATATATAGAAACAAGTTTTTCCCCCAACTCAGCATAAGTAAAGGGCAGAGGCAGAAATTTCACTTGCTGAAATTCAGTATTATCAGCATAACCTGCATTGTGTCCTTGTCTGGGAAGCCAAATACTAGTATGCTTATAATTAACATCAATTTGAGGTGTCTATTTATATACATTTTTCACATCTTTAGTTCTGAACACTTCTTGGAACTGTTTTATTCATTTTGTTATGAAATACAATTATGTTATGGAGAGCACAAAATGATGGTCTCCTGGTAGATGCTTGGAAAGTGCAAGCCCAGCTTATTTATCACATAAATACCATGTCCATGCCTCAGAAACCAACACAGAATACCATTTTATACTATATGGTTTGGATCAGCCCATGCCCATAACTGGGACCAGATTAAATCACAACAGACAGCAATGAATCCTAAATGCCCAGTATGGAGTTGGTAACATGATCCATCTATCTCAAATCCAGAAGAAGGCTTCATGGAGCTGAAAATATACTGAATCAAGGACCCTGTGATTCTCCATGAAGATTTCCCATTGCTAGCTGGAAGTTCAAGATATAATGCTACCTTCTGAAGCATTGATGCTTTCGAACTATGGTGCTGGAGAAGACTCTTAAGAGTCCCTTGGACTGCAAGGAGGTCAAATCAGTCAATCCTAAAGGAAATCAACCCTGACTGCTCATTGGAAGGACAGATGCTGAAGCTGAAGCTCAAATACTTTGGCCACCTAATGCGAAGAGAGGACTCACTGGAAAAGACCCTGATGCTGGGAAAGACTGAAGGCAAAAGGAGAAGGGGACGGCAGAGGATGAGATGGTTAGATAGCATCACCGATGCAATGAACATGAACTTGAGCAAACTCCAGGAGACAGTGGAGGACAGGAAGGCCTGGCGTGCTATGGTCCATGAGGTCATGAAGAGTCGGACACGACTAAACGACTGAACAACAAAGAACCCTTCCTTAAGTCCAGCCCTGAAGATGGAGCACCAATTTCCCCTCACAGTAGAAGCAAAGGTTGGCTAAGGTTATCAAAAAGGGAAAAAGAAAAGAGACCCCTCTTCTGTCTTGGCTATGCTAGCCCAGCTGGTTTGTTCTCCAATTTGCTGGCATTCCTCCATTGGGTTAAAGAAAAGGGTTGTCCTGATTATGGGAAGTACGGCAGGAATATGTAACATGAGAAAAATACAGCTGTAGTTCACATCCACACCTGACGAACTATGCATGCCTGAAATTCAGTGGAACTGCCTTACATGTGAACGGAACATAAACTTTCCTGAATGCTTCTTTTCAACCTGAAGGATTTCCAAAAATAACACTCAGCTGCTTTGTAGGACATTATCATAACCAAAGTCAGAAGGCACTTCTCTTAATGGATTTTCAATCTTTCCCCCCCGAATCTTGAGATGTTCGTTCAATATATATTACACTGAGAATACTTTCATGCTCCCCAATAATTCCTGCTTTTACTCTGTCATACAATGCCCCTTATGAAGAATCTTGAGAAGAGAAGTGACCTCTTTCAAAAGGGGGTCACTAGGACAAGCCAGATAAACACGGACCTTGTTCCGGACTTTGCCCTTTGCAAGTGCTGTATAAGCACGGAAGTAGCAGTATTAGTGATAAAGGCTGTGCAGTGCTTTGGATGCTATTCCAGAAAGGTATTTCAGGGGTGGGTGTGAGAAACCATAGCCCCTGTCTGCAGTACCTTCAAGCAGCTGGGACTTTTTTCTTGGATTATGTGGCAGCAGCAGAAGGCAGCTGTGAGACCCTGAAAAAGATGGGCGGACAGGTGTTGGGTTTGCATCCAATCTGAAGCATCACTCAGCCAGGCTAATAGCTATTTCCCCACATTGCATTAGGAACCACATGCTCTCAAGCAACGGCTGACCTCGGTTGTCATTACGTCTACCCACTGCTGCAAACAGGCAGTTTATAAAAATACCGTAAGAGTCCTGGCACTTGCAGGGCGGAAAGGGTTAAGTTAGTCATTTTTGCTGCAGTCCCTGCCTGGCAGAGAAAAATGAATCACATTTCATTCTGCTCTCAGTCAGCCAAGATTGCTCTATAATTTTCTTTTTAGCCATTCGTGACTGAGACCTTCTCTGAAAAATTTAGTCCCCCCAGCATCTTTGCTATGTGGCCCCAGTTGGCTGCAATCTTTGGGGAAATGGCTTCATTTTGCAACAGCTGAGGGCTGAGGAATAGGAAGAGCTGATGGATACTGAGCCCTCCAACCACTGACATTGGCTATTCTTTCTGTATCCCACTTAGCCACCCAGGGTCATCCATGCACTTGTTTATGACCTTCTTCAAAAGACGCTGGTCTTGAATGTCGTAATAGCTTATGGCCTCAAACAGTCAAGTAGTTTGACCTTTTTTTAGAAGCTATTATAATCTGCTGTGAACAAAAACAGCCCATTTTCCCCATCTGCCCTCTTACCACTTTGTAAATATAGTGATGCATACCCAGCAATGAAAAAAAGCCACTTATCTAGCCTATCACTGCATCCAGCTGTCTCCAGTCTTTTAACATAAGTGCACCAGCACTCAGGAGCGGGGAGGAAATACATCAGAGTTCCCATCACATGAAGGATCACTGTGGCCAAGAATTAATCAGACAAGAATTAGTAACTATTCCCAAATAATTTACATTTATGAATAATGCACTCTATTGCAGAAGTCCAGCTTTTCTTAAGGTTTTGGGGGGACCAGGAGGGTGGTGGTGGACAAAGTTGCTGTTATTAGTGCAATTTTTTTTAACTGACTTTTCTCCTCTGTCTCTGATATACACATTTAGATGGAGAAGCTTTCCTCAGCACTTAACCCCTGGCCAAAACAGCTCAATCTGCTAAATGCCTGCCTGCCAGGCTGCTCTCAAAAGCCCACAGCAGGGCCAGTAAAATGTTGGCAAACCTAGCTATAGCCCCACTTGGCATGCCAGGAAAGACAGTGGCATGGGGACTGCCTTTCCTTCCTTCCTTCCTTCCTTCCACTTTTAACCATGGGGAAACAGGGAGATATTAAGCATGAAAAGTTAAACGGTTCTCACTTTATTTCAACCCCACCCCTACCTCAAAAGCCACATCTACTTAATTTCCTTTGGTCAAGCAGTCAATAAAAGTAGGAGAGCAAGACAAACCTCCAGCAAAATAAGATATTAAGATGGCTCCAAATCCTTGTGGTTATAGAATCATGAAAATAGAAGGAGCTCCAACAATCTTCTATTCCTATTTTCTGCTGATGCAAGACTTCTACTCTTACATGTATCCCAATGGCCTTCCAGCCTTTGTTTCAGAACCTCTAAGAAATATTTAATTTTATTTCAAGCAAAGGTGAACAAGGTTTGGCCCATGAGTGGTATGCAGCCCCAAACCCATTTTTGGTGGCCTCCAGCCAGAGACTCTAGAAAATGCCCCACTAAATTCCCCCTGCCTCCCCCTGCTTTTTTGGGAGTAGCACAAAATAGAAATAGCAACAACCCTTAGAGAAATCAAAGCCCAAGCACTTCCATGTATTTTTACACATACACATACATAAATATCCCAATGTATTTCTTTTTTAAAAATGGAATGTAGACTCAGTCAGGTAAAGTATTAGGAATGGTCATCTTCAAGAAACTTTATTAACTCAGAGCAGCAGCCTTCCCTTAAAATGGTACCTCCAAAATGAGTTGTGGCTGGATCTCTCAGAATTCCTAATTTGCATTTCCCAGAATTGGGGAAGGTTGTGTTAGAGGTAGACAGGCCAAGACAGGTGGAGTTAGGTAGCTACTTAACGCCCCCTGGTACTCCCAACTGGACATCAGTGTGTACTCCACCCCCAGCTACCGCTTCCCAGAAGCACCATATAATGATGCTGAGAGAGCAAGCTAGTGATTTCAAAGGACCCTGCCTGTTTCCTAGATTGAGTTCTTAAGTCAGCCTTTCCAGGCAGTTAGTGACTGACTGAGGCAAGAACCTGAAGCCATGATTGCCATTATGAACCTCATAAATATATAAAAATGCAGAGAGAAAGGGAGAGAAAACATAAAAGAAATTGCCTTTCAATGTGATAGAGAATTTAAAGTTGAACGGTGTGTTGCCATGGCTACAATATTTGGTTTGCTGAATTGTTGATGAAGAAGAATAGGTCCAGATCCAGCATCCTGCCAAACTTTCTGTGAGTTTAACAGGAGAGATAGATAGACACCTTTTGATTCTTAGCCTCCCACCCATTTTATTATATGGATTAAAGAATCCCTATAGGACATGTTGCCTCAAATCAGCTGAAGATTTGAGTACTTTCTGGTTTGGTTCCATCAGAGGAGTATTGAGAAGGTGGCATGAATTTCAGAGGAGGTATCTTCCTTGATTTTCCCCATCCTGCCTCACTGTCCCTTTATATAGCCCCCACCAAAAATGCAACAAGTGTGTCCCACTGATAATCTGCTTGTGTCTAAGATGGTCTCTGCCCTTTCTTTCTCTGCTCCAGAGATATAAAGAGTGCCGGCCAAATCAGTGGTGGCTGGAGATCATTTGCTTCCTTGAAGTGAGATTAGATAATAGGGTTATGCATATTTCAAAAAAGAAGGGCTTGGAACCTCGCATTCTTACGAACACACTTCCTCTCTGTTGTTCATTAGAGTAGCCTGACATTTTCAGGCTTTCACATGGGCCTAAAAAAACAAAAGAGTTGGAGTTGCAACAGCTGTGAGAGTCACATGAATAAAGCAACTCTTTAAAGTGGCCATGGCATTTTTTCACAGTTGCATGGAAACCTGAAAATGGGTGATTTAATAAATAGCAGGGAAGTGCTGTGTTCATACATACAGTAATCTGAAGCATGCACAGCCCTACTAGATAAGGGCAATCCCTCCCAAGGAAACTTCCTGCTCGTATTTTTATCAGGAGGAACATGAGCACTAAAAAGGCCTTGCAATGTTACTTCAAAGGGATTCAGGACAATTAGAACCTCTTCATGCTCCCACAGAAAAGAAGGCACCAGCATCCTAAACATATTCCTACAGGTATCATAACAGCTAGTAGTTACAAAGTCTGAATCACAGAGAAGAAGCAATCCTTACATCAAGTTTAGGGCTAGTGGATTGGATCTGCAAAAGTCTGGATGATATTAGACATCAGCAATAAGCCACACAAAATAAAGTTGCTGTCATTTAGTGGTCATCTGGATTTTGCAGGCAACATTGTTCAGGAGGCGGCAACAAAAAACGTCCCAAAGAAAAAGAAAACCAAGAAGGCAAGATCGCTGTCTGCTGAGACACTGGAAGTAGCCCAAGAAAGAAGGAAAGCAAAAGGCAACAGTGATAGGGGGAGATATGCCCAATTCAATGCAAAATTCCAGAGGTTAGCCAGAAGAGATAAGGAATTATTTTTAAACAAGCAATGCGCGGAAGTGGAAGAAGACAATAGAATAGGAAGGACAAGAGACCTCTTCCAGAAAATTAGAAACATCGGAGGTAAATTCCAGGCAAAAATGGGTATGATCAAAAACAAAGATGGTAAGGACCTAACAGAAGCAGAAGAGATCAAGAAAAGGTGGCAAGAATATACGGAAGATCTGTATAGGAAGGATAATAATATCGGGGATAGCTTTGACAGTGTGGTCAGTGAGTTAGAGCCAGACATCCTGAAGAGTGAGGTTGAATGGGCCTTAAGAAGCATTGCTAATAACAAGGCAGCAGGAGACAATGGTATCCCAGCTGAACTGTTTAAAATCTTGCAAGATGATGCTGTCAAGGTGATGCATGCCATATGCCAGCAAATTTGGAAAACACAAGAATGGCCATCAGATTGGAAAAAATCAACTTATATCCCCATACCAAAAAAGGGAAGCACTAAAGAATGTTCAAACTATCGAACAGTGGCACTTATTTCACATGCCAGTAAGGTAATGCTCAAGATCTTGCAAGGTAGACTCCAGCAATTCATGGAGCGAGAATTTCCAGATGTACAAGCTGGGTTTAGAAAAGGCAGAGGAACTAGAGACCAAATTGCCAATATCCGCTGGATAATGGGGAAAGCCAGGGAGTTTCAGAAAAAACATCTATTTTTGTTTTATTGACTATTCTAAAGCCTTTGACTGTGTGGATCATAACAAATTGTGGCAAGTTCTTGGTGGTATGGGGATACCAAGTCATCTTGTCTGCCTCCTGAGGAATCTGTATAACGACCAAGTAGCAACGGTAAGAACAGAGCACGGAATAACGGACTGGTTTAAGATTGGGAAAGGAGTACGGCAGGGTTGTATACTCTCACCCTACCTATTCAACCTGTACGCAGAACACATCATGCGACGTGCTGGGCTTGAGGAATCCAAGGCTGGAGTTAAAATCGCTGGAAGAAACATTAACAATCTCAGATATGCAGATGATACCACTTTGATGGCTGAAAGCGAGGAGGAGTTGAGGAGCCTTATGACGAAGGTGAAAGAAGAAAGTGCAAAAGCTGGGTTGCAGTTAAACCTCAAAAAAACCAAGATTATGGCAATGAGCTTGATTGATGACTGGCAAATAGAGGGAGAAAAAGTGGAGGCAGTGACAGACTTTGTATTTCTAGGCGCAAAGATTACTGCAGACGCTGACTGCAGCCAGGAAATCAGAAGACGTCTACTTCTTGGGAGGAGAGCAATGGCAAATCTTGATAAAATAGTTAAGAGCAGAGACATCACACTGACAACAAAGGTCTGCATAGTTAAAGCAATGGTATTCCCTGTAGTAACCTATGGCTGCGAGAGCTGGACCATAAGAAAAGCTGAGCGAAGGAAGATAGATGCTTTTGAACTGTGGTGTTGGAGGAAAATTCTGAGAGTGCCTTGGACTGCAAGAAGATCAAACCAGTCCATACTCCAGGAAATCAAGCCAGACTGCTCACTTGAGGGAATGATATTAAAGGCAAAACTGAAGTACTTTGGCCACATAATGAGAAGACAGGATACCCTGAGGAAGATGCTGATGCTAGGGAAAGTGGAAGGCAAAAGGAAGAGGGGCCAACCAAGGTCAAGATGGATGGATGATATTCTGGAGGTGACGGACTCAACCATGTGGGAGCTGGGGATGGCGACGGCTGACAGGAAGCTCTGGCGTGGGCTGGTCCATGAAGTCACGAAGAGTCGGAAGCGACTGAACAAATAAACAACAATGTAGTTCACCTCCTATAACCACTTGCAAGTGCTTGATGAGTATATGGGGTCTGGAGCAGATCAGATATTGGAGGCCCAGCTGTTGCCACCTGTAAGAAGCCATGTTGAGTAATGTGGCAAAGCTGGGATCACAGAAACTCGAAGTGGGGGGTTGCTGTTCAGGGCATATGGCAAAGTCAAGGGCAAGGACATACACCATTCCCCCAATTCTATTTCTGTTCAGGGAACTTATGTATGTTCTAAATGTATATTTAACCTTGGTTGACCTTTTCAGCAACTGGCTGACCTCCTCTGGACTCAGAAGCTAGATAAGATCATACCGTAGAGGGCAGAGGGAATGGCCTTGAACACCAGGAGGAAGAGCCCCTACCAAGGCAACAGTCAGATAAGAGGGTCTTGAGACCTGGCCAAAGAAGTAACTTGAGAAAACATCTCAGACAAGCCCCTCCCTAGTTCACACAAAGATAAAGTGAGTGAGGGGGAAGCACTTTCAGACTTGCAAGATTCTGTTACTCTAGAGCTGTTACTATAAAACTAGTTCCCAATCTGGCTGGGGATGGCAGAGAAGTCCATCAGGTTTGCATTTTTAATGCCAATTCATATTCCTTGAATCTATCCATGAACTTCTTTTAGACTTCTATGGTGTATTTTATAAATCTGCAACTCAAATGTGCACAAAAATACATACAGTACATATAATTGTATAGTGTATTTAAAACAAGTTTGTAAACCGATATAGACCTAGACTGAATGAACTTACAGAACTTACAGAATGAACTTGAGAATAAATAATAAAAAAATGAAGCTGACTGAATAAAAAAAAAACTAAAGCTAGGCACACCCGAAGCCTACCCATCTTTGCTTCCGTTTGCCTGGTTGCGGATTACTTCAAAGAGAGGTGAAGGTAAGCAGCTACTTCCTTGACACACCCTCCTTGGCCACCAACTTTTGGCCAGGCTGACCAGCATCTGAAGCACCGACTAGGCAGCAAGCAGGCAAACTGAGACAAAGATGCGTAGGCTTCAGGTGTGCCACAGCATCTGAAGAGACATCTCTTCCTGTTTTTCCTACCTTAAACAAAGATGGTCACTGGAAGTCCTCCTCCAAGTATTCTCCTACTGTATATTGAAGTGGGGAAGATGGCTGCCTGGGACTGCTGCTTCTCGTTTTTCCTGTCTATCTCTTTTCAGTGAGGAGCAAAGATATTTGAAAAGGGAAAGTCACTTCAGGATAACCTCCATTCCTGATGATTTTGTGGACATCTCCATATAGTTTTCTTGGCAACAGTGTGGAAGCGGTTTGCTGTCACTTTAACCCAGTGTTTCTCAAACGTGGCAACTTGAAGATGTGTGGACTTCAACTCCCAGAATTCCCCAGCCAGCATGCTGGCTGGGGAATTCTGGGAATTGAAGTCCACACATCTTCAAGTTGCCAAGGTTGAGAAGCACTGTTTTAACCTCTCAGTCTAGTCCACAGCCCTGGGATTTCTGTGAGTTACCTCAATCAAGTACTAACAGATCTGACTCTGCTGAGCTTTGGAGGGGAATAGCCCAGATCAGCTATGGGCGCCTCCTTTTGTGTCTCTTGCTTTGATCTGTATACCCTTGACCACTGTTTAGTTTTAAAGCATTTAATGTGTAATCTTACAATTTGTAAAAAACAAAGACATGCATGAAAAAGAAATCTGTCCTGAATGTTTTTCTGACAGCCCCTCTGGCTGCTTTATCTTCCCCCACCCATGCTTACAGCGTATTTTCCAACATTCACACCTAAGACAAAAAGGTGTAAATGGAAGGATTCCTTGAGCTCCCTTTTCAGAGAGAAAATTAAATGGTTCCTGGGCCCCAGGGATGACTAAAGAGAAAGGAACCTCTGCTGAATAGAGTGAGAGAAAGAACCTCAACCTGGTTTGACTGAAAGATATCTGTGCCATCGTGATGGGAGCAGAGGCAACAGCTCCTGCTCAGCCTTATGCGTCTCTTCCTTATGGCATCAGTTCGGAGGTTCGAATCCCTAGCCCCGCGTGACGGAGTGAGCTCCCGCACTAGCCCCAGCTCTTGCCAACCTAGCAATTCGAAAGCATGCAAATGCAAGTAGATGAATAGGTACCACTTCGGTGGGTAGGTAACAGCGTTCTGCGCGAGTCATGCTGGCCACATGACCATGGAAGGGTCTTCGGACAACGCTGGCTCTTAGGCTAACAAACGGAGATGAGCACTGGCCCCTAGAGTCAGACACGACTGCACAAATATGTGGGGGGAAACTTGACCTTTTTTATCCAATGGCCTGTTGAATGGAGCCCACTCCTTTTGGGGGAAGAATGGGCAGGAGTTTAAAACTCATTTTAAAACAGAAAACGGTGCTCAGGACCAATTTCCAGAGGTCTATGGTTAGGGTTGACTGTCAAAAAGCAAACAGGCATTGATACCTAAAGCTTATGCAAAAGTTTGGAAATCCTCTAATCGCTCTTGTTCAAGGGACTACAGTAATTAGTTCATCCATCTTGTAGTAATGAATGTCTAGTTCTTTTGCTTTCATAAACCTGTCTTTCTCTTTGCTAATTAGGTATCTTATTGGATATCTTACTATAATACTGCCCTTTAATTTATTTATTTTTTTATTTTATTTATTTTCTATCCTGCCTTTATTATTTTTATAAATAATTCAAGGCGGCGAACATACCTAATACTCCTTCCTCCTCCTATTTTCCCCACAACAACAACCCTGTGAGGTGAGTATTTACTGTATATAAAATATTATATAAATGCTTTGTATTTGTTGAAAATCTGTATAGTAAAACAACAACTTCAAAAACATTTACTTAATTTTTCGATTTATATCCCCTCTTTCCTTCAGGAACCAAAGGCAGCATATACTGCACTCTCTCCTCCCTGTTCTTCCCACAACAATCCTATGGGGTAGGTTGGGCTGAGAAAGAGTGAAGTTACATTGTGCATTGCCCAGTCACAATGGAGTTTGGTGGCTTATAAATTCAATCTATCAATCAATCTTACAAAGCTGTTGGAAGGAGCAACTCATTCTTGTTTGCCACTCCCTTAACCACTTATTCCAGCTGCTGTAGTGATGCCCCCCCTCCAAAAAAAGTGGCAGGTAAAGGACAGGTATAACACTGAAAAGACAAACATTTACAATTCGTAACCTTTCCAGCCAGCATACCAATGGGTGCTGTAGTTCTATCAAGCCAGCCGATTGGGGAAGGCTGTCCTAGTTTCAAGAGCAATGCGCTTGCAAGTTTTCCAGCTGTACACATTATCCCGTGGATTCACATCCCTCTCACGGATGCAGATTTCAAGTGTCCTCATAATAATGAGTATTGCTGCAGAAGCCAGATAAGGCATTTTGGCAGAGGCCCAGTCTCCATGATCTGTGTGGACCTCTTCTTCCCTGGTGATCCGGCGAGCTGCAGAAGAGCCGCGGTTCCTGTGAAGCAGCCACCTGAGTGGCAGAAAAAGAAATGGGAACAGAACTTGAAGTATCTTGTTTCATACTTCTGTGTTGTTTCCATCCGGCATTACTGTCATCTCCATCTTTTAAAAACACAATCCCATTTACAAAAGGAGGTCTAATACGCTGCAAGAGCTCTGGACGAACATATTAGAGAGATCCTTTTTTTACCACCACCACCTGCCCCCACACAAATAAACTCACTGCGGTGTTTCCATGGCAAACACAGGCAGGCTTGTTTTGCCCAGCTATACTGTATATTCAATTGGCCTACACCTTTGCTACCCAAAGAGCAGATCTGGAGCACAACATACACCAGAACGGCATGACTTTCCCTCTCTAACTTTTGATTCACAGTTCACCTTGAAAGTAAATATTGCTTCTTGCCTCTAGCCTGGAGATCCAGGAAAGCTCTCTACTTGTATGTAATTATTCCCAGCAGCCAAGCGACTGGCCATTCCCTGCTGGGTCAGAGGAGATGCATCTTTTTACGATAATCCGCTGCTCAGTCCCATCGGAGCTAATGCTACGTGATGCATCCTTCTCTTTGGGTGTGGAAGGGCCACCCCAAAGCATTGTCAGTCACCCCAAAAGGCTACCAAGAAGATACAATTGCTACCTGCCTCTCACCAAACAAAAGCTCTGTGCCACAGAAGACTGGCAAGCAGGACTATAACAAGCAACATAGTAAATACATCAATGCCTTGATTTCAGGCTATTACTAAAAAAAATGGAGGCAAGGATATAAAAAAGCACCATTAATTATAACTGTCTAGTCTCTTAAAATAGTTCAGCACATATCCAGATAGATTATTTCCTTCTTCTGCAGGAACAAATGAAGCTGCTTTCTTTCAAACATTCAGTTCTCCACTTGCTAGGACAGACTGAGTCCCTGTAAACGTATCCAGAAAGCAAGAGGAAAAGAGAATTGGGAGGATGGGGAGGATGGGGACCCCAGATTTAATGCTTCGTAGGGTTTTAAAAACATGAAAAGATAGTCACCCAGATATTTTGTTTTTAAAACCAGGGCTTGTTTAAAAAGGTATAACTTTATTTATAAAACATTATGGTTTAATGTTATGTGTAAACACAGCCTGTTACCTTAAATAGTATAGTTTATTCCAATGACAGACGTAGAAGAGAACAGGGAGCATTTATTTATTTATTTCAAGTCTATATACCTACTCTGAATAGTCAGATCAACAGAGACAAGACTATTTCTGCTCACAGGGTTATAGTCTAAAACAGTGTTTCTCAACCTCGGCAGGTTTAAGATGTGTGGACGTCAACTCCCAGAATTCCCCAGCCAGCAATGGAATTCTGGGAGTTGAAGTCCACACATATTAAACCTGCCGAGGTTGAGAAACACTGGTCTAAAAGAACACAAAACCAGAGGGAAAAAAAGAGAACAAGAGAATAGGAAAACAAGAAAATTCAGGCTCCATTTCCTAACATTGGGAGGTTTTTACAATGAAAAGACTCACATGGAAACAGCAGTCATTAGAAAGTCTTTAAAAAAAACCTTCAAAATGTCTTTAACCCATCCAGAAGTTGTTGATCTCAAGAGCAAGGTCTCCTTTTCCTGGGACTTATTTAGAATTTGCAGACTTAGTTTTACTTCTGTTGTCATAGCAGTTGGCAGCACCTAGCTGACCTTGGCTGATTCCACTAAAAGTTAAGCCACGATGGGCCTGATTAGTTCTTGGATGGGAGACAACCAGGAAATTCCAGGGCCCAGACTGGGAAGTAAGGAAAAGATCCCAGAAGAAACAACAACAAACTGTTGCTGCATTAAGTGCCAAGAAAATGACTTTTAGTCACAAGTAGTGGAGCTTGACATGAGAGAGCTTATCCTTTTCTTCCACCACCGCAGGCAAAGGTGGTAAAAGTACCAGTGAGATTTCAGGTGCTCATTGTTTGTTGCTGATTCTTTTAAAGCCAGGCAGATAGAACGGAAGGGGAACTGGGATCAGGGTGGTTCAGCCCAGCTGGCAGAAAGCAGCTGTGAGTGAGAAGATGGCAGGTCCTTACATGAAACATTTCAAAAATGTTAAATGGAATAAGGAGCTTTCGTTTGAGGGAGGTGTGTTGAGCTTCGACTGAAATGTATTGTCGAAGGCTTTCACGGCCGGAGTTCAATGGCTGTTGTGGGTCTTCCGGGCTGTGTGGCCGTGTTCTGGAAGTTGTGGTTCCTAACGTTTCGCCAGCATCTGTGGCCAGCATCTTCAGAGGGCAGGAGCACAGACAGAAGCAAAATCTCTGTGCCCAGGTAGAGTGGGAATGTTCTATTTATAGAGCTAAATTATAGGAGATTAGGTGGGGTTTTTTGTTGTGTTGAAATGTTAACGAGTGGCTGATGAGCGTGATTAGCATGTTCATTGTGAGAAGTATTCCCATGTCCTGGTGGTTGGACTGAGTTCGTTGACCTTTTGCAGGCTGTGTTTTTCAGGACTGGTAGCCAGGTTTTGCTAATTTTTAAACTTTCTTCTTTTTTATTGTAACTGTGCTGGTGTTTGTGAATTTCAATGGCTTCTCTGTATAATCTGGTGTAGTGGCTTTTGGTGTTGTCCAGTATTTCTGTGTTTTCAAATAGGATTTTGTGTCCCGTTTGCTTGAGAGCATGTTCAGCTACTGAAGATTTTTCTGGTTGCTGTAGTCTGCAGTGTCTTTCATGTTCTTTTATCCTGGTGTGAATGCTTCGTTTTGTGGTTCCGATGTATACTTGTCCACAGCTGCATGGTATGCGGTATACTCCTGCAGCGGTGCGGGGGTCCCTTTTGTCTTTTGCTGATTTTAGCATTTGTTGTATTTTTCTGGTGGGTCTGAAGACTGTTTGAAAGTTGTGTTTTTCCATCAGTTTTCCCATGCGGTCAGTGACTCCTTTGATGTAGGGCAGGAATACTTTGTTTGTGGGGGGCTGTTTTTCTTCAGTTGGATGTTGTTTTCTTGGTTTGATGGCTCTTTTTATTTCATTCTTGGAATAGCCATTTGCCTGTAGGACCCAATTCAGATGGTTAAGTTCATTGTTGAGAAATTGGGTTTCACAGTTTCGATTAGCACGATCCACCAAGATTTTGATCATGCCTCTCTTTTGTCGTGGGTGGTGATTGGAATTTTTGTGTAGATATCGGTCCGTATGGGTGGGTTTTCTGTATACTTTGTGTCCTAGTTTGAGGTCCAGATTGCGTATGACCAGCGTATCTAAAAATGGAAGTTTGCCATCAGTTTCTTTTTCCATGGTGAATTGTATATTGGGGTGGATGCCGTTTAGGTGGTCCAGAAATTTCTCCAGTTCTTCTTCAGTATGACTCCAAATTGCGAAGGTGTCATCCACGAACCGGAACCAGACTGTTGGTGTAATGGGTGCCGATTCCAAAGCCTGTTTTTCAAAGTGTTCCATGTAAAAGTTTGCTATGACTGGGCTCAGGGGGCTTCCCATGGCAACGCCATCCATCTGTTCGTATGGCATATGTTCGTATGGCGTATGTATGGCGTATGGCGTATGTTCGGATGGCGTTGCCATGGGAAGCCCCCTGAGCCCAGTCATAGCAAACTTTTACATGGAACACTTTGAAAAACAGGCTTTGGAATCGGCACCCATTACACCAACAGTCTGGTTCCGGTTCGTGGATGACACCTTCGCAATTTGGAGTCATACTGAAGAAGAACTGGAGAAATTTCTGGACCACCTAAACGGCATCCACCACAATATACAATTCACCATGGAAAAAGAAACTGATGGCAAACTTCCATTTTTAGATACGCTGGTCATACGCAATCCGGACCTCAAACTAGGACACAAAGTATACAGAAAACCCACCCATACGGACCGATATCTACACAAAAATTCCAATCACCACCCACGACAAAAGAGAGGCATGATCAAAATCTTGGTGGATCGTGCTAATCGAAACTGTGAAACCCAATTTCTCAACAATGAACTTAACCATCTGAATTGGGTCCTACAGGCAAATGGCTATTCCAAGAATGAAATAAAAAGAGCCATCAAACCAAGAAAACAACATCCAACTGAAGAAAAACAGCCCCCCACAAACAAAGTATTCCTGCCCTACATCAAAGGAGTCACTGACCGCATGGGAAAACTGATGGAAAAACACAACTTTCAAACAGTCTTCAGACCCACCAGAAAAATACAACAAATGCTAAAATCAGCAAAAGACAAAAGGGACCCCCGCACCGCTGCAGGAGTATACCGCATACCATGCAGCTGTGGACAAGTATACATCGGAACCACAAAACGAAGCATTCACACCAGGATAAAAGAACATGAAAGACACTGCAGACTACAGCAACCAGAAAAATCTTCAGTAGCTGAACATGCTCTCAAGCAAACGGGACACAAAATCCTATTTGAAAACACAGAAATACTGGACAACACCAAAAGCCACTACACCAGATTATACAGAGAAGCCATTGAAATTCACAAACACCAGCACAGTTACAATAAAAAAGAAGAAAGTTTAAAAATTAGCAAAACCTGGCTACCAGTCCTGAAAAACACAGCCTGCAAAAGGTCAACGAACTCAGTCCAACCACCAGGACATGGGAATACTTCTCACAATGAACATGCTAATCACGCTCATCAGCCACTCGTTAACATTTCAACACAACAAAAAACCCCACCTAATCTCCTATAATTTAGCTCTATAAATAGAACATTCCCACTCTACCTGGGCACAGAGATTTTGCTTCTGTCTGTGCTCCTGCCCTCTGAAGATGCTGGCCACAGATGCTGGCGAAACGTTAGGAACCACAACTTCCAGAACACGGCCACACAGCCCGGAAGACCCACAACAGCCACTTTGACTGAAATGTTCTCATACAGTTCTAAGGAACAGGACTGAAATGTACCAGCAAAGACAAATACGGGTAGAACAGCTGTTGGCTTTTTCAGAGCAGAAAAATGCACCATGGAAGGAAATCCCAAGGGCTATCCCAAAACTTGGGAGGAAAGCTATGGCAAACCTAGACAGCATATTAAAAAGCAGAGACATCACCTTCAAGGAGGTCAAACCAGTCAATCCTAAAGGAAATCAACCCTGACTGCTCATTGGAAGGACAGATGCTGAAGCTGAAGCTCAAATACTTTGGCCACCTAATGCGAAGAGAGGACTCACTGGAAAAGACCCTGATGCTGGGAAAGACTGAAGGCAAAAGGAGAAGGGGACAGCAGAGGATGAGATGGTTAGATAGCATCACCGATGTAAGGAACATGAATTTGAGTAAACTCCGGGAGGCAGTGGAGGACAGGAAGGCCTGGCGTGCTATGGTCCATGAGGTCACGAAGAGTCGGACACGACTAAACGACTGAACAACAACAAAAATCCCAAAACTGTTTTGGCAACCAGAGGTCACAATTTGAAAAGCATAGCCAAAAAAAAAAGTTCCTTGAAGAAAAGTTTGGATGATCTTTCTTGCTCCATAGCTTGCATTTTAATATATAAGCCATTTCTTAATTCAGCAGACAGATGCTTGTTTCAAGACACAATAGAACTATAGGGGTTTGCTTATGTGTCCAAGCCCCGCAGGACTGAAATTCATTCCTGACAAAATAAAAGTATTTTTTTTATATAAATTTTATTGAATTTTGAAATACATATTAAAAATTAGAACAAGAAATAAAGAAAGAAATACAAAGTAAGAAAAAAGTAAAAGAAAAGTGAAGTCAAGAAAAATAATAAACAAAAGAAATATAGAAAATAGATGGCCTCCAATCTGTCTTTGGTCTTTAAGTACAATATTTGCTTTAAATGTTAGTCTTTCATACAATACACAGGAACTTTTCTTTGTCATATACACTTCAATTTCTATAGTCCAATCTTCTGATCTTCATGTAGGTTTCATCTTTCTAGCAATTCTCCAATAGTCCATCTGTTGTTTCCACTCCTTGAAGTAATATCAATTTAAATGTTCTTAACTGCATCAATTTAACATTTTTTATTCACTCTTTCCATTTTTACATTCATATTTATATCCTTGATAGAATCCAATTAGTCTTAAAACATATATATAACAAGTAAAGGCCTTATTTTGTATCAACAGTATTTTATATTTTATTTTGATTCTAATAAAATAAAATATATTCTATTCATACATATCCATAAAAATAACCCTAATTTAAACTTAGTCTATATTTAGACTATAATTATACCATATTCTACATCTTCCTACATATTTACCTATTTAACAAATTTTTATAGCTACCTATTCCCCTAATACATAACCTAACAACAATTCTCAATAATATTCATACTAGTAATTATAAAAATAAGTCATCCTGTAATAGTATTAATTCTAATTCCAACTCAACATCCCATCCTTCATGTATCTCCCTAAATTTTTTTTCTAGTTTTCATATACTCTATAACATCAATTTATATTTATATCACTAATTTTATAACATTTTATCTTATGATTAAAATATCACATTTTTATACATCCATACAGTTTCTCATATTAATTTTTAACATTTAATATTCCCAACAGTTATATTACTAGTTAGAACTTGATTTATTTAGTACATTTACAAACTCAGTATCCAGTTAAAATCCATGGTTTCAATACCTTTATATCTCACATAATGTTAAGTCTCCTATTCAAGTTATGCCAAAATCATAATATGTAGCCTGTTTAGTTCTGTGTCTCATGTAGAATGTCAAAATGTTTTTCTTGACCTTTCCCCATATTTCACAATATCTATCAAATTGCATGTTCAGTCTTTCTCCTTGCCTCAACTGCCACAATATGTTTGTACCAAAATTATAGTGTGTAGCCTGTTTTGTTATCTGTCTCATGTAGAGTGTGAGAATGTTTTTTTGAACCAATGTGTTTGAAATCCCCCTTTCCTGTTTCTCCTCTATCTCAAAAATTTTTTCTTCTACTTCTATTTCTATCTTTTGTTCCTGATCTTGCAAAAATAAAATTTCCAGTGATTTCTTAATTCCCGAAAGAGCTTCACAAATCTCCCCCTTAAGTTCTTGAATTGCTGTTAAAGTTGCTGTTAAAAAAGCCATTCTTCCCCACCCCTCTTTGTTCTCAGGCTGCAGCAGCGGCCGTTCTAGCCAAAACAAGTAAATAGTCAGCTGATCTGTTCGAGTGGAAAATTACCAGCAGAGTCCATTAAGTAAAAGGTTTTTTTAAAATAAAAGAAGAAAAATTTCGGTAATCAAAAATAAGTGAAAAAGCAGTATTTCAAACAGTTTATAAAAGGAGAAAGAGAAGATGAATTTCTACCATTATAAAAAGGAAAGAAAAATAAAAAAAACCAAATTCAATAGTTAATCCAGCAAAATATATTCAAAAGATATTTAATATAAACTCTTATACTTCCAAATGAGGCAGAGTCCTCTGATAGGTTAGAAAGATAAAAAAGAAAAAAAAATTCAAACATTACTATGCTTCAAATATAAAATCCGTTATATTTCCACCATGATTGTTATAGCAAAGAAAGCACAAAATTTGCCAACATTTTGTGCAAAGTCCAAAGATAGACCTTAGATGATAAAACAATCTAATCTAAAATAA
This sequence comes from Charina bottae, assembly GCA_023362775.1. Classification (NCBI taxonomy): domain Eukaryota; kingdom Metazoa; phylum Chordata; class Lepidosauria; order Squamata; family Charinaidae; genus Charina; species Charina bottae. The sequence continues at coordinate 6,313,473 of JALMGJ010000022.1, forward strand.
AATAAAATAAAATAAAATAAAATAATAAAATAAAATAAAATAAAATAAAATAAAATAAAATAAAATAAAATAAAATAAAATAAAATAAAATAAAATAAAATAAAATAAAGTGATCTAAAAGCCGGCTTCTAGCTCTAACTTACGATTCCCTGGAAGAGCTTGATGTTTCTCAGGTCGTTTCACTGTCTCCAACCCCCTGCTCTCTCCGTGGCAGAAAACTACAAAAAAAGCAGAAGGGGGCAATTCCAACGACCCCGTGAGTAATCTTCTGGTTCTCCCCTCTCCAGGGAGAAAACTTCAGTGGTCTTATAATTTCTTTTTTTTTTTAATAAGTTTTATTGAATTTTAAAATACATATTAAAAGTTGAAACAGAAAAAGAAATAGAAATACAAAGTAAGAAAAAAAGTAAAGAAAAAGTGAAGTCAAAAAATAATAAACAAAGGAAACATAGAAAATAGATGTCCTCCAATCTATCCTTGAACTTTAAATACAATATTTAACTTTAAATGTTAGTCCTTCATACAATACACAGGAACATTTCTTTATCATATACTCTTTAATTTCTATAATCCAATCTTCTGATCTTCATATAAGTTTCACCTTTCTTGTTATCTTCCAATAGTCCATCTTTAGCTTCCATTCCTTGAAGTAACAGTTAAATGTTCATTGCTGCATCAGTTTAATATTTTTTATTCGCTCCTTCCATTTTTATATCTATATTTGTATCTTCAATAAAATCCAGTTAGTATAACAAATAAAAGCCTTATTTACTTCTAATTCTAATAAAATACTATATATTTTATTCATATTATGACTATATATTCCACTAATACATAACCTAACATATTACATAACATAATACATAATATACCAATTCTTATAGTGTTCATACATACATATTCATACATAATATTGTAAAAATATGTCATCCTATCATAACATAATTCTAATTCCACATCATCCCATTATCTTCATTCATATATATATATATATATATATATATATATATATATATATATATATATAAAATCTATCTATCTATCTATCTCCATAAAGGAAAAATCTATCTATAATTTCCACTCCTTGGGATAATGTCCATTTAAACTGGAAAACTGGATACATAACCTAACATAACACATAACCTAACACATAATAGGCCAATTCTTATAATATTCATACATACATATTCATACATACAATTATAGAAATATGTCATCTTATAAAAAAGTTGGTATTACATTTTTATGTGTTTATACAATTTCTCATATCAGCTTTATTCCATATCAAATCCAAATCTATTTTCATTAACTTTGTGTCCCACATATCATTTTCCTGTTTAAGTTATGCCAAAGTCACAGTATTCAACTTGTTTTGTACTATAGCTCATATAGGATGACAAAATATTTTTCTTAGCCTTTCCCAGTATTTCACAATGGTTATCAATTTGCACATTGAAATCTTTCTGTCTCAGCTGCAACAATGTGTTTAGACCCAAATTGTAATATATAACTTGTTGAAACAACCCCCTCTTGTATTGTATCAAAATCTTCTTCTGTACCAAGGTATTTGAAATCCTTTCTTCCTGTTTCTCTGCTGCCTCGAAATTTTTTTTTTTTCCATATCTAAATCTTTTTTTTGTGTCTTTTGAATCTGAACCTGAGGCTCCAAATCTATTAACATAGATTCTATTGATTTTTTAATTTCTGAAAGAGTTTCATTAAATTCTTTTTTTAAATCTCAAAGTACTGTTAGAAAAGCCATTTCTCATCCAGCACCCCCTCCTTCAGGCTGCGTAGCCAGTCGTTCTAGACAAAACAATGTGCTTTTCCCAGAGAAGGAGTGGTCAGATGATCTGTTTTATCTATTCAGTAAAAAATAAAAAGATGAAAAATTCCAATAATCCCAAAATTAAAAGAAAAAATAATATTCCAAACAGTTTATAAGAAAAAGAAAGGGTAAATGTCAATCAGTATAAAAAAAATGAAACAAATTCATCAGCATTTAGTCCAATAAGATATATTTAAGAGATATAAAAAAGGAGTTTCTTGTACTTCCAGGTAGAGCAAAATCCACACTAAAAAGTTAGAAAGGTAAAAAGAAAAAATGCAAATGTTTCATTATACTTCCATTATAAAATCCATCATGTTTCCACCATGATTATTATTATAGCAAAAAAACCCACAAAATTTGCCAACATTTATATACAAAGTCCAAGGATAGATCTTAGATGATAAACAATTAATTTTAAAAAACTAAAAAGTTAATGTGATAATCTAAAAGTCGTCTTTAGCTCTAACTTACTTCCCCTCATGAGAGCAATGCTGTAATTCAGTCGTCTCACCATTCCAGCCTCTCACTTTCTCCGCGGTGGAAAACAACAGAAAAGGCGGAGGGAAACAATTCCAATGACCTTGTGATTAATCTTCCGATTCTCCCCTCTCCGGGGAAACATTCCAGTGATCTTATCTTATCAATAGATCACTGCAAATAGGGGGAAGCAGGCTAGGCATTCAGGAGTCTGAAATACTCTGACCTACCGAGCTGCCAGTCTGACTTGGAGTTATCTCAGTGGTCTTATAATTTCTATAGACCACCGCAAACAAGGAAAAGCTAGCCAGGTCTTCAGCACTCTGAAAAATTTGACTTGTCGAGCTGCCAGTCTGGCTCGGAGTCCACAAAATAAAAGTATTTTTGATAGCTGGCTTAGATGCTAAAGGAGATGGTTTCAGCACATTGCATTTGCTCTAAAGACCTGATTTCCCTTCACTGATGTTCAGCTTTTTCAGCACAGAATCAAGCAGTGTCCAAGTTGGTGAGGCATACTTTCCACCAATGTATTCTAACAACATCCCACTGGGAGTCCTTTAGTTGAGAAGGGGATATAGAATCATCTTCCAAGACAGGAAATAATTCAAAGTACTAGGCATTAGACAGCATAGTGAACTATACTTGAATTATATCCAATTTAGTATTAAATAAGCCACAATATCTAGTTTCATCTGTCTTCACTGAGCAGCTGACATACTAATGATTTTCCCTGTCTTTTCTTTACAGAAGTCCTTTTTGTTGTTCTTAGTGTAACCTGGGGGTAACAGTCAAGTTGGGGAAATGAATGAATCTGGCGAACACGGGTAGGAGGCTGCCATGAGAAGCAAAGAAATTGCTTGGGTGCTAGGAATCTGGGTGCCCAGACTTTGTGATTAGCAGGCTGTAGTAAAGAGACCTCAGACTTGAAGGAGGGAAATATAGTGATTATATTACAGGATGAGATAAGGGCTTTCCTAGTAGACTCAGTGGAGCCTGCAAGGAAATCAGAATTGGGGACTTTCAGAAGGGAAGGGGGAGGTCACCCTGAAAAGGTGAGAGGCAGAAATGACACTTAGAATTTGGAAAATGTATAAAAGGTGTGCAAAAAACTCACAGACCTAGGGACTCTACTTGAGGTCAACAAGCTTGACCCTGGGAGATCAAGCCTAGAAGAAATAGCTAGGAGTTTTTAAAAAAAGGAAGTGTGAGCTAGTAAAAAAACCTGAAAAGATAAAAAGGAACCCAAAATTTAAAGTGAGACAGAAAGATTGTTTAATAGTGAGGGAGGAAAAAGACAAAGCTGTAAAAATGACAAAAAGGTTATCAGTGAGTTAGGCTTAAGAAAATAAAAGGGAGGTAAGGAGCAAAGCATCCAGTTGGGAGAGAGATAGAAATATTACTCATGAGTAAAGGAGAAAAGAAGAATGGATGAGCTTTTCCTCCCCACCCTACTGTATACCCTGCCTGCAGCTTGGGTTTAAGGAAGGTGGAAAAATTAGCAAGTTCCACTATGAAGGGGATCACCCAGTACATCAGCTGGGGAGAGGATTGAGGCCAGGAGAGGAAGAAGTGCCCAGTGTGTGACAGTTGGGGGTCTGGACTGGGACCGATAGGAGCTGATTGGATCTGGAAGAGCCATAAAGGAGGTCCCAGAAGGTCCAGGTTCAAGTCACCAGATGGGAGAATGTCTGCAAGGCAACTGTGGCTGAGCATCCTTGCCAAGGGAAGAGTTGGATTGTGATGCAAGTGTACTATAGGTCTGAAATGTATTGCCCCTTTAAGGAAACCACAAGGATAAGTGAGGGAGACACTGGCTGAGCTTCTGGATACTGAGATTCCAACACATTAAGCTCAATAGTTATGTTGTGTAAAGTTATCTCTGGTATCTTTATAAATCTGGTTGTGGATCTGCATGGCTATTGTTTTAATGCAAGTAGTAAAGTAGAGCTGTTCTCAGCCTTTGGTTCTAAATGCATAAACATAATGGTGTGTTTCCTATTCATAGCTAGAAGCACTTTGGATCTTACTGGAACTGTGGTGGGCAGGGGAACTGCCCCTTGGAGCTCTCTGCCAGTTTGAGAGTTGGCAGCAGGTTTGGATAAAAATGAAGTAACAGGGACCTAAAATGGCTGGGATTTTCCCTTCTGAAACAGCTTTCTGGAACTCTTAACTATCCATCATCAAAAAAATAGGGCCACCAAAAAGAGCTACGTAAGCATCTTTCTCCAGTCTAAGCTCATTTTGATACCTTCTTTATAATTCTAGACTACCCAACTGTACTCTTCTTTTATAACTTGTTCCTCCTTCAACTTCCTATATGTATCTTTCAAAACAACAACAGATCTTCATTAAGTTTTTTCTGCACCAGATTGGCTCTTCTCCTGCTGGCTTTCATTTTCTTTCCCCTTGTAGTAATTGTTTGAAACTGTGCTCTTAATATCAACTTTTTAAGGAACTCCCACTCATCTTGAGTTCCTTTTCCCATTAGCTTTTCTGGTCATGGAATCCTACTTACCACTGCACTGAGTTTATTAAAATGAGCTTTTTTGGAAGCCCAGGATAAATCTTTGACTGACTACATCAGCATTAAAAAGGTAAAGGTTCCCCCTGCACATTTGTGCAGTCGTGTCTGACTCTAGGGGCCAGTGCTCATCTCCGTTTGTTAGCTGAAGAGCCAGCGTTGTCTGAAGATGCTTCCACGGTCATGTGGCTGGCATGACGTGCGCGGAACGCTGTTACCTACCCACCAAAGTGGTACCTATTCATCTACTTCCCCTCGCTGGATCGTCACCTTGTTGTGGTGAGTGGGCTTGTGTGTTCCCAATGAACCCTGTGAGCAAAGCCATCGTCATGTACAGAGTCATGTACTCCTGGTAGGGTCACCCATGGCGGTAAAGTCCAGGGGGAGGAACCAGACAAAGAATGATCCAAGAAAGTCCTCAATGGCAGAACAGGTGGAAGATAACAAGGTGTATTGTTACAACGGCTGCGAAGGCGGATGAAGGCTGCAGCAGACAAAAGGTCACCAATTGTCATGGTACCCATGCCATTGGATTAGAGCCTTTTTCTGTGAAGGTTGTGTGCTGATCGTTGTGCACCGATCTCCACACATAAAACAAATTCACGCACAGGCGTCTTCCAACCACACCAAACCCAAAACAACCAAAAGTCCCATGGTGATTGACGAATGGCAACGGGGGCAGGACTGTGAAATCCGGAAGCTCCTAGTCATGGACCAGCATGTGGGCGGTGGATACAGATTCAGTCGTCCTGACTCAAGGTTCGAGGCAGTTAAGTAGTTCGGCAGCTGTATCCACGACTGAGCAGCCCTATTTAGGATCCACTCTGCTCACCCCATATGGGGAGGGGGCTAGAAAAGGTGCCCTAAACATAGTCTGCCTCATTTTCTCCCTGACTGGACTACCGCGACCAGTGGGGTCACCATCTAGCGGTCGTAAAAGACTCATGAATTTTGGAACATGGAATATACGGACACTGCAAGACAACATGGATAGTGAACGACCTGAACGTAGGACTGCCATTATTGCAAGGGAGCTGAGACGTTTTAATATTGATATAGCAGCACTCCAAGAAACTCGAAGAGCAGGAGAAGGACAGTTGAAGGAAGAAAAAGGAGGTTATACCTTCTTTTGGAAAGGACTGCCTGAACAAGAACGACAAATACATGGGGTAGGTTTTGCTATCAAAAACGACCTTGTGCAGTTTATAGAAGGAGAAATAAAAAATATATTCCAAATGAAGCAAAATCCAACCAGGGAGGATGTAGAAAAAGACGACAAGGAAAAAAACACGTTACCCTGTGTTTTTATTCTTCAAACTGCGAGCTTTCGTTCTTCAAGCTGCAAGCTGCTTAATCCAAACAAAGAGTTTCTCAAAAAATGAATAGTCATTTAGTTTATCAAGCGAAAAATTACAAACAGAGTCTCTTAAATCCCTCTAATACAAAAGAGAAGTAAAAAAAAAAATGCAGACGTTTCATTATGTTGCAAATATAGAGTCCATCAAACTTCCACCAGAATCAGTTATAGCAAAGAAAGCACAAAGTTAGCCAACATTTTCAACAAAGTCCAAAAAATAGATCTTAGATTTCAAAAATATTTTAATCTAAAAAAAACATTCCTAAAGTGATCTAAAAGCGGCTGGGCGCTCTTGTGTCTCTTCAAAGAGACTTGTTTCCCCTGCGAGAGCCTGATATATCTCGGCCATTGCCTTGCACTTACCCTGTTCCTTCCGCGGTGGAAAACTACAGAAAAAACAAGGGTAGGCAATCCCAATGGCCCCACGAGTAATCTTCTGGTCTCCCCTTCTCCAGGGGAAAAAAAACTTCAGTGGACCACAACTTCTGCAATCCACGCAAGCAAGGGAAATTCAGTCAGTTCTCAGCTTCTCTGAGAAATCTGACTGGTCGAGCTGGCAGCCAAGCCTGGAGTCCGTTTAAAACTGTTTAAAATATTATTCTCTCCTGTATTTTGGATTATTGGAACTTTCTTTTTTCTTTTGACTTTAAAAAAAAAACAACAACAACAACGACGTTCTGCTTAATAGATTCTGCTGGTAGTATTCCATGGACAGATTACATGATTATTGTTTTGACTAGAAGGGTTGTTGTTTTAATTTGAAGGACACAGGAAAGATGGCTTTCCAACTTGTACCTGAGGAGCTCAGAAGAGAGATTACTGAGGCTTTTTCAAATATTCAAAGGTCGTTGGAATTACTGTTCGTAACTCTGCAAAACAGAGAGAAAGAACAGAGAACAGAAACGGAGACAGAAAGGAAAAATGTTTTTCAAGTGGAGGAGAAACAGAAGGAGGAAATTTTGAGTATATTAGTTCAGAAGAACATTCTGAAGGCTTTACACTACAATCTTGGTATAGATATGTTGTGGCAGTGGAGACAGAGTGAAAATATGGGTGCACAGTTGGATGGATGTTGTGAAATATGTGGAAAGGGAGAGAAGGTTGCTCTGATATTCTATATGAGATATAGAAAAGAGCAGGCTGTATATTGCGAATCTCCCACAGTGTATTGTGATTTTGGCATAACCTAAACAGAAGATATGAGAAACTGTATGGATATAAAGGCTAATGAAAATATGGACTTGAATTGTTATGAGAAATTGTATGGATATATAAAAAGTGATATTCTAAATGTAAGATGCTAAATACAAACACAAGTTGATATTATAGAATATTGTTTTCCTTAGAGATATTTTTATGAGAAGATAATGATATGATGGAATTAGAATGATGGTTACTACAGGATGATATATATCAATATGTATTGTATGAATATTATAAGAATTGATATATTAGCTATTAGGTTAAGTGATATGATAGATTATGCATTTAGTTTAAATGGACACTACTACAAGGAATGGAAATTACAGATGGATAATTGAGATTCAAGAATTCCTTTTTTATGGAGATATATATATATATTAGAATTAAATTATAGAAATATATATGTATGAACACTATAAGAATTGCTAAATTATGTATTAAGTTACATAACATGTTAGGTTATGAGTCATAATATGAATAGAATATATTGTAGTTTATTAGAAGTAAATAAGGCTTTTATTTGTTATACTAATTGGTCTTTATTGAAGATATAAATATGTAGTAATGAACATTCAACATTTAACTACTACTTCAAGGAGTGGAAGCCAAAGATGGATTATTGGGAGACAGTAAGATGAAGGTTAGAAGATTGGATTAAAGAAATCAAAAGGCATATGACAAAGAAAAGTTCCTGTATACTGTATGAAGGACTAACATTTAAAATCAATTGTTGTACTTTAAGTTCAAAGATAGATTGGAGGACATCTATTTTCTATATTTTCTTTGCTTATTATTTCTTGACTTCACTTTTTCTTTATCTTTTTCTTATTTTGTATTTCTGTTTCTATTTCTTTTTTCTACTTTAAATTTTATTATGTATTGTAAAACTTAATAAAATTTATTAAAAAAAAACAAACAAAAAAAAACCGACCTTGTGAAGCTCTTGTCAGAAGTTCCCACTGGGATTAACGAACGACTCTCAATTCTCCAAATAAAACTCGCCAAAAACCAACAGGCAACTATCCTAAGTGCTTACGCACCAACACTAGATGCAGATGAGGATATCAAGGAAAAATTTTATACCCAGCTGGACACCATCTTATCAGAGATACCAAAGAAGGATAAAATTATCCTCCTGGGCGATTTCAATGCAAGAGTTGGGCGTGACTTGATTTGTGGCCGGGGATCATTGGGAAAGAAGGAGTTGACAATAGCAACATGAATGGAATCTTACTTCTGACTAAATGTGCAGAGCATAACCTTGTCATTACTAACACACTATTTCGCCATAAAAATAAATTTAAAACATCATGGAAGCACCCACGGTCGAAGCACTGGCATCTTTTAGATTATGTAATTGTCCACGCTAGAGATCGCCATGATGTACTTCTCACCAGAGCCATGACGAGCACCGATGACTGCTGGACAGACCATCGATTAATTCGATCCATGATGGCCATAAAGATTGTCCCTCATTGTAGATTGTAAAATGAATACACTGGCCCTTCAAGATTCTACTAAACGTGCTTGCTTTCAATCAACTCTCAAGGAACATCTGCCTATGGAACTCCCTGAAAATGTTGAGGAACACTGGATTAAATTGAAGACTACTATTATTTCAGCCTGTGAACAAACTATTGGATACCAAACTAAGAGACATCAGGACTGGTTTGATGAGAACGATAGTGAGATTGAACATATTATTGACAAGAAAAGGAAAGCCTTCTCGATATGGCAAAAAGATATTAACTGTGCCGTTAAGAAAAAAATATTCGCCAGTGCAAAGGCAGAAGTCCAAAGAAGAACTAGAGAACTTAAGAACATATGGTAGATAAAAAAAGCCCAAGAAACCCAACATTTTGCAGATGCTCATGATGCACGGGGATTTTTTAATGCCATAAAGGCCATCTATGGACCAACAAACTATGGTACAAATCCCTTACGCTCAATAGATGGTACTAAACTTCTAAAGGACAAAGAGTCTATTGCACTGCGCTGGAAAGAGCATTACTACAATCTCCTTAATCGTCACTCTACTGTGGCTGATGAAGTCTTCTTGCAAATCCCGCAAAAACAAATAAGAGATGAGCTTGCAGTACCCCCTAGTTTGGAGGAAGTCAGTAAAGCCACTAAACAAATGAAAAATAACAAAGCTAGTGGACCTGATGGGATTCCTGCTGAAGTCTTTAAAGAAGGCGGGCCTGAACTTACACAACAACTTCATAAGCTCATTGAAAAAATCTGGATGAGGGAGGAGATTCCAGCAGACTTTAGGGATGCCATAATTATCACTCTCTTTAAAAAGGGTGATAGAACAGACTGTGGAAACTATCGAGGCATCTCCCTTCTAGCCACAGCAGGCAAAATCCTGGCAAAGATCATCGCAAACCGTCTCCTATCTGTATCAGAAGACATCCTCCCTGAAACGCAAAATGGCTTCTGCCCTTCCAGGGGAACAGTGGATATGATCTTCACTGCACGACAGCTTCAAGGAAAATGCAAGGAGAAAAACTGCCCTCTGTAAATGGCGTTTATTGATCTGACTAAAGCTTTTGATACTGTAAATCGTACTGCTCTCTGGACCATCCTTCTGAAAATCGGATGCCCTGATAAATTTGTGAACAACTTGCGGCTACTCCATGACAACATGATGGCAACAATCCTGGATAACAATGGCTCTCAAAGCGATCCATTTAAAGTGGAATCCGGTGTTAAACAGGGATGTGTTATTGCTCCAACCTTATTTGCTATCTTCATCGCTATGATTATACACCTTGTTGAAGAGAAACTTCCTACTGGTGTAGAAATTATATATCGAACAGATGGAAAGCTTTTTAATCTTAGTAGGCTGAAAGCAAAAAATAAGGTAATTACAACTTCTGTTATAGAACTTCAATATGCTGATGATAACATAGTCTGTGCACACTCCGAGGAAGATCTTCAAACTATCCTAAACATCTTTGCAGAAGCATATGAAAAGCTCGGCCTCTCGATTAACATTAAAAAAACCAAAGTGCTTTACCAGCAAGTTCGAACCAATCCCTCTGCAGCGCCATCAATCCAGCTTAAAGGTGTGTCACTGAAAATGTCGACCACTTTTCTTATCTCGGCAGCCATCTATTTACAAAAGCCGACATTGACGCTGAAATTCAGCATCGCCTGAGCTCTGGGAGTGTAGCTTTCTCCCGAATGAAGCGTAGAGTGTTTGAGGATCGGGACATTCGCAGGGAGACCAAAATGCTTGTTTACAAAGCCATTGTACTACCAACCCTTCTGTACGCCTGTGAAACATGGACCCTCTACAAACGCCACCTCCAACTTCTTGAAAGATTCCATCAACGCTGCCTCCGAAAAATTCTGCAAATTACTTGGGAAGATAGGCAGACTAATGTTAGCATATTAGAAGAAGTGAAAACCACCAGCATTGAAACAATGATCATCCAACATCAACTTCGCTGGACCGGCCATGTTGTTCGAATGCCTGACCATTGTCTTCCAAAGCAGCTACTTTACTTCCAACTTAAGAATGGAAAACGGAATATTGGTGGACAGCAAAAGAGATTCAAAGACACTCTCAAAGCTAATTTTAAAAAATGTAATATCAGCATTGAGAACTGGGAAGCCCTAACTCATGAGCGTTTCAATTGGAGATCAGCCTTTATTAAAGGCGCTATGGACTTTGAAGAAGCACAAGTACAGGGCGAAAGGGAGAAAAGAGCTAAAAGGAAGGCATGTCAAGCAAACCCTCATCATGACCATCTCCCGCCCGGAAACCTATGCCCTCATTGTGGGAGGTTGTGCGGATCCAGAATTGGCCTTTACAGCCACTTACGGATCCACTGTTAAAATTTTACCCTTGGAAGACAATCTTACTTGGCTACGAGTGATCGCCAATGATGATGATTCATCTACTTGCATTTGCATGCTTTCGAATTGCTAGGTTGGCAAGAGCTGGGGCGAGTGTGGGAGCTCACTCCGTCATGTGGGGCTAGGGATTTGAACCTCCGAACTTGCGATCTTCCGATTGACAAGCCTGGCATCTTACCTGCTGAGCCACCACGCATTAATCAGCATTAGCTTCCCTTAAAATCAAGCATTATCAAAATCAAAACTCCAGCATTATATGGTAACTTTTCACCAATGGGGCTGCTACTTTCACTTCTTCAGCAAAGGCTTCCTTTGGTTAGGATCTTCCTGTGCTTTCCTCCACCCCTGAATGAAAATGGTGACAGCACAACAAAGTTTGCCTACGTTGCCTCCTAAAAGATGTTGGGCTAATACACAACTCAAAGATCTTTCAATCTGCAGTTTACATTTGGAAAGCAAATCTCCTTGCTTGAGAGGGGAATTTTGATACCATATTGCTTTCACTAATTCCTCCACTAATTTTAACTCAGATGCCCTGTATAGTATTGCCAGGTTCATTCATTTGGATTTCAGGGCAGAGGTGGATAGTTTTTATGTCTAATGCAACCTCTCCTGCTTTTCCATTGCTTCCATTCCTTTTGAACAAAGCTGTGTCCTTGAATCGCTCTATTGTAATGATGGGAATCATCATACCAGATTTTCCTTATTCCCAATCAGATTTGCCTTTCTGTACTAAGAGTACAGGCTCATCATCTTTATTTCTAGAAGTATGCATTATTTGACTTGTACCGGCTTGTGAGAGCCAATTGTTAAATTTTCAGGAGAGTAGAGCTGAGCCATGATGCCTAGCGCACCGATCAGCACGCCGATCAGCAGCTCGTGGCTCAGCCATGGCAATGGAGCCAGCTGAGCAGGTTGTTATACATTTATTAGCACACCACTGCCCCACAAAAAGGATTTGTACGATGTGTAGCCAGCAGTTTCCCTGCAGTCTTCTTTCCTTCCGCATTCCTCTTCCATGGACTGAAACAATGGATGAGAATATCACTTGAGCTCTTAAATTCTTGAGCTTCCTTATTAGAACATCAAAGCCCATGGAGATACAGTTGTAGCTGTTCTTGATAGTATCAGTTCTTGGGTACGGTTTTATGGAAATTGTTTTTCACTGAATTAAAGATAAAATATTATTATGGCTTTTTTGTGCTAACTCTTTTCTGAATTCTAATCTTAGGGAGAATTATCTAAAATCATTGTATATGTGGCATCTTTCTCCTTTATTCCTTCATAAAGTAAACAATTTACTGAAAATGGAAAAAAAATAGGAACTTCCATATACAGTATATGTGTTAGGCATGTAACTTGACTTCTCATTTGGGAACTGACAGAAAAATAAAAATGAAATATATAAATAAGTAATTAAAATGTTTTAAAATAAAATTATATCACTCAGAGTGATTTTTCTGTAACCCAACAATCTTTCTTTTAATCTTTCCTAAAAACTAATCTAATTGCTGAAAATTAATATTGCATATGATACTAGCTGGCTGCTTTTGCTATGCTAAATATTGGGAAATGTCAAAGCACAATTGATGACTGAATGGGATAATAAATTACGTGATGGAGTTATAAAGGCAACTATATATAAATGCAAGAAAATAATACTATAAAAATTGGTCAAAATATATTAAGTTTTGGAAGAGAAAGTACATTTATTGAAAGCTGTTATACAAATTCCACTGTTAAAATTTTGCTATACTAATGATTGAAATATAGTCCTCTGAAGGAGTAAGAAATGTGGAGTCCTTGGTGCTCTCTGAGCCTTGTTGTTTTCTTGCAACTACTAGAATCCATGGCAGCAGTTCTACGTAACACACCTGACCTAACTAGATACACCAAGATCAAAATACCCAGAATAATGGACCTCATCAACCTCTGCCTCACCACCTACTTTCAGTTTGATGGACAAATATACCAACAAATCAAAGGAACACCTATGGGATCACCACTCTCAGGACTCATAGCAGAGATAGTAATGCAACATCTAGAAAGGATAGCACTCCCATGCATACAACCCAAAGTATGGATCCGGTATGTAGATGACACCTTCGTCATAATAAAAAAGGATCAACTGGAGGAAACACATGAAACCATCAACAACATCTTCAAAGGAATAAAATTCACAAGGGAAGAAGAAAACAACAACACACTACCCTTCTTGGACATCCTGATCAGTAGAAGAAATGATGGCATTCTAGAAACACAAGTCTACCAGAAATCTACCCACACTAACCAAGTGCTCCACTACCAAAGCAATAACCCAACCTCGCACAAGAGGAGCTGTGTAAGAACACTATTCAGATGAGCACAAATGCATTGCAGCAACCTAGAACACCAGAAAAAGGAAATAGACCACTTATATAGCATCTTCCAGCAAAATGGATACCCACACAACTTTATCAAAAAGTGCCTGACTGCTCAACCCACCACAGCAAAACCAACAGAAGCTATGAAAAGGATTACACTGCCATACATCAGAAACATCTCAGAAACTACTAATAGACTGTTACAACCACAGGGCATCACCATAGCACACAAACCAACCAAAACCCTTCAGAACATCGTAAGTAAACCAAAAGACCCAGTAACCCAAGAAGAAAAAACAGGAGTTATCTACAACATACAGTGTAAGGACTGTAACAGCCACTATGTAGGACAGACTGGCAGAAGACTAGCAGAACGCATCCACGAACACCAACTAGCAGTCAGAAGACATTTCATTGCCAGGCTAGGCAACATCTTCAGTGTGAAAAGGGAGTGGCACTTGCTCTCTGTTTATATACCATGGCTTGTCCTGCCTGTGTTGGTGCGGGTGTTATACTCTCCTTGGTAGTTCCTTGATTGGGTTGTTGTTTGCTGCTTGGTTGATCAATCAACCAAGACTATTCCAGACTATTAGACTGGACCCTTTTCCAGCCCAACTTCTCTGTCACTGCACCTGTCTTTGGAAGAGCATCCCCTTGGAGAATCTTATGACCTCAATGTTTTGTAGTCTCACGTTAGAGGTTTTTTAATTATGCAAAGGGGATGATAATAAGAGTAAGTATAAACAAAAAAATAGCCAAGTACAATACACATAGCATAAAGTCCCCAAATGACAATCTAAAGCAGTGTTTCTCAACCTCAGCAACTTTAAGATGGGCCGACTTCAACTCCCAGAATTCCCCAGCCAGCATTTAAAGTAATGTAAATTTGTGATAGGTACCTCTAGCAAAAGAAGAGAGAGAGCCAGTTTGATGTAGTGGTTAAGGCATCAGACTAGAAACAGGGAGATGGTGAGTTCTAGTCCTGCCCTTGGCACAAAGCCAGACCTTGGGCCAGTCACTATCTTTCAGCCCTAGGAAACAGACAATGGCAAACCACTTCCAAAATCTTGCCAAGAAAACTGCAGGGACTTGTCCAGGCAGTTGCCAAGAGTCAACACTGACTTGAAGGTACTAAAAAAAAAAAAACCTCTAGCAAGACAAGCCTCCACAAATGTACACACAATTGACCTGCAACTCAATCCTTTCTTTCTCTAGTAAGGAAGCCCAGGAGGGCCAATTTGTTAAATTCCTGAGCACAATTAATTCATTTCCCTTAAGGTAAATAAACAGAGCAGAGTTTGCTGGATGTTTTTGTTCTTGGAAGCTTCCTGGAGAGCAGTTTCTGGGTGTGAGGAAGGGGAGAATGCAAGTCTTCTCTAAATTCTGAAGCGTAATCTTCTAGAACAGTGCTTTCCAAACTGCCGCCGTTGGCAACACACCAACGGTGGCAGCGGCGGTGGTGCGGGGGCGCGTGCGGGGGCGTGCACGGAGGCGGCGTGGAGGCCTAGTGTTTTTCGCTAAAATGCGGAAGTGCTGATGGCGTGCCACTGCCGCCGTCGCTGTGCACGCCGCTGCCGCCGTCGCTGTGCACACCGCTGCCACTGCGCGTGCACCCCTGCACTGCCACCATGTACACCCACTTCCTGGTTGTGTGGCAACACACTAAACTGTGTCTCGCGACACAATAAAGTGTCGTGACACACAGTTTGGAAAGCTATGTTCTAGAATTTAGGTAGGGATGAATTCCACCCTGATTCTAGATGCAATTGGTAATCAAGTAGAATGCATTAAAGTTTTGATTGTATTTTGGGATAAGCTCAAGCCTTGCCTGTTTCTTTCCCAGCTCTTTTTCTGTGAGGCTCATTCTCCATTTTGGATAGGCCCACCATTTGTTTGTTTATAGTTGCTCTTTGAATCCTATGCCTTTTCCTAACATCCATGTTTCTCTTTGATATGTGTTTTAACAAACTCTCAATGCTGCTGTCGTTTTATGTCTTGTCTGTTTAAGCTAGCCTTATATTTTTCACTTAACAGAAAAGGGAAGGCAGTCTCCTTTTGCCCTTGCTTCTCTATCTCTCATTTAGGAGAGGACAAGGAAGTAGTCACAGTGTATATCATCTGAAGACAATAACTGCTGCATCGCTCTGGTCTGTCCTGGTTGGGTGAGGCAGACCCAGTAGGGAGCAAAGGAAATTCTATGAGTTTTATGTGTATGAATGGACTATTTCTGCAGAAAGCAACACTTTTGATTTTACAGTAGTTAATACCTACTGTATTGCCTACTGGCAAATATATTTCATGAGTTAGAAAATTGGGTCTTCCTAATTTTTGCTTAATTTGCCGTTAGCCATGGATCCTGTAAGAGTGAAATCCATGACAGCTTTGTTGTTTGCTGTTCCCTCATCCTATGGATTAGGAAATGAAGCTACACTTTGTATCTTTCTGTGTACAACAAATTGCACTTCATTTTAATTGGAATCCAGCTGAGACCACCTTCTGTTATCCCTAACCTCCCACTTCTGTTGATTTCCTTTGACCTTTCTGAGCAGTGGTGGGAAAGTGAAAATGATAAAGAAAAGAGATACAATCAACTGGCAGATCTGGGGAAGAGAGGATATAGTACTGTAGCAAACTCCAAACTTTTAAAATATACAGTAAACTTGTATGAAGTGAAAAAGTGAGAAAAGCTTAGAAGTATTATTTCATTCCAGATGTCACATGCTCAGACTCCATTGAGCCTACAAGAGCACAGAGGACTCAAGATTCAGAGAACAAAGAAAAGCAGTGGAGCTCAGTTACATGGAAAGGCTCCCTGAAATAACAAGTTAATGCAGAAATAGCTCCTCTGACCAGCTAATCGCTGATGTACTGTGGTGATTCTGGAGGCAGAAGTACAAAAGCCTTCAGTGAAGAACAGACCACTGCTGGAACAACATCCTCAGTTAAGTTTCTTTGCTGTTGTCATTGACTTACTCGGCTTCTGTTAATTGGATTCCTACATGGCTGGCTTCCTGCCCTTTCTGACCTGTGTCTCCTGTTCCTTAGTTGGTATAGTCTGCTCCATTTCTGACCTTTTGTGCTCACTAGACCTTGCATTGTAGCTTGATCCAGATCTGTTGTTACCTAGCAATGCTACAAAACAAAATACATATTTCTTTATGATGCATGGAAACTTGTCTTCTACTGAAGTGGACCATGCATTTAAAAGGAGTATTTAGAAGCCAGCATTCTGCAATCAGACCCAGGGGGCACCTCTGAGTGCATTATGTTAAGATCATTCTCTTGTCTCTTTGACCCCAGATTAATTTGGTATGCTCTGTACAATCACTGCCCATTCTAGAAGTTTCATTGTTGATGTCCTGGGCTGTATGATATGTAAATAATTGCATTCAGAAATAAATTCAGTCTTCACACATTAGTTAGATGAATAAAAATAGAGATAGCTTACATTTATTCAGTAGATCTGGATACAAGAAGATTCATAGTAGATCTGCATGCAAGCAAGGTGTAATGGACGAGAGCTGCAGGTGCAGCCCTCCTGCTTGCAGGTGTGCCCAAAGCGTAATGGAGAATGTTAATCCCCCAAACCAAGAAGAAGGAGGAAGAGGAAATCAGGTGACTCAGGTAACATCCCACAAGCACAGAGGAGATCTGTTTACCAGAAAGACCCCCTATTATGCTTATGAGACAATGCTGAGTTGACTCCTGATAATCCCAACATTAGTGAGCAATTTTTCCTTTCAGCAACTCAATTTTGTTCAGGTGTGTATGGAGTGGTTAGTCTGTGTTCTATGCCTAGCTGTGTTAGGTATGTTTGCATGGTTTGTGAAATGAACTCACCTCCTCGATCGCTTTGAAGGGCTTTTTGAATTTGTTGGTCACCATGGCTACATACGCTTTCAGCATGTCCACTGTTTGGGATTTCTCCTTCAATAGGTAGGTCACACAATATCTGGAAAAATCATCTATAAAGCATAAAACATATTTATTTCCGCCCGCTGATGCTTGAAGAGGTCCACACAAATCATTGTGGATAAGTTCAAGTGGCTTAGTTGCCTGCCTTTCCCTTTGTTTGGGTATGGCTGGTCTTGTTGCCTTTCCTTTGATGCATATCACACATTTTGATTGGCATTTATCATGGTTGCTTATTTCAAAATCTCTTACCATGCCTTCAGTTTTCATTCTTAAAATTGTGTTAAAATCACAGTGTGCAAAACGCCTGTGCCAGGTGGTGGCGCTGTTGTCCCCCTTGTGCTGCCAATAGGCAAGGCTGACATCTGGTGGCGGTTGTTCGCAGTGCACCTGGTAGATGCCATCCTTTTGAAAACCTGTAACATAAATCTTTTCTCCACTGGTGACTTTACATTGCGCATTAGCATTAAAAATCACATCAAAACCTATGTTGTTCAATGCTGAGATACTCAGTAAATTGGCTTCTAAGTCTGGTACATAGAAAACATCTGTTGCCATAAGATCTTTGTGTTGACTTCCATTGAAGCATCGCAATGGCACACTTCCTGTTCCTTGAATCAAAATTGAATTGCCATCTGCTAATGTTATGCTTCCTTCTGGTTTTTCACTTAGCTCACAAAAGTCACTTTTATTCCCACATAGATGCCTGCTGGCCCCCGAATCGATTACCCATCATCTGGGGCATTTATTGGTATCAGCTTTAAGAGCAGTATCAGCTTTATAAACAGTGTGTAAAGCTTTTTCACTTTTAAAAGATTTTCCCTTGGAAAAATCCTTCATCTCCTTCTGCAAAACTTGGCAAAATGTCCTGGTTTCTTGCAAGCATTACAAACAATGGCCTTTTTGGGCTTTTGATGAGTCACTAATGGCTCTAGCTCATGTTTACCCTTTGTTGCTAGGTAACCAATGTCTCTACTAGGCAATCTATTGTTATGCAAATTCTCTTGCCTCCGACATTCTGATCTAATTGCTCCCAGAAGGTGAGAAAAATTCTTCCCTTCTAAATTCAAACCAGCAACGAAAGGAAAAAATCTATTTGGTAACATGCTTAGCAAAAAAGACATCTTAAGTTTTTCATTCATGAGATTCTCAACTGTGCTCAGCTCATCAAAGATTCCCTGTATTCTGATCAGGTGGTCGTTTACATTTCCACTGTCTTCCAATTTACATGCATGCAGTTCTCGCAACAAAGAAATCACTTTCTGATCATCAGCTTCTGAATATAGGGTGCATAAATTCTCAATCATTTCCTTAGCAGTAGAAATCTTTTTAATCTCTGCTAATCTGTGATCTGGAAGAGATCTAGCAATGAGAATTTTAGCTCTCTTATCCTTTTTCTTCCATTATTTATTGGCGTCCTCCCCATCCTCTGTTTTTTGTTCTGGTGAATCCAGAGCATCCAAACAATCTTCAAAATCTAGCTGCATCCTTAATCTGAACAGCCATGCTGAGTAATTATCTTCAGTCAATTTTGGTACAGAGGGAGCCCCCTCCTCTTTCTCCATTGTTTAGAGAGAGGGGAAAAAATTCTGAACTTAGCTTTTTAAATGTGCAAAGCAGCTTCCCTTTTTGTGGCTGTGAGGCCAACTGGTTTTGTACTGGTCTTGTACTGGGCCCATAACCCTTGATGGAGTCTTGAAGGTTAAAAAAAGAACTCCAAGCAGCTAACAACAATCTTGCAGAATAGAAGCATGAACCAGCAGGGAACTTGCACTTTAAGCTTAACTGCGTTCAGAAATAAATTCAGTCTTCACACATTAGTTAGATGAAGAAAAATAGAGATAGCTTACATTTATTCAGTAGATCTGGATACAAGTAGATTCATAGTAGATCTGCATGCAAGTGAGATGTAATGGACGAGCGCTGCATTGTGCAGTGCCTCCTGCTTGCAGTTGTGCCCAAAGCATAATGGAGAATGTTAATCCCCCAAACCAAGAAGAAAGAGGAAGAGGAAATCAGGTGACTCAGGTAACATCCCACAAGCACAGTAGAGATGTGTTTACTAGAAAGACCCCCTATTATGCTTATGAGACAATGCTGAGTTGACTCCTGATAATCCCAACATTTTCCACTGATCACAAAACCACACTTTGTTCACAAGATATTTTATAGGTTCAGAGTATTCAAGGATGGGTCTTATCATCCAGAGTTTTTCAAGTTCAGAAAGAAAATAATAACCTTATCTAGTTTTTCTTTCCCCCTTTTTCTCTTTTTTGAACAGCTTTGCCACTTAGCAGCCCAGGAGAGTTGCAATGGTGTCACTCCTCAGTGACTGTTACATGAATAATTGTGTTCTCTGTTTGTCTAGTATTCTTCCTCTGATGTGAGCTGAAGCAGGAGAGGGAAGTAGGAGAGATTCATTTATGTTTTCTTCTTCTAATCCTTCCTGAGATAGGAAGAACTATCTAGGTGTTTTTTGGTTTTTAATAACAGTATAGCTCAAGCCAGATTTTACTGTCATAGGCAAAAACCAACATTCTTCAACCTCACGCTTTTATTGGGTGCAGGCAGGACAATATAGCACAGATAGATTTGCTAACTTATTGATCCTAATTTGATTTGTAAATGGCAATAAGATAATAGTATTCCTACATTGAGGCTGAAAGCAAATAAATTATCCAGCAGAAAAAATTGGAATTGAAGAAAGATTACCTGCTCCATGTGAAATAATTTTTTATTCATTTGTTCTAGAGATTCATTTTATTCAGCCACTGGATGAACAACAAAGTGTTTCATCTGTTGCCAACAACATCATATTAGAATACCAAAATGCACATTTAATTTTTGATGGCACAAAAATGCTTTTCTCAGTATCTTCTGTCATGAATTGACTTGGATTATAAAACTAGTTAAGAGGAAGTTCACAGAAAGATAATTCCTCCCTCTTGCAATGATCTGTGATTCCAAACATCATCTTCTGCAGAATGGGGCCCTTTCAATCAATCAATCTTTCAATCAAACCTTTCAATCAAGGTGAGATGGAGCTTAGAGGGCTGCTGCTCCAACTTGGGATCTAAGCTCAATTTAGGGCTATTCTTTCCAACCCCAGATCACTCGAGGCACAAATGACCCGGCTCAAATTATCCTACTTTGGACACATTATGCGAAGACCCAGCTCTCTGGAGAAGGCTCTAATGCTGGGAAAGGGGGAAGGAAAGAGAAGAAGAGAATGAACAGCAGCAAGGTGGATGGACTCAGTTGGGAGACTTGAAAGAATGGGTTAGGGATAGATCAGCATGGAGAAATCTATTTATGTGGTCAACAGGAATAAAAAATGACTTGATGGAACATAATCAATCAATCAATCAATCAATCTCCAGCCCCAGCCCCAGACCCCTGAACTTCAATGGGGATACAAAAGGGAGTCCCCAAAGAGCCCTATGAAGAGCAGAGCCTGCAATATCACATAATTTTAACACCCATTTTGAATAGGTAAGGAGGTTATAAGACAGCAATGTTATTTTTACACATTTTTAACCTCAAAACTGTTAGAAAACTTTGTGTTTTGAAATTATCAGGAAACTTTCCTGACAGGTAAGTGTCCCAACACCAAAATCATTGTGCTGTTCTGAAAATAAGTGCTAGAACCATTACATTGCAGATATGGCTGCATGAGAACCAACTCAAGTTGCAAAATTCTCACCCTTTAAAAAAGATGCTTAAAGAGTAGAAAGAAAAACAATTTATTTATTTATTTTATTTATCTATTTAATTTATATAACCGCCCATCTCCCCCAATGGGGAACTTTGGGCAGTTTACAATGAAATAGTTAAAATAAAATATAAAACATCAGTATACAATATATGTAAAAATAATAAATAATTATAAATCCAGATGGACGATGGAATTAAAACGAAGGACATTATAAAATTAAGGAGTTAGCCACCCCCATGAGGAACTATCCTTTCCTCCTTCCCATGCCAGGCGGCAAAACCAGGTCTTCAGCTCTTTCCTAAAGGTCGGGAGGGAGGAGATCTGTCTCAACTCTGGGGGCAAGATGTTCCACAGTGTGGGTGCCACCACAGAGAAGGCCCGTCTCCTAGACCCCATCAGATGACATTCAATTCATTGAAAGGCACTTATAGTCTGGTATGCCTTGACTCTGCTCACCTATGAAACTGCTTACACAGATTGAACTATCCTTGGGCAGAAGATCAAAGAAGAGTATACTGAATTGTTATCTTGGTTTTGAGAAAATTAAAGTTTCTTCCGCCTCTGTCATTGCTCACCGTAACAGAACTTTTACGATCCACATACCTGATCTGTTAGCAGAAGTGACACTAAAGGGGCAAATTGTGCAAACCAAATGTGTACTTACTGATGGAGTCTTGAAGGTTAATAACAGAACTCCAAGCAGCTAACAACAATCTTGCAGAGTAGAAGTGTGAACCAGCAGGGAACTTGCACTTTAAGCTTAATTATGTTCAGAAATAAATTCAGTCTTCACACATTAGTTAGATGAAGAAAAATAGAGATAGCTTACATTTATTCAGTAGATCTGGATACAAGTAGATTCGTGGTAGATCTGCGTGCAAGCCAGATGTAATGGACGAGAGCTGTATTGTGCAGCCCTCCTGCTTGCAGGTATGCCCAAAGTGTAATGGAGAATATTAATCCCCCAAAACCAAGAAGGAGGAGGAAGAGGAAATCAGGTGACTCAGGTAACATTCCACAAGCACAGTAGAGATGTGTTTACTAGAAAGACCCCCTATTATGCTTATGAGACAATGCTGAGTTGACTCCTGATAATCCCAACACTTATTAGTACTTGAGCTAAAAGAATACTCCTGACCTCTTATCTAATATTTGGGCTTTCTGATGTTAAGAGGGGCAGTTGGATCTCCAGTCAGAGGGCTTTGGAAGAGAGTTGAGTCCTTAATTAAATGCTGACTCACCTGAGGAGGAACTTTCTGGGGATCAGGGATGAAGATTTTTTTTTTTACTAACTACAATCCTTACCCAACAAATTTAGTATTTGAATATTTACTATAACTTTCCAATTCTTTTTCTAATTTCTTTTGATTCACTCTTACTTATTTTTTCCCCTTGTATCTTATGTAGAATCATAGAATCAAAGGGTTGGAAGAGACCTTGGGGGTCTTCTAGTCCAACCCACTCCCCAGGGCAGGAATCCTCAGATCATCCCAGACAAATGGTGGTCTAATCTTTTATTGGATGTGTGCAACTCATCATCTGCACAACTGTGTTGTTCCTGTATGTGCGAAGGAAGTCCCTTGGTTCTTTTCCCATGCCAAAGTGAGCACTGATATGTCTTACACAAAACTATCACCACCACAGAGTTCTACATTTAAAGTTCCCTTGTACAATGACTTTTGAAATATACTGAACTTTATCCCCATATAAGGGGCAACTCTACCTGCCTTTTTGATCAAGATATTACCACAGATTCAGCATTCTGTCTGAAAACTCCATCTATTTCTGTGAAAAAGTGGAAAAGAAAAAGACACTTTTCAAATTAAAATTTAAGGGAGTCTGGCACAAACCCTTGCACTGTTTTTTGCCTGAAGTTAGCCCTCTTAATTTCAGGCAATTCCGCCAATTAAGAGAAAAAATGGCCGTTTGTTATTTTCCACATATAGTCAATAGAAGTCAGAAAGCTTCCTATTTCCAAATCACACTTCATATTTGGCCTTGAATCAAATTAGGGGAGCTATCAGATTAGTTGGATAGAAGGAAAATAGATTCTTTTGAACTATGGTGTTGGAGGAGGCTCTTGCGAATCCCTTGGACTGCAAAGATAACGAATAAAGAAATAAAACCGGACATGTCACTAGAAGGAAAAATAACAAAACTTAGACTTAGTTACTTTGGTCATGTCATGAGATCAACATTGTTGGAGAAAGACATTATGCTTGGAACGGTCAGTGACAAAAGACGACGAGGACGCCAAAGAACGCGCTGGTTGGATGTAATCAAAGCAGACACAGGCTGAAATTCAAAGTAACTGAAAGAAGCTGTACAAGATCGGAAATCATGGAGAGAGCTGGCTTATGGAATCACCAAGGGTCGGATACGACTGAATGGATAATTCAAAATCAGATTAGTCTGAGGCCAATTGGGCCAGTTTTATTAATAAAATACCTGTCTTTTTTATTTAAACTTTATTGATTTTCAGAGTATAGATAAAATACAAAATAGAAACTACAGAAAAGCATGAAAATAGAACTAAAAGAAAAAAGAAAAAACTATAAGGTGCAAATAGACAGAAAAATAAAGACGAAAAAGTGACTTCCGACTTTCTCCAATACAGATACAGATAAATTTACAAAAATAATCTCTTACCAATGATTAAACCATAGTAACATTATTTCTATTAAAATAAACCAATTAATCATTAAAACCCAAAATCAAAACGTCATTTTTTTTCTACCACAAGCAAGTACTCTAGAAGTGGTTGCCAAACAGATAAAAATCCAGAAACTGAATGTTCTCTAATTAATGCTGTCAATTTAGCCATCTGGGCCAGATCCATTAATTTAACAACCCAATCTTCAACCGTAGGTAATGAATAAAATACCTGAACTTAATTTAAATAAACAATAATACCAAAATACCAAAACATTACCAACAGTTGTCTCTAATAATTGTCACGTTAGTCTTATATTTTTGTTTGGACAAAAGGTGATGGTTGCATGCATTTGCTTTTGCCTTAGGTGCCCACTCATTTCTCTGTATTTTTTAGAAAACAGCTTTGAGCCTTTTAGCCCTTTTCAATTGTTCATAATTTTTGCCTGTTTTCTGTTGCCGACAGCTCATGAGAACAGATTAACTTTAAGGGCCAGTGAAAAGACACATAAATCAGATTGGGGAAACCCTTAGGCCCCATGGCTAACTAGACATGAAAAATAAATCTTAGGAAAGCTTTTGTGGTCTTGTGTTGATTTTATGTTTAATAGAAGAAAGAGAGGAGAACATTCTATCTCCCTTCCAATTTAGTGTCAAGAATCATGGGATGCAAGGCCACAAATTGTCAGTCTGATTAATTTCCCCTGGAGTCAATGGCAAATACGTAGCTTAGCTGCTCATAATATTATAAGCACAATGTGAACCTGAATTTGGCATTAGTGGATATTTAAAATGTTCTATAAATTATATATAATTACTGCTCATTATTTCCTTTAGTTACCAACTGTGTTCCATGGATAACACTTGGTGGGTGGAGGCATAAAATAAATCAATGGCATTGACATCATATGCCGACTGAATATTTATGATCCATTAGTCAACTATTCTGCTGCATTGATTATAGAAAGGCCTTCAGTTGTGTCAATCATGTCAAGTGGTGGAATGTTGATGAGCATGGTTTTAAAACTGAAGGAAGAAACGTCAATAACCTAATCTATGATGCTGACACTACTCTGATAGCCAAAAATGCGAAGGGTCTGCATACTCTAGTAATAAAAGTCAAGGAACATAGTGAAAAAATGGGACTAACATTAAATATAAAGAAGACGAAACTAATGACAACAGATACAACAACTAGCCTTAGAATTGACAATGAAAATATTGAAGTGGTAGATAGCTTATTCCTTTTAGGATCAACCATCAACACCATAAAACAAGCAGTTAAGAAATACACTGCAGACTAGCACTTGATAAAGCAGAAATAAGGCCTTGGAAAAGATATTCAAATGCCATGATGTCTCTATACCTACAAATATCAGAATAGTGCAAGCAATGGTATTCCCTGTGTCACTTTATGGAAACTTTGGTGTTGGAGAAGACTCCTGGAATACTGTGGGCAGCCAAAAAAACAAGCAAACAAATAGTAAATCAAACAAATCAACCCAGAGTTCTCACTCGAGGTACAAATGACCAGACTCCAATTATCCTACTTCAGACACATTATGCAAAGACCTAGCTCTCTGAAGTAATCTATAATGCTGGGAAGGTGGAAGGAAAGAGAAGAAGAGGATGACCAGCAGCAATCTATAATGCTGGGAAGGTGGAAGGAAAGAGAAGAAGAGGATGACCAGCAGGAAGATGGGTAGACTCAGTTACAGTGGTGATGATTGCACCATTGGAAGACCTGAAAGACCAGATTAGGGACAGATTGTCTTGGAGAAAATCTATCTATGTGGTTGCTAAGAGTCGACACTGACTTGATGGTATATAATCATCATCACTCAGTCTGTGATTCTATGAACTTGAAAAGTATTTGACACATTTGTGGATTGGGGATCAGTCTTATCCTAGAACAATTGTGCTTAGTTTTTAAAATCATAATCTACACCTGGCTGATATTCATATGGTTGTGTTTCACGTGACTGGCTGTTCCTCCCGACCAAAATAAAAAATAAAAAATTTAGAATGCTGTATATTGAGGAAAGAATAGACTAGAATGTGACTCCATGACATCAAATTTTCACTATGGAGGGAATGACATATTTCAAAGCATTCAGTTATGTAAACCAGCATTCTCCAGGCCTGTGCCCTCCAGTTGGTCGGGCTTTATTTCTTATCATCTCATTCTGGTCAGGGGATGATAGGAGAAATAATCCAACACATCTGGAGTGAGGTAATGTCCTTTTCTGCAGTCTGAAGTTATATAGCACAGATACAAGTTTCTGTTCCAGTAAGAAAAGGGTTATGGAGACAACTATGGGTTCATTTGTCCCACAAACCTGAAGAGGCATAATGGGTTTTTGTTTCCATGGAGGGCATTTCTCTGTAGAAGACAGAAGTATACCAGAGACTTTTGTACAGAAAAAAGTTATCAGCACTAGCAGTGAAAGATGTGGGGATCAAGACTAAAGGCTACTGCATTTAATGAGCTTTGCATTTCCACTTCATGGTCCTTTGACACAGATAGAGAACAAAGATTAAAGAAATTTACCTGCTGCCTTTGCCAAAGGCACAAGTAAACAAGAACCGTAGTGCTGAGAGTTGATGGAGAAAGGGAATTAAATGTCAGCATCTAATTAATAAATTCCCCTCTGATAGTTTTTAGATCACCTGAAGATCGTCAATATCCATGGGATACACTTCCCGCAGGACCATTTTTTAATTTATCACCCAATTTCACCTAACCAGCACATCTAATTACATTGTTGGTTTATTGGCTTTGCTATTTGTGTTTTCTCCCTATCTCAGGCTATGAAGACAGTTTTGCACTATCGAATGGAGAAGCAAAATTGTAATTGTGTTGCACAGAGAAGTGCTGGTCCAGTGCATTGGATGACTTGCGTGGGAAACAATGATCCATCTGAACCTCATGATTACCTGGCCTGTGATGCATATTCCTGCCACCCATTAGGCACTGCCAATGAACTAATCAGAGGCCCCCTACCCAAATTCAGCACCCTGGAATGATCAGTGGGCATATCTCTACAAGCATAGATCGAGCTACTGCCTAAAGCTACTTGCTTGGATTGCCCTGCATGACAGTGCTGAGCTTTCGGATGATGGGATGGGTTTCTTTTTTAACTTGCTGAGCAATGCACGTTTTATGTATCATGCATGAATAAAAGTAATAATTTGTGTGCCAGTGTCACCTTTGGGGGGAAAAAACCCCTCAAGCTCAAAATATACATACATATGTCTGTACTGCCAGAATAATTCAGATTGGGGTGGACGATAAACATTGTCAAATAAATCAATCATACACACACACACACACACACAGAGAGAGAGAGAGAGAGAGAGAGAGAGAGAGAGAGAGAGAGAGAGCAGCTCCATTGCATGCAGTGCCAGTCTATTCTATGTCTGGGCTTCAAATCCCCTCTTTTTATTACTGTACTGTTCTTCGCCTTACAGCTATCAAAAGAACATTTTAGTCTTAGAAAGACTGAAAAGCAAACTAGATCATTTGAAGGAAGCAAACCAAATGCACAGGAATGCAATGGCTTGAGTACTGTCAGTGAGACTATTAATTGTTACTGCCTAGCTGCTACATTGATTGGGGCTTTAGAAACACAGATGAAGAGATATTTGTAAGTGGGTAAGTGATGGACGTAACAATTTACAGCACAGCTCAATGTGGCCTTTTTGTGCTGTAAAACTGAATTCCTTATCAGAAGGCCAGGGCTGCCCCAAATGGTTATTACTGGAATACTGTGGGCTGTGTTTCTTTTTCCAAGTAAGCCACAGGCAGTAGAATAAATAAGAAGTTGGTGATATATGGGAAAGGCCTCAAAATAATCTAAGGCATGGATGAACAGAAAGGCTCTGACCCTTGGCAAAAAATGATAGGAATAGCTGAAATTCAAGAGGATAGATTCTGTCAACAGAAGGCAAATTTAAGAACTATCAGGGCTTAGGAAAATTTATTGGAGACCCAAATCCATTTATCTTGAGATTTAGTTCCCTTCCACACCACCACCTTTTTTAGCCAACCCATGTTTGTCCTCACAGCAGTGAATCTTGAAATGCTAAAAACCAAGGTTGTGCAAACTTTGAAGGAGTGCTTCATCTTCAGAAAGCAAAGTACTTATGTTTCTCATTCAGCCAGCTACTAAGAGCACCAAATGCGGCTTCTAGGCACGCTTAGTTTGTGTGCAAAATTCTCTTGCACCTGTGGGAGGTGATGCAAAGTGCTTCCATGGGGCAAACTGCATTGACTCCAGGCTGGGATGAGCCAACTGGCATTGCTCCCTCATCCCATTGAGGCCAAGCAGGACCACCTTGCACACCCTTACTAAGAACAGCACATGAGCCAAGCACTGCTCCTCCCAGCAGGCCACTTAGAAAGCTAATGACACCCAAAGAGCATCCCATATTTCTCCATGTTGTGTTTGGTGATTTTTAAAAAAGACCCAGTCTTTTGTGCTCAGAAGACCGATGAACTGCTGGGGTGAAGCTGGGGTGGCTTGCCAGTGTGAGGTGGGAGGAGAGCCAGAACGTGGAGGCATGATTTCCAGCCAAAAGGAAAACAGCTCTCCACAGGTCTGCAGAGCAACATCATTTCACACGGAAAACCAGACTCGCAGCAATGTCTGATGTGCTGCAGCTGATACAGAAATAAACCAGCCCAGTTGTGCACAGAGACAATGGCTTGGGGTCACAAGGATGCAAAGCTGATAGGAAACTGGGCAGATGCTCCACGTGGAGTACCAAAGACTCGCCATTTAAGCAGTTAGCTCCCAAATCTTCAAAAAACAGAATTCATCCCACTCTCAGCGGAAGTAACTAAAGAGCCTATCTTTCTTGATATCATTGGTTCATATTTCTTAGTGGATGCTAGTCCTAGCACTCTGAATTAAGCAGAAAGGCCCACTTTTTTTATTCATCTTGAAACATCTAATAATTAATAATAAATAAACATTCCCCAAGGTGGAAAATCTTGTAGCACACTCCTGCTCATCCCAGTCAGATTTTCCAAGTAAGTAATTTATTCACCTGGTTGCCAAGTCTCAATTTTACCAAAAGACTATAATGATAATGATATAAATAATGATAATGATATAAATAATAATAATAATAATAATAATATCAATCAATCAATATCAATAGCTTTATTACAGTCATAGACCAGTACAATTGAAAGTGCACCACATATGTCCGATAAAAATTCTCAAATATAATAAAAAGATAAAATCCATATAATATAAATGATATAAATGTTGGACATTTTCACTATTTATTGTCCAGATGATCTCGACAGAAATACGCAAGAGCTGTTATCCATGCAAAGGGGACCCAAACATTTTTTAAGCCCTGAGAACGAGATAAAATTCAGAAGTAGCTCAGGTGGAACCTTCCCTTATTCACTGGAGTATAAGAAGGAGCAAGGAATGGGGAAGGTACAGTACAATCAGATTTGCAAAATCCTGTTATTACAGCCAATCTGTAATGATTGCTGGGCTTAAACTTCAAACAAAACAACTTCAGTTTTTTTTATTAAATACAATCTTAATAAAAGTGGTCCTAGTCTCCCTGTGGAGTTGATTTCCTGGCCTGGTCTACTTAGTGGGGCTGACACATATACAATGGCAGAGTCAGGCCCATAGGATTGACAAATACATGAACAAGCCCTTTTTCTTTCTTTCTTTAAGTAATTTATATGGCCACCTATCTCACAACGGTGACTCTGGGTCATGTACAAAGATTAAAACCCAACACTTAAAACAATAACCCATGGCGCTGTGGGATGCGCCTAATCATAAAATACACACCAACAATAGGACTAGCCTAACCTCCTGGCCCAAATGCCTGGGGAAACAGCCAGGTCTTCAGAGCCATATAAAAAGCCGATAGGGTCAGGGCCATCTGGCTCGGCAGGGACATGCTCTTCTACAAGGCAGGTGCTGCCACTGAGAAGGCATGACTCATAAGTCCAACAAAATGAGATTGTTTAATGGAAGGGACCCGGAGTGTGCCCCCTCTGCTAGACCTGGTGGGTTCAGCAGAAAGAGTGGGAGAAAGGCGGTCCCACAAATAGCCTGTCCCTGTGCCATGCAGGGCTTTATAGGTGACAACCAGCACCTTGAAGTTAAGGAGGACTGTCACTCCAGTCATTCAAATACTGGGTAATAGCTTTTGTGTCTTCTCTGTGTAAATTTTCAGGCTTCCCAGACCTGGATTCAGCTGTGAATCTCCAACCTTTGATTGTACATGGCTTAAGTTGGCTGCTAAGCTCCAACCTGGCAGAAATCTTCCACATGAAAGGCACATTAGGGAAGCATGTTTATCACAACTAGGCTGAAGCCACATGAAACTGTTGATTACCTTCTATCCGCATGAGGATATATTATCCTTTTATACTTACTGCATGGCCTTGAAGCTGGGTGTTGGCTGTTGACATAACTGACATCTCTGCCTTGAAATGTCTCTGGCTCTTGGCTTGTCTCTTACCTAAATTTGGGATATAGCATAATCCTGAAATCTGAAAAATTACATCATTGTCTCAGAACTGCTAATGTTTGTTGATATAAAGGAAATAAGAGGAAGCCATTTCTACTTCTGTGTGAGCCCTTTCTTTCAATCACAATTTTCTACCCCTCCTTTTAAAAATGAGCAAGAAAATAGTAGACAGCCCCTTCTAACTAGCCTGGCTGTCCACTGTGGGTGGGCAAGGGGGAAACGGTAACATACACATGGTGACATCATCACACAAATGCCATGATTTCTGTATTTCTGACACAAATAATCACAGCATCTGCATGGATGTATCATTGTCAGTTTGTTGTCATTCTGGCATATTTCTATGGATGCTGTCAGTACCTAGATTATTAGATATTCCTTCCAGAGCCTGTGGCCAGTTTTGACATATATCTTTAATTACATCCTTCAGTTCTCATCCAGATGAAAAACACAAGTGCTTTATCAAACTGTGGTTACTGAAGGAAATATTTGGAGATGCAAAAGCAAAAGGAAAAGAGAACTATTGGTGGGGAAGGAGGACCAAGATTTTCAGTTGAGCTGTTGCACATTACCAAAGGAAGAAAATACTTCTGTTTTTAATGTTCCAAGTTCGGATGCAACCTACAGATGCTTAATAATGATAACCACCAAGAATTGCAAGATGTGGTGGTATATAAACATGTTAATGAAATGCTTTCTTGCCTGCATAACCATAACATAGGGCAGCAAGCTATGGGCACAGGACCACCACTCTTCAGAAAAGAATATTAACTTACTTTTTTTATTGGAGTCAGAAGAGTATATGTGCAGCTTACATACAGGGCAAGCAGTGTGTTGTGAAAGATTTGTCCAAAAGTGCTTTAAAACAGATTTTTGCTAGTCGCATTCTGCATGTTGCTATGTAACAATACCTTGCAGTAGAACATTTCCTGGTACAATTTAAATAAGTTTGATTGATTTTTCCCATGTTCAGCCATCTTTGGGACACATCCTGTTGTGCCTTTTTTACAGATGGAATTGGTATTAATTCTGTGGGATAAAACAATATTTTCATTTTATACTGTATTAAAGAAATGTAAGACAAATGGGCATGTTTAACTATTTACCACCTATTCTTTTTATTTCTCTCATTTTGAAAATCACAATAAAGCTAAACAACTGGGTTGCATTCAGATGTAGCACTGAATACATTTTTTTCATAGAAAAGTGCATAAAGTTTGCAAGCTATATAAACTTCATTTTTACTTTTTTATTCATATAGATTCTAACCAGATTTAATTTTAAAGTTCATGTGGAAATTCTTACCAAAAGCATGTGACGTCTGATCAATAGAAAGCTCTGATATATAAATGTTGCTCTATGTAAAGGTATTTTCATTTTCCCCAGTGAGGCCATCTCATTCTACATATAAAACAGTTCTCATGGGAAAGAATATAAAAGTATTCAGTTCTCCCATTTTTCATTTGCAGGAATAACTGATCTACCAGTCCAGGGCCAACAAAGACATTCTGTTGCCTCAACAAGATGGTACTCTTTAACCATTCTGTGTACCACACTGGTAGCTGAATCAAACTTAAACACAGAAGCTCAAGAAAGAAGCTCACAAAAGCTTACATGGGAATCTGTCTTCATTTTATCCCCACAACAACACTGTAAATAAGGAGTGACTAATCCAAAGTCACCCAATGAGTTTCCATGGTTGAGGGTTACTAAATTAGGAAGACTGATTTTTTTGAAAAATGGCTAAACTATAATAATTTGATTGAACACTGTTATTCATGGATTAAAGAAGACCAAGATTTGCTATTACAATATGTGTTAATTAGCTCATCAATGCAAAGATTTTACATCCAACAGCTGTTTTGTTAATGACCACTATTTATAAGCAGTTTCCACTGTTTGTCCCTCTACATTTCATTTCCATCTGACTATGTCTTTTCCTCTTCCCCTCTTTTCTAAAAATGTGTGAGCGCATTTATATGCATACACATGCAAATACTTATCTCACAATAATACTCCATTCATCTAATTAATTAATTTCATCCATGAAAGCTTATGTTATAATAAACTTCTTTAAGTCACATTATATGTATGTATATTGAAGGCAAAACTGAAGTACTTTGGCCACAAAATGAGAAGATAGGATACCCTGGAGAAGATGCTGATGCTAGGGAAAGTGGAAGGCAAAAGGAAGAGGGGCCGACCAAGGGCAAGATGGATGGATGATATTCTGGAGGTGATGGACTCAACCTTGGGGGAGCTGGGGATGGCGACAGCCGACAGGAAGCTGTGGTGTGGGCTGGTCCATGAAGTCACAAAGAGTCGGAAGCAAGTGAACAAATAAACAACAATATGTATGAAATTTATGTACCACCTTAGTCCATCTGGACTGTTGTTGCAGCATGTGGTCTTATTCACGCTCCATATTTTTCAGGGTAATATTTATTTATTTATTTTTATTATTCAAATTTATCACCGCCCATCTCTGCAACAGTAGACTCTGGGCGGTTTACAACATTAATATTAATATTAAAAAACCTATACACTTAAAAATACAATATAATAATAAATAGATAAGAATTCAGAGGATGGGAAGATCTTTAAAAAGGTGGGTATTACGGGGCTAATCACCCCCAGGAGGAACTATTACCTCCTTCGTCCCAGGCGAGGCGGCAGAACCAGGTCTTTAAAGACTTCCGGAAGGCCAGGAGCGAGGGCACCTGTCTCACCTCTGGGGGCAAGATATTCCACAGGGCGGGTGCTATCACAGAGAAGGCATGCCTCCTGGACCCCGCCAGATGAAATTCCTTCATTGATGAGGTCCGAAGCATGCCTTGTCTGCATGACCGGGTGGGGCAGGCAGATGTAATCGGGATGAGACGGTCCCTCAGGTACCCTAGCCCCATGCCATGTAGGGCTTTAAAGGTGATAACCAACACCTTGAATTGGAGCCGGAAGCAAACTAGCACCCAGTGCAGCTCGCACAGCAGTGGTGTTACATGTGCTGATCTTATCGCACCCGTAACTGCCCACATGGCCGCATTCTGGACCAGCTGAAGCTTCTGGATACTCTTCAAGGGTCGCCCCATGTAGAGCGCATTGCAATAATCTATATGGGAGATGACAAGGGCATAAGTAACTGTTTGGAGGGCCTCTCGATCCAGGAAGGGGCGTAACTGACGTACAACCCGAAGTTGTTCAAAGGGTTCCCCAGTTAGTGACATTTTCTGGACATACATCTCTACAGAATGGAAAAATGGAGTTGAGGTGTAGAGAATAAGGGAAATGACCTTGATAGAAATATGCAGGAATTTCTACCTAGGCAAAGGGCTCTTAAACATGTTTTAAGCCCTGAGAAACAAGATAATATTCAAAAGTGGCCCAGGCAGATGCCTCCCTGAGTTCTTATAAGAAGACTTGCAAGATTCAATTATTATAGCCAATTTCAGTAAAATTATTTCTAGTCTTCCTGTGGATTATTTCCTGATCTGGTCTACCTAGTGGGGCTGACATTGCCAGCCTTTAAAATCAATCAATCAATCAATCAATCAATCAATCAAACAACAAGCACCACCCATGTGCATTTCATTTGAAATTCCAGCCTCTTCTAGGGTTGGGCCTTCTGGGTTTTGATCCAACACCCAATATAGAATCACCAATTAGTGCTAATAGGATTATGTAAAGGAGATGCACCTAAGTAGATGATCCTCAGAATTCTGGTGGTAGAGTCATCAAATAGGATTCCATTTCCAGAAAGATGCTATTAATCTGTCAGATCCGAGACTCTGTTTCCCCCCAGGGAGAAGCAGTTTCCAAAGAAGGACTTTGTAGCAAATCAGAGATGGTGGAAGGAACATGTATAACTTGTCACCTCCTTCTGGGAAGTTGAGCAATACTGTAAGGATAATCTAATAAACACCTTTTGCTAAGCAGCTGAAAATTCTTGAAAGAAAACTAGACTCCACTGAAATAAAAGACATGTAATTTGATTATGTTTCTATTTGAAATATTATCCTGAGTTCCTGAACTAGCATGTATATCAGCATATTTTAAGAAATTTCTGCCTCTTGAGCTAAACACCTTTAAAGGGAAGGCTATAATTCTTAAGCTTCTAAAAAGAGCCTGTTGTTTTTCTGCTCCATTTATATAGGCATTTGCATGCAACTCTGCATGCTTAGTTTGAACCCAAGAACTTTGTCACAAACACCTGGCTCCAATAGGCAGCTTTAAAAATATAAGATGAAAGGATCTCCTCTATATAACTTATCATGTTCTCTATTTTTGCTTTTCAAAATACATTTATGACTTTCCTTATTTCAGTCCTGCACATCCCTATGTGGGAAAAAGCATATTAGAGGCTACACACTCACAACCCCAATTCATCAGAGCATGCACCACATAAGTACCTTTAATTATACAACTGTATATTATTTCGCAACCAGTACTATGCAATTTTGTCCTATAAACCTTAGAGGCATGTTTCACAGCTCATATTGTGCATAGGCCAGATGGAGTCCATTGAAGTCATTATGTGAAAAGTGAAAAAATGCCTGGCTTTTGCCACATTCATTCATGTTGATTAAATATTATATTCACTGAATTGTACTTCTCCCAGAAGTCACCAGGTTTTTTCCCAGAAAGAAAGATAATTCTCATCACCAATGAACTTAGCACAATTAACATTCTGCAACATTACAGAGATGGTATGATTATCTTAGAATTCATACTGAGTGTAATACTTGCTCAGTGGAATCATATTAAAGTTAAAGCAGTGTAATTATTAAGCCAGATTCATACAATCTTTTTCTTTCTATTTCTGAGGACAGATTGAACATTTCCACAAAGAAAATAACAACATTATATAAGAAACCCCTTAGATTCAACATTTATACAAACAGAGTAAGCAACTTACATTTCCTGCCTGCCTACCATCATACAGTAGATATCTTTCTACTCACCTCCTCTGAAGATAACTAGTACCATGGTGGAACAGCCATATAGTATAGCTACTGAAGCTATATGGAAGGTGGCCCTGCTTTACTACTCACAGAGAGTCATCAGGTGTCTTTATGTATTTAGGTTAGGTTCCCCCAAATTGGTGACTTTTGATATGTTGTTGTTTATTCGTTCAGTCGCTTTCGACTCTTCGTGACTTCATGGACCAGAGCTTCCTGTCGGCCGTCACCACCCCCAGCTCCCCCAAGGTCGAGCCGGTCACCTCCAGAATATCATCCATCCATCTTGCCCTTGGTCGGCCACTCTTCCCTTTGCCTTCCACTTTCCCTAGCATCAGCATCTTTTCCAGGGTATCCTGTCTTTTCATTATGTGGCCAAAGTACTTCAGTTTTGCCTTTAATATCATTCCCACAAATGAGCATTTTGTGACTTTTGATATATTGGACTTTAATTCTCATTGGCCATGTTATTTGGCAATTACAGAGGTCTAATGCAGCTAGAGAGAACCACGTTAGGAAGGCTTGATGGCTAAAGTAATAGTCATTTGATGCAATATACAAGAATCAAATAGAATTCTCATTTCCTGGTTAGAATTTGAAAGATGTATGATGAAGGATGACCTAGCTGCTCTACTTGTACATTGAAGTGTTCATGAGGAACACCCTAGAAGGATTATCCATGAAGACTGTCTGCAAACTTCAACTAGATTAAAATAGAATAGCCCATATGGCAGCAGGGATCACACTACACAAGCACTATTCAAGATGAACCTCTAGGGCATTCCTCCCTTTATTAAACTTTGAAACAAATGTCCCAGGATAAGGGGGCTCCAAGAATTACATTCTCTGTCAGGTCTTTGGCAGATTCCTTAGGCAAAAGTATTATTTTCCAAGCACCATTCTTTAGCAGAATTTATTGAGGTGATAGGCATAAGGGTATGAAAATTTCAGCAAGTGAACTATTTTCAGTTTAGAACCAGTGTATCTCAATATACTTTAGGGCAGAGACTTCAACTGGCTGCATAAAGAAGGAGACATTGCTACACCTGTGACTGAACACCGATGGCTGGTTCTGGGTATATCCTATTGTAATGAGACCTATCCCAGAAATTCATCTAATAAATAAATTGCTTAAGAGTTTGGCCTGACTTTGTTCTACTTGTACTGTATTTCCTGCATTTCATTACTTCCAACTTTTTCACCACCCCCGTACTGAACCTGACCTATGGAACTTGTGGATTAAAAGAAAGAATTAGATAGTAACACTCCTGTGGCTCATTTACTGTTGATGGTGAGTCAATCAAATTCTGCTTTCCCACTGTTTCCTGGCTTTCCCATCTGTGTGAATTCATGACCCAGTTTTTTATATGTTCCACGCTGTTACATTTTCCCCTTGGAGTTTAATTGCTTCTGTTTCACATTTGGGTGCTAAAAACTTGACAGAAGCTGCACAATTCCCTTCAGCTACAGCTCCTATTTATATTGCTGTAAACTATGTTTGCAGTGAGATGATTAGTAATAAAGGGGAGAAAATTAAACAGAAATTAGCAGCTCTTTATATAGAATCTGGTTGCCTCCCAAGTTTCCCTTCTAATGTCGTGGGAAGCAATCATGTTGGAGAAACCCCATTATATGATCCATCTCTTTCTGCGGCACAAGGGCAGTTACTGGTTTACAGAAGTCACACTGTATATCCACCCAATGATGTCCAGCCAAAATATCAGTTCGTTAAGGCTAATTTTTCCCCATCACTATAAGGCATATGTAAGAATACAGTTTAGACCGTTTGTTTTTTTGTGATAATCTTCTCCATAAAGTATTTCTGCATATATCTATAAAATAAGCCTTGTAATAATTGTCTTCCCCAGTGCAACTGTTTACAAGAATATCTTTAAGTCTCTGCACAGAGTTGTGGCCTCTTTCAGTTCATCTAATATAAATAAGCCATGACTTGGCTATACAAGGCCTACCAGATGAATTTATCTTGCAAGATCTATGTCATGTGTATTAAGTGTCACATGCATCAAATTCTCATTTAACACTTATGACAATACCCAGTGATCCTTATTGTGTATTGGACCCATCTGTGTATGGCAGGTGCTTTGGCCATACAGGCAGTCCTCAACTTACAACCATTCATTTAGCGACCGTTCAAAGTTATGATGGTGCTGAAAAAAGTGACTTACAACCGGTCCTCACACTTCCAACCATCACAGCGTCCCTGCAGTCACATGATCAAAATTCAGGTGCTTGGCAACCGGCATGTATTTACGATGGTTGCAGTGTCCCGGGGTCATGTGATCACAAATGGAAGCCACAAGCAAAATCTATGGAAAACCACATGATTCACTTAACGACCACATGATTTGCTTAACAGCCACCACAAAAAATGTTGTAAAATTGGGTGCGGTTGCGTGATGCCTCACTTAACAACCACACCACTTAACAATGAATTTTTTGGTCCTTATTGTGGTCGTAAGTCGAGGACTACCTGTATTCAGAATATTGAGTTAAATTAATCCAGCCTACCTCCATTTTTGTTTTTTTCCCCAGATTCTTGTTTTTACTCCTGACACCATGTACTCTTCTATTTAAGCTTGTTATATATAACCACATTGTGGATAATTATGACAGCTCTGCAAATATGACTGAGCTGCATTAGATAAACTAGCCAAATGTCATTTGATTTTCTGAGTGCTGGTTCACATAAATGAAATTAACAATTCCATGCATGCAAAGGGGCTATGGGCACAATCTTTCTCCAATTCCTATACAGTGTCAGATGTGGTGTGAACATATGCTTGCGTATTTATATTCCGTAATGCCCAATTCCTGTGATTCTTTCAGTTCATTTTTTAAAGAAGGCATTATAGTAACAAAATATATAAAGGTACTCCTGCACCTTTACGTTAGTCCAGATTACCAACTGTGTGATTAACCTTTTGAATTATAAAGCTGCAGCAGGAAAATAATGTTTCATTTGAAGAAGGAAAAACTTGTGCAGTGTTAAAAGTGAAACAAAATTGCACACTCAAACAACATTTTGTCCACTGAGATCCCATATATCAAAACCTTTTAATGTAAATTTTCTTAAGGTGAGTTATAGTGTTAAAAGACAGGAGGGAAATTAATTCTTATCTAAAAACAATTATTTGTAACTATGTGGCATATGGGTTTTTAGTGGCCTGGCCTGGCTGCTGTTCTGCTGGCATGAGCTGGCATATGGAGTGAATAAAAAGGAAAAGCCGCTCTGGCCTTGAAGTGCAGCTGTGCTGTCCTGAGGGCTGATGAGCTGACCTGGCTGCTAGCCAGGGCTGTTGTGGGGAGATGTAGAGACAGCAGTCCCATTGGTACAGCGAGGTATGTAGGGGATGGGGGAGTAGAGCCTTGGGGGGACACCCACCTCCTCAGTTGCTGGGGGACATGCTGTTGGTCTGACCCAAAATTGGAGAGAGAGGGGAGAGGAGAGAGGAGAGAAAAAGACTGTGCAAAACTGAGTGGCTGGAGAGAAAAGTTGGAGAGAGAATTTAAGTGTGTCGAGCAGTTGTTGGTTCCTGGCTGGAGAGGAAGAAGAAAAGTCCAGGGGTGGCTTCCCTGGAAGAAGGAAATTGAAGACCCAGATGGAGATGAGAGCTCCACCCAACACCCAAGATGGGGAGGAGGGGATCAGCTGTCAGTGGCGAAGCCCTGGTCTCTGGGGAAGGACTGGGCAGAAGACCCCGAGAGAGGTCCTTCCCCCAACAGAGCAGCAGTAGGTGTTTGGCTGAGCAGATCCAGCCATGCTGCACACACGACAGTAAAGTTCCAGCCCATTCCTTTCTTTTCACTCTCTCTCTCTCTTGTTAAGCCCAAAAACAAGGGAGGGAGCTGGAGTGAAAGGGGAGGAAAGCAAAGCAGTTAGCAGGAGAGCTAGAGGGAGAAAGCCTCTGGGAGGGAGACTTAGGAGGACACCTGGCATCAGGTGAACATTGGGACTGTGTTGTAAATACTTGTAAATGGGCTCACTATAAATAGTAAAAAAGCATAAAAGCCTCCACTGTCTTGTTTTTCTATATATTTTCTTACAAAGGAAATACACCTCCAGTTCAAAAAGAACCCAATCACACTGTCACAAACATGCAAAGACCAGACAGTTGTACCTGACCATTACAAAAGAGGCATTTTCATCTCTCTTTCATCCCAGGATGTGACCATGTAACCTGTGCCAGGAACATCTCAGAAGATTACAGTTCAGACCTAGAAGATCCTGAACTTCCAAGAAGTCTTGAATTTTCCAGATAGTCCTTATCTGTCTCACAGGCCACCATGTTTTTCTGTAGAAGTATCAAAGCCATTCACTAGACATGACACTGTCATTATTTGTTGTATGGTATGGTCTACACTAAAACAAACAGATTTCAGTATATGTGTGATTTTATCTCCCTTACTTTCCAGTCACTGATTTCACTGAGTTAGCAAACAGGGGGAGCTAACAGGATTTTAGCAATAGTATTAATCAAGACAAAAAAACATGGAAAGAAGAAATTTGTACTTTGGGAAAGACTAAGAGCTCAATGTGGGGTGAAAAGATACTCCTGAATAGATGCTGATTGCAAGGGGTGGGTCCTGTGATTTATTGATTGTGCATTGTGGGCAACTGAATGATAGACTTTTTCTGACTAAGTTTGTAGACTCGTGGAATTACAAACCAGTCAGACCAACATTGATATCTGGGATCATTCTAGACCAAATCATAAGACAATTTGTCTCTAAGCAACTTAAAAATAATACAGTGATTGCAAGAGGTCACCATGCATTTTTCAAAATCAACTCTTGTAAGGTTAGCTTCATTCATTTTTTGTAAAATAACCTCTTTAGTAGATTCTATGAATGCTATAGAAATAATATATCTCAACTTCAGCAAAACATTTGACAAGTTATCCCATGACATTCTATTAGCAAGTTAACTTCCTGGATGACATGTTTATCAGAAAGATACAGGACTGGTTTGAAAACTCTCCTCAAATAATGCTTCTCAACAGGTCCTCATCAAAGTGGAGTGAAATATGAAGGAGGGTGTTATTGTACTAATACTTTTCAATGGATCAGTTAATGACTTAGATGAACATCTGGAGGACAGCTTGTCAAATTTTAATATGACACAAATGGGAAAGATAACTAATATTCTAGAGCACTAAAGTACTATGATCCTCTAAAACGTGACTCCCACCCCACCCCCACTAATGATTTCATTGGACCTAGGATTGGGCAAGAAATAAATACACCATTTATTCTTAATAATTAAATGTTGACCTTTATGGCAAAGAAAATAGCTGTACAAGTTCATAAAATAAAACAGTTTCATTAGGAACAGACAGCAACATCAATAATAATAATAATAATAATAATAATAATAATAATAATAATAATACACATCCCTAATAAAATTTGACCATATATTTAATGAGAAGGATGAATGTGCTTACATCATTCCTGAAATCTGGGTTTCATTTTCATTTTGAAGGTAGCCACTTTCATTCATCAGTGTCAGAAAACAAAACAAAACAAAACAAAACAATAAAGAGTGTTTCCTTGTCTTAAACCAAGTTCTCTTAAACTACTCTTAAACTGCTGCAGCTTGCAAAACACTGGCAGGTTTAAATTGATTTAACTTTCTCTTTCCCAGGGCAGCCGTATTGAGACAGCCCTCACCCCTGATTCCCTCTACAGAGTATGTCAGGTCATATGGTCAGAGTTTGGCATAGAAGCTTTGTGCCCTCTTGTCAGCCTTGCGAAGTAGTCCAGACAAGAAGCACACCCAGAAGTACTAGCTATAACCTTATTGTAAGGTTACATTAACAGAATCTTGCAAGTCTGAATGTACATCTCCTCCTCCTCACCTCAAGGGCACTTCCTGCTCCCCAAGCTGCATGCAGTAGATATATTGATGGAAACAGGAAGCTAGTTACGTGATCAGGGAGAGCAAAGGGTTAATTACATTGATAGCAGGAATGGAAAGGCTATTAGCATGGAAAAGTGGAGCCCACAGGGCCTTATTTCCTAAGCCTGGCAGCCCAGGAGTCAGCGGGCTTTCTTGGAAGAAGTGGCAGGAAGAGACTAGCTTGACTAGTAAAGAAATTCAAGCACCGGTCAGCCTTGCAGAATAATTTTTACAACATCATGGGAAATAATTGTTTCATTATATTAAGTACAGACCCTATTTTGAGTAGTGTGCAATTCTGGGCATCCCATTTTAAACAAGTTTCAGACACATCAAACAAGTGGAAAGAAGATAAGTCTTAACAAAAGGAGATTGTAGGAAATGGACATGTTTATCCTTGAGACAAGAAGACATGGAGGTGATACAATAGCATTTCCCAAGAACCTGAAGGAGTGTCACTCAGAAAAAGACCCAGATCTGGAAGATCAAGACTCTGTTCAACACATGGAATAATGGCTTTAGATTACAGGAAGACAGTAAGAGCTATCTGATAGTTGAACCAATTACCCAGAGAGGTGAGTTTTCCCCCTTCATTGAATGTGTTCAAAAGCTAGACAGCCATTTATCTGGATACTTCAATTTTGGATTCCTGCACTGAACAGGAGGCTGGAGTTGATTATTTAACTGACCCCTCTCAATTCTATCATCCTGTGTTATTCTGTGCCAGTTCTTTGCATCTGGATGAAATGACAAACAATTTGTGTTTGGATCCCTCATTTTAAAAAAAGATGTTCAAAGCAACTTGAGGGAACAAAGTATAATCTGATCAGGTTGCAGAGCTTTGAGGACAGCACATGCTTTGCATATAAAAAGTCCCAGATTCAGTATCTAATAAAGCCAGGTAGAGATGCAGGGCTGGGGTGTGGAATTCCTGCCTAAAACCCTATAAAGCTTCTGCCAATCACTATTTAAGATATTGAACTGCAGTGGACCAGTGACCTGATTTAGGATAAAGACTCAGTAAATTATTTTAATGTGGCAAAGCTCCCATTCTGCTCCAATAGTTCCCTGAGGTCTAATGCTAGATTTCTTGGCAGTCTGGTCCCTTGTAAATGTGTCACTACAAATCCCATAGCAGCACAGTCCTAACAGTTATCAATCACCACAACATTTCCTTTCGCTACCTGGCTACGTTACCTTTATGTCCCTGAACTTGAATTCAGCTCAAAATCCAGAAGAAGGAAGTAGCACATAAAGAATGAGAATGATAAAGAGGCAGAAGGACTTCAGCAATGTTCCTTGGACACAAGATTTTAGGGTATATTCAGTCTAGGAGAGAGAAGCTTACATATAGTTTGTTTCCACTTTGACTTACACCCCACTTTTTTGTAGCTTGAATCATGTCAACTGGATTTCTATTTTCTCAGTGGAAACGTTTCGCTCCTTATCCAAGGAGCTTCTTCAGTCTGAGCAAAGTTAGTAAGGGAATCCTTAAATATGTTTCTAGGTGGCTGGTTAGTAAGGATTCCCTTACTAACTTTGCTCAGACTGAAGAAGCTCCTTGGATAAGGAGTGAAACGTTTCCACTGAGAAAATAGAAATCCAGTTGACATGATTCAAGCTACAGACAATTCCACCTGGATGACTGAGAACCTTCATAGACACCCCACTTTTTTGTTTATATAAATATGAAATAGCAAGAGACTGCCAGATCACCAATTTGCATTAACCCTAGATGAACGGGGTAAGCACAGAATCGGCGGTAAAAGCTCTTCATCATCAAAGCCTAACTTTGTAAGCCAATCGTGGATGTCATCTCCAATTCTAGCGTTAAAATCACCTGCTGTAAGAAACTGATCAGCAGGAAACTTTTTAGTTAAAAGCAATATGTAGTTAGAATGCTTATCCCAATTAGCAAGGTAATGACCACTTTCCACTGAATAAGGAAGGTAGACATTGATAATAATTACATTTATAGAAGATAATGCCAGCCATAGCGCTTGGGCTATTGGGGGACATGGGTCTACGGATAGAATCTGTACACCAAGATTAGCTTTCACTAAGATTGCCAGACCAGCCCTATACTGGCCCTTACTATTAAGCTTATAGGCTGGAAGGAAAAAAACTTCTAAAACCACTTAAACTTAAAAGATCCACTGACCATGTTTCCTGTAATAAAATACAATCGAAAGAAGTTAAAAAATTAATAAAATCCGGATCGTACTTTTTGTTTCTCCACCCCGCTATATTCCAGGAAACCAAACGCAAAAAACCAGAGAAGGAATGAGATGCTAGTCAGTCCAACTTGGTTATCTGATCCAGGGAATTGGAGAAATCATCAAATATACAACCGTTTAATGGGGTGGATTTTGAAGCAGAATGAACAGCCTCCATATTTACAGTATTCAAGTCGATCAATAATTCCTGGG
Source organism: Charina bottae (assembly GCA_023362775.1). NCBI lineage: Eukaryota > Metazoa > Chordata > Lepidosauria > Squamata > Charinaidae > Charina > Charina bottae. The sequence goes on from JALMGJ010000022.1 coordinate 6,357,191, forward strand.
CATTAGGGATTGCTTGACAGTTCTCTGAGCCTTTGGGAGCCGTTAAGGTAGTCTTCTCATGAAGCCTTGATGGAGAGAAGATCGTGGTTTCTTTACTGTTCTTTGGAGGACAGGAATCTTCGCTATCTTTTATACTTTGTAATCTATTTTTTGTAATTTCTAGTCTCTCTATAATCGTCTGTTGCTCCAAGGTGGGTAAAGGTGGGTAAATTAGCAAATGCAGATCAAAAGCTAAACCTGTTGAGGCAGCTGTTTTAAATTCTACTACTTGGTTTGATCAGGAGTGCAATAGTGGGAAAAAGAGACTGAGATGTAAGTTTAAAGAACTATGTCAATCTGGCGATTTTAGCAAATATAACAAATTTTTAAAATATAAGAAAAATTTCCATGATCTTATATCTAAGAAAAAGCACTTATACTTTCAGGGTAAATGGGACCAGTTGTATAGGGCTATAAAAACTAATGATACCAAATCTTTTTGGAGATTAATTTTGAGTAACTCTATTGGTAATCTGCCTTTTCTTGACCCTGATATTTCACCCCAGCAATGGGTGGCACATTTTTCATCAATGTACAATGTCCCAGTAGCCTCTCATGTGGAGCATAGCAATTCTATTCCTTCAGATTTACCATTATGGCCTCCAGTGAGTATAGATGAAATTATCGAGCTAATCGTTGATTTTAAAATGGGAAAATCACCCGGTCTGGATGGGCTTCCAGCCGAGCTATTGAAAAAACATATTAATTGGTGGGCCCAGCCATTGGCTTCTTTGTTTATACTTATAGACCACCATGGTAAAGTTCCGAATGCTTGGCTTAACTCGATAGTAATCCCAATGCTGGAGCTTGAGCACCTCAATGAAACCATGAGCTAAACCGTGAAGGGACACCCAAGACGGGAAGGTCGTGGCAGAGAGGTCAGACTAAATACGATCCCTGGGGAAGGTAATGGCAACCCACCCCAGTATTCTTGCCATGAAAACTAAATGGATCAGTACAACCAAAGATATGTCGGTATACCATCGGAAGATGGGACTCCCAGGTCGGAAGATGGTCAAAATGCTACTGGGGAGGAACAGAGGATACGTTCAACTAGCCCCAGATGTGATGACGCAGCTAGCTCAAAGCCGAAAGGACGGCTAGCGGCCGATGGTGCTGGTGGTGAACGACGAATCCGATGTTCTAAAGATCAACACACCATAGGAACCTGGAATGTAAGATCTATGAGCCAGGGCAAATTGGATGTGGTTATTGGTGAGATGTCAAGATTAAATATAGACATTTTAGGTGTCAGTGAACTGAAATGGACTGGGATGGGCCACTTTACATCAGATGACCACCAGATCTACTACTGTGGACAAGAGGACCACAGAAGAAATGGAGTAGCCTTCATAATTAATAATAAAGTGGCTAAAGCAGTGCTTGGATACAATCCAAAAAACGATAGAATGATCTCAATTCGAATTCAGGGTAAGCCATTTAACATCACAGTGATCCAAATATACGCCCCAACCACAGATGCTGAAGAAGCAGAAGTAGATCAGTTCTATGAGGATCTGCAGCACCTACTGGATAATACACCAAAAAGAGATGTTATTTTCATTACAGGAGACTGGAATGCTAAGGTGGGTAGTCAGACGACACCTGGAATTACAGGCAAGCATGGTCTGGGAGAACAAAATGAAGCAGGACATAGGCTGATAGAATTTTGCCAAGACAACTCACTGTGCATAACAAACACTCTCTTCCAACAACCTAAAAGACGACTTTATACATGGACTTCACCAGATGGTCGACACCGAAATCAGATTGACTACATCCTTTGCAGCCAAAGGTGGCGGACCTCTATACAGTCGGTAAAAACAAGACCTGGAGCTGACTGTAGTTCAGATCACGAACTTCTTATTGCAAAATTTAGAATCAGACTAAAGAGAATAGGGAAGACCCACAGATCAGTTAGATATGATCTCACTAATATTCCTAAGGAATATGCAGTGGAGGTAAAGAATAGATTTAAGGGACTAGATTTAGTAGATAGGGTCCCAGAAGAACTATGGACAGAAGTTCGCAACATTGTTCAGGAGGCGGCAACAAAAAATGTCCCAAAGAAAAAGAAAACCAAGAAGGCAAGATGGCTGTCTGCTGAAACACTGGAAGTAGCCCAAGAAAGAAGGAAAGCAAAAGGCAACAGTGATAGGGGGAGATATGCCCAATTAAATGCAAAATTCCAGAGGTTAGCCAGAAGAGATAAGGAATTATTTTTAAACAAGCAATGTGCGGAAGTGGAAGAAGACAATTGGATAGGAAGGACAAGAGACCTCTTCCAGAAAATTAGAAACATCGGAGGTAAATTCCAGGCAAAAATGGGTATGATCAAAAACAAAGATGGTAAGGACCTAACAGAAGCAGAAGAGATCAAGAAAAGGTGGCAAGAATATACGGAAGATCTGTATAGGAAGGATAATAATATTGGAGATAGCTTTGACGGTGTGGTCAGTGAGTTAGAGCCAGACATCCTGAAGAGTGAGGTTGAATGGGCCTTAAGAAGCATTGCTAATAACAAGGCAGCAGGAGACGATGGTATCCCAGCTGAACTGTTTAAAATCTTGCAAGATGATGCTGTCAAGGTGATGCATGCCATATGCCAGCAAATTTGGAAAACACAAGAATGTCCATCAGATTGGAAAAAATCAACTTATATCCCCATACCAAAAAAGGGAAGCACTAAAGAATGTTCAAACTATCGAACAGTGGCACTTATTTCACATGCCAGTAAGGTAATGCTCAAGATCTTGCAAGGTAGACTCCAGCAATTCATGGAGCGAGAATTGCCAGACGTACAAGCTGGGTTTAGAAAAGGCAGAGGAGCTAGAGATCAAATTGCCAATATCCGCTGGATAATGGAGAAAGCCAGGGAATTTCAGAAAAACATCTATTTCTGTTTTATTGACTATTCTAAAGCCTTTGACTGTGTGGATCATAACAAATTGTGGCAAGTTCTTGGTGGTATGGGGATACCAAGTCATCTTGTCTGCCTCCTAAGGAATCTGTATAACGACCAAGTAGCAACGGTAAGAACAGAGCACGGAACAACGGACTGGTTTAAGATTGGGAAAGGAGTACGGCAGGGTTGTATACTCTCACCCTACCTATTCAACCTGTACGCAGAACACATCATGCGACATGCTGGGCTTGAGGAATCCAAGGCTGGAGTTAAAATCGCTGGAAGAAACATTAACAATCTCAGATATGCAGATGATACCACTTTGATGGCTGAAAGCGAGGAGGAGTTGAGGAGCCTTATGACGAAGGTGAAAGAAGAAAGTGCAAAAGCTGGGTTGCAGTTAAACCTCAAAAAAACCAAGATTATGGCAACCAGATTGATTGATGACTGGCAAATAGAGGGAGAAAAAGTGGAGGCAGTGACAGACTTTGTATTTCTAGGCGCAAAGATTACTGCAGACGCTGACTGCAGCCAGGAAATCAGAAGACGTCTACTTCTTGGGAGGAGAGCAATGGCAAATCTTGATAAAATAGTTAAGAGCAGAGACATCACACTGACAACAAAGGTCCGCATAGTTAAAGCAATGGTATTTCCTGTAGTAACCTATGGCTGCGAGAGCTGGACCATAAGGAAGGCTGAGCGAAGGAAGATAGATGCTTTTGAACTGTGGTGTTGGAGGAAAATTCTGAGAGTGCCTTGGTCTGCAAGAAGATCAAACCAGTCCATACTCCAGGAAATCAAGCCAGACTGCTCACTTGAGGGAATGATCTTAAAGGCAAAACTGAAGTACTTTGGCCACATAATGAGAAGACAGGATACCCTGGAGAAGAAGCTGATGCTAGGGAAAGTGGAAGGCCAAAGGAAGAGGGGCCGACCAAGGGCAAGATGGATGGATGGTATTCTGGAGGCAACGGACTCAACCATTGGGGAGCTGGGGATGGTGACGGCCGACAGAAAGCTCTGGCGTGGGCTGGTCCATGAAGTCACGAAGAGTCGGAAACGACTGAACGAATAAACAACAAATCCCAATTTATAAGAAAGGTGGGTTTGATCAGCCTAGTAACTTCCGTCCTGTCAGTCTCTTATCAATCTTGGGCAAGCTTTATGCTAAAGATCTTGAACGCCGTCTATTAGATTGGATACATTTAAATGATATAATTGGTCCTGAACAGATAGGCTTCTGTAAAGGAAATTCTGCTATTGATCACTGTCTTACACTGAACTTTCTTATAGAAAAATATTTAAATTTAGGAAGGAAGAAGCTCTTCGTAGCATTTTTTGACCTCAAAAATGCATTTGATCTAATTCCGAGGGATTTATTATGGGCCAAATTGATGAATCAAGGAATTGATCCGAGACTGTTGTTTCTATTAAAGGAACTCCATACGGCTACCTCCTGTCAAGTAAAATATTTGTCTAAGGGTCATTTAACAGAAAGAATATCCACCCAGAAGGGGGTTAAGCAGGGCTGCGTTCTCGCCCCTCGTCTCTTTAACCTCTTTTTGAATGATCTAGCATACTCGCTTAACTCTACCAATGGTCGCCCTCCTAACCTTGGCGGTCTTCCCACTCCATTATTACTTTATGCTGATGATACCACAATTCTCTCATATTCGAGAGTGGGCCTACAAAGATATTTGGATGCTTTTTATAGTTACTGTCAACACAACTCAGTCATTATCAACTTCTCCAAATCAAAGGTAATAATATTTGGCAATAGATGGCATTTGCAGAAATAGTCCTTGGATAATACAGAAATTGAACAAGTTAAGACTTTTAAATATCTTGGTATTACATTTAGTTATAATCTTTCTTGGGTCACCCATCGCAATAAGACAATTCATTTGGCCAAATGTTCGGCCGCTCAGATCAAACAATATTATTTTATTATTATTATTATTATTTCTAACTTATATCACTTATTCCACTTATTTTATAAGTGGAAATCAATTCGTACCTGCAGCGATTAGAATATTTAAAGCCAAACCTCTCTCTCAGACATTATATGGTATTCCCATTTGGTTGGGAGCTTTTAACTGTGAAGTAGAGGGTATTCAGGCATCCTTTTTGAGGCAGCTTTTAGGGGTTCCCAATTGTGTTTCCTATTTTATAATTTGCTTAGAAACTGGTCAAAGTTTGATAGAAACTAAAGCTTGGTTAATAACAATCAAATACTGGCTTAGAATCTTATTTAGAGCTGCTCCTCGAAGTTTGTTATCACATCTTTAAAAAGATAAAATATATTTCCCTCTGTTTTTGACATATCATGTCCAAGCTTAGGCAAATTGGAATTGCGATTGATGACTTACAGTATTTCTAATGGATGAAACTTATGTATTTAGAACAATTAAACAGAGATTCTTGGATTTAGAATATCACAAATTTAGACCTGCTCAACCTCATGTTTGTTCACCTGCTATGTTAGGTATAGAAAACCATCTGGGTAAGATGGCGAATTACCTGTATGATCTTGTGGTTCCATCTCAGCAGAGGGCCTTCTTTTTGGCTAGAGTAAACTCTTTTCCCTCCGAGGTACTTTTTGGAAGGTATAAACTTATCCCCAATTATGAAAGGCTCTGTCCCTGTGGCAGTCTTGATACAATTCATCATATAATCTTTGACTGCCACTTATTTGAGTCTCTTCATTACAAATTACTTATAAAACCTTTACAGGGCAAATATCCGCTAAACGCTGTAAATACTGTATCATCTTGTCGATATCTATTGAGAGATGCTGTACCTGAAACCACCAGAATCATTGCCAAATACTTAGATGAAGTACTTAAATGTAAACGTAAACAAATCTCTTAATGAGTATGGCTTTTCTTTGGATGTTCTTACGACGTTTTGTATCCCCTGCTTTTTAATGCCAATAAAGGTTTTGCTTGCTTGCTTGCTTGCATTAACCCAGGAAAGGCATGAGAAAGTAAGAGAGTCGGGATGAATCATTTATGATGATCTTGCACCTGTCAAAATATTGGACAGCTTCTTCCTGGAGCATGTAGTCCTTCCAAATAAACTTCAAACACATCTAAAAGATGTATAGTCAAACTGGGATAATGTCAAAGGTGTGTACACGGCTTCGAGAAAGATATATTTGAAAAGGAATTGATGACAATAGCTTGACTATAATTGCAGAAGATTAAAGGAACTCTTTCATAGGTTTCAGAAGAGGCAGGGAGATTGACAACTCTCTTAAGATACCGAGGCAACAAACAAAGAAAATGCTGGTGGTTATATTCCTGTGGACATATGCTTCCTGCAGAAGCCCTCACCTCCTCCTTCTTGGTTACTGGAAGAAACAATTCCCTTTTTTTCTCTGGGGTGAGCTATCAACAGAACAACTTATCCACATATTTCTCATTTGAGATGGTAGGCCTAATGATAACACTGCAAAACAGTGAGCGGAAAGAAGCTAGCAATATTACATGCTCCTCTCTCATTTGGAACGTTGATAGTCCATCCAGCCAGACTCGAAGGGCAGGATATAAAACGTTAGCCTACATCCATATATCTCCAAAGGCCAAGCATCTCAGATGATGTGAAGATAGAGCAATAGTAGGGTATATGATCCCAGCATTCACCCTCCCCAGACTCTTGGGTGTTGGACAATGCTCAAAAGAACAAGGGAGTCCTTTGATGAGGATTCACAACCCAAATTATTGTAGTTTTGTATTTGGGCCTCCATACTGAGATGAACTTGGTAGCTAAAGATATTTTTAAAAATTGACCAAGTTTTTCTTTTTACCTGTTGTTCTAGATTGCACCTATTTGCATAACCCCTTTTAGGGTGCTGGGTAAGTACTTAGCTAATGGTTGGGTAAGTAAAAAGTCAAGATGGCCTGATCTGACCGCCACTGTTATGAATTCCACTGGAGGAGGGCTGCAGGAGGTTCAGGTATTTCTGCTCCCTTTCTGCCTCATTTCATATACACTGGTCCCTGCAAAAACAAACAAACAATTCAGGTAACAGCAGGTGGGACAGGTTTAAACTGCTAGTCTTCCCATTCCTGCAAGCAGCCTGTCATCAGATTCCCTCCATATGTCCCTCTGCCCATCACCACCTTGGTGGGAACTACCTGCTCTTGCTTCCCTTGCAAAGTCTCCCCACATTCATTATCATCCTCCCAAGCCACACATACTTTCCCCCCACCCCCCATCCCCACCACAGTAACCCCCCCAGCTACAGGTATTTGACAAGTAAATACAAATACACTGGTATTAGCTTGGATTCAAAGAGCTGCTCAAACCATGCAGTCACCTTGCATTTTCTGCATCAGGGGTCCCTAACCTGTGGGCCTTGGCCCACTAGTGGGCCGCGGCCTGTTAGGAAGTGGGCCACGGGGCTCCCTCCTGCAAACCCCGCCCCCTGGTGCGGGTGATTACCCCGCCCCCGGTGCATGGATTGACTCCCGCCTGCAAACCCCACCTCCAAGTGTGCGCGATTGGCTCCTACCTGCAATCCCCGCCCCCCGGTCTGTGGAAAAAAATTATTCCACAACCGGTCCCTGGTGCCAGAAAGGTTGGGGACCGCTGTTGTGCATGATTGCTTTTCTTGAACAGCTGAACACTGCTGTGTCTTATTACAAACCGCCTTTTGTACTTTCTTCCTTTGCAGGTTCTTCAGATACTAGACAATTTGTAAAATGTATCACACTGATAGTCTTTATATTCTGAGAATGAATATCACCAGTAAGTGACAGGTTAAAATGACATAGAGGGTAAAATGGCATAGACACATTATCCATACTTCTATTTCTAAAACATTTGACATTTATGTGTCATTAAACCTAGTTCTATAGATCTACCTATCTATAATGTTGTCATATCAAAACCCAATATGGGACAGATATATTCAGATAAAGGGAAGGTGATATGCAGATATACTCACCCTCAAAAGCTTCCTCTCATTTTCTGGGGAGGAAAGGTGTCTGAAAAGTTTATCTGTGAATTATGTTCACATGATCCATTAGCTGTGCTCAGACAGCATGCTACACCCTGTCAAGAAAACAAAATTGCTCTGTTCAGATAACATGTTATGTCCAAATAAATCATATTACAGGTTAAGGTGCTGTCCTGATGCACATAGCATATTAGGACAATGGCTGGTTTCCTACCACATGCTGATCCATAAACACTGCAACCCTGTCTTAGCTTAGTCTAATGGTGTGTGCAAATACAAAAGTTATTTTATGGTGTCTTTAGATCACTGATTCTCAACCTTGGGAACTTTAAGATGTGTGGACTTCGACTCCCAGAATTCTCCAGCCAGTCGAAGTCCACACATCTTAAAGTTCCCAGAGAAACCCTGCTCTAGATGCATCACCTTCCCTGCAAATGCAAGAATCATTCCTCTTTTCTGTCACGAAACTTTCTAGAATAACTAGAAATGGAGTCTAGTTCCTACCTCATTGGAGTGAGGGTAGAAAGCAGCAGAAAGAGAGCAATTTGGAGTCACATCTGACAAGTGGGGAAAGCACTGAGCACCTCATTCCTCATACTGTTTGTTACTCTCAAATTATTCCCTCCCCAAGCTGCTTTCCTTTCCTTTTTTAAATGCTATTCTGGAAATGCTATATGTATGCATGAAACATTAATTTGGAAGACACAAGCAGTTGGGTTTCTCAACAGAACACTGATATCAGCATGGGTACCCTTTGAAATTAAGGTGCTTATTAAAGAGGGCAAGTCCAATATTCTCTTGTTTTAAATAACATTACCTCATGGCTCTGGGGTAGAAAGATCTGTAGAAAGATCCTGCTAATGCCATTATTGGATCAATGACAGCAGCAGATGCTGGTTGAACAAATTTTGACCTCAGGATGGGATGCCATATGTTCTGCTGGTCAAACGTTAAAGCAGATGCTCTAGATGGAGCATCATTGCAACCCATATTTGTAATTTGTAATGTCGCTGTTTCACACCGTCTGTTACTGTATAAACTGAACCCCTCACCAGGACTCTACAGCTAGTTTCTGTTGATATTTTTTTAGCTGCCTAATCTATCTTCTGTAAAATGAATGGAGATTTTGAAATACCATGTAACCTTAGTAAACAACATTACAGGTTTCTGCTTCTGCTGTTGAACTGGCTCCTATTCCACATTCAACTTTGGGTAACATATTTACCTGTTTGTTGCTCTGGTGCACTGTGCAATATCAGAGAACCACCTAAAGCTTAATTAATATTTTAAAAAAATATTATGTTCCTTACCTGAAAGCTCTCCAAGGGTGTGAGTAATTATTAAAACAAACCAACAATCTGTTGCTGTGAAATTCTTAAACAGTGGAGACTGATGCATGAACAGGCAGCATCATTGACCCCTATTGCTTTTATATGCGAAACACCTGAAATGTTGACTTCATCATCATTATGCATAACATCTATAAATGTCTGTTGTTTGCAAAGTGCTTTACTATTCTTTATCACATGGATAAAATCCAGACAGTTTGGTCTAGTGGTTAAGGCATCAGGCTAGAAACCAGGAAACTGTGAGTTCTAGTCCAGCCTTAGGCACAAAGCTAGCTGGGAGACCTTGGGCCAGTCACTCTCTCTCAGCCCTAGGAGGGAGGCAATGGCAAACCACTTCTGAAAAGCCTTGCCAAGAAAACTGCAGGGACTGGTCCTGGCAGTCACCAGAAGTCAAGACCAGAAGGAGATGATAGATGATAGATGATAGATGATAGATGATAGATGATAGATGATAGATGATAGATGATAGATGATAGATGATAGATGATAGATGATAGATGATAGATGATAGATGATAGATGATAGATGATAGATGATAGATGATAGATGATAGATGGATAATAGTAGGATAGATAATGGATGGATGGATCAGCCAAGGGCATATTTACTGCAGTATGATGTTCATTGAGTTCAGTTGGACTTATTTCAAGTACTTCTACATAGTGGTACAACTTTAAATACACAAACGGTCATACCATGGGCTCTATAGATGAGGAGGAATTTGAAATTAAGTTTCCATTATCCAAACCAGATCTAAAATATTTGTCTCCTGACCCATCCAGTAGATCCTATGCACAGAAGGTGCAAAGGTGAATGTGCAGATGCAGAGGTGCAGTCATTGTTCCTCTCTCTGTCTCTCTCTACTCGTCTCTAGTTCTGCATTCTTCCCATGCATGTCCTGACACATGCTTGACTGGTGTTCTACCCCGTCACCTTGTCTCTGCTTATGCCTGCTCATTTTATCCAGGAAGTGCCTAGTGCCATATGGGACAGTACTGGCAAGGCCTCATGGCATCCCTAGCTCCCATTGACCTGGCTTGGGGACTCTAACCAATCAGCATTTGCATTCTATGCTGTTAGATCTTGACAGTGGGTTCTCTAATGGAGATAATTGTGTTTTCAGTAAATCTTTCTCTTCCATTTTTTTCTTGGAGGACTTTTTGGAGCTTTCACAATACAGCTGTTCTCCATTTACCCCATAAACATGTTGCGGGGGTCAGGGCCATAAGAAGAGTTAATTTAGTAATGACATTAAGCATATTGTGCAAACCGAGCTACTTAACAATTATAAATGCAGGTTAGATTCAGATTACAGACACTGGAGTTACCTAAGAATATTGGGACAGAAGAGATTGACTTCAGAATGAGTTTAGGAAATGACTGGTCTGTACTGGAATAACAAGATTGTACTGGCAAAAAATACAAACTCTACTTCACAAATAATTTTGATGTGGCCTGGATGCTAAAAAAATTCACGCAGTTTATACAGAGTACTCCAGTGATTCTGGGGCATTCTTTAGTTATCTTTCTGAAAAGCATTGCTTTTGACTAAAGGATTTTGAATGAATGTTAGGGAAAAAAACATTCCTAAAAGTAAGAGCTGTGGAACTAATGATCCACTGGGATTCCCTTCATTGGATATATTCAGGTAGAGATTAGACAGATTTGTTTGGGATGTTTTAATTTGGATACTTGCACTAAGCTGTTCTGCCAAGTGTCCAAGCAGTGATCAGGTGCTCAGACAATTGGTCCTTTTAGATCCAGAGACAATAAGCACACCAGTGCATAAAGAGATTTTAAGCTTTATTATAAACTTAAACAAACAAATTTATAGCATAAAGGAAAATCATTACATACCAAGCAAGTTGAAGCCCAATCTCCCATAGGCTGTGAGGAGCCCCTTAATAAGGACAGCGGAGATACCTCAGGATGGATCAATTTCCACAGCACCCAGCGCTCAGGTCTGTGCAGAAGCCCCCCAAACTCAAAAAGCAATCCAAAGGTTTTTATCAAAGTCTGGCCCTAAAGCCTCATGACCCTGTTTCCATGGTTGCAGGATCTGACCTTGACGGGATAGTTCCCAGGGTCTGGAGCACCTGTTTCTAAGAGCCTGGGAAGCTATACAGATAAGCTAGTGCTTAACAAAAACAATCTTGGGGTTTTCTCTTATCCGCCCCCATTCCAAGCAGAAATAAAAAACAAGCCAGTTAAACATTAATATAACTCAAAATAAACTGTAAGCTTCTTTGTGTGAGGGAGAAAATCAAAATATGTCACTTAACCTCCTCGAAATAACAATGGTCTTCCGCATTGCCACTACATAAGCAGGGGCTGGAACCAGTGGCCTAAATGGCCCTCTAGTAAAACTATTGCCTCATTGGTAAATACAGCTATCAGCAACAAAACTATACATCCTCCCATCTTCCCTCACATCAGCATTGTACTATTAAGGATAGCTTGTAAGATTTAAGAACTTATTACTCCAGGGATCCAAAATAAGTTCAAACCACTGGGGCCAACCTGCCTTTTTTTCTGAGTGTTTTAGATCTGAGTCAATTTTTAGAAACTAGCATCAAAGTTATGCCTAATTAGGCTGACCATATTTCCTTCAGACAAAAACGGGACTTTTGGGATGGCAAAACGGGACAGGGTCTTATGCCACCATGCCGGCCTCCAAACCCCGCCCCCCAGTCCACGCAATTGGCTCCCACCTGCAAACCCCGCCCCCGCCTCACACGATTGGCTCCCACCTGCAAACCCCGCCCTCATCAGCGTGATTGGCTCGGATTTTAATTTGTTTTCCTGATTTTTAAAGGTTTTTTTTTTCTTCTAGCAGTAAATGGTGCGGCAGAGCTGGTGTGTTTGGGGGAGGCCGGAGTACACTGTGCACACAGCACCGTCATCAGCTGGGGAACAAGGGGCGGGGATGGAGGCCCACCACTGCCCCATCCCCCTCGGGCTTGGCCGAGGGAGGCAGGAGAGTCGCTGCTGCTGCCACCGCCGCAGAGCAGGAGAAGCAGGAGGAGCCGGCTGCGCTCGGCTGATTCAGCCACACCACTCCGCCCCTTGCTGCCCGCTGAAGCTCTCCAGGGTGGCCGGCTCCTGCTTCTCCTGCTCGGCGGCCCGACAACTCTCCTCCCTCGGCCAAGCCTGATCAGACGCACATACACACACTCACACACTCACAGGACAGACTGCCCTCGGCAGGAGCCGGCTGCGCTGAGGGGCTTCAGCCACACCACTCCACCCCTCGCCACCTGCTGAAGCCCCCCAGCATGGCCATCTCCTGCCAGGGTAGTCTGTCCTGTGAGTGTGTGTGTGTGTGTGCATCTGATCGGGCTTGGCCGAGGGAGGAGAGTTGTTGGGCCACCGAGCAGGAGCCGGCTGCGCTGGGGGGCTTCAGCGGGTGGCAAGGGGCGGAGTGGTGTGGCTGAAGCCCCCCAGCGTAGCCGGCTCCTGCTTCTCCTGCTCGGCGGCGGCAGCAACTCTCCTCCCTCGGCCAAGCCTGATCAGATGCACACACACACACTCACACACTCACAGGACAGACTGCCCTCGGCAGGAGCCGGCTGCACTGAGGGGCTTCAACCACACCATTCCGCCCCTCGCCACCCGCTGAAGCCCCCCAGCATGGCCAGCTCCTGCCAGGGCAGTCTGTCCTGTGAGTGTGTGTGTGTGTGTGCATCTGATCGGGCTTGGCCGAGGGAGGAGAGTTGTCGGGCCGGCGAGCAGGAGAAGCAGGAGTGGCCACCCTGGGGAGCTTCAGCGGGCAGCAAGGGGCAGAGTGGTGTGGCTGAAGCAGCCGAGCGCAGCCAGCTTCTGCTCGGCAGCCCGACAACTCTCCTCCCTCGGCCAAGCCCAATCAGTTGTGCACACATACACACACACGCACCCCACACCCTCTTTCTCCAGCCTCCCCATGACCAAATGCACCCACACCTGTTGCAGGGAGGCTGGAGAAAGAGGGTGGTGTGTGTGTGTGTGTGTGTGCGCGCGCGATTACGCTGAGCAAGTAATCTGCGCACGTGCACACACACACACACACACACACACACCTTCCACAACCTTCCCATGTCTGCTTTCCCTGGCCTCACCACTGCTGGGCAAACAATCTCAGGATCAGGTAAGGAGGCAGGAACCTGGACTGTGGTGCTGCTTCTGCTGCAGGGCTCACACGTGGCAACTGGGCTTCCAGTTGCCGCGCTGATAGGGCCTCTTCCGGGCTGCCTCCAATGGCAAGTCCGGCTCCAGTCCTCCTTCCTGTCTTCCTGTCCTCCTTCCCGCCGGGTTTAAAAAAGGGACAAAATTGAGATTTTGATCAAAACGATGGGACGGTTGAAAAAATGCTAAAATAACGGGACTGTCCCGTTCAAAACGGGACGTATGGTCACCCTATGCCTAATCCAAGGGATTACACATACAGAGATTGAGTTGGATTCAAACTTAATCATGCTTAGATTTATTAAGATCAGTGGGATTTAGGATAGTCGTGATTAACTTGTCTCATTGAGTTCCACAGGTTTGCTCTTATTAGGACTGAAACTAAATCCATACATAGAACTTCCCCCCTCTTTTGTTTTGTAAAATTTGGATTTTATTTTCATACACAGAATGTTCTGGATACAATTAAATAGCACTGATAGCATATGATGATTATTGTATTACAATGCTTGGTGAAAAATTATGCATGTTTACATTTTAATTTAACATCTATGTAAACCCATCAATGCTAGTATATAAATAATTAGAATAGAACTTACTTCCAAGTAAAGGCATTGGGACTGCAACCCAAACTGATTTTCCTCTTCCTGCCCAGAAGCCCCCTTCTTTTAAGGAAATCCATATTATTGTACATTTCTACTTCCCCCCACCCCCAAGTCTCAGTTGTATTTTCCAAAAACAGCATGATAAATATCCTGGAGATAACTCCCTCTTCGCTCCTTTTGAAAAGCATTTAGATCTGTGTAGGAAAACTGTTATTAACTTATTTATCATCAGGTTTAAACTCTACATAAACTCTCAGTTTCTTTAGGAAGGGCAATGGAACTTCCATTATATGTATCTTTCACATAAAAATGACTTTAGAAATAGTATTTACTAGGAAGGCAGTACAATTCTGGTTCCTAAGTTCCTAATTGTTCCTGAGAATGGCCTTTCCCAAGTTGAAGTCCTCCAGATGTATTGGATAACAATTCCCATTGTCCCCCATAAGCTTAGCCATTGGTACCAGTTGGAGAAATTACCCCAGAGAATAAAGAACTGCTTCCTTTCTTCTAAATGGGCCTCAATATGTGTTTTAATAGTCCTTTATTTACTGTTGGACTGCTTATGAACTCAAACCACCTAGAAATCCAAGGTGATCTGGGCAGTCAAAGCTTACTAACAGAGGAAATCAATCCTTACTAAATAATTTGCCTAAAACACCTCTGCTACTGTAGCTAGAATGTGGGAACTCTCTTCTGCCTAAGGTGCAAAGACCCCCGTAATGATTTTCTCTATCAGTCTACTGTGCTTTGCCCTTAATGATGTTTGTGCAACAGAAATGGCTGAAGGTTGAGATAGGGCTTTTCTCCCAGTGTTGCAGAAAGGAGGCAATATACTTCTATGCACCAATGCTCAGAGTGTTGGGACCATTCATTTGCTCTGCTGTCACAATCCAGCTCTATATGACTGATATAGTGGGACAAGCCAAATGTTAGTTGAGCTGTATCTGAACTGTAATTTTTGGAGGCCTGCGCATTTATTTCAGTGTATAAACAACATTTAATATACAGTAATAGAGCTAATAAAAGAATTTAGTGCATTAGCAGGTTTCAAGATTAACAAATAGATGACAAAGATGTTAACAAAAAAAATATGAAGATACAAGATCAAACAGAGGACTTCCGATGAGAAGATGGCCGACTGAACACCCTGCTCGCAAGGATGGTCGACTGAACACCCTGCAAGATCAGCGGACAGACCCAACAGCGTGGATTCTTTTTGGAGGCACAGGCAGGCTTTTCCTGTTGCCCTAGAGCACAGCTTTCCAAACTGTGTGTCACGACACTTTAGTGTGTCGCAACACACAGTTTGGTGTGTTGCCACACAACCCGGAAGCGGCGGCGGGGGCGGGGGCGTGCACAGCGGGCGCGGCAGCGGCGTGCCATCAGCGCTTCCGTGTTTTAGTGGAGGCCACCGCTGCTGCCACTGTACATGCCGCCGCCGCATGCCCCCACGCCGCTGCCGTGCACGCCCCCGCCCCCGCGCACACCCCTGCGCCGCCGCCGCTGCTGCCGTTGGTGTGTCGCCAACGGTGGCAGATTGGAAAGCACTGGATGGGATTTGCCATTGCTTTAGGATGACCATATTTCCTTGAGACAAAAACGTGACAAGAGGAACCAAAAGCTGGAAGTAGCTGGAGTGGCGCGAAAGAGCCAGAGCAGCTGATTGGAGGGAACCCGGAAGAGGAATCGCCTCCCTATCAGCCTGTGGCAAAGGAGGTGGGAGTTGGAGGGAACCCGGAAGAGGAATCGCCTCTGCCTATCGCGCTGCTCGGCCCGCCTTTTCCACCTCCTTTGCTGCGCGCTGATAGGTGGAGGCGATTCCTCTTCCGGGTTCCCTCCAACTCCCATCTCCTTTGCTGCACGCTGATAGGTGGAGGTGATTCCTCTTCCGGGTTCCCTCCAATCAGCTGCTCTGGCTCCAGCTACTTCCGGCTCTCGGTTCCAGCTGGCGGCAGGGACAGGCTAGTTCCTGACAGGTTTTTTAAAAAATGGGACAAAATTGACTTTTATATTAAAATGATGGGACAGTCCAGAAATGTTAAAAAAAATGGGACTGTCCCATTCAAAACAGGACGTATGGTCAGCCTACATTGCTTTCTTCTAGGATAACTTTGCCACTTCCTGTCTAATCTACAGGCCATAGCTTCTGTAGTGGTCTCCCATCCAAGTATCATCCAAACTCAACCCTACTTAGCTTCCAGTTGCTAGCATCTATTAGTGCATTTTCAAACATTTTTAACATTGTTGCTGAAAAGCCTACAATAGGGGGCAAGCTCCATTTATTTAGAAGTAAATCCCATTGATTTTAGTGATTTCAGCAGGGCTTGCCCTTTGTTGCACACAGCTGCCACTATAAACATTCATGCAGATGAATGATAATTTATAGATAAGATTACTCCTTTATTGATAAGGAGTAATCCCACAGAACTCTAGCAGACATGGGTATGGTTGTAACTGGCTACAGTCCTTTGCATGCTTATCTGAGAGTAAGTCACATTGAACTTTGTGTGGGTTACTTCCAAATTGATTCACATCACATCAGGCTACATATGATGCTACATATTATTTTTCTCCCCCAAGGCTCAAGTAGTGAAACGGCTTCATAATTTGTGGATATTCTAATTGAGAATTGCTACATTTTGTACCTGTATTTCCTTTGATAACTATCTGAGCCAAGATTGTAAGATTAAAATGCTCTAATGGAGGTCACTAGAAGGAAAAATAACAAAACTTAGACTTAGTTACTTCGGTCATGTCATGAGATCAACATCGTTAGAGAAAGACGTTATGCTTGGAACGGTCAGTGGCAAAAGATGAGGACGCCAAAGAACGCGCTGGTTGGATGTAATCAAAGCAGACACAGGCCAAAATTGAAAGCAACTGAAAGAAGCTGTACAAGATCGGAAATTTATTTATTTATTTATTTATTTATTTATTTATTTATTTATTTTTTGGATTTATCCCTGCCCATCTCTACCGTGGTAGGAAATCATGGAGAGAGCGGGACTTCCAGTGAAAACTTCCAGTGGCCGACTGAACACTCTACTCGCAAGATCAGCGGGCAGACCTAACAGCGTGGATTCTTTTTGGAGGCATAGGCAGGCTTCTCCTGTTGCTCTAGAGTGTTTTCATGGACAGAAAACACTTGGAATCATCCCATTTGCACTTCATAACGTCACCTTGTAGCCTGAAGATCGTCAACAGCATTGGCATTATTCCGGTAAGAGGAGACGGGAGTCGGGGGTGCCATCATTTCCAGACCATGCTGCAGCCTTTTTGGGACACTAGGTCGAGTCTTTCTCATTTCTAAATCACCTAGTTTGTATATTTTTAAGTTCTTGGACCCCAAGAGAGGTTTTTAACAACAAGAAGATATGAATCTCTTGGTGCATAATGTTTCTGGAGGAGGTTTAAAAAAATTTTTTTTAGCTGCTAGCTTGCTTTCCATTCAAAATTTAAGTAGGACTGAGAATAAATAATCATCTCTCCATTATTTTTTTATCTAGTTTGAAGGACTTAATATTTTCCTACACATTCAATTTGATGTTCTTAGTTTTTAGTTTTCTGTTCACTTGCCTTTGATGCTGTATTTTAGCCTCTGGAAGCCTTTTATTAACCCACTAGTTTATACACATCAGCAGAAGGTGTCAGACTTTACTGTCTGAATTATGGACGACCTTAAGAAAACAACCTTAGAGCTCCATGCTGAGCAGTCTGCTGACTTTAACAAGATTTTCCATGAAATTGTTCAAGCTACTTTACAAGAAGTACGGGATATTGCTTTTAACATGTATCAATTGATTGAGGATTTTCTGAAGGGAGAGAAAGAGATTAATCAAGGAGGAAGTATCCCTTCCGACTGTAAGAATCCAGATGGTGAAGAAACAACAGTCATGAAGGTGTTACAATTTGACTTCCAAGAAGAAAAATGGCTTGTTTATTACAGGGTCTGTTTTGAAAATGAGATAGCTCAGTCATGTGGGAAATTTTCTGTTGACTATGTAGGGGAGACAGCTGGGTTTCTTGATTTGTCTATAAAAATCTTCTGTGTATAATATGGAGACAAATAAATGTTTTGGTTTATTTTGAGGTGGGATAAGAAATTAAGAGTAAATATGTGGATTAATTTCAAGGCTATATGATGTTATTTTTCAGTAATGATTTAAAAGTTTGTTGTCATATGGAGATTAAATGCTTTAGTTTATTTTGAGGTGGGATAAAAATTAAGAATAAGTATGTGGATTGATTTTAAGGCTGTATGATTTTGTTTTTCTGTGATGATTTAAAGTTTTTTGCAATGATTTAAAGTTTGTTTTTTAAGGTTTAATAGGGGTAAGATTTAAATAACAATACTAAGCATAAAAGTAGATAATTTAAAGTTTTTAAAAATGTTTTTACAATTTGATTGTTAATATAGAAATATAATATAGAAATTAAGAATAAGTATGTGGATTGATTATAAAGTTGGGTGATTCTATTTTTCTCTAATGAATTAAAGTTTGTTTTTTAAGGTTTAATAGAGGTAAGATTGTAGTATTAAGCATAAAAGTAGATAATTTAAATGTTTTTTTTAAATGATTATAATAATTTGATTGTTAACATAGTGGCCAGAAATATATAGAATAGTGATAGGAGGGAAACATTTTATAAATAAGTTTTTATGGGGGGAGAAGTTGATTTGAAGGTATATATATTTGTTTATTTGTTTATATATATAAGGGGAAGAAGCATTTGCTTTTATTGATTTACATAATGTCCATGGAATGATGCATAGAAATAATGTGATTTTGGTTAAATTTAGAGAAAGGGATTAATTATGGGAATTGCTATAAATTCTTCCATAAATAAATAAATAAATAAATAAATTGCTATATAAATTGCTATATATATAAATAAATATATATTGCTATATATTCTTGTTGTTGAAAGTCAGAAGTCACTTCTTATGTAATCTTTAAAATTCTTTTTCTTGTGTTTTTCACTTCTTTTTTTTCTTTTCTGTAGTTTTTTTTATTGTAGTTTTTATCTATGGTCTAAACTTAATAAAATTCTTTTTTAAAAAAGAAGATACAAGATCAAACAGAATTGATGAATAAAACGGTTTTTAAGATCGAGAAGAAGGCAAAATACTTGGGTAGTACTATGACAAATATGAATTGTATGTTATTTCAAAATAACTATGTTAAGACATTGAATGAAGTTAAAAATATATGATAAATATATAAGATGGGAGAAAATACAATTGTGAAGAATTGGGGAGAATTTCTGTGATTAAGATGAATATTTTGCCTATAATGTTATTTTTGTTTCAGACAATACGTGTTTTGACAACTGATGTACCAATTAAACAATGGCAGAAAGATATATCTAAATTTGTGTGGTGGGGAAAAAACCATGAGTTAAATATAAGGTGTTACAAGTTGTAAAAGAAAGAGGAGGATTGGGTCTACCTGATTTGAAATTATACTTTGCAGCTTGTTGTTTAGTTTGGATGAAAGAGTGGGTGTTGCTGAGAAATAGAAGGCTTTTGGAGTTAGAAGGACATGACTTGAGATTTGGGTGGCATGGATATTTATGGTAGGACAAAGCTAAGGTTAATGTAGATTTTAAAAATCATTTTGTTAGATTAGCCATACTGAGTATATGGAATAGATACAAACCCAGGTTGTGCCTGAAAATATTTTGTGGTTCTCAGCACAAGAAGCATTTCATAGAAGAGAAATGATAAATAATCACAAATGGATAACTTATCGTGACATATTAAATTTTTGTCAAGGAGAATGTCAAGATGAACATGTTATTGCTAAAATGTATAAATGTCTATTGAAATTTGAAACAGAAGTAGAAGTGAAAGAATGTATGATAAAGTGGGCTAAAAATTTGGGTTACAATATACAAATGGAACAGTGGGAGAGTATGTAGTTGAAAGGATTGAAATTTATATTATGTTATAATCTTAAATAATTTTTTTATAAAATGATGTATCATTGGTATATGTCACCAGAGAAATTGTCTAGAATGTATAACGGTATTTCAAATTTATATTGGAAATGTGAACAATAACAGGGGACATTTTATCATGCTTGGTGGACATGTAAAAAAGCCAGAAAATTCTGTAGTAGTATTGTCCACCCTGATGGTATTGATGAATAAGAAAACATAAAATGCTCACTTGATATAAAAGAAAGCATTATATATGAGTTCCTAAATTGGTTGGATCCCACATACCTAGAAGAATGCCTTTCTCTGTATGTGCCTTCTTGAGGTTATCTATTTCTCCACTACTAAAGATGAGCAGGGAGAGGTATTTTGTACTGCAACCTGTTTCAGCAAGTACCTAAAACTCAGTATTTTTAAACAACAGGCAAAAGCCATCTCATTCTCCCAAACCACCCACCCATCCATCCCTCCATCCACCCACCCACCCACCCACCCACCCACAGACACACACATACATAGCATCAACTATTAAGGGTTTTTTAAATACTTGTCAATAAAACAGAAATCAAAATTTTAAGGAATGAAAAATAGCTGATAAGGCTATGTTCCTTAAAGGGGTAACCAGAACGTGACCAAGGCTGCCATTTGTCAGCACTTCACCTCTCACAAGTAGACCAGCTTGGGCTTTCCTATGCTATCTCCTTCCCAGCTATTCTTGGTTCTCACTAAGGAACATGACATTCACTTTAGGGTCTCACACAGAAAGACAAAGACCACAGCAGGACAAGTAAGTCCCTCACCTTTATGTTACCCCAAAGTGGTTCTCTCAAGGGAGCAGCCTGTTGAGGAGATTGGTGCCTATCTAGCCAGCCTTAGATGCAGCCTTCCTCCCAAAAAATCAGTCAATGGTAGGATGGCATGTAGTCCTGGAGCAGGCCTTCAAAGTTGGCAAGCAATAAAGCCTTTTTCTCACTTCTCTTTGTATGAATTTTACAGCTCAGTTTGTATTTTGTCTTATTATTTTTTTGTCCAGTTTATTTATTGCCATGATTTTTGCATTCTAATTGTTTTGGGTTGATTCCGGTATTTTCCACACATGCAGATACGTGCTTATTGGTACAGAGTGAATCAGATCAATTCTCCAAAGTGGATGCAAACATGTTCATTAAATTGTATTGATTTTCATTTTAAACTTTTGAATACAATCAGATGGAATTCATATACTACACATGCACACAGAGACAATATATATATATATATATATATATATATATATATATATATATATAGTGCGTATATATGTTATTCTTGTACCTAGAATGGGAAGGTGTCTCTCTCTCTCTCTCTCTGTGTGTGTGTATGTATGTGTGTGTGTGTGTATATACACACACACACACACACACACACACACACATATGTATATAGATACATACACACACAGACACACACACAGACACACAGTCTGCAGCTGAGAACCCTGGAGGAAATAGATTTTCTAGACCCATTTCAGTCAGGTTTCAGGCTGGGATTTAGTGCTGAGACAACCTTGGTTGTGCTTGTTGATGACCTGTGGTGGAGCCAGGGTGGTGGTGGTGCATCCATCCTTGCACTCCTTGATCTCCCGGCAGCTTTCGATGCCATCAACCATAGTATCCTTCTGAGCCAATTCCATAGGTTGGGGATTGGGGGCACTGTTTTACGGTGGTTCTCTTCCTTTCTCTGGGGCCAGTTCCAGTCAGTATTGGTTGGGGGGGGGAGATTTATTTATTATTTATTTATTTATTAAATTTCTATGACCACCCATCTCCCTCTCAAGGAGGGACTCTGGGCGGTTCACAGCTATAACAATAATACAATACAATAAAAACACGATAAAATACAATACATTAAATATAATAAATATAATTTAAATTAAAACCAAGTGGTTGATGATTTGCAGTGCTGCTGAAGACTATTTAAAATATTTGGGGTGGCTCTAAGCGATCAGCCATCCCCAAGCCTGACCACTTTCCCTCTTGCCCCAGGCGAGCTCACAGAGCCAGGTTTTCAATTTTTTTCTGAAGTCCAGGAGTGAAGAAATCTGTCTTATCTCTGGGGGAAGAATGTTCCATAGGGCAGGTGCCGCTGCAGTGAAGGCTCACCTCCTAGACCCCGCTAGATGGAACTCTTTCATAGAGGGGGTCCGTAGCATGCCCTCCCTGCAAGATCGGGTAGGACGGGATGATGTAAAGGGGATGAGGCGGTCCCTCAGATAACCTGGGCCCATGCCATGTAGGGCTTTAAAGGTAATGACCAACACCTTGAATTGGACCCGGAAGCAAACTGGCACCCAATGCAGCTCACGGAGCAGAGGTGTTACATGTGTCGATCTTGGTACACTTAAAACTGCCCACGCGGCCGCATTCTGTACCAGCTGTAGCTTCCGGATATTCTTCAAGGGTAGAGCTCATTACAGTAATCTATTAATCTATTAAATTACATTATGTAGAGCTCATTACAGTAATCTATATGGGAGACAACCAGGGCATGAGTGACTGTTCGAAGGGCCTCTTGGTCCAGGAAAGGGCGCAACTGGCGCACAACAGATTGCTCCCTAGGCCCCTTCTATGTGGGGTGCTGCAGGGTCCTACTCTCTCTCCCCTCCTTTTTTACATCTACATGAAACCACTGGGTGATGTCATCCACCAGTTTGGGGTTGGGTATCATCAGTACACTGATGATACCCAATTATATCTTTCAACTCCAGGCCGGCCAAGTGAGGCTGTTGAGATTCTGTCCCAGTGCCTGAACGTTGTGTGGGTTTGGATGGGGAGGAACCATCTGCGACTCAATCCTACCAAGACCAAGTGGCTGTGGGTGTTTGGACTGCCCAGATCTGAGGATAATCCAACTTTGACCTTGGATGCAGTTGCACTTCCCCATTCAAGGATGGTGCGCAATTTGGGGGTCTTCCTGGACTCATGGCTCCTGCTCAATGAGCAGGTGGCAGCTGTGGCCAGAAAGACTTTTGCCCAGCTACATCTGGTGCACCAGTTGCACCCTTTCCTAGATCGGGAGGCCCTTCAGATAGTCACTCATGGTCTGGTCACCTCATGGCTTGACTACTGCTATGCACTCTACATGGGGCTGCTGTTGAAGACACCCGGAAGCTTCAGCTGGTTCAGAGTGCAGCGGCGTGGCAGTGATGGGCATGCCTCGATATGCCTATGTAATACCTCTGCTTTGTGAGCTGCACTGGCTGCCAGTTTGCTTCCAGGTGAGATTCAAGGTGCTGGTCCATTTCATAGAGCTTGGTTACCAGAGGCACTGCCTTTCTCCCACAGTAACTGCGCGACCGGTTTGAACTGGCAGGGTTGGCACGCTCTGGGTTCCATCAGTTAAACAATGCCACCTATCAGGACACTGGAGGTGTGCCTTCTCTGTAGCAGCACCTCCCCCTGGAATCAGGTTCTCTCCAAAATTCGAACGGCTCCCACCCTACTGGTATTTCGAAGGGCCTTAAAGACCTGGCTCTTTGCCCAGGCCTTTGGCGAGGACGACTGATGCCCCTTTCTCCTTTTCTGTTCCCCTCTGGGTTTGTTTTCCTTGCTATCGTAGTTCCTTTGTCTTGTGCTGTTTTCATATATTTTGCATCATTCTCTGTTTTTTAAATGTTTTAACAATTGTAAACTGCCCAGAGATATGGGGAGTCGGGTTGCATATAAATTTAATAAATTTATAAATAGTAATAATTGCATACATACAGTATCTCCCTTGGTGACAAAAAGACTGCCTGCCTTAACTATCCAAAGGCTTTATTAGCTTCCTTAAAATGCACATTGTTACCATCTTTTTGCCAGCCCTACATTTCTGCTATAATGACAAAAAGGGTCTCCTCTCTCTGGTTACTGCCATTCTGAATGCTGCAGCACCATCTCAGCTCCGTGTCTGGGGTTTCTGCTCACAGCTCTACCTTTTCCCGCTGAATAAATAGAAAATGATTAGTCATGTAGCACCTATTGATTTAGTAGTCTTCCTTTTAAAAATTACATTTCCTGCTATTGTTCTTTATAAAAGTTATTACTCAAGCAAATTGTGACACAGTCAACTAGAAACTGATTAACTCCTTCTTACAGCTGTTGTGTTGTTTGTGTCATGTGTATAGCTCAGTACCACAATGATGAATAGTACCCTTAAAGTGAAAATCATTTTTCTTTAATGTAGGAAATTAAAAAGCATGAAGACAGATAGATAGATACAGTAGATACATGATGATAGACAGACAGACAGACACACATTCACACAGTTGGACTTACTGACTATGGCACAGAGGCTTCAAAGCCTTTATACAATATAAAAAGCTGAAGAGATGGCCTAATACTGCATTAGGGATAGGTAATGTACTTGCCAATGTCCAGACCCTGCAAGGGGCCTATAGTCCACCTCTGAAATCTCTTGATCCTTCTGCTAGTCCTCCTTCCAGTTGCTGCTTATTCTGCTGTTCCCTTTAAGCATGAGAAAAATAAGGAGATAGGAAAGCATTTTACTTATGCTTTTCTTTAGGATAGCGGCACAGGTTGAATTTAAGTGAATGGGCCAGCAGCTGACACCAGCCTAAGAGGGCCGCTATAGTCACCTGTCACTCTAAGCTTCAACTTAAAGGGAAGCAACATTTTTATCTGGTTCTGCACTGGGAGGGGGGGATATGTGTATATAGCCATGTACATATTTATGCTTTCTCCTTCCCCAAAATCCAGCTTAGTGCAGGTAGCCATAACAAAAAAACAAAAAAAACAGAACTGTGGTAGATAGGTTGCAGACTGCTCATTTGTACTGTATTCAAAGAAGTTAAAAAACTTGCTTTGATTGCTATAAAAGTCCTCTTAATTCACAAATAATGAGTAGTTCCAGGAAGGAAGGAAGGAAGGAAGGAAGGAAGGAAGGAAGGAAGGAAGGAAGGAAGGATCACTCGTCCACTTAAAAACGTTCTTTAGGATATATTGTAGAAGACATATATTTTTACTGTTTCTTTAATAAAAGAAAAGAAGCACAAAGATATGTTATTCGCAATATATGAAAGTTGTTTTTTCCTGTGGTGGTATTATAAAGCCAGTACTTGTGGGTTGGACTAATTGCATAGGATGCCATTCCCGCAGTTGTGGTTCAGCCCAAAAGAAAGGCAACAGTTGAGTCCATGCTTCTGGTGTCATCCATCCATCCATCCACCCACCCACCCATCCATCTGCAAGATTTTTATGCCATACATCAGTCCTCAGTGAGACATACAAACATTTTGAATCAATACCATACAAATATACAGTACTAAAATAAAAACACATTATTTAATTATTCAATCTATGTACTGTGCTCATGGGTACCATAGACATCAAATGCAACTAGGTCATCATACATTACTTCCTAAATGCCTTAATATACATGCTGTATGCAAATGTCCATTATAATATTCTTTATAGCCAATTTCTTTTAACCTGCAGAAACAGAGAAATTCAAAAGATCCTTGGTGCTATTACCAATCAGAGAGTTAAAGAATGGATCCCTTATTCAGAATAAAGGAAGCAAATGTCCTGTAAATGTCCTCATATACATGGAATACTGAATGGGGCACTCCTTTCTGCTTATTAGAAGGGCTAGAATCTCAGAGCTATGGCAAGCAAGTCCCATTTTGTCTAAGATAACCATTTCTTCCTTATCATCTAAAAATGTTATCTTCATGCCATCATTTCTATCACTTTCAAAGCATTTAAAAGCTTGTGTGACTTCTGAATTAAGAGGTAGGTAGGATGGAGGGACTATAGTTCAACAGTAATTTATAAGATCTAGATCAGTTTTCCACCTCATTTCACTAGTCTGCACATATGGAGATGGATTTAATCGGTCTTGGACAATGTATGTTGATGACTCAATTCTTGAGGTCAAATTGACTCCACAAAAATTGCTTCATTCGGATAAACCAGATCTCATAGTTATGCATTTGAGTTGCTGCTTCTTCCTTTTTGTAAATACAGATGGTACTTTATGGTTAAATCCCCTGAGCTGCTGTGTTGGCAAATATGTAGGTTGCATTGGGCACCAGAACTGCTGTGCTGACAAAATGCCAGTTTTCAGCATTGCACCGCTACCCCGAACCAACTCACTGCTAGGCATAACAATCAAGGCTGATACCATTGCTCTGACAACAGTGACCAATGCCAGGTGTGCTGTAGTAACTGTATGTAAAGCTGACACAATATACAAAAATATATGGTAGAGGACTATCGGATTGGGGTGAGGCAAAGCTAGGATGAATCACTTATCCTTTCAGCAAACACAGGGCCTATAGTATCTTTTCCCTGCACCAGTGATACCATTGGGCTATTTTGGTTGGCTGAGATTACAACTTAAAATAGAATGAACTGCCATTCCAGTGTTTCACATGAGATGAGATTGCATCCATTTTAAGTTTCTTTTTTCTGCCTTGTACTGTAGGCTGAGGACAAGGAACCATGTTTCAGAACCATGGCCAGCTCCCGTTATTCCCCGAAGTCCACCTCTTCCCTGGATTTCTATTATTTCGTTAAGATGGAAAGTAGCTAGAATCTCTTTCTCTGCCCTCCCTTTTGTTCACATGAGGGCTTGTTTTGCTGTTTTTAAAAGGCTCTAATTTAACCAAGCCATTGTTTCCGTTATCTCCAGCATCGATATTTTCTCTTTCTTTTGACATTAAAAAAAAAAAAATTTTTTTACATGCGGCCTCCAAAAGGGTATAATTTTATACAGTTAATACGAAGCAATCAAAGACAAAGGCTGAATTCCTGTGAGTTAATCAACCCTGTCTCTTCATCATGGCCCTTTCAATTCAGTGAAAGAACTGGTGAAGTCCACAAGGCAAAAAGCTATCGTTTTTCTTTTTCTTTTAAAGAAAGTGGTAATTAACATACCATTTGTCCAAAAAAAAAACCACCAACAACCCACAAATGGGATCTTCTGTGTGAGCATAAAATAAGATAAAATTCTTCTACAGTATGTGCATCACTGCATCTCTTTCATATTGCAGAAGCCTTTGCTTGCATTGCATATAGCACAAAATATACTGCTGGGTGAGTTCAGGGATAAGGAGAAGACTTTCAAGTATTTATTTATTATTTATTTATTATTTCAATTTATTCCCCGCCCATCTCCCTTGCAAGGGACTCTGGGCGGGTTACAACAATTGAAAGTTTAAAAAACTATACAAAATATCATCTAAGAAATACAATAATAATAATAGTAATAGTATGAGTATGAGTTCAGCACTATGGTGATGAGGCAAACTCACTCACTATCTACAGTGCCAGTTCTCATACTCAGAAATAATTCCAACCAAGTTAAATGGGGTTTGTTCCCAGGTAAGATGATATAAGATTACAGCCCATGGAAGTTGAAGTGTTATAAGGAAAACACAACTCAGCTGGGTCAGATTTTCAGGGATAAACATCTTCAGGGTGAAATGGAAACTTTAGGGGCAGAAAATATTCCTGCCAAATTGCTTCCTATTATTTTTTCTATAATTCACAGAAGATGCTGTTCATTTTGGCTGCTGTTTCTGGGGCAGTGGTTAAGGAAAAGTTCAAATGCAGCCTCAGGCATGGAAGCTTACTGGGTGACTTTGGGCCATTTACAATCTCTCAACTCAACCTATCTCATAAGATGTTCGTGGGAAAAAATGGAAGGAAGGAATGCTGTATATATTGCCTTGAGCCATTGGTGAAGAGGTAGGATAGAAATCTAGTTAAATCATCATCATCATCATCATCATCATCATCATCATCATCCTCGCAAATGAGATTTGACACTGTAATCGTAACTTCCAGGGGAACCTAAATAGTTCTAAGGAGAGAAAATACAGTGCTGACAAGACAGAGAACATTAGCAATTTTTCAGTTATCTTCTTTCTCTTCCTTCCTGTCCATCTAGAAAGCTGCTAGAAAAGGAACAAAATGTTCTATCAAAATATATTAATTGGTTGATGGCAAAGGGCTTTTGAAATTAGGCAGAGAACTCCAGACTCCCACTTTCATTTGCTAACCTGGTTCAAAAATGTCACTGAACTGTGGTTTGCTTAACCATGTTTTCTTGAGTAAGCCACAATTGGCAGGACTCACACACAATCCTAAACATATCTAACAAGTCACAAGAATTCACACTATGATTTAGCACAACATGGGGATAGCTGCTATTTTTAGGCACAGAGTCTTTGGCTTGCAAAGAAATTGATATTCACTTAAGTTTTTCAATGGAAGTCAAAGGGAGTATGTGCACAAATCAAATTTGAGTTGCTTCGTGTGAGATGGGTGATAATGAAATTTGAAATATAAATAAATAGATAAATAAATAAATAATTTATATAGTTAAAAAGCAGGTAGACCACCTGTGTGGCCTAGGACATAATCATGCTGAAGATCTTCCTCAAAAAACAAAGCTGGAGGAACAATTTGCCAATGAGAGATGCTGAACAGGAGACACAGAAAGCACATACAGTATCATAATACCACATTTAATGTGTCACATTTCAAACAATGTTAAGTCTATTTTTTCCTACACAAAAGATAGGAAAAATGTGAGAAGTAAGGCAGTTCAAAAGAAACTAAAAGGTCAAGAGAAGACTTGTTTTCTCACAGGTGGGTATGATCCATAATACAGTGTCTTAGGATATGGCTTCCTTGGAGATAGCATCTAATTGTCTAATAATTTCCTTGTTTAACTGTGCCTAACATTGACTCTTGAATACTTCTGGCACCAGCTGAGGATTCCCTTTCATGAGTCTGTGCTATTCCATCTTCTGTTGCTGTTATCCTGTTTTTAAATGACTGTTGGAATGTTATATGGTTCTATTGTTTTTGCTGCATTTTATACTCCTGTGTTAGGATCACTTTTAATAATGAAATGTGGATAATATTTTCTATCAAACCATCAGTTGATCATAAATGAAAGAGAGGTAAGAGAAATATATAGAAATACTCCCTCACGGGACCTTGGTGTGATGCAGTATGATGCTTGTGATAGAGGCATAAACTAGAAAGTGTCCCTCATTTGTGCTCACAATGTACGGAAGCAGAGGCATTGTCTGTCGGGCTAGGTGGGTTTGCATTGCCCTCAGACAGAAAGCCATCAGGGGGACCAGACTGCTCATTTATTCTGTCCTGTGGATGATTTTTAGCGATAAGTTGTTTTTCTGAGCATGAATATATAGCATTGTTATTCTATGTCAGTGATTTAAAAACGCTGATCACGCCAGTGACAGCTTAAATGGCTCCAGCCTCCCCTTCCCCTTTTTTCATCTTGCAGTTGGTCTCTGTAACGGAGGGAAGGCTGACAAGTTATATTCAGAAACAATGGAAAGTCACAGAGGAGCAAGGCAGCCTTGGAATTTGAAGGAAGGGGTGGGCCAGTGACACTAATTCCAGCAACAGCGGTGTTTCTCTTTTGCTTGGTCCATGGTCGGCTTTTAGCATAGGCAAAGAAGCAAAAATTAGAATTGCCAGTGCCGTTGGGGAGCTGCCTGTAGAGCATCCCAATGCCCTGGAGAAACCAGGAGCCTGACCTGAAATCCCAAGGAGGTTGATTGCAAGGCTATTTGCCCAATTGCACCTGCTTTTCAGATCTGAGGAGGAGAGTGAGAGAACTGAAAGCTGCTTTTCATCTTTTCCAACCTGCTCTATAGCGACAACCTTCTGAGAGCAAAAAGCCATCCAATGCCACTTGATCTCTCACCCTCCTGTTCACCACAAGCAAGGCTTCCCGTCTGGGCAAAACACATCCTGGGATGCTTGCCCAACCTTTTTTCTATACTACAGTTCAGCCAGCCATACAATGCAAATGGCTGATCTAGAACAAGCATTTCGGAGCAGAAGGGCTGAGGTGGGCCTGAGGAAGTAGGAAAACCTGTGGAGTCACTTCTCTGAAAGAGCAGGTTAAACGTTGCAGAGCAATTCACTCATTTGTTAGGATTATATCCCACCTTTCCTTGAAGAGCTCAGGTGGTATATACAGAACTGCCTCATCCAATTTTTCCCCACAGTAACAACCCTGTGAGGCAAGTTGGGCTGAGAGAGTGACTGGCCCAAAATTGTCCAGTGAGTTTTTATGGCCAAGGGTGGAGTTGGATCTGGGTCTATAAACATCATGATGACACCAAAAGGTCAAAATGTGCATCATGATATCATGTTGCAAGCTCTGCCCCTACGAGCTTACATTGTGATGTAGCATTCAAGTACACAAGGGGTGGAGTTTGCACTGGAACATTGTGACACACATTTCCCCCCTTTTGTGGCCACCTTTGCCTGGGTCTTTCTCATCCTACTCCAACACCTGAACCACTACACTTTGGCTCTCAATTCTATTTAGAGATGATGAAAAAATTGCCATGGCATAAAACAGACCAAGTTAGAAGCAGACTATCAGACACCACAGAAGTAGAATGAAAACAAGGCAAAGTCAGAAAAATGTAGGCCTCATAGAGCAACAAAGTCTCTCCCTTTTCTTTATCTCACAGTGGAAAATTCCACTTAAATTCCAAAGATGGAAAGTGCTGAAATGTACTTCTTTATTTATGATCAGCATATGCAGGTTTTTAAAAGATGTCATGATGCCTATTTATAAGATAATGAAATGGTTAGAGAGTTAGATACACAAAAACAAAATATCCTGCTACTGGTTCATTGTATTAATGGTTTTTTTTCCCTGTTGCTAATGTAGAGACAAAAATGAAAGAGGCATCAGAATTAAGGATGAATACAATGTTTTCAGTATGTATCTGGCAGCATTCCTGGCTTGGAGATGCACCCTCTTCTGTAATAGAAATATCATATCCAGTAAAATTGTATTTCCTTCATCTAGGGAAATGTAATCTTTGACAGTCTTTGCTTCAGGAATCACGTAACAGGGTTTTTTTGCTTTCTTTCCTCTCCTCTTTAAAAATGGGAATGGTGTTGATTGAGGTAGGCATTCCAACTTCAAAGAGATCAAAAGATTAAAGTATTAATGACTTGGACACAATGCAGTCACCCAGCCAGGACACTTGGAAGATGAGATGGGTGGTGCATTCTCATAGACATGAAATCTATGGGCCTGCTTGTGCAATGTTATTTGAACTTCTACCCTCAATCTTGGTGTCCTTCAGTCATGCTTGATGTATTAGTGAATAAAAGTTCCAAATAAGGCATTAACTGAAACAGTCTTTGCATATATACTGTCATTGTTCAGAATGCTTATTGGTACCAGCAAATTTCACTGCAAGAGAATAGCTGTTGGAGAGCTTCTACTTGAGTATGTTGGGTGTGTCAGAGTAGCACAGTTGGTGCAACCCAAAAGTGGTTCAGAACAAATTTGCTTCGAGTCTGTGACTTCCAATATATCCAATATTTACTAATACAAAAATATATACACAGGCAAAACACCTTTTAACCAACTATACACAGCAATACACAACCCAGCAATTCCTACAACACCCAGCAATATGGATTCCTCCCAACTGCCTTATATCCATGTAACTTTGCTAAGTCATTCAGTGGTGATTGATTCAGGTGTATGCAATTAGCTCTTCAGTTTCCTCAGAGCTAATTGTTCAGTGCTCTCAGCTGTGCTGCCTTATTCACTGCAGTAAAATTCTTAATACAATGTCTGGGTATACCAGACATATATAGGGGCGTGGTGGCTCAGAGGGTAAGACGCCAGGCTTGTCGATCGGAAGATCGCAAGTTCGGAGGTTCAAATCCCTAGCCCTGCGTGATGGAGTGAGCTCCTGCACTTGCCCCAGCTCTTGCCAACCTAGCAATTCAAAAGCATGCAAATGCAAGTAGATAAATAGGTACCACTTCGGTGGGATGGTAACAGCGTTCCGTGTGCATCATGCCGGCTACATGACCGTGGAAGCATCTTCGGACAACGCTGGCTCTTCGGCTAAGAAATGGAGATGAGCACCGGCCCCTAGAGTCAGACACGACTGCACAAATGTGCGGGGGGAACCTTTACCTTTATACCCTGACAGGGAGGCTATACTAGGAAACAGACTGTGATACCAAGAGGAGCGTGGCTCTAGCTAGAGGCCCCTATATCTTTAGTCTGTCTTCAGGGGCTTACAAGTCATTCGGTGAGGGGAGTTTGGACTGAAAAGCCACACAGTGATTGGCTGAATTCAGCTAATGCATACTATTCAAGGGATATTCAGTGGTTGGGTGGGGAATGAGTTTAATTCACCAAAAGTTACTCATTTTTATTGTGCTTGTAGCTCATTGTTCTGGCGCAAAAGCCAATTTATTATTCATATAGGCAGGAAGTATTTACACAGGGAAGCACTTCTTATTGTTGTTGTTTATTCGTTCAGTCGTTTCCGACTCTTCATGACTTCATGGACCAGTCCACGCCAGAGCTTTCTGTCGGCCGTCACCATCCCCAGCTCCCCAATGGTTGAGTCCGTCACCTCCAGAATACCATCCATCCATCTTGCCCTTGGTCGGCCCCTCTTCCTTTTGCCTTCCACTTTTCCTAGCATCAGCTTCTTCTCCAGGGTATCCTGTCTTCTCATTATGTGGCCAAAGTACTTCAGTTTTGCCTTTAATATCATTCCCTCAAGTGAGCAGTCTGGCTTGATTTCCTGGAGTATGGACTGGTTTGATCTTCTTGCAGACCAAGGCACTCTCAGAATTTTCCTCCAACACCACAGTTCAAAAGCATCTATCTTCCTTCGCTCAGCCTTCCTTATGGTCCAGCTCTCGCAGCCATAGGTTACTACAGGGAATACCATTGCTTTAACTATGCGGACCTTTGTTGTCAGTGTGATGTCTCTGCTCTTAACTATTTTATCAAGATTTGCCATTGCTCTCCTCCCAAGAAGTAGACGTCTTCTGATTTCCTGGCTGCAGTCAGCGTCTGCAGTAATCTTTGCGCCTAGAAATACAAAGTCTGTCACTGCCTCCACTTTTTCTCCCTCTATTTGCCAGTCATCAATCAATCTGGTTGCCATAATCTTGGTTTTTTTGAGGTTTAACTGCAACCCAGCTTTTGCACTTTCTTCTTTCACCTTCGTCATAAGGCTCCTCAA
Source organism: Charina bottae (assembly GCA_023362775.1). Taxonomy (NCBI): domain Eukaryota; kingdom Metazoa; phylum Chordata; class Lepidosauria; order Squamata; family Charinaidae; genus Charina; species Charina bottae. The sequence goes on from JALMGJ010000022.1 coordinate 6,390,210, forward strand.
CTCCTCCTCGCTTTCAGCCATCAAAGTGGTATCATCTGCATATCTGAGATTGTTAATGTTTCTTCCAGCGATTTTAACTCCAGCCTTGGATTCCTCAAGCCCAGCATGTCGCATGATGTGTTCTGCGTACAGGTTGAATAGGTAGGGTGAGAGTATACAACCCTGCCGTACTCCTTTCCCAATCTTAAACCAGTCCGTTGTTCCGTGCTCTGTTCTTACCGTTGCTACTTGGTCGTTATACAGATTCCTCAGGAGGCAGACAAGATGACTTGGTATCCCCATACCACCAAGAACTTGCCACAATTTGTTATGATCCACACAGTCAAAGGCTTTAGAATAGTCAATAAAACAGAAATAGATGTTTTTCTGAAATTCCCTGGTTTTCTCCATTATCCAGCGGATATTGGCAATTTGGTCTCTAGTTCCTCTGCCTTTTCTAAACCCAGCTTGTACATCTGGCAATTCTCGCTCCATGAATTGCTGGAGTCTACCTTGCAAGATTTTGAGCATTACCTTACTGGCATGTGAAATAAGTGCCACTGTTCGATAGTTTGAACATTCTTTAGTGCTTCCCTTTTTTGGTATGGGGATATAAGTTGATTTTTTCCAATCTGATGGCCATTCTTGTGTTTTCCAAATTTGCTGGCATATGGCATGCATCACCTTGACAGCATCATCTTGCAAGATTTTAAACAGTTCAGCTGGGATACCGTCGTCTCCTGCTGCCTTGTTATTAGCAATGCTTCTTAAGGCCCATTCAACCTCACTCTTCAGGATGTCTGGCTCTAACTCACTGACCACACCGTCAAAGCTATCTCCAATATTATTATCCTTCCTATACAGATCTTCCGTATATTCTTGCCACCTTTTCTTGATCTCTTCTGCTTCTGTTAGGTCCTTACCATCTTTGTTTTTGATCATACCCATTTTTGCCTGGAATTTACCTCCGATGTTTCTAATTTTCTGGAAGAGGTCTCTTGTCCTTCCTATCCAATTGTCTTCTTCCACTTCCGCACATTGCTTGTTTAAAAATAATTCCTTATCTCTTCTGGCTAACCTCTGGAATTTTGCATATAATTGGGCATATCTCCCCCTATCACTATTGCCTTTTGCTTTCCTTCTTTCTTGGGCTACTTCCAGTGTTTCAGCAGACAGCCATCTTGCCTTCTTGGTTTTCTTTTTCTTTGGGACGTTTTTTGTTGCCGCCTCCTGAACAATGTTGCGAACTTCTGTCCATAGTTCTTCTGGGACCCTATCTACTAAATCTAGTCCCTTAAATCTATTCTTCACCTCCACTGCATATTCCTTAGGAATATTAGTGAGCTCATATCTAACTGATCTGTGGGTCTTCCCTATTCTCTTTAGTCTGATTCTAAACTGTGCAATAAGAAGTTCGTGATCTGAACTACAGTCAGCTCCATGTCTTGTTTTTACCGACTGTATAGATGTCCGCCACCTTTGGCTGCAAAGGATGTAGTCAATCTGATTTCGGTGTCAACCATCTGGTGAAGTCCATGTATAAAGTCGTCTTTTAGGTTGTTGGAAGAGAGTGTTTGTTATGCACAGTGAGTTGTCTTGGCAAAATTCTATCAGCCTATGTCCTGCTTCATTTTGTTCTCCCAGACCATGCTTGCCTGTAATTCCAGGTGTCGTCTGACTACCCACCTTAGCATTCCAGTCTCCTGTAATGAAAATAACATCTCTTTTTGGTGTATTATCTAGTAGGTGCTGCAGATCCTCATAGAACTGATCTACTTCTGCTTCTTCAGCATCTGTGGTTGGGGCGTATATTTGGATCACTGTGATGTTAAATGGCTTACCCTGAATTCGAATTGAGATCATTCTATCGTTTTTTGGATTGTATCCAAGCACTGCTTTAGCCACTTTATTATTAATTATGAAGGCTACTCCATTTCTTCTGTGGTCCTCTTGTCCACAGTAGTAGATCTGGTGGTCATCTGATGTGAAGTGGCCCATCCCAGTCCATTTCAGTTCACTGACACCTAAAATGTCTATATTTAATCTTGACATCTCACCAATAACCACATCCAATTTGCCCTGGCTCATAGATCTTACATTCCAGGTTCCTATGGTGTGTTGATCTTTAGAACATCGGATTCGTCGTTCACCACCAGCACCGTCAGCCGCTAGCCGTCCTTTCGGCTTTGAGCTAGCTGCGTCATCACATCTGGGGCTAGTTGAACGTATCCTCTGTTCCTCCCCAGTAGCATTTTGACCATCTTCCGACCTGGGAGTCCCATCTTCCGATGGTATACCGACATATCTTTGGTTGTACTGATCCATTTAGTTTTCATGGCAAGAATACTGGGGTGGGTTGCCATTACCTTCCCCAGGGATCGTATTTAGTCTGACCTCTCTGCCACGACCTTCCCGTCTTGGGTGTCCCTTCACGGTTTAGCTCATGGTTTCATTGAGGTGCTCAAGCTCCAGCACCACGACAAGGTAACGATCTCCTTTGCTGGAGGCACTTCTTATTACTAAGCAGGAAAAGGTGATATGGACAAATACCATGTGGCAGGGTAATTTGCCTAGACTGAGATGGAACTGTAACATTGCTTGTAAGGTTGATTTTTTTTCTGTTTGCTAGTTCCATGCAAAGTATCATGTAGATACCTCAACACTTCTAGACTGACTAAGGTATCTGTGAGCAAGCACATCTGCCTTTTGGCGAAAATATATAAGGGGCAGATCTGATAGGCAAACAAAGAGATTTTGGTACTGTGTTTATACTGTGTGGACTGGAGGTGCTGTGTGAATCAAGTGTGAACCAAGGATTGAAGTTGTTGGAGGAAACAAGGCACAGAGCTGAAGAAAGGATCCTGGAGGAAGGAGGAATCTGCAGCTGAAGAGCCAGCAGGATCAGAAAGGGAGATCTGTGGAATGGATTGGCTGGTGAAAAGACAAGCTGCATTTGGAAAGGAGAGAACAGGAGTCATTGTGGGAAAGCCTGGCCAAGGTGCAGGATTCCAAGAGCCCCAGGAAGGAATTATTGTTCCACATTGATAATGTGAAATTCACTCCTGGGTGAATAAGGAGTCACTCCCTTCAAATAATGTCCTAGAGCTTGTTTTCTTTTCATTTTTCCTTTGTCCCTTCTTACAAAATCCTTCAGAACTTTAATGGGTCTCTTTTGTAAATCCAATATAAGAAAGATATCCAAGTCATTTTTTGATTTGCCATTTGTATATCCCTTTTAATTATTAAGACATCAGCTGGTTTCATTTGTATATCCAGTGTAACATCTTTTTCCATATCATTCTTGCAGCTTGTCATGTTTGAGATCAGTTTCAGTCTTATCCGGTAAAACATGTTCCTCTTCCTTAACATCTGAACACAGTCTGTCTATAATGGCAGACACTTCTAAGATTAATCTCTGAGCCCGTTGCTCACAGATATCTTCCAATACATCCAATGTTAAAGTAATTTGCTCCATTCTGTGTTAGTAAGTCAAATTTAAATGTTCTTCTCCTTTAAATGTAATCTTAATAGCATGGCAAACTAGTCTCCGAAGCAGGGAGGGGGCATTGTGGTGAGATCAGTGGCCAGGTGGCCATTTCTGGCTGGCCAAGTCTCTCCTGATAAAGGAGAGATTGTGAGGTCACCCTCTTGTACTCAGGACAGCTGTTCCTCATGAGTAAACTGCAGGAACTGAGGTTTTTGCAGTCGGCTGGAGCGGCTGTCCACCAAGCTCACAGCTGCAATGTAGCCTTACGGACACAAAGTTCTGCTGAGCCTCATTTCTCAATCACTTTTGGAAATTGCTTCTTAACTGCTTTTCAACTATCAAGAACCTTTCAATGGACAAGTTTTATAACATGCACTGGGTGAGTTTCCTTTAACCCTTAAGGAAATGAGTTTTAAAGATAAGTTTAAGGATTAAAAAAACCCTCTTTTTTGGAATAAACAGCAAAAGGGTGATTAGAATGTTGATTTTGGAAAGTTATAAATGGACTAAGGGTCCAGCTGGATTTGAAATAAGATTTTGAAATTAATCATAAGAATCCTTCCCATGGGAAAATGCTGTTTTGAATTTTTAAAAGAAAAAAATGATAGGATGGGAATTTGAATGTTGGACACTAGAAGGAACCAGTAGACAGGGGTTTTTTTGGTTCGCTTTCATCTATCCCTTGATCTCCTTAAGGAAAATGATTACAAAATTTTTAGATTGAATTTAAATCCTGACCAACTGATCTAGATTTTTATGGTTGAAAATTTGGCTAAGAATTCATGCATCTTTTGTTATTTTAATTAGTTTTTTGTTATTTATTCATTCAGTCGCTTCCGACTCTTCGTGACTTCATGGACCAGCCCACGCCAGAGCTTCCTGTCGGCCGTCACCATCCCCAGCTCCCCCACGATAGAGTCCGTCACCTCCAGAATATCATCCATCCATCTTGCCCTTGGTCAGCCCTGTTGGAGGTGTGTGTTCTTGCACAAGCAGAGTATCAGAAAGCAATCGGCACCAGAGACCAATTAATGATGCCAGTCATTGTAATAACTTAGTTGAAATTATATTAGCTTCTCATTCAAACAGATAATATTTACAGTCCTCTTCCAGATCCCTGGAAGTATTACAATTCCACATACCAGATAGTAGTAACAAGCAAACAGGAGTAAACAGAAACAGAGTAAGCAAAAAGGAGGAAGGCGAGGCAGGCAGGCAGGCTCTTTTATACTCTTCAGCCTGAATCACATGCTGCCTGACATTTCAAAGTTTACAGGTGTTTACCTAATAAGGCTATATTGCTGTGACTTACTCCTCAAAAGAATAATACACCAACAGGCCCCTCTTCCTTTTGCCTTCCACTTTCCCTAGCATCAGCATCTTCTCCAGGGTATCCTGTCTTCTCGTTATATGGCCAAAGTACTTCAGTTTTGCCTTTAATATCATTCCCTCAAGGGAGCAGTCTGGCTTTATTTCCTGGAGTATGGACTGGTTTGATCTTCTTGCAGTCCAAGGAACTCTCAGAATTTTCCTCCAACACCACAGTTCAAAAGCATCTATCTTCCTTCGCTCAGCCTTCCTTATGGTCCAGCTCTCGCAGCCATAGCTTACTACAGGGAATACCATTGCTTTAACTATACGGACCTTTGTTGTGAGTGTGATGTTTCTGCTCTTAACTATTTTATCAAGATTTGTCATTGCTCTCCTCCCAAGAAGTAGGTGTCTTCTGATTTCCTGGCTGCAGTCAGCGTCTGCAATAATCTTTGCACCTACAAATACAAAGTCTGTCACTGCCTCCACATTTTCTCCCTCTATTTGCCAGTTATCAATCAATCTGGTTGCCATAATCTTGGGTTTTTTTAGGTTTAACTGCAACCCAGCTTTTGCACTTTCTTTTTTCACCTTCGTCATAAGGCTCCTCAACTCCTCCTCGCTTTCAGCCATCAAAGTGGTATCATCTGCATATCTGAGATTGTTAATGTTTCTTCCAGCGATTTTAACTCCAGCCTTGGATTCCTCAAGCCCAGCAGGTCGCATGATGTGTTCTGCGTACAGGTTGAATAGGTAGGGTGAGAGTATACAACCCTGCCGTACTCCTTTCCCAATCTTAAACCAGTCTGTTGTTCCGTGCTCTGTTCTTACCGTTGCTACTTGGTCGTTATACAGATTCCTCAGGAGGCAGACAAGATGACTTGGTATCCCCATACCACCAAGAACTTGCCACAATTTGTTATGATCCACACAGTCAAAGGCTTTAAAATAGTCAATAAAACAGAAATAGATGTTTTTCTGAAACTCCTTGGCTTTCTCCATTATCCAGCGGATATTGGCAATTTGTTCTCTAGTTCCTCTGCCTTTTCTAAACCCAGCTTGTACATCTGGCAATTCTCGCTCCATGAATTGCTGGAGTCTATCTTGCAAGATCTTGAGCATTACCTTACTGGCATGTGAAATAAGTGCCACTGTTCGATAGTTTGAACATTCTTTAGTGCTTCCCTTTTTTGGTATGGGGATATAAGTTGATTTTTTCCAATCTGATGGCCATTCTTGTGTTTTCCAAATTTGCTGGCATATGGCATGCATCACCTTGACAGCATCATCTTGCAAGATCTTAAACAGTTCAGCTGGGATACCATTTTCTCCTGCTGCCTTGTTAATTAGGTAAGAACCAATTATGATCATCCCGACTTGTGCAGGTATCTCCAGAAGAAAACCCCTCTGAGATGCCAAGTCCCAGGAGAATAGGTAGAATTGTAGGATAAAAGAAGCTCTTCCTCCATCCTTCAGCACAGAAGGGGTTGAGTTCCTTCTGCACAGGTTACCTTTGCATCCAGTTGTCTCCACCACCGTTTTTCTCTTCTGCATGAACTCTGCATGCCTGAAATGCCTCTTCTAACTCTCCTCTCTTGCACCTTCCATTCTGACTGCTTCCCCACCCATGACGTTCAGTGGAAGACCAGTTCCAATGTACATCTGCTCCACAGATCACGAAGGCAGGCCAAGGAAACAGCAGGCAATCTGTACTTCTGGCCCCCATCGGAAACCCAGCTGGCAGGGAAGCCACTCTCTTCTTGTTTCTCTAAGAGGCCTCAGTATTCAGCACTTGCCAGGATGGCAGGAAATTGTTGCTTTTCTAGGAGTCAGTGCCCCCTCGAGCCTGTATTTCCCAATTCACTTCCCCTGCTCTGGCACTGAAATTTTATCAAGCTGTTTAACAACAGTTCAGACAAGGTGGACTGATCCAATCTAATAATATCCTTGATCATCAAGAAAAATGCACCATTCTCCCTCCCAAAGAATTTTTAATCGATATTATAAAAAGCAGTAGGATGCTGATCTCTGCCCACCCCCACCCCACCACCCACTTTCTAGTTCAGGCCTGATTGTCACTGCCTTCATAATAGACCTTGACTTCTCTAATGTGAAGCAGCTCTAGGAAGTTCTCCTGTGTTCCAAGTCATTGGCTTGGCAATTGGAAGATGCTGTACAACCACTGGCTGTCTTGGGAAAGAAGGATGTGACAGGAAGTCTGCCAAAGCCCTCTACAGAGAAAGGAAAATAAGTGATCCTTCTGTCCACTTATGCTTTAGATCACAATGTGTTTTATTAGGGGACAGGAAGAAGTGTGATATAAACTGGGTGCTGGCTTTTGTACATGCTGCTGTGTGCATGATCTCCATACCAGCTGCTAACTCTCTGAATAAGGGAAAATAATACAAACCTGGAGAATCTGACACACAGAAGAGTAAGCAGGGCACTTAATGCAGGAGGAGCAGCTGGCTAAAGGCCCTTGCTGTCAGCACACACATAAGTACCATGCAAATGCATCCAACCCTGTCCAGAAAACTTCATAAATGCCCTCAAACTATTACTCTCCTTTATTTTATTTTTAGAAGCAAAAATGTAGCAGCGACAGGCATATCTGATTTGCACTCATTTTTACCAGTGAAAGCACATGCATAGACACACACAATTCCATTGGAATTTTGGCTGTAGACTTATTCCAGCAGTTGAACAGTTCCCTTTGTGCTCCTGCTACAGCACTGGAATGATTGCATTCTTCAGAGAAGATTTGATTATTTAAGACATGGAAGTCATAGTCAATGTCTTTTAAACTGCTAAGAAAAAAAATATTTCTTTTAAAAGTTGAAGAAATAAATGTTAGAAACTTCAGTTTGCAGTTTGTGAAGTCCTTTGAAAGAGATCATACTTGTTAAGGCAGCAGAGAGCAAGGGTCTTACAACCAGCCAGCTCATATATCACACTCAACAACTGTTCTCTTAAATGGCCACAACTTAGAGGTAATTCTGTTTCAGACCCCACTTTTTTACTCTCACCCTTCTCATTCCCGCCTCCTCAAGCAACGGGTTGTATGTATATATAATACTCGTCTCTTAGGACTATACTCTGGGCACCTGATGAACTGAACTGTATTCCCTAAGAGCTTATGCAATAATATTATAAGATTTTAAGATATTGCAAGGCATAGGTTTGTAATGTAGCTCCTGCTCTGCTAAAATAAAAGGTGAAGGTAAAGGTTTTCCCCTGCACAGTCGTGTCCGACTCTAGGGGGCGGTGCTCATCTCCGTTTCTTAGCCAAAGAGCCAGCACTGTCCGAAGACGCTTCCGCGGTCATGTGGCCGGCATGATGTGCACGGAACGCTGTTACCATCCCACCGAAGTGGTACCTATTTATCTACTTGCATTTGCATGCTTTCAAATTGCTAGGTTGGCAAGAGCTGGGGCGAGTGCAGGAACTCACTCCGTCACACGGCGCTCAGGTCTCGAACCGCCAACCTTCCGATCGACAAGCCTGGTGTCTTAACCACTGAGCCATCGCACCCCTTTTTTTCTGCTAAAATACCTAGCCTTAAATTATTGCAGCAGTACACACTCCTATGAAGAGATGCAGAATATTTCTTTCCAATCCACATGATTATAACCTGTGAAATCCATGCTTTTTATTTCATTAGGGGGGCATTATCAGTGAAATGGTGGCATTTGCTGAAATATGTTGTTTTCCTCTCTAGAATGCCTTGGCATGATGCAAGATCTGGGGCATTCTAAGATAGTAAAAGGATTGTCACATGGAGCACCTCTGTGGCCATGACTGACCTTAGAGAAAGATAGGCATCCTGCACCTGAACAGAGAGTGATGAATGGGATCAATGGGAACACCTAACTCTTCATATCTGCTTGTTACTCATTCTGTTTGTTTTGGAAAGAATGTAAACTGAACTGAACGGGCCCATTTTATGTGATTTTCCTTCATCTGAAAATGGCTGCACTTCTCTAATTAGGAGACTTCGTTGTCCTTCCTCTTGTTTGGGAATCAGACCAAAACATGCAAGGAGCTTTGGGGATAAAGGGGGTTTCAAATTGTACTGCATTTCCCTCTGGTTCTTTTTTAATTGTGTCTTAACGTATGTTAATGCTTTCAACTTTCTAATTTTGTTACATATTTGTATGCTATGAACTACTCTGGATACTGATTAAGTGGAACTGGCTCCCTCTCTAAATAATGAACTAGCATGCAATCCTAGCTCAAAGATGCACTTGCTGGAAGAGACAAGAACAGTAAAGTAATTTGTTGTTGTTGTTCAGTCGTTTAGTCGTGTCCGACTCTTCGTGACCTCATGGACCATAGCACGCCAGGCCTTCCTGTCCTCCACTGTCTCCCGGAGTTTGCTCAAGTTCATGTTCATTACATCGGTGATGCTATCTAACCATCTCATCCTCTGCCGTCCCCTTCTCCTTTTGCCTTCAGTCTTTCCCAGCATCAGGGTCTTTTCCAGTGAGTCCTCTCTTCGCATTAGGTGGCCAAAGTATTTCAGCTTCAGCTTCAGTATCTGTCCTTCCAATGAGCAGTCAGGGTTGATTTCCTTTCGGATTGACTGGTTTGACCTCCTTGCAGTCCAAGGGACTCTCAAGAGTCTTCTCCAGCACCACTTTACCATTTACCTGGAGTAAATACTTTATGGTGGCTGACCACTGCTCTGTTGTTCAAAGTATGCCAGGAGATGAGCTGAAAAACATGTGGAGGAATAAGATGGGAGAAGCTACATCAGGCTACATTCCAACCTTCTGCAGGCCAGTGCCAACACAGAGGTAGTAGGGCAAGCCCAAGTTAGTCCAGATTAATATTACATGCTTCAAACCGTTAATTTGGAACTTGGTTCACATTTCAAACTCTGCCATAGCATATTATTTTTGTGTCTAGCTTAGCATGTTATGAAAATATAACCACTGTGTTTTATAAAACATAATTTGTGGCTTAGCAGAATGTGTGAATCAAGCTAATAGCGATATATGCATTATTAGTTTTGTTTTTATTCTTTTTTTATCCTGTTTTAACTGTCAGCCTCCCAGAATCATGTATATGAGATGGGCAGCCATTCAACAAACTATAGGTAATCAAACCATAAAATTGTACAATGTAGACATGTTTGCATGATCCACTAAGCCATTCCAGATGGTTAACCCAAGCATGCACATTATAATTTAAAAAAGAAGAAATCTAATCACACAGGACTCTTTAATTACTTTTTATGACTTTTCTATGGCTATGTGTATCATCCAAACCTGGAACAGCCACAATTTTCAGTTAGCATGAACCAAAATTCAGTTATTAGATTTGGGGTTGGGAGGGTGTAATGGTGGCTATTTTTGGTTTGAGTGATTTGGTTACAGGAATTTTAAAAAGCAGATGGTGGTTAAAGAGCCATATGGAGTGGGATATTTAAGTGATAGCTTGTGTTTTTCCCCCTTGGCATATTATGTGAATACATTTTGTTTGAACCTAACTATTGAATCTAATGGAAGTTCCAATGTAATGTAAGTCCCATACATCTTTTAAATTTTTTTATTTACATTCTTAACATACAGAATTAACCAAAAAAAATCTTAAAGAAAAAAAGTAATAGAAACCAAACCAAAATAAAATAAAAAAACCAAACAAGAAAGAGAAAAAAAGTGAGGTGAAAAATGGGGAAAACATCTACCTTATATATTATACTTATCAATAGTCACCAGTTTACCAATGAATTCACTACTATAATATAATCAACACAAAATATTATTGTAAAATATCACAAAATCTTTGCCATAGTAACACATATTTCTGCATCTTTTGATCTGTAGATAATATTGCCTTTTCCAAAACAGAGATGACACATTTCCAACAACCATTCCTTAACATCTGGAATAATATCACTTTTCCAATTTCTCAATATGACTCTTTTAGCCACCTCCCATGCCTGATACAACCATAATTCCCTTTTTTAAAATAAATTTTATTAAGTTTCAAGAGAAGAGTAAAAACTACAAAAAAACAAAAAACTACAAAAAAGGAAAAAAGAACTAAAAAGGTGCAAAAACACAAGATTTTTTTTCAAATTTACAAAAAGATGTGGCTTCAGACTTTAAACAGCAAGGATATACAAAAATTTCCATAATCAATCTCTTACTCTATATTAAACCAAAACCACATTATTTCTATAAATCATTCCACTTTGGCACATAATAAAAATCACTAAGTACAGTTACTCCTCCCTCTTATATTAAAATAAAAAAAAATTCATATGAACCTCCTAAACATCTTTCTCCCCTCCAAAAGATAACACATATTTAATTATTCCCTTCCAGATAGACATTATTTAACCCTTATCCCACTTCAAAATAAACCAGAGCATTTACATATCCCCACAATGTGCACAGAGCTTTTCTCTTAAAAAAATCAAACAGCCCAACTGCCCCCCTCAAAAATTCCAGCTTCTTTTCAGGGCATTCCACCAGAAAGTCAATTTCACTTGTGGCTTGCAGATATCTCTCCCTTAATTTTTTCCAAGTCCACTATCCAATCTTCATCCAGCATCTCAATAAAAATCGCAATCTCACTCTTAGAAGAAATATTTCTATCTCTGTTGAATTCCTCAATTTCATCCACCACATCCCCAACCTGATGGCACATTTTAAATCTCATATGTTCCACGATGTCCTGAATATCTTGCATAAAAGCTTGGTAAAAGTCAGAAAAAATCTGTTTAAAATCCTCCATGTCTCACGCAGTAGATTATGGCACTTCCTAGGAGCTTACCAGCGAAAGTTGAGGATATGAAAAAGTTCCTAAATGTATTTATGGAAGTGAAAGTGAGATAAGCAGATGGTTCCCAAGGGAAAGTGAAAACAGAAAGCTGAAGGTTTAAAACATCTGATTCAACGTGTAGGAAAATGCTAATATCTTCAAATTTGATTGATTGATCCAAGATGGCGACCGGGAGGAAAACGCTTGGATTGATTGATCCAAGATGGCAACTGGGAGGAAAAACGCTGACCGCGGCTCGCATTTCCAGGGGAAGATTTTGAGCCCTGTGAGCCCCCCGCAAGCCCAAGACTCTTTTTCTGGGGTTGGGGTTTAGAGGAGAGAGGAGAAAGACCCCCCCTGACTTTCGGCACCATCGGACCCCTGGGGACTGTAGTGGTCATTCGGAATAGCACGAGGAAAAGACCTACCCGGCGCAAAAGAAAGATTTGTGTGGCGGCTGTGCAGCGGCGACAAAGAGCCCCGTGTGGAGTGAGTGGCCCTCTGAGTTCTTTGGCCAGAACCTGGCGGGCCCCTGTGGTACCATCACAAAGTCTCCTGGGGGACTTTGGCGGACGGGGTGGCTTCAGTGAGGTGGTTGGCCTCATGGGCAAAAACACCCTGGTGCTTGATAAGCAGCGGTGCTTGATAAGCGGCAGAACTTAGAAGCGGAGTGCGGCGGCCTTGTGGGCCTCTTTGAATACCGGCAGCGCAATGGGCCCAGGAGATATGAATAGCTGTAGTTCTGGACCATTTTGAATACCTGGCAGCGCACCGGGCCCAGGAGACCTGAATACCTGGAACTATGGGCCATTTTGGTAGTGCGGCGATTCTGCGCACTGGCTGACGGAGGGGCCCCCCTAGTGCCGGATCGGCTTCTATGGTGGTAGCTCGGCGCATCCCGGGAAGCCAATGGGATTTGGGTGGGCCCTGGAGAAATGGACCAACCCAGTGCCTGGCAGATTTTTAAGAACTTTTAAGATTTTTAAGAACAAGACTGTAGGTGCTGCAACGCCACAACGATCCTTTGGTGTTGCAATAGACTGGTTGAAGCATAACAACTGTTCTGAGGTCTTATGGGCTATGGATTCCCAGGGCAGAGGCCAATATGGAAGCTATCCTAGCCACCCCCCAACCGCCCGAATATAGCCAAGATCATCGGGATCCCTTTGAAGTGAATGTGTTCTCCCTCTCAGGTGTGAGAGGCATGGGAGTGAGTACGGGGTTGGTTGTAGAGCGTGAGAGCACTCACCCCCTGACTGAGAGGCAGGGGGTGAGGGGTAGCACATAGAGTGCCCCTCCTGCTGACCAGTGAGAGAAGTCGAGGGGGGGCACAGTGAGTGAGTGGGTGTATGAGTGTGAGAGTGGTGAGTGGGCTCCACCAGTGCCGAGAACACGAGCTGGTGCACTGGGGGGGGGGGCTTCATCACTTGGGTTGATTGTGAATGAGTGAGTTGGGTGAATGATGGAGGGATACCCACTTTTAACCAGGGATCTCGGGAGTCCAGGAGTGGAGGCTAATGGATTTAGAGACTCTGGGGGTTATAGGGCAGGGCAGGCCATTGAGGTGGTGACAGGCAGGGGATGTCATGACGGGAGCTGGAGAGTGGGCCATCTTAGGGGAAGACGCCCCCAGTGTTTATTACCGGTGGCACGTTCCGGCCCTCCGTGCGCAAACCTAGGTCCTGGACAGCAGACTCATGGTTGCCCTGACTTTCGGATGCTGCTCTGTAATGCCAGGTCAATTAATAACAAGCCCCCCCTCATATACGATCTGGTTTTAGAGAAGGGGGACAGACCTGGTATGTATTACGGAAACCTGGCTGGGCCCAGAAGGAGGTGATCCTCTTTCTGAGATATGTCCAGCCGGGTTTCGGGTCTGGCACCAGCCAAGACTTCAGGGCAGGGGAGGAGGGGTGGCTGCTGTCATCCAGGAGTCTCTAGCAGCCGTCAGGGGCCCTGCTCCACAAGTGGCCGGTTGTGAGACCTTGTTTTTCAAGTTGGGTTCTCCTGAACAGTTGGGAGTGTTGCTACTGTACCAGCCTCCCTGCTGCATAGCAAACTCCCTGCCTGAGCTGCTGGAGGCTGTCTCGGGACTGGCGGTTGAGTTCCCCAGGCTTATGGTTTTGGGGAACTTCAACCTGCCCTCCCTGGGGCGAACCTCGGAAACAGCTCAGGAGTTCATGGCCACCATGGTGACCATGTGCCTGTTCCAAATCATCCAGGACCCGAGACAGTGGCCTCACTCTGGATTTAGTTTTCTTGTCGGAGCAGTGGCAAAGTGATCTGAAGGGGGAGTTACATCTTTCTCCTTTGTCATGGTCAGATCACGCCCTGGTGACCTTGAGATTCTCCTATGCCGCTCCCCTCCGCAGGGAGGCGGGACCTATTCGATTGGTCCGCCCCCGGCGACTGATGGACCCGGTAGGGTTCCAGAGGGAGCTGGGGGTTATACCCGAGGATCTACTGCACGGTCCAGCAGAGGCTCTGGCTGCCGCCTGGAATAGAGAGGCAGCTGGGGCCTTGGACAGGATCTTATGAATTTTTTTTCCTGAGAAAGGAAGAGAGTAGAATTCCACATCAGGATTAGGATAGACATAGATGCTGGACTTAGAAGCATGATAATAAAGAAACCATGTAGTGAACTTGCAAAGCAAAAGAGATTCTGGAGTAACTTTTCTACAGCCTGTCTTCTTTACTGACCCAGAATGAAGGTCCTTAAATAATCCTTTAAAATGCTGCATATTCTCAGAATACTGAGCTCCAAATCTAATGCCTCATGATTACCACTCTATGTCTAAACAAAATGTTCGGAGATCCACTGTAGGAAAATTCTAAGGCTGTAAGATTGAATACACTTATGCAGCTACCTTGAAGGTGAATCAAATCCCTAGTCCAGCTTGCCCAATACTGGGGAATGTAAACGTCAGTGGCTCTATCTTGTGCTACCTGATAAATATTGAATCCAGGACTTTCTTCATGAATGGTGTCACTGGGTTACAATCCTTGAACAGACATTCAACAGCTATTCAGCTATTTACTACATGGCTAGCATTTCTGTGCACGTTCTTGTAGCAGAGGAAGATGTCATGCCTACTACCAGATCTAGACTGCAAAAATCTGGACAACCACTAGACAGCTCCATGTTTACTTCATGATTGATTAAAAGGTAAAATCCAAATTTAAGTCTAAAGCTGAAAAGTCAAATGAGATCAGAATGCAAATGTATTAAGGGAGTTTTCGGGTTGCAAACATTGGACTAAGGATTATATGCTCTTGCTTGCCCCCCCCCTATTTAAAATCTCTGATAGTAGTTTAACCAAGGTAGAGTTATATCTCTATCATGTGACATTCAGGGGAAAAAAAGTTGTGCTTTTATCCAGAAAGACAACTAAACTCCAAGGATGCCCTCCTGGAAGGCTGCTCTGCAAAGTGACAAATCCCAAGATTTCATCTCTCCCAATGATTTCTGATTATGAATGACCTCTCCCCACCAGAAGAGACGGAACAGCGATCGTGGGGAATCAGGTGCCAATCTCACACCTTCTCCTCCATCTTGGTATTTTAAAAAGCAAGCCAAGATATGTGCAAATGTTCATTATTATTTTTTTAATAGAGGACACAAAGTGACAACATAAATCATGAGAGTACTGAATCTATATTTAGAAAGCAAGGAAGTGCTGCGATGGAGACAGAGAAAAGGGAGCAGATCGACAGATAGCTTCAGAGGCATGGAAATGGTTTTTAGAAGCCTTTGGCGGTGCCCTTATGGCTTTGTCAAGCAAAATGAGAGGATGTCTGAACGCTTTGTCATAAAAAGGCCGTCTGCTCCTGCAAACGTTTTTAGCTATGTATTTTTTCTGTAGAACTTCAAAGGAACTTGGACCATTTAGTCCTTTCCTGTGTAGAATGTACTCCTAAAAAAGATTGCAGAAATGGGGGCAGAGATGTTGGAAGCACAATTAGCTCTAGTTAAAGGTAAATAAACAGAGAGGAGTACATAAGATGTTGTTTGGAGGTGACTAGTTATGTTGATGGAAATACAGGATGACTGCTCAGACGTCTTCCCACATCCTCCCCCTTCCCCCCAACCCACCCCCACAAAACAAAGGAGAAAATGTTCAGCCAAAGGAAAATTCCTCCCTCAATGCCCTCTCGAAAGTATCACCGAAATCTAATGAGATGGCCAACAGGGGCCATGACGCCAGCTTTCTTTTTTTAGAATTAGAATTACCTTGAGGGAATAGTTCAGGCCTTGGATGCCACAGAAGCCTCCGTTCGTAGAACTATGGAATAATAGAGCAGAAGGCAACATTTAAGCCATGAAGTCTGACCTTTGCTCCGTGCAAGAATACAAAGTAAAGCACCCTGAGAGAAAGCTGGTGGTTTCTAATGACCTGCTTGGTGTTTTTGTAGATTTCTGTAGTAATTTAGGCAGAAGTAAAAACAGAGGAAGGAGTGAATTAGTTTCTCTTAGGCACAGGATGATAGGTATTTGGAATTTGAGTATTTGTCATTGTCAATGTACAGGTAGTCCTCACTTAACAACCATTTGTTTAGTGATGGTTCAGACTTACAATGGTGTTGAAAAAAACAACTTACGACTGATTCTCACACTTATTACCGTTGCAGCATCCCTGTGGTAACAGGATCATGATTTGGGCACTTGGCAACTGGTTTGCATTTATGACCATCGCAGCATCCCGTGGTCACATGATCACCATTTTTTACCTTCCCGGCCGGCTTCTGGTCAGCAAAATCAGTGGGGAACCACGTGATTCCCTTAATGACCATGTGGTTCACTTAACGGCCACCGTAAAAAAGGTCGTAAAATTGGGTCGGATTTGCTTAATGACCACTTTGCTTAGCAACCAAAATTCCAGTCCCAAATCTGGTCATTAAGCAAGGACTACCTGTATTACTTTCAAGTGAAGGTGCCTCTGATTTCTTCTCACAGGCACATGAACTAAAAGGTTCAGTGTAGACTACCATATCCCCAGACGGAGGTAACAACCCTAAAGATGATCAAGGGGAGAAATGCATTCACATTTACAAAAGAAAGGGCTTTCTTTCTGGTGAGGCCTTGAATGTAGGAGGGAGGGAAATAAAACAAGTTTTTATTCTGCTTAATTCTAAATTTTATTTTTGTAGATATATAGGTTTTTTTAAATGAGGTAAACTACCCTCGTAAGTGGAGAGTGGTCTGTGCATTAAAACTCCACAATCCCACATCAGGAAGCACTAAATTCTGAAAAGAGATTATTCTTATACCCAGAATTCAGTCCTTTTATTACATCACTTTTGCAATCAGTAGAGAGGGAAAAAGAGGAGACATGCACACGCTTTCATTCGCATGCCATACAATTCATTCCTGCATGTATGAACCAGGTCTCTATCCTCCCCTGTAAACAAATTATCACAGCTGACATATGGTGACTGCTCATCAACTTATCTCTCACACCTAGGAAAATAAATACCTTTGCCTCCTTAGTTTCAGTTCTATGAAACAATTTACTTTTGGGGTAAACAGGTACTCTGAAACATCTGATACATCTTGGTGTGTTAGAAATACCCCCGAAACTATCAAAGATGCATAGTTGCAGTCTGCCTGAGCAAATCCAAATGGCCCGCAAATATGTTGTTCATAAAGTTATCAGAAACAACGACGACAACAGAAAAAGACATAGAATGAGGAAATGAGAATGAGTGGATCAATCCATGATGACCAGTATGGGGTCAAGATGGGAAGGCAATTCTGAGATGCTTAGAGGGTTCCAATTTTCAGCTACACAGGGCCAGGGAGTGGGTGCCATAAAACCCTGTGGGATGTTTTGCATATGTCTGCTTCTGGCTGAATTATTGACCACTGCTGCCTATCTCTCCCATCACAACGTGTTTGTGAAATATGGGTTGAGCCATGGCAGGCGAAACATCTCTTAGACAGAGCATTACACAACACAGATACAGAAGGGTGTGTGACAGGCTAATAAAAGTTAATTCACTGTGGGAAGATATTTTCTAAACTAAAATATCTAGTCAGATCTCCCACAGTGCTTTGCACCTGATAGCAGTGACAAAATGTCAGCTCCCATATTTTACATCAAAGTGACACCTTCCATGGATAACACAGATGAGAATTAAAATGGAACTGACATAGATCTGCATTATTCTGCCATTAATCTTGGTGTGTCGAATCTCATGTTTACAGGGATCTTTAGGAAACAGGCAAGTAAATGAGCTCTCTATTGACCCTCTTCTTTAAAAAATAAAAACAACTTGTTATTTTAAAAGAGCTACGGTACACAAATATATTCTATGCCAGGTAACTCTGACCAAATCTAGCCCTATCTGCTGTCAGATTTCAGAAGCTAAAAATAATTCTAAATTATAGATAAATCATACACAAACACATACTGTACAGACACAGGCACAAGTTGATTTAGCATCCTTAGCCTTAGTAAGGAAGATGGTCCAAGCTGTGTGAGATAAATATGAAAATCAGTGATAGGCAAACTTTATGAGCTATACCTGGGCACATTTGGATATTTTCACAAAATGGTTGCTCCCCTGATATTCTATCATCCCATATGTTTCTCTTTGGACAGGTAGATGTATTTTCAAAGAAAATCCTGCCCTTTTTAAAAAAAATGCCAAGCATTCTTGGAATTAAAGATGAGACTAGAGGCTAACATGTTTCTCAATCCTTTTAATTAAAGGAATCTAAAATGAATCAAAATCAGGTGATACAGAAGTCTGGCAGGTGATAATAGAGGTGCTTTCAGGCAGACTGGTGCTATGGACACCATGTTGCCTGTCTCTGATCTAAAGGATTGGGCATCGGCCAGGCATACTTTCTCCAAAGCTATTTGGAGCTTGTGGGATTTGTAGTCAGTTGTCTCATATAATGAATTACAAGCCCAAGACTCTGCCCACCCAGACTGACCACTGAGTCCCTGGGGAGAGAAAAGACCGTGGGAGCCCTTGGCACAGGAAGGAAGGTGGTCTTATTACCAGAATTGAAATTAGGAGATGCCCGTCTTGTACTTTGCTTTATTAGGTGGTAAAATATAGAGCCATAGAGCCCTTTTAAAATACCATCTTATCGCCTCCTGGATTTTATATTTAACTTTCTAGTAATTTTGATGATCGTAGATTTGCATGATTTTATATTTATTTATATTTATAAATTTTAGTTGTATTTTGTGAACCGCCCCGAGTCCCCTTCGGGGGAGATGGTGCGGTGATAGAAATTGAAAGATAGATAGATAGATAAATAAGATGTCTTGAACTAGCCTTGGAAGATGACCATTGCATCCAGAAGAAACAAGGTATTCTAGTGTCTTCTTTATTTAAGCTTTGGTCCTGACTTTTGGATTGCTCCTTGACCTTTTTCCTGACTTCCTCAGTTCCTGACTGTTGGCTGGTTCCTGGTTCTAGCTTACCTTGGAAGTCCCTTTTGGGATAAGCAAAGTTATGTAGAGTGCAGAAAAGAAATATTAAACCAAATAAATTTAAAAGCTGTGGCCACTTTAAGAGAGGTTTACTTTTAAAATATAGTATCTTTTTTTCAGACTTGTATAGAAGCCTGGAAAAAGTTGGGCTACTGCAATGAATAGCAGAGACGAGCCATGCTTACATGAGGTATGAATAATTCTCCAAGTGTGCACAGCCATACTATTTTTGTTGCCACACAGGCTTTTTTATTACTTTTAAACTATGTATTCAATATACACATTTGTAGTATGAATTACTTAGAACTAAGGATGCAGTTAAAACCTATTTATTTATATATTAATTTATATGGCCACCCATCTCACTAATGTGGCTCTGGGGGGCTAACAAAGATTTTAAAAATACAATTATCTATTTATTGTCTGTCTGTCTGTCTGTCTGTCTGTCTGTCTGTCTGTCTGTCTGTCTGTCTGTCTATCTATCTATCTATCTATCTATCTATCATCCATCCATCCATCCATCCATCCATCCATCCATCCATCCATCCCAACTAAAATACAAAGTGGCTGTTAAAGACAACATACACCAACAGCGTGGGCTCAGTTATCTCCTGATCCCCATGCCTGGAAGTTTGTGAAAGTTTCTGAGATAGGTATCTGTGTACCTTATGCAAATGCAACATTCACAGTTCTCTTAAACACCTCTAGTTGGTACATTTGCACGCATCCACATGGATGATGGGCATTCAAAGGAGATATTGAAAGAACAACCATCTAATGAGAAACCCTATGTTTACTGAAAGAAAACTCAAGTTGTCGTTATCTCAAGGAGTGGACCACTGGTGGACTATTTGCGAAATGCAGGGGGAGCAAAGCTTATATGGGGTTTTGAAGATTAGATTATAAATTTAATAGGGTATATTAGACAAAGAATTATTCTTATTTATTGCATGAAAAACTAGCACTTAAGATAGAATTTCTTGTCCTTATGAACAGGGATAGATTGGAAGTTATCTATTTCTCATATTTTTTCTTCTTTTTTACTTTACTATACTTTCCATTTTCTTTATTTTGTATTTCTATTTCTATTTCTTTTTCTATTTCTAACTTTTAACTATGTATTTTAAAACTCCAATAAAATTCATTAAAAAAAAAGAAACCCTATGGACCCTAATCAAAATCTTTTGGCAGCTCAAATCTACCTATTTAAGTTATTGAATTATTGAAACATATAATCAGGAACAAGCTACAGGTAGTCCTCACTTACTGACTGCAATTGGGACTGGCAACTCCGTCACTAAGTGATGCAGTCATAAAGTAAAAAATCACGTGACCATGCCCAACTTATGATGGCAGTTCATCAGTTCCAGCTGTGGTTGTTAAGTGAATTGTCGCAGATCATTAAGCACGATGTGACCACGACTTGGAACTTCCTGCTGGGTTCCCCATTGACTTTGCTTGTTGGAAGCCAGCTGTGAAGGTTGCAGATGGTGATCACATCATCGCGGGAGGCTGCAACCATTGTAAATGCATGCCGATTGCCAAGCATCTGAATCACCATCATGTGATTGCGGGGATGCTGCGACGGCTGCAACATCGAGGACCAGTCATAAGTCTCCATATTCAGTGCTGTTGTAACTTTGAATGATCACTGAACTAATGGTCAGTAAGCAAGGACTACCTGTACTTCTATTTCATTTATTTATTTCTCACATTTCTGCACCGCCCATCTCGCAAGTGACTCTGGGCAGTTTACAATTCAATTAAAATAACAAGAGATTAAAATCATAAAAACAAGTACATCATAAAAATATAAATATAAAATATAAAATATAGAAAATATTTAAAATTTATATAAAATATAAATTCCTTGGGGCCACATCATGGCGCCAACCACCCCCATGATTGACTATCCCCCCTCCCACCCCAAGCGAGGTGGCAAAGCCAGGTTTTCACTCCCTTTTGGAAGGCAGGGAGAGTGGGGGCCTGCCTCACCTCTGGGGGTAATGTGTTCCACAGGGCGGGGGCCATGGCAGAGAAGGCCCTCTTCCTGGACCCTGCCAATCGACAATCTCTCATGGACAGAGTCCATAGCATGCCTTCTCTGCCTGACCAGGTGGGACGGGTCGATGCAATGGGGGTGAGGCGGTCCCTCAGGTAACCTGGACCTATGCCATGTAGGGCTTTAAAGGTGATAACCAACACCTTGAATTGGACCCGGAAGCAAACTGGCGCCCAATGCAGCTCGTGCAGCAAAGGTGTTACATGTGTCCGATTAGGGACACCCAGAATCGTCCGCGCAGCTGCATTCTGGATCAGCTGAAGCTTCCGGATATTCTTCAAGGGTAGCCCCATGTAGAGCGCATTACAGTAGTCTATATGGGAGATAACCAGAGCATGAGTGACCGTTCGAAGGGCCTTTCGTTCCAGGAAGGGTCGTAACTGGTGTACAACACGAAGTTGCACAAAGGCCCTCCTGGCCACGACTGCCACCTGCTGTTTGAGCAGGAGTCGTGAGTCTAAGAGGACCCCCAAGTTACGCACCATGTCTGTCTGGGGCAGTGCAACCCCATCCAGAGGGACTCTGGGCAGTTTACAATAAAGCTAAAAAATATTAAAATACAATAAAAACAAAATATATTACATAGAGTAGAAATATAAATATTAAGTATAAAATAGCATCCAAGGTGGCAATTAAAAGTTCTGATTCAGATTCATAAATACATGGGAAACACATTAAGGCACTAGCCATCCCCAGGATTGACTACCCCTCTTCCCGCCCCAAGCGAGATGGCAGAGCCAGATCTTTAACTTCTTCCAGAAGGCCAGGAGAGAGGGGGCTTGCCTCACCTCCAGGGGAAAAGTGTTCCAAAGGGCAGTGGCCACAGCAGAGAAGGCCCGCTTCCTGGATCCCACCAATCGACATTCTCTCATGGATGGGGTCCGTAACATGCCCTCTCTGCCTGACCAGGTGGGATGGGTCGATGCAATGGGGGTGAGGCGGTCCCTCAGGTAACCTGGACCTATGCCATGTAGGGCTTTAAAGGTGATAACCAACACCTTGAATTGGACCCGGAAGCAAACTGGCACCCAATGCAGCTTGTGCAGCAAAGGTGTTATATGCGCCATCCTTGGGGCTCCTAAAACTGCTTGTGTGGCCACATTCTGAACCAGCTGTAGCTTCCAGATGCTCTTCAAGGGTAGCCCCATGTAGAGTGCATTGCAATAGTCTATACAGGAGATGACTAGGGCATGAGTGACTGACCGGAGGGCCTCCAGATCCAGGAAAAGGTGTAGCTGGCACACAACACGAAGTTGGGCAAAGGCTCCCTTGGCCACGGCTGCCACCTGCTCTTCAATCAGGAGTCATGAGTCCAGGAGAAACCCCCAGGTTCTGCACCGGATCTGTGATGTCTCCAATTCTAAATCCCCAAATCAGTCTTCCTCAGTACAGTTCAGTTGAAATGCAGTAGAAAGCTTTATTGTTGTTTATTCGTTCAGTCGTTTCCGACTCTTCGTGACTTCATGGACCAGTCCACGCCAGAGCCCTCTGTCGGCCGTCACCATCCCCAGCTCCCCAATGGTTGAGTCCGTCACCTCCAGAATACCATCCATCCATCTTGCCCTTGGTCGGCCCCTCTTCCTTTTGCCTTCCACTTTCCCTAGCATCAGCTTCTTCTCCAGGGTATCCTGTCTTCTCATTATGTGGCCAAAGTACTTCAGTTTTGCCTTTAATATCATTCCCTCAAGTGAGCAGTCTGGCTTTATTTCCTGGAGTATGGACTGGTTTGATCTTCTTGCAGTCCAAGGCACTCTCAGAATTTTCCTCCAACACCACAGTTCAAAAGCATCTATCTTCCTTCGCTCAGCCTTCCTTATGGTCCAGCTCTCGCAGCCATAGGTTACTACAGGGAATACCATTGCTTTAACTATGCGGACCTTTGTTGTCAGTGTGATGTCTCTGCTCTTAACTATTTTATCAAGATTTGCCATTGCTCTCCTCCCAAGAAGTAGACGTCTTCTGATTTCCTGGCTGCAGTCAGCGTCTGCAGTAATCTTTGCGCCTAGAAATACAAAGTCTGTCACTGCCTCCACTTTTTCTCCCTCTATTTGCCAGTCATCAATCAAGCTCGTTGCCATAATCTTGGTTTTTTTGAGGTTTAACTGCAACCCAGCTTTTGCACTTTCTTCTTTCACCTTCGTCATAAGGCTCCTCAACTCCTCCTCGCTTTCAGCCATCAAAGTGGTATCATCTGCATATCTGAGATTGTTAATGTTTCTTCCAGCGATTTTAACTCCAGCCTTGGATTCCTCAAGCCCAGCAGGTCGCATGATGTGTTCTGCGTACAGGTTGAATAGGTAGGGTGAGAGTATACAACCCTGCCGTACTCCTTTCCCAATCTTAAACCAGTCCGTTGTTCCGTGCTCTGTTCTTACCGTTGCTACTTGGTCGTTATACAGATTCCTCAGGAGGCAGACAAGATGACTTGGTATCCCCATACCACCAAGAACTTGCCACAATTTGTTATGATCCACACAGTCAAAGGCTTTAGAATAGTCAATAAAACAGAAATAGATGTTTTTCTGAAATTCCCTGGCTTTCTCCATTATCCAGCGGATATTGGCAATTTGGTCTCTAGTTCCTCTGCCTTTTCTAAACCCAGCTTGTACATCTGGCAATTCTCGCTCCATGAATTGCTGGAGTCTACCCTGCAAGATCTTGAGCATTACCTTACTGGCATGTGAAATAAGTGCCACTGTTCGATAGTTTGAACATTCTTTAGTGCTTCCCTTTTTTGGTATGGGGATATAAGTTGATTTTTTCCAATCTGATGGCCATTCTTGTGTTTTCCAAATTTGCTGGCATATGGCATGCATCACCTTGACAGCATCATCTTGCAAGATTTTAAACAGTTCAGCTGGGATACCATCGTCTCCTGCTGCCTTGTTATTAGCAATGCTTCTTAAGGCCCATTCAACCTCACTCTTCAGGATGTCTGGCTCTAACTCACTGACGACACCGTCAAAGCTATCTCCAATATTATTATCCTTCCTATACAGATCTTCCGTATATTCTTGCCACCTTTTCTTGATCTCTTCTGCTTCTGTTAGGTCCTTACCATCTTTGTTTTTGATCATACCCATTTTTGCCTGGAATTTACCTCCGATGTTTCTAATTTTCTGGAAGAGGTCTCTTGTCCTTCCTATTCTATTGTCTTCTTCCACTTCCGCACATTGCTTGTTTAAAAATAATTCCTTATCTCTTCTGGCTAACCTCTGGAATTTTGCATTTAATTGGGCATATCTCCCCCTATCACTGTTGCCTTTTGCTTTCCTTCTTTCTTGGGCTACTTCCAGTGTTTCAGCAGACAGCCATCTTGCCTTCTTGGTTTTCTTTTTCTTTGGGACATTTTTTGTTGCCGCCTCCTGAACAATGTTGCGAACTTCTGTCCATAGTTCTTCCGGGACCCTATCTACTAAATCTAGTCCCTTAAATCTATTCTTCACCTCCACTGCATATTCCTTAGGAATATTAGTGAGCTCATATCTAACTGATCTGTGGGTCTTCCCTATTCTCTTCAGTCTGATTCTAAATTTTGCAATAAGAAGTTCGTGATCTGAACTACAGTCAGCTCCAGGTCTTGTTTTTACCGACTGTATAGATGTCCGCCACCTTTGGCTGCAAAGGATGTAGTCAATCTGATTTCGATGTCGACCATCTGGTGAAGTCCATGTATAAAGTCGTCTTTTAGGTTGTTGGAAGAGAGTGTTTGTTATGCACAGTGAGTTGTCTTGGCAAAATTCTATCAGCCTATGTCCTGCTTCATTTTGTTCTCCCAGACCATGCTTGCCTGTAATTCCAGGTGTCGTCTGACTACCCACCTTAGCATTCCAGTCTCCTGTAATGAAAATAACATCTCTTTTTGGTGTATTATCTAGTAGGTGCTGCAGATCCTCATAGAACTGATCTACTTCTGCTTCTTCAGCATCTGTGGTTGGGGCATATATTTGGATCACTGTGATGTTAAATGGCTTACCCTGAATTCGAATTGAGATCATTCTATCGTTTTTTGGATTGTATCCAAGCACTGCTTTAGCCACTTTATTATTAATTATGAAGGCTACTCCATTTCTTCTGTGGTCCTCTTGTCCACAGTAGTAGATCTGGTGGTCATCTGATGTGAAGTGGCCCATCCCAGTCCATTTCAGTTCACTGACACCCAAAATGTCTATATTTAATCTTGACATCTCACCAATAACCACATCCAATTTGCCCTGGCTCATAGATCTTACATTCCAGGTTCCTATGGTGTGTTGATCTTTAGAACATCGGATTCGTCGTTCACCACCAGCACCGTCGGCCGCTAGCCGTCCTTTCGGCTTTGAGCTAGCTGCGTCATCACATCTGGGGCTAGTTGAACGTATCCTCTGTTCCTCCCCAGTAGCATTTTGACCATCTTCCGACCTGGGAGTCCCATCTTCCGATGGTATACCGACATATTTTTGGTTGTACTGATCCATTTAGTTTTCATGGCAAGAATACTGGGGTGGGTTGCCATTACCTTCCCCAGGGATCGTATTTAGTCTGACCTCTCTGCCACGACCTTCCCGTCTTGGGTGTCCCTTCACGGTTTAGCTCATGGTTTCATTGAGGTGCTCAAGCTCCAGCACCACGACAAGGTAACGATCTCCTTTGCTGGAGATTTATTAGAGATATACAAATCAAAGCATGGCTAAAGACCTGAATGAAAGTTCCCGCTCAAAGATTGAATTTTCTTTCCTCCCACTGTCATGCCAGGCCCCACCATCCGATGATGTCAGCCCCAGATCTCCCACTCAGTTTCAGTCCCCTTCCTGTCCAGTGCTTGTCTCCGAGACGTTCCCAGGTGGACGACCTTGGCATGATGCAAAACAATCTCCAACAGTTTCTCCTGGAATGCTCTCCCCCCTCTTGCCAGCTCCAACTTGGCTGACACGGGTCTTGTCCATTCCCTCCCTTTAGCTTCTAAAGTCCCATGGCAGGATTTGCACTGGTGCAATCCTGACAGTATCTGTCTGGGGCAGTGCAACCCCATCCAGAACCAAAAATGGTAAGTTCCTGGATCCCGAGGAGTCCCCAACCCACAGCCACTCCGTCCTACCAGGGTTCAGCTGAAGCCTGTTGTTCCCCATGCAGACCCCTACAGCCTCCAGGCACCGAGAGAGGGTGGTCACAGCATCACTTAAGTCACCTGGGATGGAGATGTATAATTGGGTATCATCAGCATATTGATGATACCTCATCCCATGGCGATAGATGATCTCACCCAATGGTTTCATGTAGATGTTAAAAAAGGAGCAGAGGGAGTACCAAACCCTGTGGCACCCCACAAAGGAGGGGCCGTGGGTCGGATCTCTCGCTCCCTATCTCCACCAATTGGGACCGGCCCTGGAGGAAGGAGGTGAACCAGCGCAAAACCACAACGCCCACCCCGAACTCCCTGAGTCACCCCAAAAGGATACCATGGTTGATGGTATCGAAAGCTGCTGAGAGGTCAAGAAGAGCAAGGATGGATGCACTGCCCCCATCCCACTCCTGCCAGAGATCATCCAAAAGTGCGACCAATGCTGTTTCCGTCCCATATCCAGGCCTGAAACCTGACTGGAAGGGGTCTAGTTAACTCATTTCCTCCAGAATCCTCTGGAGCTGCAACACCACCACTTTCTCAACCACACTCCCTAAAATGGGAAGGTGGGAGACTGGACAAAAATTGTCCAGCACGGTGGGATCTAGCTATGGTTTCTTGAGGAGAGGGTGCACCAGCGCCTCTTTATGTTAGAGTTCTTGTGTTGCCTTGGCGAATTATTCCTGTACAAAGCACAGCGTTCTCATGATGATGTGAACGCCAGGTGGCTGGATAACAGAGAAGCCTTGGCTTTGTTTACATCCTCATGAGATAGGGAGCGAGAAGGTACCATGTTATGGCTAGCAATGGATCTTCCCATGGGAACAAATCCTCCTGATTTCCTTCTGTGGGAAGCCTTGCCCAGGCCCCCTGAGCAAGGAGGGGGGGAACTCAGTGCTTAGATGCAGTAGGTCATGCTATGTGCTTTAGGCCTAATGCTTTGGGCCTAGTGCGTGTCACAGCTAACATCCAGCCAATCAGAAAGCTAGAAGAACTGAATATACAACCATGCAAAATGGTGTTCTATGCTTCTTGATTTCTAGTGTCTTTTAGCCATGTAGTTCTTCACGTGTTCACTTCCCGTGGACTGGGCAGAGTGAGCTATGCCTGGCTTTGGGTATAGGCCATGGCAGGAACTCTGGCCCTAGGATCAATACACGGAGCTCTGCTTATAAGTTTGTTTTTGTTTTTCCTTTTACAATGATGTATCTTGTATATTCATCTTTTTCATTTTTGCGATAATGTACTGTATCTGCATTATTGCCTTATGCTACCAGTAAACACTGTTAGCCCTGAGAAGCTGCATTCTTGTCTGTTTATTCTCAAGCCTCGGTTTTTCCCCTTTAAGCCAGCGTATATCCCATCACTTTAAAGGTTGTTGGAAACACTCCCTCCCTCAAGGATGAGTTCACCATCGCCTGGACCCACCCACATGTCACCTCCCGAACTGCCTTCACCAGCCAGGAGGGGCATGGATCTAATTGGCAACTGGTGGCATTTACAGTCTGGAGGACCCTGTCTACTTCCTCGGGCCCAACAGGATCAAACTGTTCCCAAATAGTTGGATAGGTACATTCCCCAGGCATCTCCACAGGCCATGCCCCACGCTTGGCATCCAACATGGTATGAATCTGAGCGATTTTATCCTCCAGATGCTTGGGAAACTCCTCTGCACAGCCCTGTAGGTGGGTTACTGGACCCACCTTCCCCAATAGGGATAGGGTGATCTTAAACAGGGCTGCTGGGTGGCATTCTGCGGATGCAATAAAAGTGGAGAAATATTGATATTTCATCACTCTTACTGCCACAAGGTAGGCCTTAATAGCACTTCTAGCCTGTGTTTGGTCGGATTCAGTCCTTGTCTTCCTCCAGCGGCGTTCTAGACGTCTCTTAATCCTCTTCAGAACCCTCAGCTCCTCCTTAAACACGGGGAGTGTCGGGTTCGATGGGACAAGGGAGGTTGCATGGGCGCAATCCTGTCCAAGGCCCCAGCCACTGTCTTATTCCAGGCGGTAGCCAGGGCCTCCACTGGACCATGCAGCAGATCCTCAGGTATAGTCCCAAGCTCCCTTTGGAACCCCATCGGGTCCATCAGTCACCGGGGGTGGACCAATCGAATGGGTCCTGCCTCCCTGTGGAGTGGGGCGGTATAAGAGAATCTCAAGGCCACCAGGGCATGATCTGACCATGACAAAGGGGACAGATTTAGCTCTCCCTTCAGATCACACTGCCATTGCTCGGACAAGAAAACCAAGTCCGGTGTGAGGCCAAAGTCCCGAGTCGGGTCCCAAATAATCTGGGTGGTCATGAACTCCTGAGCCGCCTCTGAGATATGTCCAGGGATGGTAGGTTGAAGTCCCCCAGAACCATAAGCCTGGGGAACTCAACCGCCAACCCCGAGACAGCCTCCAGCAGCTCAAGCAGGGAGGTCACTACGCAGCAGGGAGGCTGATACAATAGCAACAATCCCAACTGCTCCCCGGAACCGAACTTCAGGAACAGGGTCTCACAACCAGCCACTTGCGGAGCAGCACCCCTGAAAGCCACCAGAGATTCGCAGATGACAACAGCCACCCCTCCTCCCCTGTCCTGAGATCTAGGCTGATGCCATACTGTAAACCCATCCGGGCACATTTCTGAGAGGGCTACCCCCCCTTCAGGGCCCAGCCAGATCTTGGTAATACACGCCAGGTCTTCCCCCTCCTCCATGAGCAAATCACATATAAGGGGGGCCTTGTTGTTAACTGACCTGGCATTCAAGAGCAACAGCCAAAAGCCAGGGCCTCCATGGGTCTGCTGTCCAGGGCCTGGGTCTGAGTGCAGAGGGCCAGAACACACCACCAGTACCAAACACCAGGAGTGTCTTCCCCGAGGATGGCCCGCCCTCTGACTCCCGCCATGACACCCCTGCCCCATCACCACCTGGATGGAATAGCCCGCCCTAAATCCCCCAGAGCTCCCATTTCTATTTCCCCCCAGTCTCGGCCCTCCGGGTTCCCTGGTTAGTGGTCCCTCCATCCAACCATACAACAACAGACACACACCAAGCAGTCACATTAATAGTAGAATACCACATTAATAGTAGAATGGCAAGTAATAAAATTTGGATAAGGTTTCAGGTCTGGGATTGCTTGCGTAAACATCTTGCACCAGGAGGCCAGTTTGATACTGGTGCTTCTAGTTTCAATCCTGTATCTTTTTTCTGCCTCTGTAATGCTTTGACTATAAATATTAAATACAATAAATAGTATTGTGGTGATTGATTGATTGATTGATTGATTGTTCATATTTCTCTCACTGCCCATCTCCCCCAACGGGGGACTCTGGGCGGTTTACAATAAAATCAACAATTAAAAACATACAATATAAAATCAGTTATGATACCATTAAATAAATATAATATAAATATAAAATCCATGTGACGATATGATGTTATATAGTAGGAAGGATATTATGGCGCTAGCCACCCCCAGGAGGAGCTGTTACCTTTCCCATCCCAAGCAAGGTAGTAGTTAACACACTGATCTGCATACATTGCATTGCTAGGGCTATGAGAACTGGGCTGCAAAACTCTGGATGACCACTAGATGGCAGCAATGAAATGTAGAAAACTCAAATTCTTCACTGTCATCCAGAAAGTTTTACAAAATATATTTTGTAACCTTACGCATTGCACATGTGCAGTAACCAACTTTGCTAATAGGCTATTGCAGATTAATAGTGAGTCCCAATATTCATATTTTATAATTAAGAAAGAATGGTACTTAAATCACAAATACTGTATATACATGGAACAATTTTTGAAGACAATGCCAAAGAAGCATTATATGACTTACTTTGGTTTTACAGTGGCTAATAATAATAATAATAATAATAATAATAACAACAACAACAATAACAATAACAACAACAATAATAATAAAAACCCTCTTCCTCTCCTCTTCAAAAACAAGCAAGAACATTATGAACAAGACAAAAATTACAGGATAATGCTATGGTTTAAGTACTTGTTTTTATGTTGGCAAGAGGTCAAAGTAAGTTAATGGTTGAATAACTGCAGTCAGAATACTTCTTGCCAGTAGATAATTAGAAGGTTTGAACACAGATGGTCTGTTGTTCAAATACCAAATAAATGGAAATTAAACATCCACAAATATATCTGTCTTCTCAATCCCCTTAGCTAATCTAAGTTTGTGAGTGAGTTTCTCGGAAAGGGTGATTTCCTAAATACTAGCCATCTGCTTTGCTTGTGGTACTGCTTGCATGGAACATCAACATTATCAAGTGTGTTTTGGTCCTTCCTTCTAATTAACAGGATTTTATTACCTTCTCAAAACTAATATAAAATGAAATGAAGGTCATTCATTCGTTTCATTTGGGTCCTGGATGTTATTGTAATTCAATGTATTGTTGAAGGCTTTCATGGCCGGAGTTCGATGGCTGTTGTGGGTCTTCCGGGCTGTGTGGCCGTGTTCTGGAAGTTGTGGCTCCTAACGTTTCACCAGCATCTGTGGCCAGCATCTTCAGAGGGCAGGAGCACAGACAGAAGCGAAATCTCTGTGCCCAGGTAGAGTGGCAATGTTTTGTTTGTTTTCTATTTATAGAGCTAAGTTATAGGAGATTAGGTGGTGTTTTTTGTTGTGTTGAAATGTTAACGAGTGGCTGATGAGCGTGATTAGCATGTTCATTGTGAGAAGTATTCCCATGTCCTGGTGGTTGGACTGAGTTCGTTGACCTTTTGCAGGCTGTGTTTTTCAGGACTGGTAGCCAGGTTTTGCTAATTTTTAGACTTTCTTCTTATTGTAATTCATTCTTATGCATGTCTACTCAGATATCCTGATACAGTCTTACTTTCAAGTAAGTGCAATTAGTTTGGCCTCAGTACCTGGCAATAGTCATTTGCATGTGGTTACACATTTGTATGTAGTTACAAATATCAGATTCAAATGGTATTTGCCACAGAGTGACTTGAGTAAAGAGATGTGTAAAGTGTGGAAGCTGAGAGCTAAGAAACTATTTGAAAGTCAAAAAGTATCCGCTGGTAGAAATCTGGTTCATAAACCATAAAGAAGAATTTCTTTCTCCAGCAATTAGCTAAACCTACTCCCAAGTTAAGAATAGAAAATTTACATACATATGGTTAAATCATAGTCTCTATTATTAAAGAATGCTACAGGGAAAGCCAAACTAGTTTTTAAGTGCTAGATGAAAGATGACAAAAGGGTTAGAAAAACATTAGAAGTGATAACCAGCTAACAGCAATAGTTAACTAGGCTACATAAGCAAGTCATTATAGGCTTGTAATTAGTGCTTCTAGTAAAATCCAAAATCTCTGGATTAAGAATATTGTATGACTTCACTAATTTAAATACTGTCTCTGAGCAAAGTTTCTCTTTTAAAATGTTGCAGTCCTCTTATGATTATTCATTTCTAGCAGCTTTGGTTTGCTATTCCAACTTTATTTGAGCATAAATAAGGTAAGGTTAAGTAAGGTAAGGTAAGGCGGGGGAACCTTTACCTTTTTAAGGTAAGGTTTCCCCTTCCAGTCGTATCTGGCTCTAGGGGGTGGCGCTCATCTCCAATTCTTAGCCAAGGAAGCCAGCATTGTCCATAGATGCTTCCATGGTCATGTGGCCAGCATGACTGAACGCCGAGGCGCATGGAACACTGTTACTTTTCCCACTGGAGGGGGATTTTTGCAATTACAATTTTTACAATTGTTGGATTGTAAACATATTCTTACATTTCTGTATATATAAATACAAATATATTTCATATTCATATATTAGAAACATTTGCACTTGCATTATGGCTCTGAAACCATGTTGTATTTCCTTGAAGAGTTTTGTTGACACCCTTCCTTTCTAGCAGGCCTTGATAGATAGCTGTGCCCATAGAAAGATAAAGTGTACTTTCCAAGGATAGCTTCTCCAGGGGAAATATATTGTTTAATAACGGTCAAGGGGCCCTAATAAGGATGGAAGGAAGTTCCTAATATGGAGTGAAGGAAGGAAATTCCTAATATGGAATGAGGGTAAGGTGGAGTATGGGTAACTGAGTAAGGAGTGGTCTTCTAAAGGAGGAGTTGAATGGAATCTATATAATGTGCTGTAGGAAGGGGGTCCTGCGCGGCCGCCCACCTAACAGCTTGCTGTCATTGCTTTTGCTCTTGGGTGAATAAACTCCTAACTTCATGCAATTTGTCAGTTTCTTTACTCCCGGCTCAGGAACGAACCTGGTAAGATAAAATTTACTTCTAACATTTTGGCACCCCAGATGTTTTACTGAGCTAACCCAATGGAGTAGGTCCCAGGGGGATAACACGCCCTGCCGGCACCGGGCCATTTGCCCAGAGGGTTTTAAATTTCCTGTGGGACCGCCCAGAGGGTAGAAAAGGGAACTTTGGGTTTTTTATGCCAGCCGATTGCATGAACCTAGGACAACTCCACAGTGGGTGAGTACCTGAAAAATTTATTCCTTTTATAAGCCCAGTGAATGTGTGTGCTTGATTCCTTTTATAAAACCCGACTGTCGACCAGGACTGTGTGTCAAACTGGTTCAAGACGCCCCCGGGCCTCTGCTAGCTCTTTTGGGCGTTGACCAGAGTAACTCGGATAGCCAGTGGGACCAGGGCAATACGCGTGCCCGGACAGGTTGCGACTGAATGCATGAATGAACTATAACAGGGCAATTACCGCTTGTGAGCTAAAAGTAGAAAAAGGTGAATAAGTAATTGAAGACTTGGAAGCGCGCAGAGGGTCGGTACTCTAATAGGGAGTCTCTGGGTGTTTAGACACACCCCAAATCCGACGGGCACCGGTGCCATGCTTAGGGAAACGAGTGGTTATGGGGAATACTAAGTCGACGGTACCCCCATCTTCCCCCTTAGGGGCGTTGTTGAAGGCTTGGGATAAGGGGATTTTGCCCACCCAGCCAGGAATGAAGAAAAGACGTGCACGTGAGCTATGTATAGAATGAACTCAATATTTAGACACAAGCGGTAATGCAATCTGGCCTCCTATGGGTACATTTCACTGTGAGAAATTGAAGCTTCTTAAACTTCAGCTGAAAAGAAATAACCCTGATCAATTATCCTTTTGGCATTGCTGGAAAGAGCTTGCAGACCCACCCTCAATTGCCAGTGCTCCTGATTCCCAACCTTCTTTAGGAAGTCTCCAGGTGGTCAGGTGAACCCTGGTCAAGCTTGGGTACTTTCCACTATGAGAAACTTAAGACTTTTAAAACACTTACAACATGATCATGCCAGTTAAGCTCAAATATTTGTGTAAGTATCTGTAACCAAAATGTTTTCTGTTTGTTAAGTATTAGTCTGTACATTTCTATCTATATTTGTTGAGGGAAATGGTGCAGGTTGTGTGTTTGTGTATGTCTATGTATGTGTGTATAACATGAACATCTGTCTTGGGCTGAAGAGGGAAAGTCTGTGAAAATATGTATGTATGTATGTATGTATGTATGTATGTATGTATGTATGTATGTATGTATGTATGTCAGTTTGTCCCTTTAGGAGTTAAATGTGAGTCTGTCCCCTTTACGGAACTAAATTTCTCCACAGTAAGGGAATGTTTCGAATTTTTGGAGATCCATAGCTGTGGCCAGGCTGTGGCTCTTCCAACTTTTTGGCTATGCAACCCTTTCTGTTATTTACTGTGAATAGTTGGACATGGGATTTGATCGTGCCATGTGTCCAGTTATTTGCACTTCCTGTAGTTGTGTAAGTTTTGTGTTTGTTTTCTAAGTTGAGTACATACAAGAAGAAAGGTGAGTTTGTTTGTTGTTTACCATATAATCTTTATTGTATGATATGTACATGCCATCTTGAATGTTTGCCACCTTTGGAAAGGGAAAGGGGGAAGAAAATTGATTTCCTGTGAAAGGTTGTGTGTGTTTGGTTTTCATTATGTTTTTTTTTTTACTCCAACTGGGCTACACTTATGTGTGTGTGAGTTTGTATATATCTCCTGTTTGCTGATCAGGGCCGTTTGTCTGATTTCCTAGTTGCAAGTAAGGAACTGAAGACTGTATGTGCCCTGGTAGGCTGTGCTTGATGGGACTTGGGAGAAGGAGTGTGTGTTCTGACTGACATGGGATCCTAACTTTTCTCCTTTCCTTTTACAATAAGTAAAGCATGAATTAAACTGATGAATGTCACATGAAAGGCTTGTGTGTGCCCTGATTGTGTGGTATGGTGTTTGATGTTTGAAAAAGTGTGTAAACTAATCAGTTGTAAGCTCTCTTTCACTCAGCTTGGAAATCCTTTCTGCTAACTTGAGGTATGTCCCTTGTGAGTGGTTGGCTGGCTGCTGTCTCTCCAGCAAAAGTGTTTAGAAAATGAGGAGACCCTGCAAGGACAGCCTTCTGATCCATGACATTCCTAGTTGGAGGACCGTCAGATGCTTTCAGTTATAGCAAAAACTATTTTAGACTAATTTCAGTTGTGTTCTTGGAAAGTACACTTTATCTTTCTATGGGCACAGCTATCTATCAAGGCCTGCTAGAAAGGAAGGGTGTCAACAAAATTCTTCAAGGAAATACAACATGGTTTCAGAGACATAATGCAAGTGCAAATGTTTCTAATATATGAATATGAAATATATTTGTATTTATTTATTTATTTATTTATTTATTTAAATTTATATAACCGCCCATCTCCCCCAATGGGGAACTCTGGGCGGTTTATTTATATATACAGAAATGTAAGAATATGTTTACAATCCAACAATAATACACCATCAAATCTCTATACCCAATTGCAGAATCCTGCAGGTGATCAGATGATCCCAAGGGGGAAGTTGCTCTTTTTGGAGCAGTTTCATGTTTATAAGTTCACTGTTTCCCCAAAAGTCAAACACTGATTAGCTCAAAAACACCGGATGTCCTCAAAAGATAGTGGATAAGCTTATTGGTCTCTGCACTTTGACACAGAGCTCCTTTTAGCTGTAGGGGGCTACCTACCAGAATGTAAAGACCCTTCCACTGTCTCAATTGCTTCCTCCCATACCAACAATGGCATTACCTGTCCCACCCGGTCCTGCAGAGAGGGCACGCTACGAACCCCGTCTGCAAGAGAGTTCCATCTGATGGGGTCTAGGAGGCGTGCCTTCTCTGCAGTAGCCCCCGCCCTTTGGAATATTCTTCCCTCTGAAATAAGATCGGCCCCCTGTCTCCTGGACTTTAGGAAAAACCTAAAGACCTGGTTATGTCACCATGCTTGGGGAGGGGAGGGGAATAGCCAGTCTTGGGGTTGGCTGGTCCCTTAGATCTGTCCTGATCAGCCTTATCGACCGGTGGGATGAGATCTACCATTCCTGGATCGAATTGTCTGAGATGTATATGTATATTTTTTATTGTTTATTATTGATATTTATTGTTTTAATTGATTTTAAACCTTTCTGTGAACTGCCCAGGGTCCTTCCTTGTGGGGGAGATGGGCGGGATATAAATGTAATAAATAAATAAATAAATTACACAGACTATAGCCTTCTTCTAGGAAATGAAGCTGTAATCATTCAATCAGTTAGCCACCTT
The DNA here is from genome assembly GCA_023362775.1 of Charina bottae. Classification (NCBI taxonomy): domain Eukaryota; kingdom Metazoa; phylum Chordata; class Lepidosauria; order Squamata; family Charinaidae; genus Charina; species Charina bottae. Next base: position 6,425,922 of record JALMGJ010000022.1, read on the forward strand.
GATTGCCAAAGCAACTCTAGGCAGTCTACAAAGATCAGAAACAATAGATCAGACACAAGTGTAGTCAACAGTAAGAAAAATATAACTGCCCATGTTGGAGAAAAAATAGGACTAAACAATATATATCAAGTGGGATCACATCACCCTATCCAACAACCTGTTGAAACAGCCAAGTCTTAAAAATTTTCCTGAAGGACAGGAGGGTTGGGGCAGTGCAGGTTTCAGGGGAAATGCTACACCATGGGGCAGGAACAGTCCCAGAGAAGGTACCTCTCCAGGATTGCTGAAGATGGCATTGCTTTGCTGATGGGACCTGGAGCATGCCAATCTTACTGGATGGACAGAAACAATCAGAGAAAGATGGTCCCATAAGGTATTGTGGCTCCAAGCTATGAATAACTATGGTGTACAATATCTGGGGCAGTCAGAGTGTTAGATTAAACTCAATGTAATGTAGGATTATTAGGATTATCTTGCTCCCCCACCCATTTAATTTATTGAAATGTCGTCATGGGAGGAAAGCTTTAGACTTGACCATTAAATCAACAGAAATACTTTTTTGATCTGTCCCTCTAGTATTTTCTTCCCTATTCCCAAGAAAAAAATATGTGGAAGTTTTGTATCCAGGCTGTATATGTTAATCTCAATCAGGAAAAAATGGTCCATACCAAAATGGTTCTGCTGCTCCTTTTTATGTACTGCAGCTGTAATCAAAACTGCAGCTCGCAGGGGAACAAATGCCTGGAAACAAATCAGATAGGGTTTTACAGTACTTTTGTTGAGGTTCTCTGAGCTTGGTTTTCCATTTGCAGATGTTTCATGACCCACCTAGGCACCATCTTCAGAGCTATGATCTTGGAGAAGCAACCTAACAAGTTGCGGTCAGGAGAATCTCTGTCATCAGTGACATGGAACTGTGGGAGCTTTTCTCAGGAGCACATGGATTGGTATTGGGTACTGGAGCTGGTTGGAGCAAATCAGTGTAAAAAAGTAGGTTTCCAGACTTGTTTTAAATCTTTGAAGGATAGTGCCTTGTTTCTTCCTTGGTAGCTGTATAAAAGAGTGCTTTACCAACAATTCTTTTGTAAGGGCAGTTGGAGATGAGAGATTAAAGATTACTTAAATGAGTTTTGATTATCATTGCAGTAGATATCATTATCTAATTCACTGGCACTGTTTGGCTTCACTTTTTGGCTGGGCGTCTTGGTAACCCATATCCAGGATTGTGTGTGGATATGGCAAATGTGGATCTGCTCAGCACCTAGGCACACCAAAACTTTGGGAGATGAGAGAAGAATACTGCTTTCTGTAAAGCTGGAGATAACATTTAGGTAGTTGCTTTTCAGAAAAGGCCCATTAAGCTTTTGTGACCTTGAGCAAGAACTGTAGTTTGAGTCCATCTACAATAGACTTTAATAAAGTGAAAAACTGTTTTAGTACAAAATGTGATATTGTGACATTGTTCATGAATATATTGAGCTTAAGTCAAATATTCTGCATCCTGAAATCCAACTTCTTAATAATTAGGAGCAGAAATTCCATCGTTAATGTGTTTAGGAGAAGCAATGGATTTAATTTTTTTATCAGCCTAAAGTAAGAAAATATAATCTTTCTTAAAGTATCTAATACAACAATGCCGAATAATTAGTTTCTCTGGAAACAGGCATAATGGTACAGAATAATAAATCATGTTCCATTTTGTGTCGGTTCATCTGATGGACGGAAATTTCACACAGGGCACGGAACCTAGTGCTGTGAGAAGTGGCTAGAAATAAATTAAACTGGTGATGTCCGTGCCCAACTGTGCATATAAAAAGGGATTGTTAACGCTGATTGAAGGTGCTTGTACATACACACTTCTGGCCCTTAAATATTCCCAAAGGAGAATATAGCAAATGCACATTTTTAACATAACAGCAGAAAAGCCCTGCTAGATCAATAAGTCAGTAGCACTTGCTGTATTGAGAGGTAAGACTTAAAAAATTCCTGCCTAAAATCTGGAATAAACATAATATCAGTTATATTAAATTAGATGGACCACTGGTCTATCTCTGTATTTCTGGTTATTTCCCAGAAGTTGGCATTCAGAGATCTAGTAGACTGTGGCATTTCCTTAGATCAGGGCTTTCCAAACTTTTGCCGTTGGCGACACACCAATGGCCAGCGCGCAAAACTCCGGAAGCGCCGGCGGCGGTGCTTCCGGGTTGCCGCCACTGCGCTTTCGGGTTTTTGCGTGCCATGGTGGCAGCAGCGGTGGCGTCCTGGTGTGTCACATGACAACCCAGAAGCACTGATGGCCCGCCGCCACTGCACGTGCTGCTGTGCGCGGCAGTGGCGGTGCGCCATCAACGCTTCTGGGTTGTCGTGCGACACACTTGGGGCTCCCAGGCGACACAGTATTGTGTCGCGACACACAGTTTGGAAAGCCCTGCCTTAGATAATATATTGGCTACCCATCTAGACAGGTCTCAAACTTTGTTGCACCAGTTGCTTTGGAATATGGCAAGCCAGCATGCTACATTTTGGAGCCCTTCACTCTTTCTCCTGAATGTGGACCTGGATTCCTGCCCCAAAGTCCTTCTTTGACAGTACCACTGTTTTCAAAGCACAATTTTCCTTTCTAAGTTGAATTTCTTTTTGCTGGCACATACATGACATGGGATTCTAAGAGCCACATCTTTCATAACCTTCCTCCAGTCACTAAATAATTTGAACAATCTCCTGATGTATTTATTTTTAGACTTCTCTTCTAGCTTCTTCAGGGCAGGCTGCAGATGTACTTTCAAACCTTTCTTCACAATAGGAGTGTCAGAAGTATGATATTTTAAAGGGTGGAAATGGCTAGAAATGCATAACATCTCATCATTTTTTGCTTTCAGAAACCATCTGACTATTTGAAATCTATGTTGAAACTGCAAAAGCTAGCAACCCTTCAGCATACAGAGTTTTTAATGTATTTCTGATGGAACAGCAGGTGGATTTGTGGGTAGGTGTATGCCCACTGTTATCAGGTAACAGCAAATTCCTTAGAGAGGAGTTAGCATCTGTTCACACTTTGGTCTTTGACAGGAAGATAAAGATAGAGTTGGATCAGCAGACCAGAGCTTAGGATGCTAGTGGGGTGGATGAAATATCTTTCTTTTAGTCCTGTCAGAGGCACATTGTACAGAACTGATGACCTAAACTAATGTTATATGGGTACAGCTGAGCTACACTCAGATGTGGAATCTGCCCTCCCCCTGTGCACATACTTTCAATTCATCCCGAAACTCTTAAGTCCACATAATTCTTGCTGACTTCTCTCTGATCACAAATCAGAGAATATCTTTGCACTTCTTTTGTTCTCTGTCTTGCTTATTTCCAGAGCAGGGTCACCTATAGAACCCAAGCATTTGTCAGGTGACTTGTGTAGATAATTTTAAAAAAATATTTAAAATAAGAAGCCACATTACAGTTGATATGAGGACATTATACTCATGATTTATACCAGAATGGCCAGCTGAAGTTGTTCAGAATTCCTACAGGCTTTTGAATGTCAAGAACTCATCAGACAAGGGGGGAAAGAATTGTGGCTGATTTGCAAGCCACGTCTCCACTAGTTTGCATGATTAGATGGAATGATGGAGAGACTTCAGACATGCAGATTAGATCTTATCAGGTACAGACTAGCTTCAGATTGTCATAAACTTCTCCAAAAGCTTGCTGGAAAAAAGGATACATGCTAATGTTTGTTCATTTCTCCATTATCTCGAAATACAAATCCTAGTTATTAGTCAAAAACGTTTCATCTTATTGAGCTACATTGATCTATTGAGTAGGTGAAAACAAGAGGAAAAACAAAGGTGGATATTACTTAGGTAGTTATATTCTATACTTCAGCAACTCAAGTTATACTATATATTATAACAGCCCAGTTGATGACTTTTCTAAAACTTAAAGGATAAATTCATGTTTGAGTAGGAGTTTCTACCTACTTTTGCCAAACATTTGTCCACTTCAGTTCACTACTGCATTCAAATCTCTTTACCACTGTGAACTCTACAGATTAATTCAACCAGTGTTTCTTGCCAAATCCTTTTCTTTTCTTCTTCTTCTTTTTAATATTGCATGGCAGGAGTATTGAAACGTGCATCCAGACATAGATTAGGTCATTGATGCAACATTTCCCCTCCCCCTCAACTCCTCTTTGAATGATACCATCTTAAGAGGACTGTACCATCTGCTGCTTCTGTATCTCAGGCTTGTTCAGCTTCTTTCCCCAAAGTAATAAAAATATGGAAAGTATGAAAGAGCCTCCAGGCTGACATAATCATTTGATACACAACATAAATTTAATTATACATTCTACTGCCCCACCAGATTTATCCCAATATTGAACTTATGGAAGATATTGCTGTGGCTTTATGCATGCTCTCAGTTTCTCAAAATCAGTATATTGGAAAGTAATCTTATCGTGGCACAAACCAAAAACAGACTTACATAATGCTAAAGGCAAAATTAAGTAACAATGTGTCAAAAAATCATATCAGTTCATATGATCTTTTTATATAAAACAAACAAAGTTCTGACAGCTCAGTAGCAGCCAAGTAAGAACATAAATTACCATAGCAATTGCCCGCTCTACGGAGGTACTTAAATAGGAATTTCTATATTGTAGTTACAGGTTTATACACTCTGAAAAAAAACCACAATATACTAACTATGAAAGAAACGTTGGAGTAAAAGCCTATATAAGGGGAAAAGAAGGACATTGCCAGCCAGTGAGTGAAAGAAGGCCATCCCCTTAGTATTTCAATTCAGTTGATTAAGTTGCCTGGGTCCATAACATCATTTGGTCCAACTCCAGCCCATTTCTATTAACCACATTATATATTGATTTGGTTCTTCCATATTAATCTATGCAGTTGGGATCCCAGCATACAATGCAACATAGCCTATTCACTCTTTTCAGCTCCTCCTGCCATCTCCTAGGGGTGAATGAATCAGCCAAGATCCCATTCAAATTTGCAGTTCAACCTGAAGAGCCAGAGTTTGCAGAGCTCCAAGGAAGATGAATCATTTCTCTCTATTATCCATGCAGCTGGCTTTCTAACACAATGAAGGTTCCCATCATTGGTTACTTGCATCCAATTTTAGAATGGAGGATAAAAATGGTTCAGTCTGCATTTGAATATGATCTTACCAAACTTCTATTTCATAAGCCAATATGTGAATGAACAGAAACTAGATATTCTTTGAAATTCACATTCCTCTGAATTCTACAGTGCAGCACTTATTTTTTAAAATGGTAAAAAAAAAAAGAATATTGGGGAAAGTGCCCACAAAATCACATACCAGTGAAAATAACATCAAAGAATACATCATATTAGGAATAAAATAAACATATTGGGAGGAAAAAGAATCTGTATGAATGGATAAACTGGATTTAGGATGTTAAAATATGAGAAACTGGGAGAAAATAATTATTGACAGGTTCATTGATCCCTACCCAGATTCCGACATTGTCCACATCCTCAGGCACCATGTTTTTCTCTATTTCTAGACTCCATTTAGTCTGAAGTAAACTCAATTTCCTTGTATTTCCATCTTTGGTCACCCCTCCCCCCACATGATTCATTGTTTGGATCCTTGGGTCTGCAATGTGATTTAGAAGTCCAGTAGGATGCAGACAGCAGACATGCCAGATACTGCCAATTGCATTGGCTGGAAATCTGTGCTCACAAAGCAGGTCAGATTAAAGACTTCCAAGAAGAGGAGAAAAATGTCAGAGATGGTTAGAGACAAGAAGGGAAATGATTGCTTTTGGGATGATAATAAGTTAAACTTTTTAATGTTGAGCAGCTGTTTTAAACACTTGTCAGATCTTTATGTATGACTTTCATTTGTGTGAACCTGTGGCAAATATTGCCATGTATGTATGTATGTATGTATGTATGTATGTATGTATGTATGATATAGGCATTTTTATTTTAAAACTCTGAATGTAACAGAGCCTAGCTCCAGAATTCCTCTATCTATTTTTCTGTGATTAGAACCTTTCCTAGCATGGTGTCAGGATGGAGGCTGAGTCTGAGGAGGAGGAGGAGGACCAGCCGATCACGGAAAAAACAAGAGAGAGCCATGAGCAGCAAGTTCCAGAGCCACCGATTGAAGACAGACAGGAAGCAGATTCACCGCCACCTATCGGCGCACGAGAAAGGAGGCTGGAAGGGTGGGCTGAGCAGCGAGGGAGGCGATTGGCTCCTGTGCGTAAAAGGCGGGAAAGCCGAAGATATAAAAAGGGCCAGAAGCCAGAGCCGGTTGTCAGAGACAACCGTTCACAATACCTGACACGAACGCCTTCCACTGGAGTGAATCAAGACTCAGCCCTGTCTTGCTGCCGCGCCAAATCTTGCCTCAGAGTCTTGCCTTGCCACTGTGCATTTGTGAGTTATCAACGACTTAACCTTTCCTGTATCCCTTATAGTTAAATAAAGAATGTTACCATCGCTTCCTGTGTCAAATCTTAGTCAGAACAGGACACATGGGTATCTTTAAAATTACTGTTGTTTTCATAATTTAACTACTATAAAATCAGAATGTTGAACAATTAACATTGTTTTTAATTCATTATCCTGTTTATAAATGCATTTTGCAGAGCAAGCACTATGCCTACCATTTGGGAAAATGTTTAGATTGTATCAGCTACAAGGACTGTAATATAATCTTATTTTGACCAAAAATGAAACAAGAAATACTGTTTTTTCTCCCCTTCTTTAATGAAAAAAAAAATAAAGGCACTTTGCTCCAAAAGTCTTAGTCCCATAAAAAAAAAAGATTGGCAGTTCTCTTCTCTTCAGATGGATTTACCATCACATTCTGTTAAAACCAAACAAAAACCAACACCAACAAAAAAGCTATTTTGGGGGGGGGGGGTGTCTCAACTCAATCTTGTTTTTTGGGACTCAACTCAATCTTGTGATTGGTGTGCATCTCTAATTTAAATATGTAATCCCTAAATCTGTCTTTCTGATTCAGCATATAATTAATCATAATTAATTTTGATTAGGAATATAATTAAGCAACTCATACAAGAATGATTAGCAAACTGCAGGATTCTTAATCTCCTAGTTGCCCTATTTTTTCATCTTCTTTGCTCTGCGATTATTTCAGATTTATAAGTTAGGTTCAGTAATGGCATGCCTTATTCAATGGACAAGACATTTGTGGCAGCAGCCTTCAGACTGACTACGGTGGAGAAGAATCTGAGGTCAGAAAGAGATTGAGACAAGTGAGGAAAAGCAAGGCCAGACAGCCTCCACGGAAGTCAGGAGGGAATTGTTCTTTTCTAAAGTATAGAGCTCTGCCCTGAGTCTATGAAGGTTCTCAGTCATCCAGGTGGAATTGTCTGTAGCTTGAATCATGTCAACTGGATTTCTATTTTCTCAGTGGACAAGAAAAACACAAGAAAAGCAATGTAGTTTATGCAATCCAGTGCAATGAGGAGTGCTCTGAACTCTACATTGGAGAAACCAAACAAACTTTGTACAGGAGGATGGCCCAACACAGGAGAAGTAACACCACAGGACCAGAGTCAGCAGTTTATCTTCATCTAAAGGATAAAGGACACTCATTTGAGGACATTAATGTTCACATTTTAGACAGAGAAGATAGGTGGTTTGAGAGAGGGGTCAAGGAATCCATTTATGCCAACTTGGAAAATCCTTCCTTGAATAGAGGTGGGGGCCTCAGGCACAATCTTTCCCCTATTTTCCTTCCTGCTTTGTCTTCTGTGCCTAGGAAGATTAAGACCATTTCGCAAGCTCAACAGCAGCATGGTAATCTTAACGATCCTCCTTTAGATGATAAAGGGACTTAGAAATAACATCTCAAAATAACTATGACCTAGCCCCAGGTGCAAGGTCACACAGCCACCTAGAAACATATTTAAGAATTCCCTTACTAACTTTGCTCAGACTGAAGAAGCTCCTTGGATAAGGAGCGAAACGTTTCCACTGAGAAAATAGAAATCCAGTTGACATGATTCAAGCTACAGCTCTGCCCTGAATTACTCTCAGCTCATTGCTAATTGGTTAGTTTTCAGTTTCAGTTAAGCTCTTTTTCATTCTCCAATACAAGTCTCATGACTTCATTCCTAAGCAGGTCAAATGCTTTTTTACCTATATATTCATGAGAATAATAGAGAAGCGAATCTTTCTCATTAGTTACAAACATGCCAGTAGGTCAGTATTATTTCATGCGTTCAAATGTATTTGTTTGTTTGTTTGTTAAATTTCTCTGCTGCCCATCTAGTATACAATGACTCTTAAATGTTTAAAAACAGAGTTGTTTTGTATGCAGTACTATATTTTTTCTCTGTTTTATATTTTTTCTTCTTCTACATTCTTCTTCTGTTTTTTGTTTGTTTGTTTGTTTAATTTCTCTATCTTAAAGCAAATTAAAGAAAAACGTGCCACTAGGTATGGCCCACTGTTTTCAGGGAAACACTATTCAACATGATGGTCTATTGGTCCATTATGTTTGTTTGTTTTGTGGTTTTATTGGCTTTATTTATTGATTTAATTTATATGGCCGCCTATCTCATATACATGACTCTGGGCAGCTAACAAAATAAAATAAAAACAGGATAAAACAGACAAAATTTTAAAACAATATCAATAGGATAAAAATAGCTGCTGAGGACATTCATAATGTCCATATTCAAATTAACCATGAAATGGACTTGCCCATACTGCCAGGGCCCCAGGCTAGATGGCAATGCCAAGTTTTTAATGCCTTGCAAAAGGACAGCAGGAGTGGGGCAAGTCTAATCTCAGGGGGGATGATATCCCAGAGGGCGGGCACCACAGCAGAAAAATCTCTCTTCCTGGGTCCCAACAGATGGCACTATCTTGCAGATGGGATCTGGAGCATGCCTCCCATGCCTCTCCTCTTGATTTTATTCACTTTAATTAGGTTTAATCATGGACATTTTAGTTATTTTCTGTATTTCTTGTAAACCACCAAGAATTGTATTTGGTGTGATGGGTTGTAAATGTTGTTGTTGTTGGAGTCTTAAAGGTTAGTAAAAGAACTCCAAGCAGCAAACAACAATATTGCAGAGTAAAAGCGTGTACCCAAGGAAGGCTTGCACATAAAGCTTAATTGCATTCAGAAATAAATCCAGTCTTTACATATTAGTTAGATGAAGAAAACACAACTTCGTGTGGTGCGCCAGTTACGCCCTTTCCTGGATCAGGAGGCCCTCCGAACAGTCACTCACGCCCTTGTCATCTCCCGTATAGATTACTGTAATGCGCTCTACATGGGGCTACCCCTGAAGAGTATCCGGAAGCTTCAGCTGGTGCAGAATGCCGCGGCGAGAGCAGTTATGGGTGCCATGAGATCGGCACATGTAACACCTCTGCTACGCGAGCTGCATTGGCTACCAGTTTGCTTCCGGGTCCAATTCAAGGTGTTGGTGATTACCTTTAAAGCCCTACATGGCAAAGGACCAGGGTACCTGAGGGACCGTCTCGTCCCAATAACGTCGACCCGCCCCACCCGTGCATGCAGAGAGGGCATGCTTCGGACCCCCTCGACAAGAGAATTCCATCTAGCGGGGTCCAGGAGGCGTGCCTTCTCTGCGATAGCGCCCGCCTTATGGAATATCTTGCCCCCGGAGGTGAGACTGGCCCCTTCACTCCTGGCCTTTCGGAAGGCCCTTAAGACCTGGCTCTGCCGCCGGGCCTGGGACGACAGAGGCGGCAGTGCCTCCTGGGGTTGGCTGGCCCCGTAGTAATATGATCCATCCTACGGTCCCCCCTTCTTGGATTTTATGTAATTTATTATTATTATTGGATGTATTTTAGATATTCTGTGGCTTGAATCATGTCAACTGGATTTCTATTTTCTTAGTGGAAACGTTTCACTCCTTATCCAAGGAGCTTCTTCAGTCTGAGTAAAGTTAGTAAGGGAATCCTTAAATATGTTTCTAGGCTGGCTGTGTGACCTTGCACCTGGGGCTAGGTCATGGTTATTTTTGAGATGTTTGTTTCTAAGTCCCTTTATCATCTAAAGGAGGATCGTTAAGATTACCCTGCTGCTGTTGAGCTTGTGAAATGGTCTTAATCTTCCTAGGCACAGAAGACAAAGCAGAAAGGAAGATAGGGGAAAGGTTATGCCTGAGGCCCCCACCTCTATTCAAGGAAGGGTTTTCCAAGTTGGCATGAATGGATTCCTTGACCCCTCTCTCAAACCACCTATCTTCTCTGTCTAAAATGTGAACATTAATGTCCTCAAATGAGTGTCCTTTTTCCTTTAGATGAAGATAAACTGCTGACTCTGGTCCTGTGGTGTTACTTCTCCTGTGTTGGGCCATCCTCCTGTACAAAGGTTGTTTGGTTTCTCCAATGTAGAGTTCAGAGCACTCCTCACTGCACTGGATTGCATACACTACATTGCTTTCCTTGTGTTTTGGAGTTTGATCTTTGGGGTGTACAAGCCTCTGTCTCAGTGTGTTGGTGGGTTTGAAATATACAGGTATGTGGTGTTTGCCAAATATCCGTTTTATCTTTTCAGACACGCCAGCCATGTAAGGAATGACCAGGTTCTTCCGTTTACTCTGAGTCTCAGCCCTATCTGTTGCTGTTTTAGGTCTGGTAGACTTAGATTTGGTGAAGGCCCAATTTGGATATCCACAGGCCTGCAGAGCTGTTCTCAGATGCTGCTTTTCATTCTTTTTGGAATCCATGGAGGTGGGGATGGTTTCTGCTCTGTGTGACAATGTCCTGATGACTCCTAGTTTGTGCTGCAGTGGATGGTGGGAGTCAAACATCAGGTATTGATCTGTGTGTGTGGGTTTCCTGTAGATCCCTATTTCTAGCTTGCCACCGGTCCCAATGAGGACTTCACAGTCTAGGAATGCCAGTCTGTTGTCCTTGGTGTCTTCTCTGGTGAAGCTAATGTTGGCATCTATAGTGTTTATATGGTCCGTGAAGGCCTGTACTTCCTGGGCCTTGATTTTGACCCAGGTGTCATCCACATACCTAAACCAGTGGGTGGGCACCGTTCCCTGGAATGTGTTGAGTGCTTTCTTCTCCACTTCTTCCATGTATAAATTGGCCACAATGGGTGACACAGGAGAACCCATGGCACAGCCGTGTTTTTGTCTGTAAAAGTCACCTCTGTATGTGAAATAAGTGGTGTTAAGACACAGGTCCAGAAGATGGCAGATCTGGTTTGGGTTGAGATGGCTTCTCCTTTCCAGGGTGCTGTCCTCTTCTAGTCTCTTCCTGACAGCGGATAGAGCATGAGTGGTGGGGATGCTGGTGAAAAGGGAGGACACATCAAAGGAGACCATAGTTTCATCTGTATCCAGTTTCAGGATCTTTGCTTTGGAAACAAATTCTTCCGAATTATGGATGTGGTGTTCAGAGTGTCCAACTAGAGGTGCTAGTATGGTAGAGAGGTGTTTGGCAATGTTGTATGTTACCGAATTGATGCTGCTGACTATGGGTCGGAGGGGTGTTCCTTCCTTGTGGATCTTAGGAAGTCCGTAGATGCAGGGGATGGCTTCTCCAGGATACAGACGGTGGTAGGTAATCCTATCGATGGAGCCATCATGTTCCAATTGTTTCAAACTGTCTATTGCCTTTTTCTTGTAATTGTTGGTGGGGTCTCTTTTCAGTTTTTCATATGTATGGTGATCCTCCAAAAGTGAGGTAATTTTATTGTGGTAGTCTGCAGTGTTTAGAACCACTGTACATCTTCCTTTGTCAGCAGGTAAAATGGTGATGGTTTCATCTTTGCTGAGGGCTGTCAGGGCTCTCCTCTCTTGGACGGTAAGGTTGGGGGGAGGAGGTTGAGCACTGGACAGAGCTGCAGATATTTTAAGCCGGAGTTGTTCTGCTTCTTCAAAAGGTAGGTGGTTGTTGTGGATGGCAGATTCTGTGGCTGTAATGAGCTCCACAACCGGAACTTGCTTGGGAGTGATGGCAAAATTAAGACCTTTGGCTAGGACATCTCTCTCTGGTTGGGTAAGTTCTCTGTCTGAGAGATTTTTCACCCACATGTTCTTTTTGTCCTCTGTGGTCCTGTTGTTGTTGTTCCTCCCAGCGGTTTCTCCAGTTCCTTGTTTCTGCTTGCTGCGAGAAAGAAGAATGTCAAATTTCTTAGTTTGCCTCTCCTTTGTCTTGTGATGCTGGGCCAGCTGTACTTTATTGCCAAGCTGAATAACTCTATCCAGGATTGGGTCAGGAAGGGTGGCTGTGAGTTCCTGGTGAAGGTTTTCAAAATTGTATTGCAGGGCATCAATGGTGAAGTGGACTTGCCTTATTCTTTCATTTAGAAGATGTCTTTGTGCCTGCTGCAGGATCTGATCTGCTCTGTGACCCTTAACTGTAGATTGCAGGCGTAATCTGCACAGCCACCCTTCCTGACCCAATCCTGGATAGAGTTATTCAGCTTGGCAATAAAGTACAGCTGGCCCAGCATCACAAGACAAAGGAGAGGCAAACTAAGAAATTTGACATTCTTCTTTCTCGCAGCAAGCAGAAACAAGGAACTGGAGAAACCGCTGGGAGGAACAACAACAACAGGACCACAGAGGACAAAAAGAACATGTGGGTGAAAAATCTCTCAGACAGAGAACTTACCCAACCAGAGAGAGATGTCCTAGCCAAAGGTCTTAATTTTGCCATCACTCCCAAGCAAGTTCCGGTTGTGGAGCTCATTACAGCCACAGAATCTGCCATCCACAACAACCACCTACCTTTTGAAGAAGCAGAACAACTCCGGCTTAAAATATCTGCAGCTCTGTCCAGTGCTCAACCTCCTCCCCCCAACCTTACCGTCCAAGAGAGGAGAGCCCTGACAGCCCTCAGCAAAGATGAAACCATCACCATTTTACCTGCTGACAAAGGAAGATGTACAGTGGTTCTAAACACTGCAGACTACCACAATAAAATTACCTCACTTTTGGAGGATCACCATACATATGAAAAACTGAAAAGAGACCCCACCAACAATTACAAGAAAAAGGCAATAGACAGTTTGAAACAATTGGAACATGATGGCTCCATCGATAGGATTACCTACCACCGTCTGTATCCTGGAGAAGCCATCCCCTACATCTACGGACTTCCTAAGATCCACAAGGAAGGAACACCCCTCCGACCCATAGTCAGCAGCATCAATTCGGTAACATACAACATTGCCAAACACCTCTCTACCATACTAGCACCTCTAGTTGGACACTCTGAACACCACATCCATAATTCGGAAGAATTTGTTTCCAAAGCAAAGATCCTGAAACTGGATACAGATGAAACTATGGTCTCCTTTGATGTGTCCTCCCTTTTCACCAGCATCCCCACCACTCATGCTCTATCCGCTGTCAGGAAGAGACTAGAAGAGGACAGCACCCTGGAAAGGAGAAGCCATCTCAACCCAAACCAGATCTGCCATCTTCTGGACCTGTGTCTTAACACCACTTATTTCACATACAGAGGTGACTTTTACAGACAAAAACACGGCTGTGCCATGGGTTCTCCTGTGTCACCCATTGTGGCCAATTTATACATGGAAGAAGTGGAGAAGAAAGCACTCAACACATTCCAGGGAACGGTGCCCACCCACTGGTTTAGGTATGTGGATGACACCTGGGTCAAAATCAAGGCCCAGGAAGTACAGGCCTTCACGGACCATATAAACACTATAGATGCCAACATTAGCTTCACCAGAGAAGACACCAAGGACAACAGACTGGCATTCCTAGACTGTGAAGTCCTCATTGGGACCGGTGGCAAGCTAGAAATAGGGATCTACAGGAAACCCACACACACAGATCAATACCTGATGTTTGACTCCCACCATCCACTGCAGCACAAACTAGGAGTCATCAGGACATTGTCACACAGAGCAGAAACCATCCCCACCTCCATGGATTCCAAAAAGAATGAAAAGCAGCATCTGAGAACAGCTCTGCAGGCCTGTGGATATCCAAATTGGGCCTTCACCAAATCTAAGTCTACCAGACCTAAAACAGCAACAGATAGGGCTGAGACTCAGAGTAAACGGAAGAACCTGGTCATTCCTTACATGGCTGGCGTGTCTGAAAAGATAAAACGGATATTTGGCAAACACCACATACCTGTATATTTCAAACCCACCAACACACTGAGACAGAGGCTTGTACACCCCAAAGATCAAACTCCAAAACACAAGGAAAGCAATGTAGTGTATGCAATCCAGTGCAGTGAGGAGTGCTCTGAACTCTACATTGGAGAAACCAAACAACCTTTGTACAGGAGGATGGCCCAACACAGGAGAAGTAACACCACAGGACCAGAGTCAGCAGTTTATCTTCATCTAAAGGAAAAAGGACACTCATTTGAGGACATTAATGTTCACATTTTAGACAGAGAAGATAGGTGGTTTGAGAGAGGGGTCAAGGAATCCATTCATGCCAACTTGGAAAACCCTTCCTTGAATAGAGGTGGGGGCCTCAGGCATAACCTTTCCCCTATCTTCCTTCCTGCTTTGTCTTCTGTGCCTAGGAAGATTAAGACCATTTCACAAGCTCAACAGCAGCAGGGTAATCTTAACGATCCTCCTTTAGATGATAAAGGGACTTAGAAACAAACATCTCAAAAATAACCATGACCTAGCCCCAGGTGCAAGGTCACACAGCCAGCCTAGAAACATATTTAAGGATTCCCTTACTAACTTTACTCAGACTGAAGAAGCTCCTTGGATAAGGAGTGAAACGTTTCCACTAAGAAAATAGAAATCCAGTTGACATGATTCAAGCCACAGACTGTTCCACCTGGATGACTGAGAACCTTCATAGATATTTTAGATATTGTTTTTGTATTTTTTAAACTTTCAATTGTTGTAACCCACCCAGAGTCCCTTGCAAGGGAGATGGGCGGGGAATAAATTGAAATAATAATAATAAGAAAGATAAAGATAGCTTCAGTTATTCTGTAGGTCTGGTTACAAGTAGATTCATTGTAGAAAACCACTTAATCATCTCTGGTTTGTGCAAGCGAGATATTTGGACGAGACCCACATTTTAGTGGCCCTCCTGCAAGCAAGTGTGTGTTGGAAGAGGAAAAGATGGAGACTTAATCTTCAAGACAGAGAAGAAGCAGGAAGCGGAAATCACGTGACTCAGGAACATCCCACAAACACAGTAGAGATACGTTTTACTAGAAAAGCCCCTCTTTTATGCTTGTGAGACAATGCTGAGTTGATTCCTGATATTCCCAACACCCCTTCTCAAATTAGCATGTCTCAGAGTCCACAAGGTCCAACTTCTTTCACAGTTCTTGGTAACTGCTCCTTGGCAATGGCTTCGTGAGAATGTCCGCAGTCCTATTTGTGGGAAAATAGTCTAGTATAGTCTGACTATTCCTCACTCTTGCAACTCTCTTACTACGTGATGCTTAACATCAATGTGTTTAGTTCTCCCATTAATCTTCTCTGATTGTGAGAGTCTAATACAACTTTGGTTGTCTTTGTAGACTTGAATAGGGGTAAATTCCGCTATCCCCATGTCTTCAAGCAGTAGCTTGAGCCATACAACCTCTTTGCATATTTCTGATGCTGACACATACTCTGCCTCTGTGGATGAATGTGCAACTGTATCTTGCTTACAGCTTCCCCAGCTTACTGCCCCACCCCATAGAAAAATACATGCCCACTAGTGGATTTATGGTCAGTTATGTCTTATGCCCAATCCGCATCTGTAAACCCCACTAGTTTTGGATTGTCTGTGGCTGGTAGCTTTAGTTTTAGGTGTATGGTCCCCTTTAGGTACCTTCCCACCTGCTTAACACCAGTCTAGTCTCTCTGTGTGGGTGTGCTAGTTTTCCTGCATTGAATGTTTACTGAAGCTGCTATGTCTGGCCTATGTCGATGAAGGTTCTCAGTCATCCAGGTGGAACAGTCTGTGGCTTGAATCATGTCAACTGGATTTCTATTTTCTCAGTAGAAACGTTTCACTCCTTATCCAAGGAGCTTCTTCAGTCTGAGTAAAGTTAGTAAGGGAATCCTTAAATACGTTTCTAGGGTGGCTGTGTGACCTTGCACCTGGGGCTAGGTCATGGTTATTTTGAGATGTTTATTTCTAAGTCCCATTATCATCTAAAGGAGGATCGTTAAGATTACCCTGCTGCTGTTGAGCTTGCGAAATGGTCTTAATCTTCCTAGGCACAGAAGACAAAGCAGGAAGGAAGATAGGGGAAAGGAAGGTAGGCCTGAGGCCCCCACCTCTATTCAAGGAAGGATTTTCCAAGTTGGCATAAATGGATTCCCTGACCCCTCTCTCAAACCACCTATCTTCTCTGTCTAAAATGTGAACATTAATGTCCTCAAATGAGTGTCCTTTATCCTTTAGAAAAATATGTCTGGCCTAGTGGTAGTGGCTAGATACAATAGCTTACCTATGGCACTTTTATAGCCATTGTTCTCTGGTAAGAGTTCACTAGGTTCCTGCTTCTTGTAGAAAACTTTTTCAATTGGCGTTGGTATAGGATTAGCATTTTGTAGTCCTAAATTTTCCAACAGTTCTAGTATATTTTGCTTCTGGCTTAGAAGAAAGCTTCCATCTTCTTTCTTTTCAATCTGTATCCCCAAGTAGTAGCTGGCATTGCCTAGATGCTTGACTTCTACTTCTTTGTTCAGATTGAATACGATTTCATCAAAGTCTCCTTTGTTATTATGGCAGATCATCAAATCATCCACATAACAAAGAATGGACACCTCTCTGCCATTTCTGTGTCTTGTGTAGAGACAGGGATCAGCCTTTCCTTGAGCAAAACCTTGGTTTAGATGTACTTGGTTTAACTTCTTATTCCATGCTCTGGCTGCTTGCTTCAGGCCATAAATCCCCTTCTGAAGTTTGCAAACGAGATGCTGTGTCTCGGGATTGGTGAAGCCTGGAGGTTGTAACATGTATAGTTCTTCCTCTATTTCCCCATGCAGAAATGCAGTTTTCACATCTAGGTGCTCAACACTAATGTTCCTGGAAGCTGCTAGATTCAGGAACATTCTAATTGTGGTATGTTTCACCACAGGAGCAAAACATTCATCATTATCAAGTCCATATTTTTGTGAATAGCCTTTTGCGACTAGTCTGGCTTTGTACCTTTGTACTTCTCCATTTTCATCTTGTTTTGCTTTGAAAACCCATTTGCAACCTATGGCTTTCTTGCCTGTTGGTAGTTTTGTCAAAGTCCATGTTTTATTCTTGTGCAGAGCTTCTAGCTCTTCTTGTGCTGCTTTCGCCCACTTGCTTGCTTCATCTGCTGGCATTTGCAGCACTTAATTCCACAATGCAGGTTCTTTTGTTAGCGATGATGACCTTAAGAGGTAGGTGAGTCTCTTGGATGGAACTCTTTTGTTGTGATGAGCATCTTGGAGCAGGTTCAGGAGTGGCACTTGGTGGTTCAACTCCTTCTGCATCCTCGGCCTCATCATCTGACTCTGGTGGAGATTCTGCCTGGGCTTCTATCTCCCTCTGGGTCGGTGTGGTGGTTGTGTCTTCGGGTATTGGGCTGAACATTTCAAGCTGGTAACTGCCACTGTTGGTTTCTGCGCAGTCATCATCAGCATGACTGTGGTAGCCTTTCTCTTGTTCATCAAAGTACACCACTCTGCATGTGCTTAATTTTCCTGTCTCTGGGTTCAGGATTCTGTACCCCTTGCTTCCTGGAGTGTATCCAATCATGATGCCTTCTTCAGCTCTGGGGTCTAGTTTGGATCTCTGGATCCAAACACTTTCAGATGCTTTACTCTGGGTTTACGTTCATGCCATAGCTTAAAAGGTGTTACCTTGTTGGCTTTGGTTGGCAGTCTATTCTGTAAGTATGTAGCTGTCATAACAGCATCTGCCCAGTATTTGTCAGGCAGATCTGCTTCTAAAAGCATATGTCTTACCATGTCCATTAGTGAGCGATTTTTCCTCTCTGCAACTCCATTCTGTTCAGGCGTGTATGGAGTGGTAAGTCTGTGTCCTATGCCTAGCAGTGTTAGGTATGTTTGCATGGTTTGTGAAATGAACTCACCTCCTCAATCACTTTGGAGAGCTTGAGGGGTTCTGTTGAATTTGTTGGTCACCATGGCTACATACGCTTTCAGCATGTCCGCTGTTTGGGATTTATCCTTCAGTAGGTAGGTCACACAGTACCTGGAAAAATCATCTATAAAACAAAACGTATTTATTTCCGCCCACTGATTCTTGAAGAGGCCCACACAAATCAGTGTGGATACGTTTGAGTGGCCTAGTTGCCCACCTTTCCCTTTGTTTGGGTATGGCTGGTCTTGTTGCTTTTCCTTTGATGCATATCACACACTTTGATTGGCATCTTTCATGGTTGCTTATTTCAAAATCTCTTACCATGCCTTCATTTTTCATTCTTAATATTGCATCAAAGTCATGGTATGCAAAACGTCTGTGCCAGGTGGTGGTGCTGTTGTCCTCCTTTTGCTGCTGATAGGTGAGCAGCTGTTCGCAGTTCACCTGGTAGACACCATCTTTCTGGAAACCTGTAACATAAATCTTTCCTCCACTGGTGACTTTACATTGCCCATTTGCATTAAAGATCAAATTGAAACCTTTATTATTCAATGTTGGGACACTTAGCAAATTGGCTTCCAGGCCTGGTACATAAAAAACATCTGTTGCCATGAGATCTTTGTGTTCACTTCCATTGAAGCATCGCAATGGCACACTCCCTCTTCCTTGGATCAAAATTGAATTTTCATCTGCCAATGTAATGCTTCCTTCTGGTTTTTCATTTAGCTCACAAAAATCATTTTTATTCCCACATAGATGTCTGCTGGCCCCTGAATCAATTATCCATCGTCTGGGGCATTCATTTGGTATCAGGTTTAAGGACAGTTTCAGTTTTATAAACATAGTGTAAAGCTTTCTCACTTTTAGAAGATTTTCCTTTTGAAAATCCTTCTTGTCTCTGCTTTTGCAAAACTTGGCAAAATGCCCTGGTTTCTTGCAAGCATTGCACACAATAGACTTTTTGGTATGCTGATTTATCATTAATGGTCCTAGCTCATGTTTACCCTTCATTGCTAGGTAACCCATGTCTTTGCTAGATTCTCTATTGTTATGCAAATTTTTTTGCCTGCGAGATTCTGACCTTATGGCTCCCAGAAGGCGAGAGTCTTCCCTTCTAGGTTTTGACTAGCAACAAATGGGTAGAATCTATTTGGTAATGTGCTCAGCAAAAAAGACATCTTAAGTTTTTCACTCATAAGATTCTAGACTGTGCTTAGTTGATCAAATATTCCTTGCATTTTTATCAAGTGTTCATTTACATTTCCACTGTCTTCCAATTTACATGCATGCAGTTCTCTTAACAAAGAGATCACTTTCTGATCATCAGCTTCTGAATATAAGGTGCACAAATTTTCAACCATTTCCTTAGCAGTAGAAATATTTTTTAATCTCTGCTAATAGGTGATCTGGAAGAGATCTAGCAATGAGAATTTTAGTCCTTTTATCCTTTTTGTTCCATGCTTTCTTGGCTTCCTCACTATCCTCTGGTTTAGGTTGAGGTGAATCCAACGCATCTAAACAGTCTTCAAAATCTAGCTGCATCCTTAATCTGAACAGCCATGCTGAATAATTATCTTCAACTAATCTGGGCAATGGGGAAAGCCACTCCTCCTTCTCCATTGTTCAGAGAGAAGAAAAAAAAGTTTTCTGAACTTCGCTTTTTAAAATGTGCAAAACAGCTTCCCTTTTTGTGGCTGTGAGGCCAACAAAAAAACTTTTCAAGAGATCAGTACTGCACTGGCTTGTACTGGTCTGTACTGTGAATGCTGGGAATGTAACCCTTGTTGGAGTCTTAAAGGTTAGTAAAAGAACTCCAAGCAGCAAACAACAATCTTGTAGAGTAAAAGCGTGTACCCAAGGAAGGCTTGTACATAAAACTTAATTGTGTTCAGTAATAAATCCAGTCTTTACACATTAGTTAGATGAAGAAAGTTAAAGATAGCTTACATTTATTCTGTAGGTCTGGTTACAAGTAGATTCATTGTAGAAAACCACTTAATCATCTCCGGTGCGTGCAAACGACATATTAGGACGAGACCCGCATTTTAGTGGCCCTCCTGCAAGCACGTGTGTGTTGGAAGAGGAAAAGATGGAAACTTAATCTTCAATATGGAGAAGAAGCAGGAAGCGGAAATCAGGTGATTCAGGAACATCCCACAAACACAGTAGAGATACGTTTTACTAGAAAAGCCCCTCCTTTATGCTTGTGAGACAATGCTGAGTTGATTCCTGATATTCCCAACAGTTGCTACTGTTATTAATCATAAATAGTATCTGTTTCAGGACTCAGATAAACTAACTAGAGGGGAGATACTTGCCCTGGGAAAACAGGCACACACTCATTTGATTTACTATTGTGACAATAGTAATAGCATTGGTGGAATATTATCACTGCTTGTTATAGAATTACATCAAAGTAAATGCTTCAGAGTTTCATCAGGAAATCATTTGTCAGAGTTTTCTCTCAAGTGAGGGGGAATATCAGCTTGAGCAAAAGTAAGTTGAGCAAAATAAGACATGAGTTTGCTCTGCCCAGTATATTGCAGTTCCCAAGAACTCTGCTTCCATATTAATTGAATGATATAAAGTTTTATTGCTGGTACTACATAGGTTCCTTCATTACAAAAGCTCCTTCACAAAGATCAGAATTTCATAAATTTTAATTCCTTCCTCCTTATGATAGTTATTATTTATATTCCCAAGCTTCAGCTTCAAGCCTTTGCTATGCTGCACCAGATAATGACAGGATAATTGTTTGTTTTATTGATCATTACAACTCTGTCCGCATCTCTACATGATTTATCATTTCCACAGCCTTTTACTCTTCCTCCTGCTTTCTAAGCAATGGGGGCAGCAGAGCAGAGCTAATCCTCACTGGCTACAAACAAGCCAATTAATGGCACATGGGGGAAAAGTTTCATCAAGAAGTCCTTGTGCTGCTTCCTAATGATTTCTCATTGATTCTGCTGAGCAATACCCAGTGAGAAGAAGTAAGCAGATAGAACTGAGAAGAGATTAGTGATTATTTTAAGCAAGATTGTGCTCAGGCTTAAAGCACAACATGCTTCTGGAGAGAGACCTGGCCACGCCTGCAGCATAGTGGTGACAACAGTGAAACAAGGAGTAATCCGCACAGCAGTCTGGTAATTTAGGTCATTACTGGTAGAGATGCTAGCAAAGTTAAGTCAGAATTGTTCAAGATGCTAGCAAAGTTCTTCCAGAAAAAAAGAATTAGAATCTTCCCAGGAATTGCTACACTTCCTCCTAGAGTTGCTATGCAGTGGGTCATACTAGGAGAGCAAAAGGCCTAGATCTCTGCCCTCCACTCTTCCATTTAATGGTGTCTTCAGAGCTGAACTTTGGGGACAAGATCAGGAGTTTCCCCAAAGCAGCAAGGCTGGCTTATCTGTTTTGCATTCTGAGAAGAGAGCCTCTGTAAGACTTGATTGTTATAGGTGTACCCTGTGCCCATCATCCCTGCTTTTATTCTGATACTGGCAGGTAAAGGAAAGGGGGATGCTGGGAAGGCTGGCAGGAAGGCTGGCAGGGTTGGTAAAATAGATTTGAGGAATTATCTGATCTTTTTGGAAAGAATTTGGATCATTCTTGGATCAATTCAAGGTAGACTATGGAAGAGATTTCGTCCCTCTGTCACTATTCTCCTATTATAGATTAGAGAGGGAAGGGAGATTGCTGATGTTGGAATCATCAGGGGTCAACTCAGCATTGTCTCATAAGCATAAGGGGGGTCCTTTCTAGTAAACGCATCTCTATTGTGCTTGTGGGATGTCACATGGGTCACCTGATTTCCACTTCCTCCTCCTCCTTGAGTTTGGGGGATTAACAACCTCCATTACTCTTTGGGCACACCTGCAAGCAGGAGGCACTGCACAATGCAGCTCTCGTCCATTACATCTCGCTTGCACACAGATCTACAGTGAATCTACTTGTATTCATATACTTTAATGTTTTAAGAACTTTTCGACTCTCCCACCCAGCTGTGATACTAATAAGATTTTTGGGGGTATAATCCCCATACCTGGCGAGCTGGGTGTGGACGGAGCCCCCCTGGACAAGCGGTGGAAGATAGCGGGTCCTGCTGGAGTCTCCCGACGCCGGTTTGGTCGGGCGACCAAATGGCTGAGAACTGCCGAGCTGCTGCTGCTACTAAATTGTGGAAGAAATACGGCTGGAGTGGCCGGGGCGGCTTGCATTGCTGCGGGAGCCCCCCAGATGAAGTTGGAGCCTCAGCGAGAACAACTGGGGCTGCCGGAGCTGGTGCGCCCCCCTCCCAACGCCGAGCGAGCTGGGCGTGAGTGGAATGGAGCCTCAACGGTGATTGCTGGTGCTGGGGTAATTGCTGTGGCTGCTGCCGTTGCTGCTGTTGGGGGATTATTGCCCGGCCTCTCATGTAGAAGGAAGGAGTGGAATCGTTTTGGCGGCAGTGCTGGGGCTTTTTTGGAGGCGCAGGAACTTTTGCAGACCTACAGATGCTGGGAGAAGCCGACTAGGAGGGACTTAGGGAGGCAATGCAGAGCTTGGGGTGTGGACACCCTGGGGTCTGTAACCGGACTGGTCTGCCTATCTCAGCATTTCTGTTCGAGACATTGGAAGTGGGTCAAGCCCTGGTTAAATGGACCGACCCAGTGCCTGACAGACCTTAAAGAACTGGACTGCAGGCACAATAACACTAAGACATTCTTGGGCGACGGGTTGGAATATAACAACTATTTCCAACGTTACGTGGGCTACGGACTACCAGGGCAGAGGCTATCAGTGAAGTGAGCTGGGCCATCCCTTTCTGACTGCCCTAATATAATATAAGCCATTGGTATCCCTCTGTAGTGATTGTTATTCCCTCTCAGGTGTGAGAGACGTGAGAGGGGGTATGAGTTTGTATGGAGAGAGTGAGAACACTCATTCCCGGAGTGAGAGTCAGGGGTGAGGGGTAATGTATGGAGTGCCCCCTGTGGACCAGTGAGAGAAGTCTGGGGGGTGTAGTGAATGAATGAGTGAATGAATGTGAGAATGGTGATTGGGCTCCACCAGTGTCAAGAGCTTGAGCTGGTACACTGGGGGGTCCTTCATCACTTGCATTGACTGGGTATGAGTGAGTGGGGTGAATGATGGAGGGATACCCGTTGTCAATCGGAGTTCTTGGGAGTCCAGGAGTGGAGGCTAATGGATTTAGAGTCTCTGGGGGCTACAGGGCGGGACAGGCCATTGAGGTGGTGATGGGCAGGGGATATTATGATGGGAGTCGGAGGGCGGGCCATCTTAGGGGAAGACGCCCCCGGTGTTTATTACCGGTGGTGTGTTCCGGCCCTCCGTGCTCATACCTAGGCCCTGATCAGCAGACACGTGGTTGCCCAGATTTCCGGCTGTTGCTATGTAATGCCAGGTCAATAAATAACAAGGCCCCTCTCATTCATGATCTGATTTTAGAGGAGGGGGCAGACCTGGCATGTATTATGGAAACCTGGCTGAGCCCGGAGGGAGGTGTTCCTCTCTCTGAATTATGCCCAGCCGGGTTTCAGGTTTGGCATCAGCCGAGACTTCAGGGCAGGGGAGGAGGAGTGGCTGTTGTCATCAGGGAGTCTCTAGTGGCCGTCAGGGGCCCTGCTCCTCAAGTCACCGGGTGTGAGACCTTGTTATTCAAGTTGGGTTCTCATGAACAGTTGGGAGTGTTGCTATTGTACCAGCCTCCCTGCTGCGTGGCAACCTCCCTGCCTGAGCTGCTGGAGGCCATCTCGGGGGTGGCGGTTCAGTTCCCCAGGCTTATGGTCCTGGGGGACTTTAATCTGCCCTCCTTGGGGCGGGCCTTAGAAGCGGCTCGGGAGTTCATGGTCACCATGATGACCATGGGCCTGTCCCAGATTATCCAGGACCCAACCCGAGATAGTGGCCTCACCCCGGATTTAGTTTTCTTGTCGGAGCAGTGGCAAAGTGATCTGAGGGGAGAGTTACATCTTTCCCCTCTGTCATGGTCAGACCATGCCCTGGTGACCTCGAGATTTTCCTATGCCGCTCCCCTCTGCAGGGAGGCTGGACCTATTCGATTGGTCCGCCCCTGGTGACTGATGGACCCGGTAGGGTTCCAGAGGGAGCTGGGGGTTATACCCGAAGATCTGCTGCATGGTCCAGTGGAGGCCCTGGCTGCCACCTGGAATAGAGAGGCGGCCGGGGCCTTGGACAGGATCGCGTCTATGCAGCCTCTCTTGTCCAGTCGGGCCCGAAGATCCCCCTGGTTTACGGAGGAGCTGAGGGCTCTGAAGAGCATTAAGAGATGCCTAGAGCACCACTGGAGGAAGACAAAGACTGAATCCGACCAAACGCAGGCTAGAGCCGCTATGAAGGCCTACCTTGTGGCGATAAGAGCGGCAAAACGTCAATATTTCTCCGCTCTTATTGCATATGTGGAATGCCACCCGGCGGCCCTGTTTAAACTTACCCGATCCCTTTTGGGGAAGAGGGAGGTAGAAATTCATCTCCAGGGCCGTGTGGAAGAATTTTCTGGGCATTTACTGGATAAAATCACTCGGATTCGCTCTGGGTTGGACTCCGAGTGTGAAACAGAGTCTGAAGAGATACCCAGGGAACGTACTTACTTTGTTAACTGGGAACAGTTTGAGCCTGTCGGACCCGAGGAAGTGGACAGAGTTCTCCGGACTGTAAATGCCACCACCTGCCAATTAGATCCATGTCCCTCCTGGCTGGTGAAAGCAGCTCGGGAGGTGACTTCCAGTTGGGTCCAGATGATGGTTAATACATCGTTGGGGGAGGGGGTGTTTCCGGCAGCTTTTAAGGAAGCGCTGGTATGCCCTCTCCTCAAGAAACCGTCGCTGGACCCTACTGTACTGGATAATTTCCGTCCAGTCTCCCACCTTCCCTTTTTGGGAAAGGTGGTTGAGAAGGTGGTGGCATTGCAGCTCCAGAGGATTCTGGACCCCTTTCAGTCAGGTTTCAGACCTGGTCATGGGACTGAAACTGCATTGGTCGCGCTTATGGATAATCTTTGGCGGGAGCAAGATGGAGGTAGTGCATCCATTCTCACTCTTCTTGACCTCTCAGTGGCTTTCAATACCGTCGACCATGGTATCCTTCTGGAGTGGCTCAGGGAGGCGGGGGCGGGCAGCGTTGTATTACACTGGTTCGCCTCCTTCCTCCAGGGCCGGTTCCAGTTGGTGTTGATTGGGAGAGAGAGATCCAGCCCACGGGCCCTCTCTTGTGGGGTCCCGCAGGGTTCGGTACTCTCTCCGCTCCTTTTTAACATCTACATGAAACCACTGGGTGAGATCATCCGTCTCCATGGGGTGAGATATCATCAGTACGCTGATGATAATTATACATCTCCATCCCGGGGGAAGTAAGTGATGCATTTTCTACCCTGTCCAAGTGTCTGGGGGCTGTAGGGGCCTGGATGGGGAAAAACAGGCTTCGACTGAACCCTAGTAAGACGGAGTGGCTGTGGATTAATGGCTCCTCGATATCTAGGAAATTACCATCCTTAATTCTGGATGGGGTAGCACTGCCCCAGACAGACCCGGTACGTAACTTGGGGGTCCTCCTGGACTCGCGACTCCTGCTCGAAGAGCAGGTGGCAGTCGTGGCCAGGAGGGCCTTTGCACAACTGCGTGTTGTGCGCCAGTTACAACCTTTCCTGGAACGAGAGGCCCTTCGAACGGTCACTCATGCCCTGGTTATCTCACATATAGAGTACTGTAATGTGCTCTACATGGGGCTACCATTGAAGAGTATCCGGAAGCTTCAGCTGATCCAGAATGCAGCTGCATGGACCATCTTGGAATTCCCATATCGGACACATGTAACAACATTGTTACACGAGCTGCACTGGGTTCCAGTTTGCTTCTGGGTGCAATTCAAGGTGCTGGTTATGACCTTTAAAGCCCTTCATGGCATGGGACCAGGTTACCTAAAGGACCATCTTATCCCCATTACATTGTCCCATCCCATCAGGTCATGCAGGGAGGGCATGCTACGGACCCCATCGGTTAAAGAATTCCATCTAACGGGGTCACGGAAGCGTGCCTTCTCTGCAGCAGCGCCTGCTCTGTGGAATATTCTTCCCCCAGAGTTAAGACAGTCCACCTCACTCCTGGACTTCAGGAAAAAACTCAAGACTTGGCTTTGCCAACAGGCCTGGGGTGGGAAGAAGAGCATAAACTCTTGGGGATGGCTAACATCCTAGGATAGCCCTAGAATTGCCCTTCCAATGTTTTAAAGAAGACATCACCATCTTGATTTTATTATATTTATTGTATTTTTAAATTTTCTATTTTAATGTTTAATGTTTTATCGAATTGTAAGCCGCCCAGAGTCCCTTGAGGGAGTTGGGCGGTGAAAAAGTTGAATAAATAAATAAATAAATAAATTCAGATCTACTGAAGATCTACAGATCTACTAAGTTATCTCTATTTTTCTTCATCTAACTAATGTGTGAAGACTGAATTTATTTCTGAACGTAATTAAGCTTAAAGTGCAAGTTCCCTGCTGGTTCACGCTTCTACTCTGCAAGATTGTTGTTAGCTGCTTAGAGTTCTTTTATTAACCTTCAAAACTCCATCAGCTGAGTCTTAGATAATACCGTTTTCTTGCTTAACCCAGAGCAGAGCTTTCCAAACTTTTCATGTTGGTGACACACTTTTTAGACATGCATTATTTCGCGACACACTCTTACAGCAGGGCATCATTTCACGACACACTCTTACAGCAGGGCACAAGGCAGGCACTAGGACCTGCGCAGAATCACAGCAGGTTTGGAGGCAGCAAGGCACAAGGCAGGCACTAGGACCTGCGCAGAATCCTGGCAGGGCAGGTTTGGAGGTAGCAAGGCAGGCACTAGGACCTGTGTGGAATCCTGGCAGGTCTCGGAGGCAGCAGCAGCCACGACACACCCAGACACTGCAGCCGACACACTAATGCAGAGCTTTCCAAACTGTGTGTCGCGACACAAAAGTGTGTTGCCACACACAGCGTGGTGTGTCGCCACACCACCCGGAAGCGGCGGCGCGCACGTGCACGGTGGCAGTGGCAGCCGCTGCCGCCGCCGCCATGCACACGCACGCTGCCGTACGTCCCCCCGCGCTGCCGCACGTCCCCCCGCACCGCCGCACACCCCCCGCGCTGCCGCACGCCCCCCCGCGCCGCCACACGCCCCCTGCACTGCCGCCATGTGCACAAGTGCCACCGCACGCCCCCCCATGCTGCCGCTGTGCACGTGCCACCGCACGCCCCCCGCGCTGCCGCCATGCACGCGCGCTGCCGCATGCCCTGTCACGTCGCCGCCGCGCGCGGTGCCGCAGCCGCAGCCGCACCACCGCTGGCGTGTTGCCAGCGGCGGCACTTTGGAAAGCCCTGCACTAATGTGTCCCGACACACAGTTTGGAAAGCTCTGACCCAGAGATTAATTTAATTGAAGTTTGGATGTAGGATTTCTGGGTTCATACTCAGTCACTAAACGTCACAAGCTGTTTCCATGAATTATAGCTCTCTGTTACCAAACAGCATATAAATCCTTGTTTGTTCAGTGGGATACACAAAAGTTTAGAACTATTGTATGTTCAATATACAAAAGAAACCTTAACACAAAAAGGTGTTATCAGGCAGCCATTGAAAAAGTGCCCATAAGAAATAAGATGATATACCATGAAATATACTGCTGAAATCCTATGTCAGTGGATCGAATTTGGCTTACTTCCAACTGGAATTTATGGGATTGTAGTATAAGAATAACTGTACTGTATGCAGCAGAGATGCTTTAGTCGCTACATTTCTAACAGTTTCCAGCTGGGGAAGTTATGATTTATTGAATCTTGAGATCTTCATCCAATTGAATGGGATATTTCTATAATTTGATTCATAACAAAGTTCCAGTGGCTTAATGCTGCAATAGCATGTTGTTATTGTCTCAACACAATGGGGATGCCTGATACATTAGAATAGGAGATTAGATATTTCCAAAATAAAAAGAGCATTCCCACTACCTGGATTATAACTAGCCCCAAGATTCATTTTTGGTAATAAATTTAATTTAGTATCAACTAATATGCATCAGCACTCTGAATCGCAATGAGATTGTAATCATTGAAATATAAGGGTTTCATTAACAGTTCTGATAATCTGTGCTTTGGGATTTAAAATAAAACTTGGATATGATCTCAAATTTTCTTAATTCCTTTTTCTTTGGTAGTGAGCTTTTCTATAGCTCAGCCTTTCCCAACCTGCTACTTGCCAGGCATATAGGACTTCTATTCCCATAATTCCTAGCCAGCATTTGGGAATTCTGGGAGAAGGTTCTGGGAAATGAATTCCAATGCATCTGGAAGATATCCAATTGAGGAAGGCTAATGACAGTAGCTTAAAATATAAATATGACAAATAAATAAATTAAACATTTGTATACTCTGAATCATTAACCTATTTTGTTCTGCTTCCAGTTTGTATTTATTTATTTGATGCTATTTCTATGCTGCCCCAATCATACAACTCTGCAGACCTTACAAGAATTAAAAACAAATAAAATTGTAATACAACAAACAGTGAATAAACTGAGTAGTAGCAACCCCCCCAAGCCCTGGTAAAAGAGAGTTATTTTAAATCCCCTCCTAAATTTCAACAGGGAGAGGGGCCACCCTTATCTCAGAGGGCAGACTATTTCATAAGACAAGGCGTATTTCCTGATCCCTGGTCCTTTAGGGTCACATGGCTTGGGAACATGCAGCATACCTTGCTCTTCAGATGGGTAGGATGGGCAGATTCCACCTGGGAGGAGATGGCCTGTAAGATAACCAGGATTCAAGATTTTATTTAACCTTTCCTCTCACTTATCTACCTCTCTCTTTTCCTCCTTATGTAAAATGTATTAAGTATCTGCTGAGATGACTACTACCTGTTTAAGACTTTCTAGTTTCTAGTTCTTGTTCAGATTTAGGAAGTTCTATGCAACTGCCTGCTTGAACTTTCTGCCCTCTAAGCCATTTAAATTATAACAGAGTATCATACAGTGCACAACTATATCATGCAACTATCACGTAAGATGAGAATACATGTGAAGTAACTGAAAGAAAAGCCAGAAAGTAGTTATCTGCCTGAAATTAACTGGGAATGCATACAGTTCATTATTTTAGCTTAATCTTTACTAGCCTTTATGATTGATTCGGGGTAACATGTAGATTCAGATATTAATAGAAAATGTAATATAGAACGAGAAGTGCACAAAAGTAAATGTCAGACTAGATTTGGGATGTTTAGAGAAGAATTAATACATCACTTTCAGGGTCTAACACTTCAGGATTGGACCTGATTATTAATGGGCAAGTAACCTGGCAGTTTGAGGGGCATGGTGGCTCAGCGGGTAAGATGCCAGGCTTGTCGATCGGAAGATCGCAAGTTCGGAGGTTCGAATCCCTAGCCCTGCGTGCGGAGTGAGCTCCCGCACTAGTCCCAGCTCTTGCCAACCTAGCAATTCGAAAGCATACAAATGCAAGTAGATGAATAGGTACCACTTCGGTGGGTAGGTAACAGCATTCCGCGCACGTCATGCCGGCCACATGACCTTGGAAGTGTCTTCGGACAACGCTGGCTCTTCGGCTAACAAACGGAGATGAGCACCGGCCCCTAGAGTTGGACACGACTGCACAACTGTGCGGGGGGAACCTTTAACCTGGCAGTACAATTGAAGCAAGCATTTTGTTTTGTAGGACAAATCTATGAAGTGGGAAAGTTCTAGGACAGAAATTATATGTGTATTTTTGGGGAACTACAGCCTAGCAAAAATGAAATGTTTATCTTCCAACTTTGATACATGTGGGGATCCGCACTGATTCTATACTAGGACTAACACTGCTTGAGATAGCCATTGTTTCTCTTTTGTTTCCATTCTCTTCTCAGGGACCAGATAAAATATATACCTCTCTTTTGTTGGAAATAACTCTGCCAAGAGTTTTCTGAAATTCCCATTATCTGGGCACATATACCACCCCTCACTTGCCCCTCACACACATATATGGGTGACTCATGATAATCAGCCAATGAGATAGTGGACAAACATTGGGCACATGATCCCTCAGCAGAAAGAGTAAATGATCTCCTACTGGATGAGACAGGGGCTTCTCTGACACAGCCTTTGCACACCTAGGTGCATTTTGGAGGATTGCTCAGAGGCATCCTGCCATAGGTGTTTCAATCTAGGTCAATGGAATTCAAGATCTTGCTTACGTATGGGAATGCATTGACTAAAACAGATGGTTCAGCAGTACCAGGTGATTATTACAAGAGAAATGGTTCTTCCAACCCTGATTCAAAATAGACCCCCTGTAGAACTCTTCCGAGACAACATTTCTAGAATAATGAGTTTGCCTTTTGATTTTTAGCTCTGGATTTTCTTCTTGCAAATTGCCAATTTAGAGATGCAAGCCTTGAGTCCTCAGATACTTTTCCAGCAATTTCATTCTATTTACACTTCTGGCATTTGGGCAAATAGTCCGCCTTGGTGAGTTGGCAGTAAATGATTTAACAAATTAAATTAAATGGAAAAAGAAAAGGTGCCCTCTTTGAACAGGTTTTTGAGAAGCTACTCCCTCAAGATGCAATACCAGAAGAAGATTAGCAATGATACTTTCCAGCCTAATTGTCTCTTGGAATCTTAGTCATTTCTGTGACTTCCAAGAATATAGCTTTGAAATGAATTATTTCCCTTCTCATCATTGTAAATATATATGAGTCCATGACCATTTCTTCACTTGGTCCACTGCACATTATTATATCTGCCAAGTGCTGTTTAACTTTGAAACATCTGCTTTGCATGTTTGCTGGTCAAATATTTTTTTGTGATCAGCATGAGTTACAGAACCTGAAGTGGAATGAAGTTATCACTAACATACTCCTTCTTTGGATCAAAATCCCAATAATAGAAGAATCTGACTAGTCACAGCAGTACAAATTTATCAAAGTTAAATAAATATATTCAACTAAATCTCATTTATTTTTGTCATAAATTAGGTTATCATTTGATTGCTTTTTAGGACAATCAGCTCTTATACTGGGTAAACCAAGCTATATTGTTGATATCTAAGCAAAAGTCGCACACTACTCTAACCGGCTGTAACTTCTCCAACTGAAGTTAGAACAACACTCTGTAAGACCCTAGCAAACAAAAGAAAAAAATGCCTCTTAGGTTGGCTCACTGCACCACCATTTTTGGTGATGGCCTCTCACACAGCTTCTATGTGGCAAACATTTCCTATCTGGAATCTGTTTGCTTCTCACTGGCTAGAAATGCCAGGAAAGATAGCAAATACTTTGGACCTTTTACAGCACTGACATATTTTCTGAAATCTGTCTGTTGACTCGGCACAGTGCTATGGAGCAAATGAGCTGATGCCATCAACTTGAACAAGCATTTGCACAAATGCTCTGGCTTACAGAAGACCCTTCCATTTTATTCAGCTGGGCCACTTAGCATCATGCTCATGTCAGAGATAAGGATCTTGGATCTGTGTAAATTAATCTCCGATGGTCTGCACTCAGCAGACAGGAAATTTCAGTCTTTTGAAGGGTTTTCATAATGCATCAGGGCACATCGGATGCAAAGAAAACAGTCTGGCAGAACTGCATTAATTTTCATGAACCGGCAGCTTTCAAAAATCATGAAAACTGCAACATAATGAAAGCCTGGAAGGGAAAAACCTGCCTTCTTTCTCTCTGCTGGAAACCTACATGCAGATCCCATCAAAGAAGCATGGGCTTAACCCCTTGGAGCGCATTTCTGGTGACATCAACAACGGCTTAGTAGCTCCTATTCTCCCGTTTGTCTGCAGAGACAAATGCTTCAAATAAGGTCTGAGCAGCTGAGAGCCCACTAGGTGACCTGGTGTGATGGTCCTGCTAGCACAGTATTATGAAACATACTTCTTCCTAATCTTCTGCTATCTGTAATGTTTCCCAAGGGCTATGATTTGTACTCAGTTCTCATCATGCATGATGAAGCCAGTGCAATCAGACTTGTAGAAACAAAAATATCCTGGAAGGCTTTCTGATTTAGCAAGATTTTAGTTTTCCTGCCCTTAGAATATGCTCACTTTCTATTCTATATTCCTGGAATAGAGACATTATTTATTCATTTGAATGAATGTTTAACTCTCTCTGTATCAATAGATCAAGATAGAAAAGAATAGAATTAAAACTATGTAGAGTTGAAACAAAGCTATTGAGAGTTTCTTTAAAACATTTTCAGCAATGTTAAAAACTACTACCCTTTACAAGGATGTAAAATATACTTTGAAAAATCATTCTCTATTCGTTTATTTATTGATCATTTTCACTTTATTTTATTTGTTCCTAATGACTCATGGTCAACTCTAGGGTCACGTGTGTCTGACCCTCAAACCCATCAGTCTATTATCCTTGATTGGCTGTGATCCTTCCTGTCAATTGCCTTCATTTCCCTTCATTATACTGTGTTGTTATATAGTATCATGATATTATCCTATTCACAATATTTGGCCCTGACTGATTATATCTTTTAACTCCAGAAAGAAGAAGCATCTGTGGGGCTGGGGTGCAGAAGCAACTAGAAGAAGAACAAATACTAAGCAGATTTATACACAGACTTATGAAAAGATCTCTCTCCACCTGTCATACAAAAACTGAAAACAGAAAGTGCAAAATTCTTTAGTCACCCAGCACTCATCAAAATGAATGGAACCCCAGTAAAACCATCCTGGCCTAACAATAACATCCTGTAATAAGGCAAGATTTTTAAGGCATGGAATCTATTTAAGGGTATTTTTAAAATGCTCCCAAAAGAATATCAGGGTGTTTTTTTTACTACTCTTGTTGGCTATAAAGCAATCAGCAATTAGTTGACAACAACCACTCTTCCAGGAGATTTTCTGACATCATTACTTATGCCAGAGAGCAAACAAATATGTTTTTTCCCCCTTGGATAAAAGCAGCATATACATGGGGTTCATTGTTGTTAAACAAAAATAACCAAGCTAATTCCAGATTCATTTAAAAGACATGGGAAATAATGAATGCTTACTAGAAAAGTGCAAAATCATAAAATGCATATGTGCATGTGTGTGTGTGTCGAGGGGGAATCATATCTTAGGCTTCTGGGTGACTCTTTGCAAATATAGCACATGCATGGAATTATTTCTGAAAGTGCAGCTCAGTGCCTTTTTCAGTTGCAGTTGCATCTAATAAAAAAAGCAGACTACAGTTCAAAATCCTGCTCTTTCCACTGCAACCAAGTCTTATTTTCATCAGCATTTATTTGGGAGGTGGTGAGCTGGCCTTTGTGGCTACCCAGGACTTGGTTTTTACAGCTAATATCCATATCAGAAAATACACGAAGGAAGAGGCCATCAATAATGATGTCTACAAGGCCAATCAGAAGCATAGATCTGAGGACCAGGTGTTGGAGAACATCTGTGGGCTATTGCTCTCATATCCTAATCATGGATTTGCCATAGGTTGGCAATTGTGCAAAGCATGACTTATTTATTTATTCAATTTGTATGGTCATACACATTTATTCAATTGGTATGATGCTGATGCTTTTGTATGCCTTTGGCTTAATTAAGCATTTATATTTTTATGTTTTTAAACCAACACAACATAATCACAAAGAAGCAATTGCTTTAAAGCTGCCTTTCAGGATATGCGTCAGCTTGCTGGCTTTTTCTGTCGATCCCAATGTGTTGTGAAGTTCCCCTCTACAAACCCCATTGATTATAAAGGAATTGGAGCTTCACAAGGGCAGTGCTCTGTAGGAACATTTCCCAGCAGATTCTGCCCACTCTCTACTGCATTTGAGCCAAGTTTATTACATGGACTACTACAGTACCCAGAAGAAAAAATAAAAGAGGAAAAGAAAAGTGAAAGGTTTTATAAGCATTTGGCCCAGCAATGAAGTTTTGTCCTGGGTATTTTGCCTACCTAGTGAAACCTTCCCATTTGGCTCTCTGAGTGATTAAGCTTATTCCTCTGTGATACCCAGAGCCATTATGCAATGTTAAACAAATGTCACCACATTGGAAACAGTTGCATGCCCATAGATGGGACAAAAGAGCCTCATTATGGAAACAAAATTAATCCTGAGAGCTAGAAGGCATGCAGGGTACAGACACTTTTGCTTCTTCTATGGAACTAAAGGGAATAATAGGAATGCTATATAGCTGGTGACATACTTCATCTTCATTAATTTCTTCAGTGCAGATCCATGAAGGTTTTGATGCCATTGTGATCCAAAATTCCATCTCTTTTTGCAGAAATGCATGGTTGTGCTCTAAATGTAGCTTTAACATATAAATATTTTTTGGACAAATTAGATTCACTGGTTTTATATGGCTTAAATATTTAGCCACACATGCTTCTCCAGATCTTATGAACCAGGAATTCAATTTAGATAGGATAGATGGTACAGGCCATATGTATAGAACTGCATTTTAGACAATAAACTGAAGTTTGTTTTCACTTAATTTTCATGGGTAGTCCGAATGGAGGGGAATATTGGATTATGGTTACTGAATTTTCCCTATCCTGTGTTCATATGGTAGCCCTGTGTATTTGGCTTCACATGAGAATGTGTGAATCAACCTTGATTTAATTCACTTTGGAGATCTGAGACTCAAAGAAGTCATGATTTGATTTGCGTTTGTGAGCCAAGATTTGAAAGCAAATGTATTCAAGCCACTTTGAAATTCAATTTAAAAAAAAGATTTATTCATAGGTTATAATGGAGGAAGCAGCTTCAATTTTTGGCAGAATGGAATGAAAATAGCAGGGATAGTAGACCTTTAGAGGGCATTAACTGTGCCAGAGTTCAGTTGGATAACATCAAGGATTTCACCATGATAATGTTTTGAAATATTCTTCCTCCACCTCTTTTAAGGCAGAGTTTGCAGGAATGAGGAAAATACAGTACAAACAGCCTTGAGTTATGCTGAACAATCCAGAAAGTGCCCTAATACCAACTTAAAAATCATAAAGAAGTGTTTAAAAAGCAAGCTACAGTATGACTTTTTCACTTCCTTTCCTGGGGTGCCAGTCTTGGCATGACCATAAAGAATGATCACTGATTGCACTTGTGGATTGATGGATTGTGCTCCCTCTAATCATTGGCCTTTGCGAGGTGCCAGGAAGGGTCAGCATTTCTAGTTGACAACCATGACCCGTCGGGGGAGATGGGCAGTGAGAGAAATTTGAATAGATAAATAAAATAAATAAATGACCCTTCTTGGGAGGACCCCTCATTACTAGCTTCAATGGAGTATCAAGCTGGGCAGGGCACATTGGCAAAGCTTACTCTTTTCTAGATTCAGAAGTATCACCCCTGACTTGCCCTTATGTGATAGTTTAACTTTGATGCCTCTGATCAGTGTTTTGAGGGGCTACCTGGAAGGTTGGAAGATTTATTTATTAAATTTATATGCTGCCTGACTCCCAGTGACTCTTTGTATAGCCCCAAGACCCACAATTCGACCATGTTAAGGTTCTATAATGCTTATGGACCCTGTGCTACACACAAAGCCTGCTGATACTTTTGGCTGAATGCACAGAGGTTAGGGTGAATGGAGCGAATAATCACATGAAGATCAGAGACAAGAACCTTTCTCTCCCAAAGACCCCTCATTTTCTGTTGAAATGTCTTGATGGCAGTATGTTACTTCCAGAATCAAAGACAATCTCCCTTAGCTACCTAGGAGAAACAGTGGAAGATTATTATTTCTCTCATGTCCTGCTTGTGGATGCATTTGTTTGGTTATTGTGTGACATTATTGAGACCACTGCCACTTCTTCTGTTCAGCAGGACTAGGATGGATGAGGTCAAATAAACTTGAAAACTTACTCAGAATAAGATGGAAATGCTGTGGATAGATAAACCCATTGTTTTTGAAAGACCAAGTTCATTTGACAGTCCAAGCTAGAAGTTACGTTCTGCAATAAGGGTCTTCTACAGATGAAGCTCCAGAAAGACGCTCACTTGGAATCAACTAGGGTGGCACCAACACTGGAATTCTCCCTGCCCCCCAGTTCACTCTGCTTCTTCTTTATTATAGTTTTAAAATAACCTTAAAACATAGTTTTGTTAGCTTTTCCCCTACAGTAGTCATGCCTCTTTTGCTCTCTGATTTTAACTTTCAGCATTTAGTATTTTATGTATAGTGAATTGTATTCTTTTCCTCTTTGATTTATTGTTCTGATATTGTAACTTTCTGTTGTTTGTTTTGATTTTAGACAACACGGTGATGGTTGTAATCTTTGTATTTTTTTAAATTTTGGCTTTAATTATTACTTTGTTCTACAGATAACCATCAGAGCATATAGTACATAAAGGAATAAAATAAATACATATATGAATGACACTGTCACGAGTGTCAATCCAGTTAAAGTGGATCTTGCCACTGAATGAGCCAATCCAGTTAAGGTTTTCCCCTACAGTAGTCATGCCTCTTTTGCTCTCTGATTTTAACTTTCAGCATTTAGTATTTTATGTATATTGAATTGTATTCTTGCCTAACTTGCCTAACTTGCCTAAGTTCCCTAGAGATATCCAGACTACACTATTGTAATGTGATTTACTTAAAGTTGCCTTTAAATGCTGTGGAAACTCCAGCTGATACAGAACATACTGTTCACATGTGATTGGAATCATAAAGTCAGAAAATATAACCCTACAGAATACCAGTTGCATGAGTTTCTGTGCATTTCCAACCCCATGGATTTGGGTCTGACCACTTTGTCCCACATTTTAAATGGGCTTGAGCATCTATTGGAATCTGATTTTCTGTAGTGACCTTGTAATAATGCTTGCTTTGGAAATGTTAAACCTTGTGCTTTAACAACAGTAGCTTTTATCTGCTGAGGAATGGTTGATTATTTATTCATGCATTATTGGATCTATGTCACACCTTTATGCTAAAGATCTATGCTGAAGATAGCTGACAATTAAACAAAATACAAAACAAATTAATTAAACCACAAATAAAACATAATTAACACAAGAATTATAGATATACAGTAAATCATAAACAGTAATCATATAAAACAATTCAAAAGGCTAACTGAAAAAGTTAATATTTTTACAAAAGCAGTGACTTAGTTGTTTATTATTATATTGTACTGTATTATTATTGTTGTTATATTATGAGCGGCTTTGTGAAATGATTTACACTGAAAGGTGGCCAAGTGATAGTTTTTTAAGCTCATTAGACTTTCTGGGGGATCATAGATCAATTCTGGAGCATGTAAATTAATAATAAAGAGGATAAAAAAAGGTAAAGGTTCCCTCCACACATTTGTGCAGTCGTGTCCGACTCTAGGGGCCGGTGCTCATCTCCGTTTGTTAGCCAAAAGCCAGTGTTGTCCGAAGACGTTTCCGCGGTCATGTGGCCGGCATGACGCACGCAGAACGCTGTTACCTACCCACCGAAGTGGTACCTATTCATCTACTTGCATTTGCATGCTTTCGAATTGCTAGGTTGGATAGGTTGAATAAAGAGGATACCGCTGAGGAAATGCAAAGTACTGTTTTTCTTGTACTAATAAGAAAGCCAGTTTGGACTAGTGGTTAAGGCACCAGGCTAGAAACCAGGAGACTGTGAGTTCTAATCCCGCCTTAGCAATGAAAGCTGGCTGGATGACCTTGGGCCAGTCACTCTCTCAGCCCAACTCACCTCACAGGGTTGTTGTTGTGGGGAAAATAGGAGGAAGAACGAGTATTAGCTATGTTGGCCGCCTTGTGTTATTTATAAAAATAATAAAGGTGGGATAGAAAACATACAAACAAACAAACAAATAAATAAATAATCTAGTAGTCAATATGAGATGTTAAATGCTTACAAATACCCTCTTTCAGAGCAAAGCCCTTCTGCTTTTCATTGTATCACCATCTCATTATCTATACCCTCCACAGAAACTTACAAAATCCTTGATTTTCTGTGTCTGCTCCACTTGTGCCATTCTCTCAGTCTCCAAATGTTAATTTAATCCAATCTTTTATCATATTGCTCCCAGGCCTTTTGTCATTCATGCATTTTTGGCTCAGACACAGTGATTTCTTTCATCATTTCCATCTCAACACCCCTCTCCCTCAGAAAGCAAAGCTCTGGAATTAAGATCTCATAGACAATTGTGCATATTACATGAATGTAATCACATGAATGTATTCTATATTCAGGAATCTGCCTGATCCCAGGCATGTTGCTTAACGGTCTCCTCCATTTTGGAATTTTGGATTTGATGGCTCTACCCACATGACCATGACAATTAGCCAGTAACTACTATGTGGGAACTAGACATAAAACTACCATTTAGCACCCAGAATCTCCTGGCACAAAGTATTTGCAAAATTCCACAGTAAATGCTATATTTGGAAATAGCACAAGCCCCAAAGGAAGCTATTTGTCTAAGCAGCAAAGCCCTTGTGGAGAAGGAAGCAAATTGAAGTGGAAACCTTATTAAATGGTGTACTTGAGTCTGAGCTCATCTGCATCAAATAAATCCAGAAATACCTAATATGAGCAAAAGGAAAACCACTGATGATGCAGTACAGCATTAATATCATTCCAGCACCATTTATTTTAAACTCTGCCCTAACTATAATAGCTTTAGGACACTGTAACATGTCTGTACAAATAATTGACACATCTCATACTTGATATGATGTCTTTTATAGTCTTTGAAATTTAAGAGATCAAGCATTCATCTTTTGAAATGTCAAAATGCTTTGGCTTATACTTTACATATGTGCTGTTCTACTCCACTAAATTCTATTGCTTTTGCAATGGTTATCTTTATGCACTGTCTGCTGTCATTGTGGTCTAATCAAATGGACTTTTTAAGATCTTCCAGTACTTAGAATAGAATTGGGTTGGAAGGATCCTTGGAGATAATTTAATCCAACCCTCTACCCAGCACAGGAACCCACTACAGTACTACACTATCCTGAAGGATGACCATGCAGCCTCTGCCTAAATACCTCTAGTGAGAAAGAGTCCCAAGGAATCCTGTTCCCTTGTTGAAAAGCTCTTGCCTTTATGAAAATCTTCATAACATACAGCTGAAATCTGCTTTCTTGTTATTCAACCCCATTGTTTCTTGCCTTCTGCAACACCTCTGAACAATTCTGTGCTGTCTTTTACATGCTGGCCATTAAGTTACCTTGAAGACACAGTCTTCTTTTATGCAGGCTAAGTATTATTCCAGCTTGTAAAGATCCTTTTGAATCTCATGACCCTTCTCTAAGGTGTCTGCTATCTCCTCTATCCTTGATAATTAGATTTTCTAGTCTATCATTCAAGGTTTATAAATACATTTTGCAGAACAGGGCCCAGAATGGAGCATTGGATAATGCCAGAGAAAACTCCTGAAGCTTGTTATTATATCATTTTCTATACATCAGTGTTACAATACCAGGCAACTACTCAGGCCTTTAAAATTACTTCTAAACTCATTTTAGTTAGGAACTGCAATAATACATCACAATATGTTTGGCATGTAGCTAAAAATGTTACTGATATCATCCCACTTCTTTATCTGGAAAGGTTAGAGATGAAAGTAGGTTTTACATCCTGAACTGGCAACTTCATTCTAAGCCTAATGACACCATATCTGGTCACATATCTCATGTTACATAAACTTTCTTCTGGGGCAAGGGTATGTTTGACAAAGCCAGCCTCTTTCTGTGATATGCAGCAAGAGAGTGTTAGAGCATAAGAAGAGCTCTGTGGGATCAGACCAAGCATGCATTTAGTTCAGCATCCTCTTTTCCAACCCTCACCAGTCAGGAGGCTCCCAAATAGAGCATGTAAACCACAGCACTCTTCTCTTGTTGGTTCCCCAGCCATTGGTATTCAGGAGCATGCTACCTCTAAATATGAAAGTTCAAGTAAAAGAGGGGTGTGCTCAAACTGTACGATTCAGTTCAGGTCTGATTTGGCACTTCAGAAAATGACTTCACCTAAATCAAAGGCTGCCCATTTTGATGCAAGTCCAATCTGTGCTACAATTTGTACTTCCCCATGATTAGCATGGGAAAAACACAGATGGGCATGACTTTTTAACTTTTCAATAGGAAAAGATGAAATGTGCAAGCACAGTAGACAGTTCTCAAGAAATGAAGACCTCTACCCCCACTTCCATAGAAACAATCAAGGGGTTTGAAGTCATCAGTTAACTTCAGTTTAGGTTCCTCCCACCCCAACAGGATGATTTGCTGTTATGCTGTGAAGCTGAACCCTTCCAAATGTACTCCATTACAATCTGGGTAGGTGACTTAGTGAAAAGTACTGGTAACTTTGCTGTTTTGGGAGCTGGGGGTTCCTCCTGGGGGTGGCTGGCCCCATAATCTCCTCCTTTTATATACGATTTTACCATTTCTTGGATTTTTATCTATTATTTATTACATTGTTTTAGGTGTAACTTATGTTTGTTGGTTTTAACTGTTGATATTTTGTAAACCGCCAGAGTCCCCCATTGGGGGAGATGAGCGGTGATAAATTTGAATAATAAATAAATAAACAAACAAACAAACAAACTGTCCCTCCTGTTGCAATAACCCAACCAAATCCAGACAAATGGGTTGAGGGCTTCTTATACAACGGAAGTCTCACCTCACCCTATTGATTGCAGGAAATGTTGATAAAAACCGGAAAGATGACGGGGCTGCCCTTGGCAAGAACCCTTGCTATTTAGTATTACTTACTTACTTACTTACTTATTTATTTATTTATTAGATTTGTCACCGCCCATCTCCTCCCACTGGAGGGACTCTGGGCAGTTTACAACAGCATAATCAATAAAACAATAAATTACAATATATAAATTACAATATATAAAATACAATTAAAGCTAAAAATAAATATAAATTTAAATTTAAAAAATGAAATCCAATGGCTGATGATCTAACTCAGTCCTTGTATGCAACGATCACTCTAGGGTACTAGCCATCCCCAAGCATGCCTACTCCTCTCCTCGCTCCAAGCCAGGTGGCAGAGCCAGGTCTTCAACTTCCTCCGGAAGGCCAGGAGCGATTGGGCTAACCTCATCTCCAGGGGTAGAATGTTCCAGAGGGCGGGAGCTACTGCAGAGAAGGCCCACCTCCTAGACACCACCAAGCGAAGTTCTTTTACTGACGGGGTCCGCAACATGCCCTCTCTGCAAGATCGGGTGGGACAGGTTGATGTAATGGGGAAGAGGCAGTCCCTCAGGTAACCTGGCCAGATGCCATGTAGGGCTTTAAAGGTGATAACCGACACCTTGAATTGGACCCGGAAGCAAACTGGCACCCAATGCAACTCATGTAATAAAGGTGTTATGTGTGCCTTTCTAGGGACACCAAAGATGGCCCGTGCGGCTGCATTCTGGACCAGCTGTAGCTTCCGGATACTCTTCAAGGGTAGCCCCATGTAGAGCACATTGCAATAGTCTATATGGGAGATAACAAGGGCATGAGTGACCGTTCAAAGGGCCTCCCGATCCAGGAAGGGGCGTAACTGATGCACAAGACGAAGCTGCGCAAAGGCCCTCCTAGCCACGGCTGCCACCTGCTCTTTGAGCAGGAGCCGTGAGTCCAAGAGAACCCCCAGATTATGCACCAGGCTTGTCTGGGGCAGTGCAACCCCATCCAGAACCAAAGATGACAATGTCCCGGATACGGAAGAGCCATTAACCCACAGCCACTCCGTCTTATCAGGGTTCAGCTGAAGCCTGTTGTTCCCCATCCAGGCCCCTACAGCCCCCAGGCACCGAGAGTGGGTGGTCACAGCATCACTCACTTCACCCGGGATGGAGATGTACAATTGAGTATCATCAGCATATTGATGGTACCTCATCCCGTGGTGACGGATGATCTCGCCCAGTGGTTTCATGTAAAAGTTAGAAAGGAGCGGAGAGAGAACTGAACCCTGTGGCACCCCACAAAGGAGGGGTCACGGGTCGGATCTCTTGCTCCCTATCACCACCGATTGGGACCGACCCTGGAGGAAGGAGGTGAACCAGCACAAAACCACAATGCCCACCCCCAACTCCCTGAGTCGCCCCAAAAGGATACCATGGTCAATGGTATCGAAAGCCGCTAAGAGATCAAGCAGAGCCAGGATGGATACACTGCCCCCATCCCACTCCCACCAGAGATCATCCATGAGTGCAACCAATGCCGTTTCCATCCCATATCCGGGCCTGAAACCTGACTGAAAGGGGTCTAGATAATCCGTTTCATCCAGAACCCTCTGGAGCTGCAACACCACCACTTGCTCAATCACTTTCCCCAAAAAGGTGAGGTGGGAAACTGGACGAAAATTGTCCAGTACAGTCGGGTCCAGCAATGGTTTCTTGAGGAGGGGGTGCACCAGCGCCTCCTTAAAGGCAATTGGAAACACCCCCTCCCCTAAGGATGAATTCACCATCGCTTGGACCCAACCACATGTCACCTCCCGAGCTGCTTTCACCAGCCAGGAGGGACATGGGTCTAGATGACAAGTGGTGGCATTTACTGTCCGGAGGATCCTATCCACTTCCTCAGGTCCAACAGGATCAAACTGTTCCCAGATAACTAGGTAAGTACGTTCCACC
Source organism: Charina bottae (assembly GCA_023362775.1). Lineage (NCBI taxonomy): Eukaryota > Metazoa > Chordata > Lepidosauria > Squamata > Charinaidae > Charina > Charina bottae. Next base: position 6,468,583 of record JALMGJ010000022.1, read on the forward strand.
AGTATCTCCCCAGACCATGCCTCATGCTTGGCATCCAACTTGGAACGAATCTGTATTGATATGCAATTCCTTGTTTCCTTTTACCATGAAAAAAGCCGAATTGTTCCTCTCAGGAAAGAGGGGAAATGTTTATCACCATGTTCAAGTGGATTGCAGTTACACTACCCTCACAACCTTTGGATTTAATTTTGCACATCTTTTTTAAAAGGAGGAAGCCAACACCTCGTCCCTTTACTAAAGGGATAAATGCAAACACGGCTTGTTCTTGAGATCAGAAGCCGTGCTTTCTGGTGCTGCAGGAGACCCTTTTCAGTTATAATCCTTGGTCCCAGAATGAGCCACAAAAGGTACCTTTTGTCTCATAGCCCAGTTTCAGAATTATGTTTCATTTCTTGGTGCCTCCATATGCCCACCAAAAATAAGATGGCTTTCATCCTTTTCCCCCAAGGGGTCCCAAGATTATAATCACAAGATCTAATCAATTAATAGTATTACTGTGACCCTCAGGGGAAGCAATGGAGAGTACATTAAAAAAGAAGCAATATACAATAAACAACAAAGTATATAAATATTAATGAAAAACATAAACCAATGTTAAATTAAACCAAACCAAACCAAATTATAGACCCAACTGCCCCCTGGAAATGCTCTGCTTTGAGCAGCTTCTGGAAGGCAGTTAGGTAGAGCCAACTGGATGTCGGGAGGCCATTACAAAGAATTGACCCAGCCACTGACAAGCAGTGCCATCAAACTTCACCATCTCCCTAAAATGGGGCACCACTTTTTTCCAGATAGATTGAACCAGTCAGGCCAATTCCAGGGGGGAGAATGCAGCCCTGCAGATAACTAGGTGCCAAGCCATGTAAGACCTTATAGGTTAGTACCAGCATTTTAAATTGCACCCAAAAGCCTGTTGGCAACCCAGGCAGGGGCAACAGCCATGATGTAATATGCTCCCACTGGTGAATGCTGGTCAGCACACAGACTGCTGTACTCTGAACCAACTGCAGCCTCTGAGTGATCCTCAAAAGCAGCCCATGTAGGATGCATTTCAGTAATTTAAGCAGGTGGTGATAAGGGCATTAAATCACTGTAGCAAGATCCTCCTCCAGGTACAGTTGCAACTGGTGCATCAGCTGAAGCTGTGAAAAGGTCCACCTGGGTGTGGCTTCCACCTGCTGTTTTAGCAGGAGTCATAAGTCCAGAAAAACCTCTGTCACGAACCTGGTCCTTTGAGGGTAGTGCCACTCCATCAAGAGATACCATTGGAGCAGACAGAGAATCTCAATGGACAAACAGTAACTCTGTCTTACTAGGATCCAGTTTAACCTTGTTCTCTCCTATCCAGAACCTGGTAGCCTCCAGACAATGGGGCAGAACTTTAACAGCATCACCAGTCTGGCTTGGGGTAGTGATATAGAGCTGGGTATCATCAGCATATTAATGATACTGAACTCCAAAACTTCAGATGACCTCTTCCAGTAGCCTCATGTAAATGTTAATGGAGGGGGGGGGAACTGAATTGTGGCACCCCTTAAGGGAGTAGTCATCAGGTCAATCTCTCCTGTCTCCTGTATGGAACCATTCATCAAGAAAGGAACAGAACCATGGCAATCCAATGCCCCCCCAAACCCTCCTGGTGTTTAGAAGGATACCATGGTTGAGCCATTAAAGGGGTAATCCCTCTCTTTTATTAACCCAACACAGCAGAGCAAGTTTTGATTTCAGGTAGTGTTTTAGTACAGCAGCTTTGCTAAAGAAGCCAAATTCCTTTCCCCCTGTTCTCCAACCTTCCTTATTGATAAGTAGTTGAGAAATAGCAGTAAGTCCATAAAGCAAAGTAAAATCACCAGAACTATGACAAATATATAGTTGCCTGGCATTTTTACTAGCAAGGAAAAACTTCCCACTTCTACATTGTTATGTATGTAGTCTAGAGTATGGGCTAAATATGATCACTGCTACTTCTATATTCTTTTCCTGCTTAGAGAGAAGTAAGAAGGTTAATAACATGTAGTCCTCGACTTACAACCATTTGTTTAGCAACCGTTCAAAGTTACGATGATGCTGAAAAAATTGACTTATGGCCAGTCCTCGCACTTGCGACCATCATCGCATCCCTACAGTCACATGATCAAAATTCAGGCGCTTGGCAACCAGCATGTATTTACGATGGTTGCAGCATCCCGGTGTCACATTATTGCCATTTGCGACCTTCCCAGCCAGCTTCCGACAAGCAAAGTCAATAGGGGAAGCTGGATTCACATAATGACCTCAGTGATTTGCTTAACAACCGCAGCAAAAAGGTTGTAAAATTGGGAATGACTCACTTAACAACCACCTTGCTTAGTGATGGGAGTTCTGGTCCCAATTGTGGTCATAAGTTGATGACTACCTGTACACTAGATGACATTCTCTTCCTTGGACTGTCAGTTTTTTTCTCTGGCTGGCCAGGTATAGTCTCCCATTCTCTCTGGTAGAAGCATTCTGCGTTGTATAGATTTGACCAGTGGTGGTCCTTTTCTTCTTTCAATAGGACTTCAGACCTCTTCCTGACTCAAAATTACTTTAATGGTCTTGCTCCAGGCTCTTCTGGAGACAATAAACACTACCTAGAATCTATATTCTAATTAATTTAAATAATAATTATTATAATAATAATTTGCTGGCCATTTTACCTCTTGTCCAACTTTCACTTCTTCCTTTTGTCAGCTCAGCAGTAGCCCTCCCCCACCTTTCTATGAGAAAGTTATAAAAACCTATGTTTTCTCTCTCTATTCTCAGGGTCTACTACCACCGAAAAAGAACAACATGTTTGCCTGGGTGTATACTGTATATCACAAGATAGCAGAGAGCCATGGGTGAATGCATGCTGTCACACTCTTGGTTCTGGCTCAACCACAAGCAGTTGAGGTTACATAATTGAAAAAAATCTAGCACAATATTTATGAGAAATGGCACAAAGAAGAACTATTTTGGCTGCTGGGCATGTTAGGTAGATTACATTACTGTAACATATGTTCAAGTATTAAGAGCTGTGAAAGATTACATCTAAGATGTTACAATGCAGTTTTCACTGATCGAAACAATTTGTAAGAACAATGAAGAAGCAGATCTTTATCGAAGGGCATAATATATTTTTTTAAAAAATCCAATACATACAGCAGATTCTTATATATTTGTCTTATCTGTAGAACTTTCTTACCCCAGAAACTGGTCTACAAAGTTATTGATAATATTTGAAATGAATTTTTAAAAATCTCAGGAAATTGCATCTGTGAAAAATATTCTCATCAAGTTATTCATGTTATAACCCTATCTGGTTATATTTTGATTAGAAAATAGTGTAGGACTAGAGGCAGGATTCATTTTGGCGATGAAAATAATTGGAAATGTGGGTTGAATGGAAAATTGTAGAAAAACACCTATTAATGAAATAAGCAATATGCTGTGCAAATCCTTGGAAAGAGGTGCCTCAGAATGCAGGAGAGTGAATCTGAAATATCCCTTTTTGAATTGTTACAGTAAATCAGCCATAACTTTTCCTACCAAGCCCACGCAGTCACTTTGGAAGTTGTTCTGAGCTGTTTCCACTTATATGTGTGAGAACAGCCACTTTGCGTTGTGGTCAGAGGTAGCTGGAAGCAGTTTTCAAAGCTCCCATGTGAGCCTCGGTAAAGATGTGGCTACTTTAATTATTCAAAAAGAAGTGCTGATATGTTCTGAAGCACCTCTTTCTAATAATTTGCACAGCCCTAAGTAAATCACAAGGGGTGTGGTGGCTCAGCGGGTAAGACGTCAGGCTTGTTGATCAGAAGATCGCAAGTTCGGAGGTTCGAATCCCTAGCCCCGCGTGACGGAGTGAGCTCCTGCACTAGCTCCAGCTCTTGCCAACCTAGCAATTCGAAAGCATGCAAATGCAAGTACTGTAGATTAATAGGTACCACTTCGGTGGGTAGGTAACAGCGTTCTGCGTGCGTCATACCGGCCACATGACCGTGGAAGCGTCTTCGGACAATGCTGGCTCTTTGGCTAACAAACAGAGATGAGCACCGGCCCCTAGAGTCGGACATGACTGCACAAATGTGCGGGGGGAACCTTTACCTTTAAGTAATTCACATGATGTGAGTAAATTATAAAATTCAACAATCTCTCTTTGCTAAAGTTTCTTCTAGTACCTTCCTGACTGCCTACTTTAGCTGCCCTTTCTCCCTTCCATCGGATATTGTCTTTGCTTTTAGCACCCACACTCCAAGATGTGAGGAACATTGGTATATTTGAAGGTGGAGAAATTTCTTCTGAGGAATAGGAGGAAATGCCACCATTTAGCTGGGCAAGGGGATTTTATTGTGTAGGCTTTTAGCAAAGATGGGTGGATAGTCTATTTTTTTTAAAAAAAAAATAAACACTTTGAAAACCTGATGAGGGTTCCTTAGGTATTTCCTGGGATCCCCTCTGTAAGGTTTCCTGAGTAGTCTCCTAAGCAAGTATGAAGAAGATCTGATCCTTAGTTTTTCAAGATCTGCCATTATAGACGTGATACAACAAATTCATTCCCAGAGCCTTCTGTGAGTATTTATTCTAAGCTCTAGATATTTGGCCTGCCATGTTCAACCAAATTATGACCTGGAGTGATGTGTTGGCTTTGCTGAAAATTAAAAACAGAAGAAAAAAGAAAAAAATCCACCTGTCCACCTGAAGTGTGTGTGTATATACAGTATATATAAATGGATCCTTCTGAAAATCACACACTTTCCTCCAATCCTTAGGAATACACATTTAGACAAAACAGAGTTTATGCATAGCTTTAGTGTTGCCTTCTCTCATCTGAATACGCCATTCCTTATACATGATTTGTTTGGTATGCAGAAGCTAGGTTTGAAATTTGAAATTTTGATAGGAGCCATGTTTTCATAAGGTGTATATTTCAACTTTAAGGGAAAAAGGAAAAATCAGAATGGAAGATAAGCTGGAAGCTGATGAAGCTGCACATTATTTTTACTTTCATGTGTCTGTTCCGCACCGACTCCTTGTTCATTCTTGAGTAGTTTGTCATCCATCTGTACAGTCTCCCAGGTGACCTTGCAACCTTGGCAAGAGTTTGACTCTGAGAAGTGCTTGTGGACATGTTCAGAGATAAATATAGTTGTGTGATCCCTTCCCCAATGCATTGAGATGGCATTTGAATGGCTATTTCAACTAAAGTGGTTACAATCTCAGAGAATACAGCAAGTGTGCCACAACCTGTAGAAATGCAATTATGAAAAAGAGTACTGGGGAACAAAAAACAACAACCCTCTGAAACCTATGATTGTAAAGAATATCCTTTTTTGTTATGGGATGTCCAAACTTCAAGGCCAATTGTTAAGTTATGTTCCCTTATATGTGCAGCATTAATACCAGAACGTTGGAGACAGGGTTCATAATTCTGTTGATTGATTTTACCAGGTTTTCAAGAGCTTTCTGGCATCCATTTCTTTAGTTGTTATGAATAGTTGTTTTAGTTGTTTCATTTACGTGTCAAATGCCCTGGGAATTTTTGATGGAATGCCCTGTATAACACTATATTAAATAAATGAATAATAAATAATAATGGCTGTCACCAGGGAAGATGGGAGTTAGGTTTTGATAATCCTGAAGGCTGTCACAACATTACACACACCATTCAAACACTTTCTAAATTTTGGAGGAGAATTTACTAATGCTGGGAAGCTCCCACACATATTTTGTTAAACACAACCTATATTTGAAAGGAAAAGCTCCATTCTGGCTTGGAAAAGGCACAGGAGAAGCAAACTCGGGCAAAAAACATCACCAGCAATGTAGTGAGCTTCTACAAGCCCCCATTGTTCTTCTTTAATGCTTCGACCCTTCTGTTAATACTTGTAAAATTACAAACACCTGCCTGAGAATAAGAGCCACAGAAGTAGCCACCTAGTGATATCTATGCTGATTTAAACTTTCCTATTTAAGCCAAAAGGGAAGGCATAGATAAATGCACGGACTAAATCCTGGAACATGGGAATAATCTGCAGTTCCCATGTTCAGGTTTGTCATGTTCTGCTGATGTTGCCAAATCCAACAAGCCCTTGTTGTTCAGGATGATCTTTGAGAGATCTGGTCCCTCAGTGATCTTTAGGCTGAAGAATCCCCTTCTTATTACACCTCTTCTCAGACTAGGTTTCTGTTTCTTCTTTCCATCAGATATCTTCTTTTTTGTTGTTTTAAAAATCCTGGATGGGCCATCCTGAACTGAAAAGGACCCTCACTAGCTCCAGGATTTGGAGGAGAACAAGAATTCCTGCCATCCAGGAGGGATCCTCATGCTTGCAATATAAATGATCATCCTCCCATTTATCTTTTTCTTTTTCAGAAGAAGCTAAAGCAGCTTCCACGCACCCAGTCTTTACTTTTCTGTAGGAGTGTTTCCAGTTCTGTGTTTAGATCACTCCTAGTCTTTCCTTTTCCCATTTTTTGTAGTCAGCTTCTTATCAATACTAACTCACTGAATATTGCTGCACTATTGCTTTTCCCTGTTTAGAGCATTTTATCTGATTCTAATTCCCCTGGTTTAGTAACATTCTCAATTTAAGTATGTTTCTAATTCTCCTGATATGTATTTTGAACTTGATTTAGTTATTCTATAGAACAGAGCCCACTGCTTTTCAGAGCTTTGTCCATGATCTTTTGAGATATCAGATTTTCCTTAAGCATCCATGATTCAATGTCACAAGATTCTGGATATGCATATTCAATTTACGTGTATGAAATACGAGAGCTGGTTTGGTGTAGTGGTTAAGGCACTGGGCTAGAAACAGGGAGACCATAAGTTCTAGTCCTGCCTTAGGCACAAAGCCAGCTGGGTGACCTTGGGCCAGTCACTCTCTCTCAGCCCTAGGAAGAAAGCAATGGCAAACCACTTCTGAAAAACCCTTGCCAAGAAAACTGCAGGGACGTGTCCAGGCAGTCACCAAGAATCGGACACAATTGAACGGATTAAAAAAGAAGAAATACACCTGCATGTATGTAAATGAGCACATTTGATAACACAAGAGATAGTATCTTATTTCAGTGGGTACTACAATTATGTGGGGAGAAAATCCTTATGGCACAACAACTCAGTATTTACTGGAGCAATGGCTATTCTATGATGTTAAAGCTTCACACTGCCCCCAACCTTTTCTGGCACCTCTCAGAGCAACTCCAATTTCAATTGCTGACTGTCAGTTACACAGTGTGCCACCATTTGTTGTGTGGGAAACTCAAAACGATAAGGTAAACTCTAGGACAGGCCTAATGTAATTTTAAGAAAGACCATCCCAAACTCCTCCTGTCAAAAAATAGAACACATTGGCTCCGTCTTTGTAGCCTTACCTCAGCCACTGTGGCCTCCTTAAAAGATGTTCAATGGGATCCCAGCCACCGAAAGGTCACCCATCCTAAATTTGCTTCCATACAGCAACTACAAAACAGAACACTTCACTTGACATAATCCTCTCACAGTTTTGTAAAAGTAAACTATAGTGTCTGTAGCTTGAATCATGTCAACTGGATTTCTATTTTCTCTGTGGAAACGTTTCGCTCCTTATCCAAGGAGCTTCTTCAGTCTGAGCAAAGTTAGTAAGGGAATCCTTAAATATGTTTCTAGGTGGCTGTGTGACCTTACACCTGGGGGCATGGTTATATTGAGATGTTATTTTAAGTCCTTTTATTATCTAAAGGAGGATTGTTAAGATCACCATGCTGCTGTTGAGCTTGTGAAATGGTCTTAATCTTCCTAGGCACAGAAGACAGAGCCGGGAGAAAGATTGTGCCTGAGGCCCCCACCTCTATTCAAGGAAGGATTTTCCAAGTTGGCATAAATGGATTCCTTGACCCCTCTCTCAAACCACCTATCTTCTCTGTCTAAAATGTGAACATTAATGTCCTCAAATGAGTGTCCTTTTTCCTTTAAATGAAGATAAACTGCTGACTCTGGTCCTGTGGTGTTACTTCTCCTGTGTTGGGCCATCCTCCTGTACATAGGTTGTTTGGTTTCTCCAATGTAGAGTTCAGAGCACTCCTCACTGCACTGGATTGCATAAACTACATTGCTTTTCTTGTGTTTTGGAGTTTGATCTTTGGGGTGTACAAGCCTCTGTCTCAGTGTGTTGGTGGGTTTGAAATATACAGGTATGTGGTGTTTGCCAAATATCCGTTTTATCTTTTCAGACACACCAGCCATGTAGGGAATTACCAGGTTCTTTCGTTTATTCTGAGTCTCAGCCCTATCTGTCGCTGTTTTAGGTCTGGTAGATTTAGATTTGGTGAAGGCCCAATTTGGATATCCACAGGCCTTCAGAGCTGTTCTCAGGTGCTGATTTTCATTCTTTTTGGAATCCATGGAGGTGGGGATGGTTTCTGCTCTGTGTGACAATGTCCTGATGACTCCTAGTTTGTGCTGCAGTGGATGGTGGGAGTCAAACATCAGATATTGATCTGTGTGTGTGGGTTTCCTATAGATCCCTATTTCTAGCTTGCCACCGGTCCCAATGAAGACTTCACAGTCTAGGAATGCCAGTCTGTTGTCCTTGGTGTCTTCTCTGGTGAAGCTAATGTTGGCATCTATAGTGTTTATATGGTCCGTGAAGGCCTGTACTTCCTGGGTCTTGATTTTGACCCAGGTGTCATCCACATACCTAAACCAGTGGGTGGGCACCGTTCCCTGGAATGTGTTACATTGGAGAAACCAAACAACTTTTATACAGGAGGATGGCCCAACACAGGAGAAGTAACACCACAGGACCAGAGTCAGCAGTTTATCTTCATTTAAAGGAAAAAGGACACTCATTTGAGGACATTAATGTTCACATTTTAGACAGAGAAGATAGGTGGTTTGAGAGAGGGGTCAAGGAATCCATTTATGCCAACTTGGAAAATCCTTCCTTGAATAGAGGTGGGGGCCTCAGGCACAATCTTTCTCCCGGCTCTGTCTTCTGTGCCTAGGAAGATTAAGACCATTTCACAAGCTCAACAGCAGCATGGTGATCTTAACGATCCTCCTTTAGATAATAAAAGGACTTAAAATAACATCTCAATATAACCATGCCCCCAGGTGTAAGGTCACACAGCCACCTAGAAACATATTTAAGGATTCCCTTACTAACTTTGCTCAGACTGAAGAAGCTCCTTGGATAAGGAGCGAAACGTTTCCACAGAGAAAATAGAAATCCAGTTGACATGATTCAAGCTACAGACAATTCCACCTGGATGACTGAGAACCTTCATAGACATAAACTATAGTGTCACATGTTAAACATTACCTTTATCCTTTTGGCATTGCAGCGGGAATCTGTTGCATTCCTTCCTTTCAGAAATACCACTATATTCTTAATTTCTGGTAACATATTCAAAGATTTAAGTATGCTACATAAGTTAATTGCCCTGTTGTTCAAGCAATGTATCTTCATAGTAACCCAGTGAAGTCAGAGCTTACCTTAGTCTCATTCTCCAAATTCAAAGAAAGAGCAGCTTTCCAGGACCATTATAGCATTGTCTTAAATGGGTAGGCAGACTGTTTGGGCTCACAGACGCATCTGAAATTTTGATAGCGTGACAGGAGCACTCTCAGAAAATGGCTGCTATGATAGTTGTGGGAGGTCATGGAGCACCCATTTACCAGGTGAGCTCAATCTTACTCATCACTTCTAGCCTTCCCAGTTTGCTCACTACACTCTCAGCGCACTGTTCTTTTTCTTCAAGATGGGTGGGCAGATTTCCAGACAACGCTCTGAGATGCAGCCACCTGCAGATGTTATTTTCTGAGAATGCCTATGGGTCCTATGGGAGGCCTAGTGCCATTCCTGAAAACTAGGAAGATGAGGGAAGCTACCCTTCTGCTTTTCAGCAAGCCTGCTTCCTGTCCACCTAATGTAAAGAAATACTCAGGTGGGATAGGAAGCTTGACAAGTGCCATGGGATGTCTCTGCAGACATCACATTGCCAACTCCAGCCCCTAATCAGCAGAAATATCCCAGACCCCATTCCTCAAAAATGGCTAAATTGTTGTGTTTAATCTTTGTAAGCTGCCCAGAGTCACTTCCTTGTTATGATACCAACTCTGTTTCTGCTTCTTGTGAGTCCTGTCTCTGTACAACCCTTGAAAGATAATTGAAAATGAGTTCAGCAGAATGATACTCAGTGCAGTAAATCATTTCAAAAGCCTGGTTTATCATTTGTTTGTCTCATCGGGTTAGTGGAGAGAATCAGCATGCAGGAGGAGCTATTTAACTAGAGCTACCCCATCTGGGCTACAAAAATCCAGACAGACATGATTTGTCTGGCTGTTCACAGCCCAGATATGACAACCTTGATTTAACCCTTCTGTCACTTGTCAATAACTCCCCTCTCGCTTTTTTTCAACCCAAGCAGACTGTGAGAGGAGCTCTTTGGGGGAATAAGAATCTGCATTTTAGGAGATAAACTTGCACAAACACCTGGACAATTTGCTGGGGAAGCAAATATAAGTGTGAGATCGCTTTCACACCACAGCCTCCTACCTCCATTATTATTACTTCTTTCTCTCCATCAGTTCCTGACATTCTTTCAGAGTGACATGTCCAGTATGAACCTGCTGTTTGCCAGATCTATCTATGCCAGATTCAAAGCTATTTAATACCACTCCAATTCACTCTGGGTTTCAGTCAGTGGGCAGCAGTGCCAAATAAACTGGAATAAGGAGCCAAGGCAAATGATCTTTTCTTCTGTCTAGTGGGGTGATTTTCTTTTGGCAGTTGGGGATATCACTTAGCTGTATCAAGCAGTGAAGAATATTTTATGGAGAAGAAATGCAATATCGTTAGACAGACAAAATAAGGTTTCTCAAATAATCATTAAAAACATTTCAAAAATGCATTAAATTCAAATTTTATCTGATTTACTTGGGTGTTGTATAGCTAATCTAATCTAGGTTATCTGAAAATAACAATTCTTGAAGAGCATGTTATGAATTAATTTGTCAGTCTTCAGTAATGCTATTAATTTCTAATAATACCCTATTTGCAGACAATAAATAACTCCATAAGGACTTTGGATCATTCTTGAAGCTTCTATTAAAAATGATTTTCCAGTGATTTCAAGGAAAGTTTAATATAAAAGGACTACTTTAAAAGATAGTGGATTGTGGAGTCCTTGGTGCTCTCTGAGCCTTGTTGTTTTCTTGCAGATGTTTCATTGCCAGGCTAGGCAACATCTTCAGTGCGAAAAGGGAGTGGGACTTGCTCTCTGTTTATATACCCTGGCTTGTCCTGCCTGTGTTGGTGGGGGTGTTGTACTCTTCTTGGTAAGGATAAAAAGGGTATTTTAGCATTCTTGCATTGACAGCCTACTATGTACATGGTGGCTCAGCGGGTAAGACGCTAGGCTTGTCGATCAGAAGATCGCAAGTTCAGAGGTAAGGATAAACAGGCAGGACAAGCCATGGGATATAAACAGAGAACAAATTCCACTCCCTTTTTGCACTGAAGATGTTGCCTAGCCTGGCAATGAAACGTCTGCAAGAAAACAACAAGGCTCAGAGAGCACCAAGGACTCTACAGTTCAACCCTGAGCTACAAATATTCTCTTCATATAGTGGATTGTATTCACAAGGTTCTTAATTCATGAGCGTAAGAATTCCTTTTTATACTCTAGGAAAATAAACCTGTTTCAGTTGTTCCAGCTGAGGCAAAAAAGCCTATCTTGCAAATTTATTGTATGTTGAGAAATTATTTTATAGTTTTAAATCACTGCAGCTACAGCCACTGGTATTTGTGATGTCTCTGTCTGGAAAAAGCGAAAGAGATAACCTTCCAGGTTAAAGGTAAAGGTTCCCCCCGCACATTTGTGCAGTCGTGTCCGACTCTAGGGGCCGGTGCTCATCTCCGTTTGTTAGCCGAAGAGCCAGCATTGTCCGAAGACGCTTCCGCGGTCATGTGGCCGGCATGATGCCAAAAGGTTGCCCACCTCTTATATAACATGCCTGCTTTTGGAAGAAAGAGAAGGAGCAGCAGCAGCGGGGGAGGGGGAGGGGGAGGGGGAGGAAGACATTGCAGCAACCATCCAATGCCAAGAAATAATGAAGGGGAGAGGACATTCATGCAATGGGAACATCTTCATAAAAGTTTTAAAGAGAGAGAGAGAAAAAAGAACCTTCTTCTTTTCTTCCCACTATTTGCCAAGGATGGTGGTTCTAGAGCATAGCTTTCCAAACTGTGTGTCGCGACACTTTAGTGTGTCGCAACACAACCCAGAAGTGGCGGCGGGAGTGTGGGGGGGGTAGCGGCGGCGGCAGCAACAACGGCAGCGGCACGCCATCAGCGCTTCTGTGTTTTAGCGGAGGCCGCCGCCGCCGCTGCCGCCGCCACCATACACACCACCGCCGTTCACCCCCGTGCTGCCGCCACTGCCACCATTGGTGTGTCGCCAACGGCGGCAGTTTGGAAAGCACTGTTCTAGAGAAAACAAATTGCCCATTTCCTCCTTAATTCAAAGGAGGATAATGGATCTACTTTTCTCTGCTCTGTGTACTAAGTGATAGGAAAACATTATTATATGTTATTTCTTCTTCCTGGTTGATCCCCAAAATGATTTTTAAAAGGAGTGAAAATGATGTAAAGATAGGGAGAAAGGGTAGAAATGGCATCTTGTCCAGGGACTCTTCCCCTCCCCTTCCCTAAATCATTTAATTTCCTCTCCTTTCATTTTAGTGCAAGAGTTTGGCTTGGTTCACTCCACTTGGAACCAAGCTGCCACTGAGAAACAAAATGAATCCCAAACAGAATGAAATCGGACAATCTACGGTAGCATTTTAGTAGTTTTCAAGCTTGCTCTGTTTTTAGCTCTGGCCTGAATCTGTGTTGACACATTCAGAGAGAGAAGGGGTTGAACCCTGAAAGGGTACATTGCAGTCATGCAGATTATGAGTGGGAGGTCCCTGATTTGAATGGTCCTCTGTGAGAAACTCTCTGCAAATAAGGAGGAGACATAGCATGTTTGAGAGGAAAGGAAGGTTTTAATCTGATAGATGACCAGTTGTGATGTCTTTAGCACACAGCATGTTTCAAAATGTGCTTCCCACAAGTTTGATGGAACACGTTCCTCAGGCCATGTTCCTGTATGCTGATTTCCTCTTAGGCCTTCCTGCCTGATATGCCCCAGACTCAAAGCTAGTGGGAGGCTGCCTTGTGCCCTGGCAAATTCAGCAATTGTAAAAGCTATAGTTTTGTGGACAGAATCGAGTCAGCATGCAGCCGCAGCTGTAGTAACTGATAAATAACACACCAAGTGATCAGATTTGGGAAGTTGTTGAATTAATTAATAAGATAAGTGCAGGTTGCTTTGTGCCTTGTATTCATTGATAACAAAAGCTTTCTCCCCATTGGCCTTCTGAGTTATATAAAGAAAATAATAATAATAATAATAGTATAATAGGAAAGCTGGTTTTAATGATAGGTGTGCAGTGTTCATTTAATGGGAAAGTGGATCAGAAAGGTTGATTTGGGGATGCAATGCTGATGGCATCTGCCTTTTCTGTCATGAAATAAAGTAAAACAAATGGAGGCAGGGGAAGAAAATGGGGGAAGACAGGTCTAAAAGATGAAAGTTTTTTTGCAGCCTACTGTGATTTTGGTAAGGCCTCTTTCATTGTTTGCACTCATAGATTTACTTTTCAAAATATCCCTACACATGGAACTATTCTGTAGAATAATTAAATAATTAATAATTAAATATAATTAAAAAATAATTAAAAATAATAATTATAGTAACATTAAACTGAGGAGGAGGATACAGCAACCAGTTGCTCACAAATCTCTCTGGAAAAAACGCCCCATTCCAAAATAATAATGGTGAAAATTAGCTTTATGCCTTGCAAATCTCCTTCCCACCTATGCTTGGCTGCTGGGTTGATATCCTGGCTTATTAAGCACTGTTTCCTCTACGTGTCACATGGGAACCCATTCTGTAAGTACTACTTACAGACTACGATGTTTGCAAACTAGGATGTTTACAATATCTGATATGACTTTGGGTGTGGAGAAGGTTTTTAAATGAGTTTCCTGGATTTTGCATCAAATCATGGTTCAACAGGCCAGGATATGTCTAAAACCAGATATATCAAGGAGGGCCAAATGGGAGGAGCAAGGCCAAGCAAGGAACATATCAGCACAAGTCTCATTCTTAAACTGACCGTCAGTATTGGACGAGAAATGCTGAATCTGAGATTAGCCTTTGCTACACACTAAGTCTCTGGTTGCAAAATATTGTCTCTGGAATCCTATTACATTCCAAAAGTAATCCCCTATTACTTTTGGAATGCAATATTTGCAGAATATTGTGGGAAAGTTATCCCTTGTGTTTAAAGCAGGCTTCCTAACAGTCTAGCTCCACAAAAGGCTTCAAAAAGTGGCAAGGATGGCAAAATGGGACCAATGTATATTGCATTTAGTTCTAACGAATGTGAAATTAGGTGATTAGTCACCTTTGGTTATTTGCTTTGGCAATCGTCTATTCCAGACGCTCCTTTTCTAATAAGGGTTGAGTTTTCCTAGCCAGAACAAGAGAGATCCTTCTCACGGACAGCTTGGCACTTCAACAAACCTGAACTTAAAGCATTTGCAGCATCAGCTCAAAGACAGTTTTGTCTTTTGGGTGACTGGGGCAGGCTTGACAAATTTTCATCTGTACTTTTTGTATTCTGTTTTTGTTTTAAATGTGGTTAGCTGCTTTGAGTGCTCTTCAGAATAGAAAGGTAAAGTATAAATCAAAGAAAGAAATACATGAATCATTATAGTAGCAGGTGGTGATTTCAATTTCTATCAAAGTTCATGTGAGGTGGTTACTAGATATAATAGTTGTCTAGGGTTACCCCTCTTCTCCACTGTTATTTGAAATGTGAACATTTAGGTGAGACTGCAATGGATTTTGGAACATCCAGTGCTTGAATTCAAGCCTTTGGCCCGTACCTGAGGTCTGTTCCAGCAAGATGGATAATAAATAACTGTTGCAGCACCTCATCCAATACTGAATGTTAGAAAGCCTCCTTTATTAAGAGCATCTGGAAAGAGACAAAGACCATCCTCATCTATCAAGTCATTGGAAGACATGATGAAAGAATGCTAGCTGTTATTTTGTCCCTGGGGGTTATAGCATTATGCTTTTAGGTCTTAGGTGACTATGAGGTTTTATATTTTATTTTGAGTTTATTCTTAGGAGATTTTGATGCAAACATAGATGACATGTAAATAATGTTAAATCAATACTGAAATGAAAGTGAGGCTAAACACCTCAGTAATAAAATTTATGAAATAGTTATTATTTTCTGAAATTCAAGTATGAGATTAGATCTGAAGTGTCCTTAAATTAACAGTCCAGGAAAGAATGCTGAATGTAAGTATTATGAACATATTCTAAGACCTTCCTTGAAGAAGTCCTTGTAGAGATGCTCCTTTACCCTGTAATTCATACTCTCCAAAATGCAGGTTGGAAGTATTTGTAGATTTCCTATTCAAACTGCCTACCACTTGCCTCCCATATGTTGTAGATTTGGTTCTGGGTCTGGAATCAGCTCCTGATATACTGTACAGTATGCTAATAAATAGTCTGCACTGAAGAAGAATCTCACTGAAAGGGTTCCAGCTTGCAGTGAAAGTTAAAAGCAGAAAGCAAAGGAGCTATTGTTAGCATGAATTCCACTACATTAAGATACAATGGAAGCAAGTGATACCAAAATGTTTGGTTCACTCAGCCTTAGATGAGAACCTAAGTGTCACTTTGGGGTGAGATGATTAATGTAGGTGATTTTTTTTTTGCCCAACAGTAATTTTGATTCTCACCTAAAGAGGCTCTGAAAATGTTATTCTGCCTCTTTGTATATGATAACTCATGTATAAAATGGTTAATCCATGCTTTATCATTTGCACTTTGTAGATCATCAGTTTGTTGGATGGTATGGGGCAGGAACCTGTAAACTAATCTACATGCTTCCCCCAGTCTTTTTTTTCCTCCTTTGTTTATTTTCTTACTTGTCTGATTTATAGAATTATAGGGTGAGAAAGTCTTGGAGGTCTTCTAGTCCAACCCCTGGTTCAAGGCAGAAATCCTCATTTCTGATTACAAATGCTCAAGTAAATCTATCATAATTTTCATAGGTTCAAGGATGGAATAAAATGAGGCTTAATTATCGAATATTATCTTTTTGCTAGATAAGTTTTGCTCCAGTTCTGTAGCTTCTAGTGTAGCCTTCACCAGCCTGGAGTTCTTCAGATATGTGGAGCTACATATCATCCCCAGTAGAGAAGGCAAGGATTGTTCTTTAGGATTGCTGTATCAGGACTCCTAAATTTAGGATGACTACTAGATGGCAGCAAAGAGGTTTTTTAAAAATAAGGTATATGAAGGGGCATGGTGGCTCAGCGGGTAAGACACCAGGCTTGTCGATCGGAAGATCGCAAGTTCGGAGGTTCGAATCCCTAGTCCCGCGTGACAGAGTGAGCTCCCGCACTAGCCCCAGCTCTTGCCAACCTAGCAATTCGAAAGCATGCAAATGCAAGTAGATTAATAGGTACCACTTCGGTGGGAAGGTAACAGCATTCCGCATGAGTCATGCCGGCCACATGACCGTGGAAGCGTCTTCGGACAACGCTGGCTCTTCGGCTAATGAACGGAGATGAGCACCGGCCCCTAGAGTCGGACACAACTGCACCACTGTACGGGGGGAACCTTTACCTTTACTAGATAGCAGCAAAGAGTTTTTTTTAAAAAATCTCTTTGATGCTATCTAGTGGTCATATAGACATTTTCAGCCCAGATATGGTAACTCTTGTCCTGTCCCAGATCAGATGTGTGTGCGCGCACACACACACGTTTAGCTGCAAGGCTTTACTTTAAATGGTGCAAATACAAGCAGTGGCAGGCAGGATTCGTGTGCAATCACACACAGTTTTCAGCAGTCCCCAAATCCCTTTTTATGTTTTTATATGCAGACGATACCGCCCTAATGGCAGAAAGTGAAGAGGAACTAAAGAGCCTCTTGATGAGGGTGAAAGAGGAGAGTGCAAAAGCTGGCTTGAAACTCAACATTAAAAAAACTCAGATCATGGCATCTGGTCCCATCACTTCCTGGCAAATAGAAGGGGAAGAAATGGAAGCAGTAACAGATTTTATTTTCTTGGGCTCCAAGATCACCGCAGACGGTGACTGCAGCCATGAAATTAAAAGACGCTTGCTCCTTGGGAGGAAAGCTATGGCAAACTTAGACAGCATATTAAAAAGCAGAGACATCACCTTGCCGACAAAGGTCCGTATAGTTAAAGCTATGGTTTTTCCAGTAGTTATGTATGGCTGTGAGAGTTGGACCATAAGGAAGGCTGAGCGCCGAAGAATTGATGCTTTCGAACTGTGGTGCTGGAGAAGATTCTAAAGAGTCCCTTGGACTGCAAGGAGGTCAAACCAGTCAATCCTAAAGGAAATCAACCCTGACTGCTCATTGGAAGGACAGATGCTGAAGCTGAAGCTCAAATACTTTGGCCACCTAATGCGAAGAGAGGACTCACTGGAAAAGACCCTGATGCTGGGAAAGACTGAAGGCAAAAGGAGAAGGGGACGGCAGAGGATGAGATGGTTAGATAGCATCACCGATGTAACGAACATGAATTTGAGTAAACTCCGGGAGACAGTGGAGGACAGGAAGGCCTGGCGTGCTATGGTCCATGGGGTCACGAAGAGTCAGACACGACTAAACAACTGAACAACAACAACAAATTCCTTGGAAACTTGCCTGTAAAGAGTTTCCAGTAACCAGAGTTCAAAGCAGTGGGCAGAAGCATTGTCAGGGCATGGTCCAAAGGTCTCTGCATTGTGGGTAGGTTGTCAGCTGGTCTGGGTCCAAATGAACAGTTTCCACAGGCAAGAGCTCAGGTTGCAGATAGACAGAGTTCTGAGTTGCAGTGCGGTTGTTCCCAACAAGAGAAGTCAGGCTAACAGTTGCTCTTAAAGAGAACCCAAGTGGGTGAATTTAATCAAGGCTGGGAATGCCCCTAGCACACAAGGAGATGCACTGAATGCAATTACTCTTCTCTCCATTCCACATGGTACATTCTGGGGCTGGGTGGTTTTTCTAGCTCCTGTTCCTCATCCTCAGACAGTAGACGCAGCTGTTCCTGGTGATTGCTAGATGGATCAGCTTCAGGTGACTGAGTGCTCGAAGCTTCCTCAGGCTGAAATCCACCCAGCTCTTTCAGAACAAGCTCCTCTGTGTCTGACTCCTCTGAGTCACAACTGGCCTTGACAGCTCTACTGTTGTTCGGTATCAACTATGACCTTTTCTGTTATCTTAGTGGCTTTGACATTTACTGTATGAGCATGGATAAAAGCAGATATCCTGAAAAATAACACATAATCATAGACCTTAAATTTACCAATACAGTTTATTTTATATTATCTTGTGTTGGGAGCATCTCTCAGTAAGCATTATATAATGTATGAAGACTACAGATCGTATAAAAAGAAAAAGAGTTGGCAATGTATTGAATTAAGAACAATTCAAATCTATTTTTCTTCAACAGGTACGTGAACCTTTGATGTGGAATATGTTGCAGTGGGTACTTAAACACTAAGTTGTGAACAGTGTTGAAGCTGCCTTTTCTAAATTCTCAGCTCAAGATGTTACGAGATATAACAATGGAATGCTCTGTTGGTAAGATGTAAGTGGAAGTGGAATGATCAGCACTTCTACTCAAGGCAATTGATTTGCCGAAAAAGGAGCATGCATGCTCTGTGTCTGAAGCTGGATTGACCTGGGTTTCCCATCTCTATTACACACTTCAAGTGATTCTTCATGTTATATGAAGCCCAAACAGATATTAACCCATAAATAAGGAAAAATGGCAGGAAAGACCTGGAAGTAAAATTTAACTGTGGCATGAGGGCAGACCCAGACAAACAAAAACACAGTCAAGTATTTTTTTTTAATCCGTTCAATCGTGTCCAATTCTTGGAGACTGCCTGGACAAGTCCCTGCAGTTTTCTTGGCAAGGTTTTTCAAAAGTGGTTTGCCATTGCTTTCTTCCTAGGGCTGAGAGAGAGTGACTGGCCCAAGGTCACCTAGCTGGCTTCGTGCCTCAGGCGGGACTAGAACTCAGAGTCTCCCGGTTTCTAGCCTGGTGCCTTAATCACTACACCAGACTGGCTCTCTTCAGTCAAATATATTCCTATCTCAGTGCTTTCCAAAGTGCTGCCGTTGGCAACACACTAATGGCGGTAGTGGCGGCAGCGCGGGGGCACACGCATGTGCACGGCGGTGGCGCAGGGGGGCGCGGCAACGGCGGCCTCGCTAAAACGCAGAAGCGCTGATGGCGTGCCGCTGCCGCTGCTGCCATACACAGTGCCGCCGCCGCACGCGCCCCCATGCCGCTGCTTTGCGACACACTAAACTGTGTGTCGCGACACACTAAAGTGTCATGACACACAGTTTGGAAAGCTATGTCCTATCTAAATGAACAATTATGAATGAATGTTTGCAACTGATTATGGCAGATGCAAAATAGGTGACTAGGTATAAAACAGGATTTTTAAAACAGAGAGGAAGTAAAATAAAAGTGCTGCTATCTGACAGCTGTTCATTTACTGCAAATATTTTATAACATTGCAAGTACTTTTAAAATAATCTCATTTATGTGGAATATTTCTTACTAATTGAACCTGTCTCCTTTTTTATTAAATAGAATGGTTTTTCTGAATTACTTTTGACAGTTCAGAAGTTATTCCTCTTAGAAGCTGTATGACTATTAGGTGTAGGATTTTTTCAGAAGGCAAATTCCTATTATTGTGCAAAAATATACTATGAGGAAAGTAAAAAAAAAGTAATGACATTAGACACGGCTTGAGTCCTTGTTTCTTCTTTGATACAGTGCTTCTTCAAAGATTTGTTTAATCTGCAGTGTTTTCATGTATTTCCCCACAAGCTGAATGTGTGAAAAATGAAAGTCCTCCAATTGGTCTCTAATCACTTAATGCAATTGTGACAACACTGTATTATCACCAAAGCTCTATGTCACTCTGAAGACCTATGTAAGTTAGAAGAACAGGTTGAGCCATCTTCAGGTATCCTCCCAGAACACAGAAGGGTCATATTAGAACAGGTTGTTCTAACTAGTTGGAGCTGAAGATAGATAGCTTAAGATAGATTAATAGCAGAATTCAGAAACTTGATTTGAGAGTAGACATGTTATTAATAGTTTGAGTCATGCATAGGGCTTTCTCACACATAGAAAATGCTTGCACACTTATACTTCTTGCAAATTCTTGTGAGGCTTGATTAAAGCACACGTCTACTCCTCCACTTGAGCAATATGCCCTACAGGGATCCACGCAAATCAAGACTTTAAGTTGCATTTAGATGTCCTTCCGTATTATTGCAATACAGGCAAGATGTTCCTTCCATTTACTCAATTCAAAGGATAGAAATACTGAGAAAAAAGCACACATGCACAAGCACACACACCAGCAAAAGATGGCTCCAACCAGATTGACAACTATACCAAGCAACAACTGACCCCACAAAAGATGGTTGCAGCAGGATCAAGGAATATACTGTGATCAAAAGCAGAACCGCCCAGGGTCCCCGATGGGGGAGATGGGCGGTAATATCAATTTAATAAATAATAATAATAATAACTAGCATAGCTGGGGACGAGGCTCCTCCCCTTTCCTGGATGTGCAGGACAAGGCAATGGAAGGCCTTCAACGTTTGCTTTGGCTCCTGGAGGGAGAAAGTCTGCTATCTGTCCCAAAGGAGCAGAACAGATGGATAGGAATTAAAATATGCAAGTATGCTCATTATGGTGCTATTATGTGAACCAGGCTTGATTGTTTATGGTTTATTTTGGGCTAGGATTTGTTTGCACTGATTGGGAGCTATCAGCGCATGGATTACAGCTATAATGTCTTTTTGAACAATACAAATACAGTAAATGGAGCACATAGTTACCCTATTGATTTTTCAGAAAGCCATTAAAACCTGTGGATCTGTGATGAGGGGGACCTTTTTCTAATGGACTTCGATAATCTCTGTTGTTCCTTGTGGTACTTTTGTTTTGCTTTGCTGTTTGTTTTGTCATTGATTTTATTCTAGCATTTTTATTATATTGCAAACTTGTCAGTCTTGTTTGAATCAGAGTGGCATATGAATTATAGCAAAGAAATACATACACACATATATCTTGTAATAAAATAATTAAACACACAATTTTCATAAGTGCCAGTTCTTCAGCAGAGTAACTGTCCTGTGATAAATTGGTATTATTCTCCTTCCGATCATCCCATCTGGGTGAACCTTACTTGGCTTGGATTCCTAGAGCAGATATCCACGTGGAAGCAGGCTGTTGTTTTGTTTCATTTTGTCTTTTAATAACCTCTGGCTATTTTTAGTTTTTAGACAATATGGCGAAAACCTGTCTTTTCCCCTATTATTATGCCAGGTCAATCTAATTGATTTTAGACAGGACTTACTTTTCACCTGATATTTAAAATGTATTCATAATACACATAGTACAGTTTTAATGAGAAGTGTGAACAGAGTACTTGATTTGTTTTGGGAACCTAGTCTAAAATTCCAGAACTGATTATTTATTTATTTTTTATTTATTTATTGTTCAATTTATATCACCGCCCATCTCCCTCCACAAGGGGACTCTGATTATGCTGAAAGTAATCTGATCTGACTTGATGTCTGCATCTGCAGTGTAATTCTGAAAAACAAAGGTCCCTTCTTCCAATGTTTATTGTCCATCATGAGAAACACACAAGTGACTGTAACCTTTTTTTCCCCAAAAGAACTGAATGAGAATTGTTGGCAAGCTAGAGATATATGAGAGGATGAAGTGTCTCAAATTAAACAAATACTGGTGCAGGAGGTTTCAAATTACGCTCTATTAAAACTTTTTTTAAAAAAAGAGTCCTGTAACTTTGTAATTAGGAGGCAGAATATACTGAAACTTTCACTGATATAGTTCCTGCAATGGGGGTAAAGGTAAAGGTACCCCCCGCACATTTGTGCAGTCGTGTCCGACTCTAGGGGCCGGTGCTCATCTCCGTTTGTTAGCCAAAGAGCCAGCGTTGTCCGAAGACACTTCCACAGTCATGTGGCTGCATGACACGCGCGGAACGCTGTTACCTACCCACTGAAGTGGTACCTATTAATCTACTTGCATTTGCATGCTTTCGAATTGCTAGGTTGGCAAGAGCTGGAACTAGTGCGGGAGCTCACTCCGCACGCAGGGCTAGGGATTCAAACCTCCGAACTTGCAATCTTCCGATCGACAAGCCTGGCGTCTTACCCACTGAGCCACCATGCCCCTTGCAATGGGGGACACCTGTGCAAATTTCAGACCAAGAGGCTGAAGCATTCTGTGTTAAGGGAAGGAGTGTCTGAAAGGAATGACAGCAGCACTTTCTAAATGCAGCGTTGCCAGTTGCCGGGGTTATGGTGACATTAGAAAGGATTTCCTCATAAATCTGTTCCATAAAATAAGCCAATTACTTGGCAAAATCAACTAGTTAATGCTGTTTAGAAATAAGCATTGCAGAATCACTCAGGAAGAGAAACTGGCAACAGTGAGGCAAAGCCATATGAATGAGCCCTCTCCACTACTTGATCTTTCCACCTACTAGTCCAAAACACTTCAGTTAGGCGATCAGCAGTACAGATAGTCATCGCTTAACGACCACAACTGAGACTGGAATTTTGGTTGATAAGTGAAGCGGTCATTAAGAAAACCTGACCCAATTTTATGATCTTTTTTGCAGCGGTCATTAAGCGAATCACTACGGTTGTTAAGCGAACCACGTGGTCGTTAAGCGAATCACGCAGTTCCCCATTGATTTTGCTTGCCAGAAGCGAGCTGAGAAGGTCGAAAATGGCGATCATGCGACCACGGGATGCTGCGATGGTCATAAATGCGAACTGGTTGCCAAGCACCCAAATCGTAATCACATGACTGCAGGGATGCTGTGATGGTTCTAAATGTGAGCACCAGTTGTAAGTCGGTTTTTTTCAGCACTCTTAAGTCTAAACAGTCACTAAATGAATGGTCATTAAGTGAGGACTCGTGTAGTCTGACTGCAAGAATCATTCTGATCCTGTCTCCCTCCACCCTATGGCATTTTATGTTACCAACGAAGGCTTTTTCCCCCTCTCAGGTCTGCCATACTGCTGCTTTGGCCAGGCCTCAGAGATTCAGAGAAGCCAATTGGGACCAGAGCTTCATGGTGGAATTGGAATGGAGCAGATGCACGTTGGTTTATTTATGCCATCCTGAGAAAAAAGACATCTCCTTCTCTTTAGGATCTGGAGTTCAGCTGAGTCTGATGTTGAATTGTTGGTATTAGCAATTTTGGGTGCCTTTGAGTAGAAAAGTGGGATAAAAAGACTTTAAATAATATGTATCTATAAAGCTCCTAATCCTTTACATGGAATTGGGGACATCGGGCCTCCCCGCTGCTTCTTTCACATTTATTCCATAAAATTCCACCCACTCTCCCTGCTGTGTAGTCTTTCTCCGAAAATCGTTCCTTTTTCTTCAGGTGATTTTAGAAGGGACCTCCTCGGTCAATGGCAGCTTCAAAACATCTATTCATGGGATTTATATAACAGTGTGTTGAGCACATAACTTTATACAAAAGATTGTAAATCAGGGTTGTCTGCAGGGGAGGTCAAAAAGGTCAAGGCGGTGGATGTGACTGTGTGATTGAAGCCTCTTTTTTATGAGAATGCGATGCATGCAAGGCATGATAAAAAGGAGCCAGGCTTTGATTGTGCAATTGTGCCTGCCATCTTAAATTTTTTAGCCACAGATGCCCCTAGTAATGACTAGTCTATAATTTACATCTAGACTATATCTAGTCTATAATTTGGAATCTGGAACTAGGATTTTTTATACCATAGCCTTTTGCTTTTAATTAACTATACTATGTTTCTCAAATTGTAGATATATGTTGAAATAATTTCAAATTGTATTGCTATACTGACTTCAGAAAGCAATAGGCAGTGACTACTCTGTCTTTCAAACATAATGTTGATAAGAAAACATTGTAAACAAGAAACAAGATAAAAATGAATGACAAGCCAAACAAAGTAAAACCAAACCAGAAATTGCACAAAATCAACAGGAAAACCTACGTAATTTGACAGTATGTATAAATACATTTGCAATTTTAAGGGGAGATTTTAAATTGTAAAGATTCATATTCAGTATTTCTGCAGAAAAAGAAATTGTACAGATGGAAGAAATCTATTAGGAATTAATTGATCAGACTAAAAAAATAGAGACTAAACCTGAATAAAACATTTTGAAAGGATTCTTCAGAGTTCTTGTGGCTGCATTAATTTTTCAGCCAATGATGCTAGCCCAGGATCATGGGCAAATTTGAGTAGTAAATATACACTTTGTGCTCCTGGCAGGTTCTAACAGAACTACATAGAGCATACTGCCTTAATTTTGAAAATTGGGGTGATTGGATGCAGTGGATAAGACTGTATATAAAAACGATAAGGCTAAATGAGACTGTGACATGGAGCTACTCTAATATGCTACCTTGGCTTTGGTTTTATGATCTCAGAAAACTGCTAGCTGCAAAGTACAGATGGCAGCCTGTTTAGAGGACTTGGTGGTAGCAGCTGATAGCAATGCTTAAGTGGTGTATAAAAGATTTGGGAAGTTTAGTAAGATCAATGGGCTAATAATAGGCTTGAAGGCTAGGCAGCAAGTGAAAGAGAAAAAAATCCAATTGTACAGAAGTTTCTCAGCGCGTGCATAGCACATATTGGGACCTCCTTCTTATAGTAAAATTCACTATAGAAGAGAGAGAGAGAGAGAGAGAGAGGGGTGATAGATATATAGATAGATAGATAGATAGATAGATAGATAGATAGATAGATAGATAGATAGATAGATGATAGATAGATAGATAGATAGATAGATAGATAGATAGATAGATAGATAGATAGATCCCGAGCAAGATTTTATGCCTTTTTTTATATAAAAGCTAATCACCAATTTGGGGAAAGGATGGAAGACATTTCACTTTCAAGCCATTAGATATGTCTAACCTACAACATTCAACAACTAAAGTACTTGCAAGTATTCTTTTTTCCGGCCTCCTGGAAAATTAAAATGAACTTGGCATAAATGAAATGTTTAGTCATTAACTCAAGTTTAACAGAAGAAGAAAAAAAGGGAGGTGTGTCAGAGGGAGCGCGCGGAGATGGAGCGGCCTGCCTCTCTCCTAGGCACCAGTGATCCACGTACTATGCAGTAAATAGACTCCAAACAGAAGTTATATCAAATATCCTACTTACTTTATATACATACGTATTTACAGATCACTTCCACAGGTAACAAAATGATACACCATCAACGATACAGCTTTCACGAGGTAAAATGGGAATAAGGGGAACTGAGAATGTCCCTGTATATATAGTGAACCTGACCAATCACATTATAGGTCACTCTCGTTATTCACCACACCCAACCTAACTCTAAGCACCTGTTGAATGAGTCACACATGACACATCATTCCTACAACAATGGCTGCTAATTGGGTGACTGTGCAGAATATTTCACCTTTTACCTAGAAATCAAGCCTCTCTGTATAATTTATATCTAGAAGTAAATTCCTGGGTTTATCAAACCCCAACACCCCTTCAATTTACAATAGATATTACATTCAATTGTACGGAATAGAAGACATACACATTTGAGATATACACATCCTATGTCTCTCTATGCTTTGAGGCTTTGTCATCACATCTGCTACATTACATTCAGATGGACAATATTGCAAATCTATACAATACAATACAATAAACTTCCAATTATTGACTGATCACATGATCACATGAAGGTGGGTCATCATCTCCAGTCTCTGTATTAACAAACTCTGTTGTCATCAGGGTTGAAACTTCTTTACACTGTTCCATATTGTTCTCTCTTAGCAGTGCTTTAATTTTCTTCCGCTGCTCTAGAACATAACCCCCATCAACCTTCTGAATACCCATGCCTAGGTAATTCTTAATTTCTCCCAGATCTTTGACATCAAAGTGCTGTTTCAGATTTTCAGTAAATTCAATTACCCTGCTTTGATCTTTCGCTATAAGACACAAATCGTCTACAAAAATCAAAAGCAAAATCTGTTCATCGTTTTCACATTGCTTTACATACAGACATGGGTCAGCTATACTACACTTGAATCCCATTCTTTGTAATTCCTTATCTAACCTAAGATTCCAGCAACGTGCCGACTGCTTGAGTCCATACAATGCTTTCTGCAACTTGTATACCCTTCCTGCAATCTTTGATTCATACCCTGGGGCTTCAATCATATAGATCTCTTCATTCAAATCAGCATGCAAATATGCTGTTGTGATATCATAATGCTGTACTACACAATTCCCAGCTGCTGCCATTGCTAAGGCAACCCTAAATGTCTCCCCTCTTAGCGTTGGTGCAAAAACTTCATCATAAGTCTGATTCTTTATCTGGGAAAATCCTTGTGCTACCAACCTAGCCTTATACTGAATATCACCATTCACTAAGGTTTTCTTCTTATACACCGATCTACAGCCTACTGCTCTATGCCCCTCAGGCAGCCTAGTAGATTTGAAAACCTTATGAGAATTAATGGCTTTCATTTCCACATCCATAGCAGCTTTCCATCTACTCTGCTCGTGTTGTGGCAACTTCAATACGTCCTTGTAATTACGAGGTTCATAATCAATAAAACACACTTTTACATCACCTGGTGAATAACGTTGAGGTGGTATGCCCTTGTTAACTCTCACAGATCTACGCAACACTGTAGCATCCTGCATCATTGGCACACTAGGAGTTAATTCCTCTTCCTTCTTAATCACATCAGTGGCCTCTCTCCGCTCTGAAAACTCAAAACGTCCCTGACTAGGAAGATAAACCTCACTGCTCCCGTGTAATCTCTGCCAATTGCTATGCTCACTAAAACTTGCTGATCTAGAAATAACAACTTTCCTGCCATCAGTGAACCTATATCCTTTGGTCCCTGGCTCATACCCCACAAACGTCATCTTCTGTGCTTTTGCCTGTCCTTTCCTATGTACCTCCTTATGCACGTGAACATAGGCAGTGCACCCAAACACCTTCAAATGAGCTAATGGTGGCTTCTTGCCATATAACATATAATATGGAGTTTGGTTTACAGATACACTCCATAACCTGTTAATTAAATAATTAGCAGTTAATATTGCCTCTCCCCAGTATCCTCTTGATAACCCTGAGTCAGCAATGAGTGAATCCTTCACTGTCTGCAATGCCAAATTCCTATGTTCAGCCACGCCATTCTCAGCTGAACTATGTGGGTTAGTTCTCCTATGCACAATGCCCCTTCTACGGAGCCATTGCTGAAAACTCCCACTCAGAAACTCTGTACCCCGGTCAGTTTGTAAACTACACACCTTTGTGCTATACCTACGTTCCACAAACTGCACCCAGTTTCTAAACTTTTCAAATGTTTGACTTTTAGCTTTCAATAGGTAACAGAACCCAAATCTTGTGTAATCATCTACAATGACTAAAACATATTTAGCACCCCCTATTGTAGCTGGTAATGGACCAATTAAGTCAGCGTGAACTAATTCAAAACGTTTATGTGACTTCCTATCACTGAATTTGCTCACAGGAAACACCTTTGACTTTGCAACCTTACAAGCTGTGCAATCCAAATACACTTGGCACTTTTTCCAATTCCATTCCAGAACTTGCTTCTGACATCTTTTCAATCACTTTGAAACTCGGATGCCCAAGCCTTCTGTGCCACAGGTGCGCACGTGAATCATGTGTTGACTTATTAATCGTAGCTACACCATGATGGCTGCTGCTTGTCCTGGCTTGTACAATTTCATATAAATTGTTCTGCAAAATACCTTTGCCACAAACATTGTTATCTTTCATAACAATACATTCATTATTACCAAACTGTACAGTATAACCCTGTTTATCCAATTGTGACACACTAATTATATTGTACTCCAGTTCAGGTACACACAACATTGATAATTCAATATTTAACCCTGGTACATATACAAATCCCTTACCAGTGACAGATGCAATGCTTCCATTAGCTAAAATAACATGATCTCTTTCAGCCTGCTTAAAACTCTTAAACATCTGTCTGTTACTCCCTATATGCTGACAAGCCCCACTGTCAATTAAAAATGGTCCCTTTAAATCTTGTTCTACACTTGAACTAATTAAAGACAGCTGTGCAGCGTCCCCCGGCTTGGAAATTTTTAGCTTAGCCTTCGGCTTCCGTTTCTTATCACAATCCCGCAACAAATGCTTTTGTGACCCACAGCAGAAACATTTTCTCTTCACAAATAATACATTGTTTTGGTTATCAGAACATTCCTTAACACAAACACTGTTTTGCTTAGACCTAATTACGTTAGAACACTGCTGCCTTCTTTGCTCTTCTTCTAAAAGCCTGCTAGATAAGTATCTTATAGTTAAATCTTCCTCAGATAACGAACCAAAGCTAATTGCCAAAGTATCCCACGTTTCATTTAGAGAACTGAGAATTATATACACTTTGTTAGCTTCTGTAAATGGCATATCTCTCTGAGCCAATTCCTGGAACAACCCTGTCATATAATGCAGGTGATCCCTTATGTTATCAGATACCCCTAATCTAGCGTGATAAAGTTTTCTTGTTAGTAAAACTTTACATAACGGTGAGCTTCTTAGATAAACATTCTTTAAAGCTTCCCAACACTTATAGGCTAACTGACAGTCTCTAACATAACACAATTGGCTATCTTCCAGACATAAAATTATGCTTGCCAATGCTCTCTCGTCCTTTAGAGCAACTTCTTCATCTTCCAGGTCTGGTTCAGGGCAAAGTACACTCCTCCAAAGCCCTTCACGCCGAAGATACATTTCCATTTTATATGACCATGACGAATAATTAGTGTCATTCAGTCTTTCCAGAGGAAAACCGCCCCCGACTGCCGGCAACATCTTCGCTGTGCTCATCTGTCTTCAGCCCCTTCTGGGCAGACACCGATGATTAAAGACACAGACCTTATCAGAAAGTCCTCCAGCTGCAAAACAAGCGTAGGAGAAAAAACACACACACAGGCACGGAACCTGTTAAAGCTCCAAATCACTCCAAATAGCCACACGACTCCTGGATAGGCTTCCAAAGCTTCCAGCTCACAGACTGCACACGATCCACCGATCCACAGCCAGTGCAAAGCCTTTCGTCGTCTATGGCGTCTCTGCCGCCTCTGGGCCCATAACCCTGTCAGAGGGAGTGCGCGGAGATGGAGCGGCCTGCCTCTCTCCTAGGCACCAGTGATCCACGTACTATGCAGTAAATAGACTCCAAACAGAAGTTATATCAAATATCCTATTTACTTTATATACATACGTATTTACAGATCACTTCCACAGGTAACAAAATGATACACCATCAACGATACAGCTTTCACGAGGTAAAATGGGAATAATGGGAACTGAGAATGTCTCTGCATATATAGTGAACCTGACCAATCACATTATAGGTCACTCTCGTTATTCACCACACCCAACCTAACTCTAAGCACCTGTTGAATGAGTCACACATGACACATCATTCCTACAACAATGGCTGCTAATTGGGTGACTGTGCAGAATATTTCACCTTTTACCTAGAAATCAAGCCTCTCTGTATAATTTATATCTAGAAGTAAATTCCTGGGTTTATCAAACGCCAACAAGGTGAAATTACAGCAACCCCCTGATAGGAATACAGAGAACCTAGTGAACTAGAATATTCAAGGATGGAGCTGTCTTCCAATATACTGTATGCTCAGGGGGCTGCATACAAACAAGGAAATTACTTTTATTGCTGTCTCTGAACAGCAAAATGTCTTCTTCCCATCTTATCAACCCATGTTCACCTGAGATAACAGTTTTACCAAGGGTGGGAAGCTAATGAAGTAGTACTTATATCATGGTAGTGGTATCTTGAGGACAATGGAATTAGTAGCAGAGTAGTAACAATGTATGTACTAGTAGTTATTGCTAGATGTCCCTGACAATTCCATCATTTTTCCAGGTTTCCCTAAATTATTGCATTCAATCTTAGTGGTAGAAGAAAATATAATTGCTATGCACATTGGTATGCAACTGCAGGATGCAAACCCCACCATTAGCATGAAAGAAGGAATGCTGCTGATATCATATTTGATTTTTGATAATAAGTTTGAGCAATGGGGCTGAAAAATGGGAGGCCCTTTGGGTAAATTAAAATGTGTAATGCATTTCATACAGAGGATTTTTTAAGGAAACAAATGCTTTGGGAAGGGAAGGGGGCTCAGAAATCCAGAGTACCAAAACTTAGCAACCTTATAAGGTGAACGCATAGTTTGAAATGCTTCCTACGTGGAACTTCTTCCAATTAACTTCAATATCTTTTGGTACATTTCCATTAAGGCTGAGATTAGAATAATGCCGATTCCAGGATTCCAAAGGAATATCATAACTGCCTTTTTTTTTAAAGGACATGGATAATGAAATCATTGCTAAACTACAGAAGTACACGCAAAAATCCAGATCCTGCAACTTGTTTTCAAATTCTGGATTGACAATTGATCATTTATTTTTATTATTAGTTATTATAAATAAATTATTTGGACCCTTTTCAGTCAGGTTTCAGGCCCAGGTATTAGTCGCTTTTGGATTACCTCTGTTGGGAGCGGGATGGAGGTAGCGCATCCATCCTTACTCTTGGCCTTTCAGCAGCTGTCAGTACCATTGGCCATGGTATCCTTCTGGATCAGCTTCGGAAGTTGGGAGAGGGTGGCACTGCCTTGTGCTGGTTCTCTTCCTTCCTCTGGGCAAGTTCCAGTTGGTGTTGATTGGGGGTGAGAGATCCCACCCTTGACCCCTGCCTTCTGGGGTTCTGCAGGGTTCAGTACTCTCTCCATTCCTGTTTAACATCTACATGAAGCTGCTGGGTGAGGTCATTCAATGGCATGGGGTGAGGTATCATCCTTATGCTGATGATATCCAGCTCTATATCTTTGCCCCAGTCCAATTAAGTGGTGCTGTGGAGTCCTGTCTTGGTGTTTGCGGGCTGTGGGGGTTTGGATGGGGAACAAGAGACTACAGCTCAACCCTAGCAAGACTGAGTGACTTTGGGTTTTGGGGCTCCCTAGTTCTGGGGACTTACCATCTCTTGTTTTGGATGAGGCTGCACTACCCCAAACAGAACCTGTGTGCCATTTGCTGGTCCTCCTGGATTCATGGCTCCTGTTCAAGGAGCAGGTGGCAGCCATGGCCAGGAGAGCCTTTCCACAGCTTCATGTTCTGCACAAGTTGCACCCATTGCTGGACCAGGAGGCTCTTCTCACTGTCACTCATGCCTTGGTCACTTCCTGCATGGACTACTATTATGTGTTCTATATGGGGCAGCCCTAGAAGAGCAGCCAGAAGCTACAACTGGTACAAATGCAGCTGCATGGGCAGTTATGGGTGTTCCTTGTGGGGCGCATGTTACACCTCTATTCCATGGGATGCACTGCAAGAAGAAAATAAAAAAAGTAAAAACAACAAAAAGAGAGAAAAGAGAAAAGCAATATAAGATTAAATAAAATGTCAAAGTAACAGATTAGTACTGCATATTAAAGTATCTTGTATCAATTAAGACTTCAGAACATCATTAAAGGCAAGTCAATATTCAATAATTAAAAAGAATAATATGTATAACATACTGTAAATCAGAAGTCAGAATAAAAAATTAACAAAGGTTTCTGTCTAATCTAAGAACTCTATCCTTATTTAACACATCAAACAATAACTAATACCTTAAAACCTTATGTTAAGAGAAACCCAAACTTCAGATGCAGTACAAGTCTGTATGTAGAACTGTAATCCATAACTGGTTTCCAAGTTGAATTAAATTCTGTATGAGTCTTGCTTTTCAAATATGAAGTAATTTTTTACTTTGATGCCTAATCCTATAGCTTAGTTTGCCATTCTTCTGTAGGGGGAATTATACAGGATTCCCAATAAAAGGCATAAAGTGTCCTAGCACCTGTTATCATATACAAAGTCAACTCAGTATACTTTGTGGGAATATAAGGTTTGGTAATGCTTAACAAAAAACAGCAGCACATAAACAGAATTCAACATTTAAAATTTGTCTCATTCTATAAATAAAATCATCTTCCAGAATTGTTGGGCTTAGAACCATTGTCACCAAATGTGAAAGAATTATGTGACCTGATTACTGCACTTCCAACAATTTTCAGAAAAGGAGGTATCTATTTTGGCAATCATTAATATAAGTAAAAGATGATAAGATAAGATAAGATAAGATAAGATAAGATAAGATAAGATAAGATAAGATAAGATAAGATAAGATAAGATGATAAGAGTAAAACATCTTCTAGTTTTCTCAAAGTATGATATTCACAGTAACTTTAATGTTTGTCTTTCATTGATATTCCCATTGTTGCAATGGGAACATCCTGCCTGTTTAAATTCTGCATCTATTTAATCACACAGTCTTTAACTTGTTTGGTTTCTGAGTAGTATTTCACTGTCTGTCTATCTGTTCAGTCATGTCCGACTCTCGGTCACTTTGTGAATCAATGCTTCCATGCCTTTCTATCTCTTACAGCTTCCTTTAGTTCCATCAAAGTCATTCCAGTGTCCCTTCTGATGGTGTCAAGCCAGTGAGTCCTAGGGCGGCCCCTTCTTCTTTTACCACTGATCAGTCCCAGCATAATTGTCTTTTCGAGTGAGTCGGCTCGCATAACATGACCGAAGTATGACAGTTTTTGTTTAGTGATCTTGGCTTCCAGGGATATTTTTGGTTTGACTCTGTCTAGGACTTCCTTGCTGGTAAACTTTGCTGTGCATGAGATGCGTAGTAGTTGTCTCCAGCACCACAATTCGAATGCATCTATCTTTCTCCTATCTGCCTTCCTCAAAGTCCAAGTTTCACAACCATACGTAGCTATTGGAAATATGATTGTATTAACTAGCCTGCATTTGGTTAGGAGGCTGGTATCTTTATTCTTCCAGATGTTATTTATGCTGGTCATTGCTGTTCTTCCAAGCACTATACATCTTCTAATCTCCTTGTAAATACACCCTAATAGATGTTCTGAATCTTGTGTTATAAGTTTTTCAAATTTAATCCACCTTGTTTTTGTAATTCTTTTTATACCATGCTATTTCTTTGGAGGTATTTTACCAGTAAGGTGATTCTGACCATTCCAAAGAAAGAATCTCAAAAGGTTTCATCTTTCTTTTGTTAATAATTAGGTCTTGCAGTCCTAATTATAATTACAAATTATATCTCTCCACTGGTAATTTTGTTTGTACATTCACCTTTGTGAAAATAAATAATATGGAAGCAAGGAGCAGTAAGTCTGGATTAATTCTTTTACTGTATTTATCCCATACTTTTAATACACGTATGACTGAATAATCTCTTATAGTGCATTTCTTGTGCATTGTGCATTACTATTTCTATTTCTATGAAGCTAAAGATATTTATGCAAACCATTTAAGAATCCTACTCACTCAGTTGAAGCAACCCAGCCATTGTTTTTTGTGCCCTCAAGTCAGTTTTGATTCCTGATGACTGCCTGGAATAGTCTCTGCAGTTTTCTTGGCAAAATTTCAGAAGCTGGCTTTGTGCCTAAGGCGGGACTAGAACTCACGGTCTCCCAGTTTCTAGCCTGATGCCTTAACCACTACACCAAACTGGCTCCTGAACCCAGCCATAAAGTCATATAATCCAGTTGGTAGTCCAAGTTAGATAGCTGTCTTGATAATACAGTTTGAAATTTGGTACTACCAATCCACTTCAGTCTTTCAGGTCTTGTAAAATGTTAAGTTTAATCCTTGGCCTTTCAGTTAGTTATTTATCTCTGTCACTCATTTAATACTTTGTCTTCAATTCTTACTGGAAACATTTGAAATGGGAAGTTAAGCCTTGGTAAAAGGTTCATTTTACTGATGTCATTCTTTCTAGCCAGGACAGCTTCAGCCTTCTCCATCTTAAAATGTCTGCCATTGTATTTTTACAGATCTATGGATAATTATTCTTAAATAAAACTTTCTTTTTATCTGTTAAATAAATTCTCAAGTACTTAATATTTTTAACAAGAGTATTAAAGCCTTAGGCATGAAAGCCAGCTGGGTGACCTTGGGCCAGTCACTGTGTCTCAGCCCAACCCACCTCACAGGGTTGTTGTTGTGGGGAAAATAGGAGGAGGAAGGAGTATTAGGTATGTTTGCCACCTTGAGTTATGTATAAAAATAATAAAGGCCGGATAGAAAATAAATAAAATAAATAATAAATAATAAAATAAACCCTGTTATTTGCTGAAAGTATTGCTTTTCTTCTTCAGGTAAATTCCATGTAGTTATTATGTATTATTATGTATTATTATGTATTATTATTATGTAGTTATGATTATTTCAGTCTTGTTCTTATTAATCTGCTAGCAAGCCATACTGCTATATATGTTCCATTATCAATTCAAGAGAGTCCCTTGGATGAATAACTATAAGTACAACATCATATGCATATAATTTTAGTTTATATTCTTTATTTGCCAGTTTAATTTCTGAAATTTTATTTTTCTGTTGTATCTTCCTTGCCAATGGAAGTTGCTTAGTTTATATTCTACTGACCAAAGATCCCAATAGACATAAGGAAGGAGAGAGGGGACAGTCTTTTTGTGATAAAACTCCATTTGGCATTATCTTGACTTTCTGTAAATGCTCTGTATTCATGTAAGAAAATTCAAACCACAGTACATCTTCTTGAGAGTCATACATGTGAAAGGCCACTCCAAATTATCAAAGGCTTTTTCTGCATCAAGAAATATTGTAGTTGCTTTCTTGTTTTTTCTTATATCATCAGTAGCATTCAAAATATACCCTATATTATTGCTCCTTTATCTCTTTGGAATAAGTCCAGGCTGATCAGGATGTATTACATCATTTAAAAGGCATTTAATCACTCTGCAAGTACTGCCTTAAAAAGCTTGTAATCTACATTCAATAGAGAGATAGGTCTGGACAAGTCTGGACAAATCAGATCTTTGTAAATCGAAGAAATAAAAGCCGCTTGCCACAGAAGAGAACATACTTTATGCTGTTGTATCTTATTCATTATTTGAGTTTATTCGAGTTTAATCAAAATTTCCAAGGAGGTCTAATAATATACTGCAGAAAAATGAACTAGTTCTAGAGATTTGTTCAATTTCAAATTCTGTATGCTTCTTTTGTTTCATCTTCTGTAATTGATTTATTGAGGGTCTCATTTTGTTGATCTGTACATTTCATGTTGTATTTAAGTACTTTTCATCTTTTCTGGCTTTAATGTCTGCTTACTGTATAGCATAATATTTAAAAATCGATTAATCGATCCTCTGTTGTTGACACATTTATTTATTTATTTATTTATAATTCGATTTATATTCACCGTTCCATCTCCCCCTAGGGGGACTCTGGACACTTTCCATCTCAAATATAGGTAATAATTCTTTCTCTTGGTCCTTTTACAATTGATAAGCTAACAGTCTGTCTGATTGGTTTGTTTGTTTGTTTAGTTATGTTGTGCCTTCATGTTAGTCTTGACTCCTGATGACTACAGTACATGGATAAGTCCATGCAGTTTTCTTGGAAGATTTTCAGAAGGGGTTTGCTATTGCCTGCTTCCCAGGGCTGAGAGAGAGTGACTGGCCCAGGATCACCCAGCTGGCTTCATGCCTAAGGAAGGACTAGAACTCACAGTCTCCCGGTTTCTAGTCCATTGTCTTTAACCACTACACAAAACTGGCTCTTGCCTGGTTTATTGCCTTTTTCAAAATATTTCTGTTTAACAAAATTCATATTATTTTAAGTTTTGTTTGCTTTCTTTAGGTCCAATTGATTACAAATCACCTTAATCTTTTGTTCTAAATCCAAAACAGGGTTCTGCTTTATGTCATGATTCTAATTGCTTCCATTCATTCATTAGTATGACGTTTTGTTTTTGTATGCTTTTCTTTCCATTCAGTGCTAGAGAAATAAACAGTCCTCTCATGAATGCTTGACTAGAATCTTATACTGTAGTTGAAGAAGTGTCAGGAGTTAAATTGGTTTGGAAAAAGCTCTTTAATTCATGTTGACACTTTGATTTAATATCTTCTTGTGATAATAATAGACCATTCAGTCTGTACCTTTTCAGTCTAGAGGTTCTTCTAAGTAGTCTTACAATTATTGGATTATGATCTGCATAAGTAAGAACTTCTACATCAATAAGTTTGTTTAAAAATGACCTGGAGATCCTTGAGTAAATTTTGCGAGAACAATAATAGTATGTATATTCTTTCTCTAAAGGATATTTGTGCCTCCATGCACTTCAAAAGGGACAAAGTCGTGACATATAGTCTGAAATGTTTTTGATTGTTTACCAGAATTCCTTTTTATTTAAACTTCACATTTATTGAGCAGCTACTTTTTAAAAGCGTATAGTCGTACTGTTTTACAAGTCTCTAGAAGGAGAGAAAAGGCATCTTTAAAAAATGTTTAGACAGCTCCATCAGGGGAACATTATCTGTAGTCTAAGACTCAACTGGGATAGAGCCACTTTTTTCATCTCTTGTGGAGATTTGGGTTTGAGATAAAGAGAATTGAAGCACCACTTAGCCAGAATACTCACTGAATGACACTTGAGTCTTTAACCTGGATTTTTGTAATGAAACTGATGCTGTGGAGTTATCCTAACTTTTAGATGGGGGATGGGGGGGAAGCAATGTTTTACTGGGCTGAACTAGGGATTAACATTTTGAATCAACTGATTAGTTATAGAGAGGTTACATTTTGAACATAATTTATCTGGATCATTTGATGGGCAATATATAGAATCAAAATACATATTGATTGAACTACATGGTTGAGATGCTTTGGCAGCTTCAAAAGCATCTGAAACAGTTGGATTTTTAAGAGATGCTGTATTTGAATTAAAATCAACAATTGAATTCTATATGAACTAAAAATTATGAAGATTGCTATTGGCATTATATATGATTTGTGGAATATGGAATTAAAACATCCAGTCTTGGAAAATCAGTAGGCCCAAGTTTTAAGAATTTTATTTTATGTTTATTTTATTTAAAGGACTTAATATGGTTGCCCATCTTGTAAAACACAAATCTGGGTGGCTCACAACAATTATAAAACCCAAATACAATGGCAGCAAAAAAGAACGAAAAGGCACCCAATCCACAATCTCCAGCCCATCAAACAGTACAATCCTCAGGTTCCAACTTCACCTCATCCCAATGCCTGGGGGAAAACTCAACCCTTTCTGGCTTCCTGGAAGGAGCCTGGCAGATCCCAGGGGGAAGGGTGTTCCACAGGGCAGGGGCTACTACAGAAAAGGCACACTTCCTGAGTCCCACTGGATGGCAACATTTAAGGGAAGTGACCTAGAGAGCACACATTCTATCTAGCTTGGTGGAGTGGGCAGATCCCCACAGAGATGCAAATAACCTGGCCCCATGCCATGTAGGGCTTTAAAGATGATAACCAGCACATTGAATTGCACCTGGAAAGAAACTGGAAGCCAATGCAGCTCATACAGCAGTTGTATGAAATGAGCAAACTAGGGGCACCCAGCACTGTGCACACCACTGCATTCTGGACCACTCTGGGTGGTTTTCCAAGGCAGCCCCATGTACAGCACATTGCAGTAGTCAATTGGGGAGTGACCAGGGTGTGAATGACCATGAGCAAGGCCTCTCAGTCCAGGAACAAGTCACAACTGCTACCTGCTCCTTGAGCAGGAGCCACAAGTCCAGGAAGACCCCCCAATTTTGCACCAGCTCTTTCTGGGAAAGTGTTATCCCACTGACAGTCAAATATAGCACATCACCAGACCCAGAGGGCCAATACTTCAAAGCCACTCCATCTTGCTAGGGTTGAGTCAGAGTCAGTTCCTTCTCATCCAGATCCACACAGCCACCAAGCACTGGGTCAGCACCAAAATAGTGTCACCTGCCTGGCCAAGGTTGGAAATGAATAACTGGGTATCATCAGCATATTGATGATACTGCATCCTGTGTCATCGAATGATCTCATCCAGCGGTTTCATGTAGATATTAAAAAGGTGCAGCAAGAGCCCTGAGGCACCCACATTGCTAGATCTCTCCCCCCACCCCAACACTGCCTGGAGCCAGATGCAGAGGAAAGAGGAGAACCACTGCAAAACAGTGCCTCCTACTCCCAATCCATGAAGCCGGTCCAGAAGGATACCATAGTTGATGGTATTGAAAGCTGCTGAGAGATCCAGGAGGGCCAGCTAGGAGAAACTGGTCACCCAAAACAGGTCTGCCAGCTGGCTATCTGAAGATGCACTAAGAGCAGAAAAGTAAGTTCACTTTGCCACCCTTACCACCACAAGTCCTACAAAAGGCTCTTACCTGTGCTCGGTTGGCTTTGCTCTTCGTCTTTCACCAGTGGTGCTCTGGGCGTCTGTTGGGTTGCTTCATCTCTCCTGAAACTGTTATGTAAAACACTATCTCTTTCTATCTGTATGTGTGTGTCTATCTACGAGATCTGCAACCACAGAGAGTCTGTATTGGTGCTACTGGTCCTATCTGCTTCTTAAGATTTAGGGATGAAGAATCCCTAAGAATGGATTATTGCAATGCGCTTTACATGGGGCTGCCCTTGAAGACCACTCGGAAGTTATAACTAGTCCAGAATGCAGCGGCACACACAGTATTGGGTGCCCATAGGTTTGCCCATGTTACACCTTTATTGCATGAGCTGGACTGGCTCCCACTTTCCTTCCAGGTGCAATTCAAGGTTCTGGTTATCACCTTTAAAGCCCTTCATGGCACGGGACCTGGTTATTTGCGAGACTACCTCTCCCTAAGAATATCTGCCTGTCCCACTAGATCAGAGAGGGTGGGCATGCTCCAGGTCCCCTCCCTGAAATCTTGCCATCTAGTGGGACCTCAGAAGCATGCCTTTTCCATGGCTGCCCCTACCTTGTAGAACACCCTCCCACAGGGGATTCAACAGGCCCCCACCCTTCTAGCCTTTCAGAAGGCCATTAAGACCTGGCTTTTTCCTGAGGCACTGGGATAGGATTGCATAGGCAGATAGTATGGAAAGAGGGCAGCTGAGCCTGCTGTGGGTCATCCCAAGGGGACAATTATGGCGCAGGGTTTTGTTTTATTGTTTCACTGTTTTGTGATTGTTTTATTTATTGGTTTTATTGTTGTTGTGAGCTGCCCAGAGTTGCTTAAGATGGGAGGCCATATAAATCTTACAAATGAATGAATGAATAAATAAATAAATAAATAAATAAATAAGAATGTTTTTTTAAAAGTGATCAGAATTTTTTTGTGTCTAAGAAATTTGAGAGCCCTTTGATGATTTGGTTGTGTTCTTCTATGGCTCCTTTGGGTTTTCAAATGATTACATATGTTAATATGACTTTGGGGAAAAAATAATTGTTAGGGATGTAAATGTGATGCTGAATTACACTCCAAACATAGGAAATTTAACATTTTATGAAGAACTCTGGCTCTACCAAGCCTGAGGTTCAGCTAGGAGAATCCTAGCTATATTTCATCCTATAAAAATGGAAATAATTGTTATTGTTTTATTCCTTTTCTGTTTTATTAAATGAAACAATACTACAAAATCAAAATAATATTTAAAAACTTCAGTTGTCGAATAATTGATTTAAGAGATGCATTCTTGGCAGATTTTTGAAATATATTTATACTATATGAATGAAAGATGGAGCAGTATGTTTCTATATGGCCTAGATTTAATAATACATTAAAAGACTTAGTTGTATATCCATACTACGAAGATCTGGGTTTTTAAAGTCTTAATTTATTTTTCACTATTATATATACTGGTTATTGCATCATCACTGTTGTATTATTTTTATTTTTGGTAAATATATATCTGTATCTGTATCTATCTGTATTATAACAATGGACTTCCAGTGCCCCCCTTGTGCTAGACTCTGTGCTTCCAGACTGGGACTGCAGAGCCACCTCCGTGTCCACAGATGAATTCCACAACAGGGGAGGGAAGAGAAACTCTGTCAGGCTTTCAAGATTCGGTTATTATATCCTGCAACCATAAAGTAGAGTTCAAATAGTCCTTGTAGTAGAGTCTGTTTCCTGACCTGGCCACCTTAAAATGCTGACATCATCCCTTATGATCGATCAGCTATGAGACTCAGAGCTATGACCCAAGTATGCCTTGTTTGCTTCAGCCTGTGGTGGTTCCAAGATTTTATATCTATTTTTTCCAAAGGACTGGTGGACAGAAGGACTTGGACTTTTCATCCTTGGTTTGGAAAGCTTTTGGTGGAAAGTGACAGAAGGGGCTGGTGTGGGGAGGGGCAAGGGTGTACCTGGTCTGCTGTAGCTGGCGGAGGGGTGTGTGTGTGTATATATCAGTGCTTTTTTCCTACAGCTACCCAGGTGAGAACATGGGCGGGAGGCGGGTCGGTGTGGGGTATACTGTATAAGGTTGGGGGTAGGTATTGGGATGCCTGGCTAGACTTAGAATTGCTGAGTGCTGGGCAGAAGCATCCTAGATGTCTGGACTGATCGGCTATTTGGAGATTTATGTTATCTGGTCATGTAATAGGGCCCTTTGACTTGGGACAGGGAGGGCAACACTTGGGGGGGCTGGTGTGTCAAGGGGGAAGAGGGCAGGCAATCCTAGTGGTGATGGGCAAGGGGGTGGGTTGCTCTTGCAGAAGGCAGTCTCAGTGTTTGGCACTGATACACATTCCAGTCCCCGGTGTGCTGCCCCAATATTCGGACTTTGGAGTCTCTCCGTTCCTTGTTTCCAGCTGCTGCTACTTAATGCAAGATTGGTTTACGTATGGGCTGCCTCATCCATGATTTAACTACGGATGTGAGGGTCAACCTGATATTTATGAGCTGACTGGCTCCCAGGAGGCTTTTGGGTGCAATTCAAGGTGCTGGTTATCACCTACTGTATATAACCCTATACGGCACAGGTCCAGGTTATTTGTGGGACTGCCTGTCTCCAATAGTTTCTGCCTGTCCCAACAGATCCGGCAGGGTAGGCACGCTCCAGATCACTTCAAGTAGGGCTTAGGAGATGTGCTTTCTCTGTTGTGGCACCCGTCCTATGAAATAGCATCTTTTCACAATTCAGATGGCCCCAACCCTATTAGCCTTCCATTGGGCCTTGAAGCCCTGGCTTTTCCCTCAAGCATTGGGCCAGTATATTAGTTGAACAAGTGTATAAGTTTGGTTAGGTGTTTTTCTTTTCCAAATGTGTTACTAGGTGCCTCAGTTCCATTATATTGTTATAGATCACAGCTTTCCAAACTGTGTCTCGCAACACTTTAGTGTGTCGCAACACACAGTCTGGTGTGTCGCCACACAACCCGGAAGCGGCAGCGGGGGCGTGCATGGCGGCAGCAGTGCACCATCAGTGCTTCTGTGTTTTAGCAGAGGCTGCCACCCCCGCCATGCACGCCCCTGTCCCCAAGCACCCCCCCCACACCGTTGCCATGCACGCCCCTGTCGCCGCTGCCGCAGTTGGTGTGTCACCAACGGCGGCATTTTAGAAAGCACTGTTGGAGTTTACTTCCGGGTGTTGGCGAGGATGGTGCACTGAGCCGAGGCTCTCAGTCTCGATTCTGTGGATTTCCCGTTTGCGGCAGTTTTGAAAAAAAATAAATCGCTGAAAAATCTCCTTCGAAGAGAAGGAGAACAGAAGATTGCTCACAGAAGGGTCGCTGGATTCGCCGCTCTCTCCCGACCCCTGTATTTCCACCACGGGGGAAGGGAGATTGAAGCGGTGAAAGGCGACTGGAATTGACAACGAAGCTCTGCGGAAGCCGTGAAATCCGATAAAGATAAGTAGCACCTCACCCAACCTTTTAGACACACTTTTTATTTTTTAAATAATATTTGCTTTATTACTATCTAAGATTTATCTCTGGACATTATTAATAAATGCTGGCGTTCTACATCTTTCTTGTCAAGGGACTGATAAATGGTGGGATTGGAAAAACTGACAGACTTTGCCTGAAGTGAAAAGAGTGACATTTTTCTTTATTTTTCTTTTTGTTTATTCCTCTATTTGTCAATAAATGGGTTTATTTTTCCTTTGGAATTATTTTACCTGGACTTTAAATTCTTGTGCAATAATGAATTGGTGATTTAACGTTCTTTCTTTCATCTTTTTGTTATTCTTTCTATGAATGAGTCTTTCTTTTTTTTTTTCCTTTTAAGCTGCTTGAGCACTATTTGGATTATATAAGTTACTTTCTAAATACTTATGTTTTGTCTGGATTCCTTTTTTACAGAAATTATTAACATTCAAGACTATAAATAGATAAATAGATCGTTTATTTAGTGTATTTTGGTAGAAAAAGGCTAGTTGGATTATTGTAGCCTTTCTTTTTCCTTTTTTTATGGCTGGACTTGTGGGATATAAGCCTGCGTGCGAAACTTTGGCATTGTTTACTGTTTTTACCATTATTTTGTCTACAGTCGAGAAAAGTTGAAAAGTTTCTTTTTCCTTTTTATCTTTTGTTTTTGTATCTGCATGGACTTCTGTACTTAATGGATTATAACTTGGTTACTATGACAACTATTTTTGAAGGATTATTTTTACTTTTTACAGTTTTTACTCCCCCCCCCTTTTTAAACAATCCCTACTCCCTCCCCTTTTTTTCTCTCTCTCTCTTCTCTTTCTCCTGTTTCTTTTTTTCTTTTACAGGAATATTATCTACATTATGACGACCATGGCATTAAGGGCGAAGAGAGATAGAGAAAAAGATAAAGAGACTGGAAGAATGTCTACGGATTCTACAACAACAACAACAACAACAGAATCTTCATCATCAGAAATGAAGAAAATTCTGGACGCGATTACAGCATTAGACAAGAAAATGGAAGATTCAATTGCTACCTTAGATAAAAAGATAGATACACTGGGTCAACAAGTAGATAAGAAAATGGAGGATATGAAGAAAGACTTAACCCAGGAGATAAAACAGGAATTTAGAAAGGAAGTGCAGAAAGTAAAGGATGTTGTGGATAATCTATCAAGGGAACTTAAAGATACGCAAGGACAGGTGCAAAAATTAGAGATTAAATCAGAATTTGCCACTAAAGATATTGTACATAATTTAGATACTATTGCATTAGCAGAAATGAGAGAGAAAGAACATATTTTGAGATTGAGAGCAGTCCCAGAACAACCAAATGAAGACATAAGAGAAAGGATTGTTTCTGTTTTAGCTAAATTTTTAGAAATAAGAGAACAAGATTTTGATGTGGAAATAGACAAAAATTTTAGAGTTAATTCACGTTATGCTAGAGAAAAGAAAGTGCCTAGAGACATATTGATATATTTTGTGAGAAAAGTTACAAAAGAACAAATTTTGAAGAAACATTATAATATTAGACTAAATATAGATGGGAAAGAAATAATTGTATTAAAAGAAATACCTTTGAGAATATTAAGAAAAAGAAGAGGTTATTCTTTCTTTACAGATAAATTAAAGTAACATAATATCCCATTTAGATGGGAGAGACTAGAAGGTGTATCTTTTATGTTTAAAGGGCAAAGGCTTAGGATAACTTCTATTCCAAAAGCAAAAGCATTCCTAGAGAAATATAAGGCAGATATGAGTGATGCACATGAAGATTTGGAAGAAAAAGGAGAGACATCAAAAGATAAAGAGATGAGTGAGGACCTATCTGAGATGGGAGCTGCAGGATTGGACTTGAAAAAGGGTTTTTAAACATCAAAACACCTATGGATTACAAATATTTAACATGGAACATTAATGGGGAGAAGAATTTTTTTTCATTTTTTGAAAAAACTGAGATTGGATATAATTTGTTTACAAGAGACTCATATTTGTAAAAAAGATACTAAGTACCTGATTCAAAACAACTTGGAGAAGAATTTATTTCGGCCGGACTAAAAAAAACTAAGGGGGTAGCTTTATACATACAACCAAAGTTGAATCCAAAGCTGATATTGGCTGATGATGAAGGAAGATACATTGTAGCTGAAATTAATATACAAGGGACTAAAACATTGATTGTTGGACTTTATGAACCAAATATGGATAAAGGAGTATTCTATAAAAACTTAATGGATAAACTTTTGGACTTACCATATGAAAACTGGTGTTTCATGGGCGATTGGAATGGGGTAATTCATCCAATGGAGGATAGATATTCTCAAAAAGAAGTGAAGCGTACACAGGGAAAATTACCACAAACATTTTTTGACTTGAAAGAAATGTTGGATTTACAAGACATTTGGAGACTTATGAATGGGAATTCTAGAGAATATACATATTATTCAGAGAGGTTTAAATCATTTTCCAGAATAGACATGATTTTGATTTCTAAAAGTTTAATGTTGGATATTGGTAAAGTTGAAATATTACCTAAGACTCTCTCAGATCATAACCCTGTAATGTTGACTTTTAAAGGAAAACGGAATATATTCCGATGGAGACTAAATGAGTCAATCCTTCGGAAAAATGATATAGTTGATGTATGTAAAAAAAACTAAGAGAATATTTTCAATTGAATTTAAATAAGGGTACCAATA
This sequence comes from Charina bottae, assembly GCA_023362775.1. Classification (NCBI taxonomy): domain Eukaryota; kingdom Metazoa; phylum Chordata; class Lepidosauria; order Squamata; family Charinaidae; genus Charina; species Charina bottae. The sequence goes on from JALMGJ010000022.1 coordinate 6,513,279, forward strand.
TTCAAACTGTTTGGGATGCCAGTAAAGCATATATGAGGGGTTATTTTATTCAATACAATGCCCAGATGAGGAGAAAGAAGCAAGAGAGAATTTAATTGATTCTAGAGGAAATCAAAAGTAAAGAGATACATTTAAGAGATAAGCCAATGGATAATATTTTGATGACTTAAATTAAATTTCTACAAAAGCAAATGTCAATGATATTGATACAGGAGATAGAGACTCAAATGAAATTTACAAAACAAAAATATTTTGAATTTGCAAATAAACCAGGTAGATGGTTAGCTTATAAATTGCAGAAACAAAGACAAAAGAATTCAATTTCTAATATACAACATGAAGGGAAGGTTTTGGTGAATAATACAGACATACAAGAAGCTTTTCATGATTATTGTTCAAAATTATATAAAAACAAGATGTTAAATTAGCCGATATTGATGAATATTTGAGTAAGCAAAAATTAACTATTCTTGATGATCAACAAAGAGTAATGCTAAATAACCCTATAACAACAGAGGAAATGGTAAAGGCTTTTAAGAAAACTAATAGTGGAAAAGCACCTGGACCTGATGGCCTATCAGCAGTTTATTACAAATGCTTTGAGGACGAATTATGTTTACCCTTACAGAAGACTATGAATTCAATTTTGGAAACAGGAACCATCCCGGAGACTTGGAAAGAGGCTCATATAACATTGATCCCAAAAGAACAACAAGATTTGACTTCAACTAAAAATTATAGACCAATATCTTTACTGAATAATGCAGAGCTTTCCAAACTGTGTGTCGCGACACAAAAGTGTGTCGCCACACACAGTCGGCTGTGTCGCCACACAACCCGGAAGTGGCAGCGGGGGCGTGCACGGCGGCGGCGGCAGCGGCGGGCCATCGGTGCTTCCGCGTTTTAACGGAGGCTGCCGCCGCTGCCGCCACCATGCACGCCCCCGCCTGCACCAGGTTTTCCCGCGGCGACACATGAAAATCTGAAGGCACCGCAGCTGCAGCGGCACGCAAAGTCCAAAAGCGGCAGCAGCGCTTCCGGCTTTTTGCGCGCTGCCGCGGCGGCGGGACTTCCGGGTTATCCCGCGGCGACACACCAAGGGCGGTTGGTGTGTCGCCACGGGAAAACTTTGGAAAGCCCTGGAATAATGACTATAAGATATTTACAGTGATATTGGCGGAAAGAATGAAAAATATTCTTAAGAATTTTATTCACCAGGACCAAGCAGGATTTTTACCTAAGAGACAAATCCGAGACAATGTTCGAAATATATTAGATGTATTGGAGTACCTGGAACAACACAATGAAAAACAAGCTGCCTTGATATTTATAGATGCTGAAAAAGCCTTTGACAATTTAAATTGGTCTTTTATGTTTAAAGTATTGGAGAATATGAACTTTGGAGGAAATTTTATTAAGTGGATTAAATCAATATATATTCCTCAATTTGCAAAAATAATTGTTAATGAAGAATTTAGTAAACCATGCAAAATGCAAAAAGGTACAAGGCAAGGTTGCCCTCTATCTCCACTTTTATTTATATTGGTACTGGAGGTTTTACTTAGAGATATTAGACAAGATGATGATATTCACGGTGTTAGAGTTAAAAAAGTAGTTTATAAACTAAGAGCCTTTGCACACAACCTAGTCATTACTTTGGAGAATCCATTGGATGGAATTGAGTTACTGATACAGAAATTGAAAGACTTTGGGTCGTTAGCAGGGTTTAAAGTGAATTTACAGAAAACAAACGTTTTGACTAAAAACATGGATTACCATCAACAAGAGAAATTGAGAGAAATAACAGGATATTCAATGGAGGAAAAAGTAAAGTATTTGGGAGTATATTTAACATCCAAAAATGTTAAATTATTTAAGAATAATTACATTCCACTTTGGACAGATATTAAAAAAGATTTAGATTGATGGGAAAAATTGCAATTATCATTATTAGGTAGAATATTCATTAAAATGAATATTTTGCCCCAAATTTTATATCTCTTTCAAACATTACCTATATTGGCATCAGATGTACCTTTCAAACAATGGCAGCGGGATATTTCTAAGTTTATTTGGCAAGGGAAAAAAACAAGAATAAAATATAAAGTTTTGCAAGACTCAAAAGAAAGAGGTGGTTTAGGTCTGCCGGATTTGAAATTATATTATGCAGCTTGTTGCTTGGTTTGGCTTAAAGAATGGATTGTTCTGAAAAATGAAAAATTACTGAATTTGGAGGGTCATGAATTAAGATATGGATGGCACGGATATCTGTGGTATGATAAAGTTAAAGTTAATGTAGATTTCAAAAATCATTATATCAGAAGATCTTTGTTAAGGATTTGGAATAAATATAAGACAACTTTATGTTATAAGAGACCCCTATGGATTTCTACGCAAGAAGCATTTCATAGAACAGAAGTAAGAAATAAAGATAAATGGTTGACTTATAAGGCCTTTTTAAAAAAGGAACAAGGACATTACATAATTAAATCAAAAGAAGAACTTGCTCTAGAAGGATATACCTTTCAATGGCTTTCTTATATGCAACTTGTAGAAAAATTTAAATCAGATAAAAAAAATTGAATTTGAACAAACTAAATCGGAATTTGAGATATAATTATGTGAGACGGATGACCACTTAATTGCTAAAATGTATAAATTATTGTTAAAAGGAGAAATGGTAGAGGAACAAGTTAAAGATTGTATGATTCAATGGGCAAAAAATGTTGGCCATAATATACAAATGCAACAATGGGAAGATATGTGGAATAAAGGGTTAAAATTTACTTTGTGTTACAACTTGAAGGAAAATTTTTATAAGATGATGTACAGATGGTATATGACCCCACAAAAACTTGCTAAAATGTATGGGAATGTTTCCAACATTGTTGGAAATGTAAAAAACAGGAAGGGTCTTTTTATCATATGTGGTGGACATGTGAGGTAGCAAAGAAATATTGGACTCAAATACATTCATTTATGCAGAACATATTACAAATTTGAATTCCATTTAAACCGCAACTATTTTTATTGGGAATATCAGAAGAACAAATAGGAAAACAATTTACTAGAATTATACAATATATGATCACAGCAGCAAGACTTCTTTATGCACAAAATTGGAAAAATCATACTTTACCAACGATACAAGATTGGATGTTAAAACTGATGGATATGGCAGAAAATGACAAATTGACATGTTTATTAAAAGAAAGCTCAAACTGCTATTATCTTAAAGAGTGGAAACCACTGATGGATTATTTGCAAAAAGCAGGAGGGGCAAAGCTTGCATGGGGTTTTGAAGATTAAAATATATATAAATAGAATATATTAGACAAGAAATGTTTATAAATATTATATGAAAAGCTAGCATGTAAGATAAAAAATTTTCTTATTTCTATGACCAGAGATAGATCGGAAGTTAACCAATTTCTATGTCTTTTGTTCTCTTTCTTATATTTTCTTTTCTACACTTTTTCTTTTCTTTCTTTAATTTGTATTTCTATTTCTGTTTCATTTCTGACTTTTAACTTTGTATTTTTAAAATCTTAATAAAAATTTATTAAACAAAAAAGAAAGCACTGTTATAGATACTTAAGTTACTGTTTTTACTTTTGTGTTATTTATTGGCGTACTCCCCAGAATCATGGGATTGAGATGGGCAGCCATATAAATAATGTAAACCAGAGCTTTCCAAACTGTGTGTCGGGACACGTGAGTGTGTCGGCTGCAGTGTCTGGGTGTGTCGCAGCTGCTGCTGCCTCCAAGCCCTGCCAGGATTCCACACAGGTCCTAGTGCCTGCATTGTGCCTTGCTGCCTCCAAACCTGCTGTGATTCCATGCAGATCCTAGTGCCTGCCTTGTGCCCTGCTGTAAGAGTGTGTCGCGAAATGATGCCCTGCTGTAAGAGTGTGTCGCGAAATGATGCATGTCTAAAAAGTGTGTCACCAACATGAAAAGTTTGGAAAGCTGTGATGTAAACAAACAAACTCAGCCCTCAGGGGTAATCACATATCACCAGAAGCTTTTCTAACCTGATTTATTAATTAAGAAATTGGTAGAGTAATAAAGCAGTTTTCATCTGTGTGCTTCTACATGTTACTTCTATTAAAAAATAGAAGAAAAAGGTTTGTGTTGGTGTCTATTTATGTAACAGAAAAATAAATACTGGGCCATTTCCAGCATCTCAAGATGACCATGGGCGCATGGTGAGCTGATGAAGAGCTAGTAGTCATTACACTGTTTATCATAGGAAACATTTTATAATACTAAGCTGCACTCCCGGGAATCAAAACTGAAAGTTGATGGAATTCTCAGAGGCATCCTTTGACCTACTGAGAATGTGAAGGCTGGTGAACTGGGCTTCGGCTGACCTGTATTCATTGGAAGCAGAAGAATGATATGGAAGTTACTAGGGTCAACCCAATGAGAATGAGATTAAAATGGAGTCCCTGATGTATTTGCATAAGATAGATGGCTTAACCTTAATATTCACAATAGATATGCCAACCTATTAATAAGACACATTTCATTTTAGCTGGAAACTTGTCCCATGGCCTAATTATGAGCTATTTCATACTTCAGAGAAATGAAGATTTGATTTATACAGTTATCATATGTGATTAAATCACCAGAGGTAGAGGAGAGTAATTTTCAGAACTTTTTTCCTTGGGTATTTCTAAGGAGAGAATGACATTTGTTTGTTAAGGGATTCTTTCCATCTTCACTTCCTGCAGTTTTCAAGAGACTTCCTAGATTTTTAAAAATGCATTCATTTAAAATGCGGATAATTCAACTTGTAGGGTAGCTTCAAAATCTAGCATGAACTTTCCAAGACATCTAATGAACCATTCTGTTATCCCTCAGGACAGAACTAGCTTCAGTGATTTCATGGAGAATTGAGTCAGAAAAATGCCCTCTTTTTCCCTGGCAGAATCCTAGACCTTTTGAATCATTTTGCTCTTTAGCCATTTCTTTTCTTTGGTGGAGTAAATAGCTAGAGCAGGGCTTTCCAAAGATTTTCCCGCGGCGACACACCAACCAGCATTGGTGTGTCGCCGCGGGAAAACCCGGAAGTGCGGCAGCGCGCAAAAACCCGGAAGCGCTGGTGCTGCTTTGGGGTTTTGCGCGCTGCAGTTGGTGTGTCGCTGCGGGAAAACCCGGAAACGCTGATTATGATCAGCGCTTCCGGGTTGTGTGGCGACACACCAGACTGTGTGTGGCGACACACTTTTGTGTCGCCACACACAGTTTGGGAAGCTCTGAGCTAGAGAATACCAGAAAGTTCTGAGATGAAAGTAAAGAGAAAACATTGACAGTATCAAATAGATTCCTTTTATTGCATTTCAGTAACATTGTTCTATGTAGATGGTATCATATTGTCAAATCACTTTTTAAATTAGATTTACATGGCTCTTCTCCTTCTGTCTAAATATGGTTGACTGGCTATTTGAAATCAATTCCTTTATAATAATTATTTAGCCAATATATTTCCTGGTAAATAATTCAGAGCTGATTATACCAGCAGGAGTGCATTTGATTTCTGCTCTAGGGATGTTGCAAGCTTTTGCTAATGCAATCCCAGTGTTGGCATGAGGCTGGTAGCATTGGGGACCAAAAGGTCAAAGCAAAAAGTATGTTGTAGAAAGGGTATGACTACACTAGCACACTGACCTCCTTCAAATCTTGATTCCATCTCCACACAAATAGGCTAATTCTATGGAGACAAAAAACATGCTATAGTTACAATACTTCCACTGAATTCAAGGGAGAACCCAAGCCTACTGCTCATACATACACCTATACAACCATGACAAAAGATGCCTGATTCCACGGCTAGTCAAAGCACAAATGCAGCCGTGTACTGTACATTTCTATCTAGGAATGTGGAATCCTTTACTCAGATGATACAGCTTGAGGCATAGTGCTATTTCATTTTCATCTTATAAATTGAACACACAAAGGGGAACTTATAATGGGAATTTTAGTGAAAGGGGTCAATGATTTAAAAAGACAGCATCTTGTTCAAATGGCCTAATCTTATAGCAAATCCTCAACTGCTGGCATTTTTAGTTTATTTGTCAGAGTTATACTGTATACTGCAAGAACAGAGGTAGAAAACATGATAAAAATACAATGAAAATGCAAATTGGCTACAGCCTTCCTTTCAACTGTCAAATAGCACCAGCCAACATAAGGCAGTATCAGCTTTCAAAAGCCCTGTGGAATAAGCCCATCTTGACAGCCTTTTGAAATGAAGCCAAGGTTACTACCAATCCAACCAGGGTTGGATTATTGCAATGCACTCTACATGGGGCTGCCATTGAAGGCCACTCAGAGGCCACAACTGAGTGCAGCAGCCCAGGCAGTTATGAGAAGGCTTTGGTATGCCCATATGTCGATGAAGGTTCTCAGTCATCCAGGTGGAACAGTCTGTAGCTTGAATCATGTCAACTGGATTTCTATTTTCTCAGTGGAAACGTTTCGCTCCTTATCCAAGGAGCTTCTTCAGTCTGAGCAAAGTTGGTAAGGGAATCCTTAAATATGTTTCTAGGTGGCTGTGTGACCTTGCACCTGGGGCTAGGTCATGGTTATATTGAGATGTTATTTTAAGTCCTTTTATCCTCCTTTAGATGATAAAAGGACTTAAAATAACATCTCAATATAACCATGACCCCAGGTAGAAGGTCACACAGCTACCTAGAAACATACAATATTTAGGATTCCCTTACTAACTTTGCTCAGACTTAAGAAGCTCCTTGGATAAGGAGCAAAATGTTTCCACTGAGAAAATAGAAATCCAGTTGACATGATTCAAGCTACAGATTGGTATGCCCATGTGACACCACTACTTCGCCACCTGTACTGGTTGCCGGTGAGCTTCTGGGTGCAATGCAAGGTTTGTTTATCACCTATAAAACCCTTTGTGGCTAAGGGGAAAGTAATTTGAGGGACCATCTTATGCCATGTTTTCTGCCCATCCAGTAAGATTGGGGCGAGTTGATGCACTTCGTCTGCCCAATGCCATCTATCTTCTCTGTTGCCTGCTCTCTGGAATAATATCCCCCCAGAGATCTTTGTAGCTCACACCCTAATGATGTTCCAGAAGTCTTTGAAAACTTGGCTGTTGTCCCAGGCCTTGGGGCTGAGTGTTTGTGGAGTCCTGTTAGTGGTGGGGGGTTGGGTGGGGGGATATATGGGATATGGTTGTCCGGATCCTTCAGATTCTCTCTCTATTGTTTTTCTATTTTTAAACTATAAGTTGCCCGGTCGTTCTGGAGGCAAGTGGCTTCTATAGCTAAATACCACCACCACCACCACCACCACCACTACTAATTAAATAGGTATCCTCAGAAGATAGCCAAGGTGATGCCATTTTTTAAAAGAAATCCAGGGAGATCTGGGAAATTATAGGCTGGATGTCTTAATGTCTGTTCTAACCAAAGAAAATAACTAGGCACGTAGAAAAACAAATTGTGGTGAAAGAAAATCAGCATGAATTCTGCAAAGGTACGTCCTGCTTCATCAGCCTTTCAAAGTTATTTAGGAGTGGGATCCTATCAATATTGTATACTTGAATTCTCAAAAAGCCTCTGCAAAGTTCCTCATCAAAGACTCTTAAATCAACTTGCCAGTTTATGTAGCAGAGGACCTGTACTTTTATGGATTGATGACTGTTAAAAAACAGAAAACAATGAGGAGGAATAAGTAAGTGGACAATTTTCTTAATGCAAGGAAATAAAAAGTGGCATCCCTCAAGGAACTGTGCTAAAATCAGTTCCTTTTAATTTGTTTGCAAATAATTTTGACTTAAGGGTGAACAATGAGCTGGCTAAATATGCTGATGATACTAAACTATTCAGGGAGGTAAAACCCAGAAGTGAAGAACTCCAGGAGGTCTGTTCATATTGAGTCAATCAAATGGCAAATGCAATTCAATTTAAGTGTAAAGGGTAAAGTCCTTAAGACCTGGCTTTGGTCCCAGGCCTATGGTTAATGTGTTTCGTGGGGGGGGGGGGTGTACTTTCTTTTAATGTTTTTTTTAGTCTGGGCTGTCTTGTTTTGTCTATGTTTTAAATAGTTTTAATTTAGTATTATATTTTGTAAGCTGCCCAGAGTCCACTGGAGGGGGTAGCTATAATAAATTTAATGAAATAATAATGATGATAACAACAACAACAATGTGATGCACATTGAGGCAACAAACCCTAACTCCCCATATACAGTGATGGGTTCTGAGCTGTGCAATAGGTATCTACATCTAGTCATGATGATGCCAAAATGATGAAACATACATTGTAAAATCACAGTGCAAGCCACATCCTTTTGTATTTGCACTGTGATATCACATGGAAATGCACAAGGACCAGAATTTGTGTCATGGTGCACATTTTGTTTCTTGCTTCCCTTGCCCCTGCTCTGGATACCCATGGCCATGGATGCCCATAGGGGAGCAAGGGGGGGGGGCAAACGATGTCACATGCAGCATGACATCATCATGCAAATGTCACAACTATCATGCTTGCATCAGACTACTGCAATGTACATGGGGCTACCCCAATGTACATGGGGCTGCCCTGGAAGACCACCCAGAAAATTCAGCAGGTACAGAATACAGTGGCACACACCGTTTTGGGCGACTTGCGGGTTGCCAGTGTCATACTGCTGCTGCACTTGCTCCCAGTTTCTTTCCAGTTCAAGGTGCTTGAAAGCCCTGTATGGCCTGCGGCCATGTTATTTGAGGGGCAGCCTCTCCCTGAGGACATCTACCCATCCCACTAGATTTGATAGGGTGGACTTGCTCCAATTGCCCTCTATTAAATGTAGTTATTGGTGTGTCCTTGGAAACAAGCCTTTTCCAGAGCTGGGGGTACCTTATACAACAGCCTTCTGCCTGAGCTACAGACAGCCTCTACCCTTCTTCCCTTCCGGGTGGCTATTAAAATCTAGCTCTTTCCTCGGACACTGGGGCATGATGGGAGGAGAACCCATCATTTTTTGTGTTTTTTGAGATGGCACTGTTATGGCACTGATGCTGTGTTAGAGTTTTAATCTTGTGTTTTTATGATCTCTGTGTTTGTTAGCCAGTTGTTTTATATAATATAGGCGGCCATATACATTTTTCAAATAAGTCTCCTGGCGTAAGTGATAATTGTATAGTTTGCATGATAATATTGTCATGCACGTTGTCATTTTGCCTTCATCACAGTTTGTTATAGTTGCTTCTGTTTCTTCCTGTCCACTTTCTTCATGTCATGAATTATTTCATACACCTCCATGAAGTCCCTCCTCAGTTACCTTTTTTGCAATATAAGAAGGCCCAAACATTCTAGCCTTTTTGGTAGGGAAGGAGTTGGAGACCCCCTGATTTTTCTGGTTGCCTTCTTCTGCATTTTTTCCAGCTCTATCCTTTTTCAAATGGGGTAACCAGAACTGTATCTTATGGGCTTTGCAATATTTTAATGTTTCTTGGCAAAGTTACTCATTTTTTGTTTTGTGAATTCTTGTATTTTGGTTTCCAGAAAAGTAGCATAGAACTACTCCAAATAAAAAAAGCACTGGATAGAAGATTGGTGATTGTGCATGCTACTAAAGAGGAGAGTCATATAAGGTCAGGTTACTACAGTTTATAGGCTCATATTTTTTATCAAATGATTTTTTGTTTGGTAAATTCAGTATAAGTAAATATATATTCATGTTTGAACTTTCTGTCCTCTAGATTAGTGCTTCTCAACCTCAGCAACTTTAAGATGTATGGACTTGGCTTCCTGTGGAAAATGGTCGACTGAACAACTTTGCCTGTGAGCTCCATGGGCAGAGCTGGCAGCGTGGTAGTTTTTTTGGGGGGCACAGAAATGTTTTTCTGTAGCCCCAAGTGTTTTTCCAGATTAAGGAAAACGCTGAGAATCGACCCATCTGTCCTCCAGACGGTGAGTTGTAGCCAGGAGATTGTAGACAGCGTCTGCGACCGAGCGGTAAGACTACACTGGGAGGCTTGGATTTAATCTTGTTCTAAACCATGTAATGCACTCCTTTAAAAAGGGAAATAAGTCGTGCCTTTCCATATCTTAAACACCCAATTTGTTTTTTTAAGTTTTGTATCTTAAGAGAAGCTTTTTACAGTAAGAAAAAGCGGAATCTCTTGGTGATTATAGTTATGTTTAGATTTTTAACTATAAAAAAAAAGAAAAGAAAAAGTTTTGGCTCCCCCCCCCCCAATCTGGGTTATATTGAGAGCTGTAACATTGCCTTTCCGTTGTTATCTTTGTTGCTGAATTTCAAGGTTGAAGTGTTCTTTCTACACATCTCTTATTTTAAACTTTAGGCTTTCTGTTTACTTTTTTCCAAACTGTCTGCTAGTATATTTTCTTTGGTTAATTTTGGATTAATTCATTAACCTCTATTTCTGTGAGTTAACTTTTTAGGGTGTGCTATAATTTACTGTTTGAACAATGGAAGATTTTAGAGAAGATCTCAGAGAATTATGTTGTCAGCAAGAAGATATTTTTTCAAAGGGTTGTCAAATCATTATACAGTCTGTTTGGGACATTCGAGATGAGATTCTAGTAAAAATGAAACAACTATATGAAAATACTATGGAAGAAGAAGAAGAAGAAGAAGAAGAAGAAGAAGAAGAAGAAGAAGAAGAAGAAGAAGAGAGGAGGAGGAGGAGGAGGAGGAGGAGGAGGAGGAGGAGGAGGAGGAGGAGGAGGAGGAGGAGGAGGAGGAGGAAGAAGTTGGAAAAGATGGCATTTTTACTGTTGGGGCAGGGAAAATGGAATACTCTCAGCTGAAAACTCTGGATTGGTGTTTATGGGTTTAAAACGATTGTTTAACCTTAGGACTGCAAAAGGAACTGCCAAGCGGGGGAAATGTTATGACTTTTTCAATCAATGTTATGGGAAAGAAGAGTATGGAATGTGGGAGTTTTTTTTTCTCTTTTGCTGGAAAGTTTGTATTTTGGGGGGCTATTGGGTTATTAGATCTTTGTTAAAAAATGCTGTTGGTATAATGGTGAAATATCTGAATGCCCTGGTATATTTTGAGGAGGGGTAAATAATTAAGAATATTTAATTGGATTGATAATGAGGTTAACATGATTTACAGGATTTTTGATTTCTAAGACTTAAAAGGTATTGACAAGTTCTGGTAATATTTTATATTGTTTTTAAGCATAATTAGGGTTAAGATTGTTAATTATAAAGGTAGACAATTTATAAAAATTAAGAATATTTAATTGGATTGATAAAGAGACTAATATTATTGTTTTTCTTTTCTTTTCTTATGGTTTGGATTAGGATTTATAGGGTTATAGATTTGTAAAATGTAAAGGATATTGATAAGATAAAGGCAGACAATTTATTTGTTTCTATAATTTGATGTTTATTGTGTACACAGAAGTATATAGAATAGTAGTAGAAAGAAAAAAATTAAATGGATTATGTTTTAAGAGGAAGGGAAATTTGAAGTAACAATTTAAATATATGTATGTGTGTGTGTGTGTGTGTATATATATATTATGTAAGGGGAAGGAGCAATTGTATTAGAGATTTATATATGTGTTAATGGAGGGATTTATAGAAATAATGTGATTATGGTTTGATATAGAGCAATGGTTTGTTTGTGGGTATTGTTGTATATTCTTGCTGTGGAAAGCTGGAAGTCACCTGTATGTATGTAACTTTCTAAAAGTCTTTTCTTTTGTGTTTTTACACTTTTAATGTTTTTTGTTGTTGTTCGTAGTGTTTTTGTTTCTGTAGTTTTTTATCTTTGTTGTAAAAAATAATAAAAACTTTGGAAAATAAAGAAGATGTATGGACTTCAATTCCCAGAATTCCCCAGCCATCATGCTGCGGAAACACTGCTCTAGATGCAGTGTCCTGCATAGTGTGGTTAGAATACCTCACTTGTGTGCTGGCTGTCAAAGTGCTCAACCAAGATCATAACTGGGACATCCAATATAAATCCAGTACTCCCCATGTTTGCAATTTCTCACTATTTTCAGAATAGGATTCATATTAGGAGCAGATGAATAGGCATTTGCCTCCTCTATTACCCAACAATAATTGTTTAGCATTTGCTTCTGGTAAAGGGGCAAAGAGTGTAAAAGGTTCTGTGGGCAACAAGAGGTAGGTTTGGCAATCAAACAAATGATTGGAGGAAGTATGACTAGATAGGATGAAAGTTACGTATCATTCTGGGTCCCTTGAGAGCAAGCCCATTAGCAATATTGGATGATTGGCCCATGCCCAATTTTCTCTGCCAATGTATTCCTACAGCCAGTTTAAGAGAGCTCCACCAAGGGTTTTCTGCTGAGTAGCAACATCTAAGAACCTTTCTCTACTATTGAATGTTAATAGTATCCACCCAACCTTGAGTCAGCATGAAATTTTCTATTCCCATTGGTGATTCCTATCCTGCCCTATTGTTTTGTTTCTGTATGTCACCTTACTTCCCCACAAAGTAACAGGTGACAAAGTCTAATAGATTTTTATGCTGGTCAAAAACTGTAATAAAGTTTACCTACCTACCTAACAGATTTTATACACCTTGAAGATGCCCTTGGTTATGGTAATGGAACAAGAGGAAAGACACCACTTTAATACCAGTATTGTTAAACATGACTTATTCCTGTCTTACTTGTGGGCTGGGGATGAGATCAGGGCAACTTCATAGGTACATGGCAAAAAACAATATGTTGCCAAAGAATATTTGTGGCATAGCAAGATGTGAATGGGGGTAGTCTACGTTTGAGGCCTATGCTTGAGCTTGTCACCTGGAATAGTACTGTTGGATCAATGCTTGTAATCTCTAGAGGACATAGCTATTTTTTTTCTTCCTAGGGTAAAGAGGAGAAGAACGTTTAGGAGAGGACTTTGCTATAGTAACTCATGCCCTTATCACTTGTTTAGACTACTGCAATCCACTTTACATGGAGCTGCTTTTAAAGAACACTTGGAAGCTACAGTTAGTTCAATACAGTGGTCCTTGTGCTGTCTATTTCCTGTTGTTGAGAAGATATTACACTATACTGCAGGCTCTGCATTGATTAGCTTCCAGGTGCAATTTAAAGTGTTGATTTTGACCTATAAAGCCCTTGCTGACTGGGAACCTACAGGACTGCCTGCTGCAATTTGAATCGGCCTGACCTATTAAATAATATGGGGAAAAGCTGCTCCTAGTGCCTGTAAGGAAGTTTTTGTTTTATGTTTTTAAGTTTATTGTAGATGTTTTAATTTTGTTTTCTACAATGTAAGCCACTAAGAGTAGAATTGATTGCAACAGGGTACAAATGTAATTAAGTAACTAAGTTAAGTGGAGGAAAAGAAAGTGAAAGGAATGAACATCAAAAGAACAACTAGCCTGATGCTGCTACAATTTGAGGCAGGTCCCCACTTTTGGTCTGTTGACCTCGGTTCTCAGGTTGGGTGACAGGATTGTGCCATGGCCTTAGATGGCTGCTGACCTGCCTCCAGATCTATGTGTAATAGGACCTCATTCCTCAATAATATGGTACTGGGATGTACTTGTAAATATGGTTTGCAGCACAGAGACGAGCTGGGTGAAGGTAAGAATGTAATTGTGTCTGAAATGTGCCTGTTGGGTTTCCAGGTATTCCAGCAAGTTCAGTGCTATTGCGAGAGAGGAGGCATGGTGAGAGTCCTTAATTGGATTGCAGTTGGGTTAAAATTTAATTAATTAATTAATTAATTAATTAATTAATTAATTTAATAAGCAAGCAAGCAAGCTCATGGTTAGATGGCTACAACATACTCTACATGGGAACACATCTAGGAAGCTTCATTTGGCACAAAGTGCATCAGCTTGTCTGCTAACTGGTAGTAGCAGATTCAGTGGTACAATGCTAATGTTGCAGGTGCCAATTTGCTTCTGTTATTCCAATTCAAAGTGCTGGTTATTACTGTTAAATGTATTTAATACATGTAAATACCATGTATTACTCTACATGGCTTGGTTTCTTGCTACTTGTGAAACTATCTTTTCCAACAATATTTGGCCTGCTCTGTGTATTCTTGTAGAGAGGGCCTGCTGAGGGTCCCCCTGTTGAGGTGAGGTGAGGTGGAATTGGGATTTGAAAGCACACTTTCTCCGTCATGCACCCATGCTTGCCTTTAGGAAATCACTTAAGACTTGGCTATTTTACAGAGCATTTAGATGCTAATGGTGTGTGGGCTGCCTGAACAGTATATAGGTGTTAGATATTCAATACTCCTTGGTTTTATATATTGTTTTTGGTTATTTGTAAACCACCTTGAGTCTATGTAACTAGGTAGTATGGTTTGCTGACTCTACTGCCCATAGGTGGCAACCCTGATGCCAATCTGGTATTGACCTTGCATATCTCTCTATGCATGCAAACACTAGATTATGTTGAACCTTCAGTTCTGGAACACATGATTCTGTGGATCAGGTGTTTATGCAAAACACATCTCCTGAGTGTGTTTTCCTCTTAGCTGTTTTTGTGGCTCCTCTTTTGATCTACTCAGATCCAGTTCAGTCCTTAGAGCTAAATCACAGTTATAGAATAGTCATGTGAAGCTAATTTATTAAGTGATTAGTCCAAGCCTACAGGTTCAATCTGGAGGAGGCTGTTGAATATGATGGTTAAAAAGTATCTGCAAATTCTGGTTGAGTTACTGAATTCTCTCTCTCTCTCCCTCTCTCTCTCTCATACACACACACACACACACACACACACACACACACACACACACACACACCATATTGAATGTTACTGCTTACCCAGCAAATCTTGCAATTTATGTTTTTCAAGAAATCATCCTTTTGAAAATGGGGAACTTTGAAGTCTTGGGATGGTATTAGTACTACGTACAAGTATCCTTCTGGTTTTCATGGCATAATATTTAGGCAACAATCTTGAAGCTTGTACTTGTTACTTTCTCAGCACTCTTTTCCTTTTTTCTCTTGCATTTTGTTAATCTGAACCCAGAATGAGGGTGAGTTCTGAACCATACAAAAGGCTACTATTTTATCTTCAGATATAGCATAAATAACTTTGGGTGTAATAACAAATTCTCATGTTTCTAATTTTAAAATTTCCTTCTTTCTCCACATTTTTCCCTGTGAAACATTAATCTCTGGCATTCAACAATTCATAGCTACACAAGAAGACAGCCTTTCTGGGTCTGCTGAAAGACCTATCTGGTCTAATAAATGTTTCTATCACAGTAAACTAGATATTTTGGGAAAGCCCAAAAGTAGACTATGAAGACAAGTGCCTCTCTCAATATTGTTATCTAGCAATTTTTACTTCCTCTAATCTTGAAGGTAATATATGCCCCACATAACTCTTTCCTGTTGAAAGGCATGAATATACCTAATTACCTACTAACTTAGTGACCATCAGTATACCTTGTGGTAGTTGTTTCTATAAAGTTGCTATGCTTTATTGTTTGTTCGTTTATTGGACTTATCTCATATTATGACTCTAGGCAGCTCACAAAAATCCATAACAAACATAGTTAAAAACAAAAGTACACTTCCCCCCAGGCGCCAGACCAATCATCATCGCAGCTCAATCCCTATCCTAGCCCAGTGCCTGGGGGAAGAGCCAGGTCTTCACAGCCCTCTGGAAGGCTAAAAGGGCAGGGAACCCTCAGATTTCAGGTGTAAGTCTGAAATAGAGGCAATAAAGCAATTGGAATGCCCACACAAATAGAGGACCTAGGCAATAAAGCAATCCCAGTTCATGGTTTCACACATTGTGCTGTCTTGTTGTTTATTCATTCAGTCACTTCCGACTCTTCGTGACTTCATGGACCAGCCCACGCCAGAGCTTCCTGTCGGCCGTCACCATCCCCAGCTCCCCCATGGTTGAGTCTGTCACCTCCAGAATATCATCCATCCATTTTGCCCTTGGTCGGCCCGTCTTCCTTTTGCCTTCCACTTTCCCTAGCATCAGCTTCATGGAGAAATCATGGAGAGAGCTGGCTTATGGAATCGCCAAGGGTCGGATTCGACTGAATGGGTAATTCAAAAAAATGGAGGAGTGTGAAGGATACTCTTTTTTTTCGTAAGCCATAGGTAATAGGGCTATCAGTTCAGCTTTGCAGAAATCCAGACAACCATTAGATGGCCACAAAAAGATACAGAAAATTCTAATTCTTTACTGCCCTCTATTTGTTCTTTTCAATGAAGATCTGGTAACGCTAATAGATAGTGACATCATTTAGCACTCGTTTAACAATGAACAAATGTAACATCTTCAGGACTAGTAGCATTCCCAACACTAAAGCATCAATGAATCACATAGTAAGGAAGAAAAGTCACATACCTATTTCACAGGTAAAAATGCAAAAATGACCTCACCCTAGCCTACCAAACAAATCTATTGCTCCAAGGGATTTTCTTTTAATGGTGCCACCTCAAGAGCTGTCCTATTTATTGCAAGAATCAAGTGTTGCCTCTGGAAATAGAAGCATGCTTTTCATTTGTCTTGCTGGAGCCCAGCTATAAGAGCAGGAGGATGGCACTGTTTTAGCATTCCCTCTGCAAATTAATCCTGCCTATGTCAGTTAACAAAGTGAGTGACATACGTATTAAGTTGAACAGCTATTTAAAGATAACCTCCTCCAAGCTTGCAAGCATCTCTTTGATCTGTTTACTTTTTTCTTGGTGTGGCAAAGAAAGAAACAGCAACATCCTCTGAATATAACCCAAGACGTTGTAATTAGAAATCTTCCACTAAAAGTACCTATCTACCTGAATAGGAATATATTAAGAATCTTTTACACTTAGACCAATTTGACTTACAAAAGGGGAGGGTATTTATTTATTTAAGAAATTTATGCAGCCACCAACTATACAGTGACTCTGCATGGTGTACAGTAAAAACAATCATACAATATAATTTGTTTTTTTTAAAAAAACACACCCAAATGCCAGAAAAAAAACCATTAGAAGCAAATAAAACATGCAGGGCCCACCACCCACTGGAGAAAGAGACAGGTTTTCAGAGTTCTTTTGAGCATGGCCAGGGTGGGGGCCAGATTATTTTAGGGGGGGATTAAAGTTCCAGAAGGCAGGTGCTGCATCAGAGAAGGCATGCTTCCTAGGTCCCTTCAGATGACCCTGCTTAAAGAATGGGACTTGGAGCATGCCAGTTCAGCCCGAATGTACAGGCCAGGCAGAAATCACAGAAGAGTGGTCTTTTAAATAGCCAGGTCCTGCCCATGAAGGGTTCTACAGATAATAACCAGTGTCTTGAATTGCACCTAAAAGCCTACTGGTAACAAGTGCAGCTCATGGAGCAAAGGTGTTACATGGACACCACAAGATGTACCCATAATTGCCCATGCCACTACATTACTACCAGCTGCAGCTTCCAAAGAGTTTTAAGGGTGCCCCCAACGTAAAGTGCATTGCAGTAGTCATGTGCAGCAGTCCATGTGACTAAACCATGCTTGACTGTCTGACCCGGTCCAGGTAAAGGCACCAATGACACACAAGATAGATTTGTGTAAAGGCTTTTTTAGCCACAGCTGACACCTGCTTCTTGAGCAGAAGTTATGGGTCCAAGAAGACTCCCCAGATTGCATACCAGCCCCAGAAGAAAAAGTGCAATCCCATTCAGGGCTAAAGATGAAACACCCCAAGCCCCAGGGGGCTCCAAAAACCCACAGCCACTCAGTCTAGGTCTGTTCCTCCCCATCCAGACCCCCACTCCCAGACAAGGCCTTGATAGCCTTGCCTGGTCAATCTGGGCTTGAGATGTAATTGGGCATCATCCACATATTGAAGGTACTTCCTTCACCCCAACTGGCAGATGACTTCACCTACAGTAGAGGCCTCATGTAGATGTTCAACAGAAGGGATGAAAGTGTAGAGCCCTGAGGTGCCCCATATACCAGGGGTGTTGGGCTTGATCTTTCCCCTCCTGTCATCATCACTGAGTGGACCCAACCTCAGAGGAAGGAGAACCACTGTAACATTGTGCCTCCCATTCCAAATTTGTGCTTGCAGGCTACAAGGATACCATAGGTGTCACTACTGATCCATTTGGACTTTACCTGACCATCATTTCAGTTGTGGTTGTTACAAAACAGCAATTGTTGGGGCCAAGTGTCTGGTAAGAGTTAATTCTCCCTAATTTTCCATATGCATTGTATAAACCTTACTCTCATCTCTTCTGCTATAATGAACTAAACATTTATACAAGTGGACCTCATTATCTGCAATTTTGTTATCAACAAAATACTGAAGAAGCTCCTTGGATAAGGAGCGAAACGTTTCCACTGAGAAAATAGAAATCCAGTTGACATGATTCAAGCTACAGACGATTTGTTATCAACGGTTTTGTGTATCCATGGTTGATGAATATAGACCAGAACTTCTTACCTGCAGTAAGCAGTTTCAGGTATCTATAGTTTTTGTGCATTGTTTTGATTTATCTGTCAATTTGTGCATGCACAGAAGTAAGAATTTGGCCTCTCCCCCCACAGTTTCCCAACAATCTCCAGCATTCTGACCTTATGGTCATTCTCTTACTGCATCTTACTTGTTCCACAGTGGGGAATGTCTTGCCAAATAAAGTGCTTCTACTCTATAAATGAATTACCTTTGATTTTCTTTCTCTTTCTGAAAAATGATAAATACTGAAAGGCTAAAACAGAAGTCTCCACATCATTTGTCTCTATGCAAATGAGACTTACAGTATATTCATATGCGAAGTGGGGGTGTCTCTTTCTCTCCTCCACATCTCCAAGTAATATTCAGTATCCTGTTCCTGACACACGTCTGTAGCAATTGTTTAGAACGTATCTCTCTACACCAGCCATTTCAGCCACATGAATCCATTGCTATAGTTGCTGAGAAAAGTGACTGCAAAATTGCTGGCATACTACCTTTTAACCATAACATTAAAAGGCTTTTTAAAAAAAAGGAATCATGGTTTGGTGCCTTTGCAGCTACCCCTCTTTTGGTAATTACCCAGATTATTTTCCAAATGTTCCATTATGTACATAATGTGTTCTGGAAATGAAGATTTGGAAGCAGCACTTTGTTGTTTATTCATTCAGTCGCTTCCGACTCTTTGTGACTTCATGAACCAGCCCATGCCAGAGCTTCCTGTCGGCCATCGCCACCCCCAGCTCCCCCAAGGTCGAGTCCGTCACCTCCAGAATATCATCCATCCATCTTGCCCTTGGTCGGCCCCTCTTACTTTTGCCTTCCACTTTCCCTAGCTTCAGCATCTTCTCCATGGAATCCTGTCTTCTCATTATGTGGCCAAAGTACTTCAGTTTTGCCTTTAATATCATTCCCTCAAGTGAGCAGTCTGGCTTTATTTCCTGGGGTATGGAATGGTTTGATCTTCTTGCAGTCCAAGGCACTCTCAGAATTTTCCTCCAACACCACAGTTCAAAAGCATCTATCTTCCTTCGCTCAGCCTTCCTTATGGTCCAGCTCTCGCAGCCATAGGTTACTACGGGGAATACCATTGCTTTAACTATGCGGACCTTTGTTGTCAGTGTGATGTCTCTGCTCTTAACTATTTTATCAAGATTTGCCATTGCTCTCCTCCCAAGAAGTAGACGTCTTCTGATTTCCTGGCTGCAGTCAGCGTCTGCAGTAATCTTTGCGCCTAGAAATACAAAGTCTGTCACTGCCTCCACTTTTTCTCCCTCTATTTGCCAGTTATCAATCAAGCTGGTTGCCATAATCTTGGGTTTTTTGAGGTTTAACTGCAACCCAGCTTTTGCACTTTCTTCTTTCACCTTCGTCATAAGGCTCCTCAGCTCCTCCTCGCTTTCACCCATCAAAGTGGTATCATCTGCATATCTAAGATTGTTAATGTTTCTTCCAGCGATTTTAACTCCAGCCTTGGATTCCTCAAGCCCAGCACGTCGCATGATGTGTTCTGCGTACAGGTTGAATAGGTAGGGTGAGAGTATACAGCCCTGCCGTACTCCTTTCCCAATCTTAAACCAGTCCGTTGTTCCGTGCTCTGTTCTTACCGTTGCTACTTGGTCGTTATACAGATTCCTCAGGAGGCAGACAAGATGACTTGGTATCCCCATACCACCAAGAACTTGCCACAGTTTGTTATGATCCACACAGTCAAAGGCTTTAGAATAGTCAATAGAACAAAAATAGATGTTTCTCTGAAACTCCCTGGCTTTCTCCATTATCCAGCGGATATTGGCAATTTGGTCTCTAGTTCCTCTGCCTTTTCTAAACCCAGCTTGTACATCTGGCAATTCTCGCTCCATGAATTGCTGGAGTCTACCTTGCAAGATGTTGAGCATTACCTTACTGGCATGTGCTGTGTTACTGTTTGCTTAATCATGGTTTTCTGACTGAACCATAGTGTTTCACATAGTAACATGCTAAGTTGAAACCAACCAAGCCACATGATATCTTAAGTGACTTGCCTAAACCCTGCCAATGTTTTCAGTCTTCCCGCATCCTACGTTAACCAAAAACTTCTTAAAAGTTCATGTGGAGAAGAGATGGGTGATGAATTCCACTATTTTCTTACCCCATGTCAGAGCAACCCAGGTCATATTTGAAAAAAAACATGCCAGAAATATTGGACATCCACACTTTGAACAGCTTTTATGCAGGTAATAGCGGTTGTTCCAGTAATTGCCCTGATTTGTTAGAAACGTCCAAAGTCCGTGAGTTATATAGCCACCTGTGTAAGGATTATAATAGTTTATTAAACCCTCTGGTACACTAATCCATGTTTGCAGCTGAGCAATGGATTGTGGCTATGTGCAATGTGTCAGGGCTAATCTAGAAACAAGTAGGTGTAAACCCAGCATGTTCTCTGTCACGTGTTCTAATTAATCCTTTCATCTCCCTCTCTTCACACTGAAACCATTAGTGCACAGCTAGAACCACTGAATGGAGCAGAGCATAATACAGCAAAAAGACGCGCACAGAAAAGAGCATTATCGAAAATAGTGTTGATGAGCATGTTAGAGAAATATAGGTTATTGATCTTACACACACAGCCCACCCAAGCATAAAGAATTGCACACTTAGACAAAGTAGGTTCAAAAATAAGCACAAAAGAAAATCTTACTCGTTTATTTGATCCAGTTACATCCATTCAGGAAATATGATTCTTGTTCTTCTTTCTTTCCCTAAACTGAATTGACCCTTAGCCCTCATTGCTGCTAAAGGCTGCATGCGGAAAGGGGGAACCTCCTGACTCTAGGCCCAGGCATGGCTCCTAGATAGAAGGAGCAGCTGCAGCATGCTACCTTCTCAGATAGTAGAAGGAGGTAGAGAGCAGAGGAATGTGGGAGGGACAACAAACAGCTTCCTCCAGAAGCATATAGAGAATTGCATCCTAGAATGAACTCATCCACATGCTAATGAGGCATGCTGATTTGCTGGGACCTCCAACACACACCAAATATATTTATGATGATTTTCAAATCTTTTTTTCCTGCAGTCTGATTATTTTGAAACTGCCAATATAGGAGCAGGCAAAGTATTACACAGTTAGTAGTATTTACAACAGCAAGTGTAAAAGGCTGTATAATTAATTGAGGTGGGGGGATCCAACATGAGGAAAACTCAGATACACAAACGAAGTATATATAGCAAGACTTTTAAGAGCAGCCTTCCAAATCTGATTGTTTTGTTTATTTTTAAAGAATAAAAAATCTGATATAGGAGCTCCAAGCAAATAGAGACAGTAATAGTAGAAATATTTCGATAGATGCACATAACTTCAGTATTACTCTTGGGCAGAACTATTGTTAAAAAATGGGGGTATTTTTTTTTTATTATGGTGGTATATAGATAAGGTAAAGTTTCCCCCCGCACATTTGTGCAGTCGTGTCCGACTCTAGGGGCCGGTGCTCATCTCCGTTTGTTAGCCGAAGAGCCAGCGTTGTCTGAAGACTCTTCCGTGTCATGTGGCCGGCATGACGCGCGCGGAACGCTGTTACCTACCCACCAAAGTGGTACCTATTCATCTACTTGCATTTGCATGCTTTCGAATTGCTAGGTTGGCAAGAGCTGGAGCTAGTGCGGGAGCTCACTCCGACACGCGGGGCTAGGGATTCGAACCTCCGAACTTGCGATCTTCCGACCGACAAGCCTGGCGTCTTACCCGCTGAGCCACCACGCCCCATGGTATATAGATACAGTATAACAAATAAACAAACTTCTAGTGGTATACTTTGTACTTGTATTCTGTCGTCATCTGCTATGTTTGTGTTAATTGTTCCATGTCCTTTGACAGTAAATAGTAACTTGGTTGTAACTTTTTTGTATGAATTTGTAGAAGCTACCCATGGTGATCTAGTTTTTAGGTTTTTAGTTCTTTTGGCAAGGTGTCTCCTGGGCTGCAAAACTCCAGACCAACACCAAAGGACCTAAAAGTCTTGATTTTCCCTGCCACCTAGTGGTCATCTGGATTTCTGCAGTTTAGATCTGCTTATGGTACCTTTGTTTTTGTTTTTTGTTTTTTTATAAATTTTATTAAGGTTTTAAATATACAAAGTTAAAAGTTGAAAATGAAACAGAAATAGAAATACAAATTAAAGAAAGAAGAAAAAAAGTGTAGAAAAGTAAAAGAGAAAAGAAAAGAAAAGAAAAGAAAAGAAAAGAAAAGAAAAGAAAAGAGCATAGAAATTAGCTAACTTCCGATCTATCTCTGGTCATAAAAACAAAAAAAAAATTCTTACATACTAGCTTGTCATATAATATTCATAAATATTTCTGGTCTAATATTTTATATTTATATGTACTCTAGTCTTCAAAGCCCCATATGAGCTTTGCCCCTCCTGCTTTTTGCAAATATTCCATCAACGGTTTCCATTCTTTAAGGTAATAATAATTTAGGTTTTCTCTTAATAAACATGTCAATTTATCATTTTCTGCCATATCCATCAGTTTTAACATCCAATCCTGTATCGTTGGAAGAGTTTGGTCTTTCCAATTTTGTGCATAGAGAAGACTTGCTGCTGTAATCATATATTGTATAATTCTGTTAAAATGTTTTTCTACTTGTTCTTCCAATATTCCCAATAAAAACAATTCCGGCTTAAATGGGATTCGAATTTGTAATATATTTTGCATCAATGAATGTATTTGAGTCCAAAATTTCTTTGCCACCTTACATGTCCACCACATGTGATAAAAAGACCCCTCTTGTTTTTTGCATTTCCAACAAATGTTGGAAACATTCCCATACATTTTAGCAAGTTTTTATGGGGTCATATACCATCGGTACATCATCTTATAAATTTTTTTCTTCAAATTGTAACACAAAGTAAATTTTAATCTTTTATTCCACATATCTTCCCATTGTTGCATTTGTATGTTATGGCCAACATTTTTTGCCCATTGGACCATGCAATCTTTAACTTGTTCCTCCACCATTTCTCCTTTTAACAATAATTTATACATTTTAGCAATTAAATGGTCATCTGTCTGCTTATGGTACCTTTGTGATACATGGTAGAATTGGACCATGGGATTGTTAGAGTGACCTTTATCTCCCTTCTATCAACCGGGTTGTATATTTCATATTTTTAGGACAAGAAGCAGGGGTTAACAGCTACTTCCTATCTTAATTTACCTGAAAATACTTCACACTATTTTCAGTAACTCTTACCATAGATAGGCACAGAAGTCTGTAACTAAGTCCCATTAATTTCAGTGAAACATACTGTGGAGTGGGACAGTCCAAAATAACATGCATAAATTAGGACTTAAAACTCAAACTCTTGCATGTTAGAAAAACATAACTACAGAATTTTGGGCAGTTTTATTTAGATGTATATTAAGATGTTCAGCCTTACTACTAGCATGGCATAGAATCTTGGAGAACTGAGAGAAGAACAAGGCTTTTCTATAATCAACTAAGAAGTGGTCAAGAAAGCTAACATTAATTTACACCTATGAACATTTAGTTGTCTTCCTTTTTCTACAGAAGCTTCACCCTTTTTTAACCCAACAGACCTGAGTAAAAGGGATAGTAACTGTATGATTGTTTGAAAACAGGGCCATTTCTATTAGGCATGTGAGATAGCATACTTTGCTGTAAACTATGGTCCAACTGCCTCATATAAATCACCTCCTTGTGTCATGTGATGTATTGAGATCAGCATCAGCATTCGAAATTAGTGGCTTTGTGATACGTATACCCTGTCATGAGGCATGCCCACCAGCAGAAGAAGACTGCTGGGCCTTATTCATACATTTTACCTAGGAACTGGCTGCAATGTTGGGGAGAGGACATTGAGGGGAGGGGGGGAAAGAGAGAGAGAGAAAAGGAAAAAGGGAAAGTAAGCAAGCAAGAAAAGCAGACAAGGAAGTAAAACAAAAGTGAAGGAGGAACAGAAGCAGTGGAGAAAAGGAATAATATACTGTATGCAGAGAAGAACCCATTGCATAACACTATTGTGTTAGCCTGAAATTGCTGTTTTGCCTGGCCAAAACAAATATTTAACAGTTTGGCTAAAAGTGCCTGAAGATGCTGATGGGAAAAACGAGAGAGGAAGGTCTGCCTATATTTCAGTCCTTCAAAGTAAGAGCCATTACCCTAGCATTCCCCCAACCTGATGTGGGAGGATTGCAACTTGCAGAGTGTCCAGCCAGCATGACCATACAGGTCTGGCATTTTGAGAGTTGCAATCCCAACACATCTGGAAGGTGCTAAATAGTGGAAGGCATCAAAGAACTGGGAAAGTTCATGCATAATTATCTCGAGTAGTCTTTCTCAACCTACATGCTGCCCCAATGTGTAGATTTCAGTTCCTGGAATACTCCAGACAACATGGATATTGCTGAAAATTTCAGAGTTGAAGTCTATGCATTTGGAGGGCATCCAAGCTGTGGAAAGCTGAACCTGAGGAAAAATAAGCTTGAGACTACATCTGGAGGCCCTGCGGAAGATTTCCATGTGGCTGTTTTAGGAGATAAAACTGTTGCCGTAATATACCTCACACCATACCATTCTATTTCCCAATCCCTCACTAACCAGTATGAAGCCAACCATCTTTTCTCCTACCAACCTTGAAACACATACTGTATGCCAAATCAATGTTCTGCCTGACCAATATAAGAATGAAAACAACAACATTATTCAGCCAGTGCTCCATTCTCAATTACTGCAGGTCCTGGAGCAACCAAAATATCCTGACTTTTCACTCCATGCAAAAAAGAAAAATTAAAAATTGCTAGTGCTTCTTCGGAGGTAAATTCCAGGCAAAAATGGGTATGATCAGAAACAAAGATGGCAAGGACCTAACAGAAGCAGAAGAGATCAAGAAAAGGTGGCAAGAATATACAGAAGATCTGTATAGGAAGAATAATAATATCGGGGATAGCTTTGACGGTGTGGTCAGTGAGTTAGAGCCAGACATCCTGAAGAGTGAGGTTGAATGGGCCTTAAGAAGCATTGCTAATAACAAGGCAGCAGGAGACAACGGTATCCCAGCTGAACTGTTTAAAATCTTGCAAGATGATGCTGTCAAGGTGATACATGCCATATGCCAGCAAATTTGGAAAACACAAGAATGGCCATCAGATTGGAAAAAATCAACTTATATCCCCATACCAAAAAAGGGAAACACTAAAGAATGTTCAAACTATCAAACAGTGGCACTTATTTCACATGCCAGTAAGGTAATGCTCAAGATCTTGCAAGGTAGACTCCAGCAATTCATGGAGCGAGAATTGCCAGAAGTAGAAGCTGGGTTTAGAAAAGGCAGAGGAACTAGAGACCAAATTGCCAATATTCGCTGGATAATGGAGAAAGCCAGGGAGTTTCAGAAAAACATAATATTTTTGTTTTATTGACTATTCTAAAGCCTTTGACTGTGTGGATCATAACAAACTGTGGCAAGTTCTTGGTGGTATGGGGATACCAAGTCATCTTGTCTGCCTCCTGAGGAATCTCTATAATGACCAAGTAGCATCGGTAAGAACAGACCACGGAACAACGGACTGGTTTAAGATTGGGAAAGGAGTACGGCAGCGTTGTATACTCTCACCCTACCTATTCAACCCATACGCAGAACACATCATGCAACGTGCTGGGCTTGATGAATCCTAGGCTGGAGTTAAAATCGCTGGAAGAAACATTAACTATCTCAGATATGCAGATGATACCACTTTGATGGCTGAAAGCAAGGAGGAGCTGAGGAGCCTTATGAGAAAGGTGAAAGAAGAAAGTGCAAAAGCTGGGTTGCAGTTAAACCTCAAAAAAACCAAGATTATGATAGGATGTACGCTGGCGTATAGGGAAAAATCAAGGCCCAAGAGTAAACAGACAGAGTGCAGCCTTTATGGCTAAAATGTTTACTTGTAATAAAGGCAATAAATGTATATACAGTTACATTATTGCAAAAAGGAAAAAACAAACTTACAAGCAGAGTTTCGTGTATTGTTCATGGCTCATGCCATGGCCTACACACACAGCCAGGCATAGCTACGCACTTCCCAGTCCCCAGAAGTAGAACACACACACAAACATGGCTAAAAGCCCGGACAGAAGTCAAGAAGCATAGAACACCATTTTGCATGGTTAGATATTCAGTACTTCCAGCTTTCTGATTGGCTGGAAGTTAGGTGTGACACACACCAGGCCTAAAGCATAGGCCATAGCACATAGCATGACCTGCTATTGGGTGGCAGTGCTGCATCTAAGCAAGCATGTGATCCCCCCCTCCCTTGCTCTACACAGAGCAAGGCTTCCCACAGAGGGAATCAGGAGGACTTGTTCCCATGCAAACTAGCCAAAACAATACACACGTGACAGTTGTTATCTGGCCACCTGCACTTCACGTCACCATGAGAAAACTGTGCTTTGTAGAGAAAACAATTTGCTAATTTCATACGAGAAATCTGACAGATTATGGCAACCAGCTTGATTGATCACTGGCAAATAGAGGGAGAAAACGTGGAGGCAGTGACAGACTTTGTATTTCCAGGCGCAAAGATTACTGCAGACGCTGACTGCAGCCAGGAAAGCAGAAGACGTTTGCTTCTTGGGAGGAGAGCAATGACAAATCTTGATAAAATAGTTAAGAGCAGAGACATCACACTGACAACAAAGGTCCGCATAGTTACAGCAATGGTATTCCCTGTAGTAAGCTATGGCTGCGAGAGCTGGACCATAAGGAAGGCTGAGCGAAGGAAGATAGATGCTTTTGAACTGTGGTGCTGGAGGAAAATTCTGAGAGTGCCTTGGACTGCAAGAAGATCAAACCATTCCATACCCCAGGAAATAAAGCCAGACTGCTCACTTGAGGGAATGATATTAAAGGCAAAACTGAAGTACTTTGGCCACATAATGAGAAGACAGGATTCCATGGAGAAGATGCTGAAGCTAGGGAAAGTGGAAGGCAAAAGTAAGAGGGGCCGACCAAGGGCAAGATGGATGGATGATATTCTGGAGGTGACGGACTCGACCTTGGGGGAGCTGGGGGTGGCGATGGCCGACAGGAAGCTCTGGCATGGGCTGGTTCATGAAGTCACAAAGAGTCGGAAGCGACTGAATGAATAAACAACAAAGTGCTGCTTCCAAATCTTCATTTCCAGAACACATTATGTACATAATGGAACATTTGGAAAATAATCTGGGTAATTACCAAAAGAGGGGTAGCTGCAAAGGCACCAAACCATGATTCCTTTTTTTTAAAAAGCCTTTTAATGTTATGGTTAAAAGGTAGTATGCCAGCAATTTTGCAGTCACTTTTCTCAGCAACTATAGCAATGGATTCATGTGGCTGAAATGGCTGGTGTAGAGAGATACGTTCTAAACAATTGCTACAGACGTGTGTCAGGAACAGGATACTGAATATTACTTGGAGATGTGGAGGAGAGAAAGAGACACCCCCACTTCGCATATGAATATACTGTAAGTCTCATTTGCATAGAGACAAATGATGTGGAGACTTCTGTTTTAGCCTTTCAGTATTTATCATTTTTCAGAAAGAGAAAGAAAATCAAAGGTAATTCATTTATAGAGTAGAAGCACTTTATTTGGCAAGACATTCCCCACTGTGGAACAAGTAAGATGCAGTAAGAGAATGACCATAAGGTCAGAATGCTGGAGATTGTTGGGAAACTGTGGGGGGAGAGGCCAAATTCTTACTTCTGTGCATGCACAAATTGACAGATAAATCAAAACAATGCACAAAAACTATAGATACCTGAAACTGCTTACTGCAGGTAAGAAGTTCTGGTCTATATTCATCAACCATGGATACACAAAACCGTTGATAACAAATCGTCTGTAGCTTGAATCATGTCAACTGGATTTCTATTTTCTCAGTGGAAACGTTTCGCTCCTTATCCAAGGAGCTTCTTCAGTATTTTGTTGATAACAAAATTGCAGATAATGAGGTCCACTTGTATAAATGTTTAGTTCATTATAGCAGAAGAGATGAGAGTAAGGTTTATACAATGCATATGGAAAATTAGGGAGAATTAACTCTTACCAGACACTTGGCCCCAACAATTGCTGTTTTGTAACAACCACAACTGAAATGATGGTCAGGTAAAGTCCAAATGGATCAGTAGTGACACCTATGGTATCCTTGTAGCCTGCAAGCACAAATTTGGAATGGGAGGCACAATGTTACAGTGGTTCTCCTTCCTCTGAGGTTGGGTCCACTCAGTGATGATGACAGGAGGGGAAAGATCAAGCCCAACACCCCTGGTATATGGGGCACCTCAGGGCTCTACACTTTCATCCCTTCTGTTGAACATCTACATGAGGCCTCTACTGTAGGTGAAGTCATCTGCCAGTTGGGGTGAAGGAAGTACCTTCAATATGTGGATGATGCCCAATTACATCTCAAGCCCAGATTGACCAGGCAAGGCTATCAAGGCCTTGTCTGGGAGTGGGGGTCTGGATGGGGAGGAACAGACCTAGACTGAGTGGCTGTGGGTTTTTGGAGCCCCCTGGGGCTTGGGGTGTTTCATCTTTAGCCCTGAATGGGATTGCACTTTTTCTTCTGGGGCTGGTATGCAATCTGGGGAGTCTTCTTGGACCCATAACTTCTGCTCAAGAAGCAGGTGTCAGCTGTGGCTAAAAAAGCCTTTACACAAATCTATCTTGTGTGTCATTGGTGCCTTTACCTGGACCGGGTCAGACAGTCAAGCATGGTTTAGTCACATGGACTGCTGCACATGACTACTGCAATGCACTTTACGTTGGGGGCACCCTTAAAACTCTTTGGAAGCTGCAGCTGGTAGTAATGTAGTGGCATGGGCAATTATGGGTACATCTTGTGGTGTCCATGTAACACCTTTGCTCCATGAGCTGCACTTGTTACCAGTAGGCTTTTAGGTGCAATTCAAGACACTGGTTATTATCTGTAGAACCCTTCATGGGCAGGACCTGGCTATTTAAAAGACCACTCTTCTGTGATTTCTGCCTGGCCTGTACATTCGGGCTGAACTGGCATGCTCCAAGTCCCATTCTTTAAGCAGGGTCATCTGAAGGGACCTAGGAAGCATGCCTTCTCTGATGCAGCACCTGCCTTCTGGAACTTTAATCCCCCCCTAAAATAATCTGGCCCCCACCCTGGCCATGCTCAAAAGAACTCTGAAAACCTGTCTCTTTCTCCAGTGGGTGGTGGGCCCTGCATGTTTTATTTGCTTCTAATGGTTTTTTTTCTGGCATTTGGGTGTGTTTTTTTAAAAAAAACAAATTATATTGTATGATTGTTTTTACTGTACACCATGCAGAGTCACTGTATAGTTGGTGGCTGCATAAATTTCTTAAATAAATAAATACCCTCCCCTTTTGTAAGTCAAATTGGTCTAAGTGTAAAAGATTCTTAATATATTCCTATTCAGGTAGATAGGTACTTTTAGTGGAAGATTTCTAATTACAACGTCTTGGGTTATATTCAGAGGATGTTGCTGTTTCTTTCTTTGCCACACCAAGAAAAAAGTAAACAGATCAAAGAGATGCTTGCAAGCTTGGAGGAGGTTATCTTTAAATAGCTGTTCAACTTAATACGTATGTCACTCACTTTGTTAACTGACATAGGCAGGATTAATTTGCAGAGGGAATGCTAAAACAGTGCCATCCTCCTGCTCTTATAGCTGGGCTCCAGCAAGACAAATGAAAAGCATGCTTCTATTTCCAGAGGCAACACTTGATTCTTGCAATAAATAGGACAGCTCTTGAGGTGGCACCATTAAAAGAAAATCCCTTGGAGCAATAGATTTGTTTGGTAGGCTAGGGTGAGGTCATTTTTGCATTTTTACCTGTGAAATAGGTATGTGACTTTTCTTCCTTACTATGTGATTCATTGATGCTTTAGTGTTGGGAATGCTACTAGTCCTGAAGATGTTACATTTGTTCATTGTTAAACGAGTGCTAAATGATGTCACTATCTATTAGCGTTACCAGATCTTCATTGAAAAGAACAAATAGAGGGCAGTAAAGAATTAGAATTTTCTGTATCTTTTTGTGGCCATCTAATGGTTGTCTGGATTTCTGCAAAGCTGAACTGATAGCCCTATTACCTATGGCTTACGAAAAAAAAGAGTATCCTTCACACTCCTCCATTTTTTTGAATTACCCATTCAGTCGAATCCGACCCTTGGCGATTCCATAAGCCAGCTCTCTCCATGATTTGCTTTTTTTTTAATTAAAGAATTTTATTAAGTATAGAGCATAAATAAAACTACAATAAAAATAAAAAACTACATAAAAAAGAAAAAAGTGAAAAACACAAGAAAAAAATTTTTTTTAGATTACATAAGAAGTGACTTTCAACAACAAGAATATATAGCAATTCCCATAATCAATCCCTTTCTCCAAATTTAACGAAAATCACATTGTTTCTATAAAACATTCCATGGACATTATATAAATCAATAATAGCAAATGCTATTATTATAAGGAAGAACTCTTATATATATAAAAAATAAACAAATATATAAACCTTCAAATCAACTTCTCCCCCCCATATAAACTCATTTTTAAAATGTTTCCCTGCTATCACTATTCTATATATTTCTGGCCACTATATTAACAATCAAATTATTATACTTTTATACTTAATACTACAATCTTACCCCATTAAACCTTAAAAAACAAACTTTAAATCATTACAAGAAACTTTACTTATTCTTAATTTTTATCCCACCTCAAAATAAACCAAAGCATTTATTTGTCTCCATATTATGCACAAGTTTTTTTTATAGACCAGAGCTTTCCAAACTTTTCATGTTGGTGACACACTTTTTAGACATGCATCATTTCATGACACACTCTTACAGCAGGGCACAAGGCAGGCACTAGGACCTGCGCGGAATCCTGGCAGGGCAGGTTTGGAGGCAGCAAGGCACAAGGCAGTCACTAGGACCTGCGCGGAATCACAGCAGGTTTGGAGGCAGCAAGGCACAAGGCAGGCACTAGGACCTGCGCGGAATCCTGGCAGGGCAGGTTTGGAGGCAGCAGCAGCCGCGACACACCCAGACACTGCAGCCGACACACTAACGTGTCCCGACACACAGTTTGGAAGGCTCTGTTATAGACAGATAAAAAAAAACCCCAGCTATCTCCCCTAAAAAGTCAACAAAAAATTTCCCACATGACCCAGCTATCTCAATTTCCAAACAAACCCTGTAATAAACAAGCCATTTTTCTTCTTGAAAGCCAAATTGTAACTCCTTCATGTCTGTTGTTTCTTCACCATCTGGATTCTCGCAATCAGGAGGGATACTTCTTCCTT
Organism: Charina bottae; assembly: GCA_023362775.1. NCBI lineage: Eukaryota > Metazoa > Chordata > Lepidosauria > Squamata > Charinaidae > Charina > Charina bottae. The sequence goes on from JALMGJ010000022.1 coordinate 6,544,988, forward strand.
GATGAATCTCTTCCTCTCCCTTCAGAAAATCCTCAATTGATTGATACATTTTAAAAGCAATATCCTGTAATTCTTGTAAATTAGCTTGGACAATTTCATGGAAAATCTTGTTAAAGTCAGCTTGCAGCTCTAGAGTTGTTTTCTTAAGGTCTTCCATAATTCAGACAGTAAAGTCTGGCACCTTCTGCTGATATGTATAAACTAGTGGGTTAATAAAAGGCTTCCAGAGGCTAAAATACAGCATCCAAGGCAAGTGGACAGAAAACTGAAAGCTAAAAACATCAAATTAAATGTGTAGGAAAATATAAAGTCCTTCAAACTAGATAGAAAAATAATAATGGAGAGATGATTATTTATTCTCAGTCCTACTTAAATTTTGAATGGAAAGCAAGCTAGCAGCTAAAAAAAATTTTTTTAAACCTCCTCCAGAAACATTATGCACCAAGAGATTCATATCTTCTTGTTGTTAAAAACCTCTCTTGGGGTCCAAGAACTTAAAAATATACAAACTAGGTGATTTAGAAATGAGAAAGACTCGACCTAGTGTCCCAAAAAGGCTGCAGCATGGTCTGGAAATGATGGCACCCCCAACTCCCGTCTCCTCTTACCGGAATAATGCCAATGCTGTTGATGATCTTCAGGCTACAAGGTGACGTTATGAAGTGCAAATGGGATGATTCCAAGTGTTTTCTGTCCATGAAAACACTCTAGAGCAACAGGAGAAGCCTGCCTATGCCTCCAAAAAGAATCCACGCTGTTAGGTCTGCCCGCTGATCTTGCGAGTAGAGTGTTCAGTCGGCCACTGGAAGTTTTCACTGGAAGTCCCGCTCTCTCCATGATTTCCTACCATGGTAGAGATGGGCAGGGATAAATCCAAATAATAAATAAATAAATAAATAAATAAATAAATAAATAAATAAATTTCCGATCTTGTACAGCTTCTTTCAGTTGCTTTCAATTTTGGCCTGTGTCTGCTTTGATTACATCCAACCAGCGCGTTCTTTGGCGTCCTCGTCTTTTGCCACTGACCGTTCCAAGCATAACGTCTTTCTCTAACGATGTTGATCTCATGACATGACCGAAGTAACTAAGTCTAAGTTTCGTTATTTTTCCTTCTAGTGACCTCCATTAGAGCATTTTAATCTTACAATCTTGGCTCAGATAGTTATCAAAGGAAATACAGGTACAAAATGTAGCAATTCTCAATTAGAATATCCACAAATTATGAAGCCGTTTCACTACTTGAGCCTTGGGGGAGAAAAATAATATGTAGCATCATATGTAGCCTGATGTGATGTGAATCAATTTGGAAGTAACCCACACAAAGTTCAATGTGACTTACTCTCAGATAAGCATGCAAAGGACTGTAGCCAGTTACAACCATACCCATGTCTGCTAGAGTTCTGTGGGATTACTCCTTATCAATAAAGGAGTAATCTTATCTATAAATTATCATTCATCTGCATGAATGTTTATAGTGGCAGCTGTGTGCAACAAAGGGCAAGCCCTGCTGAAATCACTAAAATCAGTGGGATTTACTTCTAAATAAATGGAGCTTGCCCCCTATTGTAGGCTTTTCAGCAACAATGTTAAAAATGTTTGAAAATGCACTAATAGATGCTAGCGACTGGAAGCTAAGTAGGGTTGAGTTTGGATGATACTTGGATGGGAGACCACTACAGAAGCTATGGCCTGTAGACTAGACAGGAAGTGGCAGTTATCCTAGAAGAAAGCAATGTAGGCTGACTATACGTCCTGTTTTGAATGGGACAGTCCCGTTTTTTTTAACATTTCTGGACTGTCCCATCATTTTAATATAAAAGTCAATTTTGTCCCATTTTTTAAAAAACCTGTCAGGAACTAGCCTGTCCCTGCCGCCAGCTGGAACCGAGAGCCGGAAGTAGCTGGAGCCAGAGCAGCTGATTGGAGGGAACCCGGAAGAGGAATCACCTCCACCTATCAGCGTGCAGCAAAGGAGATGGGAGTTGGAGGGAACCCGGAAGAGGAATCGCCTCCACCTATCAGCGCGCAGCAAAGGAGGTGGAAAAGGCGGGCCGAGCAGCGCGATAGGCAGAGGCGATTCCTCTTCCGGGTTCCCTCCAATCAGCTGCTCTGGCTCTTTCGCGCCACTCCAGCTACTTCCAGCTTTTGGTTCCTCTTGTCCCGTTTTTGTCTCAAGGAAATATGGTCATCCTAAAGCAATGGCAAATCCCATCCATATTTGTGCCAAAACCCTTCTGCATGGGTGTGTCTATGATGTCACCAGCAGTCAAGCTCAACTTGAAGGAACATTTATTTTTTACCTTAGTTTATAAATCTGCATTCCAAAACAAAACCTTTCCTGCCTATTATAATTCTCATAATAATAATAGTCTGGATTTTTAAAAATGACATTTTTAATGCTGTACAATAAAAAATACAGACTTATGTTTCCCAAAAATAGATTCTAGGTGGAATGAAACATATTCCTCACAGTTAAAATGCCTAAACATTATTTGGAGATTTATGCCATCCAAGATAATAGAAGCAGGTAAACTACCTTATTTACCTGGATGTATAAATGTATTTCTTAAATGGGAGCATCATCTTAGTTTCACTCAGAGAATGGAACAGAGGCATGAGTACACATATAAGTAATTTGTGAATTGGTATTTAAGAAATGCTGAATTTCTAATTCCAGTCCACACAGAGAACCAAAGATTGTTTGTTTACACTAAAAGAGAAAGCTGAACACTGTGAAGGCAATTAAAGTGAGGAAAATAATTAAGACAATGACAATAAGGGAACTGATGATTAGGTGTAAGATGTAAAAAATGAGACAAGAGCACTAAAAACACATTAAAAAAGATTAATAGGTGGAATGTGTATATAATTGTTGTATATACCTACTAAAATATGGGTGGTAGATAGTCATCTTAAATTCAGATTTAACTTCCTTTTGGTTAAAAAGATGAAGTCTCTCTCCTTTTGTCCAATTCAACTCCTGGTAGTTATTTTGAAAACAATGTGGAAGTAGTTTGCCACTGTAGTCTCCTGGGATTTTTTTAAAAAAATTCTTATATCCTTGGAATTTTTGATGATCCTCCATCCAAATATTAATCAGGTCTGATCCTGCCTTTTCAAGATCAGCCAAATAAATAGAGTCTGTTTGGAGTCAGGCAGCCTTAAAAACCTACTACATACATACATTTATATATTTTTCTCAGATGGGCAGTGATAGAAATTTGATAAAATAAAGTTGTCACTGAGAACAAGATGTCACTGACAACATTCAGCTGTAGCAGAGGGAAATGGCCAGGCCATTTCATTGGCTTTGCTGACAGAACAGCTCCATCAAACTTTTTCTAAATTTTATCTCACTGGTCAAGATCCAATAATTCACCTCAAGAATTCATATAAATTCCTTCCTTTTTTCCCTCTCACTTCCCCACTCCTTTTTTTGTCCAGTGTCATGTCTTTTAGATCTGCAGGCGGGGTAAAAGGTAAAGGTCCCCCCCCCCCAGTTGTGCAGTCGTGTCCGACTCTAGGGGCCGGTGCTCATCTCCGTTTGTTAGCCGAAGAGCCAGCGTTGTCCGAAGACGCTTCCGCGGTCATGTGGCCGGCATGACGCACACGGAACGCTGTTACCTACCCACCGAAGTGGTACCTATTTATCTACTCGCATTTGCATGCTTTCGAATTGCTAGGTTGGCAAGAGCTGGGGCGAGTGCGGGAGCTCACTCCGTCACGCGGGGCTAGAGATTCAAACCTCCGAACTTGCGACCTTCCGATCGACAAGCCTGGCGTCTTACTCGCTGAAGTAAGGGTACACATATGCTATTCTAAGAATCAATCTTTGAAGCCCAGCAAATTAAAACTGCACTAATCCATTTGCTTACTGCTTCCTCTATTTAGCACCGTATTAGAGATTAGCAATGTTATTGCCAGAATAGTTCTCATTTCTGGGCTCCATGGAATACTGAACTTCCTATGTTGGGTGTAACATTCAATTTCAAATAATTTTGGAATCTTAAATCCCCAGATGCCAGTAATCTCCACATGTCATCAATGTATGGTCTGCACATGATAAGCTTTAGGGTGTGTGAAAACTCCAGGTAATAATAGCACTCCAAGGGGTTCCTGACAGGTGAGGACTCTGCGGAGCTCGAGTAGAAATTTCTCTCTGAAATGCTATATAAAGCTTCGCTTCCCCGGAAGAGCTTGCAGCTAAGGGATCGATTTGATCTGCAGGTGGTAGTTCAATGAGCCCCCGAGAAGATGATCAGGAGTAGTCTTGGGGTCGCATGCCATAGGATTTAAAAAGAGACCCGTGCAGATACAGTTTCAAGCAGGCTGCATTAGACTGGATAAACCCGGAGAGAAACGGTCGGAAGTGGGGTATGCATATGTGAGCGGTCGTCCGCCAAGGGTCGAAGAAGCGAAACTTAGAAGGACCAGTCACATGGCCCGCACCAGCGGCCTTAGAAATAGGCCCGACGATGCCACGTGCTGGGGTGGGGAAAAAAATAGGAGCGCGCCGGCCAGCTCTTGAAAGTAAGGTTGACTGCGCCAAGCGTTGGAGAGCGCGCGTAACCCGGACTGCCTGGGCCTGACGAAAGGTCCAGAGAGCGAGAGCGCTCGTTTATCAGCCAATTACCTAGAGAGCATGCGCCGTGGTGGCTGCCGAGGATGGAGAGCGTTCCGATCCGAGAGAGGGGGAGGAGAGAAGTGAGGGGAGGAGGCTGGGCAGGTTGGTCGCTCTGTGAGGGAAAGTAGCAGTTTGCATTCGCTCAGTGGTTGCCTCAGCGGAGCTGAGCTCGCCGCGCAACGCTGTCCATCCCCGTCCCCTGCTAACTGCTTCGCTGGTGGCATTTCGTTGCTGGAGAAAGCAAAGGCGGGTGCTGAGCTGCCGCTCGCTTCTCTGGAATAACCGGGAGGTGGGGGGGGGGGGGAGGACTCAGGGCGCCTGCCTGCTGCCTCCGCGAAGACCCGAGCAGATTGCCAGCGCGTCTCGGCAGCCCAGCGCCGCCGCCACCACCGCTACCGGGCGGGAGAGAGGGGAGAGAATTGGTGCCGCCGCTGAATTTTTAATGGAAAAATGGCGATCTCGGCTCAGACCTGCGGCACATCTTGCCTCGTCCGGGCTGCGTACGGCCAAATCCTTCTGTGCCTCGTCCTCTGGACTCCCGCCGCGAACGGCTACAGCTTTCCCCAGCAGTACACGTAAGTGAGAGCTCCTCTCCCACCTGGGCTGCCAGGGCAGCCGCCCGCCGCGGGGAAGTGCTGCCTCGGGCTCCCCGCCGGGTGCTGGTGGCGCAGGTCGGTCCGGATCGCCTGTGCTGGCGCGCGCCTTTGCGCCTATCCCGCCCCAAAGGACCGCCGACGGTATCGCTTCGTGTGGCCTTAATCGATATACGAGTTTAAAAGTGCGCCTGGTTTGCAGGTTTTTCAGATGAGTCTTTGGGGAGGGTTCGAGAGGGGCGGGCGACGGTCCTGTCTTCAAATCCCCTTTCCCCGGTAGATACGATCAAATGCAGAATCGGATCCTTATCAACTCAGCTTGTTCGCGGAAAGTGAGGATGGAAGAGCAAGATGTCCTCACCTGATTTTAAAAGCAAAGGTGCACGTAGGAATCCCTTTCCGTAACTGTTGTGGCCGAACAGTTTTAGTAAACTAGTACAGTAAACAAAAGAAAGACCATAGTTTCACTGTCAATTCATTGAAGAACTCTTTAAGACAAGCAAAAGTTTGAAAATACTGCAGTGGAGTAGTAATGAAGGTGTTGATGTTCCATCCTGTTCAACTAGACTTGTGTTAGAAATAACCAAGACTTCATTGTAAATATTGGCAGCAGCAAGTTTCTATTTTTAAGCTCCCCTTTCCCGTGTCACTTTCTGCATTCTTCCTCCCTTCCCTCTTTACAGTATATAAAAATACTTAACATAATGTTTTTAGAAATAGAAAAGAAGGTTGTTGAAGTTCTTGGTTTTTAAAATTAGTGTGTGTGTGTGTATCAGTTGTAGAAGAAGTAGAATTGGCTTTTATGGTTTACAAATGTACCCACACCATCTCCACAATCCAGGAGTTCGAAGCAAATAATAAATTGATTACTGGTAGCAATGCAGCTATTTAAAGCTTTAATCCTCCTCCTCCTTCTATATAGAAGGTTGGATACTATCCTATGGCACTGGGAGGTAAGAAGCATCATGTGAAATGCCTTTTGCTAGTGGATAGTTTGCTGTTACGAACGTTCTCATTCAAAGCGTATATCAGCATTAACTGTTCTGATATATTTTTTAAATTGCAAACAGTACATTCAGGACACAAATCTGTCCTATTCCTGGGGTTTGTTATGAAGGTTGGCAGTGTGCTCACTTGTCGTCGTCGTCTTCTTCAAGTGAAGATAGGTTTGATGACCTAAATCAATAACAGCAAGGTTGATCTTACATAGCCACTGGCATTTGTAGTTTGTTTTAGTTGAAGCCCCATTGAAGTCTTCATAATATGGCAAATATTTTAATAGTGTAACTGGTTCAGTAATTTTAAATGCTATGACCTGCCGAAGGGCATGCCAGCCACTGAATGCATAGTTTTAACTTAGACAGAGAAAATGGGAATTCTTTTTCCAAATACAACACTTTTTAGGCCCTTTGAAATGTGGTGGTGTACTCTGGGTGCAATTCCCACTGCTGACCCTTCCCCATCCCAATTAAAGTTTCCTGTATTTATTTAGCTACAGAACGTACATTCTTTCTCCCCAGGAGTTTATGGTAACACTGCTGTAGTCCTTCAGTGCGCCACACACTACTGGCATCTGAGTCTTGGCTGCTAGATTTCCATCTGCCTGTCAGACAGACTTACAAATTTCACTGGCATTTAAGTTCAGAGAGATTTTTACCTGGGTAGGAAACCAAATGCTAACACTTGTTCAGTACTAAATGTTCATGGTTTCATCTTGCAGTGTGCATGAGTGATCCTTACTCATGCAAGCAGTCCCTCTAGAAATAATCACTTTATTGCTTTCTAGCAAAAGATGATATAACAGTCCCAACCATTAAATTGTATTGTACTGTATTAGATTATTTTTAGAAACTGAATTTTAATTAAAAAAACAAACACTTGGCTGTAGTTATCCCAAATAAGAACTACAGCTTAAGAGTATGTGAGCTTTATATAGTTATATAAATTACTTTTAAGCCATAATATGATAAGATTGATTGGACCAGGTTTAAATATAAATCCTGCTACATTAAATTTTTGAAATAGTATTGGTGGTTTAGTTCAATAAACTCTTACCAGGAAATAAATCCCTTTAGAAAGTATTTGTGAATGTCCATTCATATAACTGAGTTGTACAAAATGTATTTTTTTTATCTGCTATCCTATAGTACTGTTCCTAGTAATACCACAAAGTCCAGATTCTACATTTCCAACGCTCTTAAAACACTTGTAGAAGCCAGCAGTTATTGTGTGCTACAGCTCAGTCCAATTACACATAATATATAGATTAACCTGTGCATCTGTGTATTTCTTGAGTACTGTGAAAACAAACAGATCTTTTTTTTGTCTCTTTTTGCCTTGATTTCTCCAAACCAGTTGGGGAAATAAATGAGGGACACGAATGGTTAGTTGATGTTGATGTATCACTGCTTGCTAATGCCCTTTAACATGTGGGCTGTAATGCGAGCTACAGCTCTTCAGAGCTCCCATCACTGTCATTCAAATGCTTAAAAGCTCAAATGCTATGGGAAGGGAAGAAAAAAAAAGCTGTCATAGTCCCCATGGAATGCTTTTCCTTCAACAGCTTTAGTTAAATGACCAGTGATTAAAAATAACTGAATTACTAAAAGCAAGTCACATTTTGCAGAATTACTGTTTCAATAATTACATTCCTTTAATAAAATCATATTTTTGTCTTCCAAGTATATTCATTTCATTACTTCATTCAAAGCATACCATTCTGTTTATGTATTTATATAATACCCATATAATTATTTATATAATAATTGCCCATTATAGGATTTTATAGGGAAATGTCCCCAAAAGCTCATAAACTAAAATAGCCAACAGTGGAGTCAAGGGGGAGAGAGAGAGAGAGAGAGAGAAAAAAAAAAGAGGCATGTGGTAGATGTAGGAAAATGCAATTATGTTTACTTAAGCTTAAACTCACAGGATTAAACTGAAAGTCTTGCAAAAAAGATTTGAAGGAATATTGGAAGGCTTTTGGACCAATTGAATGATGCTGAGCAATGGAAGGATATTAGAAATTGCCAACTTAGAGCTTGTTCTCACTAAATTGCTTACTCTCTGTACGTGCAACACTAACCCTGAAGCAGCATCAATTCGGTAACATACAACATTGCCAAACACCTCTCTACCATACTAGCACCTCTAGTTGGACACTCTGAACACCACATCCATAATTCGGAAGAATTTGTTTCCAAAGCAAAGATCCTGAAACTGGATACAGATGAAACTATGGTCTCCTTTGATGTGTCCTCCCTTTTCACCAGCATCCCCACCACTCATGCTCTATCCGCTGTCAGGAAGAGACTAGAAGAGGACAGCACCCTGGAAAGGAGAAGCCATCTCAACCCAAACCAGATCTGCCATCTTCTGGACCTGTGTCTTAACACCACTTATTTCACATACAGAGGTGACTTTTACAGACAAAAACACGGCTGTGCCATGGGTTCTCCTGTGTCACCCATTGTGGCCAATTTATACATGGAAGAAGTGGAGAAGAAAGCACTCAACACATTCCAGGGAACGGTGCCCACCCACTGGTTTAGGTATGTGGATGACACCTGGGTCAAAATCAAGGCCCAGGAAGTACAGGCCTTCACGGACCATATAAACACTATAGATGCCAACATTAGCTTCACCAGAGAAGACACCAAGGACAACAGACTGGCATTCCTAGACTGTGAAGTCCTCATTGGGACCGGTGGCAAGCTAGAAATAGGGATCTACAGGAAACCCACACACACAGATCAATACCTGATGTTTGACTCCCACCATCCACTGCAGCACAAACTAGGAGTCATCAGGACATTGTCACACAGAGCAGAAACCATCCCCACCTCCATGGATTCCAAAAAGAATGAAAAGCAGCATCTGAGAACAGCTCTGCAGGCCTGTGGATATCCAAATTGGGCCTTCACTAAATCTAAGTCTACCAGACCTAAAACAGCGACAGATAGGGCTGAGACTCAGAGTAAACGGAAGAACCTGGTCATTCCTTACATGGCTGGCGTGTCTGAAAAGATAAAACGGATATTTGGCAAACACCACATACCTGTATATTTCAAACCCACCAACACACTGAGACAGAGGCTTGTACACCCCAAAGATCAAACTCCAAAACACAAGGAAAGCAATGTAGTGTATGCAATCCAGTGCAGTGAGGAGTGCTCTGAACTCTACATTGGAGAAACCAAACAACCTTTGTACAGGAGGATGGCCCAACACAGGAGAAGTAACACCACAGGACCAGAGTCAGCAGTTTATCTTCATCTAAAGGAAAAAGGACACTCATTTGAGGACATTAATGTTCACATTTTAGACAGAGAAGATAGGTGGTTTGAGAGAGGGGTCAAGGAATCCATTCATGCCAACTTGGAAAATCCTTCCTTGAATAGAGGTGGGGGCCTCAGGCATAACCTTTCCCCTATCTTCCTTCCTGCTTTGTCTTCTGTGCCTAGGAAGATTAAGACCATTTCACAAGCTCAACAGCAGCAGGGTAATCTTAACGATCCTCCTTTAGATGATAAAGGGACTTAGAAACAAACATCTCAAAATAACCATGACCTAGCCCCAGGTGCAAGGTCACACAGCCAGCCTAGAAACATATTTAAGGATTCCCTTACTAACTTTACTCAGACTGAAGAAGCTCCTTGGATAAGGAGTGAAACGTTTCCACTAAGAAAATAGAAATCCAGTTGACATGATTCAAGCTACAGATAACCCTGAAGAATAAGCACTTTGTCTTCATATGTATAGTCCTAAAGCTGCCTTGTGTGAGAGCAGTTTGTCTCGGCTGCAGCAGGATTGGAGTATTTAGTCTTTGAGTAGTGAAATCCAGATACTATTTAAACAATTGCAGTGCACGTCAGTTCCTAGTTCTGTTCCCAAGAACATCTCTGTTATGTTCATGTTATGTGAGTTTTTTATTCATCTTATGCTGAATTAAGGAAGGCTTGGCTCAGTCTGCTGTTCAATGTGGAATTTCTCACTGAGGTTTAAAAAAGAAAATCCAAGATTGGAACAGGCCTATATAGTTAAGCACGCTGAGTTATATCCATCTGATAGGCATGTTGCTTTTGATGAATGGTATGCCTGTGTATGCAGTTGGGATTAAAAGCTTTACTTTTTGAGGTAGGCTCTTCTTTTAAACACTTCCTAGCACCATTGGCTAACTGATGCTAAATAGAAGCAGAGTCTTTTGGAGGTATGACAGCAACCTCTGGCTCATTCCATGTACACGGGTAGAGTGAAAAAAGATCCTGTATGATAGCTGTTCTGCAACCTGTACCTACACATTAGGTTTACGAGATATTTATAAGAATTAAAATATGTCTAACCACTATAAAATAAACCCCAATTATATCCACAATTGTAGCTTGCTAATGCCCAAAGCAATTACAAGTCTTGTTAAAGAGTAATAAATTTGTTTAGAAGTAAGGCTTATTTGTCTAGAGCTGACTTCATCACATCCCGCAAATACAAAATGATAGAACAAACCTGAATCTAACTTACAAGGAAAATTGTTTCTAAAACCTGGATATATTTTTTTACCATTTGTGGAGTAGAATATATTTAGTACTGTTATTCATAAATGTAAATTCTGGTAAACTAATCATATTGCTGGCAATATGAATGGTTTATTACCTACTTCAGTTCCTCACTTAATATTGTATTTGCATTTGTAATGGGCTGTAAAATTAGGCACCCAAATTTGATGTCTTTGGATGTTTGATGAAACCTCACATGTTGTATGGCACTGGTCATTCCCCCCCCCCACAAATAAAATCTAGAGTTGGTCTAAATTTAGGGTTTTGGCTCCTTATCTCCATCCTTCTGGTTTTGGGCAATAGACAAATCCCATATACAAATGAATAAACCAATAAGAATGACGTTCTGTACATTTTACTAAACTCACAATATCTATTTTGATATGAATTATTTATTTATATTCCAGTCTTTCACTAAAGGTATCCAGAGCAATGTACTATATACAATCACCATAAACCATATAATTCTAATCAATAAAAATTCAACGTCAAGAAAAAATCCAAAGGCTTATACAAAATATAACCAAATAGCTAACAATAACACAGGTAAAACATGTCAATCATCAAAGCTGGCAACAATAGTATTAGGTGTTAACAACCCATTACAATACCTGGCACCAAGAGGGAGCCTGGCAGTTATCATTTGGTGTCATGGGCTCTGCCCCAGGAAAAGGCTTTTCATTCATGCTCACCGAATCACCTGATATTGTACCAAGAATTAGGTCTCTTTCACCGATTATCATCCCTGAGTAAAACTATATGGGAGCAAGCAGTCCCCAAGGTAATCCTACTTTTCTGAATATCCCAGTCCATGCAAGTACTAACGTGCACGGATATACCTGACGTAAGGAGATGGTTATTTGCAGAGAGTGCATGCATAACAGGCTATGCAGTCTGGTCCATTGGAACAAAGAAATGAACTGACAAAGATTATACAGAATTTATTTTGTCATAAACATTTACAGAAAAGTTATTAGATTAATGTACTAGTCTGCCAGCAATCCATCAACAGTCTCTAGAGATGGAGAAGAATAGGAGTGAAGAATTACAAGTCAGCCAAGTATGGAACAAGGAGGTCAGGAAAAGTGTGAGGTTGGACTTGGGAAACTATTTACAGAGGAGGTTCTTCAGGACTTCTCTTAGGCAAAATAGATCATTTTATGTTGCAATCCATAGGATGCATGAAAATTTCTCCACTAAGGTTGGCAAGAGGCCCTTAATCTGAATTGTCAGAATCCTGTTTTGCCATTACTGCTGGAATCCAAGGCTGGATTTTTATGATATTGGAAACTCTGACATTGAGGCTGAAAAAGTGCCATGGTGGCAGTCCCCTGGCCCTTTGTAGTGCCCCCAAACTCTGGCAACATATTTATCATCACTAGCACAGGACAGAGAAAGAGAGAGAGGAGCACAGTTCACAAAAGGGTCAAATATGTACAAGTCTCCTTACTTTCATTTCCTTCCTGCCAGGACACTGGATTCTCTGGAGCCTCTGCGGTTGGAACAACTTCAAGTAGGAACATTGGATTGCTTTGCTAGAGCAAGTTTAGGAGCAAAACAGAGAAATAGAACAGATATATGTACTTTTTTTAGAGTAAGAGGAATCCAAACAATCTCACTTCCGTGATCATTGGTTGATCATGGTTACTTAAAGTAGTCAAGCTATATTTTGATTTACAGGCTTTTCATGATGATTTCATTTGGATGAGTACTCTAGCTCTCTAGGCAAACTAGTATTGCAAATTATATAGAAACAGCTGAGAATATGTTTGGGTGTATGTATGTTACACACACACACACACACACACACACATGTACACACACTGTGTGTGTGTGTGTGTGTGTGTGTACACACACACACACACACATGAGAGCCAGTTTGGTTTAGTGGTTAAGGTGCTGGGCTAGAAACCAGGAGTCTATGAGTCCTAGTCCTGCCTTAGGCATGAAAGCCGGCTGGGTGACCTTGGGCCAGTCCCTGTCTCTCAGCCCAACCCACCTCACAGGATTGCTGTTGTGGGGAAAAGAGGAGGAGGAAGGAGTATTAGGTCTGTTTGCCGCCTTGAGTTATTTATAAAAATAATAAAGGAGGGATAGAAATTAAATAAATAAATATACATATACATATACATATACACACACACACACACACACACACACAATATATATATATATATATATAAATAATATATTTCAACATTGGATATATTTCAACACTGGTTGGGTCTTTAAGTCAAAGAAGAGGACAGGATGACTGATAGCTAGCTTAGTTGTCTTGAAGAGCTCCAGAGCCAAATCCAGTCTTGTTGCAAAATTAGAATATGGAATGGAGAACTAAACATGATTTCATTCCATGAATTCTGACTTCTCTGAAGAAAATGACAAATGATAAATATGAAAAGAAGGAAAGGAGAAGAAGGCAGGGAAGTGAGCTGAAATTATAGGATGTGTTCTCACATATGTTTTAAGATCCTGAAAAAGTGCACCACAATGCCCTAAGCTAAAGACAGGTGATTTGGGGGCATGGGGGGGTGGGAATAGCACCTTTAGAAGAAAAAAATGACTGAGGGCTATATCAGTGTGGCAGTGATATGATGACACCAGAGTAGACAGGAGTAAACTTCATCTTTATGTGTTTGAATTTGGGGGGTTGGGTTCAATTATACTGAATGTTAATAAATGCCTGTTAGTCTGTTGCCTTTTTTCTCACTGTAAATTGAAGGATAATAGTACTTCAACTTGGGGTTGCAGCAACCATGAAAGAGTTAGGACTCTATGTTACCTACTGTATGGGCTGTTTACCCCAGTCCCTCCGTAGGCACCTGAGTGGTTTCCCCCATATCTTACAAACTAAGTGCTCCTTGAAAGGTCTATTGCAAATGCCAATCCAGAGTGAGGCCTGGCTGGAATTGATTTGGATAAGGTCCTTCTCTGTGGCAGGACCAGCTTTATGAAATTCTCTCTTCCTAGAAGTTTGGGCTACCTTCTCCCTAGCTTGTTCTAAGAAGATGTTAAAAAACTTGCTTTCAGAGGAATCTGTTTTTATTCCTCTTACATTTCTACTTTTAGTGCGAAGATATGTGTATTAAATTGATTATTGCTGTTATTTATAGATTTAATGCTCTACTTTGGTGTTTTAATAGATTTTGTTATTGTTATCATTTTATTGTTGATGTTTCCGGATTTGTATTGTAAACTGCTGTGGATTGGTTTTGCCAGGGCTATGTGGTTATAACTGTAATTGATAAAAAAATAACCACTACACTTGAGTCAGCAACTCCTAAGCAGTGGTGCACTTCCATTGCTGGTTCTTCTCCTTCTTGAAAGATCCACTAAAGGTCAGCTGTCCCAAGATTATGGTTGCATATCTAGGATGGGCAGCTGGTGTTGTCAGATGGAACTAGATTGAATTCATTGTGACTAGGCTGTTCCATAGAATAGAAGCTGGTTAAAAGCCTCAATGAATGTTTCACAAGAGATGAAGTTCTACAAGACAACAAGTCTACTAACGCAAACAAAACAGTGAGTTAACTTAGGTAAGAAAAATGACGAAGAGCTTTGGCTCTGGAAAAGTTAATAGAATGAGACAAGAAAAATGTTAGATCCCAGGGAATGGATTTAGAACCAAATGAACTGTGGGTGATTCTTTGAAGTATGCAACAGAGTGTCTGTGCTGATTTCCACAATCAAGAAGTGTGACACAGTACTCACCTACCTACCAGAGTTGGAGGAAGGAAGAACGTTTTATAATACCTCAGTGTTAGATACCTCATGTCCATATCACATTCTGTATTTCATTTGTGTTGTCAGCAAAGTATCCATGCTGTTCCCATGAAAATTATATGTATGTATTCATGAAGTTTCCAGGCATCAAGATTGACTCAAAGGAGACTTTTATGGTGAAGCTGCAGCACCATGGTCAGCACCACCTTCTTAGATGGTTTGAACTATTGGAGCAGTATTTCATAACTGGCATGATCTCTTTCACAGCTGAATGTCCAGTGCACTATATGTTTCTACCCTATAATTGAAGAACATTTGGGAGGACCTTGAATTTAATAAAGGCATGACCTTCCTGCAACATTCTGAGACTTTTGCAAGCGTTATCTATGAGAACCTTGGCTCTGCCTCAGGGAGAATTTTGTGAAAATCAGAAAAGATGTAATCTTTATCATCATATCTGTTTGTTGAAAAGCTTGGCAGTGATGGGATCTAAATTGAAAGAAGATAGAAAATTGGTTTGCAGTATTTCACCTTTAAAAAAAAATTAATCTTTCCTTTCACTTTAATCCGGCCTTGTTTAGATATGGCTTTCTGTGAGCCCCTTCCTCAGAAATTAAGATAAATTAAAATAATATTTCTTACAATTTCAATGTATAGACTGTTTTTTTATTAATGAAGGTACTGATAAAATGTAAATAATTTTAATGATATCAACTTTATTCATGTACATTCTTGGTAAATCCTCAGTTTAGTTCTTGGCAAATCCTTAGTTTCAACACCAATCGAAATGATTGGCAAAATTGTCTTGGAAAGATTTTTTTTTTAGTTTTGAGTTGGTTTTCCATATACACTTGATCTGTAATCCAGAAATATACCTGTATACTGTAGACATATAAGACATGTATAGCATTCTTGTTAGTGGATTTTGTACGTATGTATGCATGTATGTTGTCTCTGTGTGTGTGGATAGATAGTGTTTTTGCATCTAATGCCATAATGAATTTTCTTTTGGTTTGAGAATTGATACAGATGAAAAAGAATTTTATACAATGATGCCTTGTATACTCTTGTATACACTAGTCATAGTGATATTCTTCAGTCTGTAAAGAAAAATAATCTTACTGTGTGTTTGATCACATGTCTGTAAAAGCCAAAGAGAAAATAACTGAGTTTTTATTTGTACAACTCATTGATCTATAAATACAACTCCCAGAATTCCCCAGCCAGCATAGGAGTTGAAGTCCACACATCTTAAAGTTGTCAAGGTTGAGAAACACTGATCTATAGGATTGTTGCATAGGTTTGGTAATTATTTATTTGAATATGTGTACCAGTATGTGGCTGCAACAAAATTTTTGAGGCATCTCACTTCACCCAGGAACTCATAGTCACATCTGCACAGTTGGAATAACATCGTACAAAGCTGCTGAAAGGAGCAAATGTCTCCTCTTTGCTGCTCACTTAACCATTTATTCTAGCTGCTGTAGTGATGGGCACTAAAAATGTAGAAGAAAGTGACATGCTAAAGAGAGATGTAACACTGAAAGCGTGAACATGGAAAGCACAAATAGCCCTTCCAGAATAATTGTCTATAAGATGCTAATTAAAAGCTGTGCCAAACTGATCTGACTGTCCATTGTGATATGGTCCTCCCTGCCCAGAGAGTCTTCAGATTATGAACTGGTCATCTATACCCAACAGTTTCAGTTACCTAATCTGTTATGCTTGCCTTTGGTTGTTGATCTTGCTGCTCTTTGTATTAGAAAACAGTCATTGCACTTAAGTTAATAAAAGTACAGTAACATGATATTTTCATGTTACAGTAACATAATTTTTCTCTATCTCTGTTATTCGTTAGGTAGTGATGGAATAGTTGGGCAGGTGAGGAAAGTTTGCTCTTGGCTGATGAGGTATGCAATAAAATTATGTGCAATACAAGAACCTTTGCTATGGTAGGAAAAAATTCTGATGGCTTAAAGATTGAATTGCATACTTTTGTGATCTAACAGGCTGAATACAAGCTATCACCCATTTGTTCTAGCTTATTATTTGCTTAACGGTCCATTCATTTTTTGAACATTTTAATGACAAACCAAATTCAATATAGTACCTTGAATGGTCTTGAGAGTTTAAAAACATCTAAGTAGGATTTCACTTCAGCTGAATGATATTACAGTTTTGTTGTGTTAAATTTTATATAACATTTGAGTATCCAAAAAACCATTTCTTCTTGTAAACTGGCAATATTTCCCCTTAAGTAAGGAATACTGTGTTTATTTTTAATACTTAGTGGATTAAATTATTTTAAAGGATATTTTTCATTGCATAAAATTGCTAATTTTTAAGAAAGCCAATATATGTCATGAAATCATTAATCCTTCATATATAATATCGTATAAGCTGCACTGAATACAATAACAAAATACAGTGTATGACTGCCTACATAGATGATTAATTTGTATTTTATATGCATTTTTAACTCATGAAAGTATCATGGTTTTATTAATTTAAGGCACAGGGCTTCTGAGTTTCAAAGTTCTGCCTTCATACTTTTTCACAAATTACATATAAAATCTCATATCATGTTATAATGTATCATTAGAAAACACAGATAACACCATCTGGGCCATGGGAAAATAATAGTTTTGTTATCTCAGCACTTTTTACTAGTCAAGAGTGTGCTCTTCTTGCATTATATAAAAAGCAGAACAAAACACTGGACATTTTCTTTGTAGTGTATGGAACTTTTCTAGAGGCCGAATTCTTGCTTGCATATACAATTCTGCATCTGTAGGTGTGTTAGGTTAAATACAAATACCCTGGGAATATAAATACTTTGGAACTAAGGAGGAGCTATAGCCTTTTTATTGATTTACTTTTCTGTGCCTTCAAGTCAGTGTTGACTCCTGGCAATTGCCTGAACTAGTCCCTGCAGCTTTCTTGGCAAGGTTTTTCAGAAGTGGTTTGGCATTGCCTCCTTCCTAGGGCTGAGAGAGAGTCACCCAAGGTCACCCAGCTGGCTTTGTGCCTAAGGTGGGACTAGAACTCACAGTCTCTGGTTTCAAGCCGGGTGCCTTAACCACTACATCAAACTGGCTGTCCATAGCTTTATATGAAGTTCTTCAATTTGTTTTTCTTATGTGGTGCGCTCTTGCATATTCATATTGGTTTTACTGAAGTACAAACAATCCAAGAATCTAGAGTAAATATAAACCAGAAGAAAAGCATTTTATGATCTTGATATGTCATTAGTATTTCCTAAACATCATTACACAGCAAGAATGTTAATTGAAACAATACCACTTACTCCCATTCTAGTACATTAGACTTCGTTGTTTATTCGTTCAGTCTCTTCCGACTCTTCGTGACTTCATGGACCAGCCCACGCCAGAGCTTCCTGTCGGCCGTCGCCACCCCCAGCTCCCCCACGGTCGAATCCGTCGCCTCCAGAATATCATCCATCCATCTTGCCCTTGGTCGGCCCCTCTTCCTTTTGCCTTCCACTTTCCCTAGCATCAGCATCTTCTCCAGGGAATCCTGTCTTCTCATTATGTGGCCAAAGTACTTCAGTTTTGCCTTTAATATCATTCCCTCAAGTGAGCAGTCTGGCTTTATTTCCTGGAGTATGGACTGGTTTGATCTTCTTGCAGTCTATTACATTAGACTAGATTCATACATTTGTTCCCTGGAGGGTGGGGGAGCCTTTTCTTTCCAAAAAAGTCACTTTTTGCTATAATTATGTGTATCTAGTGTTTACAGTTGTATTGATGCAATGAAGTACTGTATCCACTAGGCATGTGTGCACAGGGAAGTGGTAGGCCAGCCCTTCTGGCCCTGTCAGGCAAGTCTTCTTCAGCCCTTCCTCCAAACTTTATTTTTGCACGCCCCCACAGTCTTGGGGAGAGCCAGCTCACTCACTCCCACCATCTACATTTTCAGAGAAAATTCCTCTCTGAACCTTTATTCCAGAGGAAGAGAATGGAAAAATACTCTGCTCTCTGCTTTTTTGCTTTTCTGTAGTTAGAGTGGCTCGGAAGTGTGGTAGGTTAAACTTCCTGTCAGAATGAGATTACTGATTTCAGAGAAGATACAAGCCATTCATGATATAGATTAAGGTTAAAGAATTAATTTAGAGTTGAAGACAATGGGAGAAAGAGAAAAGGAAAATACTGTACCCTGAATCCTGCAAGTATTAACTCAGTTATCTCCCAGGCATAAATACGCACACAATACAGGGAAAAATAGGGGGAAGGTTACAAAGAAACAGTTCAGATTAATCCATAATGCACTTTTAAAAAAGCATCCTAATTGAAATCTAGCTCCACATTTTCCTGAGATGGCTATTTTCTTCTGTTTTTCCATTCTTCCTTTGGGTTGTAGCACTTTTTGTTTTTTGTTTTACCTGCTAGGAATCAGTTTGAGAAGAGATGCCCTCCCTTCTCAAGATGGGAGTATGACAAAATTGAGGTTTTTTTATCCTTCCAAATGAGAGAGAGAATGAGAGAGAGAGAGAGACCATTCTGCTCCTGATTGGTTGCTCAGTTTGAGTTTGCCAGACTTTGCTGGTCTTTGCCCACTATCTAGATTAGTGTTTCTCAACCTTGGCAACTTTAAGATGTGTGGACTTCAACTCCCAGAATTCCCCAGCCAGCCATGTTGGCTGGGGAATTCTGGGAGTTGAAGTCCACACATCTTAAAGTGCCAGGGTTGAGAAACACTGATCTAGATGTACTGTACAGGTTTGTATTTGATTATCTCTTTCAATCTGATTGTTTGGGATAGAATTCTTCCCTCTTGCCTATAATAATATATTCATTCATTTTTATATTGCTTTTCTGCCTTAAAATAAAGCACTTGGAACAGCTCATAACTATATCTAACACTGATTTTTGTGCCATAATATGGAGTTTCATTGTTTGTCAAACTTAAATGAATCCCTCTTGTAAACTGGATGAAAAGTCAGGTGAATATATGATTTTGTATCACTTGAGGAAATAGTCATGTACCACTCTAATAATATACAGTACATGTTTCATTTTGCTGGACCTCATTTTTTTGTAAGAACACTTGAAAATCAAGGTGTTTTAGAAATGTCAGTGTATCAATGCACAACCAGGCTGAATGACTTATTTTTCCTGTGTATGTAAAAGCTGATCTGTATACATAAAGGCAGAACGATCTATAGAGCTATGTTTCTGGAATTAACTGTGTGGCTGAAAAATACAGTGCAGTCACAAAACAGTAATGTATCCTGGTTGCTTGGTATAAGTACTGTATTTATCCTCATGGAGGCAAGATAGAATTCTGTCCCAATGTTTTCCTTGGGAAGATGTGGATTGACTTATTTTCCCTACTAAGGTAAACCGTACACAGCTACTTATCATGCATAGTAGGGCAGAGGAGGCAACACTTAATTATTGAAGCTCTAGAATGCTGTGAGAGTCACAGGGCAGTGAACTCGAAGACAGTTACGGTAGTCATGCTTGGCAGCTTCACTCAGTGCATCCAGCTTTCCATTGCTGCAAATGGGTATGCACACTTTAGAAGATTCTAGAGCTTTACAGTGCTGCTTTTGTTTTAGTAATTTTATATATAATGGTGAACAAATGCACGGTAATATCTTCCTTTCCAATGAACAGCAGTAATCATAAACCCTGAAGGATGGAGTGAATCAACATGAACTCAACATATTTCTCTATTTTTGCTTACACATGGATGAATATGCACAGAAGACAATACGCTACGAGTCAGTCTTCCTTGCAGTTCAGCCATCACTTCTGTAATGGGGGATTGAAGCAGAGAACTTGTCTCCTTCCTTCCTTCCTTCCGCTTATATGTCATTCCAATCATGTCCAATTTTTGAGTAGCTTAGTACCTTATACCTTAGTAAATAATATCAAGTTAATTTATAACTATGATTCCTACACATCTTGATGAATTTGTTTCTGTGCTGAATATTGCATTGTCTGTTTTGAATGTATATAAGAAAATTGCAGATATCATGCATTTTTCTACAATGCATATTTCTTGTCTATATTTGGGGGCTTAAAATCTCATTAACTCTCCTTCAAGCATTACTTAATGGTACCCATCAGCTGTTTTCATCTAAAAATGCTAATACTCCAAGGAGAATCTCTCCATTAAGGGCTGGACAATATGATTCTTGATTTAGTTTCATAAATGAAAATATAAGCCACCTTATATGTGGAGATATAACAGTTTGGAAAAGCATAAGTATTGATTATTTTTTCTCTTGCCGGGATAACATATGAGAGGTATTTAAATTTATGATCTGTATATTGTGAAGCCACCAAATTTTCATTGCGTTAGTGCAGAATTTGAAATTTGCAGACCTTAGAATCACAGGATTCTTGAATGCGAGCAGAGCCAGATGAAATCATATGAGTGGGATGGATTAGTATGTCCAGAGATATGGTTTTAGTGCTATTCATAGCTCTTTCTCCCTCTTTTTCATGAGAGCAGAAATAAAATTGTGAAAAGAAGCAAATACAGGCATATCTGGCTATTTTGTATAATATTCTTATGGATGTAATTGAAATTTTCTGGAGCAGAATTTGTATTTTCTTCCCTTAACACACACAGTTTTACTTGGCTTCGGCCATCCTGATGATTTCATCATATTGCATTAATGAGAGAGATACTCTTTCATAAAAAGCAGCAAAATAGTATATTGAAGTTACGTTGACAGAAAATCTGGATATGATCACAATTCCTGTTTGGATGAATGTTTTATTCCTCTCTTGTCTCTGCAGAATCTTGTGTTATGCCATCATAAGATCCTTATTTGTGTTTCATTTCTTTTGGAAGATGTGACTTTATCTAGCCTGGGATAAGGATGCAAAAGAATTACCTTTGGGTGGGAAGTAACGGCAGACTGAGAAGGATATTTCCCTTCCCTTCCCTTTTTCCTTTCCCCTTCCCTTTTTCCTTTCCCCTCCTTTCCTTTCCCCTCCTTTCCTTTCCCCTCCCTCCTTTCCTTTCCCCTCCTTTCCCCTCCTTTCCCCTCCTTTCCTTTCCCCTCCTTTCCTTTCCCCTCCTTTCCTTTCCCCTCCTTTCCCCTCCTTTCCCCTCCTTTCCTTTCCCCTCCTTTCCTTTCCCCTCCTTTCCTTTCCCCTCCTTTCCCCTCCTTTCCCCTCCTTTCCTTTCCTTTCCTTTCCTTTCCTTTCCTTTCCTTTCCTTTCCTTTCCTTTCCTTTCCTTTCCTTTCCTTTCCTTTCTTTGGAAGTAGAAACCTTAACTTAATACTCTGCCAGTTTAGGCTGTAGATAAGTTCGATTTTTCAATAGTGCTAGTTCTTCAGTATTCTTTTTAGCAGCTTTTGAGAAAGTTAGACATACAGCCTTTTTGTGGGAATACTATGTCCTCAGAATTGTAGATGAGCAGAAGGTATTCCTGCAGTCAAATAACCATGTGAAGAAATTCATCTATTTACTTCTACTGTCAGTACTACCCTATTTTGAGGTAGCAGTTTAGAAACTGGTAGTACAAAATATGAGTCTTGAAGTAAAGTTGGAGATTATGTTTGTGAATCTTCTTTTTTCACAGTCTTGTTTTTTGCTTCAAGAAGCAAAATATCTTAGTATGGCTTTGTATTTTAGAATTTGTTTCAGGGTTTAGCTTCAGAGGAATAATGAATTGCTCTTAGATTTTCATGTTCTGGGGAAGAGCTTTTTCGTTGTATTTGTGATTTTATATTTCTTTAATTGTGTTCCACAAAAATCACACTCAATGTTTTTAACAATTTTATTTGTATATTGTTATGAATGGTAATAGGATTTATATATGCTTATTAACAGCAGTCCTAAAGCTGTTTGCAGTAATCATGAAACAGGATTATGGTAGGGATGATTATGGAAGATCATATTCAGGTTTACAAGAAACAGGCTAAAACAATCCGCTAAAAAGATAGATCTTAGGATGAGTTAATGGCTGAAGAAAGCCAACATAAGATGGATTTTTAAAAGATCCCTGCAGTACATCAGTGTTGAAGTCTAGCATACTGCAAAGGGAAGGTCATTCCATAGGATAGTGCTACTATGGGGAAGCCCCACTTCAGTCAGTAGTACTACGTAGCCATCTGCAAGCCTTGGAATGGAGAATGGGTTTTCCCCTAAAGCTTGTTAGTGCCTGAGAGGCTGCTAAAATTAGAGAAATTTTGCTCCACAGTTCCTTAATAATCCTTGAATGTGGCTTTATAACAGCAGGTACATGCTTTGTAGCACAAGTGCAATGTGAATGTAAAGCATACCAGTCAATAATCAAGTTACTGCATGTTACGCTAGTTGTAGCTTTTTGATCATTTCCAAGGTCAGAACCATTTAGCACACATGATATTATTCCAGTCTTGATCTTAGCAATATAGGAGAGACCATGGCCAAGTATCTGTTTCCAGGAATAGGTGCACATGACATCCTAAAGGCACTCCAAGCCAAATCTGGAATCCAACAACAACAATAAATCCATGAGTAGTTCCCCATACTCACTGGGATAATCACTTACCCACAGTGCTTTACTGTAATGCTATTTGGGAATGACCTTGGGAGACAGGAGGAAGAGCCACAGACTAGACAACCATCATGCAAAAGGTATCTTAGTCCACGGAAGCAAAAGGGTATGGGAAGCATCTCAGAAGGGACCCTCCCTAGTTTTCTGGAAAGTAAAAGTAAAAGAGGGGAGAAGGGCTTTTGGACTTGCAAGATTTTGTTACTGTAACATTACAATAAAGGTAGTGTTAGTACTCATGATTTGTGCTTCTTGTCTGGACTACCTCAAAGGGCTGAAATTTACTGACTGGAATTCAGTTTCAGCCTATTGACTTACACTTGGTCTTTCCTAATTAAGATGTCACAAAGAAATAGAACTGGATGTCATTAATTATTGATGCAGAATTTTAAACACTCCCCATGTCCAGCAGTTGCAGTCTCTTTTCCGTTAAATGAAAGGGAACATATAAACAGTCATTGTGAAACAACTGCTCATTATTCATAGAGAAAGGTGAAGAATTGGTCTGTGGGGCTCTATGGAGATCATGCACCTGAACCCTGACATATATGTCTTGAGGTTATTACAGTCTAATTCAATTTATCAGATTTACAGACTGTCTCCCTGTCCTCCAATCTTTTTGGAGGGTCTGTTCTCTGGGAGAGGGACAAAGTTGCTTGGCTACAGAATTATGGTAGGGATGCTTGTGGAAGATCATATTCAGGTTTACATGATAGTGTATTTCTGAGTCAGTTAGATAGGTAATATTTGAAACAGGAAAAAATGTGCCCTGCTGATCTAATGAGATGTGAGAGATTATGTCTTTTGCAGAAATTCTTATGATCTGTGTACCTATATGACCAAGTAGCAATGGTAAGAACAGACCATGGAACAACGGACTGGTTTTAGATTGGGAAAGGAGTACGGCAGGGTTGTATACTCTCACCCTACCTATTCAACCTGTACGCAGAACACATCATGCGACATGCTGGGCTTGATGAATCCAAGGCTGGAGTTAAAATCACTGGAAAAAACATTAACAATCTCAGATATGCAGGTGATACCACTTTGATGGCTGAAAGCGAGGAGCTGAGGAGCCTTATGACGAAGGTGAAAGAAGAAAGTGCAAGAGCTGGGTTGCAGTTAAACCTCAAAAAAACCAAGATTATGGCAACCAGCTTGATTGATCACTGGCAAATAGAGGGAGAAAACGTGGAGGCAGTGACAGACTTTGTATTTCTAGGCACAAAGATTACTGCAGACGCTGACTGCAGCCAGGAAATCAGAAGACGCCTACTTCTTGGGAGGAGAGCAATGACAAATTTCGATAAAATAGTTAAAATAGTTAAGAGCAGAGACATCACATTGACAACAAAGGTCCACATAGTTAAAGCAATGGTATTCCCCATAGTAACCTATGGCTGCGAGAGCTGGACCATAAGGAAGGCTAAGCGAAGGAAGATAGATGCTTTTGAACTGTGGTGTTGGAGGAAAATTCTGAGAGTGCCTTGGACTGCAAGAAGATCAAACCATTCCATACTCCAGGAAATAAAGCCAGACTGCTCACTTGAGGGAATGATATTAAATGCAAAACTGAAGTACTTTGGCCACATAATGAGAAGACAGGATACCCTGGAGAAGATGCTGATGCTAGGGAAAGTGGAAGGCCAAAGGAAGTGGGCCCGACCAAGGGCAAGATGGATGGATGATATTCTGGAGGTGACGGACTCAACCTTGGGGGAGCTGGGGGTGGTGACGGCCGACAGGAAGCTCTGGCGTGGGCTGGTCCATGAAGTCACGAAGAGTCGGAAGTGACTGAACGAATAAACAACAACCACCTATATTGGATGGATTGGTCCATCTAGGAAATACCTCCATTGCTGGGACACTGCTTTTATCACAAGCAACTCTGTATTGAAAATGTCATAGTCTTTTCAGCTAGGAGAAGCAATCTGGAAGAAAGCACACATGGCAGGAGATCTTCCTCCCCCCCCCCCCCCCTTCAGTGCTTGAAGGGAAAACTGTGTAATACTGAATCTGAGTCTGTTTGCAATATAGGAAATTCTTGATTGATGACGGCAGTTGGGACTGGAATTTCCATTGCTAAGTGATGCAGTCGTAAAGCGTGACATCATGTGACTGCATCGTTTAGTGATGGCAATCCCTACAGTCCCTGTTGCTGTCATTAAACGAGGATCATAGGTTGTTAACCGAGCACCTCCTCACAGGTGGCTGGCTTCCAACAACCAAAGTCAGTAGAGAAGCCAGCGGGAAGTTGCAAGTCCCAGGCAACTTGCAAGCAGGCAGGCAGATAAGTGACTGCTGCCAGGTGGGAGAGGGAGCAAGAGGGTGTGCAGGTGGCTGGGGAGGCACGGTGTGAACGCAGCAGGGCTTGGGGTGGCTGCTGCCCGGTGGGGGAGGGTATGCAAGTGGCTGGGGGGGTGCGCAAATGATCAAGGTGGTGTAGTGTGAGCGTAGCAAGGCTCGGGGAGGGTGCACCAGTGGGGGAGACTTAGCTGAGCAACTTGAGACCTTCCCTGCCACCTTCCCCATTGTCTTTGCTTATGGGAAGACAGCAAGGAAGGTCACAAATTGTGATCACATGACTGCTGGATGCTGCAACCATCATAAGTGCGATCCGTTTGTTGAGCACCCAGATAGCTATCATGTGACTGCAGGGGTGCTGGGATGGCCAGAACTTTGAGGACTGGTCATAATCAACTCTTCTTCAGCATCATCATAATTTCGTCATAATCACCATTCATAGTTCATCATTGAACAAGTGGTCATTAACTGAGGACCACCTGTACAAAGGTGAGGCCTGATACTTGAGTAGCAGTTGGAAAGAGAAAAGGATTTTCAATTTCTGAAATCCTGCTTGCACTTAAGTAGACCATTTGAATTTATATCCTTTTAATTTATATCCTTTTAAAGAGTTGAAACAGCAATTTTGTGTTCTCTGCAGAATTAAGGATTAACTTTCTATAGATATTTGCAAAGCCCAGAAAATGCTGGACATCATGTATGTAGGCACATGTCATGAGAGTTCAGATTTCTATTCCCTCTGTAGAGATCCTTTAACCCAAATAATCCAACTGGGAAAGGTCAAATGCACATTTCCCCAACGTAGCAAAAAACTTACGTTTGTGGGGTTGTCCCAAGATACTCTTAACATGAATCTCATGCAAAGATGGGTCTCCTGAAAAAATCAGTATGTCATCCAAGTATATCATTACATATTTGTCCAAAATATCAGAAAATATTTCATTCATAAATCTGGTGAAGATTGCAGGGCTATTAGACAGTCCATAGAACATTCAGATGTGCAGTTATCAAAGGCAGTTAAATATTCATGCTCCTATTTAATTCTGATCAAATTGTATGTGCCTCTCAAGTCCAATTTCATGAAAATGCATGTCTCCTGAAGGTGGTCCAGTAGGCCTGTGATAAGAGGTTGGGTAGTGATTCCTAATGGTCACACTGTTGAGTCCATAGTCATGAACAGCTCTCAATAATTATTTTTCTTGGGTATAAAAAATGTAAGTGCAGATGCTGGAGGTTTAAGGAGAGCAAATACAACTTTTCTTCAGATTATCATCTATAAATTCCTTTAAAGTGGCTAATTCATGAGTAGACACAGGGCATTTCATCTCAGGTGACACCTGTACTCCTGGCTTCAAGTTGATGGTACAGCCACATGTGCAATGAGGAGGCAATATAGTTGTGTCCTCATCCCCCCAAACACCAGCAAACACTGAATTTTCCAGCAAAGAGGAAGAT
This sequence comes from Charina bottae, assembly GCA_023362775.1. Lineage (NCBI taxonomy): Eukaryota > Metazoa > Chordata > Lepidosauria > Squamata > Charinaidae > Charina > Charina bottae. The sequence goes on from JALMGJ010000022.1 coordinate 6,571,764, forward strand.
TCAGCAAACTGAGCAGAAGGATGAGAGTGGGAAACTTGCAAATGGTGCTGTTGACATTTTAGGGATGGAAAAGAAACAAGTTCCTTGTTTTCAGTGAACATCTGGATTATGGGTTTGCAGCTAATCATTACCCAGCACAATGGGCACATACAAGGAAGCTGTGACATACAGTGGCAAAAATAATTTATTTTCAGCCAAAAAGGTGTAGTGCATTGCAAAACGGGACCAGCTTGAAGCACGTGCCCATCAATCGTTTCTATAAACATAGGCTTCTCTGATAAGTGAGTGGGCAATTTAAATCTTAGTCTCATCTATGAAATTGGCTGTTGCCCCCAAGTCTGTAAGAGCCGAAAGTTGTATTTCTAAACCCAAGTCTGAACAAAGGGAGAATAAAATGCACTTGCCTGTTGTTGGTTGCCTTAGCTCTTCTTAATTGTCTTGAGGCACCCCCTGCCAAGCTCTTGAGAGGAGAGCCTGCAAAGTTTCCTGAAGATAATGTTTTGGAGTGATTCAGGGCTTTTCTTGCCATTTGGCCCGCAGTTCCAAAGATACAGCTCTTTGCCGCTGACTCAGAGGTCTGTACTTTAGTAGTGCCAGTCTTGGCCTGAGGGCTCTACGGTAGAAACATAAACTAAGGTCTCTCCTCTGTTTCTTTGCTGGGGACAGGGATCTTTTTACTGTTTCTATTTGCATGGGTTCTCCAGCACTAGTGTCCAAGGAAGCCATAGGGAGATTGGATAGGGGTGAAGGGAGGCTGTGAAATCTCCACTTACTATATCTCTATGTCTCAATTCTTCCAAACATCCATTGATTAACACAGAATGTTGGAATGGCTCTTCCAAATTATTTGGGGTGCCTTGTCTCACTAACTCATCTCAGTTCATCAGCAAGTCTTTCTCAAAACTGGTCAGTCAGAGCCAAATCATTCTGCACCACATCAGTTTGTAAATCTCTCGATTTGCTGTTGCTTTTCTAGCCAGATCTTCAAATGTAACTCTAAACCTTTGCAAGAAGTTCTGGTGCAGGTAGTCCTTGGTTAATGACAGTAATTGGGACCGGGAACTCTGTTGCTAAGCGACGCGGTCATAAAGCACAAGGTCAAGTGACTGCGCCAGTTTATGACAGCAGTTCTGGCAGTTCCAGTTGCAGTCATTAAGCGAATCCTACATGGTCATTAAGCAGAATGTGACGTGATCGCCATTTGCAACCTCCTGCCGGCTTCCCCAGGAAGCTGGCAGTGAAGGTTGCAAATAGCGATCATGTGGCTGTGGGACACTGCGGCTGTTGTAATTGTGAGCCAGTTGCCAAGCGCCCAGATTGCGATCACCTGATTGCGGGGATGCTGCGATGTCCGTAATTTCAAGGACCAGTTGTAAGAATTAGAATCATCCTGGGAAAGTCCAGCAACACTGTTACCACTCATCAAAACTCAGCATTCTCATAGCATATTTCCTATGAACTGTTTGGAACTTACCTGATTTGTGGGAGTATGTGTGACTGAAAAAGAGAAATTCCAGAGGCCATTACATTGGGTAATTTACATGCTTCTTCAGCCTGTGCCTAGGGAAATATATTTCACAGGTAATTTCAAACCTCTTGGCTTGTAGAAGAAGTCATTATTCTAAACAGAAAGGGTTGATGATGTCATAAGAATCACCCTGAAGAGCCACATTAAAAAGCTGTTGAAAGAGGGGAAAACCCCAGAATATTATCTTAACAAGTCTTTTTGCTGCTTAAAAATTAAGATTTTTTTTTATTCAAAGAAAGTGTTGGTGCTAAAACCAGAAGTATAAATATTCCCTGGTGTTTCTCAGTATGCATGGATAATTTGCTAAGATAATTGAAGATTGCAAAAATAAATAAATAAAAACCTTTAATCATTTATCTTCAGAGAATATCAGTCTGTACCATAAATATATTAAACTCAGAGGTCTGAATAAATTTGCGGAATAAATAGACATTTAGGGACTGTTCTCAGATAACCACACTGATTAGTTGCTTTCTTTTCCACATAACTCTTGCACTTATTTCAAGATGTAGACCCATCCCCAACTTCCCCCATAGCAAGGTTGATTTCCTTTCCAGGAACAGTGGTCCAAAACACCAATATAGCAATAATATTATCTCATTAATACTTGCTGCTAGAGAATCTCTTATGCCTATAGAATATTGCCGTTGCAAGATGAAAAATTGGTCATGGTTAGGTTTTGTCCATATTTGGTGCCTTTTAAAGAACTAGCCCCCCTTCTCCCCCAATATAATTTTAATGCTGAAAAAAAGTTGTATAAATAATTTCATTTGAAGACAATGGAGAGATCCAGGCTGGAATGCAAAACACCACACAACAAATATTACACATTTACTTGAGAGAGACTAATGTTTATGTGTCATCACTTGGTGAGTGGGTTCATGCATTCTTTACAGCTCTTTTTCATGAGAATCAGTAGCCAGGGAATGCTCAAGATCTCTTACATGCAAGTCTTTCTCACCTAGTATAATTTTTATAGGATCCCTTCAATATTCAGCCATGTGCCGGGGATTCTTGAGAGGTTCAGTGGATGGGGCCGGGGGCATGAGAGAAAAGAGATTTGTCAGGAACTGGATCTAGGTTACAGGTTTGACTTCTGTAAGAGTTACACCGAAAAGTTTTCTAGAGCTGGAATGCTGGTAATGTCAACAGTCAACAGCCACATAGCTCCAAATATGAGAAATGCAAAGCAAGGTGTTTGTTAAGCCATGGGAAAGGTGGGAAAAAGATGCACCAGGTTTAAATGGCAATAAATATGAGAGGGGGTTGTATTGTAATGTTAATAGAGGGCAATCTGTGCTTAAAGTGGCTTCTTTCTAGTATGCAGTAAAGCTTGCCACTGGATTCAGATGGGAATTGGGAAGAGAGAATGAGGGCTGTACAATTCTCCCTCACTCAAATACAAGTTACGCTAGTCTCAACATCATCATATTACATTAAAGGCCTCCCTGACGTCACTTGACATAGACACAACCACCTGGGAAATGTTGGCACAAAATCGCTCTACCTGGCGTGGCCTCATCCATAAGGGCTGTCAAGCTTATGAAGTAAGGCGCATTGCGGAAGCCATCAGTGCAACAACTGAAGTGTCTACACATGTTTGCCCAACATGTGCCAGGACATTCCAAGCCCAAATTGGCCTGACCAGTCATCTTCAGACACACCACATTTAGTTTTAGCGTGACTAATGTGTTGAGGTCTTCATTGATGACGATGGATGAACAACAAAGATTCTTATTTAGCCGTGCTGTGTTGAGTGTCTGGATAGCTTTGAGAAGGGAATATGTGTCTGTGTGCGCGTGCTAATTATTCCTTTCTACCTCCCACTTTCCCAGTCCTTGATTGCAGCTAGCTGCAGTTGGCTGGAATGGAAGAAGTTGGAGGAGGGAGGAGTCTGAATCACTAGCTTGGAGGGGGAGGAGTCTGAGTCACTGTTGGCTGCAGTGAAGAAGGGGGAAGGGATAGAAATTCTCTCCCTCCCACAAAGCCCTGTTCTCTTTTCATATTAAAGAAAGCATTGGTCATCCTATTTGTATTACAGTCAATTGCAGAACAATTAATGCCAATAAAAGCTAATGATTCCAGACTGAACTGACATTCATAAAAGTGGTACCAGGTGAGCTCCCAGTTTTAAGCAATCACAATATTATTTAGAATCTGACAAAGCTTTATTTATGTAGAAAAATGAAACGGAAGTGAATGTGAAGGGAGTGAGAGTGACAAATTTAAGTAAATAATATAAGTTTATGATGGCTCTAATTTCTGAGGCATTGTAGAACTTATTCCCTTGACAGTGATATGACTTAAGAAAATAATACAATTCTGGAGATAAAAGCACACTGATCATGATTTTTTAAAAAATAATACTTTCATGACTGGCCGTTTTTTTTTTTTATTTGGTGGTCTGCAGCAATTTTCCAACTGATTCTCTTGCAAAATTAAATAATGTACTTGAGGAAAAAAGCAGGAACAACTACAACAGGTTATAACAGGGAGAAGGAACATATAAGCCAGTAATATGACAAAGAGCTTTAGAGAACTTTTGAAAAACATGAATGTGGGATGAGATTTATTGTAGCAAAAAAGCTGTGGATGGCAATTTGGAAAGATGCTAGCAACTGTGAATGGGAGAGGTTAATTATAAGAATGTTTGGTGGAAGGGAAAGGTTTCTAGTCCGACACATTGTGGGGAAAATAACTGAAAGTGTTTACTTAACTGCCATTGGCTTATTTGCAGAGAAAGTTGGGATTTTGCAATGTTCTGACTACATGTATCTTGTTCTACAAGGTTGAAGTACATGTTTTGTTCTGGATAAAGACAGATTCTTTAAGCCAGAGCTTTCCAAACTTTTCATGTTGGTGACACACTTTTTAGACATGCATCATTTCGCGACACACCCTTACAGCAGGCATCATTTCGCGACACACTCTTACAGCAGGGCACAAGGCAGGCACTAGGACCTGCAAAGAATCACAGCAGGTTTGGAGGCAGCAAGGCACGAGGCAGGCACTAGGACCTGCGCGGAATCCTGGCAGGGCTCGGAGGCAGCAGCAGCCGCGACACACCCAGACACTGCAGCCGACACACTAACGTGTCCCGACACACAGTTTGGAAAGCTCTGCTTTAAGCGATATACAGTCCAGCCAACTGCTTAGCAGAATTTCCAGACTGAACTGCCAAGGGTGACCCTGGAGGTGGTATGGGAGACTTCAAGTCTTTGATCTTGGGGGTCTATAACATTCATGAGGGCATTGATGGATGCAACTCAAGGTCTCATGGCTCCTTGGGCATCCATATATGTGGGCCTCAGAAATTATGCCCTTGCCAGTGATGAAGGCAGAATTGCTGCAAAATGTTGCTGTCTGCAGGAGTGAGATCACATTAAACTGATCTATCCCAGAGAATGACACATTACAGACATATATGAGGGATGCTTTCTTGAACTTTGCTGACTGTCCTGTTAGTGATTTGATTCAAACTTGGAATAATTAAGTATACTGGTTCTTGATAAGGTGGTTTCTAAGTTTCTCTGCCCTTTGTCTTTTATAATATGCAGGACACTTCTGGGTGATGAAATGTTGAGGACAGGCAGTTTAAGTGCAATTCAGGACAAATTCAGCAGCTGCAAAGAACAACCCATTCCCCAATGATACTTTTGAACAGTTGGAGTAGTCCTTAGAACAACTTTAATTTATGGATTTTGAGCAATTTGGTCATTGATAAAACTATACAAATTCATGTTAGACTTGATTTCACTTTGAACAATGCTATAACTAGGTTGTCCAATGCACCATATAAAAACATTAATCTCATTGTTTCTCTCCTGAGGAAATGGATAATGTTATTGGGTCTGTGTGAACCACTACTTGCCTGTTAGTTTTTCCTTGGCTTTGAAGGACCTCCAAAGATTCTGTTTGGCAAATAACATCTCAGTTCTCTACTTCTTAAAGGAGATGGTGCTGAGGCTATAAATCAAGAACCCATTTTTAGACTTGACTGATTTTAGTAACTCTCAATTAGTTGTTGGAGACAGGCATGACACTTTTCTAGGAGCTCTTAGATGAAATAGTTTATCTCAATCCTTTCTAGTCTGGGCTTTTTAAATCCAAATTTGGCACTGAGATGGTATTGATCACTCTGATAGATGATAAAGGAGAGGGATGGGTAAGTGTGGCCCTGTTGCTTTAGGATCTCTTGGCAGTTTTAGATAGCCTTGACTGTGGTATCTTATTGAAATGCTTAGAGGCGGTAGGGTTGGAGATACCCCTTGGTTTTGATTCGATTCTTATTCTGTATGCTTCTGCTCAAATCTTGAAAATTGTCCTAGGAGATGCCACTTAAAAAAAATGCTTACAGGAAGCCACTGGAGCAGCCTGTCATTGGTATCCTGAAGATGTACAGCTGTAAAACTCCTTTTCTGCAAACTCAGCATTGGATGTCTTGGAAGCATCCATAGACCTCCAGGCTGCAAAGGACTGGAGGAGGGACAATATATCTGAGGCCTATTGAAGAAAAGAGTATTCGGAGGGGAGATGGACTTCAGGATTCAGGAGATGGCATTGCACATCCCCTTAACAATCAGGTTTGCAGTCGGGGGGTCCTGGATCCAGCGCTGATACTGGAGAACCACATAATATCTGTGGCAAGGAGGGTTTTTATCAGCACTGACTGATAAATCAGGAGCATTTCTATCTGGAGGAGAAACATACAGGTTCAGTGACTCCTTTGCTGGCAATCTCAAGGCATACAAGCATCAAGGAGTTTTATTATAAAAAAAGGTAAGAAGCTATTGTAAAAGGGTTCCAGTGACTCCAGGCTGCAAGCTCTGTTTATATGAGTAGTGTTCAAAGTTCTTTCTGCTGCTTGCTGTATGTAAGGGTATAAAAGTGATTCTCTTTCACGGAGTGGGGTGGAATACAATTTCTGTGTCTCCTACTTTGGTAACAGGCTGATCTAGTATCAGGTTCTTTACTTTTCATTGTGTGAAAACTAACTTTCATAACTCCAGTGACCCCATGGTGCTTCTGGTGGGGATAGTCTTTCTTCCTCTAAAGCCTCCAACCACAGCACTCGTGACTGAGGCAAAGAGCTACAATCCATGGGAAATCTTGCAAACGGACTGACCCACTGAGATTTTACATGTCTGAGGAGAAAGAGAAGCAGATACATTGTGCAGATGACCTCTGTGAGATGAAGAGGAAGGACATGTTTATGGTAGGAAGAGGATGATTACAGATTCAGGATTCCCCCACCTCTTCCCAATTCCAGTAGGTAGAAGGTTTTGTTATATAGTACATTGTTTCATTGCCTTCAGTTTTTATATTGGAACGGAACCTTGTGAATAATGAGAGCCAACAAGGCTTAGGCTCAAGCGGCTAATAGGTTGACCTGCTCCCATACAGACCACTCAACACAGGGCAGCTCTTGATGAATGTATTTGAGATCAACAGTTAATTTAACTGGAGTTGAAGCAGGCTGCCTTCTGAACTATAATCAGGACATATTTATTGATACCTTTTAATATTCTAATGTTTTAGGGTTTTATTTTATTGTTTTAATAATATTTGTAAGATTATGTTTACTTTTATACCATTTTGTAAACTAGCTAGTGTTGTTAGAAGAGTGAGTGGCATGTAATATTACTAAATAAATCATTTGGACAATGGTTAGTAGTGCTTGACATTTTCTGTGAAGATGGCAACACTCTGTAAAACGTTAGAACAGAGCTTTCCAAACTTTTCATGTTGGTGACACACTTTTTAGACATGCATCATTTCGCGACACACTCTTACAGCAGGGCATCATTTTGCGACACACACTTACAGCAGGGCACAAGGCAGGCACTAGGACCTGTGCGGAATCCTGGCAGGGCAGGTTTGGAGGCCCAAGGCAGGCACTAGGACCTGCGTGGAATCTTGGCAGGGCTCAGAGGCAGCAGCAGCCGCGACACACCCAGACACTGCAGCCGACACACTAACGTGTCCCGACACACAGTTTGGAAATCTCTGCGTTAGAAGTTTTGAAGTGAGGACACCTTAAGAACAGTGGGGAACACTTTAAGGACATTAAAAGAGCCATGCCAGATCAGAGTCATGTAAGCCGTTTCAGTAGAAGTGGAGCAAGAAATGTAGCAGTAAGACTGGCCCTTTGGACTGTTCTTGGTTATAATGAATCAATTAACCATTATAGCCGGTTTAGCGTGATATCAAGAATGAATGAACATATACACCTTGACAGCCCCCAGAATATTTGGCTTAATTATATTTAGTGGCAGTGTTCCTCACAGAGTTTGAATTAGGATTATGAGTCATTTAGTACCAAAAAAAAAATTGTGTTCCATGTAGAACTATGGCAATTGTGTAGAATTCTTGATTTTGTGCCTGAGAAAGAGTTTATACTTCAGTGCTTAGTTTCTGGCTGTACTATTATCTTTTGTTCCCACCTTGATGACTTTTTCTTATTTTATCCTATATTTATCTGTGCCTGCAAGTATCTGCCTAATTCATGCACCTGATAAAAGAGAATCTAGTATTAATGCCACAATTAATCAGTTTCCAAAGAATCATAGTGTTCTTTCAGTTTTGGGAACATACATTCTCAGCATTGATTTTGCTCATAATAAAGCATAGCAGCCACTTACATTTATATACTGAATGAATCCTGGAAATAGCCATTGCACCCAGATGGTACTGAAGCTATGTTTGTACAGCACTGTACTTGTGTCACAAAATAAAGAAACTTGTCTCAAGGCTATTAATCCTTATAAAATTTAAGTGAATGGCATTCATGCATCTACTGTAGTTTCTGGCATGTGCCACTTAGATTTATGTATGTGTGATTTATCCACAAACTCAATCCTAGTGGACTCTAGGTTGATATAAATACATAAAAAAGAAGCAATAAATAATGAGAATTAAATTAATTCATTAAATCTGGTAACCTAATATAGTTGCCATAGTCAGTCCCTGAAGGCATTCTAGAAAATCCAGGCTTTTACCAGCTTCTGGAAGGCTTTGACAGTAGAGGCTGTCCTTGCCTTGGAGGGCAGGGTGTTCCATAGGAGGGGAATTCCCACAGAGAGTGCCCGCTGCCAGGCTCCCTTCCTGCACACAACCTAGTAGGTGGGGACCCTTAGAACGGGTTCTCTGGCATTCTAGATCAGGCAGGTAGAATCTGTTTGGGACAGGTGGTCAGGCCCCTAGACATTTAGGACTTTAAAGATAGCAACCAATTTCTTGAATTAGCAACACAACAGCAACCAGTGCAGCTCCTTCTGCTGTGTATAATGTGGCAGTACCATGGCTGGCTCATAAGCATGGAGGACACTGTATTCTGGATGAGCAGAAGTTCCAGGTGGTCTTCAAAGGCAGTCCCATGTAGAGTGCATTACATTGATCTAGCTGGGAGATGACAAGGGCATGAGTGACCATCATCAACACGTCCTGTTCCAGGAAGGATCACAACTGGCAGACCAGTTAAGCTGGGCAAAGGTCCTCCTGGTTATACCTTCTACCTGCCAGGTTTGAAATCTACCAACATGGAGAGCAAGCTGCTTTTCCTTTATTTAAAGCTTTTATATACTGTTTACCATTAAAAGTATTCTTAAAATAGTTTCCAGTTAAAATTATGCTTATAGTTAAAAACAATAAATTAAAAAATTAAAAATATACAGTACATTAAATCATTTTATAAAAATACAATGCAAAATATAAAATATAACTTACAAGAAAAACATTAAAACAATAATAAAGTAAAAGCAACAATAAAAAGGTTAAACAAGGCAGGAAGATTAACACATTGTTAAAGGCCTGGAAGAATAAAAATGTCTTTTTCCTTGCACACTCAAGATGGTGCAAGCATATCTCACTCAGGAGGCATTCCAAATTTGGGGGGATATCTGCTCTTGGGTACCTACTTTCTGCCCCTCAGCATGGAACGGTACCCAGAGCTGGCCCTCTAAAGATGACCTTAGGTTTACGAGTAGGAATCTACAGGAAGAGGCATTCCTTCAGATTCTGTTGTCCAAAGTCATGGAGGGCTTTATAAGTTAAAACCAACACCTTGAAATGGGTCTGGAAATGAACTGGAAACCAGTGAAGATCACAAAGAACTTGTGTGGTGTATTCATAGGGCCCAGTCCCTGTCCATACTGTTGCCACAGATTTTGTACTAATTGAAGATTTTGAACTGTCTTCAATGGCAGCCCCACATAGAAGTCATTGCAGTAATCTAAATGAGAAGTTGTAAGGCCATGGATGATTGTAGCGAGGCCCTAAATGTTGAAAAGTGCTTTGCACCACAGAGGCCACTTGTGCTTCTCGTGACAAGACTGGATCCAAAAGCACCAATCAAGTTATGATCCTTTAGAAGAAGTATAACCCCATCCAGAAAATGTGAACTTGACTCACCTGGACATATTCATAAACCATTCACTAACAACGCCCCTCTTTAATCTGGACTGAGCATCATCCAGTCCTTTACTGTAGTGAGAGACTGATTCAACTGTTCCATTGCCTCACCTGGATCAGATGAAAAGGAGAAGTATTGCGGAGTGTCATCAGCATCCTGATGTCATTTTATTCTCAATCTCTGAATGAACTCACTCAGTGGTTTCATATGGGTCTTGGACATCATGGGATATAAAATGAAACCTTGCACAACCTCATTACCTAAAACCTGTGTGGTCAAACAGAAATCTCCCAGCACCGCCTTCTGGAGCTGGCCATCCAGGTATGAACAGAGCCACCTTAAGGCTGCTGTGCCCACACCTCATGTAAATCATTCCAGAATGATACCATGACTGAAGGTACTGAAAGAATCAAAAGTTGCACTGCCGTTTTCTGTTTTCTAGCAAAATCATCTAGTTTTCTTCAATATGTTTGCCATATTGGAGGATGCTGGGGTGGTAGGAACTTGTTTCTCTAAACTGCAGTTAATTGCTATCTTATGTGACACAAATATACCATATACGTGAAATTGTTGTTGTTGTTCAGTCGTTTAGTCATGTCCGACTCTTCGTGACCTCATGGACCATAGCACGCCAGGCCTTCCTGTCCTCCACTGTCTCCCGGAGTTTACTCAAATTCATGTTCGTTACATCGGTGATGCTATCTAACCATCTCATCCTCTGCCGTCCCCTTCTCCTTTTGCCTTCAGTCTTTCCCAGCATCAGGGTCTTTTCCAGTGAGTCCTCTCTTCGCATTAGGTGGCCAAAGTATTTGAGCTTCAGCTTCAGTATCTGTCCTTCCAACGAGCAGTCAGGGTTGATTTCCTTTAGGATTGACTGATTTGACCTCCTTGCAGTCCAAGGGACTCTTAAGAGTCTTCTCCAGCACCACAGTTCGAAAGCATCAATTCTTTGGCGCTCAGCCTTCCTTATGGTCCAACTCTCACAGCCATACATTACTACTGGGAAAACCATAGCTTTAATTATACGGACCTTTGTCGGCAAGGTGATGTCTCTGCTTTTTAATATGCTGTCTAGGTTTGCCATAGCTTTCCTCCCAAGGAGCAAGCGTTTTTTAATTTCATGGCTGCAGTCAGTGTCTGCGGTGATCTTGGAGCCCAAGAAAATAAAGTAAAATACGTGAAATATAGTGGTGCTAATATAATAGCAAAATATTTTGTAAATTATTTTGTCTTAATTTTTCCTCTGTTCAGATCCCTTTCTTAAGAATAACAAGCCTACAGTTGTGTCCTGTGAACAAAGTAACCTATATGTAAAATGACAGGGTTCTGCATGCTTGGCTATTGAAAGAACTGAGTGAACATTGCTAAGTGCTTTATAATAACTATGATTATGCCACCTTCTCTTAATGATGCTGCTCTTAGGAGCCAGGGACTTTTTCCAGGGCAGCAGTGGTAGGGAACAGGATTGGTAGATTAACAAAGGACCTATTGAGCAGGTTAGTCTTCAGAGACCAAGGAAAGTGTAATATGTACAATAGAGAGGGGTGAAAAAGCATTCAAGCACAGCAGCCAATGCGGTTGGGAGCTTCTAAAGTCTATTCTTCTAGCCAACAAACTGCTCAGACCATGAACCTGAACAAGTGACATTGGCTTGGAAATGTGGATTCATTAGCATCTTTTAATTTTTAAAGAAGGCAGGGATTTTAAAGTTTCAGTAACAGTTTCGGATACCATATATTTAGTTGTACATGGGTCTATGACATCAGTGTACATATTCTCATATGTAACCATAAAGATGAAAGTTGGCCGTAGATTTATTTCTGTAGATAAATTTGCGTGATTCTTTGTAACTGAGTTAGATTTCTTTTCAGTGATAGGAATCTTGAAGTGAGGAATGATCCACATGGAAGGTGTTAACCTGATCTGCTTCAAGAAAGAAGTTTCTAGGCTGTATTTATTGTATGTTCTACAAGTCATTAAAAAAAACAAAAACAATCTGGAGCATACTCTTGATGGATTTTATCTATGCTTCAAACGTACCTTGTTAAAATAAATACAAATAGAATAGCTAAAAATAGCATGTCTCATTGAAATCACAATCTTCTATACTCCTCATAAAATGCAGACTGAATATAAAAATCTCACAGTCTTTGCCAATAGTTTTGGCAAGGAATTGATGTAATTGTGGAACAATTCATAGTGCTTTCTTCTCTTAAGCAGTTGTCCAGATATAGTGTAGGGAGACATGGTGAAGAAAGCTAGGTACTCCCTTATGTGGACTAAAAGGACCAGCTGTTTCCTATATGGATTCCAAAAAGAATGAAAATCAGCACCTGAGAACAGCTCTGAAGGCCTGTGGATATCCAAATTGGGCCTTCACCAAATCTAAATCTACCAGACCTAAAACAGCGACAGATAGGGCTGAGACTCAGAGTAAACGAAAGAACCTGGTCATTCCCTACATGGCTGGCGTGTCTGAAAAGATAAAACGGATATTTGGCAAACACCACATACCTGTATATTTCAAGCCCACCAACACACTGAGACAGAGGCTTGTACACCCCAAAGATCAAACTCCAAAACACAAGAAAAGCAATGTACAGTAGTTTATGCAATCCAGTGCAGTGAGGAGTGCTCTGAACTCTACATTGGAGAAACCAAACAACCTTTGTACAGGAGGATGGCCCAACACAGGAGAAGTAACACCACAGGACCAGAGTCAGCAGTTTATCTTCATCTAAAGGAAAAAGGACACTCATTTGAGGACATTAATGTTCACATTTTAGACAGAGAAGATAGGTGGCTTGAGAGAGGGGTCAAGGAATCCATTTATGCCAACTTGGAAAATCCTTCCTTGAATAGAGGTGGGGGCCTCAGGCATAATCTTTCCCTTTCTGACTAACAAATTTTATTAAAAGACATATGCTTCTGTCAGCTGCAGCTCACTTCATTAGTCCTATGAAAGAGATCGGAGCTTTTACTTTCATGAAGGGTTGTGTCAGGCAGTTACTAGAACCTGCTTCACAAAATATCATGGTCCCCTCATGTTTAAACATGAAGCACCTGTATTCCTTCAGAAGATCTCTTCCAGGGCCTCAGAAAGTCCCAAGAGTCCCAAGAGTTGGAAGAGGTTTTTGTGCATGCATAGGCCTACTGGCAATATTAAGCCTTGAGAAGAGAAGGCTGGGGGGATATGATAGCCCTCCTCAAGTACCTGAAAAGAGGTCAAGAAGAAGAAAACCCTGACCTGTTCTCTGTTATCTCAGAGGGCCAGGCAAAGAATAATGGAGTTTAATTATAGGAAGGCATAGTCCACTTGATTATGTTCATTCATATACAGTATACATACATACATACATACATACATACATACATACTTACTTACTTACTTACTTACTTACTTATTTATTTGTCATATTTCTTTACTGCCCATCCCGTATTACGACGACTCTGGGTGGTTACATAATATGAAACATATGAAGCATCTTCTTGTTACGTAATGGTACTTAAATCTAGTGGCTGAGTTCAATACATTCAATACACTAAGCCAAGATTATTTTAACATGGTTTTTTAAACAAGTCATAGTGACCTGATTCACAGGTAGCATTAAACTGTAATGGGAGGTTTCACAAAGTACACAAATTGCAAACAAACCACAGGCTAGCATTAGGGGGTAAATCAGACCATTGAAAATAATTTGATGAGTCTTTGCTGTTCTTCTTATCTAAGTACTATTAGTGTGTGTGTGAGAGAGAGTGACTAGATAAACCAAATTATATCTATATCATCTATACCTATGTATCTCTATCTATCTATCTATCTATCTATCTATCTATCTATCTATCTATCTATCTATCTGCTCTAATTGTACTGCTAGAATTAAATCCACTGTAAAATAATATAAATAATAAATAATAAAACTACAGAACTCCTAGTGGGAAGAGACCTAACCGTGGCATTCTTTAATGACTAATTGTTGCATCACAATTTAATTTTCAGTTTCTATCATTACCAATATCATTATAGATGTGCAGAATTGCTGACCAGCAGAACAATTATGAAAGTAGAATCTTCTGCCAAGCATTGTCATGACTCTTAGCTCTTGTCAGTTCTATTAGTGCATAGCTTTCCAAACTGTGTGTCGCGACACTTTAGTGTGTCGCAACACACAGTTTGGTGTGTCGCAACACAACCCAGAAGTGGCGGTGGGGACGTGCACAGTGGTGTGTGCAGCGGCAGCGGTGTGCATGGCGGTGGCGGCAGCGGTGTGCCAGCAGTTCCGCGTTTTAGTGGAGGCCGCTGCCGCTGACACCATGCACGCTGACGCCGGCGCTGCGCCCCCCTGCGCCGCCGTCGTGCACGGCCCCGCCCCCGCGCATGCCCCCACGCCGCCGCCGCTGTTGCCGTTGGTGTGTCACCAACGGCGGCACTTTGGAAAGCACTGTATTGGTGTGATCCCATCTTGCCTGAGACAAGAGTTTCCTATGCTCTACCTCCGTGCAAACGGGATTGTTCTGCTGCACTGCTTAGTTTTCTCATGCTGTGTGATGACCCTTTTGTTCCTCCTGTACCTATCAAGAGAGATACTATTATCTACAGAAAAAACAGGCCGGTGTGTCTACCATTACACTAGAAAATACCTTAACAATTCAAGCTTCTGGCTAAGCTGCCATTAGATAGGCTTTCTGAGACACCTCAGGTTCATTTTAGAGTTCAGAGGAGATGGTATTTTTTCAACTCAACCATTTTATTTATTTATTTATTTATTTATTGTTTGATTTATATCACCGCCCATCTCCCCCCACAAGGGGACTCATGACAGTTGCAAGAAGGGCAGTAAAAAACAGAAGAAGGATTTTAAATGAACATTTGCCATTGGCACCCAATGGAGGCATGCAGAGTGTCAATCAGATTGCAGCTGAATGTCAGTTGAAGAGAACACTAGCCCAGTAATAATTTGTTCCTTCTGTTTAGTAATGGATGGACTGCCTTGTTTGTGGTCTGTATACACTGCACTAATTTCCTAAACTATTGGGAAACACAGATTTCTATTCTGGTTCATTATTCAAGTTTCCATAGACATGCTGATAGTCCTTTGCATCTACATATTATCTCATTACTCCTTTGGAGTTTTAGAGATAATGTGCTATATTAATATGTAGCATGGCATAGCATCATAAGTTGCACTGAGTGTTTCTATACAGTATACTACTTATGTCACAGAATACTTTTTGATTATGATGTGTGTGTGTTTTGGGATGTTAACAAAAGAAAAACGTGTTATTAAACCAGGACTAAACATCATCTCTGAATTTACTACCTAAATATCATGCTGAGAAAAGAGGATTTTTATTTGCTGAAATAGAATGCAATTGTATTGTACTGTGTGAATATATGTAGGTATAATTAAATAAAAGGTCTGCTTATGCATGCCTTCTGAAATGTAAAGGGATATTTGCGTCTAGGATATCTGAGCTGAACCCAATAGCCCCCCAAAATACAAACTTTCCAGCAAAAGAGAAGAAAAACCTCCCACATTCCATACTCTTCTTTCCCATAACATTGATTGAAATAGTCATAACATTTCTCCCGCTTGGCAGTTCCTTTTGCAGTCCTAAGGTTAAACAATCGTTTTAATCCCATAAACACCAATCCAGAGTTTTCAGCTGAGAATTTTCCATTTTCCCCTACAACAGTAAAAACGCCATCTTTTCCAACGTCGTCGTCGTCTTCTATCATAGTATTTTCATATAGTTGTTTCATTTTAACTAGAATCTCATCTTGAATGTCCCAAACAGTCTGTATGATAATTTGACAACCCTTTGAAAAAATATCTTCTTGCTGACAACGTAATTCTCTGAGATCTTCTCTAAAATCTTCCATTGTTCAAACAGTAAATTATAGCACACCCCAAAAAGTTAACTCACAGAAATAGAGGTTAATGAATTAATCCAAAATTAACCAAAGAAAATATAGTAGCAGACAGTGGAAAAAAGTAAACAGAAAGCCTAAAATTTAAAATAAGAAGTGTGTAGAGAGAAAAAACTTCAACCTTGGAATTTAGCAACATAGATTACAATGGAAAGGCAATGTTACAGCTCTCAATATAACCCAGATGGGGGGAAAAAAGCCAAAACTTTTTTTTTATAGTTAAAAATCTCCAAAAATAACTATAATCACCAAGAGATTCTGCTTTTTCTTACTGTAAAAAGCTTCTCTTAAGATACAAAACTTAAAAAAACAAATTGGGTGTTTAAGATATGGAAAGGCACGACTTATTTTCCCTTTTTAAAGGAGTGCATTACATGGTTTAGAACAAGATTAAATCCCAGCCTCTCAGTGTAGTTTTACCACTCGGTCGCAGACGCTGTCTACTATCTCCTGGCTACAACTCACCGTCTGGAGGACAGATGGGTCAATTCTCAGTGTTTTCCTTAATCCGGAAAAACACTTGGGGCTACAGAAAAACCTGTCTGTGCCCCAAAAAAACTACCACGCTGCCAGCTCTGCCCATGGAGCTCACAGGCAAAGTTGTTCAGTTGGCCATTTTCCACAGGAAGCCACATATTATATATCTGCTTATGCATGCCTTCTGAAATGTAAAGGGATATTTGCATCTAGGACTGAGCTGTGATATCATCTTAGTGAATTACTGTGCCTTGGCTGGAAATTCTGGGGATTGAAATCCAGCTCTGGAGGCCAACAAGCTATTTTAAGTGTTATTGTCACATGACTGCTAGGTTTTACTTCCTTATCTGAATATTTTTGGCAACATTAAAACAAAGTAATAATAAATTATAAAGTTGTATCATGCCAATTCCTTGTCAGAATCCAACCATATACTGTAATTCCAAATAAGTTTTTAGTGATACTGGGATGCTGTCCACACCTGTGTCATACAGTCCTATTATTTGATTTGATTGTGGAGGGAAAAAAATCAGTGCTGCCAACTTGATTTATCCTTCATTTGCTTAGATTCTGGAAATGATAAAAACATTTCAGCAAAAGCAGAAAGATAGTTAACCAAGAATACATGAATCCCTTTCAGATGTTAAATAAGCTTGCAAGTACAGTTTGCATCATGATTGACCTTAACCTTAAGCCTGCACTGGAAAATCCTTTCTCTGAGTTGCATTTTACTTTTTTGTTGTTGTTCAGTCGTTTAGTCGTGTCCGACTCTTTGTGACCTCATGGACCATAGCACGCCAGGCCTTCCTGTCCTCCACCGTCTCCTGGAGTTTACTCAAATTCATGTTCATTGACCACATCCAGCTTACCTTGATTCATAGATCTTACATTCCAGGTTCCTATGCAATATTGTTCTTTACAGCATCGGACTTTCCTTCAACATTGCACATATAATGAAAAAGGTGAATTCCCCTTGGTGCCCTGCTGGGAAAAAGTAATCCAACTTCAGGTCTGATACTCACAGAACAGCATCGCAAGGGACACATAAATGGGTAGAAGATGTAGATAGAAGGGGGTTGGAGTTTGCATGAAAAAGATAAAAATGAAGAAGAAATGTGGATAATAATGAGAAAAAATGTATATTTCTTTTTTGGCGGAAACTTGGGGGTGGATTAGTCATGATATTTGCTTCACATTTAAAGCATTATCTGTTGCCAAAGGATTATAAAAAGTTATTTTATTTATTTATTTGCTTATTCATTTGTTGAATTTATATGGTTGCCTATCTTACCCAAATAACTCTGAGCAGCTAACAAATCATGTGCTTAAAATAACACAATATTCCGTAAAAGGAATAAGATAACACATAATTAAGGATAACTGAGGTCACTCATGAAACTGTCTCACAACACAGAACAAAACACACACATTGGGCTCTGCTAACATCCTAGCCCCAGTGGCCGAGGAAACAGGCAGGTCTTCAAGGCCTTCTGGAAAGCCAACAAGGTTAGGGTCATCTAGATCTCAAGTGGGAATCTACCCCAAAGTGTGGGTGCCACAATAGAGCCTTCTGGGTCCCACTAGTTGACATTGTTCCACAGAAGGGACACAGAGCATGCCCACCCTGCTATACCTGGTGGGACAGGCATAAACCATTGAAGACAGGTGGTCCTGCAAGTAACCTGGCCCTGTGCCATATAGAATATTATTATTTTATAAATGTATATGCCACCTGACTCCCAGCAACGCTGGACGGTTTACAAATATAGACAACCAACACCATTGAATTGTAGCTGGAACCTTACTGGAAACCAGTGCAGCTCATGCAGCAGTGATGTTATATGGCCATATTGTGATGTGCCCAAAATTGTACACGCTGCTACATTCTGACCCAACTGTAGCTTCCAAATGCTTTTCAAGGGTAGCCCCATGTAGAGTACATTATAGTAGTCCAAATGGGAAGTGACTAAGGCATGAGTTACTGTCAGCAGAGCCTCTTGATCCAGGAATGGGCACAACTGGTTCACAAGATGGATCTTTAAGTCACACATCTGTCAGTCGGTGGAGGAAGGAAGTCCTGGACGCTTGCTGGATCTACCTCAGCCAAAGTGGAGTTATTAGCTTCAACACTGCTAGAATCACCAGCTTCAGGACTTAATAGTCCTGAATAATAATCCCTAGAAGCCCCTGACTCTGCTTCCTCCTCCTCCTCATCAGAAGACAAGTCCAGCAGGGCCATAACATGTGCAGAAGTGAATACAATTTTCCCAATGAGGCCTGACCAAGGCAGACTAAAGCGGGATAATTACTTTCCATGATCTGGACTGAAACAGCATGATCAATGCTGTGTCAGTACTATAACTGAAACCCAACTGGGAAGGGTCTGGATCAGCTGGCTGGGGAATTCTGGGAGTTGAAGTCCACAGATACACAAGCTGCCAAAGGTGAGAAGCACTGGTTTGGATAATGTGTTTCCTCCAGGGCCCTTTGGAGTTGTAAGCCTACCACTTTTCCCTAAAAAAAGAAGGTTGAAGACTAAATGAAAATTTCTAGTCTCTACCTACCTTCCTCATTGAGGAAAAACATCAGGCATGTGAAATTATTGATAGAGCCAGTCACCACATACTGATTTAAACTTGGGTGAAAGAAAAATAATTCAAGCTATATTGCTCCCTTGAAAGATAGGAGATCTATACGGTCCCTACCATGGCCATATTTAAAAGGTCTTCACAGACCTGTTTTTTTCCTTACCCCACAGGTTGGATCCGTGGCAAGCCTCTTATATGAACTTATATATTAGTCTGTTTTCCTCTTCTGAACATGTATTGTTCTTTTATTTGGTTGTTTTCTGCTGTTTTTAATTTTGTCTGTCACCCAGAGTCTTTACAGAGTTTGGTGGCCTTATAAATTTTACAAGTAAGTAAGTAAGTAAGTAAGTAAGTAAGTAAGGAAGGAAGGAAGGAAGGAAGGAAGGAAGGAAGGAACTGGCCTATCCTTCTAGTGATAGGATATGAAGACTTTCTGTCCCCAACTGAATGAATATGTTTTTTCCATTCCTGGAAATTTAACAGAACTTGATCATAATTAATGTTTAGAACTTCTAGGTAGGAAAGCTGAAAAGCCTTCATTGACCATGATCAATTATTTATAAGCTTGTGTGACATGAGAACCATAAAATGCCATACTAAGGTAACAGACTTTGTAGTTGTTATTCTTGTGTGGCAGCTATATCAATTGCCCTTTCTCTTTAAATTACAATTTGTGTAATCATGTGATTATAAGGGACTCACTGTCTTAACAAAGATAATCCTATTATGTTGACTTAGTAATAATTTAAAAAACCCTATTAAATGAGAGCCCAAAGAATCTAATCCTAAAAATGGAAAACCTAGATAAATAATCAGTGTGACATGTTTGTATATATTGCCTCTAAATATATCATAATTTAGTAAGTCTGTTCAAGATGAAAATAAGAAAGGTTAATAAACAAATACTTAAACATGGTAGCAAATTGTATTGTTCTATGATTTGTCAATGAGAGAAAGTCATGGGTAATATAAGGCTTTTGAGTGCTCAGTCATTTGAAATGCAAAGAGCATGTAGAGGATGCATGTGCTCAGTATAAAGTTATGAGTTGCCCATTTTCTGATAGGTATGCTGGTATGAAAGTCTTAGGAGAATAGGTGGTAAACATCAATATAAAGCTAGTCCTCACTTGCCGACTACCTTGTTTAGTGACAGTTCAAAATTACAATGGTGTAAAAAAAAAGCTTTGTGACCAATCCTCGCATTTATGACCATCGAAGCATCCTGCGGTCTGTGTGCTTCACAACTGGCTTGCGACAAGCAGAGTTAATAGAGAAGGTGGAAGTAAAATTGTAAGTTGTGGTCACATGGTGTTTTGCTTAACAGCCAAAGGGGAAGTGAGGTCATAAGCCTGTCGTGGTCACGTGATTTTCCACATAGTGACTGTGACAGTTAGTGACAGAGTTGCCAGTCCCAACTGTGGTCGCTAAGTGAGAATGAGAAGCATAATTTCATAGTAAGGTAAAGATTCCCCCCGCACATTTGTGCAGTCATGTCCGACTCTAGGGGCTGGTGCTCATCTCCGTTTGTTAGCCGAAGAGCCAGCATTGTCCGAAGACACTTCCATGGTTATGTGGCTGCATGACGCGCGTGGAACGCTGTTACCTACCCACCGAAGTGGTACCTATTAATCTACTTGCATTTGCATGCTTTCGAATTGCTAGGTTGGCAAGAGCTGGGGCGAGTGCAGGAACTCACTCCGTCATGCGGGGCTAGGGATTCGAACCTCCGAACTTGCGACCTTCTGATCGACAAGCCTGGCTTCTTACCCGCTGAGCCATCAAGCCCCTCTAGTTTTGTAGTACTGGAAGCAAAATTTAAGTTGCTATGATCTGGATCAGGGCTTTCCAAAGTGGCGCCGCTGGCGACACACCCGTCGGCGGCGGTGGCGGCGGCGACACGCGCGCGCACGGTGATGGTGCGGGGGGGCGTGCGGTGGTGCGCACGCACGGCGGCGGCGCGGGGAGGCGTGCGGCGGCGCGCGCGCACGGTGGCGGTGCGGGAGGGGCGTGCGGCGGTGCGGGGGGCGTGCAGCGGCGCGCACTTACATGGCGGCCGCCGTGCACGCGCGCTCCGCCGCTTCCGGGTGGTGTGGCGACACACCACGCTGTGTGTGGCGACACACTTTTGTGTCGCGACACACAGTTTGGAAAGCTCTGATCTGGATAGATAGAGATTAGTGATATTACTACAACTGTTCTCCTGACATGAGACTGAACCTAGCTCACATTGTGGTGCATGTGTGTTAAAAGATATTGTAACATTGACAGTAACACATGTATCCTGAATGTGTCTCATTAGGCTTCCTGGACATCCTCATTGCTGGAAGGCCAGCAACAGGATGTTGGTTTGCAAGATAATATCTAGTTTACAGATCCTAACTTGCATAGAAGAGCATAAACATGCTTGGGGTAAAACTGGGCTTTTGTTGCATGTGTGGCATACTGGACAGGACATGCCAAAACTGACTGGAATATCTGTAACCTTATAAGGAGCTTCTAATGATGATTAGTTTTATGATATTTCAGGTCTGTTGCTTATTCATCCATATTTCTCTATCTGTACCTGATTTTCTTATTTGTATCACCAATTCCTTATATTCTTTCAAAATATATAATAATTATTATTATATAATAATTTTTAAAGAAAAGATTATCAGGGAATTCTGCATGTAGCTCAGGTACAACTTAACTTACATTTTCTCTTTCTTACAAAAAATCATTATTTGAAAACCTCAATTGACCAAAAGTGTAATAGGTGATGGAGGTTAATATCTATAGACCAGACTGGTAACAACCATGGCACATGGAAGACTGCAACTTGGAATGTAAGGGAAGCAAATAATAAAAAGCATAAATTAACAAAGGAAATGAAGGAAATAAAAATATTAAATGTTGCATGTCTGTTAAATGAACAGAAAGGGGAAAGGTGTACTACATATGAATAAAGGTGGCCTGATCTTATGGAGTTGAATAATACATGCAGGGAAGTGAAGGTATAAAATTAATTACAAATGAAGGAGCTAAATGTATGGCAGAAGGTATGAATTTCTGTTATCTAATTGTTGTACATATGTATGAAAGTAGAAATTCATAGGTTAATGATAGATATAGTATTCCAGCCAATAGTGATAATGGAAGAAATTCAGATAAGTTTGTGGGGAAATTGCATAAGCTGATCCACAGGAAAAATTATTCATATCAGTTATGTGACATGAATGAATGGGTGGAAACAAGACAAGAGACTGTAGAAAAATGATTGGGCCATTTGAAAATCTAACAGTAATGAGAATGGTGATCATATGCCTGAAAAATGGTCTGTTTGACTTGAATATGTGGTTTAAGCATCAGTCTATTCTTTTATGCACATGGAAAAGGAATAATTAAAAAAAGGATACTTGGTTTTATTGTTTAGGATAGAGAATTAGCAAAGGATAAAGGTTAAAGGTTTTGAATGTGACACAGACCGTTATTTGAAAGTAGCGAGAGTAAACCTTGTGAAAAATGGATAAGGAAGAGAAAAATATGTAAAAAAAAACCTATAGTGAAAGTAGAATGCTTGCAGGGAGAGAAAATATTAGTTCTGTATGAAAAGTATTAGAATCTTCTGACAGAATAAATAGAAACTGGGTGTGAGGATAGAGGACATAGCAGCTGTTTAGAACCGAGTAAAAAGAATTATGTTACAGAAGTGTGGGGTTATGTTAATAGGAAGTATGAAAAAGGATGTTTAGTGGAATGATGAGGTGAAAGAGCCTGTGGATAGAGAAAAAGATGCATGTTATTGCATTGTACGTCTGCCCCAAACCTGACGGGGGGCACCATGGTTGTTTTTAATAAGAATGTTATTGCATTAGTTGAGGTTTGTTTTAACTGTATTCTTTTTGCTTCATACTTTTCTGCCCAGAGTCGGTCAGCTTAGAAGTGGTATAAAATAAACTAATAAGAGAATGATTGCTGCAAAATATGAAGATAAGAAAATAAAACTGTATAATGTGCATAGAGAGAAAAAGATAGTTGTAAAGAATGTAATATGTGTGATTTCTATTTAATGCTACTTCTTTCGGACAAGGACTCAAAAATATCCTCCCAAGTTGCCCAGTTCTGTGCTACCATTTGTATGATATGCCACACCATTACTTTGGTTTAAAATTTCTTAAAGTAATATTTTTATTTTTATTTAGTTTAGTATTTCCATTTTAATTTTTAGATCTTATCATCCTTATTCTTTTTCTGTTTTATACATGTATAGAAGGGTATATTACTACTGTTATTAGATATTTTGATTGTATCTGTCCTTAGGTCTGTAATAAACTTGAATTGAATAGTCGAAGAGAGCAAAGAATTGTTAAGATTAAAAGAGGAAGAGCAAAAGGAGAGCAATTTTGATAAAAATAAAAATAACATTTTGGAAGTGAAAGGGGTTGAACAAGGAGCCTCCACCAAAGTGAATGGAATGGGAAAAACAGAAAACAATAAAATTATTTGTGATGAAACTGAAGTGAGGGAATGCTGGAAATATTTGAAAGATTTGTGTGGGAGAATGGAATTGAAATAAATGCTAGAAATGTTCATGCCCAAGAGAAAAAATGACGAAAGGGAAGCCATAAATACTGTGAGAATGTTGAAAAATAGTAAGGCTACAAGAGTAGATGATATAACTGGAGGAATATTAAAATATGGATGTGGTTTGCTTCTGGAGGGAGTGGCTGTGCAACTTGATTAATGGATATATAAAGATTGCATCCATGCCTGATAATTTTGAGAATGTTGTTAGTGTTCCCTTATATAGATAAAAGGTAGCAAAAGTGAATGCAAAAACTATAGGTGAAATAAGTGTGGGAAAGTTCTTGGCAGAATTCTGATCAAAAGTGTATGAGAAATGATAATGAGTAAAATTTGGGAAGTATGCTTTTATGCCAGTACAGACTGGATTTTCACTCGTTAGCAGATCACTGAGGAATATATACATGTGAGAAGGTTTATTATACATTTGTTGATTTAGAGCCGTGTTTGTTAAAATGTGGTCCTAGGACCCCTGGAGGTCCCCCAAGACCCTCTCAGGGGTCTGTGAAATCAAAATTATTTGCCAGCCTATGTTGAAAAATAATACAATATTAAAATCCCATTAAACAGTTGTGAGAAGTGGTAGCAGTAGTAAATGCATCAATTTTAATTTTTAATATGATTGACATTGATAAATAAAACCCATACAAACAAAAGCTCTTTTGAGGTCCTCCATAATATTTAAAAGTGGGAAGGGATCCTGAGAGAAAAAAGTTTAAGAACAACTGATTTATTGCAAACATATGGTAAAGTGAACAAGCTTCAATTATGGATTGTTTTTGCACAAGTTTGGAGTTGAAAGTTGGTTGCTAAATTCAGTAAAAGCAGTATAGGATATAAAACATATTTAGGAATAAACTCGGTGATTAGCAAATTCTTCAGTATTGAGGAGGTAAAACAAGGATATCTGATTCCCTCTTGGTTGTGTAATATATTTATAGATCAATGTATAAGGAATTCTAGAGGTGACATTAGAGGTGTGTTTGCTGAGAAATCAACGCACATTTACTTCATTATGCAGATTATGCCATGTTGTTGCCTGAAACCTGGATAATTTGCAGTAAATATTGTATGATGCAGTGAGGAGTATAGATCTGAAAATAACGGTAAAGTTGTAGACTAAACAAGAGCCACACGCAGGAAGGAATACTTTTCTTGTGCTCTAAGGTGGAGTGTCTGGGGACTCTGTTAACTTTTGCCAAAGTATTCTTAAAAGGGATCCTTACCTTTAGATCCTGTATTGAACAGCCGAGGAAAAGTCAGTAAACACGAGAGCATTCAAGTGGAGAACTGTGGGACTCAAGGGCAGCTGCCAAAGTAGGGAGTCTCTCTCAATAGGCTAGCATGTTTTCCCTGGAATAGTGTTTCTCTGTCTGTGGCAGCACTTTCTGGATTGATCTCCCTTTTGGACAATCTGGAGAAAAAGTTAAAGAGTTTAAGGGAGGCCTTGTGTCAACCTCATCTTGGTAGACTCTATGAATGTAAGCCAAATGATGATTAGAGAAGACTTTGACAAAAACAGGTTGGAATGAAAGGCAGTTAACCCTTTCATTAAAAAAAGATAGTGTCATAACAGAGCAGATTTGGAGAGACAATCCTGTCAATTGTGTGGAAGTATTGGGCAGATAAGCTTAAAAACCTCTTAGAAAAAAATGCATTTTGTGTGATGAACTTTAGGAAAGTTTAGGAAGAGGTTGATTTTGACTAGTTATTCCTTTCCTGGGGCTGAGGGGTGCCTGTTTCTGGAGTATGTTTGCAGTCAGCTGAGATATTTATTCAGACAGGCTGATTAATTGTGCTTCCTCTGTATGGGTGGATTTAGTATGCCTCTCGACAGACTAATCCAGGTTGGAGACCTCTCTCAGTTCCTGGGTCATTCTTGAGTTATGTATCAATAATCTGCACATTCAGAACTTTTTGAGTCTTTAGTGAGATTCTATCCAGAGTTGTTATTCAAGTCAAATAGGGGAACCATATTCATGAGCATGTGCAATTTCTGGTAGAGGAGTCTCAGTGCATGAATTTCATGGCAGGATTGAGAAGAGTTTAGATTTGTTAGACTTTGGGGAACATTTTGGAATAAGATGTAGCTCTATAAAAGGCCAGGTGTTAGTTGCAGTGAAATGGAACTGAATTGCTGGCACTTAATGCCAAAAACCTTTGACAACACATTCAGGGTATAAAAAGAAGGTATTTATCTATGCAATGCTCAGTTAGATTATAGAATTCTTTATCACAAAATATAGCAATTTTTACCAATATAGACAGCTTTAAAATGGATTCCATACACAGTCTAGAGTATGATTTTGTGTTACTAACAGAATTAGGGTTAACTGGAGAACTTTTAGTTGAAGACTAGTACATCGTGTGGGAAGGGAAGGGAAATGATAAAATGAGCATCATGACATCATGATACTAGTTCCATCTCTTTTGTATGTGTATCATGCTGTCACATGCATGTACATAAGCGGTGGAACTTGGGTTTTGACATTGCAATGCTCATTTCATCATTCTGACAAAACCACTGGATTCTGCAGATGTTTCTGGACTGTTCTGCCTGTGGATCCCCAAAGACATCTGTATGGCTACTGTGGGATACAGAAATCTGAACTAGAATAGGACTTTGATGGGATCCAGATGAGATCTTTCTTATATTGACAAGCTTGCCTGTGTTGTTGTCAGAGATCATCCGATCTCTGCCAAAAGGGCAGGCAGACAAAGGGCCCCTCAGAAGACTGGAAGTGGTGCGAAGCTGACATCCACCCGACGCACGGGAATACACATCTGGGAGGCGGTTGCCGGAGCAACCAGGTAGACCTGACCACACGTGTCAGCAGCAAAGGACCCTGGGGGAGGGAAAGGTTTAAATATGCTGCTTGTTCCCAGAATCGCCATTCCAGTCTTTGTTCGTGCTAGCTTCTGTATCCTGTAATAAACTATCCTACTTCTAAGAACTCATGCGTCTGTGAGTTACTCTAGAGTAGGGAGATTACAGATATCGGATGGAGTGCCTTACAGTTGTACATTGTGTATTTGGTACTGGATTTTTTTTTGAATCATGGAAAATAACATGTAAAGCTTCCATTTAACATGATATTTCTGGTCCTTGATTAGCTGCATACAAATCTGAGCAAAATCAATAGTTTTAAAGATTTAAATGTGTTTTCCATAAATTTCTTCCCTTGCTTTCCTAAAACTGTATCTGTCAGAATGTTTAGCATATTTGTGGTAAACAAATGTAAATGAGGTTGAACATGGCTGAAGTGGCTTTATTGCAGAATATGAAAGAGTATTTGCCCAGATTTGGAGAGCCAGCCATGTAACTGTTTTTCAAAGTTAATAATAATAATAATAATAATAATAATAATAATAATGACAACGACAACGACAACGACAACAGAAGTAGAGGCTCACAGCCAGTATTGCTGCTGCTTTGTAAGTTATTTATTGCAAACTACTCAGTAAGTACTTTGTCTTCCAAAGTTTTATGTTTAATACATGAATACAAATGGGTCATATAGATTATTTACTGCATGTGTAGAAAGCAAAGAAGTTGCTTAAGATCATGCAGTCAGCCAGCAAAGTCAGTGATAAATCAAAGCCCAGTTCCCATCTTGCAAGCATATAACTTCAGATAGTGACAAATTTTCAGCTGCATTTTGCTATAATATTTGATTCATTTTTCATCCAACTCCAATCTTGTCAAATGTAGGCCCCAATAATGAAGAGATAAATAGTTGAGGTTAAAGGATATTTTGGTACAAGTTTTATGTATTCATTCTTTACTGGAATATTTTTAAGCCGTTGTTCTTTGTTGTAGTCACCAGGTCAGTATGTAGAGTATGATTAAAATTGTACAAAATGCAATAAAACATTATGAAATATAATCCAACAAAGAAAGCAAATACAACAGAGCAGAAATGCTTGCCCAAACAAGATTTTAAACCACTGTCAAAACAGTTGCAAAAATGCAGGAGGGGCAAAGCTAATATGGGGATTTGAAGACTAAAATATATATAAATTGATTTATTAGACAAGAAATGTTTTTCAATGTTATAAATAGACCTAGCATGTAAGATTAATTTTTTAATATACTAAGACCAGGGATAAATCGGAAGTTGATTAATTTCTATATTTCATCTTTTCCTTTTTTTTCTTTACTTTACTACACCCTTTTTCTTCTTTCTTTGATTTGTATTTCTATTTCTTTTCCATTTCTAACTTTTATCTATGTATATTTAATTATTCAATAAAATATATTTTAAAAAAGTTGCAATTATGAATCAAGTCATAATAATAATAATAATAATAATAATAATAATAATTTATTATTATTTATTTAATTTATATAACCGCCCATCTCCCCCAACGGGGAACTCTGGGCGGTTTACAATAAATAGATTAGATAAAAATATAAAATAAAAATATAAACCAACAATTTATACAATTAATATAATAAATAGATATAAAATCCAAGTGGGAGATAGTATTAATAAAAGAAGGGCATTATAAAATTACGGGATTAACCACCCCCATGAGGAACTATTGTTTCCTCCCTCCCATGCCAGGCGGCAGAACCAGGTCTTCAGTTCTTTCCTAAAGGTCGGGAGGGAGGGGATCTGTCTCAACTCTGGGGGCAAGATGTTCCATAGTGTGGGTGCTGCTACAGAGAAGGCCTGCCTCCTAGCCCCCATCAGATGACATTCTCTAATTGATGGGGCTCGTAGCAGGCCCTCTCTGAATGATCAGGTGGGGCGGGTCGATAATATGGGGATAAGACGGTCCCTCAGGTATTCTGGTCCCATGCCATGTAGGGCTTTAAAGGTGATAACCAACACCTTGAATTGTACCCGGAAGCAGACCGGCACCCAATGCAGCTCGCGGAGCAACGGTGTTACATGTGAAGATCTTGGAGCACCCAAAACTGCCCGCACGGCCGCATTCTGCACCAGCTGAAGCTTCCGGATAGTCTTCAAGGGTAGCCCCATGTAGAGCGCATTGCAATAATCTACATGGGAGATGACGAGAGCGTGAGTGACTGTTCGGAGGGCATCGCGATCCAGGAATAATACAAGTTATTAAACTTGTATGCCACCTGATTCTCAATGACTTTGGGCAGCTCACAACAATCAAAGAAATTACAATAAAATCAATAAAAGATAAAGTAAATGGCAAGCGAGGGGTCTCACTGTCTCTCACCAAAACAACAGCAGATTGAAGGCAGTTTGGATTTGGGGGGAACTTCATTCCATAGGGCAGGCACTGCTACAGAGAAGGCGTGCTTCCAGGGTCCTGATAGATGACATTGTTTAACTGAAGGAACCTGGAGTGTGCCAACTCTGCAAGATTGAATTGGCTGGGCAGAAGTTATGGGAGACAGGCAGTCCCTCAAGTACCTTATATACTTGTGGATAAGCTGAGAGTTTTAGGTGCCAAAATACACCCAAAAAATTGGGTTTGGCTTATCTGCAGATGGGTTTATCAGTGAGTACTGTATATATGGTAATACTTTTTAAAAGTACCCATATTTCCCATATATACTTGTGACTAAGCCCATTGTGGATAAGCAGACTCTTGAATTTTTAACCAAAATACCATGAAAAATGTGGGTCGGCTTATCCGCAGGTGGCACATATTTCATGGTATTTTGGTTAAAATTCAAGGGTCATCTTATCCACGGATCGGCTTATATGCTAGTATATATGGTAACCAGGCCCTACACCATGTATACTGACATGACATCTAACTCCAGATTGTCCAATGAACTATTCCAATAGCTTCATATAGATGTTAAAAAGCATGAGTAATAAGGTGCTGGATCCTGGTGTTCATTTTCTGTGGAGGTCAACAAAACCCCATTAGTTGCTTTGTAAAACTGAGTCTTCAGATAGGAACAGAACCAATACATCATTGTGGTTCTGCCACTGAACCTGCATAGCCAGTCTAGTAAGATATCATGGCTGATAATATCAAAAACCACAGAGAACTCAAGGAGATTGCCATTCCTCCTTTATCTCCTTAGAGAAGGCATCCATCAGCATGACTAAGACTGTTTTATTATATAAACTTTGACCTAAGGCTGATTGAAAGAGGTGATAAAATCTACTTTCTCCAAAAGTCTCTGAACTGTCATCATCACTTTAAATAACTTGCCCTATGAAGGAATGATTGGGCAATAGTTTTAAAATCCCTTTTCAAAAGAGAGTTTATTAAGAAGTGAATATACAACTATTTCTTTCAAGACAGGTAGCAACACCTTTTGAATAAGGAGACATTAGCTCCCTGTTGAGCCCATTCAAGCAATCTCCCTCCCACCTATGTGGTTGATCTTGCTCCTTTGTACACTTTATCCATACCCTCAAGATGCATGTACTAAAACTGATCCCATATAACTCAGTAGATGGGATCCTGGACATCTTCACTTGGTTGCTACAGTACATATTTTCTGCCCCATTGCATATTTTTATTTTATTTATTTATTGCTCACATTTATATGTCTGTCCATCTCATACAAGGAGACTCTGGGTGGTGTACAACAGTCCACATCCTGTGAATATCAGTAACATTAAGAAAAACAGGTACAATTTGGTCACAATTTGGGCCCAAACTCACAATTTTCACTCCAGTCACAATTAATGTAAGACAGAGGTGGAGAACCTGTGGTCCTC
This sequence comes from Charina bottae, assembly GCA_023362775.1. Classification (NCBI taxonomy): domain Eukaryota; kingdom Metazoa; phylum Chordata; class Lepidosauria; order Squamata; family Charinaidae; genus Charina; species Charina bottae. The sequence continues at coordinate 6,601,930 of JALMGJ010000022.1, forward strand.
CAAACTACAGTTCATCTGTCATCTTTGGGCATGCTGCCTGGAGCTGCTGGGAGTCATATTTCAGCAACTTATACTCCCAGTATAAGAGAAAGAGTGAATGTAATTCTGGATTTAGATCCAGGCAGAGGTCAGAAAAATAAAAGAAGAAAACAAAATAGTTTTGTTATTAAATATTAGTCCTAATAATTAGTTCATAATAATGATCAGCATATCAGCCTCCCTCATACCAGAATTGACGAGGAAGATATTGAACTGATAGATAGTGTCTGCCTTTTAAGATCAACCATCAACAGTAAATGAACTATCAATCAAGAAATGTATTACAGACTAGCACTTGGTAGACCAGCCACAAAGGCCTTGGAAAAGATATTCAGATCCCAGGATGCATCTATACCTACAAAGATCAGAATAATGCAAGCAAAGGTAACACTCTATGGAAATGAAAGTTGGACTTTGAAGAAACAGAATAGAGGGACTTCCAGGAAAGCGAAGGTGGACTGAAAATGTCTCCATTCTTAGTGAAGCCAATGACTGTGGCGGAACGAGGAACCAGTGAATGGGTCGGCTCCTCATAATTCCTCTCCAGATAAAGAGGAGGACCAGGGATTGCCCACAAGCACTCTTTACAGAGGCTTCCCGCAAGGAGACCATAAGACAGAGGTCTCCAGCAGGTTTTAGAGCTCTGGGAGCCAAGGGAAAGTCAGCTTTGCCCAAGCCACAGTTTGGAGCCTTCAAAAGGATGCTGGGTTCACATACTTCCTTTCTTAATCACTTCTGGAAATTGCTTGTTAACTACTTTTTGGATATTAACCTTCAGAATGACAAGTTTCATCACACCGGGTGATTGTCCTTCAATCCTCAGGGAAAGAAGTTTCATGTGAGTTTAAGGACTTAATTTAAAAAAAAATAAACAGCAAAAGAGTGATTAGAACGTTGATTTTGGAAAGTTATAAACAGATTAAGGGGCGAGATGGATTTGAAATAAGATTTTGAAATTAATTATAAGAATCTTTCCTGTGGGTTGTTTAAAATTCTATTAAAATATATGAAGATTTTGAAACTAAGTTTTCGAAATCTTCTTGTGGGAAAATGTTGTGGATTAGAGAAAAACATGATAAAAGGGGACTTTCAAGGCTGGACACTAAAGGAACCAGAAAGAACTAAAGAGGAGGAGAAGAGAGCCACTAATACAGAATGGAGAAAAACACTTTAACTTTGGAAGAATTCAAGGATATTTGAGAACAGTGCACTCAGAAATTTCTCTTAAGATTGTCTGCTACCATAAATATGGGTTTAAAAGGGGAGATAGAAGAGGATAAGACTGAGACTGAGGCTGTGTTGAATGTGGATTTAAAAATGACAAGTTACAAGAATCATATGGAAACAGATGTTACACTGGATTTACAAAGGAAGCTGGCTGATGTCTTAATAAGTAAAAGGGACACACAAATAATAAATCAGAAGAGTGACTTGGACATCTTTCTTATCTTGGACTTACAAAACAGATGTGTTAAACTTATGAAGGAGTTCCTGAGAAAAAACAAAGAGAATGAAAAGAAATAAACTTTTGGGACACTATTTAAAGGATTAAAGATCAAGATTTTTAAAAGCAAAAGGAAGGGATATAAAGGTAGCTTATTTGATCAAGGTTAATATATATATATGTTGTTTCTAGTAGCTCTTAATGGATTTTTCTTGACTAGGACTGAATGACAAGGCTTTAAAGATTTGTTTATAGATAAGAGATGAGATATGGGAAGAAGAGACCTTTTGTTATAATATTAGAGAAGGTGATAAGTTCTGAAATTGTACTTGTCTTGATGAAGGGGAAGTCATTTCTTTAAATATCTCTTTTCTTTTTTCTTTTTTTTACTATTTACTATTTATTTTTCTTTTCTGTTTTTTTATTTCTCTGCACTTTTTCTTTTTTCTTTTACATTTTCCTTAGTTTGTATTAGTTTTTATCTTTATAACTTTTAATTTTTATCTTTATAAAAATTAAAAAAGAAACAGAATAGAAAGAGTATTGATGCTTTTGAATGTTGGTGTTGGAGAAGACTCCTGAGGATACCATGGATAGCCAGGGAAACAAACAAATGGATCACTGAACAAATCAACCCAGAGTTCTCACTCAAGACACAAATGACTAGGTTCAAAGAGAAGAGGATGACCAGCAGAAGGTGGATGGGCTCAGTTACAGTGGTGATGGGTGCACCGTTGGAGGCCCAGAAGGACCAGGCTGGGGACAGATCTTCCTGGAAAAAATATCTATGTGGTCATTAAGAGTCAATCAAATCAGTCATACCAGAAGAAACAGAAAAAAAACGGATATTACTTCAAGATACAAATAAGGATCTGGACTATTCTTTAAACTGAAGACTAGTTCAGAAATCAGTCAAAACTAAGTTAGTCATCACTAGCTTATCCAACTGTTCAATAGAATTAATATGCAATTAAAGGTAAAGGTTCCCCCCGCATATTTGTGCAGTCGTGTCTGACTCTAGGGGCCGGTGCTCATTTCCGCTTGTTAGCCGAAGAGCCAGCGTTGTCCGAAGATGCTTCCGCGGTCATGTGGCCGTATGACGCGCGTGGAACGTTGTTACCTACCCACCAAAGTGGTACCTATAAATCTACTTGCATTTGCATGCTTTCTAATTGCTAGGTTGGCAAGAGCTGGAGCTAGTGCGGGAGCTCACTCCGCACGCAGGGCTAGGGATTCGAACCTCCGAACTTGTGATCTTCCGATCGACAAGCCTGGCGTCTTACCCACTGAGCCACCACGCCCCTATTAATATGCAATTAATTGAGTGTATTTCCAGTTTTTACTAAACCATTATCTTGCCTTATTCACAGATATTTGTATGAGTCCAGACATCATTATTTATCATTGGGAGATGTTCCATGATTTCCTATAATGTTCCTCTGTTTTTTTTCTTTTTATAGACCAACAACAGAAACAAAAGGAAGAATAGATGTACAGGATGGTGTTTTTAGTAACAGTAAAGTCTCCTTGAGGAGCTTGACTTCTGGTCACACCATGTTATTTTCTTGGCAACAGCACAGAAGTGATTTGCCATTTACTTGTTTTGGAAAGTTTTTTTTTCAACTTCTCAGTTCTCACAACCCTGGTGTGTCCTGTTGCTGTCTCATCCAAGAGCTAATCAGGCCCAACCCTGATTAACTTTTTAGAGATTAGCAAGTTTGGTTAGGTGGTACTAGAAGCATGCTTACTCTCCTCCCATGGCTGAATTTTAGACAACCTGGTGGCTCAGCGGGTAAGACGCCAGGCTTGTCGATCGGAAGATTGCAAGTTTGGAGGTTCGAATCCCTAGCCCCACATGATGGAGTGAGCTCCCACACTAGCCCCAGATCCTGCCAACCTAGCAATTTGAAAGCATGCAAATGCAAGTAGATTAATAGGTACCACTTTGGTGGGAAGGTAACAGCGTTCTGCGTGCGTCATGCGGCCACAGGACCGTGGAAGCGTCTTCGGACAACGCTGGCTCTTCGGCTAACAAACAGAGATGAGCACCAGCCCCTAGAGTCGGACACGACTGCACAACTGGGGGGGGGGGGACCTTTACCTTTTTAATATAGAAATCTTGGTTAAAATTTCAACAGGTTAAGATTTCAACAAGATTTACAGTGGATTAAATTTTCTGGAGTTCATCAGAGTGCTCAAAAGTTCCTTGAAAGGGTCAGTATTTTCCTGGAAAGGAATTATTCCTTTCTTAACAAATTTTGTAAAAGGAAATAAAATTTGTGGTTGAGAGGCAGGCAAAGAACGAGGCATGGAACTTGCAAACATTTTGGTGGCTTTGGAGAGCATTCTGATCTGGTGACATGGCCATCAGCAGGAATCATTTATGGATGTTAAATGCATAAAGAGTAAATTCATTAGAACTTAGAATACACTTTGTTTTTTAAAACTGTATGAAACACTGAAAAACACATGCATATATTACCAAAAATAACACCTTCCAGGCTATACTTCTTCCTCTCTCATGTAACATAGATTAAAAGTAGATGATGTATTATAATTTGAGATTAGTATCCACCATATTGGTTAAATTCCAGGGGCCAGCTCTGTTTAAACATAAAGTTATTTAGTAAAGCAGAAAGAAAGAAACCTTTTAGGCTGATTCTCAGTTCCCATTGAAATTCTTTGTTTTATGCCATTAGTTTTTTGTATCTTCAGCAGCCCAAAGCTATGAAAATGGAATATAATAAGATGAAAACTGAAACTGTGTCTCTGTGGATGGCTTATCCTGATCTTGCTTGGCTATTTCTTTATGTATTATTTATACATGAGATTTTGCAGAGTGGTAAGAAATTTTGGGAAAATTTGGAAAAATTGGGAAAGGAGTACGACAAGGCTGTATATTATCACCCTGTTTATTTAACTTATACAGTATGCAGAGTACATCATGAGAAATGCCGGGCTGGATGAATCACAAGCCGGAGTTAAGATTGCTGGGAGAAATATTAACAACCTCAGATATGAAGACGATACCATCCTAATGGCAGAAAGTGAAGAGGAACTAAAGAGCCTCTTGATGAGGGTGAAAGAGGAGAGTGCAAAAGCTGGCTTGAAACTCAACATTAAAAAAACCCAGATCATGGCATCTGGTCCCATCACTTCCTGGCAAATAGAAGGGGAAGAAATGGAAGCAGTGACAGATTTTATTTTCTTGGGCTCCAAGATCACCGCAGACGGTGACTGCAGCCATGAAATTAAAAGACGCTTGCTCCTTGGGAGGAAAGCTATGGCAAACCTAGACAGCATATTAAAAAGCAGAGACATCACCTTGCCGACAAAAGTCCGTATAGTTAAAGCTATGGTTTTCCCAGTAGTAATGTATGGCTGTGAGAGTTGGACCATAAGGAAGGCTGAGAGCCGAAGAATTGATGCTTTTGAACTGTGGTGCTGGAGAAGACTCTTAAGAGTCCCTTGGGCTGCAAGGAGGTCAAATCAGTCAATCCTAAAGGAAATCAACCCTGACTGCTCATTGGAAGGACAGATACTGAAGCTGAAGCTCAAATACTTTGGCCACCTAATGCGAAGAGAGGACTCACTGGAAAAGACCCTGATGCTGGGAAAGACTGAAGGCAAAAGGAGAAGGGGACGGCAGAGGATGAGATGGTTAGATAGCATCACCGATGTAATGAACATGAATTTGAGTAAACTCTGGGTGACAGTGGAGGACAGGAAGGCCTGGCGTGCTATGGTCCATGAGGTCATGAAGAGTCGGACACGACTAAACAACTGAACAACAACAGCAAGAAATTTCAAGGAATGATTGTGCCTTCAGCCCTATAGTACCACTATAGTATGCCATAATACCCACAAAGGCAATCAAAATCATGCCTTATAATTTACTACTTCCATACTGAGTTGTTTCAAAATGAAACTTCATGTACATAATGCTGTATCTGTTTCTTCTGTCATCGTCCTCTTTTTCTTGTTTTTATTCACTTTCCATAAAATGTAACGTATAATAAATAGTTCTACAATGAGTTGACAGATCAGTTGTGAATGAACAGAAAAAAGACAGTAATAAATCCTAGCATAGCTGACACTGATAAAGAAAGGGGTCATATCAGATGCCCAGCCATGGCATTCACAATCTTCTAAGTCATATGTCTTGGAGAAAATAAAAGGGATTTGGAGCAGCAGGTCCAGTAATTAGTTGCAAAGAGAGATATGGTAGAGGATACCACTCTGATATTGAAGAGAAGGCTTGCTTGCTTAGTTATTTATTTTTAATCCCGCTGTTATTATTTTTATAAATAACTCAAGGCGGCGAACGTACCTAATACATACCTAATACATAAAAGTCACCCAGCCGGCTTTCATGCCTAAGGCGGGACTAGAACTCACAGACTCCTGGTTTCTAGCCTGTTGCCTTAACCACTAGACCAAACTGGCTCTTCTTTCCAGTTGCTATTCTAAAGAAGGATGACACAGATACAGAAAAGATGGACCTTCCAGCTTGAAAGTCTGTCTCACTAGTATATGTTTAATACTAGTTCAGTTTCTAGGAAGGCATCACTCAGCCAGGAAGTGGTTGGATTTGTAAACACCGGCCTGAAGTGCATGAAACTGTCCTAAACTCTGGAAATGTTTGGTGCTCCAATTGGTCCCACTGTTTTCAGAAAGGGAGGGGCTAGGGTGACCAGAATGAGAAAAGCAATGTTATGCCATCGTGACACAACTCCTGTGCTGTTGCAGTGCAAACTTTTTGTACGTACGTTGTGATGTTGCATGCACACCCAAAAGGGGTGGAACTTGCAGCATGATGATATGGCATTGCTGTCACTGTTTTGATTAAACCAGGATGCTATTGTGGATATCCATGCATGACATACTGTATATTTTTAACTTAATATTTTAAATACTTTAATGTATTATGAATACTGTTTTGTTACAATATAATCTTACTGATTTTTTATTATTCACACAATAGTGAGTATCAGAAAAGCAGTATAAAAATAATGTTTATTTAATTCAGTGATAGCATAGAATACCCCCTGGTGCAGTAATTAATGAATCCCAAACAGAGTTTTTTTTTTTAAAAAAAAACTATAACAATGAAAAATGTTTATTTTCTCCTTTTTCTCAATCAAATGGCATTTTGATTAGCATTTATAGCATACTTTCTAGTCTTGTTCCTTGGAGCTGTCATTTGGGTGGATTTTAAAGACCCACCTGCTGCTTGTCATATTTTAATATGGAATTTAATATGTACCTCTTCCCTAAATTATTGACTGTTTTCCAAAATAATATGTTTAAATCATCTTGAAAAGAGTTTTAATGGCCCTTATGATTTGAAGTAATAATCTTAATCTTTGAATAAGGCTGTTTTTGTCTGTCTCTCTCTTCTATATAATAAAAAGACAATGGAATCCTGTGTACTAGAAGTGATTTTCAAGGATAAGTGGATACTGGAGTAGATGAACCACTGAGCTGATCAGGCATGAAAATCTGTGTTCTTGAAAGGAAAGTTGTAGACAGATGTTGGTCTGTACATGAGTTTTCTTAGTGGATAGATCTCAATGGAAACTACCAGCTGTTTCACCCTGCCACAGGCATTCTGAAATCTGTTACAATGCACATTTGTGAGGTCTTTTTTTCTTTTTTTTATAGTAATTTTATTAATGATTGCAATTACAACAATAAAAACGAATACAAACTTAAAACAAGAATAAAAAGAAAAAATAGAAGGTGCAGAAAAGAAAAAAAATAGAAAAGAAAGAAAAAATAAGAATATAGTAAAGAAAAAGGAAAGAAATATATAAAGAAATATATAAAGAAGTGACTTCCCCTTTCACCACAACAAGTGTAAACAGTTTTAGTAACTTATCACCACCTCTTAATTTATTTTATTTATTTATTTTTTATTTTATCTTATTTATACCCCGCCTATCCCCTCCCTACTGGAGGGCTCTAGGCGGCTTACAACCATGTAATTCATATATTATACAATCATATATAATCAATCTTACACAATGTTTAACCGCGCGATTGGAAAGAGGTGAAGGAACCGGCTCTTCAGCTGCAGGCATCGGACTACATGTCCCAGGATGCCTCGCTTCCGGGCCGGCTGCTGACGTCCAGGAAGTTGTTGATTTGGATCCGTCGTTCTCCGCCGCCATTATCGGGGTTCCCAGATCTTCTTCGGTTCGAGGAGGACGACTCTCCGCTGGACGCCGGCAAATTGACCCACGAAGTGGTACCCATTTATCTACTCGCATTATGCTTTCGGAACTGCTGGGTGGGCAGAAGCTGGAGCTAGTGGCGGGAGCTCACCCCACCCCGCGGTTTCGAACTGCCAACCTTGTGGTTGGCAGACTACCGGCTCAGCGGTTTAACCTGCTGAGCCACCGCGCTCCTTAAAATACAACAAATGATCTCTTCTTCCGTATCCCATCTCTTATCTATAGAGAAATCCATAAAGCATTGCCATTTCAGTCCTGATGTCAGCAAAGGTCCATTAAGGGTTACCAGAGGTAACATATCTATTTTAACCTTGACCAAATAAACCAACTTTATATTCCTTCATTTTACTTCTAACAATCTTGATCTTTCGTCCCTTCAAATAATGTTGTAGAGCTCGATTTCTTTTCATTTTTTCTTTGTTTCTTCTCACAAACTTCTTCAAAACTTTAATAAGCCTCTTTTGTAGATCCAATATAGGAAAATTATCCAGGTCACTCTCTTGATTTGTTATTTGTATATCCTTTTTAATTATTAAGACATCAGCCAGTTTCTTTTGTATGTCTAGCATAACATCTTTTTCCATGTCATTCTTGTAGCCTGTCATTTTTTAAATCCACTTTCAAATCAGTTTCAATCTTGTCAGGTAAAACGTGTTCCTCTTCCATAACATCTTTTAAATGTCTATTCATAGAGGCAGACACTCTTAAAATTAACTTCTGGGTCCATTGTTCAAAAATATCCTTCAATATGTCCAATGTTAAAATATATTGCTTCATTCTGTAATTCTGAGTTGAGTTTGAGGGTTCTTCTTTAATTATAATCTTTAGTTCTCTCTAGTTCCCTCTAGAGTATGGCAGGGTTGTATACTCTCACCCTACCTATTCAACCTGTACGCAGAACACATCATGTGATGTGCTCGGCTTGATCAATCCAAGGCTGGAGTTAAAATCACTGGAAAAAACATTAACAATCTCAGATATGCAGATGATACCACTTTGATGGCTGAAAGCGAGGAAGAGTTGAGGAGCCTTATGACAAAGGTGAAAGAAGAAAGTGCAAACGCTGGGTTGCAGTTAAACCTCAAAAAAACCAAGATTATGGCAACCAGCTTGATTGATGACTGGCAAATAGAGGGAGAAAAAGTGGAGGCAGTGACAGACTTTGTATTTCTAGGCGCAAAGATTACTGCAGACGCTGACTGCAGCCAGGAAATCAGAAGACGTCTACTTCTTGGGAGGAGAGCAATGGCAAATCTTGATAAAATAGTTAAGAGCAGAGACACCACACTGACAACAAAGGTCCGCATAGTTAAAGCAATGGTATTCCCTGTAGTAACCTATGGCTGCAAGAGCTGGACCATAAAGAAGGCTGAGCGAAGGAAGATAGATGCTTTTGAACTGTGGTGTTGGAGGAAAATTCTGAGAGTGCCTTGGACTGCAAGAAGATCAAACCAGTCCATACTTCAGGAAATAAAGCCAGACTGCTCACTTGAGGGAATGATATTAAAGGCAAAACTGAAGTACTTTGGCCACATAATGAGAAGACAGGATACCCTGGAGAAGAAGCTGATGCTAGGGAAAGTGGAAGGCAAAAGGAAGAGGGGCCGACCAAGGGCAAGATGGATGGATGATATTATGAGGTGACGGACTCAACCATGGGGGAGCTGGGGATGGTGACGGCCGACAGGAAGCTCTGGCGTGGGCTGGTCCATGAAGTCACGAAGAGTCGGAAGAGACTGAACGAATAAACAACAAGTTCCCTCTAGTGTCCAATTTTTAAGTCTTATCTTAATATATTTTTTAAAGAATTCAAACAAAAGCATTTTCCCATGGGAAGGATTCTTTATAATTAATTCCAAAATCTTATTTCAAATTTATCTGGACCCTTAGTCCATTTGTAACTTTCTAAAACCAAAGTTTTAATCACCCTTTTGCTGTTTATTCCCCCAATTTTTTTTAATCCTTAAATTTGTATTTAAAACTTCTTTTACTAAAGATCTCCCAGTGCTGTAAAAGCTTGTCATCTAAAGGTTCCTAATAGCTGAAAAGCAGTTAACAAGCAATTTCCTTTTGTTTTTTACTTTTTTTATTATAAAAGTATCTTTATTATTTACAATACATTATATTAAAAAAACAGACAAACAATACATAACAGAATATAATATGACATAACATAAACACAGCGTTACGTAACATAGCATTCTATAACCTTACATACATAGATTTAACTTAATCTAATCTAACCTAATCTAACCTGACAAGGACAAAACAAAACATAACAAAATAACCGGGGGGAAAAAAGGAAAAAAAGAAAGGAAATCAGTTAAACTGATTTGTTTAAAACCCTATCTAACTAAACAATCTTCCCTCTTTCCTCTAACCGTCTTCCCTCTTTCTTCTTCTCATTCTTTCTTTCTCTCCTTCCTTCCTCTTCCCTCTCTGCCCTTCTTTTAACTCCACTTCCTTACTCCCTCTATTCTACTTTACTTTACCTCCTCACCCCTTACCACCAAAACTTAAAAAAAAAAAACACCACAAAAAGGACTTCTTACTTCCTGTCTAATTTTCCATTACATATTTATATACTAATTTGATTCTATTATTTTACTTACATTTATAATGTTAATTTTCTAATTGAATATTTTGCGTTTTTTGAATAAATTTATAAAAAGGACTCCAAACTATATTAAATTCATCCATGTTTCTATCATTGATTTGGTCAGTCAATTTAGCCATTTGCATCAAGTCCATTATTTTTATAATCCATTCTTCAGTCGTAGGTATATATTTTTCTTTCCAGTATTTGGCGAAGATGATTCTAGCTGCAGTTATTATGTAGAATAGTAGTTTTCCATATTTTTTATGTAGATCTGGTTTTATAAATCCCAATAAATAAAGTTCTGGTTCTTTAATAATGTCTTCTTGTGTAATTTCACGAACAATCTTATGAATTTTATCCCAATAATTCTTTGTTTTCCGACAAGTCCACCAAAGATGAAAAAAAGTACCTGTTTCTTTTTTACATTTCCAGCAGTGGTTTGGTATTATTGGATTCATTTTAGACAATATATTTGGGGTGAGGTACCATCTATACATCATCTTGAAGAAGTTTTCTTTCATATTGTAATTTAAAGTAAAATTCAGATCTTTTAGCCAAATTTTCTCCCAATTTTCGCTTTGAATATTATGGCCCAAATTTTGTTCCCATTTAATTATGGGATTCTTTATAGATAATTTAGAAAATTTATTTTGAATTAAAATTTTGTAATTTTTTGTGATTAGGTGTTCCTCCTCTTTCCACAATATATTGTCCCAATTAACATAACAATTTTTAAATTTATAATTTTTGGAATCCATTTTAAATTGTGCTTTTATTTGTAAATATGTAAACCAATTACAGGTATAACCCTCATTTTCCAAATCCTCCCTAGTTTTAATTTTATAATTTGAATCTTCAAATATCAACAAATCTTTGTAAGTTAACCACTTATTCCTAGATGTAATGCCTTGGATTGCAAAAGCTTCATGTGGGGATATCCACAATGGTATATTTGGTATTATTAAATTCAATAATCTTCTATTGTCTAATTTTAACCAATCTCTCATCCAAACCATTACACTAGCTTCATAATATAATCTTAAATCTGGTAGGCCAAATCCTCCATTTTCTTTAGTATCTTGTAGATATTTATATTTAATTCTAGGTTTCTTGCCTTGCCAGATGAATTTAGCCAGATCTTTTTGCCAATTGTGAAATGTTTTCTCAGTGATTATTATTGGTATTGTTTGAAATAGGAAGAGAATTCTTGGGAGGATATTCATTTTGATTGTGGAAATTCTTCCCAGAAGAGATATTTGGAGTTTTGTCCATTTATGTAAATTTTGTCGTATTTCATTCCAAATTTTTATATAATTATTTTTGAATAGATCTGAATTTTTTGATGTGATTTCAACTCCTAAATATCTTATTTTTTTAACATTTTTGAACCCCGTAGCTAATTCCATGAGTTGAGTATCATTTGCAGAGACATTTAAATTTAACATCTTTGTTTTTTTATTGTTTATTTTAAGTCCAGCGAGTTCTCCAAATTCATTATTGAATTTTTGAATTATTGCCATTATTGAATTTAGAAGTGTATTAAACGGGGTTATGAGAAATTCTTGAAAGTGTTTGTAATAGAATGCTGTAAAGCCGTCAGGTCCTGGTGTTTTACCTGCTTTCTGTTTTTTTATGGCTTCTATTATTTCTTGGTTAGTAATTGGTTCATTCAAGATCTCTCTTTGCATTTGAGAGATCTTCTCCATATTACTTTTTTGTAGATATATTTCGCATTTATCCTGTAATACTTGTTGTCTTTGGTATAATTTATTGTAAAAATCAAAAAATGCCTTTCTAATACCTTGATTATCGATAATTTCTTCTCCATTTACTTTTATTTTATTTATAATCTTTTTATTTGCTTCTTTTCTTAATTTAAAGGCTAACCATTTCCCAGCTTTATTTGTTGTTTATTCGTTCAGTCGCTTCCGACTCTTCGTGACTTCATGGACCAGCCCACGCCAGAGCTTCCTGTCGGCCGTCACCATCCCCAGCTCCCCCATGGTTGAGTCTGTCACCTCCAGAATATCATCCATCCATCTTGCCCTTGGTCGGCCCCTCTTCCTTTTGCCTTCCAGCTTTATTAGCATGTTGGAAATGTCTCTGTTTTACATATCTTAAGTTTAGTTCTATCTCATCTATTGTTTGAATATCTAGTTGCTTTTGTAAAATAGTTATTTGGTTTTTAATATTTTTGTCATTGGGATTATTTTGAAGTTCAATTTCTTTTGTTTTAATTTGTTCGCATATTTGTTGAAATTTTAGTTGTTTAGATTTTCTAAGATGGTTGCCGATATATATAAAATGGCCCCTGATATAGGCTTTACCTGCATCCCATATATTGTTGATATTTACTTCTTCACTCATATTTAACTCAAAAAATTCTTTTAATTTTCTCTTGCTATCTTCTAAATATTGTTTGTTTTTTTAATATAGTTTCGTTAAGTCTCCATCTATGAGTTTTTGATGTAATTTTTAGATCTAATTGAACAGCATTATGGTCAGAAAACGTTTTAGCCAATATTTTCATATCCTTAATTTTATTTGATAAATTTTTAGAGAGCCAAATCATATCAATTCTAGAAAATGATTTATGTCTTTCTGAAAAAAAAGTATATTCTCTTGCATTCCCCATTTTATGTCTCCATGCATCTTCCAAATTTAAATTGTTAATAAGATCAAAGAATTCATGTGGTAATTTTCCTTGATTATGTTTAATTGGTTTCTCAGATTTTCTATCGAGTGTAGGTGTTACTACACCATTATAATCCCCCATCATAAGCCAGTTCTTATTAGGTATATCAGCTAGGAAGTTTAATAAAGTTTTGAAAAAAGGTTTTTGTTTGTCATTTGGGACATAAACTCCAACTAAAATTACTTTTAAGTTTTGAATCTCAATTTCTATAACTATGAATCTTCCTTTGGTATCTGATAATAATAGTCTGGGTTTTAAATAAGGTTTTATGTAACAAACCACTCCATTTTTTTTCTTTGTATTTACAGATGTAAAGTCTAATCCTAATTTCTTATTTTCCAATAATTTAACATCTCTTGATCTAATATGTGTTTCCTGTAAACAAATAATATCTAAATTTAATTTCTTGACCGTGTGAAAGATTTTTTTTCTTTTTGTTGGTGTGTTCAAGCCGTTGGTGTTCCATGTTAAACATTTTAAATTACACATTCTTAGAATGGTTATTCAAATCTTTGGAGCCCGAGGCTTGAGAGTCTATTTTAAAGTTTTCTTTTGATCCTTCTTTTTTACCGTTATTGCCTCTCAGCTGATTATCTTTTTCCAGTTTTCTAAGAAAATCTTTCGCTTTTTCTATTGAATTTAATTTATATCTTTGTTCTTTATAAGTAATCGATACACCTTCCAACGTCTCCCATCTATACATGATCTTGTTCTTCTTCAGAATTTCAGTTAAAAAAAAAAAATCTTTTCTTTTTTTTTAAATTATGTTTGGTGTCTCCTTGAAAATTTTAATGTTTTTCCCTTCAATTTCTATTTTTTTGTCATACGCAGTCTGAATTATCATATCTCTAAGTTTCTTTCTACTAAATTCCATAACCATATCTCTAGGGAGGTTGTTTTCCCTTGCATACTTCGAGTTTACCCTATATATTCCTTCTATTTCTTCCTCTAATTGTTCTGATTCCCAGTCAATCAAATTTGCCAACATTTTTGTTACAGTATTTTTAATTTCTAATTCTCTCCCTTCTATCAGACCTCTTATTCTTATACATTTTTCTTTTTGTTTGATTTCTAATAGTGTAATCTTATCTAATTCTTCTTCATTTTTCTTTTCCATTTTCTGTACTCTTTCTTTTACTCCTTTAATTTCTGTTTGGAACTTCTGTTCCATATTGTCTAATTTTCTGTCTAGACTAAGTTCAAATCCTTTGACTTTTTCTTCTAGTAAAGTGGTCACATTATCAGTTATACTTTGAATTGCCTTTTTAGTAAATTCTTCAAAAAGAGGTTTCATCCAGTCCCCTCTGTTGTCTTCTGAATCAGATTGTCTTCTCTGGAATTTTCTAGTATTCATTTTAGTAACTAAATATATTCTTATAACAATATGTCTTATATTAATATTACTTAATATTACCCAAGACTTATCACTTTGACAGTTTCAACTAAAAAAAAACATATGCTTAATATAACTCAATTAATATAACAATATAAGTATAAACATAGATATACATATATATATAGTATAAATCACAAAGGCATAAATCAACAAACACAACCAAAAGAAGGGAAAGGGAATCTTACTAAGCAAAAATGGCGTCTTAAATAATTAAATATAGTTACTGTCTTTCTTAATCAGATTAAGTTTCAGAGTCTTCTCCAGTTTTTAGGTTTTCTTTTAGACAGTGAAGTAAATAAGTTTTCTTTCTTTAGATCAATCTTAACTCCCAATTTCAGCGCTGAAAACATGGCAGCAAAGCCTAAACAGCTTAGGCATCTAACGAGGTGAATGTTTACCCAGCTTCTCGGCTACTTTCGCTAGTTTCACTGTCAGCTTGAAGTCCGGTGAAGAAAGTGAAAGTGGCAGCTTGTTGTCTCGCCTCTGCCGTCCAGAAGCCACGGGTTTCTTTTTCTGCAGGTCTACTCTTTTTCTAGTAATCCTGCTGCGATCTGCATGACACTAAGGTACCGCAAAATCGGCTTATTTTCCCCCGTTTAGACGTTGAAAATTACAAATTAGACGAGCTGTGCAAACAGACGTCCGCTCGCCATTTCTCAGCACCGGAAGCCCCTTAACAAGCAATTTCCGAAAGTGATTAGGAAAGGAAGTATACAAACTTAGCGTCCTTTCAAAGGTGCCGACTGTGGTTTGAGCAAGATGGCTATTCCCTTGTCTCCCAGAGCTCCCACACTATCTTGTGGTCTCCTTGTGAGGAGCAGCTGTCTGGAGCACTTGTGGGTGATCTCAAGTCCTCTCCTTGTCCAGAGAGGAATTATCAAAGAGCTGGTCTGCTCGCCAGCTCTTCATTCCGCTGCGGTCATCTGCTCCGCTTTTCACAGAGCCATCTTCAGTCTGCCATTTCTTCCCCGGAATTGTGAGGGAAGTTGTGGATTGTTCCTTTCTTACTCATACTCATTTCTATCTTCCTCCCTTACCTAACAGCCAAAAATGAACATATTAATACATACTTTCAAATGTGCTTGTGTATAAAGCAGGTATAAGGACTAGCTGTGGCACTTTTTATATACATTTTTCTATATGATTTTGCAAATAGCAGCCAAGACAGATGTTATGTATTATTAAATGTTGTTATAGGAAAGCACAAAAATGTTAACAGGCCATTGTTCCTTTGCATGAACATATGTTACTTCAGCAATATTATTTGCTCGTGCTGCAGTGTTGAATTGAGGTTTGGTTGGGTAAATTTTTACGCAATAAAGAAAGTAGAGCATGTTTTTGATTACTTTATTATCTTTTGCTTTTTAAAAAATGGTTTTTAGATCTTACATTGTTATCCCCCCAAAAAAATCCTTTCATTTTTCTTCTGTACTTGGGAATAGTTTATGGGTTGTATGAATGTATATTTCTGAACTATAGAAATGCCCATTCTGTTTCAGGAGTGACTTTAGAGAAAACAATAAAATTATGTTTTCCCTGCTTGTCACTCAAGATATTCAGTTCTCAGACATATACAAAAATGACTGGCCTACATTTTTATACTAAAATGTAAACATATGAAACTGAAACATATGAATGAGACTTCTTTAAGAAAAGATATCAGCCTGAAAAAAAAGCTCAACCAATGTCAAGCATAAAAAACATTTTAGACTTAAGGGCACATTTGAAATTTTTACAGCATGTCATGGATGTGCTCACAAAATGGCTACCATGGCAGAGGGCTTTCATGTTCACAAGATGCTTGCCACGATGGCTGCTGCCCATCATATACACCTATTTACCAGAAGCTGATGCAATTGCTACCTGCTATCCCTCAAGGATGTTCTCTATCACAGTATAGTTTACATTTGTCTTTTTCTGTTTAGATGGACAAATGAACGTCTGGGCTTCAGCCTCTCATCATTTTCACTGGCTCAAAATGCTGATGTGGCTTTTGTGGTGGCAGAAGCATGCTGGAGGCTGTCCCTTTGTTGAAGGATGTCAGTTTCACATTGATTTTAAAAAATAGTCAGCTGGGGCAAAAAGCTTGTAGGCACCAAAAAAGCGGTTAGGGCACACACTGGTGCCCAGGGCCATACATTATCTTCCCATCCTCTTTGTCACTTCTTTGTATTGTTATTTCAGAGGAATGGCTAGTTTAAGCTTGAGATAACGGTACCAGGAAAGGACCTGAGAAGTAGTATCTAAACAAGTGAGAATGAAGGCAACCTGCAATGATAGAGCATAACTGAAATATAATTCTCTATTCTTTACATGGGAAGATGGGGGCTCTGCTATTTCACCAGGAAGAATTATGTGATTTGGGATGGAATAGAAGCTGAAATTGTCCTTCCCCAACTAAATCTCTCCCCATATGTCTCTCTGTATCTCTCACCGGTAGCTGAATGGATCTTGGTTGTTCTCTACAGAGACATCTTCAGGGCCTTGGGGGGGGGGGGCTGTTAATTTCAGTATCCTGCAGCCCCCGTTTCTGCTCAACAACCCCCCCAACAAACTAAAGCAGTGTTTTTCTTCCTTGGTGACTTTAAGAGGGGTGGACTTTAACTCTCAGAATTTCCCAGCCAGCATG
Organism: Charina bottae; assembly: GCA_023362775.1. NCBI lineage: Eukaryota > Metazoa > Chordata > Lepidosauria > Squamata > Charinaidae > Charina > Charina bottae. Next base: position 6,618,968 of record JALMGJ010000022.1, read on the forward strand.
GCTGGCTGAGGAATTCTGGGAGTTGAAGTCCATCCCTCTTAAAGTTGCCAAGGTTGAAAAACACTGAACTAAAGGATCACCAGAGGCCGGGGGAGCAACAGCCTTGCCATCAGCTCCCCTCCAGACTGCTCCCATACAAACCCTCATGTGCATGGCATGGGAGCTGAGAATGCTTTTGGCTTCCCCACTCCTTGCTGTGGCAGCCTGGCAGCTTGGCCCCAATGCTCAAGCTGCCTTCGGCTCTTTCTTGCAGAGCTTGGGTATGAGAACAGGAGGAAGGGCAGAGGGGCAGAGAGGGAATATGTTCTTCATGCTGCTATGCTAGGCAGGCATTTCTGAAGGGGGAGATTGGTCACAAGGGACATTGTCCCTGCAGGACAACCAGAGGCTTTGTCTGCATGAGCAAGGGGCTCAGATATTCCCCCAAATCCAACAAGGAACTCGTGCAAGACCTCTCTAGCACAACCCTGTTTATAGACAGGTAGATCGTGAGTGTCAGGCTCCCTCCTTTATGTAACTGGCTGAGGGGCTCCAGCTGCTAGATGTAGCGCTTTCTATAAAGAGTGTGTATTATACATTAAGACTGAAGCTACTTCAGACAATTGATTGCCCTTTGACAAAATGCAGTTGCTTCCCCTTCCCCTTCTTCTTTGAACTTCATTTCCTTCCATTCTTTTCATAGCTTAATGGAAAACCTGTTTTGCCCTTCCCATGCTTAGTGCTAGGTGACAGCTGGTTACCAACATTTCAGCATTTTTGCTCTGGGAAACTCTAGCTTCCAACAGATCTCCCTCATGTTTAAAATAGACTTAAGAAAGCTTCTGGCATCAAACCATGCTTGAAAAAGAGGGGGGAAGGTTGAAATACAGAGGAGATTGCACTGTGTTTAAGAAATTGCAATCAGAATGCTGAACGGGAGAGTTTCCTTAGAGTATATTACAGTTTGTTTGAAAGTTTCAAACTTATTTTTACCAGGCCAGTCCTTTGGCTTCCTACATTCTAATGAACTCCAGGCTCATTCCTGGTCTCAAATAAGTGTCGATGTCGGCTTTTGTAGATAGATGGCTGCCAAGATAAGAAAAGTGGTCGACATTTTCTAGTGACACATCTTTAAGCTGGATTGATGGCGCTGCGGAGGGATTGGTTCGAACTTGCTGGTAAAGCACTTTCATTTTTTTAATGTTAATCGAGAGGCCGAGCTTTTCATATGCTTCTGCAAAGATGTTTAGGATAGTTTGAAGATCTTCCTCGGAGTGTGCACAGACTACGTTATCATCAGCATATTGAAGTTCTATAACAGAAGTTGTAATTACCTTATTTTTTGCTTTCAGCCTACTAAGATTAAAAAGCTTTCCATCTGTTCGATATATAATTTCTACACCAGTAGGAAGTTTCTCTTCAACAAGGTGTATAATCATAGCGATGAAGATAGCGAATAAGGTTGGAGCAATAACACATCCCTGTTTAACGCCGGATTCCACTTTAAATGGATCGCTTTGAGAGCCATTGTTATTCAGGATTGTTGCCATCATGTCATCATGGAGTAGCCACAAGATGTTCACAAATTTATCAGGGCATCCGATTTTCAGAAGGATGGTCCAGAGAGCAGTACGATTTACAGTATCAAAAGCTTTAGTCAGATCAATAAACGCCATGTACAGAGGGCGGTTTTGCTCCTTGCATTTTTCTTGAAGCTGTCGTGCAGTGAAGATCATATCCACTGTTCCCCTGGAAGGGCGGAAGCCATTTTGCGTTTCAGGGAGGATGTCTTCTGATACAGATAGGAGATGGTTTGCGAGGATCCTTGTGAGGATTTTGCCTGCCGTAGCTAGAAGGGAGATGCCTCGATAGTTTCCACAGTCTGTTGTATCACCCTTTTTAAAGAGAGTGATAATTATGGCATCCCTAAAGTCTGCTGGAATCTCCTCCCTCATCCAGATTTTTTCGATGATCTTATGAAGTTGTTGTGTAAGTTCAGGCCCGCCTTCTTTAAAGACTTCAGCAGGAATCCCATCAGGTCCATTAGCTTTGTTATTTTTCATTTGATTAGTGGCTTTACTGACTTCCTCCAAACTAGGGGGTACTGCAAGCTCACCTCTTATTTGTTTTTGCGGGATTTGCAAGAAGACTTCATCAGCCACAGTAGAGTGACGACTAAGGAGATTGTAGTAATGCTCTTTCCAGCACAGTGCAATAGACTCTTTGTCCTTTAGAAGTTTGACACCATCTATTGAGCGTAAGGGATTTGTACCATAGTTTGTTGGTCCATAGATGGCCTTTATGGCATTAAAAAAGCCCCGTGCATCATGAGCATCTGCAAAATGTTGGGTTTCTTGGGCTTTTTTTATCCACCATATGTTCTTAAGTTCTCTAGTTCTTCTTTGGACTTCTGCCTTTGCACTGGCGTAGATTTTTTTCTTAATGGCACAGTTAATATCTTTTTGCCATATCCGGAAGGCTTTCCTTTTCTTGTCAATAATATGTTCAATCTCACTATTGTTCTCGTCAAACCAGTCCTGATGTCTCTTAGTTTGGTATCCGATAGTTTGTTCACAGGCTGAGATAATAGAAGTCTTCAATTTAATCCAGTGTTCCTCAACATTTTCAGGAAGTTCCATAGGCAGATGTTCCTTGAGAGTTGATTGAAAGCAAGCTCGTTTAGTAGAACCTTGAAGGGCCAGTGTATTCATTTTACGCTTTGGTTTTCTTCCTTGGAGCCTACGATGAGGGACAATCTTTATGGCCATCGTGGATCGAATTAATCGATGGTCTGTCCAGCAGTCATCGGCACTCGTCATGCCTCTGGTGAGAAGTACATCGCGGCGATCTCTAGCACGGACAATTACATAATCTAAAAGATGCCAGTGCTTCGACCGTGGGTGCTTTCATGATGTTTTAAATTTATTTTTTTGGCGAAAGAGTGTGTTAGTAACGACAAGGTTATGCTCTGCACATTTAGTCAGAAGTAAGATTCCATTCATGCTGCTATTGTCAACTCCTTCTTTCCCAATGATCCCCGGCCACAAATCAAAGACACGCCCAACTCTTGCATTGAAATCGCCCAGGAGGATAATTTTATCTTCCTTTGGTATCTCTGATAAGATGGTGTCCAGCTGGGTATAAAAATTTTCCTTGATATCCTCGTCTGCATCTAGTGTTGGTGTGTAAGCACTTAGGATAGTTGCCTGTTGGTTTTTGGCAAGTTTTATTCGGAGAGTTGAGAGTTGTTCGTTAATGCCAGTGGGAACTTCTGACAAGAGCTTCACAAGGTTGTTTTTGATAGCAAAGCCTACCCCATGTATTCCTTGTTCTTGTTCAGGCAGTCCTTTCCAAAAGAAGGTATAACCTCCTTTTTCTTCCTTCAACTGTCTTTCTCCTGCTCTTCGAGTTTCTTGGAGTGCTGCTATATCAATATTAAAACGTCTCAGCTCCCTTGCAATAATGGCAGTCCTACGTTCTTGCAGTGTCCGTATATTCCATGTTCCAAAATTCATATGTCTTTTATGACCGCTATATGGTGACCCCACTGGTCGCGGTAATCCAGTCAGGGAGAAAATGAGGCAGACTATGTTTAGAGCACCTTTTCTAGCCCCCTCCCCATATGGGGTGAGCAGAGTGGATCCTAAATAGGGCTGCTCAGTCGTGGATACAGCTGCCAAACTACTCAACTGCCTCGAACTTTGAGTCAGGATGACTGAATCCATATCCACCGCCCATGTGCTGGTCCATGACTAGGGGCTTCCGAATTTCACAGTCCTGCCCCCGTTGCCATTTATCAATCGCCATGGGACTTTTGGTTAGTTTGGGTTTAGTGTGGTTGGAAGACGCCTGTGCATGAATTTGTTTTATGTGTGGAGATCGGTGCACAACGATCAGCACACAACCTTCACAGAAAAAGGCTCTAATCCAGTGGCATGGATACCATGACGATTGGTGACCTTTTATCTGCTGCAGCCTTCATCCGCCTTTGCAGCCGTTGTAACAATACACCTTTTTATCTTCCGCCTGTTCTGCCATTGAGGACTTTCTTGGATCATTCTTTGTCTGGTTCCTCCCCCTGGACCTTACCGCCATGGGTGACCCTACCAGGAGTACATGACTCCCGACAGCTTCACTCACAGGGTTCATTGGGAACACACAAGCCCACTCACCACAACAAGGTGACGATCCAGCGAGTGAGATGTATATTTACGGTATATCTAGTATTGGACCTTGATAATATTGTATTGCATGGGATACAGGCATGCTGGATCTTCAGTACATAAGAGCAAACAATATTAGCTAAGCTGTGAGTGCTGACTTTTAACCATATTCTTTTATGTACCTACTTCACTGATTGTACCTTCTAAACTTTCTTTTGCAGAATGCAGAATTGGGCTCAAAGGCTAGAGCGTGAGATTGATGGAGTGATGAAGATATTTGGTGATGTTAAGCAGCTCAGACAGGTAAGATTTGCTTTTTTCTTGCATTATGTTTACTTTCTTTATGACAGCATTTGGATAAAACTGTATGCCTCCAGAAAAATACTGGGCATTCATTAGTGACAATATTGGACACTTTTGATTATCAGGACAATACTTTTACAGTGAATTTTGATTTGATGTCCTATTGGTATCTGATTTTTAAAAATTGTGCTTATTTTTAACTATACCCTTTAAGAAGTTTGAATAACATATCTTTTGGCAGAAGTGTCATGTTTTCTTATTCAGTCAAAACTATATTCACATTAAGCTGTGCCAAGGTTTGTTATCCATGGTTTGCTGAACAAACCATAGTGTTGTAGTTTGCAGATAATGTTAAACCTTAATGTTTAGGTTTGCATATTATGCCAAGCCAAAAGCAAACACATTACGTGTTATATGTAACTCACACTGTAGTTTCAGAGAAACCTTTTAGCTTCTCTATGTTACACAATGGTATATTTTGGAAATGTGGGAAATGGTGATCTCTCATTAACAATCCCTGATTATTCTCAGCTCATATGCTTCCCTTTCCCTGTTTTCACCTTCTGTTTTGAACCCACAAGAAAGACAGTGTAAACTTTCACTTACAATTTTAAAGCTAGGGCTACAGTATCTGGGCTGCAAAACTCCAGATGTCCATTAGGTAGCAACAAAGAGGTAAAGTTTTCTGTATTTTGTTGTTGCTGTCTAGATTCTTGAAGCCCAGATATAGCCCTCAATTAGGGCTGTGCAGTGATCTTGAGATTGCAGGAAAAGACATATTTGATTGAAGGAGGTGCCAACAGGTGCAATGCTCTCACAAGCACAAAATCACCTTGTCCTCCTCCAAGTCCAGATCAGTGAGCAGAGTTCTTCATGACATCTGAACCCGAATAATTGTGTTTTGTTTGTATTGTGGTTTGTAAGAACAAATAATCAGGGTTGCTTCAATACTGTCAATAAATTAAGGTGAACGTTCTTCTGAAGTCTTCGTTATAGCATGAATATATATATATAAAAAATTCCCTTCTCACCCCTATGGGTGGTATATGTCTTCCTCAACCTTGGGTCCTCTACCAGAGGCCTGGGAGTTTGAGGGTTCTGCGCAGTACCTTAGCTGTTCCTAGCACTGATGTTGTTCCTGGGATGGATGGATGGATGGATGGATGGATGGATGGATGGATGGATGGACGGACGGACGGATGGATGGAAGGATGGACGGACGGACGGACGGACGGACGGACAGTCAGACAGACAGACAGACAGACAGACAGACAGACAGACAGACATTCACTCACACACAGAGCGAGAGACACACACATATACTTAGCATCAAGGACAACTAGTTCAAACAGAAGTATCTGTATTAGAAATCTTAGACTAATAATAGTCCCCAGGCAAAGCCCCAATAAGAATATCTTTAACACAGTCAGAGACATGATACCTGCTTTGGTGCTCTAGGACTCAATTCTGTTGTGATTCAGTCTTCTATATCCTGGGGATTAAAAATAGCACTACATACTGTATGTCAGAGGAGGCAGAGGTCTAAGACTTACAGATCTGTTCCACAGCATCATTTGCAATTTTTGAATTCAGTTTGGGTTTCTTATGCTTTCTTGGTCTGTATGTGTGTGTATGTGCGAGAGGGAAACAAACAAGGATTATCTGAGAAGGCGAGCTGCCTCCTTTTAATTCAGGTCTAATTATACATTGAGGAGACACCAGACAATAATAATACTTCTTGCCCTTCTTTTGGGGGGGATTGTTTCTTAATGTTTCTCATTGTGTGCCTGCTGTGGATCTGGGGCTGTGCTTTGGTTATTCACTAAAATTTCACAACTGTTTTGCTACGGCAGACCTAAAATTTATTGTCAGAAATATGGCCCCAGAAAATGTAATGTAGCTGAGTGCTTTCTATGACTGCTGGTGCAAAGAATTTTCTTTAATACTTGAGTCATTTCCAGAAGCAGGAAATGTTGCTGGTTACCTGGGAATTGTTTGTGTTTCCAAGAATCATAAACAACGCTTGCCAACATTTTCTTCTGAACATGGTTTGTTGACTTATTTTTGTAAGCCTCCAATTCTGATAGTAGTAAGAAAAATAGAGCAGATGTACTCAGTTCCAGGCTAGTTAAATCCAATTCCATAGAAAGAGCATCTGTTAAAGACCTGTGAAGTCTGTAGGGTGAAAGGCTATTTCATTGACACATGCCAGTAAACTTTACTTAATACATTTTGAAATACTAGGATAAATAGCATTGAACAAGCTGGCTGATGTCAGAAAATTGTATGTAGGGTTCTTAGTAAGGTAAAGGTTCCCCCCGCACAGTTGTGCAGTCGTGTCCGATTCTAGGGGCTGGTGCTCATCTCCGTTTGTTAGCCGAAGAGCCAGCGTTGTCCGAAGATGCTTCCACGGTCATGTGGCTGGCATGACGCGCGCGGAACGCTGTTACCTACCCACCGAAGTGGTACCTATTAATCTACAGTACTTGCATTTGCATGCTTTCGAATTGCTAGGTTGGCAAGAGCTGGGGCTAGTGCGGGAGCTCACTCTGTCACGCGGGGCTAGGGATTCGAACCTCTGAACTAGCGATCAACAAGCCTGGCGTCTTACCCGCTGAGCCACCACGGTTCTTAGTAATACGAACATAATGTTCTGAATCATTTCACTCTTCATGGATAGAAGTAGTTGAAATGTGTATTTAGTTGCAAGGATACATATTTGAAACGCAAAACATTATTCAGTTATACAAATTGTTTTGAAGAACAGGATACTCAGAATTTTAGATATTTCCTGGAAATTTTAAAAAGATTCCAGATATGCATATTACAGTATCAGAGTATTATGTTACACTAAGACATAAATTATGGTTTACAGACTGCAGCAGCTAGGTACATGCCAACATTCTCTGCCCAAACCAAGCAAATACATTATGGCCTAATGAAATGTATGAAGCCAGGATAGAAACTGCATCATGAAGAGCCTTTTATTATGTTACTTATTCTGTAACAAATTACTTGTTGCAACCGACACCTGCTGTCATAGGATTCAGAATAAGCTATCAAAGACTGTGATGTTAAAACATTTTGTTGGAAAACTGAGCATGTAGACTTTACCATCCTGAGAACTCTTTAAAGGTAGTAGTATCTCATAGTGATTTACAGTCAAGTACAAAGCCATGTACGAAGAGGGAACTGAGGTACAAGATCAAAAAAGAGTTGATCAGTGATGTAATCAGGATTATCCTACCTCCCAAGTGTCAGTGTCATATTAAACCCTCAAGGTTATTCTTTACCTGTCTTTTCAAACTAACTGAAGTGATTCTCAGTATTCATTGAAATGGTAATTGAAAATAGAGATATCAAAATGGAATGGAAATTGTTCTTTTATGCCATATTGTCACAACTTGCTTTTCACAGCCAACCAAATGCCATATCAAGGCAGAATCCTTAATAAATAAGGGGTTTTCTGATTCTGAATATCTGCTGTCTGCCTTCTACTTCTGGATCCAACAGAATTGGAGCTAAACCAGAAGTTGCCCAACTTTGGGGGCTGGTTGACACATTTGGAATGTTAAGAGTATGCTATAAGAATTCCCATCAAACGGAAGTGGCTCATCACAAAACAGTTTACTGGAAGGCAAAGAAATGATACTTTCACCACCACTCCCATTAGCCTTCTGCCATACTCGCTAATACCTTCGACTTTTTTCCTGGGCAGAAGGGCCTATTTCCAAGCAGCCAGCCAAGACTCCAGGATAGGGGTGGAGGTATAGTGATTGTCATCCAAGATACTTGGGTGGCCTTCAGAGGTGCTGCTCCACAGATTGCCGGCTATTTGTTAAGTTGGGTTCTAGGGATCAGTTGGGATTGTTGCTATTGTACCAGCCTCTCTGCTGCGTAGCAACATCCCCGCCTGAGCTCCTTGACTCTGTGGCTGGGTTGGCAGTGGAGTTCCCCAGGCTTATGGTCTTGGGGGACTTTAACTTGCTTTCCTTCAGTGTGGGGTTCCTTCTGAGGTAGCTTGGAATTTCACGGCCACTATGACAGCCATGGGCCTTCCCAGGTCATCCAGGGCCCTAAGCATCTAGGGCCCTAAGTGGTCATTTGCCTGACCTGGATTTTGTGTCAGAGTAGCGGCAGCATGATCTGGAATTGGGGAAGGTTTCTCTTTCTCCCCATGATGGTCAGATCACTTTCTGATGGCCCTGAAGTTCTCTGGTGCTGCCTTCCACCACAGGGAGACAGGACCTATTGGTCCACCCCAGGCGACTGATGAACCAGACTGGGTTCCGGATGGAGCTTGGGGTTGTTCCTGACTGTCTGCTGCTCAGTCCAATCAAGTCCCTAGTGGCTGCCTGGCCCGAGAGGGCAGTGAGGGCTCTTGAACGGACCACACCCGAGCAGCCTCTCCCCACCTGGGGATCCCAGAACTCTTCTTGATTTACAGAGGAGTTGAGGGAGATTAAATGGGTGAAGAGATGCCTGGGATGCTGCAGGAAAGCAACATGGTGCAAATCTGACCAAACATGAGTTACAGTTGCTATTAGGGCCTACCTTATGGCGGTAAGGGCAGCTGGTACAAAATGCAGTGGCATGGGCAGTTATGGGTACCAGTCACTCGGCACATGTGACACCTCTGCTCCACGAGCTGCAATGGCAGCCAGTATGCTTCTGGGTACAATTTAAGGTGCTGGTGGTTACCTTTAACGTCCTTCATTGCTTGGGGCTGGGTTACTTATGGGACCATCTTTCCCCAGTGGTGTCTACCCATCCCGTTAGATCTGGCAGGAGAGGCATGCTCTCAGTCCCATTCTCAAAAGAGTGCCATCTGGCGAGATCCAGGAGGAGAGACTTTTCTGCCACGGCCCTCGCCCTTTGGAACATCATCCTCCACCATATCAGGCTTGCCCCAACTCTGCTGGCCTTTCACAAGGCATTAAAGGCTTGGCTTTGCTGTCAAGCTTGGAGCCCTGATAGGGTGGGTGAGCCTGCTTTTTGGTTATATTGATTGTGAGGTGTTGTGATTATTCTTGGCTGCTATTTTATGCTGTGGTACGTTATTTATGTTTTTAATTATTGGTTGGGTTTTTATGCTGCTTTTAAAACATTTTTATATGTTTTAATTCTTAGCTGTGCAGAGTTATATATATATATGAGATGGGCAGCCATATAAATTATTAAATAAATAAATAAAACTGAACTGAACCCCCCCCCTTAACATTTTTAGTTTCCTAGATGGTTTTCTATGGGACATGCACAGAAAATTCTTGAATAAAGGTTCTTGAGGCTGATGCTTTGGCTTGCCCACAGTTGCTTTTCATTTAACATTAAAAAAATAAAATATTAAAATATTAAAAAATAAAATCAGGAGAATATGGAGACTGGAGGCTGCCTATTTGCCTACGGATGCACCAATACTTATAGGCTCAGGATATTCTACCATCCAACTCTGATTCTGGCTCTTCTTCCTTTTTTGCTCACCAAAATGTTTTTGCGTGTCAGTGGGTTTTGCGCACCAATCAATTAACTCTGCTGGTTTGTCTGACTCACGCTTTCCCCCCCCACCAAACGTGTTAAAGTTAGGGTTATTGATTGATGATTGGCAGTTACCTCTGCAAATATATTGTGATGGAATGTGTCCCTGAAGGGGGTGGTGGTGATGTGGTGGATTCCAAAGCTGCCACTGGTTCTCAGGAAGGAGGGAGCTCATTCCAAGGAGATAAACGGACTCGCAGTCTGGAGAGTCAAAGAGAGTCAGAGTAGCTCCGCCCTAGAGTCTCCTAGGTTATTTCCCCTTAGTTTACCGTATTTTCCGGCGTATAAGACGACTTTTTAACCCAGGAAAATCTTCTCAAAAGTCGGGGGTTGTCTTATACGCCGGGTGTCGTCTTATAGGGCGGGTGCAACTCCACTTCCCCACCGCTCAGCTGATCCCCGGCGCACAGCTGATCGGCGCCGAGATTTTCCACCCGGGCCCTCCCCCCCCAATACATCTCCAAGCTTTAGCAGAACAAACCATGAAGGAGGAGGAGGAAGAGGGTGGTGGTGATGATGGGGGGAGGTTTGAAAAAGCAGATCCAAGCACAAAAGTTAGTGAGTCATTTCAGCCTCCCTCCCTCTCGCTCTCTTTCCCTGGTGATGGATCAGTGCCGGGGGGGGGGGGTCAGGAGGGAACGGAGGAAATGGCAAGGGAGGGAGGGAGGGAGGGAGCGGAGGGTGGGACCCCCCCGCACTGATCCATCACCAGGGAAAGAGAGCGAGAGGGAGGGAGGCTGAAATGACTCAGTAACTTTTGCGCTTGGATCTGCTTTTTCAAACCTCCCCCCATCATCACCACCACCCTCTTCCTCCTCCTCCTTCATGGTTTGTTCTGCTAAAGCTTGGAGATGTATTGGGGGGGGGAGGGCCTGGGTGGAAAATCTCGGCGCCGATCAGCTGTGCGCCGGGGATCAGCTGTGCGGCGGGGAAGTGGAGTTGCTCAGTACTCACTCAGTAACTTTTGCGCTTGGATCTGCTTTTTCAAACTTCCCCCCATCTCCTCCTCCTCCTCCTCCTCCTCCTCCTCCTCCTCCTCCTCCTCCTCCTCCTCCTCCTCCTCCTCCTCCTCCTCCTCCTCCATGGTTTGTTCCGCTAAAGCTTGGAAATGTATTCTTCACCCCTCTGCCTTGCCCAGGTAATTAAAGCTTTCTTTAAATCGTTAAAGCTTTCTCCCCCCTCCCCCCAATATTCTCCTTCACACACACACCCCGCCCTGCTGCGCTTCGCATTACTAGGTATTCGCTTTCTACTCTGCTTCCCTGTTTCCTCCCTGCAGTTTTTTACTTTCTACTCCGCTTCCCCACCACACAGCTGATTGGCGTGGGTATTTTCCACCCCGGGGCGGAGCAAGCTGCAGGTTTTGAAGAGGGGTAGTCTTATACGGCGAGTATATCCCAAACTCTATATTTTAACTGGAAAAGTTGGGGGTCGTCTTATACGCCCAGTCATCTTATACGCCGGAAAATACGGTAGTTAGGATAGCTTGAGTCTGGCAAGATTGATGTCAGGCCCAGCCCAAGAACAACGACAAGTTGGTGTATTCCAGACTCAGTTCTTTATTGCTCTCACCATACAGACAGAATCTTGCCAGACTAAAGCTATCCTAACTAACCTAAGGGGACTCCCTGCCAAGACTCTCCAGACTGCGAGTCTGTTTATCTCCTTGGAATGTGCTCCCTCCTTCCTGAAAACCAGAGGCAGCTTCAGAATCCACCACATCACACACCCCCTTCAGGGACACATACCATCACATATATGTACCCATGCTGTAGTCACAACAAGGATATTGCAGCAGTTGATTAAATTCAGTGGCTGGCAAAAACTCTTTGCAATGAGATATTAACACTAGTGGTGGGCAAAAAAGGAACAAGAGCCCTGATTTTAATTGACTCTTTTTCATATTCCCCGAATTAATTAATTAATTAATTAATTAATTCCTTAGTGCTACTCCTCTTCCAGTTAAGTGAAATGGTAAGGAGAAGAAAGATATTAGATCCTGCAGTAGAGGTCCAATCCATTCTAAACCAAGTTAGGAGGACAGTGGCAGAATATTCCCAGTTTTCTTAATTATTTCCATAGTGATCTTGATGCATGTAACATTTCATGTTAATATGAGTTTGTCAGAATGAACGATACAGATTTCTCCCTTCCTCCGTAGAAAATGTCCTGTCCTTTATAGAAATTAGTAGGCCTGATGTCTTATTTTTTTCCCTGACACTTGTGGTATCTGAAGCAGTGGTGTGTTTTTGCTTCACTTATGTATCTTTATCATCCAGTGTTGGTTTGCTAAGAGATGAAGAAGGTTGGCATCTTCAACTACACTGTGCTGAGGAAGACACCCTGTTCATTAAAAAAGTCCAGATGGCCTGTACATTTTTCAGGAGTGGCACTTAGCTTGTTGGCAGTGCTCAACAGCTGGCTAGCTTAAAGCTGATCAGCATTTGAGCCTCCTTAACAGGTGTTGTTAGGGGGCGTGGTGGCTCAGCGGGTAAGATGCCAGGCTTGTTGATTGGAAGATCGCAAGTTTGGAGGTTCATGACGGAGTGAGCTCCCGCACTAGCCCCAGCTGTTGCCAACGTGGCAATTCGAAAGCATGCAAATGCAAGTAGATAAATAGGTACCACTTCGATGGGATGGCAACAGCGTTCTGCGCGTCATGCCGGCCACATTACCGCGGAAGCGTCTTCGGACAACGCTGGCTCTTCGGCTAACAAACGGAGATGAGCACCGGCCCCTAGAGTCGGACACAACTGCACAAATGTGCGGGAGGAACCGTTACCTTTTAACAGGTGTTGTTGCATTTCAAAGTTGAGCACACAGGGGGAGCAGGGAGAAAAGGTAGTTGGCAGGAGTGCAAAGCTTTTCCAAAGAGAGGGGCAACAGCTTTGGTCCCATTTGAAAGGAGACCTTATACAGAGGTCATTTCTATTCCATCTTGGTGAGGAAGGGAGAAACTGAAAGGCCTCTTGATATTTTGACTTGATACAGTATTTTGTCTCTCTTAAGTGACTTTTCACAAAAGTTCACTGCATCTGTAGTTATATTCACTGCTGTGGTTTCTGTGCTTCAGCCAATTAGCTCATGCCAAAAGTTTGATGTGTCTACTGGCCGTACATTTTAGATTTGAATTTATGTTAGGGTGTATGAGTGAAAATGGAGGGCTGAAAGCATTGTCTAAGGTTCAATAACCATGCATGTATGTCCCAGGCTCTTTCTTGACTTTAGAGCTTCACCAGACATTTTAATCTCAGTTTTATCAATATCCTGGCCTTGGTTCCTTCCCCTTCATTTCAGGGCTGATTTCTAGAGGGAGCAGTTGGCTGTGATCTGTGAATACATTTTTCTGAAATTAGACCCTTCTATCCTGCATATATGGCAGAGGGAATGATAGCAGAATTACCCAACTTATTATCTGGAACCATTTCAGTCAGGTTTCAGGCCACGGTATAGTACAGAAACAACATTGGATGTGCTTGTTGATGACCTGGGCAGAGACAGGATGGGGTGGTGCATCCCCGCTCTCATCCCTTCTTTTTAATGTGTAGATGAAACTGCTGGGTGAGGTCATTTGTCAGTTTGGGATTTGCTGTCATCTGTATGCAGATGATACCCAGTTGTACATCTTGACCCTCAGCTATGCAGGTGAAGCTGTCAATGTACTGACCCAGTGTTTGGAGGCTCTTCGAGTCTGGATGGGAAGGAACGGACTTCAGCAAAACCTGACAAGGCTGAGTGGCTGTGGCTCTTTGTGCACCCCTGGTCGGGGAGGCTTTCCCCTTAGGACTTGGATGGGGTTACACTTCCCCATTCAAGACTAGTGAGCAACTTGGAGGTCCTCCTGGACTCTCAGCTACTGCTCAAAGAGCAGGTGGCAGCTGTAGCCAGAAGAACCTTTGCACAGGTTCACCTTGTGCAGCAGATGCATCCTTTCCTTGACCACAAGGCCCTAGTCACCTCATGATTAGACTATTGCAATGCACTATATACATGGGGCTGACCTTGAGGACCATCCAGAAGTTACATCTGGTTCAAAATGCAGCAGTGTAGACAGTAATGGGCACTCCTCACGATGCCCTTGTGTCATCACTACTATGCAAGCTGCATTGTTTACCATTTGGCCTCTGGGTGCAATTCAAGGTGCTGGTTGTCACCTATAAAGCCCTTCATGGCATAGGGCCTGCTTATTTGAGAGACTGCCTGTTTATAGTTGTTTCCCATCCAGTATGCTCAGGCAGAGTGGATATGCTCCACGTTCCCTCCATTAAGCTTTGTCATCTTGTGGGACCAAGGAAGCATAACTTGCCCCTGCCCTCTGGAACAGCATCCCCCTAGAAATACATATGGCTCTCATTCTCCAAGTGTTCTGGAAGTTCCTTAAGACCTGGCTCTGTTCCCTGGACTGGGGTTAGGGTGTTTGTGGAGCCTCTGCCCAGTCTGTTTGAATATTATTGATGCGGTTTTGTCCAGGCAGTCATGTTTTCTAAATCATGCATTTTAAATATTTTAAACCACCCAGAATATTTTGGAGTCGGGCAGCCTCAAAATCCAATAGATTTGATTAGATTCATTACTACCTCCGTTAATATTCCTAGCTAAATAACGTATTCAGTGATTCACTAGCAGACAACTCTAGCTCGGCTATTTGATTCCGTTCCTCTGTGTCTTGAGACCAAAAGGGAAGTTTTAACCTCATAGTAACTCTCTCTAAATAATTTGGATGACACACAACAATCTCACCGAGGTAAGTTAATTACAATTAACCTCGGGTATCATAGGAGTATGTGTTCGTGTGGGGTCACCATGATCACTACCTGGGAATGAGTGGATTATTGAGTTTGGATGACACGTCGTTTGCATTTGCGCAACGTGCTAGGCTAAGGTAAAATGAGGCGGCAGTTTGTGGTTTGGTGTAGAAAACCAGCCATTGCTGTCGTCTTTGGTATGAGCCAGGTCATTATGTTAAACCATTGTATGGTTTAACTGTTTGAACATAGCACATTAGGTGAACACAGCAATTGTGTTTTGTTATCCTGAGTTTAATATGTTGCGTGAACCTAGCTACTAGGTCTTTAACTGGCCTCACTAAGGATGTTAGCAGACATACAGTAATTGTAATATTGATTCAGCCCACTAAGCAATGCTAGCCCTGAGTTTGATAAAGCCATTCAGACCAGAACTGCAGAATGAGACAGACATACCTGATGCCAGGTAATGGGTCAAATTTGTCAAATTCTTACCAAGCACAATGATGTGCCAATGTAGATCCATCTTAATTTAGCTACCTAATTTCTTCTTCATTCTTTCTGAATATTTCTTGAGGTGATGCTTTAAATAGGAAAGTGGTAAAATTGATGATGGATTTTGGAAAGTTTACATTTTGTCACTGAAATGAATATTAAAATTTTGTTCTTGAGAGCGGAGAATCAAGTGCATTAGCCCAATGTCACTAGAACTCCTGTAAAATACAGGACAATCTATGAGACTTCTACAGTAGCAAACTTTATCTAAAGCCAGATAATTGCTTTTCTTGTGAATTATTGGGCAAATTTCTTAAGGAAGTATTCAAGTTTATTTAATGTTACTTACTGTTAGAATAGATGGACCTGGAGCTAGTGAAATATCATATTTGTATTGCATAAGGATGCTTTGAATAGATAGTTGTTGGGGGGATGCATCACAGGTGACAGTATTTGTCCTTGTCCTTCTGTTTGCTGCACCAAATCATACACACTCCTGGCTTGTTGTATTGATTTGCCTGGAATGTCTTGCAGAAATAGCCTTCAGGTCTTCTCCCAGTCAATACCACCAATGACAGATTTGGGCCAAGTCAAAAAAAGCCCATGATTGTTCCCTATTGCTATGATCAATTCATACAGTCAACAGTTAACAATCTTCCTTGGCAGTAGCACAAGGGGAGGGCAAGAGGATTCTTGTTTTCATTGAAACTTACAGTAACAGTATGTTTGCACGCAGAAAGCTAGCATATCAGGGGAAAGGTCATTTTTATTACCTTCTGTGTGCACATTTTGATATTTAATGGAGAATATGCAGATATATAACACATGTAGCCCAAAGTTCAGCAAAGCAAAACTACTTAGCATAACATAGTGGTTAAGGTGCTGGGCTAGAAACCAGGAGTCTGTGAGTTCTAGTCCCGCCTTAGGCATGAGAGCCGGCTGGGTGACCTTGGGCCAGTCACTCTCTCTCAGCCCTGGGAAGGAGCCAATAGGAAACCAGGAGACTGAGAGTTCTAGTCCCGCCTTAGGCGTGAAAGCCGGCTGGGTGACCTTGGGCCAGTCACTCTCTCTCAGCCCTGGGAAGGAGCCAATAGGAAACCAGGAGACTGAGAGTTCTAGTCCCGCCTTAGGCATGAGAGCCGGCTGGGTGACCTTGGGCCAGTCACACTCTCTCAGCCCAGCTCACCTCACAGGGTTGTTGTTGTGGGGAAAATAGGAGGAGGAAGGAGTATTAGGTATGTTCGCCGCCTTGAGTTATTTATAAAAATAATAAAGGCGGGATAATAAATAAATAAATAAATAAATAAATAAATAAATAAATAAATAAATAAATAAATTTCATTTTTCAGACGCCCAGTAGGTCCAAATCCACCCTCAGTTTAATCTGTTTTCCCTTTCTAAGGGCCAATTACTTAATAATCCCAGAAGCATGCTATTGCTGTTATTCCATACCCCATCCACACCTTAGTTAAAGCAGGCACAGGATATGATGTCATCTACTCAGTGGTATTCTGTTCCACTTTTATCAGGCAGAGAAATGATGAGTAAAGTTGTAGGATGTCATCAGGAAAAATGGGAAGGAGAAAACATTTGTCAGAAATTATGAATTTTAGGATAACGTATGTTAGGAACTGAGAAGGGGCATTTCATTTACCTCTGTGGGGAAGAATGCAAAAGAATGCAGAAACATTATAACTTGTATATGTGTGTGGAGGGAGGGAGGACGAAAGGCAGGCAGGCAGGCAGGCAGGCAAAGATATTCAGATTGGCTAGAAAAAAATGCAAGAAATGGGATACAAAGTTCATTTATATACAGAGAGTTATTCACTGCCAGAGTTGTTTGATTATCTTATTGGCCACTAATCTGCTCACTATAAACTTTACCATGTTGTATGATTCCATGAGAAGGTAGCAGGCACCGAGCTCCTTAAGTGACAGCATATACAGTATGTCACTGTAAGAGGTTGCAAACAGCAGCAGATTATTTTCGTTTCCACATTTTAGCGCTGGAGTGGGATTTACCTTCTTCACTTATATTAGCCTTCTGCAACCTTGTGCTTCTGTGTTGAATTCTGTGTTGAATTGTGTTGAATTCTCAGATTTCCAGATTTCTCAGCCTATATTCTCTGCTATGATAAGATACATATGATGCAGATATATGGTCTTTCCATTTTCCCTTTCTGTTTGTGTTTCAGTGTCCAGGCTGAATAATTAGGAGCTCCTAATTATTACATGTTTGTTTATTTGCCTTTTCCTTCTTAATTAAAAGAAGGAAAGCATCCATTATAAATGGCATGGGGCCTGGTTACTCGAGGAACCGCCTGTCTCCCATAGTATCTACCCGACTGGTTCAATCTGGCAGGGTTGGCGCGCTCTGGGTTCCATCGATCAAACAATGCCACCTATTGGGAACCCCGGAGGTTCTCTCCAAAATTCGAACGGCTCCCACCCTACTGGTATTTCGAAGGGCCTTAAAGACCTGGCTCTTTGCCCAGGCCTTTGGCGAGGACGACTGACGCCCCTTTCTTCCTTTCTCTTCCCCTCTGGGTTTATTTTCTTTGCCATTTTGTCTTGTGCTGTTTTTGTGTTTTTTTTTTCTATTCTTTGTTTTTAAATGTTTTAACAATTGTAAACCACCAAGAGTCGCTGGGAGTCGGGCAGCATATAAATTTAATAAATTAAAATTTAATAAATTATTTTTTGTTGTTATACTAGTAACTAGACCAGTGCTTTCCAAACTGCTGCCGTTGACGACACACCAACGGCAGCGGCAGCGGTGTGGGGGCGCACCCGGCAGCGGGCGCGTGCATGGCGCTGGCGTGGGGGGCGCGCGGCGGCGGCATGCACGGCTGCAGCGGCAGCGGCCTCGCTAAAACGCGGAAGCGCTGATGGTGCACCGCTGCCACCGCCACCGTGCACATTAAAGTGTCGCGACACACAGTTTGGAAAGCTATGAACTAGACTGTGAAAAGCTGTTGGAAAATTCTCACTTTTTCCTCTTGCGGTCTTTTCTTTCACTTAGATTTGTACTGTCATCCACCTTAAGAAATGCCAGGAAAGCATATGCTTCAGTGTTTATTATGTTTGCATAACGAAGTAGTGTATATACATAATACATTAAAAAAATATGTGCATGGAAAGATTTGTTGTGTGCCCCTTCTTCAATTCTCACAAGTTGGAAATGCAGATCTTGTACTTTGTAATAGTTGCCAGAGAAAAGAAGGTGTATAAATGCCAGCTTGTGTAGCATTTAATAGACTTCTTCTGGGGAAAAAATGCTGAGTTCTTCTGGAACCAGGAGATAACAGTTTTAGCAATTTTGTGCCATTAGCACAAGGATCAAAAGAAAGACTAAATAGCTGGGTTCAGACATTGCATTATGTTTATTTTAATCTTAGTTTTTTTTAATAAAGATTAATCTGGGTTCATACTTATATATTTTTAACCCATTCAGTCATGTCCGATTCTCAGAGACTGCCTGGATAAGTCCCTGCAGTTTTCTTGGCAAGGTTTTTCAGAAGTGGTTTGCCACTGCCTCCTTCCTAGGGCTGAGAGGGAGTGACTGGCCCAAGGTCCCCCAGCTGGCTTTGTGCCTAAGGCGGGACTAGAACTCACAGTCTCCCGGTTTCTAGCCCGGTGCCTTAACCACTACATCAAACTGGCTCTCTCATACATAATGCCAAGATATAAATCATAATTTACAAACTTCACACTAAACCACAATCAATCACATGATGACCTTTGTGATTTGGAAATCCAGCAAATATCTTGCATTTAACACCACATTATTGTTTTTTATGCATCAAGTCTATTAATTGTACTATTATGACTTACAAAAAGTGATGTAGAAACATGTCCTTCTCTCTTTGAGTTGTCTTGTCTTAGTGCAGGTGATCTCAAAAACTGTGATACTGTGAGCCCTAAAATGAATTTGTGCAACTTCCTCATATAAATAAAACTAAAGATTTAATTGGGTTAGAGATGGGCAGGAAATAAACACATCACTTTTAATAATTTTATTTTAATCTATATATCAAACAAAGTCATTATAGAATCTTGTCACTTTATAAAAATAAAACATTTAATTGGAAACAAGCAAACAAAAAAAACTTATAATATTTTAAAACTTAGTTTTAATTGAGAGGATAAGCTGGCTTACTTTTGCATGTTGCACAGTTTTGGTTCTGCTTCAGATGCCACTTGAAAGTTTACCAACTGGGTAAACTTTGGTTGAGAGTGCTTTTCTCACAATTGGCTCTCCTTTCCACTTACTATCTTCATGAATTCCACTGCTTCCATTTTAAAGTAATTTGTCTAGTGGTCAACCTCATGTTTGAGATGGCAAATTCACAACTTAAAGAGAGAACTTTTTTCCCCTGATACTGGATTCAAGGCAAACAGCTTCATCTCAGATTCTATTATCAGAATAGGAGAAAAATAATCTCTTACCAACTTTTTACATTTATATTTTTTGACATCATCACTCTCATTCTATGCCCCTCCCAGCTCTAAGTCCTTTAGCTATTTTTTTAAATAGAAAAGATATTCCTGTCCTTTGTTCATGTTAGCTTTCCTTTACTACATATTTTCTAATACAACAATAATATTTTTAGACACGGAGGAAATCGGTATGCCATCTAGGTTGTTGTTGTTTATTCGTTCAGTCGTTTCCGACTCTTCGTGACTTCATGGACCAGCCCACGCCAGAGCTTCCTGTCGGCTGTCACCATCCCCAGCTCCCCCATCGTTGAGTCCATCACCTCCAGAATACCATCCATCCATCTTGCCCTTGGTCGGCCCCTCTTCCTTTTGCCTTCCACTTTCCCTAGCATCAGCTTCTTCTCCAGGGTATCCTGTCTTCTCATTATGTGGCCAAAGTACTTCAGTTTTGCCTTTAATATCATTCCCTCAAGAGAGCAGTCTGGCTTTATTTCCTGGAGTATGGACTGGTTTGATCTTCTTGCAGTCCAAGGCACTCTCAGAATTTTCCTCCAACACCACAGTTCAAAAGCATCTATCTTCCTTCGCTCAGCCTTCCTTATGGTCCAGCTCTCACAGCCATAGGTTACTACAGGGAATACCATTGCTTTAACTATGCGGACCTTTGTTGTCAGTGTGATGTCTCTGCTCTTAACTATTTTATCAAGATTTGCCATTGCTCTCCTCCCAAGAAGTAGACGTCTTCTGATTTCCTGGCTGCAGTCAGCGTCTGCAGTAATCTTTGCGCCTAGAAATACAAAGTCTGTCACTGCCTCCACTTTTTCTCCCTCTATTTGCCAGTCATCAATCAAGCTCGTTGCCATAATCTTGGTTTTTTTGAGGTTTAACTGCAACCCAGCTTTTGCACTTTCTTCTTTCACCTTCGTCATAAGGCTCCTCAACTCCTCCTCGCTTTCAGCCATCAAAGTGGTATCATCTGCATATCTGAGATTGTTAATGTTTCTTCCAGCGATTTTAACTCCAGCCTTGGATTCCTCAAGCCCAGCATGTCGCATGATGTGTTCTGCGTACAGGTTGAATAGGTAGGGTGAGAGTATACAACCCTGCCGTACTCCTTTCCCAATCTTAAACCAGTCCGTTGTTCCGTGCTCTGTTCTTACCGTTGCTACTTGGTCGTTATACAGATTCCTCAGGAGGCAGACAAGATGACTTGGTATCCCCATACCACCAAGAACTTGCCACAATTTGTTATGATCCACACAGTCAAAGGCTTTAGAATAGTCAATAAAACAGAAATAGATGTTTTTCTGAAATTCCCTGGCTTTCTCCATTATCCAGCGGATATTGGCAATTTGGTCTCTAGTTCCTCTGCCTTTTCTAAACCCAGCTTGTACATCTGGCAATTCTCGCTCCATGAATTGCTGGAGTCTACCCTGCAAGATCTTGAGCATTACCTTACTGGCATGTGAAATAAGTGCCACTGTTCGATAGTTTGAACATTCTTTAGTGCTTCCCTTTTTTTGGTATGGGGATATAAGTTGATTTTTTCCAATCTGATGGCCATTCTTGTGTTTTCCAAATTTGCTGGCATATGGCATGCATCACCCTGACAGCATCATCTTGCAAGATTTTAAACAGTTCAGCTGGGATACCATCGTCTCCTGCTGCCTTGTTATTAGCAATGCTTCTTAAGGCCCATTCAACCTCACTCTTCAGGATGTCTGGCTCTAACTCACTGACCACACCGTCAAAGCTATCTCCGATATTATTATCCTTCCTATACAGATCTTCCGTATATTCTTGCCACCTTTTCTTGATCTCTTCTGCTTCTGTTAGGTCCTTACCATCTTTGTTTTTGATCATACCCATTTTTGCCTGGAATTTACCTCCGATGTTTCTAATTTTCTGGAAGAGGTCTCTTGTCCTTCCTATTCTATTGTCTTCTTCCACTTCCGCACATTGCTTGTTTAAAAATAATTCCTTATCTCTTCTGGCTAATCTCTGGAATTTTGCATTTAATTGGGCATATCTCCCCCTCTCACTGTTGCCTTTTGCTTTCCTTCTTTCTTGGGCTACTTCCAGTGTTTCAGCAGACAGCCATCTTGCCTTCTTGGTTTCCTTTTTCTTTGGGACGTTTTTTGTTGCCGCCTCCTGAACAATGTTGCGAACTTCTGTCCATAGTTCTTCCGGGACCCTATCAACTAAATCTAGTCCCTTAAATCTATTCTTCACCTCCACTGCATATTCCTTAGGAATATTAGTGAGCTCATATCTAACTGATCTGTGGGTCTTCCCTATTCTCTTTAGTCTGATTCTAAATTTTGCAATAAGAAGTTCGTGATCTGAACTACAGTCAGCTCCAGGTCTTGTTTTTACCGACTGTATAGATGTCCGCCACCTTTGGCTGCAAAGGATGTAGTCAATCTGATTTCGATGTCGACCATCTGGTGAAGTCCATGTATAGAGTCGTCTTTTAGGTTGTTGGAAGAGAGTGTTTGTTATGCAGAGTGAGTTGTCTTGGCAAAATTCTATCAGCCTATGTCCTGCTTCATTTGGACACCTGGAATTACAGGAAAGCATGGTCTGGGAGAACAAATGCCATCTAGGACTATTGCTTTTTTCCTCTTTAGTATTTAAAGATTCAAGCTTCATGGGATGAGGATACACAGTGCTAAATATTTCTGTGACAATACATTCAAGATCCTCATGTACAATGAATGAAGACTGAGATATTAGGTTCATTTGTAAATTGTTTGAGCTCCATTGATAAATGGCAAATAGCTAATTTATTATTATTTATTATTTTAGACCAACACCACCCTTGGAAAAGGTATAGAAAGTATGGTGTTCCTGAACTATTACGTTTCTGGATTTGTTTCCAGGTTCATAAGACATCAGTTGCCTACTATAACCCCTTGAGTATGTCAGAGAAAAATCGGTATCACTTCCACCCTACACATATACTTTCTTCTTTTGTCCCCACTTGTGACAAGCATGCTTCATTGTGGAGCATACTTACTGTTAATTTTAAATACAGAGACATTAAAGTGGGGCAGGAAACTGAAGAAAATGACATGTCTGAAATGACTGCTCCACATTGTTTCACACTGCTTCAGAAAATTCTTTTTCCTTCAACAGGATTCATATTGGGAGCTACAGTACATTGATTCCACAATGCAGCACCCCAAGCTGCTCTTCAAAAGGATGCGTTTCTACTCTTAATCCAGTTCCTTAAAAGCCAACATACTGTGCCATGAGTAGAACCTGCCTCCTTAACAACACAGAAATATGATTGTTTAATGCATATTTAATTGTGTTATTCTTTCTGTGGTTCTTTTCCTTTGAACTCACTGTGGGAATAGATGGCGCTTGGGATGAAGATCCCTGTGAGGTATGCTGGTAAATGAGAATGTAGCTTTGTCATTGGCTAGGGATCAGAATAAATACTGTAAAATAAAAAACTTAAAACTCCAGTATGAGTATGACTTATCTTTTCCTCCCATAGATCAGAATGCTATTTGGAAGAAATTGGCCTTTATTTCTTTTGGCAAAGTTCATTTTTTTCAAGTGTAAAGAGACTGGTCTCAAAATGGGAGACACTGTTCCATTCTCTGAAGTTGCAAAATATAGGCTACCTGTTAGTTGGCTAATTGTCAACAATTTCTAAGGCTATTGAGAGGAAGTTACACTGTTTCCAGCGTGGGAAGGTTTATTAGGCAAATCAGTTGGTTTATGCTTTATTATGTATTCCTTAATGAGAGTATATTGAAGATTTACCATGTGTCAGGTCTATAAGTCTAGGACTCCTAGGGTGCTACTGCACAGAAAGCCCTATGCATGAATATTTCTTTAATAGTAAAGAAAGAAAAGAAAAATATGCATTTCATGATACATCTGATGTTCTGATTTATTAACATGAAGCATTTCTTGTTGAGAAATCTTAGCAGGCAATTCTTTTATCCATTGTCTCCTGGTGAGTCTCCAAGATTCCTACATGGATGAAGATGAACCTGACATGGTTTAACACTGTACTTGCTGAAATTGTTGGTGATCTAGAGCTGTGCTCCAGAGTAAGAATTTATATCAGAACTTACTTACAGAACATACTTACTCCGGCCTATTCTTTGAAGTAAATAAAAGAAGAGCAAATGAATGTTCATTTTGGTTGCTCTTTTTTTCACTTTTTCTAATTCCTTTTCAGAATGCACACGCTATACAGCATGGTTTCTCAACCAGGGTTCCATGGAACCCTAGGGTTCCGCAAGAGGTCACTAGGGGCTCCCTGGGAGATCACAATTTATTTAAAAAATTATTTCAAATTCGGGCTAGTTCATATTAAAGAGGTTTCATTTTTTATTTTTAGTTTAAGAATGCTGTTAATGCATATATACAGGCCTACACATGAAACAAACATAATAATTTTGTAACTTCTGGCCTATATTTGAGCCTGAATGTGCAGGGGTTCCCCAAGGCCTAAGAAATATTTCAAGGGTTCCTCCAGGGTCAAAAAGTTGAGAAAGGCTGCTGTACAGAATGGCATACAGTACAGTATGATGGATCTCTCTACAGAGCAGTGTGGTTGTATTGTGCAGCAACTGTCTGAAAAATTGTTTTATGGCACCAAATTATAGGAAAACTATTGGAACTAAAATCGCTAAGAGAATGTCTTTGCATAATTTCTGAATCAGGCATGTTTTAAATACAGTTTAGTTGTTCACTCTTATAAAGCTGAAATGGTATAGGAAAAAGCAAGCAAAATAATCACTGAGTTAAAATAATGTTTGTGTGTGAGAAAAGGCTAAAGTGTGTGGGAGTGCACTTCAAAAATTCCACACAATTTGGAGAAAGTAGACTGAGATGATGATTTTTTTGTCCATCAGAATGCTAGAATTCAGGAATTTTCAGTGAAATTGATTGGAAATATAATCAGGACAGGTTTTTTCCCCCCACATAGCACATAATCAAATTATATCTTCATTTAAAGAAGTAGCTGATAGTCACTATCTTAAATACCTTTAAAAAGGATTACATAAATTCATGGAGGAGCAGACAATCAGTGATTGTTATTTGTTAACAGGTAGGATCTTTGCATTCAAAGGGAATGTGATATTGAATATCAGATCTTGGGAGGCAGCATTTACTGTTTATGGGTTTCCTGAAATCAGGAAAAAACAGGATGCAGGATTGCACAGATACTTTAATTTAACTCAGCAGGACATATATGTATGCCCTGTTCTGTTCTGTTCTGTTCTGTTCTGTTCTGTTCTGTTCTTCTCTCTCTCTCTCTTTCTCCTTTCTCCTTTCTTCTTCTTTCTTAACTCCAACTCCTCTGTAGCAGAAAAATGCATCCATGTGAACTTGCTGGACGATCTGCCCAACATGTACGTCCTGAGTGGTCTCCCATTTCTATTAAGTGAGAGAGATGGAGATCACAGGCATTGGGGTATGGGCATCTGCACTTTGTAATAGCCTCCCTCTGGAATTCTAACTATCCCTGTGTCATTGGCTTTCCATATGCTATTAAAAACAGAGCTTTTTTACAAAACTTTTGAGATACATTTACATTTACATTTACATTTATTGGCTGCCCAACTCCAGTCAGTGGACTCTGGGCAAGTGTACAAAACTAGGGAAAACTAAAATAAATCTAATAGATTATTAGTAAAAATAACAAAACAAAACAGGGGCCATTGAACCAATAATAAACATCAACATTCATCATATATGAATTGCCCCTACCTGTTAACAGCACTGTGTTTGTTAGATTTCAGCTATTATATTTATACAATAGACATTTTATGATTTTGTATGGATGTTGTACACTGTTGAGAGTTTCCTCAGTTGCAGCAAGGATAAAGCTTATACAACACATACATATGCACATACTGTCTATGAAGGTTCTCAGTCATCCAGATGGAATTGTCTGTAGCTTGAATCATGTCAACTGGATTTCTATTTTCTCAGTGGAAACGTTTCGCTCCTTATCCAAGGAGCTTCTTCAGTCTGAGCAAAGTTAGTAAGGGAATCCTTAAATATGTTTCTAGGTGGCTGTGTGACCTTGCACCTGGGGCTAGGTCATGGTTATTTTTTTGAGATGTTATTTCTAAGTCCCTTTATCATCTAAAGAAGGATCGTTAAGATCACCATGCTGCTGTTGAGCTTGCGAAATGGTCTTAATCTTCCTAGGCACAGAAGACAAAGCAGGAAGGAAAATAGGGGAAAGATTGTGCCTGAGGCCCCCACCTCTATTCAAGGAAGGATTTTCCAAGTTGGCATAAATGGATTCCTTGACCCCTCTCTCAAACCACCTATCTTCTCTGTCTAAAATGTGAACATTAATGTCCTCAAATGAGTGTCCTTTTTCCTTTAGATGAAGATAAACTGCTGACTCTGGTCCTGTGGTGTTACTTCTCCTGTGTTGGGCCATCCTCCTGTACAAAGGTTGTTTGGTTTCTCCAATGTAGAGTTCAGAGCACTCCTCACTGCACTGGATTGCATAAACTACATTGCTTTTCTTGTGTTTTGGAGTTTGATCTTTGGGGTGTACAAGCCTCTGTCTCAGTGTGTTGGTGGGTTTGAAATATACAGGTATATGGTGTTTGCCAAATATCCGTTTTATCTTTTCAGACACGCCAGCCATGTAAGGAATGACCAGGTTCTTCCGTTTACTCTGAGTCTCAGCCCTATCTGTCGCTGTTTTAGGTCTGGTAGATTTAGATTTAGTGAAGGCCCAATTTGGATATCCACAGGCCTTCAGAGCTGTTCTCAGGTGCTGTTTTTCATTCTTTTTGGAATCCATGGAGGTGGGGATGGTTTCTGCTCTGTGTGACAATGTCCTGATGACTCCTAGTTTTTGCTGCAGTGGATGGTGGGAGTCAAACATCAGATATTGATCTGTGTGTGTGGGTTTCCTGTAGATCCCTATTTCTAGCTTGCCACCGGTCCCAATGAGGACTTCACAGTCTAGGAATGCCAGTCTGTTGTCCTTGTTGTCCTGGCATTCCTAGACTGTGAAGCTCCCAACAACATTAAAAGCCGAAAAACAATAAAACCGAAATCTACGCTTCAGCCATCTCCCTCTGATCCATCCAACAAAACCATCCCCATGCTCCGATGTCACCCTATCCCAGCCCTTGGGGGAAGAGTCAGCTCTTTACGGCTTTCTGGAAGACTAAAAGGGTGGTGGCCTGCTGGATCCCAGGGGGGTGTTCTACATGGCAGGGACTGCTATGGAAAAGGCATACTTTCTAGGTCCCATTAGATGGCAATATTTAAGGGAAGGGACCTGGAGCATGCCTACCCTATCCAACCTGGTGGAATGGAAAGATACCCTCAAGGAGAGGAGGTCCCACAAATAACCTTGCACAACAGCAGTGTAATATGTCCTTCCTCGGTTTTATTCTTCCTCTTTCATGTTCACCTGTCTTGCCAGCTTGGTTTGCTCTTCTGATTTTTGTCTTACTGTTTGATTACAGTCATTGTCCTGATCCCTCAAGTTTCAGGGCCCTTCCAGTATAAAATAGGAAAAAAATGTTTTTAATCAATTTTAAACTAAAATTTGCCTGTTAGAGGAAAAGCAAGCCAGATTCTGCCATCTTAAGCAGAATCTAGAAAAATGGGCAAGTACAAAAGAAAAAGAAAATCTTTTGAATATACTATTTTGAGTATACTTTCTCTGCAGTAGCGCCTGCTCTGTGGAATATTCTTCCCCCAGAGTTAAGACAGTCCACCTCGCTCCTGGACTTCAGGAAAAAACTCAAGACTTGGCTTTGCCAACAGGCCTGGGGCGGAAAGAAGAGCATAAACTCCTGGGGATGGCTAACATCGTAGGATGGCCCTAGAATTGCCCTTCCAATGTTTTAAAGAAGACATCACCATCTTGATTTTATTATATTTATTGTATTTTTAAATTGTTTATTTTAATGTTTGATATTTTATTGAATTGTAAACCGCCCAGAGTCCCTTTGAGGAAGTTGGGCGGTGAAAAATCGAATAAATAAATAAAATAAAATTTAGCTTGAAAATTTGATTATTCTTTGCAAAAATAATTTCTGTACTCAGATGTGGGATTAATGAACTCATGATGGTAGACTTGGAATACCAAACAGTTTGTAGCCAGATAGTCACATAACAATATCTTGCATGTGGCTTCCCCTTAATTTTGCAGCGAAGTTGGTTTACTTATTATAATTTATTTATGAAGTTTATATTTTACCTCAGTCCCAAGGACTTGAGTAGCTTACTTCTTGTTTTGAACATCAATGTACTTTTATCTTAATTTATTCCTGAGTTATTGAATGCATATTCTGGTTCTCTAGTGATAACTTTTGCTCATACAAATTTCATTTTATATTGAGGCCATCATTTGAGTCTTTGCTGTAAATGCTAGCCATGTCTTAAATTAGATTGGCTGGTTAGGCTGATTAACTTAGGAAAGCTGGGAAATCACAAGGTAATATGATTGAGAAAATGGTGCTCTTGCAAATCCAGTAGCATCCAGAAGTCACTGATTACCTGGGCCAATTTATGTCAAGAAAGGGTAAAAAAAGTAACTTGAGAAAAAGTCTCAGACAAGCCCCTCCCTTGTTAACATGGAGAGGGGGAGGGAAGAACATTTTGACTTGCAAGATTCTGTTAACTATAGCTGTTACAATAACATGGCATTGGTTTCTTAGGCTGGTGTACATTGTAGGGCTGACACTTTGTAATGAATGGAGTTTTATTCTAACTTCACCTTCTGGTACTAGTCGTTCTTATAAATAGGGAGTATCTTCTAAGGTATCTTGGACTCTACTGTACATAATTTTTAGTATATTCCTTCTATCTTTGATCTTCTTTGAATCAGTTACTTTCTACCTATTCCATCTCTTTGTCTCTTTTCACATTCATCCTTAACAACTTATTTGATTTCATCCCATAGTTCCTCTCGTTCTCTATCCATGGAGTTCAAGACTTCAAAGAGATTTCTGATGTTTTCTGATGTTCTCCTTGAAAATGGTGAGGATATGCTTAATGTCTTGGTCACTGGTTGCCTGTGTTTTATGCTTTAGCTTGGCTTGAAACTTGCACATAAGCAGTTAATGATCTGTTCCACGATCAAACCTGGCCACAGTTTTGCTATTATAACTGATATCTTCTACCTCCTTGTGACAATAATATAGCTAATTTGATTTTTGTGTACTGCATCTGCATCATGCATATATACTTTGTTTTGGTTGTTTGAAGATTGAGTTAGCAGTGAAAAAAATCATTAGATTGGCAGAAGCTGACAAGTTGTTCTCCTGCTTCATTTCTATTTCCTAGGCCATACAGCTCAACTACATTTTCTTCCATACTATTTCCACCTTTGGCATTACAGTCTCCAATCACAAGCAGCACATATTGCTTGCACGTTCTGTTCATTTTAAATTGAACTTGATCATTAAACTCACCAACCTGCTTTTCTTCTGCATCAGTGGTTGGGGCATAAAGTTGGATAATCATAACATTAAAGGTTGTCCACAAAATCTAATTGATATTATTTGGTTATTGATTGCATTGCAGCCAGGTACTGTTCTTGCTGTACCCTTCATAACTTAGAAAGCAATTCTGTTCCTTCTTTGTTTTTCATGTCCTGAGTAGTAAATAGTGTTATCTTCTGATTTAAAGTGTCCAATTCTAGTCCATCTCAATTCACTGATGCCTGAGATGTCAATGTGTTGTGATTCATTTTATCTTTCTCTATGTTGAGCTTTCCCATGTTCATTCTTCTTACATTCCACTCTAATAATGTCTTTCCACCTTTCAGGATATCTTTTCCTACATGACATTAATAACTAGACATCTTGAAGGTTTTAATCTAGCTGTGTCATAAACACCATTGGTACTCTGAAAGATCCACAGCTTTTCCTCTGTACCATCTGACCTTAGGGGCCAATCATCCAGCAGTATATTGTCAGTCACTTAATCTTGTCCATCCATGTGGTTTTCTTGGTAAATTACAGGAATGGTTTGCCCTTGCCTTCTCCTGCACAGTTGTCTCCTGCACAGATGCCTTTGCCATTGTTGTCACTAAAGTGACCTTCCATCTCCAGCATTTCCTATATCATTGTCCCCCAATATAGGTGCCTATTTACTGGGCAGCTGGGATGACTTTTACACCTTGGATAACTATGCTGGGAGTATGTACTCTTACCATACAGTCCAGATACACTCCTAGCATTCTTTGCTTGTCCCTCCTAGAAATAATGAGGCAACATAGCAGGGCTTCCTGGAGAAGAGGGGAAATGCCAGTGGGCTGGAAAAGAACAAATATTGTCCCTATTTTCAAAAAAGCCTAGAAGAAGGATCTGAGAAACTACAGATCAATCAGTCTAATATTGACATTGGGGAAGAATCTAGAAAAGAATATAAACAGATTATTTTCAATGTGCTGGCTGATCAATTGATAATTTGTCAGGAACAAGTCTTTTAAACTAATCTTATCTCACTTTTTAAAAACTGAGTAACTTCCTTAATAAACTGTAGTAATGCTTAATAGATTATGGGGTATAATATCTTGATGTTGTCAGCACAATATTTAAATACGTCATGATATTCTGATTAACAGGGTACTTAAATGTGAACAGGATGGCATAATAATCAAGTGCATACATAGGTAGCTGAAAAATTGAGCTCATGTTGAGTTCAGTGGCTCCTTATCAAACTGAACAGAGCTGTAAGAGTACTGTGTTCTGTGTTCTCTACTCTTCAGTAATTTTATTAATGACTTGGATAAAGAATGGAGGAAATAATTATCAAATTTGCAGATGACATTAAATTAGGTGGAATAGTCAATATCCTAGAAGATAAAAATAATATTCAATATTATCTGAATGCCTAGAATGAGCTCAAAACAGTAGAATGAAGTTTAACAGAGACAAGTGCAAAGTTCATTTTTTTTTAAAAAAAATTGCTTTTAAAATAGTAACAGAAAAAGAAAAGGAACAGAACACAAAGATAATTACGATGCAAATGCTTCCATTCTCAAAGAAAAAAAATGATGCATAAAAAGTGCTTTTAAAAAAAGTGAAAGGAAAAAAATACAACAGAAAAAAGAAAAAAATGAAACAAAGTATAATATATTATAACAATTAACAATTACAATTCTATATATACTTATCGAATGTAAATATTATTGAAGTGCGTACATATTTATTTCTAATACACTTATTTAACTATCATTCTTTTTTAATCTACTGTATTTTGTGTAACTGAGTTCCATATTTCATCCATACAATGTCTATGTCCATAGGCAATCCGCTCATAGGTGGCAAGTCCCATTGTCTAGGCAATATAGTAATCTCTAATTCATAGCTTTCCAAACTGTGTCGCGACACTTTAGTGCAGAGCTTTCCAAACTGTGTGTCGTGACACAAAAGTGTGTCGCCACACACAGCGTGGTGTGTCGCCACACCACCCGGAAGCGGCGGCGCGCGTGTGCATGGCAGTGGCGGCAGCGGCGCGGCATCAGTGCTTCCGTGTTTTAGCGGAGGCTGCCACCGCTGCCGCCATGCACGCGTGCGCCGCCGCACACCCCCCGTGCCGCCACCGTGCACGCGCGCACCGCCACACACACCCCCGCGCTGCCGCCGTGCATGTGCAACCCCGCGCCGCCACTGTGCACGCGCGCGCTGCCGCCGCCGCTAGTGGCTGGTGTGTCACCAGCAGCGGCAGTTTGGAAAGCCCTGCTTTAGTGTGTCGCAACACACAGTTCAGTGTGTCGTGAAGCAGCGACACGGGGGCGCGCGCGGTGGTGGCAGTGTATCGAATGTGGTACCTATTTATCTACTTGCATTTGCATGCTTTCGAATTGCTAGGTTGGCAAGAGCTGGGGCGAGTGTGGGAGCTCACTCTGTTACGCGGGTCTAGGGTCTCAAACCTCCGAACTTGCGACCTTCTGATTGACAAGCCTGGCATCTTACCTGCTGAGCCATTGCACCCCCTTTGATATTATAGTACTTATTTCATATTTCTTTTTCTGTATTTCTCTGTAGAAAGTAGTAGATGGGCCCATAAATGCTTCAGTTCATCTTTCAAATTATTTTCCCTTTTATTTTTAATCTTATTTTTGTATGATGCATAAGATATTTTATTTATTTGTTTGTTTGTTTGTTTGTTTGTTTGTCAAATTTTGCCACCACCCATCTCCCCCCCAAGGGGGGACTCTGGGCAGTTTACAATAAAAATAAAACATTAACATATGGTTATACATAAATAAATATCAGATACAAATATAAATATAAATATAAATATAGAGTAGATAATGCTTCCCATTCAAAAATCCAGGCACTTGATGTTTCTAAATTCAAATCAAAGTATTGTAAGGTCTC
This sequence comes from Charina bottae, assembly GCA_023362775.1. Taxonomy (NCBI): domain Eukaryota; kingdom Metazoa; phylum Chordata; class Lepidosauria; order Squamata; family Charinaidae; genus Charina; species Charina bottae. The sequence continues at coordinate 6,650,978 of JALMGJ010000022.1, forward strand.
TACCCACATTTGTTGTACAAATTCTTTATCATTCAATAAAGAGACATTGAAATATCAATTTCTCGATACCTTGACCGGTTTCTGAAATGCATGTTTCAAAGTAATTGCACTATGGTCTGATACATAACAAACATCAATATTACATTCTTGAATTTGGTGATATAAAGTTGATGATATTAAAAAATAATCAAGCCTAAAAAATTCTGGTGCACACTTGAATAAAATGTATATTCTCTCTTAGTTGGATACATCAAGCACCAGATGTATTCAATTCTTCCATATACGTCTTAATTGTTTCACTCACTAATGATTTTTTTTTCATGGCAGTGTATTTCTATCAAGCTTAGGATCCAATATTTCATTAAAATCTCCTCCTATTACCACTTTATCATATACTCATTCAAGTATCAAAAACATTCATAAAACGTAAAAGGAGAATCTAAGTTAGGTCCATAAGTATTAACCCTAACTATTGCAGTCTCTGCTATTTTAGCACATAGAATTAAATAATGCCCATTTACATCAGGAATAACCTGTTGTACATCAGTTGAAAATGCTTTTTGAACCAAAATGGCCACACCTTTAGCTTTTGTCGAAGTATTTGTGAGGTAAACCTGTCCCACCCAATCCTTCATTAATAAAGATTTATCTTGTTCCATTAAATGAGTCTCCTGTAGAAAGGCAATGTCTGCCCTTTACGATTTTAAATATGCTAAGATTACATTTTGTTTCTTAGATTCTCGCAACTCTTTTACATTAAGACTAACTTCATCCACTAATTTTATTTTGGCCCAGTTATCAATGTTCTCCCAATACCAATTCATTTTATGACCTGTACGTTTTTAACACAGGGGTCCCCAACCTTTTTGGTGCCAGGGACCGGTTTCAAAAGACGATTTTTCCGCAGACCGGGGGAGCATGGTCTCCAGGATTTCTGCAGACTGGGGGGGGGGGGTTTCCGGGATTTCAGCGGACTGGGGGGTGGGGTTTGCGGGCAGCAGCCAGTTGCACGCACCAGGGGCGGGGTTTGTGGGCAGGAGCCAATTGCGCGGAAGGGGTCGGGGTTTGCAGGCGGGAGCCCCGCATCCCAGTTCCTAACAGGCCGTGGCCCACTAGTGGGCCGCATCCCACAGGTTGGGGACCCCTGATTTAACAAATATCTAGTAATGAACTTTTCCATGTTTGAATATTTGTCATGTTTTCTAGTATTGCTCACAAGATGTAGCACCTCTGTAAAAACTCAAATTAGTATTTAAATACCATTTTACTTTATATACAGTATATATAGCAGAGCTTTCCAAACTTTTCATGTTGGTGACACACTTTTTAGACATGCATCATTTCGCGACACACTCTTACAGCAGGGCACAAGGCAGGCACTAGGACCTGTGCGGAATCCTGGCAGGGCAGGTTTGGAGGCAGCAGCAACCGCGACACATCCAGACACTGCAGCCGACACACTAACGTGTCCCGACACACCGTTTGGAAAGCTCTGATATATAGAATCTATTTCCCATACAGTAAATAAACTTTAGAAAAAGAAAAGAAAAACGTGATTATGTGCAAAAAAATAAAAATAAAAATAAAACAGCAAGTAAGTAACATTATTAAAGAGACTAAAAATAACCCTAAAAAAAAGAGAAATTCATGACTTTCCATATGAGATAGCACTGTGGTTTTATCTCTCTTCTTGTAGATGGAATATACAGAACAGTTTCAATATTTCTTCTTCAGGTAAATATATTGTATTTAAAGATAGATGCTAAAGTTGGCAATATGCCCAGACTTTTTATCATTAAGTTATCAATAACAAAAACGAGAGTAAAGGAGAAAAAATGAAAATATAAAGCCTTTTAAACTGAGGTTTTCCAGCACATCTTTAAGCAAATTCAAACTTCTCCCTCAGCAAATTCCATAGAGTAAGACACAATCAGGCTTGTCCATCAGCAGATTTCAAAGATACGATAAAGGCCTCGGCAAGGATTATCAAATCTGTGAGTCTGTTCTTGGTGATTAATGCAGAATGTAGCAGGGAAGTGCATGAAATATTGAAGTTGTGCTGACCTGGCAAGACTTCGTGCTTTTGCGAAAAGCCTTCTGTTTTTGGAGACTTCTTTAGTTAAATCAGGATAGACTGATATCTTACTTTGGCTGGAACCCCACTTCAACGGAGACTTTACTGATTCCTGGCGAAATATACATAAAATCTCATATCTTGTAGTAACACGAAGGAATTGCACAATAATGATATTGGAACTAGTTCCAGTCTTCCTTGTCATTAAAGGAATTTTAATCACGTGTTTGCTCTCGACTGGAAGGTCTGTTCGCAAAAAAATCTGAAAAAAATCCTCCATAAATTCAGCCAGGTTTGATTGACTTGGAGGGTTCTCAGTGCCAATCACTCCTCCACCTTCCCTGACTCAGCAGATAGTGGTGCAGCTGAAATTAAGTTAGCTGTTGATGGTTTAGGTCTAGTTGCCATCCCAATAGCTCATTAAAAACAAAATAATATGTAGTAAAAAGTTTTATTTACCCGATGATCAAAGTCTTTGTACACACAGGTGCAAAGTTCTTCATTTAAGAAACATCACGTGCATAGGTATAGGATAGGGATATTTGACTTGTTAATGGTACTTACAAAGAAGATATTGGAATAAAAGTTTGGTTTATTACAAACAGAATAAATCAGCAGTGATGTGGTTGCAAAATAGTCAAATGCAATTTTAAGCTGCATCAACAGAACTACAGTTTCCAAATCCTGGGAAATAATTGCCCTACTTCATTATGCTTCGGTCACACCCTCCTTTGAGGTGCTGTGTCCAGTACTGGGAATCGCTCTTTAGGAAGTAATAGAATTAAGAGAAACTGGAACAGATTCAAAGAAGGGTAACAGTGATTCATACTGTTATCACTGCAATTGGTCTGTTGCAGCGTGCTGTATGTGGGGCTACCTTTGAGGGCCACTACAAAACTACAATTGATCCAAAATGTAGCAGCTCATGTGTTGTCATGTCATGAAATTTGCTAGTCTTATTCACTGGTATTGTAAGACCTACATTGGTTGCCAGTAGGTTTCTGGCTGTAATTCCAAGTGCTGATTAAATATATAAAGTCCTATATGGCTTGGTTCCTGGGTACCTGGAGCTCTGCTTTCTCCATGTGGAATTGACCCATCCAATGCATGCTCCCCACAACATCTATTACTGAGAGGTGAAGATGGTTGGGTCTTACAGTTAACCCCTATACTTTGGAATAGCCTTCCCCTCAAGCCCAGATTAGTGTCCACCCTGATGGCCTTTCAGCAATTAATGTAAACTGAGATTGTCTGAAGGGTGATGAGCTCCCATCTTTTAGGGATATTTGATTCCTTGCTGAGGCAATGGGTTGGACCAATGGGCTGAACAGCTATATCTATAATACCAGGCATTTTTTTCTGATCATGATGTAGATGTATATGGTAACTAGAATGTATGATTGGAAGTTTCCTTATGATATTAATATGTTTGTGGTGGGTGCGAGTGATAAGTTGTAATCCCCTCTCCTTTCATTGCTATCCAAGTTAATTTAACTTTATGATGAACAGAGTGAAACAAAATTAATTTGATTGATCTTGTTTTTTAATTGAATTTCGACATGTCATTAGAAGTTATTTTCCAGTATTTGTTCAGAGGATTCCAGTTATAATTAGCCTTACTTTGTGAAAGACAACTTTAGGCTGGCTTAATCTAGAATAACTAATTTTATTTATAGATTGCAGTTTCAAAATCAAGAAAGCAAGCCTATATCTAGACCATCCTTACCCAAACTGGTACCTTTCAAAATTCAGAGTGTTTTACTCCTACTGTATCTGGAGGGTACTAGGTTAATGAAAGTTGATCTAGACAATCCTTGATAGAAAGATTAGGCAGGTTATTTTATTGCATTCTAGGGAAGGTGGCTTGCAAACTAATTAGGAAAGCAGAGTAGTTTATTCCCAGTAGACCTTGAATGTCAGTGTGGAGACAAAAAATGGTCTTTGAAGGAGGAGATTTTATTTCCCCTTCAGTCTTCAGTCACTGCATATTTTCATTTGGAAGCAGATTAATATTTCTGCTAACCTTGATAAAGGAGGAAATGGCAGAGGTAAATAATGGATTTCCTCCTGGTCTTAATAGTATTAGGCTGGCAGATCTTTAAAAAAGGTCTGGAAATATGAAAAGAGTTCTTTAAAAAGGGCTTACTTGGGCTGGATATTTTGGTAGAGTAAGCTATATTAGAAACACTAAGTAGAAAAGAACAATAGATGTTGACATCTCTGTATCACAAAGCTGTAAGAATACTACTTAAATAAGTAATTAATTAAAGGTACCACAAAGTCTCAATCTCTGTGGCAACAATCATTATAAAGGCACCCCAACTAGCACAATACAGGATAAATATTACAATCCGAAGAGAAACCAGAATATAAATATTACTTAGTAGACTACCTGGGTACAGTCTAATGCAGAGGCAAATAGAACTGAAATAATCTACTTTCCATCTTTTTTCCTTGTCACTGGCAACTTTTTTGGTACATGAAGGTTGGTACATATGTCCCACTGTAATTTATAAGCTAAGCAATAAAGAATGTAGCATTTTGCTTGTTTGTTTTGCTAGAGGAGGGATTCCACAACAATGTTGAACAGTCACATTTACCACTGAAACCTATGAAAAATTAATGTTGGATTCCTGTAAGTCATGCCCCTCTTGTTTAACCATAAGTTTGCAAACTCTGCTGGTGAAGCAGGAGCTGTGATCCTGTGAAGTGTGGCAATGTTTATGTAGTAGCATGTATGAGTTTATTTGAGTGTATTTTCTTAGTATTCAGGAATATATAGGCATAAAGATATTATCTGGTTACAAATTTACCAAAATGAATATTGCTTTGTATGGGTACTTCCACAACCAATAGAACACTGTGACTATGAAGATAAGACAAGGCCAACACATGGGCACAGAGAGAGCCAAGACTGGAGTACAATGTCAGTCTTGATAAGTTTGCTGTGTCATTTAAAAGTATAATTGGTAAAAATGGGATGAGCCACATATATATGGGACTTTCACCTTCCATATGCTACACCAATTTTCTAATTGAAAAATGAGGATTTTTTTTTATATAGCAGCAGCATATATGCAGGGCTGATTAATGTGGTGTAAGAGCACTTTGGGTTGCATTGCTTTTTAAGCAGATGTCCTATATATGGATATGAACTCTCCAATATAGTGAGGGCATAACCCTTGGCACTGAAGAATAGTTAAAAACCAAATTCTCAAAATCAATAGTGCACATCCCATACTCAACTTCTAATGCCATCACAATATTAGAACTAGGTTGCATCTTATTCGAGGCCCAAGCAAGATTATGTTGTCTAAGATTCTGGGTGAAACAAACCATGTGGGGAACCTCATTGATACATCTCATTCAATCTACCCTACAAAAACAAATCAAGATCTGAAACAATGTGGACTGTCAATACCAGCCCTACTTGCTTTAGGCATAGGAAAAACCCTGGTAAAACTTAAGCATTGGGTATGGGACTTAAACATTCATGCGGAGAGAGCCAAACTTTCCCATATCCCATACAGACAAATTCAGGCACTATGGATGCTAAATCAGAGTCCCCTATTCGAAGAGATGGGCCTCGAATAAATAAATATATAAATAAAATAATAAAATAAAATAATAAAATAAAATAAAATAAAATAATAAATAAAATAATAAATAATAAATAATAAATAAAATAAATAAAATAATAAAATAAAATAAAATAAATAAAATAATAAAATAATAAAATAAAATAATAAAATATAAAATAAAATAATAAAATAAAATAAATAAAATAATAAAATAAAATAAAATAAAATAATAAAATAATAAAATAAAATAAAATAAAATAATAAAATAAAATAAAATAATAAAATAAATAAAATAAAATAAATAAAATAATAAAATAAAATAAAATAATAAAATAATAAAATAAAATAAAATAAACAAAACAAAACAAAACAAAACAAATAATAAAATAAAATAATAAAATATAAAATAAAATAAAATAAAATAATAAAATAAAATAAAATAAAATAAATAAATTCTGCACCTTCTGAAAAAATTGTGTACTTTTAAGGATTCATGAATTGGATCCATTAAGAGTCATCAATCAATGTCCTGTATAGAAATGTGTGTAAAAGTAAGTGTTCATACCTAGCGAACATCCTGCTTTCTTTTGTTTTCACAGAGACGACACTTGTTAATGGTCCCCGATGAAATAAGATTTTCTGCTTTGAATGCTAGCACAAGCCAGATGTTTTATTCACTATTGGTAGTCCAACCATATTTTGGAGCACTGTATTCCTACTTCAGTTAAAGAGTGAGAATAGATTTATATATGCTACTTCGTAGAATAAGGATGAAGGTGTCCATCCCCCTTCCATAGAACTTTCCTGACATTTCTATATGTAGAAGCTATCTGTTTGACTTGATGCAAAAGGCAGAGCACTTTAGCTGCAAGGACCATTACAAGTCCAAGAAAGAAATCAGTTACGCTTTCCTTTGATCTCTTGGTCTGATACCATCTGCTGTAACTCTTGCCACCAAGCCTCCTAGAAACAGAGCGCTCCCCCTCCCCAAATGATTTATTTCTTGACTCCATGTGCCAACAGAAGTTCCTGCTGTTTTGCATTAGAGCACCATGTCAAGAAAATGCAACTCCTGGGTTCAAGTGCTACCTATTTGCTCTTTTTATCAGATATTTACCTTAGGAGGATTTCATTATGCTGAATCTACAAGCTGTGAATAAATTGGCATGCAGTAAATTTATTCCTTTTAAAAGAGAGACTTCCATGCTGGGCAAAACTATTTAATAAAAAAGGAACGTTTATACAAAAAGCAATTATTTTGTCAGTAATTTTTAATGTATTCTCAAAGCTGGTACTGTAGATCCTCTATATTTGTACTTCAATACAGTACAAGCTTTTTTCAGTGCCTATTATAATATTTGTAAGTCTGAATTTTTGATGTCAACCATGCTTCATTTCAACAACTGACTCCTAAAATGGATTACTAAATACCTTCAAATAAATTAAGTATAATCTCATGAAGTGTGCACAACTGATTTGCAATACGCCTTTTTCTCTGTTAGGTTCCTGTTGTACCTCCATGTTATTTCACTATCACATGGAGGTTCAAAAGGGACAATTTCCTGATGAGCTCATCAGGACAGGGACACTGAATTGCAGAATCACCATCTGAAAAATGTATCAGTGAGAACTATTCATGCCCAGACCCCTCCATGGGGCCTATATCCACCCAATGGCATTTATCTACTTGCATTTGCATGCTTTCGAATTACAGAGTCCATGGTGCTCTCTGAGCCTTGTTGTTTTCTTGCAGACGTTTCATTGCCAGGCTAGGCAACATCTTCAGTGCGAAAAGGGAATGGAACTTGCTCTCTGTTTATATACCCTGGCTTGTCCTGCCTGTGTTGGTGGGGGTGTTGTACTCTCCTTGGTAGTACCTTGATTGGGTTGTTGTGTGCTGCTTGGTTGATTGACTGAGTTAATAGTTCCTTGATATATATATGAGAGACTATATACTGTAAATAGTATATCCTGTTATTGAGGATGAGCTATTACTTTTGAGAGTTAATTGGCTTTCTCCATTTTAAATGGTTACTTCTGTACCATTTACTAGACCAATCATACACATAACCATACATACATGCAGGTCATAGATTGGACCTCTAATTCCTATGTGTTACCTCTACTTTAGAAAAACATGAATACCTTGCCAGAATGAAAACTAGGACAAACTTCTGTTTTTGGAAGAATGTTAGCTTTAAAAGGCATGGAGAATATTAGGACAGGCAGGCAGAATATTAGCAGACGGCATCCATGAACGCCAACTAGCAGTCAAAAGACATAATGAAAACTCCTTAATCTCACAACACATGGACAGACTCAACCACAGTTTCAACTGGGAAACTGTGAGCATCCTAGACTAAGCTAAATCCAAAAAATCCTAGGGAATTCCTGGAAGCTTGGCATTCAGACAAATCAGCCATCAGTAGACACATAGAGATAAACCATATTTATACATAATTCAAAAGAGACAATAAAAAAAAGCTAAGAAGGAAACAAAAAGACCAGAACACATCCTCTCCAGCAGCCAACGCCCGGATAAGCAGGGATTAACACCAGGCAAATAAGCGGAAAACAATACCGTAATCAAGGAACTACCAAAGAGAAAACCATACTCCCACCAAAATTCCTTTGGGGGGAAGATGGGTGGTGGCAAAATTTGAAAAATAAATAAATAAACAAACTGGCAGGGCAAGCTACTGTATATAAACCGGGAGCAAACCCCACACTCACTTGCATTGATGGTGTTACCTAGTCGGGTAATGAAATGTCTGCAAACAACCAAGCTCAGAGAGCACCAAGGACTCCATAGGTTGTAACATTTCCTTGGTGTAGATTTATTTGTAACTATTTCAGAAAAAGTAACTGTTAGGTTTGTTTGCTAAATGCTTGTCATACTGGTTAAACACTCCTCAAGTTTTTGGCAGATACCCCATTATTGTTAACTTGCTTGCTCTTTGCTTCTATAGCACCCTTCTGAATACTGTATATCCTTTGCTATCAACTATTTTTTGTTGCTTTCCTCAGAATAATTTGTGATATAATTCCTTTTGATTCTTTGCACTGACAAATTCTATATAATTGTGATTTGCTGCTGAGGAATAATGATGCAATTTTGAGCACTAGGTTTATGCAGATAATTTCATGAGCTCATATGGATTTTCTATATAAGGCAGATGCTTGAACCTTTGGCATGGATACTTCAAAGCCCTGCCAAGGTCTTCTGGGCATGCATATCTTTTGAAGATGGCCAGATGATACCTCTACCTTGTTAAAATTATTTGCCCCCAAAGGATGTGGCTGTAATGAGACCATAAGTAAGGATCTGAAGGGAGTTCTGCTGTATTAGCAAAGGTATCTCTTCACAATCTTAGACTAGGGTGGGTAAATCCCTCCATGTCAACCCATTCACCCCCCATTACAATATAGGAACTCTAATATTGGTGATTTCCCATTGCCTTTTTAGGGCTATCGCTTCTCATATCCTGTCTCATTCATGTGAAGCCAGATTTGACACAAATCTGACACAAATCTCTCATTCTGACCCATTAGAAGTAACCAGGAGGTAGATGAATTTCACAGCCATTCTGAATCCCTGCATTTTGATCTAATAAAGCTTTTCTGTGAACATAATTTTCTTATTTTCTCCAGGCAACAATTAAAATACTGTATATTTGAGTTCATTCTAGGCGCAGCCCCATAGAGATGGATTTTTCCAATTTCCTTTTATTTTTGCATTTTACTTCAGTTTAGAGAAGAGTCACAGTTTATCACAAACAGTGTTGAAACACTTCCTCTTCTAGTGATTTTTCCAAGCCTGTGAAATTGTTTTCTTATTCATTCTCATCACCCTCATTCTCAATTACCTTTTCTTGCTCACAGTGAGATAACCGCATTGCCAAAACTGATAGCTCTGTTGTGCTGTAATGTCAGCCCATTTATTGCAGGACCCTGATTGGATAGATCTATTTTGTAGTTTTTTAAATCAAGAGGAGTAAAGAAAAGCCTGACCTGCATTATGTAGACACTGTTACCCATTCTGAGATACTCAGGTAGGATATGAAATGGCAGTCACATGAAAAGGAGATGGGAATCACATGGGAGCTTCCATGCTAGTTGGGAGGTCTGGAAATTAGAGTTCCAGTAACGGAAGGCCAATTTAATACTTTCATATATTAGCAAAGCTGGGTGGCTTTGGGGAAATGGTTTTGCAGAAGTTGACAAATTTATTTATTTATTTATTAGTCAAATTTAGATAGCCGCCCATCTCACAGGAAGTGACTCTGAGTGGCATACAATAATCAAATAAAAACAGTACATGTATAAAGACAAGCATTTAAAAATATAAAAAAACCACTAGAAATTAATTAAAACAGAAATATATACAAACTCCAGGCAGAGAGAGAATGAGTACATCCACCTCAATAGTGGAGCCATCTCAACAGAACTCCGGTTCCCTGGGAACCCCAGGCCTGGTGGCGTAGCCAGGTCTTGAGGGACCTCCGAAACGTCAAAAGGGACCCACCAAATGTAGGTCCCTGGTGGATGGTATCTGCAGCATGCCCTCTGCCGGATCTAATGGGCCGGGCTGATGATTGGGGAGAGGCAGTCCCTCAGATAACCCGGTCTCATGCCATGAAGGACCTTAAAGGTTAAAACCAGCACCTTGAATTGGAACTGGAACAAACTGGCAACCAATGCAGCTCGTGGAGCAGAGGTATAATATGTGCTATCCTAGGGGCACACATAACTGCCTGTGCCACTGCATTCTGCACCAGCTGAAGCTTCTGAATACTCTTCAAGGGCAGCCCCATGTAGAGCACATTACAGTAGTCCAATCTGGAGGTGACTAGGCCATGAGTGACTGTGAGCAGAGCCTCAATTATTCTCACGTTGAGCCTTTGAAGAGAAGCAATGTAAGATGCCACTGTTTTCTGAGCCTCTTGGAGGCACAGTATGAATGGGAACAACTTTCTGACACCCTTAGCCTTCCCAGGCTGGGATGATTGTGGTTGTAAACCGCCCAGAGTCTACCACGGTAGAGATGGGCGGGGATAAATCCAAATAATAAATAAATAAATAAATAAATGATTAATGGGAAGAGTTTGCCCCTATAGTCTTTTGGGTTGGGTTTGCAACACACTCAACTGCAGTGGGATGAATGGTTCAACGTGTTGTGGGAATCTATGCTTTTTCTCTGCATTCTCTGTAAACCAGGCTCTCATATAAAACCATCATATGGTTTCTTTATTTGGATATAGCAAGTTACATAAGCACAGCAATTGCAGTGGGTTAATATGGCAATAGTGTTTCATGTGACCCCATGCAAAGTGTCATAAAAGTTATGTTTGTTACTTGTTGGAATGTAAATAACTTGGACCAAAATATCTCGGACTCTGAAACCTCAGATCTTGGGCAAGACATTAACATTGGGATGGTAGTGATGGAATCATATGTATTTGAGAGAAAGAGTGATTGTGTGGTTACTGCCAGCATTTGTGAGTGCTGCTAAGAGCCTGTGACTGTTTTGTTGATTGCTCTTTTTGCTCTCAAGGAGATTAAGCTATTTTTAGACCAAACTATTGGTGTGGAGCCAGCAGAAATGTTACATCTTTTAGATTTATGAAAGTTGCTGGGCAGATTTTGAGCACTTTCCTGGAGCTGCATTATTTGTGTTTTCCTAGCCTTCTCTAGTATATTTTTATCTGAGATCCAATTTGTTTAAGAAGCCCTGAGCACAGACAGAATCCCTGCTTAGGGACAGGAGTTTGTTAATAATCTGATTCATTCGACATTTGGTAGTAATTTGTGTTGTTTTTAAAAAAGTAATTTATTTTCTAATTATTCCTTGTCTAGCATACCCATGCATTTCTGAAGTATAATCATTTAAAATATTTATCTCTATGCACTGTGATCGGTTTTAAGGCCAGAGTAAAGAAATGAAATAAGAGCATTCATTCCCGGTACAAACATGTTATTCTGACTTGTCTTGGGCTGTTTGATATCTCCCTGTAAATACATTCCTTTTTCATTAGGATTTTTAGGGGCTGGTGGCATCCAAGAAAACCAAAGCCATTACGCTATTTATAGACTATACATAACATTAAGATAAACAAGGACAGTAAACTTCCATAGAAGCCATTTCTCTGATTTTCCTATTTACTGAAAATATAATTGTGTATGCCATATGCTGTGTCTACTAATTTAGTTTTATTTGCATCATCACATACAGTATTTATTGGAGATCCAACTCGTTTGATGGAAGATTTTGATGGCCTTTATACCTTTAATGAAGTTAGCATCAAGGCACTCATCTGCCTGAACAGAGAGGTAGAGGTATCCTCAGTTTCAAGACTGTGTGGTGTCCTTGATTTGGAAACTAGTTTTTTATATCCTCTAATCATGTTCCTAATGCTCCCCTGTCTTTCTGGTTCCTACAGGAGCAGCTTTTCAATGAACCAGGGTGAAATGGTTATTTAAGGCAACAACTTGCAGAGATAGTTGATGCTCCTTCCTTGATTCTAGCCTCCAAGAAACATAATTACAAAAATAAATGTAAAAGAGCAGGGAATTGTCTTGAGGTTTCCCTTTCTGGTTCAGGGAGTGTTCAGCAATATGAAGGCTGTAGATGTAATGTTGAAAGGAGTACGGCAGGGTTGTATACTCTCACCCTACCTATTCAACCTGTACGCAGAACACATCATGCGACATGCTGGGCTTGAGGAATCCAAGGCTGGAGTTAAAATCGCTGGAAGAAACATTAACAATCTCAGATATGCAGATGATACCACTTTGATGGCTGAAAGCGAGGAGGAGTTGAGGAGCCTTATGACGAAGGTGAAAGAAGAAAGTGCAAAAGCTGGGTTGCAGTTAAACCTCAAAAAAACCAAGATTATGGCAACAAGCTTGACTGATGACTGGCAAATAGAGGGAGAAAAAGTGGAGGCAGTGACAGACTTTGTATTTCTAGGCGCAAAGACTACTGCAGACGCTGACTGCAGCCAGGAAATCAGAAGACGTCTACTTCTTGGGAGGAGAGCAATGGCAAATCTTGATAAAATAGTTAAGAGCAGAGACATCACACTGACAACAAAGGTCCGCATAGTTAAAGCAATGGTTTTCCCTGTAGTAACCTATGGCTGTGAGAGCTGGACCATAAGGAAGGCTGAGCGAAGGAAGATAGATGCTTTTGAACTGTGGTGTTGGAGGAAAATTCTGAGAGTGCCTTGGACTGCAAGAAGATCAAACCAGTCCATACTCCAGGAAATAAAGCCAGACTGCTCACTTGAGGGAATGATATTAAAGGCAAAACTGAAGTACTTTGGCCACATAATGAGAAGACAGGATACCCTGGAGAAGAAGCTGATGCTAGGAAAAGTGGAAGGCAAAAGGAAGAGGGGCCGACCAAGGGCAAGATGGATGGATGGTATTCTGGAGGTGACGGACTCAACCATTGGGAAGCTGGGGATGGTGACGGCCGACAGGAAGCTCTGGCGTGGGCTGGTCCATGAAGTCACGAAGAGTCGGAAACGACTGAACGAATAAACAACAAAAACAACAAGATGTAATGTTGGCAAGTTGTTCTACATTTGCTAGCCTTAAATGTCTTTTAAATTTAAATTTAAGGAGCATGATGTCCTAATCATTATACAGTACAAAACTGATTAAATGCAAATCAAAACTTGCAGATCTCACAGATATTTGCAGGATAATCCTCCAAAGGTTCTTGAAAAAGAGAGTAAAATCAAATAATATCCAGGAGATTGTACTCCCTTTGCTTACAGATTATTTGAACCCCTTTTGCCTCTCATAAATTGATACTCTACCAATCACCTCTTTTTTAGCTCCTTTAATTTGAGAGTTTTATGCTGAATGTTAAAATAATTTCTCTAATCTCCCTGGCTGAGGAATGCTGGGACAAAGAGGACTCCTCAGAGTGGAACTCCGTTAAATTAGCTTTTGCTGTATTATGTTTTCTCAGTTATAGATTGACAGTGTTTCATTAGACTGATTGGAGATGTATTTGCTTGGTACTTCTGCTGGAGAGAAAGGTTTACTATTATTTGCAAAGTGATTCCATGATGATGACTCTGCTCTTTGTCAGAACTACTTATAAAAATATTCTACTCATTTTATTTGGAGACCAGATATTGAATGCCTGGTCTCTTGATAATGTCTGTGCAGATAATCTGTAGGTACATGAAGTAATCTCTGCATGAAAAGCTACAATATGAAAAACCACAATAAAGGAACTGCATTGGGATTAGGATCTTGTAGTTTTGCAACATGCATGTTTCAAAATTAGATTGGATCTTTGAGAGAAATTTGCATTATCTGAGAACTTGGGAAGATTTCAGAAGATTTCTAATCTGAATTAATTTTTATGGCTGAGCGCTCTGGAGTCCTGTTTTGCATTCACTTAAAGTTCATACTTGCATACCATTTGTGTTACTTTTTCATTATATTCACTGTTGTACATATGGCTGAGAAGAGATGAACCATATGCTGCCCCTTTTGATATTAAGGAACAGTGTTCTTTTCTCAATATATTTATGCAAATGTATAAGGTACAGTTGTTTAATAGATATTTACTAGCAACCTTGCTGCAGATAAATAGCTGTTTATAATTCTGAAAACATGTAACAAATCACTAGAGAATGAATTGTATACTCTGAGATTTATTCCAGAATCTGCACTGTTTTGGAGTTGCAAATAGGGGAATTTGAATGCTTGGAATCTGGATGGAAACAGTGGTTCACAACAGAATAGCATATTAAGCTTGGATAGGTAGGAGGAATTTGGCAGTGAATATGAAACAAACAGAGGACAAAACAGGTTTAATCACAGAAAACAAGATGTCCCAGGCCATAAAGTGATAAGAGGTAACACTTATTACAGTCATTCCATATCTCTCTAACTAGGCTAGTTTCATTCGAAACTTGTGTCTGTAGCCATGCTTACTATTAATCCAGTGCTTTTAGGGCAGAAGTGTACAATCTGAGGTCCAAGGACTACACACCACCCCTGGAAGCTCTGAATAGGAACAAGACCCTCAAAGTTTTTTTTTAATCCATTCAATCGTGTCCAATTCTCAGAGACTGCCTAGACAAGTCCATGCAGTTTTCTTGGCAAGGTTTTTCAGATTTTTAAGATTTTGGAAGTGGTTTGCCATTGCCTCCTTCCTAGGGCTGAGAGAGAGTGACTGGCCCAAGGTCACCCAGCTGGCTTCTGGCGGGACTAGAACTCACAGTCTCCTGGTTTCTAGCCTGATGCCTTAACCACTACACCAAACTGGCTCTTTGTTACCATGCTGTAATTTTAAAATTTAATTAAATATAAATGGAATGGAATATCTTCCAGTTTTTTGTCCTAGGGCAGGGGTCGGCAAACTTTTTTTGCCGGGAGCCATTTTGACATGCTCGTGCACATTTTGAAGTGCTCGAGAGCCAGGGGGCGGGGTTTGCGGGCGCGGGCCAATCGCGTGGAAGGGGGCGGGGTTTGCAGGCGGGAGCCAATCGCGTGGAAGGGGGCGGGTTTTGCGGGCGGGAGCCAATCGCGTGGAAGGGGGCGGGGGAGGTTTGGAAGAAGAAGGGAAAGAGAGGCTCAACTGCTTCGGCGGCGGCGCTTCCAGGTTGTCGCTGCGGCGGCAACGGCTGCCCCTTCGAAAGGGCAGGCTCCGGGGACCCCGAAAATGCCCTCAGTTTAGGCAGGGAGGCTGCGCGCAAGCTGCCTCAGCTGTTCTGCGGGGAGAATTGCCACCCCAGGGCAGCGTGTGCATGTGGAGAGGGGAGGTTTCTGCCTCCCTGCCGGAACCGAGGGCATTTTTGGGGTCCCCGGAGCCTGCCCTTTCGAAGGGGCAGCACTGCAGCTCGGGCTTTTTTTTTTTTATTAAATTTTATTAAGTTTTACAATACATAATAAAATTTAAAGTAGAAAAAGAAATAGAAACAGAAATACAAAATAAGAAAAAGATAAAGAAAAAGTGAAGTCAAGAAATAATAAGCAAAGAAAATATAGAAAATAGATGTCCTCCAATCTATCTTTGAACTTAAAGTACAACAATTGATTTTAAATGTTAGTCCTTCATACAGTATACAGGAACTTTTCTTTGTCATATGCCTTTTGATTTCTTTAATCCAATCTTCTAACCTTCATCTTACTGTCTCCCAATAATCCATCTTTGGCTTCCACTCCTTGAAGTAGTAGTTAAATGTTGAATGTTCATTACTACATATTTATATCTTCAATAAAGACCAATTAGTATAACAAATAAAAGCCTTATTTACTTCTAATAAACTACAATATATTCTATTCATATTATGACTCATAACCTAACATGTTATGTAACTTAATACATAATTTAGCAATTCTTATAGTGTTCATACATATATATTTCTATAATTTAATTCTAATATATATATATATCTCCATAAAAAAGGAATTCTTGAATCTCAATTATCCATCTGTAATTTCCATTCCTTGTAGTAGTGTCCATTTAAACTAAATGCATAATCTATCATATCACTTAACCTAATAGCTAATATATCAATTCTTATAATATTCATACAATACATATTGATATATATCATCCTGTAGTAACCATCATTCTAATTCCATCATATCATTATCTTCTCATAAATATATCTCTAAGGAAAACAATATTCTATAATATCAACTTGTGTTTGTATTTAGCATCTTACATTTAGAATATCACTTTTTATATATCCATACAATTTCTCATAACAATTCAAGTCCATATTTCATTAACCTTTATATCCATACAGTTTCTCATATCTTCTGTTTAGGTTATGCCAAAATCACAATACACTGTGGGAGATTCGCAATATACAGCCTGCTCTTTTCTATATCTCATATAGAATATCAGAGCAACCTTCTCTCCCTTTCCACATATTTCACAACATCCATCCAACTGTGCACCCATATTTTCACTCTGTCTCCACTGCCACAACATATCTATACCAAGATTGTAGTGTAAAGCCTTCAGAATGTTCTTCTGAACTAATATACTCAAAATTTCCTCCTTCTGTTTCTCCTCCACTTGAAAAACACTTTTCCTTTCTGTCTCCGTTTCTGTTCTCTGTTCTTTCTCTCTGTTTTGCAGAGTTACGAACAGTAATTCCAACGACCTTTGAATATTTGAAAAAGCCTCAGTAATCTCTCTTCTGAGCTCCTCAGGTACAAGTTGGAAAGCCATCTTTCCTGTGTCCTTCAAATTAAAACAACAACCCTTCTAGTCAAAACAATAATCATGTAATCTGTCCATGGAATACTACCAGCAGAATCTATTAAGCAGAACGTCGTTGTTGTTTTGTTTTTTTTTTTAAAGTCAAAAGAAAAAAGAAAGTTCCAATAATCCAAAATACAGGAGAGAATAATATTTTAAACAGTTTATAGAAGGAGAAATAAAAAATATATTCCAAATGAAGCAGAATCCAACCAGGGAGGATGTAGAAAAAGACGACAAGGAAAAAAACACGTTACCCTGTGTTTTTATTCTTCAAACTGCGAGCTTTCGTTCTTCAAGCTGCAAGCTGCTTAATCCAAACAAAGAGTTTCTCAAAAAATGAATAGTCATTTAGTTTATCAAGCGAAGAATTACAAACAGAGTCTCTTAAATCCCTCTAATACAAAAGAGAAGTAAAAAAAAAAAATGCAGACGTTTCATTATGTTGCAAATATAGAGTCCATCAAACTTCCACCAGAATCAGTTATAGCAAAGAAAGCACAAAGTTAGCCAACATTTTCAACAAAGTCCAAAAAATAGATCTTAGATTTCAAAAATATTTTAATCTAAAAAAAACATTCCTAAAGTGATCTAAAAGCGGCTGGGCGCTCTTGTGTCTCTTCAAAGAGACTTGTTTCCCCTGCGAGAGCCTGATATATCTCGGCCATTGCCTTGCACTTACCCTGTTCCTTCCGCGGTGGAAAACTACAGAAAAAACAAGGGTAGGCAATCCCAATGGCCCCACGAGTAATCTTCTGGTCTCCCCTTCTCCAGGGGAAAAAAAACTTCAGTGGACCACAACTTCTGCAATCCACGCAAGCAAGGGAAATTCAGTCAGTTCTCAGCTTCTCTGAGAAATCTGACTGGTCGAGCTGGCAGCCAAGCCTGGAGTCCCCGGAGCCTGCCCTTTCGAAGGGGCAGCACTGCAGCTCGGGCAGCAGTGCCCCTTCGAAAGGGCAGGCTCCGGGGACCCCGAAAATGCCCTCGGTTCCGGCAGGGAGGCAGAAACCTCCCCTCTCCACATGCACACGCTGCCCTGGGGTGGCAATTCTCCCCGCAGAACAGCTGAGGCAGCTTGCGTGCAGCCTCCCTGCCTAAACTGAGGGCATTTTCGGGGTCCCCGGAGCCTGCCCTTTCGAAGGGGCAGCACTGCAGCTGCTGCTGCCGCTGCCCCTTCGAAAGGGCAGGCTCCGGGGACCCCGAAAATGCCCTCGGTTCCGGCAGGGAGGCAAAAATCGCGCGTGCAGGCTGCCGGGCTTCCCGACGCACAGCTGATTGGCTCGGAGAATTTCCACTCCCTTCAGCGCTTCCGGCTTGTCATGCGACACACAGTTTGGAAAGCCCTGCCCGTCGTCAAGATGGCTGCCGGAGACGGCTGCCAGGTTGCCAGGGGTATGCCCACAGCAACGCACACCATGCCCGCTGCCGCGCCTGCCCCGCCACACTCGCTGCCCCGCCACGCCCACCGTGCCACGCCCGCCACGCCTGCCTGCGGAAGAGCCACACTCAAGGGGCCAAAGAGCCGCATTTGGCTCGCGAGCCGCCATTTCCGACCCTTGTCCTAGGGATTTTGATTTTGTCTGCCATTTTGTATGCCATTCCAAGGCCAGGTGAGATATTTGCCAGATATCAACTTGGCAAAAGGCATGTGACCCTATTTAGGAGTATTTGAAGCATTTCATGTACATTACCCTGTTATAATCTAGCCAAACTGTAAAAAGTAAGACTAGGTATATCAGAATTATTACCCCCACATTGCAGAATGGAGATGAGTTTGGGGAAAAATAGCAAAGATGACATTTATACTGCAGATTCACTGTTAGGCATATGCTACACCAGCTCTCAATTCTCTCTTTGTTGACTGACTCCAAATGCAAACCTTATTCAACCAGTTCATCATCCCAGGCTTGAAATACACTCCTAAAGAAGTAGACAGACTTCTTCATTCAGCAAAACAGGCTATTCAAAGAATCTCTTTGTTATGTACCTGTTAGAATTATTGTAGTTAAATTCTTTCTTATCATGTAGTAAATCTTAGTAACCAAATCTTGTTGAAGAGAAATAGATATTTTGATCCTTTATGTCCACTGCCATTATACCCTTTTGCCGAAATAACTTTGATTACAATAGATAGAAAATTCATCATATAGAGAATGCTGGATTAATTAATTGTGTTGCCTGTGTAGGAAATGAGGTTATTGATTGTTGTGATATTATAATGATTGGTCAAAAGTTATATGAGATGATCATTGCATTTGGTTTCTTTTAAATGAGCCTCCTTTAGTGCAGGTTGACCTATTGTCTGTAAAACGTGTACTGTTTAAAATGAGGTATGAGGAAACTATGGATTTTTAAGGAGATTCTAATGCAAAAATTCCCTTCTTGGACCTTTGTTGGTCATTCTGCTTTTAATTTTATCATAATAACATTTGAGAGTCTTGTTTCTCAAACTGTCATTAGTGTAGTCCAGATCAGTGTTTTAATAAGTCTATGCATCTGTCTATTACTTTCTGTGTACGTACTTAGATTTCCCCCCATGCCCTTAAGTCAATCTTGACTTGTGGAGATGACTTTAATACTTTCTTGCAGTTTTCTTGGTAGCATTTTCAAAAATGGTTTGTCATTGCCTTCTTCCTAGGGCTGAGAGAGAGTTGATTTCTGTACGAAAAAAGTTCTGTGCCCATTGTGGGGACATGCAAATGCTTTGGTCTATTTTGAAGTGGGATAAAGGTTTAAGAATATCTATTTGGATTGCTTTTAGGGTTTGGCTGATTTCATTTATCTTTAATGATTTGGATTAAAATTACTAAAGTATAAAAATATTATTTGGTTTTGGGTTTAACATGATTAAGATTATTAAAATTGTTGTATTATCAAGTATAATGGTAGACAATTTATATGCTTTTTAGTTTGATCTTTATTATAGTAGACAGGAATGTGTAAAATAGTAGGAAGGAAATAATTAAATAAATGTTATCCTTGAGGGGGTAGTTGATTAGGAGGCGCATATATATATATATAATACATACACGCACGCACACACACACATACTATACTGTATGTATGTATGTATGTATGTATGTTATATGTATATTGTATATTGTATATTGTATATATATTCTTTTCTTTCTTTTAATATAAGGGGATGGAGCAACTGTATTTAGTGATTTTTATAATGTGCCAATGGAATGATGTATAGAAATAATATGGTTTTGGTTTAATATAGTGTAAGGGATTGATTATGGAAAATTGTTGTATATCCTTGCTGTTAAAAGTTGGAAGTCACCTCTTTTTGTAACTCTTTAAAAAAAATTATCTTCTGTTTTCACACTTTTTTAGTTTTTCCTTTTTCCTTTTTCTTTGTAGTTTTTTGTTTTTCTGTAGCTTTTTTCTTTGTCTGAAACTTAATAAAATTCTTATTAAAAAAAAAGAGTAATGATCCATTTTTAGAAGTTCAACCTAAGCAATGAATTACTATGTTGCAGGGAAATGTACAATATTATCTCAAATACACTGTCCTTCCATGTTTATGATTTTCAGGCAGGACCCTGCTGCATTCTTTGACTTGCAGATTGCCGCTTGAAGAGTTCAGTCTTTTCTGCTATAGGAATTAATGTGGAGGAAAAGTATCCCCTGTGCAGTAGACTAGATCTCAGTGTTAATGCTTAAAAACATTATCATTTAATGCTGGCCTTCTCTAATCACCAATTTTCCTTAATAATTATCTTTTTAATTAAATGTTTTTCTCAAATCTCTTTTGGACTTATACATTTGAGAAGTTAAATCCAAATATAAGTACAGTGCTTGCATTAATGAGAAACATGTACTTGAACCTGATTCTTCTCCGAGCTTCACTACAGAATTTTGTTCTCGTAATTCCCTCATCTCTTCTCTTTTATTAATCTACCTTCTGTTCTCCCATTCCCCTCATTTTCCCCAGTTTTTCTGTTCTTTCAGGTATTTCAGATTTTCTTCCTTAATAAAGAAAATAATATCCCCACTTTACTCCATTCCATTATTTCTGAAAGCTTTCCTGGTCTTTAACTCTTTTCTTATAATTCTTATTTTTGTTTTCTCATTCTACCAGTGGTTCTGTTGACCTGGTTCCTTCCTACTCTTACCCTACCAGTAGAGATTTATTTTGATCATTTAGCAATCTTTTCATTAAGTTGAACAAGATTTTATAATAGTTGCACTTTTCGGATTTATTGAAAGCTTTCTTCTTACAGTGTGGTTATAAGCAGAGAAAACAAGGGGAGAGGATGTTTGCTTGATGTTGGCACTATTCTCTTACCAGTTGCATTCTTAAATGAAGTGAGGGTGCCTCAAGGAATGCAATTTGGATGTTATCTGGTGAATAACTCTTGCTGTCTTACATTCAAGCTGTGCAATGAAAATATCCTCTGATCCTTTTTGTCCCTGTTATTATGTTTTTGTTTCGCCTTTTCTTAAGATATGCACATATTTCATTGACACCTTTCTTTGTTTTTACTAGCATTCTGTTTCTATCAAGCTCTTAAATATTTTCTCTGATAATTCCCTTCTTGATTCCTATTTAGATTTACTCATTCATGTGAACATTCTTTAATGAAACTCTACAGCTATTTTCATTCCAAATCTCATGGATTTTTTTTTCTTTCCCCCCCCCCTACTTTCTCCCTCCAATTTTTAACACTATCCATCATATTCTTCCCTTGTCTGTTCTGTCCTAGTGTCACTGGTTTTTCAAACTTGCACTTTTTCATTTAACTCTGTTATTGGTTCCTGGAAGTGATCACCAGTTCTGTCTTCTGCTTCTCACCATCCGTATTTTCTCTTTTCTCTGTGATTCCATTGTTCCCACCAGTATTAAAACCTAAATATTGTGTTATATTTCCTTTTTCTTCCCTCAATTCATTGACTCAGCACTCAAATTTTGTTGCTTTTATCTTTAAAACATTTGTTCTTCTTTCTGCTTTGATGCAACTAACATTTTTTTTCACATTTTTATTTCAAAAGGAGACTTTTGTTTATAAATTAAAACAAAGAATTTTATTACAAATTATTTTGATTTTGTTTTACATTGACTTGTATGTGGATTAAATTTCAACATTAAAATTAAAATTAAATTAAAAGCCAGCTGGGTGACCTAGGGCCAGTCACTCTCTCTCAGCCCAACTCACCTCACAGGGTTGTTGTTGTGGGGAAAATAGGAGGAAGAAGGAGTATTAAGTATGTTCGCCGCCTTGAGTTATTTATAAAATAATAAAGGCGGGATAAAAATAAAAAAAAATTAAATTTAAAAATGTGTTAATTCTCTTGCTTCCACTTCACGTTCTCATTTCCCCTCTGGTGTTCCACTTTGTCAAATGCATTGCAGCATAAGTGTATCCAACATTTAGTGCTTCTGGGTTGATTGGGATGTTTGGAATATTGAGAGTATGTTGTGGATGCTTTCTCAAAACAGCTGTAATCAGAAGGCAAACACAAGGTGGGGGATATTAAAATTTGATCCTTGTTGGGATCAGATCACTCTATTATCTGGCCTTAGGGCTGTAATAAACTTGATAATGATAATGATCACTCTCTGTTTGCTTTGGAGTTTTCCATCACATTGTGGTGGTGTCTATTTGATTGGTCCATACCAGGAAGTTATTGGATTTACTTGGTTTCAGAGGGAGTGGTGGCAGCGCTCTCTCTCTCTCTCTCTCTCTCTCTCTCTCTCTCTCTCTCTCTCTCTCTCTCTCTCTCATTCTCTCTCTCTCTCTCTCTCTCTCTCTCTCTCTCTCTCTCTCTCTCTCTCTCCATGCCACTGGGAGGCGGGATAGTTTTCTGAGGAGTCCTGGAAGAAGTTCTGCTCAAGTCCTGATATGCTGCCTGTTTGTGGTGGGGGGTGTTACTGGCAGGGGCGAGTGAAGAATTATGGGAATGTACTGTATGTCAAGAATATATACTCCCACCAGGGTTATCTGGGCTGTGAAAGTCATCCCAGATCCTGGCTAAAGCAAGCAGGATCTGCATCAACGAGTAGCAATATAGGAAGATACTGGAGGTGAATGACCATTTAGTGACAATGGCAAAAGCATCTTTCACACTTGTGCAAGAGAAGGCAATGGTAAACCACTCCTTCATTTTATCAAGAAAACCACATGGATATGCTTCTGGTGGGAATGGTGGACTGAACGGCTGTGCCCGCTGCTTCATCTGGCAGAGCTAACAACCCAGTAACTTTTTTCAGGCTCAGGCAGGTTTTCCTGAAGCCCAGAAATGTTCTCCGGATCAAGGAGAATACCTGGAATCATCCCATCTGTCCTCCGGACGGCTACTTGGAGCCAGAAGATCACAAACAGCATTTTGCGTTCGACTGGTAAGAGCCAGCTGGGAGGTGGGGACTTCATCACTTTCCAAGCTGCGCTGTAGCCTTAAAGGGACACTAAGACCAGCCACCCCATTTCTAAATCACCAATTTGTATTTTTTTAAAAGTATATGTACCCTAAGAGAGGCTTTCTACAGTGAGGAGAAGCTGGTTCTCTTGGTGCTTAACGTTATTTTTGGGATTACTTTTAAAAAAACATTCTTTTAAGTTTTGGATTTTGTTTTCCTTCCAAAGGAAATTCCAAAGGTTGAGAGGAAACAATTGTCTTCCTGTTACTATGTTTGTATTAAATTTGAAGATATTAGCATTTTCCTACACGTTGAATCGGCTGATTTGAACCTTCAGTTTTCTGTTTTCACTTTCCCTTGAGAACTGTCTGCTATCTCACTCTCACTTTATGTAAACACACTTTGGAACTCTCCATATCTTCGACTTTCGCTGGTTAAGCTCCTAGGGGGAGCCATAATTTACTGTGTGAGACACGGAGGATTTCAAACAGATTCTTTCTGACTTTCACCAGGATTTTAAACAGATTTCTTCTGAGTTCTATCAAGCTTTTATGCAAGATATCCAGGACATTGTGGAAATATGAGATCTAAAATGTGCCATCAGGTTGGGAATGTGGTGGATGAAATTGAGGAATTTAAGAGCGATAGACAGGTTTTTTTAAGACTGAGATTGGAATTTTTATCGAGATGCTGGATGAAGATTGGATAATGGAGAAATCTAAGGGAGAGAGTGATCTGCAAGCCATAAGTAAAATCGATCTCCTGATGGAATGCCATGAAAAGAACCTGGAATCTTTGAGGGGGGCAGTTGGGCTGTTTGATTCTTTCAAGAGGAAATGACCAAATAATATCAATCGGGCCTTGCAGACAATAATTTAATATGATGATTTTCCAAGTTTATGTTCCAACCACTGATGCAGAAGAAGAGGAAATTGATGAGTTTTAAAAACACAAATAGTTTAAAATACAGAAACACCAATATAAAATTTAAAAAAGAGGGAACCCCCCCAAAAAAACCTGAAACAATTATGAGAAGAGGACATCACCCAGCTTCTGCAGGCTATAACTATTGCAAGAAACTTGGCAATCTTTGCAATAGTTGTCCAAGTTAGGTCTTGCAGAAGGAAGATTGTAATTTTTTAATTAGAAAGACAATTAAACTTTCTGATAATCGGGTTTATGAGTGGCAGATATCATGGGTGGTACAGTGGACAATGTAGCATTGATGAATTTTATAGTCAAGTTCAATCTAAAATTGACAGAACATACAAACAAGATGTGCTTCTTGTAGTTGGACTGTATAGCCTAGGAAACAGAAATGAAGCAGGAGAGCACCTTATAGATTTCTTCCAACCTAATTATTTCTTCATTGCTAACACAGTCCTCAAACAACCAATCATGATTATATACATGAACATCACCAGATGGAGTTCACAGAAATCAAATTGACTATATTATTGGTAGAAGGAAGTGGAAGAGCTCATTTTAACAGCAAAGACATGGCCAGGGCTAACTGTGGAAAATATCACAAACTATTCATGTGCGATTTCCAGGTTAAATTAAAGCAGAAGAACAATGCTAACCAGTCTCCAAAGTATGATCTTGAGCATATCCTCACCATTTTCAAGGAGAACTTTGGGAATCGCTTTGACAAGGAAACAGAGGAACTGTGAAATGAAATCAAAGAAGCTGTTAAGGATACTGTAAATGTGAAAACAGACTGCCAAAGACCAGAGAAACAGAAGAAAGCAAACTGGATGTCAGAACAAACAGTGGAAATTGCCCAAAAAAGAGGAAAAGCCAAAGCCAAAAAGGGCAAAGATTTCAGGAAGGAACTTAACGAAGAATTTCAGAGAGCTGCTAGAAGAGACAAGAAGCAGTATTAAACCATCCCTGTAAAGATATTGAAGAGAGAGAGAAAGATAGAAAAACAAAGCAGTATTTCTAGAAGCTCTTCAAACTCAGAAAAAGGTTCAAATCTCAGATTGGTATGCTAAAGGATGCTAATGGACAGATAGTAACTGATTCAAAGATGATCAAATAAAGATGGAAGGGCATTACTGAAATTATGTACAGTACTGATGTCAACTGTAGAAGATATTCCCTCTTTACAACAACCTCTAGTATTAAACGATGAAATGAGATCAGCACTCTAATCATTACCAAGTTAGAATGCTACAGAGATTGATGGAATATCTATAGAAATATGGCAAACAACAGAAGAAGAATCAGTAAAGGTTTTAAATCTGACACGGTGGCCAACAGATTGGAAGAGGTCAATTTACATTTCAATTCTGCAGAAAGGAGACTTAACAGTGTGTAAACTGTCATACAACGCCCTTAATGTGGAGTCCATGGTGCTCTCTGAGCCTTGTTGTTTTCTTGCAGACGTTTCATTGCCAGGCTAGGCAACATCTTCAGTGCGAAAAAGGAGTGGAACTTGCTCTCTGTTTATATACCCTGGCTTGTCCTGCCTGTGTTGGTGGGGGTGTTGTACTCTCCTTGGTAGTACCTTGATTGGGTTGTTGTTTGCTGCAAATGGAAAGGAAGATGCCAGATATTCAATCTGGCTTTAGAAAAGGCTGAGGAACACAAAATATTATTGTTGATGCACACTGGATAATTGGGAAAGAAAAGAATATTTTTTAAAAGTCAATATGTGTTTCATTGATGATAGGAAGGACTTTGACTGTGTCAACCATGTCAAGCTTTGGAATGCGCTTAGGAAAATGGGAATCCCAGAATATCTTTTTGTCCACACGTGAAACTTATATACAGGATCAGAAGCTAAAGTCTGGACACATGGCTCTAGGTCGACAAAGGAATGAGACCAAGGCTGTATAAAGGTAAAGGTTCCCCCCGCACATTTGTGCAGTCGTGTCCGACTCTAGGGGCCGGTGCTCATCTCCGTTTGTTAGCCAAAGAGCCAGCGTTGTCTGAAGATGCTACCACGGTCATGTGGCCGGCATGATGCACGCGGAACACTGTTACCTACCCACCGAAGTGGTACCTATTCATCCACTTGCATTTGCATGCTTTCGAATTGCTAGGTTGGCAAGAGCTGGGGTGAGTGCGGGAGCTCACTCCGTCACGCGGTGCTCGGGTCTCGAACCGCCGACCTTCCGATTGACAAGCCTAGCGTCTTAACCACTGAGCCATTGCGCCGTACCTTTTAACATGCTATTTCTCTCTTTTCTAAAAAATATTTTTTTAAACATTAGATAAGGCAGGAAGCATGGTGGGTGCGCCAGGATTACCTTCTTCATTTTCCACTTCTCCCTTGTTACTGATTATTTATCTCTGCTAGTATATTAAAATGCTTGATAAAGCTGCATTTTCTCTGTTTCCTTTCCTTTCCCTTGCCTAACTTATTTTATGTATCTTGTAACCCTGAGAGTAGGGCCAATATCTTATTTTATATAAGGCATCAAGTCTTGGTAAATAATAATAATAATAATAATAATGCATTTGAAGTGCTAATAAATAGACCAACACTTTCAATATGCGTAGTGGTGTCCTGTCTTACGCATCCATATGCATTTCCCTTCTATCAAGCTTAGCTTTCTATAAGAAAGTACATAAATAGAAAAAAAGAGATTTCCAATGCTAATACTGTTCATTCAGTTTTTTCCCTAGAAATTTGCCCATTTATCTGAGAGAGATGACTGATGAAAATTACGTATTTATTTGGAGGAGACTAGAATCTCCAGCTGCTGGTGCTTCTTGATTTGAGACGGTGGCACAAAAAGCTTACATGAACTTCAGCTTAGAAAAATGAATGTTTTATATTTTATTATACTGAATGCATATGGAATGAAGTCTAAAAATGAACCAATTGAAGTTGGCATTGTAATATTAGTGACATGAAGGGAACTGGGGCAGAATTGTGACAACACCTGGACCAGGTCTTCCTGTTGTCAGGTGTTCAATTTTTCAGTATTAATTATTTTTTTTTCAAAGGAGGCCTGTGGTTTCAGCTGATTTTGACCTGCATAGCCTTGATAGTCTCTCTCTGCCTTAGCTGCCTACTACAGCTGCTGTTGTCAAAAGCAGCATGGCTTTCCTGGGGCCTGCTAAACTTGATTCAATTAAAATGTTAAGAGAACTAACACTATTCAGATTGCATTTGTGACAGTATCATATCCAAGAGATTGGTTTAAAGCACCTGTGTTTTTTCCTAGGATCTTGAGGCTGCTGTCATGCCAGCCCAGAAAACATTGTTTGGTTTACAGAGTTCCAGACATGCATTATACATATGCCCCTAGGCGCTACAAAGTACCTTTTTGCCTTTGAAGCAGAAGTGCTGCACATCCGAAAGTCTGCACACCCATAATACTGATGGTCAGGTGCCATATTCCCAGTGGCTATTTTCTATGTGGGTTTTCCAAGCCTTGAGTGACTATATCTATTGAAGGAAAAAAGATAATAGCAGTCCAAAATTTAGTATTAATATTTAGTATTCAGGCTGTGTCAGAATTGCGTGGCATTTGAAGCACCTAACTTCAGGAGCTGTGTCCTAGAGCGGTAAGATATAGCCAGTTGTTGGTTATGTTAACTGAATAAAAATATCTGAAGAAATTCTTCTGAAGAATCAGGCAAAATACTAGCTTTAATAAAAGTAATACAAATAGCAGTTCTTTTTCTGAGTGCTAATTGTGATGACGGGGGTGTTGATGATTTGAAAATTAAGTATGGTTGTCCCCTTCAGAACAACTGATAATCAACCAAAGTTTTTTAATCAGGTGACAACCTTACTTCTTACTCATAGCTTAAGAGAAATGAAAGAATATGAATATGTTCTTCACATCTCTGTGTCATTCATTGCAAACCTATTCTAGTCAATTGTGAGATGGTAGTGACTGAGTAATGGGTGTTTGGTGACCCATACAACATTATGGGCACTTTATATTTAACAGTTCTTTTTTTTTTCCATTGTGGAAAGGCAAGTGACAATTGTAGCAAAAGATCAAACATAGTATAAGATATACTTTAAAAATTCAGTCATCTTGGGCTTGAATATAGTAGTTATCTATTGCACTTAGGAGAAGCCTACAGGACCAAAGTTTGTAAAGAAAGGAAATTACATAGCGAAGAGCAACTGAGTTCACACATCACACTAAGGTAGCCTTTCCCAACCTGGGTTTCATCCAATGATCATGCTGCTTGGAGAATTTTGGGAGTTGAAATCTGAGCATCTGAGAGGAGACTAGGCTGGGGAAGGCTGTGCTAAGCCTTAATAAGTGTGAAGTAAGTGTTGCAGTCGACACCCTTTCTCAGTGTCTGGAGGCTGTAGGGGCCTGGATGGGGCACTACAGGCTTCAGCTGAACCCTGGTAAGACGGAGTGGCTGTGGATTGATGGCGTCTCGATTTCCAGGAAGTTGTCATCTTTAACTCTGGATGGGGTGGCACTACCCCGTTCAGATTCAGTACGAAACTTGGGGGTCCTCCTGGACTCACGACTCCTGCTCGAGGAGCAGGTGGCAGTCGTGGCCAGGAGGGCCTTTGCACAGCTTCGGGTGGTGCGCCAGTTGCGCCCCTTCCTGGATCGGGAGGCCCTCCGAACAGTCACTCATGCCCTTGTCATCTCCCGTATAGATTATTGCAATGCGCTCTACATGGGGCTACCCTTGAAGAGTGTCCAGAAGCTTCAGCTGGTCCAGAATGCAGCTGCACGGGTAGTTCTGGGTGCTATGAGATCAGCACATATAACACCGCTACTCCGTGAGCTGCATTGGGTACCAGTTTGCTTCCGGATTCAATTCAAGGTGTTGGTTATCACCTTTAAAGCCCTACATGGCATTCTCCCGACCACATCTACCCGCCCCACCCGATCATGCAGGGAGGGCATGCTTCGGATCCCTTCTGTAAAAGAATTCCATCTAGCGGGATCCAGGAGGCGTGCCTTCTCGGCAATAGCACCCGCCCTGTGGAATAACTTGCCCCCTGAGGTGAGACTGGCACCCTCGCTCCTGGCCTTTAGGAAGTTCTTGAAGACCTGGCTCTGCCACCGGGCCTGGAGTGAAGGAAATGATAGTTCCTCCTGGGGGTGGTTGGCTTAGTGGTTTTCCTCCTTTTAAGAACAGACCATTTCTTGGATTTTTATTTTTTATTTTTATAGTAGTTTTAATGTATAGGTTTTATCTTTTATATTGATTGTAAACCGCCCAGAGTCTACCATGGTAGAGATGGGTGGGGATAAATTCAAATAATAAACAAACAAACAAACAAACAAACAAACAAATAAATAAATAAATAAATAAATAAATAAAATTGCTCCCTATAGGTTGGGGAGTTGCATGAGTCCTGCTATTACAATTTATAAGTACTGTATAATTTGCCACTAAGAATAGTGTATAAAACCTAGACCATGATGTCTGTAGCTTGAATCATGTCAACTGGATTTCTATTTTCTCAGTGGAAACGTTTCGCTCCCTATCCAAGAAGCTTCTTAGAAATGACTTAGAAATAAACATCTCAAATAACCATGACCTAGCCCCAGGTGCAAGGTCACACAGCCACCCTAGAAACATATTTAAGGATTCCCTTACAAACTGCTCAGACTGAAGAAGCTTCTTGGATAAGGAGTGAAACGTTTCCACTGAGAAAATAGAAATCCAGTTGACATGATTGAAGCTACAGACAATTCCACCTGGATGACTGAGAACCTTCATCGACGCTAGACCATGATGGTTTATTTACTTATTAATTTCACATTGTTGATAAATCTAAGACACAATTCTACAGCTTCCAGGCCAGTCTAAATGCCAGACAGCACCTGAGTTTGAATACACAACTTCTCTCAAGCATGTGGAGTCCTTGGTGCTCTCTGAGCCTTGTTGTTTTCTTGCAGACATTTCATTGCCAGGCTAGGCAACATCTTCAGTGTGAAAAGGGAGTGGGACTTGCTCTCTGTTTATATACCATGGCTTGTCCTGCTTGTGTTGGTGGGGGTGTTGTTCTCTCCTTGGTAGTTCCTTGATTGGGCTGTTGTTTGCTGCTTGGTTGATTGACTGAGTTAATAGTTCCTTGATTAGGGTCTATTGTGCTGTTTGATTGTTCCTCTGGTGCTAATCCTGGTGTTAATCTTTGCATATCTGGGTGTTGATTGCTGGCAAGGAGGTGTTCTGGTCTTCTGGCTTTTCTATTGTCTCTTATGAATGGTATGTAAATGTTGTTTACCTCTATAGAGAGCAAGTCCCACTCCCTTCGCAGTGAAGTTGTTGCCTAGCCTGGCAATGAAACATCTGCAAGAAAACAAGGCTCAGAGAGCACCAAGGACTCCACATTTCAACCCTGAGCTACAAATATTCTCTTCGATTGGTTCTCTCAAGCATGTCCTTTAATGCATATGCTCAAGAGATTGCCTCATCACCTCCCCTCCTAGATAGAGAAAAAGTTATGTTACAAAGGCAGAACTCTGGACACACAGAGTAAAATGCTTCTTGCCTGAGCTTGAAAATCTTCTGAATAGCTTTAATAAATGGCTGGAATTACCACAGGAAGCTAGAGGAAGTTCAGGGACAATGAAGCAGAGGATTTTGTTTTTGGATTTAGGTTATATCTGAAGAATAGATAAATGTTCTAGTTAGACATGTTAAATTTTAATTTGTTTTGCTTGTGTCTATGTTAGGAGCTTTATTCTGTCTTATTTCTTTGCACAGTGAGAACATCCTATGTAATTTCGGATTGAGTTCAAGATTTATTTTTCTCTCTAATAATTTCTTGGTTGCTGATATAGTTGAAAATGTTCTGTCTCCCAAAATCACTAATTATAGCAGATCAGCATCCTCTTGTGATTTGCTGTGAGCATTGCATGTATTTTTGTAAATCAGGATTTATATATTGTAACTTCTAAGTTATTTTTTAAAATAAAACTTGATTTTGTTTATCTCTTGAAAGATTGAAAGGATTAAGCTACTAGTCATATTCCTTTATGCTACAAGGTCAGAAAGTGCATTACTGTATAGAATTTTTCATTTCTTTATATATTTTACTTTAACTTGCTAAAAGGTAGTACAGATTGTAGGAGCCCTGTCTCTCTCACAGGTGGGAGTTATAAGGAGGATGCCATCTGAGATGTCCCTGGAAGGTAGATAGCAATAGCAGTAACTACCAAGCAGAACCACAAGGGCAGGAAGTGGGGCCAGGATATATAGACCCAGTGGGCTTCTAAGAGAGGAGGTATGAAACCTACAGGGTTTACCCCATAGGCCCAGTCCTATTACTATACATGTGCACATCAGATTTATAGTAAATAAGTGCTGTTTCAGATGCCTCAATCAGACTATGAACAGACTCCCATTTTCTTGGAATATATTTTAATGCTTGTTTTTATGGTATACATGTCTGTTATCATTATTTGTGATATTCAGAGGTGGATGGAAGTTAAGGTCCTTATGAATTCTGGGAACATTTCATATCTGAGAGCTGGAGGCACATTCTCTTGCTCTTAGTTTCGGTGCTTTTACAGAATAGATCTCTGTTCATTCAAGGAGTTGTGGGTATCAGAAGGCCATGGTCGATGCAGATATCAGAAGTGGATCCAACTTGATTTAGTAACTGGGTGGGGAGATAATTATTAGCCTTGGCTAAGAGTTTAAGTCCTTGGTACTTTCAAAAGGAAATGAAAGACAGTTCAGATTGACAAGGGAAGTAAAATTATGAAAGCCATGAGGTGATGTGGTTCCATCAGGCTGTTAACATTTTAGAGGTTGCAGTTTGAGCTAGAATAGACCTTCAGGTGTTATGAGAATTACTTCCAGAGGAGGAAACACTTCAACTTACACTTTTTTTAATCAAGAGACAAAGACACAGACTTCTTAATAGAGCAGAACTTCTTTATTAATTTGTTCTGCTGTTTGAGCATTATAGCCATAACAAGTCTAGTGAGAATGTTCCTTACTTCAAAAATTCTGACAGTAACAATATAGATAATCATCCAGAGTTGTTTCTCTCTATGGGCTCCTAGTGTTCCACATCTGATTTGTGTAGGGTAAAATATTAAATCCAATCTGATGAATTGAGCTCCAAGTTCCTTTTTTAGACTTTCTGATATATGTGAGAAACTGCTTTCCTTAAAAATATCTTCTTTGTCTTTGCCTGTTCAAGGCAGCTGCCTAGTCCTGAATATACTGTATTGCTAGGCATTCATTTATCACTGCTTTTTAGTGGATTTCTAATCCTTTATGTTTTTGCTAATTTTACATCTGCAACCACAAATTTAGTCAAGTAGTCATATTTTGCAGGACTCTTGGCCCCATTCTTTGTTATGCATGAAATTATTTGCAATTAAAGGATCAGTGGATAAGTTATGGACATTTGTAGGCCGAAAGCCTATGTATTTGGTCTAGGTCCCTGTGCAATTCACTCTCATAAGTGAATTAATCACGGAGAGAGGGGCTGACCTGGCGTGTATTACTGAAACCTGGCTGGGCCCAGAGGGAGGAGTAGCCCTCTCGGAGATGTGCCCAGCCAGATTTCGGGTGTGGCACCAGCCGAGAGACCGGGGTAGGGGAGGAGGGGTGGCAGTTATCATCAGAGAATCTTTGGTGGCTTTCAGGGGCCTTGCTCCACAAGTATCCAGATGTGAGACCCTGTTTTTCAAGTTGGGTGCCCGTGAACAGTTGGGAGTGTTGCTATTGTACCAGCCTCCCTGCTGCGTAGCAACCTCTCTGCCTGAGCTGCTGGAGGCTGTCTCGGGGTTGGCGGTGGAGTTCCCCAGGCTTATGGTCCTGGGGGATTTTAACTTGCCGTCCCTGGGACGTGCCTCGGAAGCGGCTCGGGAGTTCATGGCTACCATGGCAGCCATGGACCTGTCCCAGATTATTCGGGACCCGACTCGAGACAGTGGACTCACTCCGGATTTGGTTTTCTTGTCAGAGCAATGGCAAAGTGACCTGAGGGGGAAGTTAGAACTATCCCCGTTGTCATGGTCAGATCACGTCCTGATATCTCTAGGATTCTCTTATGCCGCCCCACTCCGCAGGGAGGCAGGACCTATTCGATTGGTCCGCCCCCGGCGACTTATGGACCCATTGAGGTTTCAGAGGGAGCTGGGGGTAATACCCGAGGATCTGCTGCACGGTCCAGCGGAGACACTGGCCGCAACCTGGAATAGGGAGGCGGCCGGTGCCTAGGACAGGATCGCGCCGATGCGACCTCTCAAGCCCCATTCGACCTGTCACTCCCCGTGGTTTACGGAGGAGTTGAGGGTCTTGAAGAGGGTGAAGAGATGTCTAGAGCACCGCTGGAGAAAGACGAAGACTGAATTGGACCGAACACAATCTAGAGCCGCTATTAAGGCCTACCTTGTGGCGGTAAGAGCGGCGAAACGTGAATATTTCTCCGCTCTTATTGCATCTGCAGAATGCCGTCCGACGGCCCTGTTTAAGATTACTCGATCTCTCTTGGGTAGGGTGGTATTGACCACCCACCTGCAGGGCCATGCGGAGGAATTTTCTGAGCATCTGCAGGATAAAATCGCTCGGATTCGGTCTAAGTTGGACTCCATGCATGAAATGCAATCTGGGGAGATGCCGAGAGAATGGTCTTGCCCTATGGACAGGATCCTTCGAATTGTTAATTCCACCACATGCTATTTAGATCCCTGCCCTTCCTGGCTGGTAAAATCAGCCAGGGAGGTGACATGTGGATGGATCCAGGCTATGATTAATACATCCTTGGCGGAGGGGGTGGTTCCAACTGCCTTTAAAGAGGCACTGGTGCACCCCCTCCTCAAGAAGCCAGCCCTGGACCCTACCATCCTGGACAATTTTCGTCCAGTCTCCCACCTCCCCTTTTTGGGAAAGGTGGTTGAGAAAGTGGTGGCGTTGCAACTTCAAAGGACCCTGGATGAAGCGGATTATCTAGACACTTTCCAATCAGGTTTCAGGCCGGGATATGGGACGGAGACTGCATTGGTCGCGCTTACGGATGATCTCTGGCGGGAGCGGGATGGTGGTAGTGCATCCATCCTTGCTCTCTTGGATCTCTCAGCGGCGTTCGATACCATCGACCATGGTATCCTTTTGGGGCGGCTTAGGGAGTTGGGGGTGGGCGGCGTAGTTTTACGTTGGTTCACCTCCTTCCTCCGGGGCCGCTCCCAGTCTGTGGTGATAAGGGAGGAGAGATCCAGCCCGCGTCTGCTCCTATGTGGGGTGCCGCAGGGTTCGGTTCTCTCTCCTCTCCTATTTAACATCTACATGAAACCGCTGGGCGAGGTCATCCGACACCATGGGATGAGGTATCATCAGTATGCGGATGATACTCAATTGTATATCTCCATCCCCGGTGAAGTAAGTGATGCAGTGTCTACCCTGTACCAGTGCCTGGGGGCTGTGAGGGCCTGGATGGGGAAGAACAGGCTTCAGTTGAACCCTGGTAAGACCGAGTGGCTGTGGATTGATGGCTTAGCGTCTTCTGGGAAATTATCATCTTTGGTTCTCGATGGTGTAGCACTATCCCGTTCAGAACCGGTGCGTAATCTGGGGGTTCTTCTAGACTCATGACTCCTGCTCGAAGAGCAGGTGGCAGTCGTGGCTAGGAGGGCTTTTGCACAACTTCGGTTAGTGCGCCAGTTACGCCCATTCCTGGAGCGCGACGCCCTCCGTACAGTCACTCATGCTCTTGTCATCTCCCATGTAGATTATTGCAATGCGCTCTTCATGGGCCTACCCTTGAAGACTATCCGGAAGCTTCAGCTGGTGCAGAATGCGGCCGCGCGGGCAGTTTTGGGTGCTCCAAGATCTGCACATGTAACACCGTTGCTCCGCGAGCTACATTGGGTGCCGGTTTGCTTCCGGGTACAATTCAAGGTGTTGGTTATCACCTTTAAAGCCCTACATGGCATGGGGCCAGAATACCTGAGGGACCGTCTTATCCCCATGTTATCGACCCGCCCCACCCGGTCATTCAGAGAGGGCCTGCTACGAACCCCATCAATTAAAGAGTGTCATCTGATGGGGTCTAGGAGGCGGGCCTTCTCTGTGACAGCGCTCACTCTATGGAACATCTTGCCCCCAGAGTTGAGACAGATTTCCTCCCTCCCGACCTTTAGGAAAGAGCTGAAGACCTGGTTCTGCCGCCTGGCATGGGAAGGAGGAAGGGATAGTTCCTCATGGGGGTGGCTAATCCCCTAATTTTAATGTCCTTCTTTTAATGAATACCTCGCCCATCTGGATTTTATAATTATTTATTGTATTGTATATATTGTGGTTTTATATATTTTTAGATTTTATTTTAACTTACTTATTGTGAACCGCCAAGAGTTCCCCATGGGGGGAGATGGGCGGTCATATAAATTAAACAAACAAACAAACAAATAAATAAATAAATAAATAAAATCGAAGTTTCTCACTAACACAGAAACTTACATGCATGAGAAGTTTTTGTATTCATTTTTTTTTCTCCTTGCAGAATTGGGGAACTGGCAGTTATGCTGTGTCTGAAAATGGTGATTAAAAATGCTGACAGTAGGAAGCCATTGGTTCCACCACTTCGCTGGAATTGTATTTCGGAGTTGGCGAGGGAAAGTTTTAATCTCAGAGGCAAGCTGAAAGAATATCAGCAGTATGGCACTGAGCTCTCCCTGTTCCAGTCTCATGCCCAATCCATCATTAAATCCAAATTGGTGATAGCTTCCTCCCCCTCCCCCTTCCTCTTTTAAGTATTTATGAAATACCTTGGCAATAAAACTTGCTATTTAATGTGCCAGTCTTAAAGGAAGAAAAAGAAAATTGGCATCATTTTATTATAGTGGCAGTTAGTCATAATATCAAGCCATGCCTGCCCTGACGCCAATATACATGAGTGCTCTTTCACATTGCTGTTGTTGCCTGGATGTGAGTGCTATGAGAAATGTAATGAGAGATTCTCCCCCATCCTCATTCCTTAAAAATAATTTACATCATTTAGCTTCTCAGAGAATGAGTTTTCCATTGTTCTAGAGAACAATTAGTGAAAGGAGAAAATAATGACACATATAAAATAGATAAACCAAGCACAGAAGAGAGAGAAAGAAAATGCAGTTGACATGGAATTGTAACTCAGCTGTCCTGAGAACTAACATGGGTTCCTTACTGTTTAATTGCTGTTTTGCAAACTCTCCTAGATGGCGATGTGAGGTCTGGGAATAAACCAAAAGTACCTGAAGCTGCTGGTCTTTCTTAGATGTCATGGACCTAGCTGCAAGGTATTTGATCAAGAAAAGAGTCTTTCCACTGAAAGCTATTTTGCTGTGGTATTATTGTCCATATCTGCAGGATACTCGAGTTCTATCAGGGGTATCCAAAGGATGTGGTGAACCGCCCAGAGTCCCCTCGTGGGAGATGGCGCGGTGATAGAAATCGAAATATAAATAAATAAATAAATAAATAAATAAATAAATGTGGTCAAAAAAGTCAAGATAGGCACAAAAGCATGACCAAAATAAGACTCCACCCATTTTTCATGGGTGTCACACATAAAAAACAGGTGGAGCTTTGATCACACTGTCATGGCTGCCATCTGACTTTTTTTACCAGATCCTGCAGACACCCCAGAGTTCTGTAACCCCACTGGTGATCTGGCCACATGGATCATTCCTTTTCACTGGAGGTGGGGAAGACTAACAAAGTTGTGATGCAGCCATTCTCTCTCACATACAGACACATAGACACTCATTATACCCACATTGAATAGAAATGTTGAGGGGCAGTTTCTATGTAGAACAGCTTGTATATGAAGGGCACTTTTTTCAGAAATAGAAAAAACGTTAGTGAGAAAAATTAAAGGAAATTGTAGGCATACAGAGGCTAAGGTTACTTCTATAGTATCACGATTTCCGCCCCCCCAGTTCTTCGTTAAAGCAGTCTGAATCTACTGAAGTCAATTGTTTGTATATACCCTCATTGTTGTGTGGGTCTTTTCCTTTATTATCCTTTGTTCTGCTGGCTACTACTAAACCCCTTTGAATGTCTGGAAACACTTTAAGTTGCTAAGGCTGTGTTTCTCAACCTTGGCAACTTAAAGATGTGTGGACTTCAACTCCCAGAATTCCCCAGCCAGCATGCTGGCTGGGGAATTCTGGGAGTTGAAGTCCACACATCTGAAAGTTGCCAAGGTTGAGAAACACTGCTCTAAGGTAATGAACCTGGATGGAACATGAGGAAGATAGGATAGCACTGACACTTGATTAACATTGGAACCAAGGAACCATTTGATTTTTTTATTAAATAACTTAAAAATGAGTTATCAAAAAGGTTCACTTATTCCTACAAATTTATCTATATCTCATCAATGCTAAGCTGTTCCAACCCTAACATTATACCTAATCCTGCCTCCCTTGCAGGGGGAGATATTCCCAGGATTGGTCATTGAGCCCTCTTTCAGATCTCTCCTTCCAGCTGTCTGTAGCTTGAATCATGTCAACTGGATTTCTATTTTCTTAGTAGAAACGTTTCGCTCCTTATCCAAGGAGCTTCTTCAGTCTGAGCAAAGTTGGTAAGGGAATCCTAAATATGTTCCTAGGTAGCTGTGTGACCTTACACCTGGGGCTAGGTCATAGTTATATTGAGATGTAATTTTTAAGTCCTTTTATCATCTAAAGGAGGGTCGTTAAAATCACCATGCTGCTGTTGAGCTTCTGAAATGGTCTTAATCTTCCTAGGCACAGAAGACAAAACAGGTAGGAAGATGGGGGAGAGTTTGTGCCTGAGGCCCCCACCTCTATTCAAGGAAGGATTTTCCAAGTTGGCATAAATGGATTCCTTGACCCCTCTCTCAAACCACCTATCTTCTCTGTCTAAAATGTGAACATTAATGTCCTCAAATGAGTGTCCTTTTTCTTTTAGATGAAGATAAACTGCTGACTCTGGTCCTGTGGTGTTATTTCTCCTGTGTTGGGCCATCCTCCTGTACATAGGTTGTTTGGTTTCTCCAATGTAGAGTTCAGAGCACTCCTCACTGCACTGGATTGCATAAACTACATTGCTTTTCTTGTGTTTTGGAGTTTGATCTTTGGGGTGTACAAGCCTCTGTCTCAGTGTGTTGGTGGGTTTGAAATATACAGGTATGTGGTGTTTGCCAAATATCCGTTTTATTGGGACCGGTGGCAAGCTAGAAATAGGGATCTACAGGAAACCCACACACACAGATCAATATCTGATGTTTGACTCCCACCATCCACTGCAGCACAAACTAGGAGTCATCAGGACATTGTCACACAGAGCAGAAACCATCCCCACCTCCATGGATTCCAAAAAGAATGAAAATCAGCACCTGAGAACAGCCCTGAAGGCCTGTGGATATCCAAATTGGGCCTTCACCAAATCTAAATCTACCAGACCTAAAACAGCGACAGATAGGGCTGAGACTCAGAGTAAACGAAAGAACCTGGTCATTCCCTACATGGCTGGCGTGTCTGAAAAGATAAAATGGATATTTGGCAAACACCACATACCTGTATATTTCAAACCCACCAACACACTGAGACAGAGGCTTGTACACCCCAAAGATCAAACTCCAAAACACAAGAAAAGCAATGTAGTTTATGCAATCCAGTGCAGTGAGGAGTGCTCTGAACTCTACATTGGAGAAACCAAACAACCTATGTACAGGAGGATGGCCCAACACAGGAGAAATAACACCACAGGACCAGAGTCAGCAGTTTATCTTCATCTAAAAGAAAAAGAACACTCATTTGAGGACATTAATGTTCACATTTTAGACAGAGAAGATAGGTGGTTTGAGAGAGGGGTCAAGGAATCCATTTATGCCAACTTGGAAAATCCTTCCTTGAATAGAGGTGGGGGCCTCAGGCACAAACTCTCCCCCATCTTCCTACCTGTTTTGTCTTCTGTGCCTAGGAAGATTAAGACCATTTCAGAAGCTCAACAGCAGCATGGTGATTTTAACGACCCTCCTTTAGATGATAAAAGGACTTAAAAATTACATCTCAATATAACCATGACCTAGCCCCAGGTGTAAGGTCACACAGCTACCTAGGAACATATTTAGGATTCCCTTACCAACTTTGCTCAGACTGAAGAAGCTCCTTGGATAAGGAGCGAAACGTTTCTACTAAGAAAATAGAAATCCAGTTGACATGATTCAAGCTACAGACAATTCCACCTGGATGACTGAGAACCTTCATAGACATCTCCTTCCAGCTGTTCCTCCCAAATCTCTCTCCTAGTTCCTTCTCCTGGAGGAATATAATCCAGGAGGGAATGAGCAGTGTTACTATTCTCTGATTGGCCATTCCACCACCCAGTCATTACAATTGCCTTTACCTTTTCTGATCCTGAAATATAGAGAATGCATAGGAAATACCATGAGCCAATTTGTGTTGACCAGTAAGAGAGGACAAAGGATATCCAGCATTCTGTGCCTTATCCTCCTGAGCTATCAACACTTATTTTTTAGATTACTGCTCTAATATAAAAAGAGAGAAAAAGAAAAGAGTAAAAAAGAACAAAAAACACAAACAGGAAAAAGACTAGAAACAACGGAAACGAAGAGCCCAGGTTTTAAACACATCATTAAATTTGACTTCACAGAATAAAATTGATCAGCCTTTCCATTATATCAATAAAAAGCCAGTTCATAAACAGAAAGTGAACAAATGTCATTAATTTGAAATTGTAAACCTGGGGTTACACCATCTTTCCACCATTGAAGAGTGATCTTTTTAGCATCATCCAGCATGTACCTTGCTGCAACTTATCTCCTGATTAGCAGCAGTTCTTCTGGCAGAATCATCAAAGGCATCCCTAAACTTCTGCATAAAATCTTGATAGTTGTCCAGAACAGCAGCATTGTTTTCAAGGAGTGGAACTACCTATCTGGCCCCTTGCTCTTTCAAAACACTGAGAATGAATGCCACATTTGTATGATCTCTTGGGAACTCTGCTGGCCTGCTTTCCATGAACAGCTCACACTGGGTAGTGAAGGTTAGGAATTGATCCGAAGTCCTCACCCCAAACTTCTCCAGCAGACTTCCAGGGGAATGTAGAATCACCAGTGATGGAGCAGCCTGTGGAGCCACTGCAGGTTGAGGCAAACCTTGACCCAAATGTTGTGCTATCTGGATCATAGTACTGTGCAAGGTTGTGAACTACAGTATGCATCTACCTGCTGTCTGTGCTGCAGTAATAGCATCACAATTTGCTTTGCTAACTATGTATGCCTCAAGGATCCATAGTGATCATCCAGGTCCAAAATGTAGGATCTGATGCCTCTCTGATGAGAGAGTTCTGAAGCTTTCAACAGTGATGGCAGGTCCTTCAAGAAAGGCAAATGAAGAAAACAAGAACCACTTAGATTTCTGGAAAGATCTTTATTGCTAGGGCAACATAACCAAATCCTGAAAGCCTGCCAAAGCAATTCTCCAGCTCAATTTATACCAAATGTAATTAAGGTGAAGTTACTCTGAGTCTTTTTCTCATGTTTCCCTTCTCCCTTGAAGTCAAGAATCTCTTCTGCTTTCTCCTGTAACAGGCTCCGCCCTCCATGTTTCTGTTGGCTCTGTTGGGTATCCCATCACACTTTAGTATATTTGCCTTGCATGAAGAAGATTGAATGATTGTAACAAATATAAAGAAAAGAATTGAAATCCCACAAGGGTTTTCTGGCCACCAAGCCATCATTCCTTCATTGCATTTAAAACTCCCTGTGAGTCATGAAGGCATATTAATAATTTTGCAACCAGGTGCTTTTTCCCAGCTGAAGAGGGGAAGCTAAGTTCTAAAAAGCTCTGCAATTGGATATTGAACTTTATTTGTGGAGAATAAATGGCTGGCGTGAACCAAGGAGGTAGGTGAGGCAATAGTTCCCACCAGTGGGGAGACGGGCCACCCACAAACTCAGAGAACCATCAGGAAAAATAAACACTAGCTTTGTTGCAAGTGCCCAGCCACAAATAAATTGAATTCAGCTGACATTGTGTAATCAGTGAGGTGCAGAGCCAGTCCAAAACTGATGTGAGTGCCTTAAGTTATAAATGAGAATAATACAGTATGTCAAAATGTAGAGATAAAATATTTATTACTTACTTAGTGTAGAAATTAAGGTG
Organism: Charina bottae; assembly: GCA_023362775.1. Taxonomy (NCBI): domain Eukaryota; kingdom Metazoa; phylum Chordata; class Lepidosauria; order Squamata; family Charinaidae; genus Charina; species Charina bottae. The sequence continues at coordinate 6,692,292 of JALMGJ010000022.1, forward strand.
GGCATCTTAATGGACAGTGTTCATTCTTTTGTTAATATCTGAACTTGTAAACCCATTAGCCCTCTTGAACTGAAGGCTCCTCTTTCCAGATAGAAAATGGGGGGGGGGTGTCACCTTTGCCAGCTTCTGCATGCACATAAAAGGATAGGAAAGGATTAAATAGATTTTACATACTATTTATTGTATTTGTCTATTATTTCCTAGTTAAATTTCCATGAAACAGCGTACTTATTTGCTCACTTTTATGAAGACCAGAGAACAATATTGATTGATTGATTGATTTAATTTTTATCCCGCCCTTATTATTTTTATAAATAACTCAAGGCGGCGAACATACCTAATACTCCCTCCTCCTCCTATTTTCCCCACAACAACCACCATCAGCTGCAAGGCAGTCATTTGTTCTATTTTTTTTTAATCATGAACTCTAAAGTGGGGGCTACTAGGAGCACAGCACATCAGACCTCTTACAGTATGCTTAATTTGAAAATGTAAAGGGTGCACATATAAATGTAGAAGTTCAGAATAGGATTCTCAGTGTGACCTCTTGGCTTGCTATGAAGCAACTGGGGACATTGTGCCCTATGGGAAGATACTTTTTCCCTGAAAGTTTATCTGTCATTTTAAGAGCTGTTCTTGCACAGTACGTGAAGACTAGGAGAGCAGGAGATAGGGGGCTATAAGCTATAACAGATAATGGTGCAGCTGTTTCAGTGAAATTATGCAATCATTTCCCAATCTGGTGTTCTTTGGGTGTCTTGAACTACAATTGCCATCTTTCCTTGACAACATATTCAGAGATGGAGGAAGGTTCAGGTTATGTCATTGCTTAAAATAAGCAGAGACCTCCTTATGGTTATTCGTAAGTAACAGTAGAGGGAAAATATAAGTTTGGTTCTTATTTTTAGTGCTCTTCCCTATCTCTAAAATCAGCTGTAGAAAAGAAACCATTAATTTCAAGGGTCAGGTAGCATAGCATTCCAATTATAGACTTGTATGACTCAATAGTTTCATGCATATGATCCTTTTTTAAACATTTAGCAAGGAAACACAGATCCCCCAGAATTTAGTTTCATTTCCAGGCAGCCTTGATAGAATGTTTATGGTAGAGAGCAAAGTTGTGGCAGCCCAAAACATCTTTCAGAAGAATTTTTTTATTGTGTTGCTATTAATTTGGTACCTCCATATTTGATTCATTTGCAAACCATCAAGACTGAGGGTCCCTAACAGGGGTCCCATCAAGACTGAGAATCTCTAATATTTGGGATGCTTTAGGAACCATTAAAGGCTTACAGATGTAATGCCCAGGCTGCCTGCAGTGAAGTGACAGGGGGAGAAGATATAGGAAGGAGGTACTAGGAAGAAAATGAAGAAAAGCTGGATAGTAGAATGATGCAGCACTGGGGTGGTGTAGAAGATTTCTATGTGATTTCTAGTGAGATTTCTATGCTTAGGAAAGGAGGCCATGTAAACTAGGATTTGCCATGGAGGATACTCCATGGTGTTTCCTACCAGTTCACCAAGTGGTGTTTCCGTCCTCTTAGTATTTTTATAACTCTTAAAGATCTTGTGATATTTTGGTGCCTTCATGAAGTTTCAAATGTCTCACAAGATTTCAGCCATTGGAATGGGGCAGGACCATTGCAAAATATTATTTGCTGGTGCCCCAGGCTTGAGTGGGTTGTTAACCTTGATGTAAAATAGTTTTAGAACATGAATCTTAGTTTGGGAGCAGAACAATATATGTGTTGTTTGTTTTAAAACCCAATGGAATTCAACCCTGTGAGCATTAAAAAAAAACTTTGAAAAGCAATGGCAGGCAACTTGAAAGCAGGGTTGAAATATCATCAAACCAATGCAATGGCTTGAATGTAAAGCATAAGGGAAGTTCTGCTGCCTTGTTTGGTTCCACTATATTTAAAAACAGGTGTTCTTCCTTAAGTACTTGAGTTACTGTTTATGCTTAACAACTTTTCATTAGATAAATTCAAGTATCTGCAACTCCAGCAATAAGAGATGAGTTAGACTGTGACTTTAGCATTTGGATTCTTCCTAAATTGCATTAATAGAATTTCTCTTGTTTGGAATGCAGTTCTTCAGGCTGGATATAACTGTGGTACCTGAATAAACTAATATGGAAGTAAACAATTATATGGAATTAATTTCCATGGAAGGACAGGCAGCACCATGGTGATTAAAAAAAAAATCTTAATTTCTCTATATACCTTCATCTAGCAATATTGGCAACTGAAGTGGTTGGAGTTGACTGTGCAAGACGATCTAGATAATTTACTGGAAGTAGAAGTATAAACACAGCAATCAGTTTACTAGCTCAGCTTATTGGAGAAATTAAAAAGATTAAGAGCATGCCTCATACTCAGGAGTTTTTAAATCAGTCTTTTTTGGATTTCTTCAATATATTGTATGAGGGTTAAATGAAAAGTAGTGCTTCTTTCCCCCCCCCCAATAAATTTATTATAGATTATATTATACAGATAAAGCTAATAACAACTACATAATACAGAAATACATTAATTTTTTTTGAAAAAATTAATGCAGAAAAAGAAAAAGAAAAAGAAAAAAGGGAAAGAAAGAAAAATAGAAAAAGAAACCTCCCCCTTCATCCTCAGCAAATATAATCACCGTTAACAACTTATCACTCTCTTAAAATACAACCAAGCACCTTTTCATTCCATACCTCACCCCATTCTCTATAAGCCCGTCTCTAAAACCTCATTTCTCCATATTAATCAGCAAAAGTCCAGTAAGGGTTATCAGAAATAACAACATAAGTAATATAAATTATATCTATTATACCCAATCTGAATCCTTCCTTTCCATTTAAACAGATCCCCACTATTTCCTCTTCAAATAATCAAAGTCGAGTCCCAATCAAAAAATAATTAAACATTACCAGAAATAACCATCATTATCCAGTCCCAATCAAGAAGCCGTTAAACATCACCAGAAATAGCAAGCCATTGTTTTAACCTTGATCAGATAAACCAATTCTGTATTCCTCCTTTTTCCCAACAATCTTTAAATTCCTCAAAGAAAGTTCTGATGTCTGACTTCTCATACTCCCTTCGTCTCTTCTCTCAAAATTCTTGTCACCATCTTTGTCAAGCCCCCTTTGTAATTCCAGTGTGGCAACCCTAACCCTTACCCTAACTGTTTTGTAAATCCAGTATAAGAAAATAATTCACATAGCTCTTCTGATTTATTATTTGTATCTCTTTTATAATTTGTAAGTCGTCATCCAATTTCATTTGGAAAAATATTATTTCCATTTCTTTCTTGTAGGTTGTAATTTTTAAATCCACCTGTAAGTCAATTTCAGTTTTATTCAGTGGGGCTTGTTCCTCTTCAGTAACACCTTCTGATTCTACTATAGAGCTAAATAGTTCAAAAACTTCCTGGACCCATAGATCAAACTTTTTTTTTTTAAAGTAGCCATCTGGTGCCCTCTAGTATCCAGCCTTCAGAGTGTAAAGAAAAAAATTTCCCACGAGACAAGATCCTTTCAATTAACTTAGAGTCCCCTTCAGGGGAGATGGGGCGGTGATATAAATTGAATTATAAATAAATAAATAAATAAATAAATAAATAAAACTTCAAAGTCTTAAATCAAGTCCATCTGAGCCCTTAATCTGTTTAAAACTTTCTAAAGCCAACAACAATCATCCTTTTGCTATATATTCCAAAAAGTACAAATCTTTAAAATTATAGTTAAATTTTTTTTTAATGGATTGAAGGAGACTCACCCAGTGATTTCAATAAAACTTGCCAGTCTGAAGGTTCTCAATCTTAAAAAAAAAACCAAAAAAAATTTAAGTCCAAAGAGATTAAGAGATGAGCCTAACTTGAACTTAAAGTCCATATAGGTGACATTAGCGACTATAAGCACAAGAGAATCCTACGACTCCCAGCTGATAGCAAGCCGACCACAAAAAAGCAGCTCCTGCCATCTGCTCGCAAAAAAACAGCTGTGCAGAGTACATGAGGGTAATCTTGCGATCTCTCTTTACTCCAGAGAGTTTTCAGCCGCCTGAATCCTGCAATCGGGTACCGTTTTTGGCTGCAATGTGTTCCTCTTCTAGAGGAACGTCACTTCACCATAATGGCTCACTGGACGTAACTTGAAAAGTAGTTCCTCCTATGTAATAAATTGTCAACAGATGGCAGTACTGATGCATTAGTAACTCTGACATGTTCTTTAACATCTGTTCTTTCACTTTGTTTTTTTTCTTTTTCTTTTAATTAAACACTTTAAAGAAAGCATATAAACAAGTATATGAAAGAACATGAAAGAAGAATATCATAGAAATGAATAAACTAGGGGTTTAAAAATGTCATGGAGGATATAGCTTTCTAATATACCATTAATTAGTTGTAAAGAGTTACATATATCACATTAAAAGGTTTGTGAAAGGTGGGGTGATACCTTGGTGTACCACTATCAACTAAGAGCGCTAGACTGTAATACTTCAAATTTTGAAGCAATGATTACGCAGAGTTTGGAAGCACAAGAAGGAAATTTTGCTCCATGTGCTTTTTAGTTTGATTCTTATGATAGTAGACAGAAATGTATAGAATAGTAGTAGGAAGGGAATAATTAAATAAGTGTTATTTTTTGGGGGGGAAGTTTTTTGGGAGGTCTATATGATTTTTTTCCTTTATTTTAATATAAGGGGGGGAATAACTGTACTTAGTGATTTTTATAATGTGCTGAAGTAGAATAATTTATAGAAATAGTGTGGTTTTGGTTTAATATAGAGTAAGAGATTGACTATGGAAATTTTTGTATATCCTTGCTGTTAAAAGTCGGAAGTGACATCTTTCTGTAATCTTGAAAAAAAAAATTCTCTTGTTTTTTCACACCTTTTTAGTTTTTTTCTTTTTTTTCTTTTTTCGTAGCTTTTATCCTTGTCTTGAATCTTAATAAAATTCTTAAAAAAAAAAAGAAGGAAATTTTGCTACAGGCTTGTTGATCGGAAGATCGCAAGTTCGGAGGTTCGAATCCCTAGCCCCACGTGACGGAGTGAGCTCCCGCACTAGCCCCAGCTCTTGCCAACCTAGCAATTCGAAAGCATGCAAATGCAAGTAGATTAATAGGTACCACTTCGGTGGGTAGGTAACAGCGTTCTGCATGCGTCATGCTGGCCACATGACCATGGAACCCTCTTCGGACAACGCTGGCTCTTCGGCTAACAAACAGAGATGAGCACCGGCCCCTAGAGTCGGACATGACTGCACAAATGTGCGGGGGGAACCTTTACCCTTTTTATGACAACACTAGGCCTTACACTTCATGAACCACCCAAGAGGCAATTTGGAAGTTGGATCCCACTGTTTTACCCCATCCACTGTATAGTCCTGACTTGGCATGTAGTCATATGTATCCTGTCTTTTCCTACATTCTGGCTTGGAAGTGCATATTAAGAAAGGAGAAAGAGAAAACAGGGAGGCAAATGCCTTGCTGGACTTTATGCTGTGGAGCTGTCAGTTCTAATTTTGTCATCTCTGCTGTTTCCTAGGCCTCTAAACCATGATTCTAGCAAAAGGGTGTTTCGGAGACATTTAATGTAGATGCTGTTGTGTAAGAGTGGATTAAGGGAAGCCTGGAAGGATAGAGGGGAAGAGAGCAGGGTAAAAGGCTTCTGGCTGCAAGGCTCTGAAATACTAGGTAAGAGTTATACTACGGGCTATGTGAATACTGCTGTCACTGTGAGATCTTGTTTTCTGTCATTTTGTTTAATAATTCTTGTGTCTCTGTGCATATATATATAGCCATTTTTATTCTGTGTATTCAACCCAAAGGTTCTCAGAGCAACTTACAAAATGTGTTAACTTGAATGCAGTGTTTCTCAATTGGCAATTTGAAGATGTGTGGACTTAAACTCCCAGCATGCTGGCTGTGGAATTCTGGGAGTCGAAGTCCACACATCTTATAGGTGCCAAGGTTGAGAAACTCTGCTTTAATGCAAATGCTTCAGAATGGTTATCTTATCTAGTGGTTAAGGCAACGGGCTAGAAACCAGGAGTCTGTGAGTTCTAGTCCCGCCTTAGGCATGAAAGCTGGCTGGGTGACCTTGGGCCAGTCCCTGTCTCTCAGCCCAACTTACCTCACAGGGTTGTTGTTGTGGGGAAAATAGGAGGAGGAAGGAGTATTAGGTATCTTCGCCGCCCTGAGTTATTTACAAAAATAATCAAGGCGGGATTTTAAAAAATCTAAATAAATAAATAAATAAATAAATAAATAAATAAATAAATAAATAAATAAATAAATAAATAACTCACTCACTCACTCACTCACTCACTCACTCACTCACTCACTCTTTGGACAGTTCAGGATAGGATTGTATCTTCTCCTACCTGCAAGGCATCAGATCAGTTGTTTGACATTGTTCCTTTGCCCAATTAACAGGAATGTATCCAGATGCTTTGAGAATGTGACAGGTTTATGCATATTCCAGAGGTCTGAGGCTATGGGAGCCGCTCCTACATTGATGGAGTCTAACCAGTTTACACATAGAAAACTTGCTGTGATTCTCTTAAGATTTTAAAGTTTAGAGCAGTGTTTCTCAACCTTGGCAACTCTAAGATGTGTGGACTTCAACTCCCAGAATTCCCCAGCCAGCATGCTGGCTGGGGAATTCTGGGAGTTGAAGTCCACACTTCTTAGAGTTGCCAAGGATGAGAAACACTGGTTTAGAGTAACCCATGCCTTCACAACCTATTGTAACAGGAATAGAAGTGATCATGGTAGGTAGGTAGGTAGGTAGGTAGGTAGGTAGATAGATAGATAGATAGATAGATAGATTACTACAGATGCTTCTGTTCAGGGCAACCTTTTTTTCCAGTTAGATTACTGAGGAGTGTGTATAGTTTTCATACTACTTACTGTACATATGGTTTTTGGAGTGACATTGGTAGTTTTGCAGTTGTAAGCATATGAATATATTATGAACGTAGGCTGCCTGCCGGCTTCATGTCTGATTGTCAATTCCCACAAGAGAAGGCAGCCTCCCAGGCCAGACTGTCATTACACAGTTTCGAATATGCTCTCTGTCACAATCAAATGCCTCAGCCCTTCCTCCTTCAGAGAGAGAAGATCAATAAAGATAGTGAGGAGCTTGGAGGCTAAATCCTATGAGGAACAGTTAAAAAAACTGGATAGGTTTAATCTGAAGAAGAGAAGGCTAAGGGGAGACATAATAACAGTCTTTCAATATTTGAAGGACTGTCACAGGGAGGAGAATGTGGATTTATTCTCCATAGCACCAAAGGCAAGACAAGAAGCAGTGGGTGGAAGCTTTACAGGGGGAGATCTGAACTTGAAAGAAGGAGGAGTTTCCTGACAGTTACTCTTGGAGTCTAGGGGGCCTGTCACTGAAAGTTTTCAAACAAAAGTTGGATGACCATTTGTCTGGAATAGTCTGAGGATTCCTGCCCTGGGCAGGGGATAGGACTCAAAGACCTCCAAGGTACCTTCCAACTCTATGATTTGCTAAACACAAGGGTCAGTATTGTGGGAAGACGTTGGAGAATATTAAAATTTGGAATATCCAAGGAATCCAGAGAAGTCTAGGAAACATAGGAAAGGGAGCATTGGCTTTAGGAGCCAGTTATTTCTGTAAAACTAGGTAACACATCTAACCAGGGATTTGCAATAGAGTCTTGATTTCTGTTTTCTGTGTGCTGTTAATACTTAATTTTCTCTGTCTTTCTCTACAAGATATTTAAATTGGATATAACAGCCTTACATTCAAATCTCAGGCTTATTGATAAAAAGCATAATTTTTCATTGGAAACTTCTTGTGATCCTTAATAATATTTGGAACTCTCTCTCTAGTATCTCCTCTGAGATTTTGATAGTGTCTGTTCCTCATCACTACACGTACAATATATAAATATGCATTTCACCCACTACACAATAACATAAATATATATTTCAAGGTGGTGGTGATCATCTATAAAGCCTTTCATGATATAGTGCCTGGTTTTTGTTTTTGAAGAACCATCTATCTCCTGTGGTCACTTCTTGTCCTGTACAATTGTACAGAGTTGACATGCTTTGGGTCCCATCAATTAAACAGTATCACCTGATGGGTTCCTGGAAGTGGGCCTTTTCAGTTGCAGTGCCTGCCCTCTGGAACAGGATCCCTCCAGAGATTTCGATGTTCCCTACTTCTGACTTTGTTTAAGCAAGCCCTGGAAACCTGGCTCTTTCCCCAAGCTCTGGGCTAGGGAGGGTGGTGGGCCCCTTTGGAGAATATATAATGTTGGGGGAATGTAGTTTTATTGCTCTCTCTGGACATCTATTGTTCTTTTCAGCTGTTTATAATGTTTTCAACAGTTTTTTAATATTTTACACCACCCAGGGTCATTGCAGACTTAGGCAGACTTAGAAAACTAAGAAATATACCCAGCAAATGGCAGCATTTAGCAAACCTTGGTTGATGTTGAAAAGTCTAAGCAGGGTCAGATGTGGTTAGTTCTTGGATGGGAGACTGCCAGAAAAATAAGCTAGACTGTGAAATTGAAAAAACATCCTGGAAGAAGGCAGTGTCAAATAACTTCCAATATGGTGTTACATAAATGTGTCCATGTTGTCCCCAGGAGTCAAGCTTGACTTAAGAGACAGTTTACCTATTTAAAAATAAGAGCAGGATTTAAACTCTGCCCAGTGATTTCACATCAGATTGGAACCAAAGAAGATCAAATGAGTAAGTACACTGTGGAAAGTTGTAGGACAGAGTTTGGATGAGCTGCATTAACTCTTGAGATAAACATAGGTTGAAAAGTGTCAATATTTAAGAAGCATGAGATGAAGAGGCAAGGACTATTGCAGATACGCTTCATTGGTGCCTCTATAATACATTCAGATTAAAACAACCTCATAATCAGCACATTATCAAAACAAGTTGATTTAATTTTGGTCTTTACTCTAGTATAATTGTTTTTACATTTACAAAATTTGCTTCAAAGTCTCTCCACAATGACAATATTTTGCATTTGCTTTCTACAGGGCAGGATATTCTCTTTTAAAGCAGTGCTGCTTCTGCTTCTGTTCTCTGAACATTAATTCAGTTCCCTTGTGTTTTCTGGAATTAGTGCTGCAGCCTCCTTTCACAGTTTAGAATTATTTGGAATGTCTTGCTTTGCAGTGCTCCCTAGATTTTCTCAGCTGACAGATCAGCTGAACAGCCACTGCTACTTCAGTTGAATACATCAGCTGCTCCCCACTGGGCATCTGCAATATAAAAATAGGGGAAAAGTTTGCACAGTGGAAGCATACCTTATTTTTATAAATAAAGTTTAATGGCAATGTGATTCCATTTAATTCAATCTTATGACAGAAGGTAATGTTACCAGGAGCTCCTGCTCCATCTCATCCCAACTAGGTTAATTTATTTTCCGAAACTCAGGTGCTATCAAAGCCCATCCATGTTATACTAGAAAGGAATTCACATAGTGAAGTAAGAATAATCCACTATAGGATGAGGTTTGGTGGTGGTAGGCTCTTCAGGCAGGATGGAAGTCAGGCCACCCAATAAGAGAATATCCACCAACAAAACAAAAGCAGGAAGGTGGCAGTGGCAAATCATTTCACTATTATTGCCAAGGACATTGTATGAAGGCACTCCTTGGATCAAAATCACAAGGAAATTTGGTCACTGATGGGACCACTATTGAAAAAGGAATTCCTCATTTTACAAGGGAATATATAATTAGAACATGATACATGAGAACCAAGTAGAAACTTGAAATTATTAAAATGGAAATGGAGTGTACTAAATTGGATGTTTTCGGCATAAGTCAACTTAGGTGGGCCAGCATAGGCCACTTTAAAATAGATGATTGCAAGATATACTACTGAGAGTATGGGTCACTATGAAGAATGGAGAGCCAATGATACTTAAAAAGGACATTGCTAGGTATATGCTTGGCTTTAATCTAATAAATTACAGGATCATACCTGTTAGAATTATCCAGTAAATATCAATATGCACAGCCACTATTACAAATGCAATGGAGGAAGACAGAAGATTTCAGTGGCAAATTCAAGAGGAGCTACATGCAGTATCAAACAAGGGCTTAAGAGATCAGAATACAAAAGTTAGAAAAGTGGGGAAACTTGGAATCACAGGCACATTTGGACTGGTTAAAGATTAGTAGTTTTGGAAACAAAATGCTTTGTTGCTAATACCAGCTTCAAGCATCATAAATGCAGAGTCTACATATGCACATCACTATGTGTAGAAGATGGAGAAGTGCAATCTATATGGAACAAATCTAGAGATATTCATGTTACATATACAGATAAAACATGGGAAGAGACTAACTGTGCCAGCAACATATGACCTGGAGAATATGCCATCAGAGTATAAAATAAATATGAGGAGCGGAGTTAATGTGCAAAACATATGTGAAAGTAAATGTGAGAAATTATTCTTGGGCTCAAGAATAGATAAGGATGGACATTATTTTGGAAAAACAAAAAAAATGTCTTAGGAAGGAAGGCAGTAACAAATGCTAAACACTGAGAAAGAGCAAAGGAAAGAAGATACATATTGATTGGCAATCAGTATTAAAAGTATTATGAAGTAAAGGAAGAACTGTTCAATGAGTCCTGGACTAAATAAAGGCTTACTCAATATCAGAAACTCAGATATTTTGGGCATGTGATATAAATGGATGATGAACTAGAGAAATGGACTATGCTGGGCAAGGGTAAGGGAAGTAAAAGAAGTGGGAGACAATGGATGGACAAGATAAAACATTGGCTAAAATCTCCCTGGAAAAGCTACAGGCTATTACTAAGGACAGGTCAAGATGGTGATCGTTTCTCTATGCAGGGGTACCCAACCTTTATGGCACGAGGGACCAGTTTCATGGAAGACAATTTTTCCACGGACCAGGGGAGGGCGGGGTTTGCAGGCAGGAGCCAATCGCACGGACTGGGGGGTGGGTTTTGGAGACCGGCATGGCGGACCAGTTCCTAACAGGCCACGGACCGGTACTGGTCTGCGACCCGGGGGTTGGGGACCCCTGCTCTATACAATCACAGGAGTTCAAGAACAGTTTAAGACTCGGTAGCCTAAAAAGGACTGTAAATAAAACAGAGTAAGAAAAAAGTACAGGCAAGCATGGTCTGGGAGAACAAAATGAAGCAGGACATAGGCTGATAGAATTTTGCCAAGACAACTCACTGTGCATAACAAACACTCTCTTCCAACAACCTAAAAGACGACTTTATACATGGACTTCACCAGATGGTCGACACCAAAATCGGATTGACTACATCCTTTGCAGCCAAAGGTGGTGAACATCTATACAGTCGGTAAAAACAAGACCTGGAGCTGACTGTAGTTCAGATCACGAACTTCTTATTGCAAAATTTAGAATCAGACTAAAGAGAATAGGGAAGACCCACAGATCAGTTAGATATGAGCTCAGACATCCTGAAGAGTGAGGTTGAATGGGCCTTAAGAAGCATTGCTAATAACAAGGCAGCAGGAGATAACGGTATCCCAGCTGAACTGTTTAAAATCTTGCAAGATGATGCTGTCAAGGTGATGCATGCCATATGCCAGCAAATTTGGAAAACACAAGAATGGCCATCAGATTGGAAAAAAATCAACTTATATCCCCATACCAAAAAAGGGAAGCACTAAAGAATGTTCAAACTATCGAACAGTGGCACTTATTTCACATGCCAGTAAGGTAATGCTCAAGATCTTGCAAGGTAGACTCCAGCAATTCATGGAGCGAGAATTGCCAGATGTACAAGCTGGGTTTAGAAAAGGCAGAGGAACTAGAGACCAAATTGCCAATATCTGCTGGATAATGGAGAAAACCAGGGAGTTTCAGAAAAACATCTATTTTTGTTTTATTGACTATTCTAAAGCCTTTGACTGTGTGGATCATAACAAATTGTGGCAAGTTCTTGGTGGTATGGGGATACCAAGTCATCTTGTCTGCCTCCTGAGGAATCTGTATAACGACCAAGTAGCAACGGTAAGAACAGAGCACGGAACAACGGACTGGTTTAAGATTGGGAAAGGAGTACGGCAGGGCTGTATACTCTCACCCTACCTATTCAACCTGTATGCAGAACACATCATGCGACGTGCTGGGCTTGAGGAATCCAAGGCTGGAGTTAAAATCACTGGAAGAAACATTAACAATCTTAGATATGCAGATGATACCACTTTGATGGCTGAAAGCGAGGAGGAGTTGAGGAGCCTTATGACGAAGGTGAAAGAAGAAAGTGCAAAAGCTGGGTTGCAGTTAAACCTCAAAAAAACCAAGATTATGACAACCAGCTTGATTGAAGACTGGCAAATAGAGGGAGAAAAAGTGGAGGCAGTGACAGACTTTGTATTTCTAGGCGCAAAGATTACTGCAGATGCTGACTGCAGCCAGGAAATCAGAAGACGTCTACTTCTTGGGAGGAGAGCAATGGCAAATCTTGATAACATAGTTAAGAGCAGAGACATCACACTGACAACAAAGGTCCGCATAGTTAAAGCAATGGTATTCCCCGTAGTAACCTATGGCTGTGAGAGCTGGACCATAAGGAAGGCTGAGCGAAGAAAGATAGATGCTTTTGAACTGTGGTGTTGGAGGAAAATTCTGAGAGTGCCTTGGACTGCAAGAAGATCAAACCAGTCCATACTCCAGGAAATAAAGCCAGACTGCTCACTTGAGGGAATGATATTAAAGGCAAAACTGAAGTACTTTGGCCACATAATGAGAAGACAGGATGCCCTGGAGAAGAAGCTGATGCTAGGGAAAGTGGAAGGCAAAAGGAAGAGGGGCCGACCAAGGGCAAGATGGATGGATGATATTCTGGATGTGACAGACTCAACCATGGGGGAGCTGGGGATGGTGACGGCCGACAGGAAGCTCTGGCGTGGGCTGGTCCATGAAGTCACGAAGAGTCGGAAGCGACTGAACGAATAAACAACAACAAAACAACAAGAAAAAAGTGGCATGAAAAGTAGCACCACACATGCACCATCTGTTTACTTGATAAAAATCCGTGTGTGTGTCTGTAGCTTGAATCATGTCAACTGGATTTCTATTTTCTCAGTGGAAACGTTTCGCTCCTTATCCAAGGAGCTTCTTCAGTCTGAGCAAAGTTAGTAAGGGAATCCTAAATATGTTTCTAGGTAGCTGTGTGACCTTACACCTGGGGCTAGGTCATGGTTATATTGAGATGTTATTTTAAGTCCTTTTATCATCTAAAGGAGGATCGTTAAGATCACCATGCTGCTGTTGAGCTTGTGAAATGGTCTTAATCTTCCTAGGCACAGAAGACAAAGCAGGGAGGAAGATGGGGGAGAGATTGTGCCTGAGGCCCCCACCTCTATTCAAGGAAGGATTTTCCAAGTTGGCATAAATGGATTCCTTGACCCCTCTCTTGACCCTTGACCCACTGAGAAAATAGAAATCCAGTTGACATGATTCAAGCTACAGACAATTCCACCTGGATGACTGAGAACCTTCATAGACACTCCGTTTGTGTGTGTGTGTGTGTGTGTGTGTGTATCCACACCCCACCACCCCAGTTGATTGGGATGTTGAAAGATGGTGAAGGAAGCAATTGGTTTTAATAGCCAGGGCTTTAGTTTGATAGAACCACATTGTTTAAACCACATAGTTTCTATTTCTTTGTCAAATATGGCATAATGTATTTTCTTAAAATGCCATTAACAAACTAATCTGTTCTATCTCATAGGAAGATATCTGAAAATGCCACAGGTTGGTGTAGAAGAATTGGGAGAGGTATGGTTAAATAACTTTTTCTGACCTTCTCAGTTACACTCGAGGCTCTTAGCCCACTTTGTTAAATAGCTAGCAAGAGACAAGCTAATTTAAAGTAGAGGTTGGTAATTAATCAGCCATTTAGAAATAAAAGGACCTGCTGGTTTATAAACCAATTAGAGAGGAACTGGCTTGTTCTGTAACTAATTTTGTGAGGTTGCTAGAAAGTGAAAGATCCATTGTCCTTGTAGCAGCCAGTGGCTGCTGAAATCTATATTGTAAGAATTTAAATAGCGGAGGGCATTGGAACTACTAGAGCAGGGCTTTCCAAAGTTTTCCCGTGGTGACACACCAACCGCCGTTGGTGTGTTGCTGCGGGAAAACCCGGAAGTGCCGCCGTTGCGGCAGTGCGCAAAAACCCGGAAGCGCTGCTGCCGCTTTCGTGTTTTTGCGCGCCACCGTTGTGTGTCGCCGCGGGAAAACCCGGAAGCGCTGATGATGATCAGCGCTTCCGGGTTGTGTGGCGACACACCAGACTGTGTGTGGCGACACACTTTTGTGTCGCGACACACAGTTTGGAAAGCTCTGTACTAGAGCATTACAAACTTCATTTGCAAGAAGTCCTGATTGATAGACTGAAGCTCTTAGGGCTACTATCTGGAATAACGTGTGTGTGTGTGCGTGTGTGTGAGGATGGATAGATGGATGGATGGATATAGATATATATCTATAAAGATTTAGTATGAAATCTTTTTAAAGAGTTGAATAAAAATGAACCAGATTTTAGTTATCTTGCCTTGGTATTGTTAGGCAGCAGACATAATCTTTTCTGCATGAGACAAATGGGCATCCTGAGCTTAAATACATTCAATTGTGAAATCAATAGCAGGCATTGGGGGGTCAGAGGGAAATACACAATTAAGCTTCTTCAGTGATACTTTTCAATTTCTCCTTGGATAAATGTTGTTTTGGACCAAACTGATGTTCCTCTTCAGGTCTCACAGATGTCAGTGTAGAACTGCCAAGTGGTTTCTAAAAGTGTTGAACAAACTTATCCTGCAATGTTAAGTATGTTTTGTGCTATGAGTTCCAACTAGCATGACCAATAGTCCATAATTATGGAACTGTAATCCAAAACATCTGGAGGGCACCAGATTTCTTCTGCTATGGATATACATGAACTTGGTTCACACATGGTGCTAGGCAGTGGTTGTTTAAAACATGGCTGACAATTTTTCCTTGTATGAAGCATTTAATTGTTCTTTGATCCAAAAAAAGAGAGGTTCCATTAAAGTTAGAGGGAGTTTTTTTTCTTTTTAACGTGCAGTAGACAAGATATTAATAATATATACAGTACAGTCTTATAAACATCTGCTCAGAAGTACGACTAATTGAGTTCACTGGAGCACCAACTCACAGTAATGTGAAGAGTATTATCTTCTTCCTCTCTTAGAATTAATGCATTAGTTCATTTTGTTCTGGATGAATTCAAATCTTTCTCTTTTTCCAGTTTCTCTAATTACCGGTAGTAATTTTTTAATCATCCTCTCATCTAGGCTAGAAATTTGATTCAATGAAGCATCTGAGTAAATTGCCACTGGACTTACTCACAGGTTGAGGTTGCATGCTAATAAGCTGATTTTAAGTACTGAACCCAGTAAAATTAACTAGCAGGCAAATAATGTGGGTTTTGCATTATGGCTGAAGACAGAGCTGGTTGAACTCTTCTCATTTGTGCATTGTGTGGCAGGCCTTCAGAGAATAACATTAACCTGATGATATGTCTATGAAGGTTCTCAGTCATCCAGGTGGAACAGTCTGTGGCTTGAATCATGTCAACTGGATTTCTATTTTCTTAGTGGAAACGTTTCACTCCTTATCCAAGGAGCTTCTTCAGTCTGAGTAAAGTTAGTAAGGGAATCCTTAAATATGTTTCTAGGCTGGCTGTGTGACCTTGCACCTGGGGCTAGGTCATGGTTATTTTTGAGATGTTTGTTTCTAAGTCCCTTTATCATCTAAAGGAGGATCGTTAAGATTACCCTGCTGCTGTTGAGCTTGTGAAATGGTCTTAATCTTCCTAGGCACAGAAGACAAAGCAGGAAGGAAGATAGGGGAAAGGTTATGCCTGAGGCCCCCACCTCTATTCAAGGAAGGATTTTCCAAGTTGGCATGAATGGATTCCTTGACCCCTCTCTCAAACCACCTATCTTCTCTGTCTAAAATGTGAACATTAATGTCCTCAAATGAATGTCCTTTTTCCTTTAGATGAAGATAAACTGCTGACTCTGGTCCTGTGGTGTTACTTCTCCTGTGTTGGGCCATCCTCCTGTACAAAGGTTGTTTGGTTTCTCCAATGTAGAGTTCAGAGCACTCCTCACTGCACTGGATTGCATACACTACATTGCTTTCCTTGTGTTTTGGAGTTTGATCTTTGGGGTGTACAAGCCTCTGTCTCAGTGTGTTGGTGGGTTTGAAATATACAGGTATGTGGTGTTTGCCAAATATCCGTTTTATCTTTTCAGACACGCCAGCCATGTAAGGAATGACCAGGTTCTTCCGTTTACTCTGAGTCTCAGCCCTATCTGTTGCTGTTTTAGGTCTGGTAGACTTAGATTTGGTGAAGGCCCAATTTGGATATCCACAGGCCTGCAGAGCTGTTCTCAGATGCTGCTTTTCATTCTTTTTGGAATCCATGGAGGTGGGGATGGTTTCTGCTCTGTGTGACAATGTCCTGATGACTCCTAGTTTGTGCTGCAGTGGATGGTGGGAGTCAAACATCAGGTATTGATCTGTGTGTGTGGGTTTCCTGTAGATCCCTATTTCTAGCTTGCCACCGGTCCCAATGAGGACTTCGCAGTCTAGGAATGCCAGTCTGTTGTCCTTGGTGTCTTCTCTGGTGAAGCTAATGTTGGCATCTATAGTGTTTATATGGTCCGTGAAGGCCTGTACTTCCTGGGCCTTGATTTTGACCCAGGTGTCATCCACATACCTAAACCAGTGGGTGGGCACCGTTCCCTGGAATGTGTTGAGTGCTTTCTTCTCCACTTCTTCCATGTATAAATTGGCCACAATGGGTGACACAGGAGAACCCATGGCACAGCCGTGTTTTTGTCTGTAAAAGTCACCTCTGTATGTGAAATAAGTGGTGTTAAGACACAAAAAAAAAAAGATAAAACGGATATTTGGCAAACACCACATACTTGTATATTTCAAAACCACCAACACACTGAGACAGAGGCTTGTACACCCCAAAGATCAAACTCCAAAACACAAGGAAAGCAATGTAGTGTATGCAATCCAGTGCAGTGAGGAGTGCTCTGAACTCTACATTGGAGAAACCAAACAACCTTTGTACAGGAGGATGGCCCAACACAGGAGAAGTAACACCACAGGACCAGAGTCAGCAGTTTATCTTCATCTAAAGGAAAAAGGACATTCATTTGAGGACATTAATGTTCACATTTTAGACAGAGAAGATAGGTGGTTTGAGAGAGGGGTCAAGGAATCCATTCATGCCAACTTGGAAAATCCTTCCTTGAATAGAGGTGGGGGCCTCAGGCATAACCTTTCCCCTATCTTCCTTCCTGCTTTGTCTTCTGTGCCTAGGAAGATTAAGACCATTTCACAAGCTCAACAGCAGCAGGGTAATCTTAACGATCCTCCTTTAGATGATAAAGGGACTTAGAAACAAACATCTCAAAAATAACCATGACCTAGCCCCAGGTGCAAGGTCACACAGCCAGCCTAGAAACATATTTAAGGATTCCCTTACTAACTTTACTCAGACTGAAGAAGCTCCTTGGATAAGGAGTGAAACGTTTCCACTAAGAAAATAGAAATCCAGTTGACATGATTCAAGCCACAGATTAACCTGATGAGTGAAACACTCAAAATGAGTTTGAAGCTGTTAAGTAGAAAAGGACATTTCCATGACAAGTGAATTTCTTGATCAGATGATAAGCTATAATGAAAGAAGGACAGTGGCTAGGAAGGTTTATGATGGCAATTGGGTGCAAGGCAGACTCTTCATCTCTATCAAGAGATATGAAGGAGGAAAATCAATAGGAATCTTTAGCTATTCAGACTATATTAAAGGTAAAGTTTCCCCCCGCACATTTGTGCAGTCGTGTCTGACTCTAGGGGCCGGTGCTCATCTCCGTTTGTTAGCCAAAGAGCCAGCATTGTCCGAAGATGCTTCCACGGTCATGTGGCCGGCATGACGCACGCGGAACGCTGTTACCTACCCACCAAAGTGGTACCTATTCATCTACTTGCATTTGAATGCTTTCAAATTGCTAGGTTGGCAAGAGCTGGGGCTAGTGCAGGAGCTCACTGCGTCACGCGGGACTAGGGATTCGAACCTCCGAACTTGCAACCTTCTGATCGACAAGCCTGGTGTCTTACCCGCTGAGCCACCATGCAGACTATATTACTTCCTCTTATATCTTTAACCATCATAATGCTTTTTCTTCCTATTGCTGTGCAGTATATGTGCTTATAGAAGCAAGCCCATAACCTGCTATGTATTAGCAAAATGTAATGAGAGGTGGCTCAGTGGCTCATTATGCTGTCCTTGTTATAAAAACACATTTTCTGGCTAGATTTCTGTACTTGTTTTTTTTTGTTGTTGTTTATTTTTTTCTTTTTTGAACATAATTTATATTAAAGATTTTTTTTCTTATAATAGTAAAAACTAATACAAACTAAACTTAGAGAAAGTGAAGATAGATAGATAGATAGATAGATAGATAGATAGATAGATAATAGAAAAAATAATAAAAAGTTCAGGAAAAAAGAAAAAGAAGAAAAAGAAAAGAAAGAATATGATAAAGAAAAAGAAAACAAATATATAAAGAAGTTACTTCCAACCTTCATCATAATAAGTATAAACAAATTTAGTAACTCTTCACACCCTATAAGGTTACAAACAGATATCTCTTCATCCCATATCCCATTCCTTATCTATAAGCAAATCCATAAAACATTAACTTTTCAATCCTGGTGTCGGCAAAAAGTCCAAAAAGGGTAACCAGAAGTAACAACACATCTTTTTTTTTAACCTTGATCAAATAAACCAACTTTATATTCCTTCCTTTTACTTCTAACAGTTTTAATTCTTAATCCAATCAAATATTGTCATAGGTTTTGATTTCTCTTCAATCTATCTTTATTAGATAGATTTATCACACAGATTTCTTCAAGGCTTTAACAAGCCTCTTATGTCATTCATTGGTGATCACTCGTAGCCGAGTAAGATTGTCTTCCAAAGGTAAAATTTTAACAGTGGATCCGTAAGTGGCTATAAAGGCCAATTCTGGATCCGCACAACCTCCCACAATGAGGGCATAGGTTTCCGGGTGGGAGACGGTCATGATGAGGGTTTGCCTGACGGGCCTTCCTTTTAGCTCTTTTCTCCCTTTCGCCCTGTACTCGTGCTTCTTCAAAGTCCATAGCACCATTAATAAAGGCTGACCTCCAATTGAAACGCTCTTATGTAGATCCAATAAGAAAACATTTTCCATTCCCTTGGTTTATCATTTGTATTTCCTTTTTAATTCTTAAAACGTCAGCCAGCTTCTTTTGTATATCCAATAAAGTGTCCTTTTCCAAATCATTCTCTTGGCCTGTGATTTGTAGTTTCACTTTTGCTACTTTTTCTGTCTTGTCAGACAAAATTTGTTCCACATCTGTCTTTCCTTAATTAACATCTTTTAAACACAGTCTGTCCATAGAAGCGGACATCGTTACTGACAGTGTTGATATTGTAGTTACTAATTTCTGGCTCCATTCTTTAAAGATCTCCTGTATGTTTCCGATGTTATAATGTTTTGTGTCATTTGGTAAATCCCAGTGTTAACTGACATCAAGAGCAGGCTTCTATTTGTTTGATTTTTTCCCCTTCTTTAGTCCCCTCTAGTGTCCAGTTTCTAAAATCATAAAATAACTGATCTTTGTTATGTTTATTTATTTATTTAATTTATTTAATTTATTTATCGTGGGCCACGGGCTGTTAGGAAGTGGGCTGCAGGGTGAGCCAGAGCAGCTGATTGGTGGGGACCCAGAAGGGGAAGCACCTCCACCTATCAGCGTGGGGCAAAGAAAGCCGGAGGCGGGCCGAGGAGCACCCCCGCCAATCAGCCTCCCCTCGCTGCTCTTCTGAGCCATCCTGCCTGAGGGAGAAGGAGCGGGCGGTACGCAAGCCTGCCGCGGAGGAGGAGGAGGAGAAGAAAAGTGGTGGCAGTGCAAGCAGGCTGGGGGTCACAAGGGGGTGGGCGGCATGAGGAGGGTGTGGCGGCCGAGGTGCAGCGACAGTGCTGGCTGGGTCGGGACGATGGCAGTATGTGCATGTGCATGCGGTGAGGCTTTTCACCACCTTGCCGCTCAGTGCAGCATTTTTTCGTGGAACCGAGGGCATTTTCGGGGTCACCAGAGCCTGCCCTTTTGAAGGGGCACCCCGGTGTGGCACGGGGAGGACTTTTACTCCCCCTACTTTTGCTCCCCGTGGTTTTTTCGGCCTCTACCAGGGTAGCTCAGGAACGCCTCTGCCTCTCCGCCGCACAGCTGATCGGCGTGGAGATTTTCCACCCCAGGGTGCCCCCCCACCATACCTTTTTGCGGTGATCTGAGGCTTTTTCGCCTCGCGACAGTGGCGCTCTGCCAAGAAAAGCTGCGGTCGTGAGGCGAAACACCCTCGGATCACCACAAAAAGTGATGGGGGGGCACCCCGAGGTGGAAAATCTCCGCGCTGATCAGCTGTGTGATGGGGAGGCGGAGGTGTGTCCGAGCTACCCTGGTAGGGGCCGAAAAAACAGCGGGGAGCAAAAGGGGGGGGGAGGAAAAGTGGGGAGGAAAAGTCCGCCCCACACCCCGCTGGGGTGCCCTTCGAAAAGGCAGGCTCTGGGGACCTGAAAAATGCCCTCGGTTCTGCAAAAAAAACGCTGCACGGAGCAGCAGGGAGGCGAAAAGCCTTGCCGGCAGTGCCTGCCGGGGAGGCGGGGTTTGCAGGCGGGAGCCAATCGCGTGGGCCAAAGTGCTAGTGGTTTTGGTTCAGTTGCTCTCTTTCAGCCAGCCTACCTTCACAGGGTTGTTTTGTAGATAAAACAGTGGAGGTCCATAGAAAAGCTAAAATATAAATTTACTAAATAAATAAATTGTATTTTCAGATCCCTAGTTTTAATACATCATTACCAGCTTAGATTTGCAAGTTGTGCACAGCTCCTTCTGTGCACTAGAATTTCCTACAGCTGTTTGTGCCTTGCCAAAAATGTCTGTTATAGAAGCTGCTGTTAAAAAAGAATCTTGATAAATAAATTACACATTCATATGTACAGAGGAAGGATTGGAGTCCTGTAACGTATGACCAGATTTACCTATCATTCTCTAGACCAGTGTTTCTCAACCTTGGCAAATAGAAGCCATGTGAACTTCAACTCCCAGAATTCCCTAGCCAGCATGTTGGCTGGGGAATTCTGGGAGTTGAAGTCCACACATCTTCAAGCTGCCTAGGTTGAGAAACACTGCTCTAGACAATGGGTTGTCAGCAAGTTTGTTTGTTTGTTTGTTTGTTTGTTTGTTTATTTATTTATTTATTTATTATCCCGCCTTTATTATTTTTATAAATAATTCAAGGTGGCGAACATACCTAATACTCCTTCCTCCTCCTATTTTCCCCACAACAACAACCCTGTGAGGTGAGTTGGGCTGAGAGAGAGTGACTGGCCCAAGGTCACCCAGCCGGCTTTCGTGCCTAAGGCAGGACTAGAACTCACAGACTCCTGGTTTCTAGCCCAGCACCTTAACCACAAGACCAAACTGGCTCTCAAGTTGGTGGTATATCATCATACTAATAAAAGAGATGCAAGTTTTCTTTCCCTAAAACTAAATAAAATGGATAAATCAATTTATTGTCATCCATATTCCTGAAAAACAGAGTGCAATTCATTGATTTTCAAAGTGATCTGCATACAAGGGACTCCTGTGTTAAAACTCTCCTTGAATTGAAAGATGGATTGAACCTCTTCTCTATACTTATTACAGACAAGCCCGTTTATTTACTTATTTATTTATTTATTTATTTATATTTATATTTATAATTTGGATTTATAAGGCTGTGCCACCTCAAAACTGACTTGCGGTGGGTGCCCATGCTGAATTCATGTTACTCCTGTTACTTATATATTTATTAACATGTGTAAATTCCTTTTCCATTTATCTATCATCTATCTATCTATCTATCTATCTATCTATCTATCATCTATCTATCTATCTATCTATCTATCTATCTATCTATCTATCTATCTATCTATCATATTTATATCCCGCCCATCTCCCTCACAAGGAGGGACCCTGGGCGGTTCACAATAAAATAGTTTAAAATTTTAAAAAAAACATAAATAATACCAATAATCAGGAAAAATACATAGTATTTTGGTCCCTACATGGCATGGGACCAGGCTACCTGAGGGACCGTCTCATCCCCATAACTTCAAACCATCCCACTCGATTATGCAGAGAGGGCATGCTTCGGACCCCGTCGTTAAGGGAGCTTCGCTTGGCGGGGTCCAGAAGGCGGGCCTTCTCGGCAGTGGCACCTGCCCTTTGGAACATTCTGCCCCCGGAGATGAGGCAGGCCCTGTCACTCCTGTCCTTCCGGAAGAATTTAAAGACCTGGTTTTGCTGCCTCGCTTGGGATGGGAACGGGAATAGTTCCTCTTGGGGATGGCTGGTGCCATAGAGCCCTTTTAAAATACCATCTTATCGCCTATTGGATTTTATATTTAACTTATTAGTAATCATAATGTTTACAGAATTGTATGATTTTATATTTGGTTATATTTATAAATTTTAATTATTGTATTTGTACACCGCCCAGAGTCCCCTTTGGGGGAGATGGTGCGGTGATAGAAGTTGAAAAATAAATAAATAAATAAATAAATACATACATACATACATACATACATACATACATACATACATAGTTAGAGTCAGATCCAAACAATGCTACGTCTTACTTATCCCATGAGCTGGTAGGGCTGGTCGAGGCCGATCTAAGAAACCAGCCAACCCCAAGACTGGCTATTCCCCACCCCACCCCAAGCGTGGTGGCAAAACCAGGTCTTTAGGTTTTTTCTAAAGTCCAGGAGAGAGGGGGCCGATCTTATTTCAGGGGGAAGAATGTTCCAGAGGGCGGGGGCTACTGCAGAGAAGGCACCAAGGGCAATGAAAACAAACAATATTCTTTCCACTACGTCATTTTAGATAAATGTGATAATTTAATCTAATCTAACTGTATCCTGTAGCCTTGGAATCTCAATGCTCAGTTGGATGATGACCTCCTCACGCATCTTGCAGTTTATGAGGAACCCATATATATGAGCCAGTATTTGACCAGGAATCATAGCTCTTGAAATATTATTTAGAATTGTTTTGTGTGTGTGTGTGTGTGCACGCGCGCATTCACACACACGTATATATCAATGGAGCAGTGCATAGAATTGATGAACTACAGGTGTCAGGGATGAAGTTGGCAAGTCCAGAAGCAAATAACTGGAGACCAGACAGGATTATCATCAAAACATGGTGGAGATGCCATCCACATCCTAGGCCAAGAAATGAGCAGCAAGAAGTTTGTTACCATGTAAGGGCAGGAGGAAGAGATACAAGATTGGGGCTACTATAAATAGAGAGCTTGATTGCTTGATTCTGCAATAGCTGATCATCTTCATTATTAGAAAGTAAACTGTAACTGAAGTAAAAGCAACATATTTGTCCAAGCTTTGTTCTTGTCTGTTAGCTACTGAGTGCTGGTTGAGCTTTTAAAGAGAGATTTACTGCTAGGTCTTGGATGAAACTCTGACAACAAATAAAATTTAAAATCATCATTAAGCTGCAACAGAATTAAGAGCTACTAATAATATTTTGACTGATTTCCTATACATCAGTAATTGTAAATCTCTGTGCAGAGAGAATTTCTGAAAGCTGAACTTATAGAAAAATAACTAGAAGACTTTATTGAAAACATTTGAAATATTTTTTAACTTCCCTTCATTGAAAGAATTCCAGGGCAGCATACAAAGATATGAATAAAAATAGTCAAACTTCTTAACACAGTAAAAAAATATATCCAGAACAACATGTAATTAAGCAGAATAAAAATTCACTAAAAGAGAGAGAAAGAATGGAAAGAGATTAATCCTGTATTTCTAAGATGATAAAATGTACTAACATCTACTAGTCATTATTTTTTAATTAAGGGAGTCTGTAGTTTTCATGTTTGTTTTTCTTTTGATGTTCTGAAAATAGTTTAGCCATATAAAAAAATATAAGAATGCAGCTGTGAACTGATTCCTCCCCTTGAGCCTCTGAGTTCTTAGATTTGTTTTCATTATATGTTGAATCAGAGTCCATGTAACGGTCCCTAATACCCTGCGATCTTATCTTATCTTCCTACTTAATGTGATTCTTCTGCCGAAGATGACAATGAATCATCATGTTGGGACACTTTCCTCTGGGACAGCCAGCAACTGACCTTGGGGTGGACAGATTTATCTCTTCTCCAAGCATGCATTGGGAGATACTGGCTAGCAAGCAGCTGCTTCTGTTTACTTCTCACCTGCCACACTTAAACTGTATTAGATCTATACACATTCTCTCTTCAGCATGTATGTGATTCTTGTTGTGCATAAGCTTGCTCCTACTAATACTAGGAATATTAATACTGTACATTCCTAATACCCCATCCCTGTGCATTTTAATTTGGCAGAGGTTGTGCCTGCAGACGGGCATCTGTGACTATATGGTTAGTTTGGTTTTTCCTTCTTAGCACCATTTAACAAACCCCTGCTGTCTTGTCTTAGTGAGTGGTTGATAAGAAAGCTACATCATCACACAATGAATGCCCGTATTTATTTATATATTTACGCACACATTTACATTGCACACTTCAGAAGACTTGGGGTGATTTGCATACCAGCAGAAATAGAAAAAAATAGAACCATGATCCACCAGTAATAGTCATTCTACAAAAGCCTTATAAAATGCAAAAAGCCCTGGATCTCCGTAACATGGGGGCCTCCACCAAGATGGTGTGTCTCCAGGACCCTGTGCAGTGGGGGCCCTTAGCATCCCTTTTCAGAATAAGCACACAGGGAGGGAATTTCAAGGGTAGAGGAACAAGAAGGAAGAAAATGTAGAGACAGGCTTGTCCTTTTCTAAAACCTAACATGGCCGTGAGGAAAAAAAAGGGAAACGAGAAGAGGCTTTAGCATAAATGTAACAAACTGTAACAGAGCAAAAGATACAGGAATCAAAAAATTTCCATAACAGTATGCTGCCGTTTGCTCTTGGAGAAAAGATGAATCTTTTCTGTCAAGTAAATCTAACAAGTTATACACCGTGAGTAAACAGCATTGCAAACGAGTGGGCTCTTGGTCTCAGAAGAGTACTAGCCCCATTGAGCTGCTATATTTTCTAGAGCACGTCTGCCAACATCACTCCAATGATGTTAGGAAAGCCTTCATGCACACAATTGTACATACATTGGCTTTCAAGTAGGCCTGGATAAAGTGGTGTCCTGTCTCATGCTGAAGCCCACACAAGTACCACTGAATTCTGCAGACCAAATCAGAGCAACACAGCAGAGTGTTGTGGAAGAAATGTGATATTTTAATACAGGTATCTGAATGGGGCTACAAGTACTAAACTATAATGACTGTGTTTTCATGATATGCTTACGCATGTTTCCCTTAACTGTGGTATACTGTATTATATTCATATGACACATTACCTAAACATATGATTCACAATTTGCTAGGCTAAAATTTAGCTGCTGTTATATGATTCATTAAGTTATACAAACACAGGTTACATATAAACCGCAGCTGTTGCAGACATACCAACTCAGAAGTCACCTTACTGTGTCCCACAGAACTTATGCCTCTGAAGGTGCGTGGTAAAACCGCCGCCTATATGAATGACCAAACGTTATGTTAATTAAACTTTATTAAATTTTCAAGATAAAAATATAAAAGCAAACAAAAAGTGATGATTAAGATAGAAAGTAAAGAAGAAGAGCAGCATGGGGAAAAAGAGAAAGAACAAAGTCAAAAATGCAGAAAAAAAGAAAAAAAGAAAAAAAGAAAAAGAAAGGAAGAAAAGGAAATACAGAAAAAGAATGACTCCCGACTTTCTTTGCAACAGATATAAGTATACATTTACATTAAACTCTTACTCTAAGTTTACAACATAGCTTTCATTATTTCTATTGTCCATTATTATTTCTAATCATCAAATCCATATATCATGATTTCATTTTTTCCTGTTGCATGCAAAAAGTCCAAAGGGGGCTTCCACGTAGCATTAAAATTACTCAGTGTCTTTTCTCTAATCAGAGCCGTCAGTTTTGCCATCTCAGCCAACTCCATCAACTTCACCCTCCATTCTTCCATTGTGTTGTTTATTCGTTCAGTCACTTCTGACTCTTCGTGACTTCATGGACCAGCCCACACCAGAGCTTTGTGGGATATTGCTGGCTTATGGGGTCCAGGCGCAGAGTAAGCCAAACAGAGTGCAGCGTGTAGGGCTAACAATATTTTATTGTAGCATAAGGCAATAATGGATATGAGTTACATTATTGCAAAAAGGAAAAACAACAAAGCATGAGCAGAGTTCCATCAGCAGATGTGAAGAAAACCATGGCCAGGTACAAAAGGCCAGGCATAGTTACAGTTCAGGAACAGAGTACATGGCAACATGACAGACAGAAGTCAAGAAGTCAAGAAGCATAGACCCATAGTTCATAGCTGAGATATACACTTGTTTCAGCATTCTGATTGGCTATATGTGGGACAGGACATTTTAAACTAACAATGCATTACGAGTTGTACTTACTATAAATCGCCATGAGATGGCAGTGTTGCACATTGTCTCCCCTCCGGGAAACGGTTCCCATGAGATAAGGTATTTTGGACTGATATCACTACCTCACGTAATACAATGTTTTGGCTATGACCAAGGCCACACCTGGTGTTTATCGGTGGAATGTTTTGAGAACATTCGTAGAGGCGTATGGAAAATTACTGTCTTTACAAGCTAGAATATCACAGTGGAGAAATCCATTTGAATTCTGCATAGAATAACTCTGACAAGCTTCCTGTCGGCCGTCACCATCCCCAGCTCCCCCATGGTTGAGTCTGTCACCTCCAGACATCTTCCATTGTAGGGAATGTCAAATCTTTCCACCTTTGTGCATATATACATTATGTTAAGACTTAGTTAACCACCTTCCTTATGAACCAGCATGCTGGGCTGAAAACATCAGATAAGTAAAACAAACAAACAGACAAACCCACTCCCCCCCCCCCCAAGAAAATCCTGTTTGGACGATTATTGAAAAAATCCAGGGATTAAACAAGTGCAGGCATACAATTATTTTCCCAGTTATCTCCTGGGAACCAGAGGGTTTCTTTTTTAATTTCTTGATTTTCTTCATTTTTAGTGTTTTCTTGAATATGTGTTTTACGGGAGGGTTAATATGTGCTAATCTCCTTTTGTATAAGCGTAGGTGTGTGGTGGAACAATGGGGAGGAGGCAGGGCCTGACTGAAACATGTTATGAATGAGCAAAAAGAAATACATTAAAATAAATCAGCCAAAGTCACTGGAAAACAACCTGTATTAGTTCAAATGTATGCAAAGATTATAATGTAAAAATTATCTTGTATCTTGGTATGGTTTTGTGTTTCAAAGGTTATTAGGTTCTGCCCACCAATTTTTTTCATAGACTTGGTTTATTGTACATAGATAAGCAACCACGACCACTGCACCCCCCCCCATGTATTTGAATACTTCCAAGGAAGAAGAGTATATATCAAAGTTCGTTATCATTTGTTTGTTTCCCGCCCCCGCCCCACCTGGGCTAAATGTCTGCTGTTAGTATTGAGGCTGAATCTTGGAATATATGGAGTAATAATGTAGGAAAGTGTCGCTAAGTGCACAAAGGTGGTCTTTTCCAAGCATAATCTATTCCTCCTCCCAATGCACACTCTCTCGAAGGATTAAGGGCTCCTAGAACAGATGGCACGGCTTCCACTTTTGTCAGCTGCAAACAATGAATAGCTGAAAATTGTTACAAACGAAGGGTATTTTTATGACACCAAATTAAGAATCAAATAATATTCTGGGGAAGGAGGAAAAAAGGGAAAATGGCTTAGATTATACGTGTAGTTTGGCAACCTATGTATATATATACTTGCAATGCACAAGATAATAGAACAAAATTAAAATCATCTATGAACATATAACAAGTTTCCTGTTGCCTGCTCAGCTCTTGATCTCACCTTCATGATAATATCATAGGCAATAGGATCTGCTACAAAATGTTTCAGTATTGAGTATCCCTGTTTTTCTGCCTGTCAGCAAGCTTCACCCTCTTCAAGAATATGCCATCCCATGTCCCCTTCTCAGTGTTGATTCTCCTACCAATACGTCCTCAGTATGTTATAGCCATTAAGCATCCTCAGTACTCATCTGGTAATTCTTGATTAGAGTTTGGATTCTGCCAACTTTGAGTTTCTACAAAGTGTGCTGGTGCCTTTTCCCTGTCACACCTCTTCTTCAGTAGCCCTGTTTTGGCCATAGTCCTGTTGATACCAATCTCCGAGTTTATTCTTCAGGGTGGTTGCAATCTTGAAATTCAGGTTGATTCTATAAGGCAGAATTTCTTCCTCACCTTCTAATCTCCATGTAGGACACACCAGTTGGCACTCTGAGATCAAACTGACAATGAAAGGCCCAAAATGTTTCTCTAGGCCAGGAACAAGCAAACCAACTGTGAAGCAGGTGAGAGTTTGGCCTGAGGGAGCAATGGAAGCACTGCAAGGCTGTTTTGAGTGTACAGATTGGAACATATTTAGAGAAGCTGCAACGACTAACCAACATACGAATGTGGAGGAATATGCTTCAACTGTAACTGCATATATCCAAAAATGTATGGATGATGTTAGTGTTATTAAGAACATCATCTTACGGGCGAATCAGAAAGCTTGGATGACTCGTGAAGTATATGTGAAGCTGAAATAAAGAAACGCTGCTTTTAAATTGGGTGATATGGAGGCTCTTAGAACAGCCAGAGCTGATCTGAACTGGGTGATGAGAATAGCAAAGCAGGTCTATAGCCGGAAAGTTCAGGAATTTTTTCATGATTCCACAAATACCAGGCGCATGTGGCAGGGTATTCAAACTATTACAGATTATAAGGCTACTCCGACATCATGTGAGAAGAATATAGATTTTCTGAATGAACTCAATAGGTTTTTTGGTAGGTTTGAAGCATCTAATAATACTCCTGTGAGGAAGGTTGAATCCCACCCTGACGAGCAGGCACCTACCCTTGATATAATTGATGTCAGGAGGACCCTGAGGAAAATTAATATTCGGAAAGCAGCGGGCCCAGATAATATCCCAGGGCGGGTACTGAGGGACTGTGCTGAACAGCTGGCCAGTGTCTTTACAGACATATTTAATATTTCCTTGCACCAGACTGTAGTCCCGGTGAGCTTTAAGACTGCGACTATTATACCTGTGCCTAAAAAATCTACGATCACGTGTCTCAATGACTATCGCCCGATAGCTCTCACTCCCATTGTGATGAAATGTTTTGAGAGACTGATGAAAGATTATATTGTTTCCAGACTCCCCCCTTCGTTTGATCCACTTCAGTTTGCTTATCGGCGGAATCGCTCCGTAGAGGATGCTATCTCTTCTGTTCTTCATTCGAGTCTGATACATCTTGAGGAGAAGAACAGTTATGTGCGATTGCTGTTTATAGATTTCAGCTCAGCGTTCAATACGATTGTTCCCCAGCATTTGGTGGAGAAAATGGGTTCTCTAGGTTTTAGTACTCCCTTGTGTAATTGGCTACTTGACTTCCTTACTGAGAGGTCTCAGTCTGTGCGAGTTGGATATAATACTTCTAGCTCTATCTCCCTAAGCATCGGCTCCCCACAGGGCTGTGTCTTGAGCCCATTGTTGTACACCCTGATGACACATGACTGTTGCGCCAAGTATACCACCAATTCCATTGTGAAATATTCGGATGATACAACTGTAGTGGGTCTTATCAGGGGTGAGGATGAGTGGGCTTATAGGGAGGAGGTAAAGGGTTTGGTGGAGTGGTGCAATAAAAACAGCTTGGTTTTAAATGTGGAAAAAAACTAAGGAGATTATTATAGACTTCAGGAAGAACCAGTGCAGTCACACTCCACTTTTTATCAATAACATAGCTGTGGAGTCAGTCAGTAGCATTAGATTCCTGGGGGTGCAGTTAACAAATAGTCTGTCCTGGTCCCTTAATACCACATTTTTGGTAAAGCGAGCACAGCAACGTTTGCACTTTTTGCGTCTGATGAAGAAAGTACATCTCCCATCTTCCATTCTCCTTACTTTCTACAGAGGCACTATAGAGAGTGTACTTACAAGCTGTATTTCCATCTGGTTTGGAGGCTGTAGGGCCTCAGATAGAAAGTCTGTGCTGAGAGTGGTAAGGGCAGCAGAAAAGATAATTGGGATATCTCTGCCCCTCATCCAAGATTTAGCACATGTACGCTGTTTGTCCAGAGCTCGAAAGATCATCAGTGATGCCTCCCATCCTCATCATGGTTTGTTTTCTTTGTTACCCTCTGGGAAGAGGTTCCGCTGTATCCGATGTAGAACAGCCAGATTGGGAAACAGCTTTGTCCCCCAGGCTATTGGATTCTTGAATGCCAAATAGGTTCTTTTGTGAGTTAAAGAATGTATATTTTTTAAGAATGTATATTTTATAAGAATGGGTATTTTATAGTAATTATGGTTTTTTATTATTATCATTAGTATTTTATTGCTTGAGTGAATTTGTGAGCCAACTGCAACGAAATTTCATTCTATTGTGCACTTGTATAGTGTATAGTGGGATGACAATAAAGTTATTATTCTATTCTATTCTATTCTATTCTATTCTATTCTATTCTATTCTATTCTATTCTATTCTATTCTATTCTAGTAAGCAAGGACTATTTTATAAATCTAATCCAAAGATTAAATAGAGGTAAAATAGAATTCTATTGCTCTAGCCCAGAGCTTTCCAAACTGTGTGTCGTGACACAAAAGTGTGTCGCCACACACAGTCTGGTGTGTCGCCACACAACCCAGAAACGCTGATCATCATCAGCGCTTCCGGGTTTTCCCGCAGCAACACACCAACTGCAGCGCGCAAAACCCGAAAGCAGCAGCAGCGCTTCTGGGTTTTTGCGCGCTGCCGCACTTCTGGGTTTTCCCGCGGCGACACACCAACGCCGGTTGGTGTGTTGCCGCGGGAAAAACTTTGGAAAGCCCTGCTCTAGGCAGATGAGGTTTGCAGGGGTCAGGGTGATAGAATGACATCACCAGGGGGCGTCGGGCTGGAATTAGTACAGTGTAAGAACCAGCCACACACTGAACCTTCAGTTCTACTGTTCCTGAAGGGTATCAGTTTGGAAAAGGATGCATTGTGCAGTAGGCATCACTGAAGCCATTCTAGCCCCGTTGATGCTTTATGGACCCGAAGATCACTTGAGCTTCCAAAAGGGGTTATAACATTTATAGATTATTTACAAATGCTTATACAAAATTCTGCTCCTGCAGGTGAGCAAAGTCTGTTTCTGCATTTTTAGAGCAAATTATAGATTGCCTAATTGGGGGAAGAATTCAGTGTTAAATATTGAAAGGAGACTTGTAGGTTACACGTTGAATAATTAAACCACCCTCTCCTCTCCTCTCTTAATATGTACAACTGATCTTAGAGATGGGGGACACATTGCTATATCCTCAAATGTCCACAAGGTCACATTTCCTGGGCATGTATGTATATAAGTATAGGAGAGAGAGAAGCAAATTATGGGATGAATTGCTAATTAACTTGCAGTGGGGGTGAGATGGGATACTCAGTGATGCCTCTGTGGAATGATGAATCTTGTTGGACCCCTTTTCCATTTCCAAATGTAGACACTTCTAGCATAGCAGCTATATTGGTACTACTTCTACCAATCTGACATGACAGGAAGGTAGTAGCAAAAAAAAGGAATATTAAATTGCTTTTGCTGCACAAATAAGAGGCCATGAGGGTGAAACTGGAGAGATCTAATGATAAGAGATTAAAGGAGAATACAGTTGTTTGATCCTTTAAGACACATTAATGTGCAGATGATGATGTTTAGTGCTGAGAACATGAGCTTTGTATGCATTTACCAAAACGGTTAATGGTTTGTCAGTGGTCTAAATATTTGAAAAATATTTCATCATTGATCAGTGTGCTTACATATATGAAGACTTCAATGTATCCTGAGAGTAAGGACCTAGGTTAATGGTCAACTTCTTTGAAACATCTCAGCATTTTTAATACAATTATTTGCCTTCTGATGTTGTACTGAGGTTTTTCTTTAACAAAGTTGTCTTCTGTACAGAGATAGGATGCGATTGACTGATGAAATAAAATCTCACCTCATTTCCATGCCTGTGACAATTGAGCTTATCTGGATTCTTCATTGATACATAATATGACTATTTCTTGGCATACTTCTTAAGGTTATCCTCCCTATAAAGTTTTATCCTTTAAACTTTATCCTTTGTGAGAAGAATAGAATCCTAAGGTTTGTTTTCTATTCTGTTTACTACACTGTATTGTGGTAAAGGCTGCCAAACCACGAAACACAAAGAGAACAGAGTTAACCAAACTGTTGTTTAACTAGAGTGCTCCTCAGCTTACACGAAGAGCTGCTTCCTATATTACATTTATGTTACTCAGGGGTGTTCTTGTGTAATGTAGTGAGGTAGATATGAGTCCAGCTACAGTCTGGCTTGCCTAATTCCCATTCTGGTGAAATTTGGATTGTTAATTTTATAAAAACCTTGTTTGAATGTTACAAAAGAGCAATTGAACAAGGGATGGGCTGGCTGCAGTTGTTTTTAAAGAAACCGTCATGATCACCAATGGCTTGTTTAGAACAGGCTGTAGATGATACTTTTCTAAAAAAATTGGAAACTGTAAGTGACAATAAGGGCTGTACTATTTTTCTCAAGGCTCTGTAGAGTTCAATTGCATAGATATTGCATTTTGTAGTGTGTTCTGATAGAACCTGGAAATTGTATACATGGTGACCATTGGTTTCTTCTGTAAGTTGATACTTACGTGTCCATTGTGTGGTTTCAATGACCAGAAAGTACAACTGCTGTGGGAATTCACCTAAAATTAAAGTTGCAGTCAAAATATTGAAATCCTGGTGGAACTTTACTATAACCTTCATTCATTCATTCATTCATTCATTCATTCATTCATTCATTCATTCATATTTAAACCTTTTAAAAAGGAAGATAAAAACTAATACAAAATAGTATAAAGTAAGGAAGAAAAAAGAAAAAGAAAGAAATAAAAGAAAAAGCTAAAAGTGCAAGAAAAGAGAAAAAGAAAAAGAACAATAGAAAAGAAAGAAAAAAGATACAAAGAAGTGGCTTCTGATATTCTTTACAGCAGTTATAAGTACAATGATATTTTAACCTCTCTCTCTAAAGTTACATCATGATTCTCTTCTTTTTATAAGCTATCCTGTCTAATCATCAAAGCCATAAATCACAAGTTCGTTTTTTCCCCATTTTTACGCAAAAAGTCCATAAGGGGTTTCCAGTCACCAATAAATATAGATATTGGCTTTTCTTTAATCAAAGAAGTTAGTTTATCCACCTCAGCAAGATCTGTTAATTTAATCAACCATTCCTCCATAGTGGATAGTGTCGAATCTTTCCATCTTTGTGTATATAATAATCTCTCCACAGTAATCATATTTATTTATTTAATTTTTATCCTGCCTTTATTATTTTTATAAATAACTCAGGGCGGCGAACATACCTAATACTCCTTCTTCCTCCTATTTTCCCCACAACAACAACCCTGTGAGGTGAGCTGGGCTGAGAGAGAGGGACTGGCCCAAGATCACCCAGCCGGCTTTCATGCCTAAGGCGGGACTAGAACTCTCAGTCTCCTGGTTTCTAGCCGAGCACCTTAACCACTAGACCAAACTGGCTCTCATACTGTATATTGAAATAACCTTCCATGACTTTTTTCTGTGTATCTATCAATCTTAAAAGGAAAAGTTCTGGCTTCAATTGAATATTAATCTTTAAAATCCTATATATCAATGTATGTATTTGAATCCAAATTTATACATTTTAGCAATTACATGTTCATCATCAGTGCACAATTGTACTTCAAATCCTGTCTTATTTTGTTCCATGTCGTAAGTCTTTTTGTCCATTTTGAATCTTTCTGATAACTGTAAATGGGAAAACCATTGACAACTCTATCCTTCTGCTATTAGGTGCTCTCTTGATTTAATCTTAAATTCCCCTTGATGGTTTTCCAATAATTCCCGGTATGTCAACCATTTGTCTTTGTCTGCTGTTTCTCTTCTATGATATGATAGAGTCCCCCGTTGGGGGAGATGGGCGGTCATATAAATTTAAATAATAAATAAATAAATATGCTTCTTGAGCTGAGATCCACAAAGGTGTTTTCCAGCACGACCTGGGTTTATATCTATTCCATATTCTCAGTATGGCATGTCTAATAAAATGATTTTTAAAATCCACATTAATTTTAACTTTATCGCACCATAAATATCCATGCCAACCATAGCCTGTATTCCTGAAGGTAAAAATAATAAAGATATCTTCTGTATATTTTAGAGAGAGCAAACATATTTAGAGATAAGAGCTATGGAAACCTGGCTTTTAAGTTGGCCATGAAAATGTTGGTATAGTGGCATAGGTTCCCCTCAAAGGGTGAAATAAGCCACCCGGAGTCACCATGTGTGAGTTGGGCGGCCTTATAAATCTGTTTAATACATAAATAAATAATAAATAATTATGATAAATATAAGATGTAAGAGAATTTCGTGCTTAGATCTGCTGCAACAACATTGTTCCTGGAAGGTTGTGATCTATGACTTTGTGAGATGTAAGTGTAAGGGTCTCAACATCCATGATATTGGAGGTGGTGGTATCTCACATGGAAAACTGGTGCATGTGTTCTGAGAATGACAGAATTAACACCTAAAGTAATGCAGTATCTGGAGCTGCCTAGTAGGTATTAGAGCTGGGCAATTTCTTCAGAAGAGGTGCTTTGGAATGTGCAGGGGTGTGTGCCAAAGATGTCTTTTAGAATGGTCATGTCGAGGAGATAACTGGTGAAGAAGGAGGGGGCTCCCTCCAGGGGGATAAACACATGCACAGTACTGAATCACTTTGCTTTCCTCCCAAGAGGCTAAAGAAGGCCCCGCCCTAGTTTCTTGGGCCTTTTCTCTGAGCATCACTAATTCATTTCAGTTTAGCTGGATTCTGTCTAGCAGAGTAGAACAATAAAACAGTAGAGCTTTTACACCAAGTCTCAGCATGTTCCTTCACTCAAAGTCAGGACAGGTCAAAGTGGCTGCTTCCTTTTCCAGGCTCCCATAGCTGGTTTGGAGGCTGTTACTGGCTGTCTCCAGATGTATGTGTGTGCCCAGACCTTTTGCTTGACATTTTTCTCAATGAAGCAAAGTAGCTCGGTACACACCCACGCATACACACAATGTGGAAAAGAGCAGTGTTTTCAGTCTGTGGCCAGGTGAAGTGTGTTGTGGCCAGGGGACATACATGAGATTTTAGAAAGTTTGGAATTCTTCTTCTTTAGAGAAGCAACCAATATAACAGGCTACTTGGTACTTTGTGTTTTTTAAATAGATTGAATTAAAACATCTTGTTTGGATTTAAATTGTTGTGGAGAATTTGTACTAGGTGTTGGACAATGTGGATGGTTCCATATCGCAGTTTCAAATTTGAAAGTTCATTCCTGAGCTTATTTCATTTGCCATAAAGAACGCTGATTCAACAGTATTTTCTAGAGAACATAGCAACATCTTTTATTGACACAGAGTTTAATAGATTTTTTCAGCTTCAACCCCTTAGGACTGATATCGTAATGTTTGCCTTTCATTTGAACAATTATATCTGTTATGTACTCAGGCAAGTTTTCCATTCCACACAGCTACATCTAGTGCTTTCCTTTGGAACAATTTCCAGAGATGTAGTTGCATTGGTGTTTGCACCAAAACTGACAAAGAGTCTTATTCCACCTTAAAACTCACCAGTTGGAGTGCCTCTGCGAAGCTGCCTCTGCTCCTCAGTCTACTCCCTTCAGGGGGAGTGTTTGCTTGCTGTGCAGTGTTTTGGAGAGGGGAAGGGTTCTGTGGATTCCAACTGCCCTTGCATTGTTGTTGAATGCTACTGATAACTGTAGTATTTTACTTTCTATGCACATGACAAATCTCCTACTCCTCAGGAAATCAGACATTTCAGCTTTCAGACATTCAGGCAACAGGTGCTCCTATTATGCATTTTTTTTTAAAAAAAGGATTTTTCCTCTATTTTTTTGCATTGATTTCAGTGGGAAAGTCAAGGGTTATTCATGTGACAAGGCTAGTATTCTACTGGCAAAGATTTCCAGGCATTTTAGTACCCAATCACCAATTGGAATCAGTTTTGAAAATTCAGGTAACAGAAAAGGGTCCCATTTTATAGGGCCCGTCTCTTTTTTTAATTTCCCCCTTGTAAACTTTCTGTGAACTGACAAGGCAGTTCCAGTGTACTGCCAATGCAAAACAAGAAATATTTATTCTACGCACTTTAATTCTCATTTATTTTCACTATAAACATGAATGAGTTTCATTCATTTACTTTGAGTTTACTTGGCTTCTAGAAGACAAGTAGTGAGCCGTAGGAATTATGCAGGCATGGCTTACAGTACATGTGAGATAGAGAAAAAAAGGGCAGCTTGTAGAAAGTATTTGTGAGTGTCCATGATGCTTTTTTGTATTCTGCACATTTGGGCCAATAATAAACAAAACTTAAGCAATATAAGGGCACACAGAATATTTATTAGCTATTTTTGTAATGCTGAACACAAGTATGGGATAAAACTGTGCTTATATCTAAAGAATTGATGCAGTCCATTCCATTGAAGAGAATAGTAAATCTTGAATGCCTAGATCAGAGCTTTCCAAACTTTTCATGTTGGTGACACACTTTTTAGACATGCATCATTTCACGACACACTCTTACAGCAAGGCATCATTTCACGACACACTCTTACAGCAGGGCATCATTTGGCGACACACTCTTACAGCAGGGCACAAGGCAGGCACTAGGACCTGTGTGGAACCACAGCAGGTTTGGAGGCAGCAAGGCACAAGGCAGACACTAGGACCTGCGCGGAATCCTGGCAGGGCTTGGAGGCAGCAGCAGCCGCGACACACTCAGACACTGCAGCCGACACTCTAGCGTGTCCCGACACACAGTTTGGAAAGCTCTGGCCCTAGATCAAATAAGAGTAGCTCAGGTTTTTTTTGTTTTTTTTTTTTAGAAAACTCTATATTATGAGCTCCTCTTAATAAGGGCTACTGGATCAATAGAATAAGTCATGTGATCAAAAGCTAGGGATTGCTAGTGCAGATCAGAATAAACCAAGTGGATTGTTCTTTATTCTCGTGCAGACACTAAACGTTTTCCATTTTATTTACTGAAATTATACCCAGGGGCAATGCAGTATATAAATTTAAAAAAAAGCCCACAAAAAAACGAACCCAATAAATGCAGCTAATCTTGATGAGGTTTCTGCTGAACAGCACATTTAGCAACCTCTGAGCCACTGCAATTGCTTATGAATAGTACTAGGGATCATATTTAATTACCTACAACTGTTTTCCATGTGAACGACATAGTACTATCCTGATCCTCAACAAGAGTTCAAAGGATACCATAGATGTGTGGCAATGTTTTATTCAGGCAGGTAAAAAGTCTGCCTGGAAATCTTGGAAATTTCCAAGCATTTAATTTAATTTAATTTAATTATGGCAGGCCCTTAATTGAGGCCTTTTGTATCTCTAAGGCCCTTAATTGAGGCCTTTTGTATCTCTTAAGGCTAGTTCATTTTTCCTATGTATTACCCTTTCTTAAACGATAGAAAGATTTAAACCCTAACCGCCCAGAGTCCCCTCCAGAATGGGGGGAGATGGGCGGTGATATAAGATGGATGGATGGATGGATGGATGGATGGATGGATGGATGGATGGATGGATGGATGGATGGATAGATAGATAGATAGATAGATAGATAGATAGATAGATAGATAGATAGATAAAGTGATTGTAGAATGAAGTTAGATCATGCATCCTTGCTGGTTTTGATGAGAAAACAGCTTTAACTGGGGAATGTTCTGTGCCTGCCTTGTATAGTGATTGACTGGTGAGAAGTTATGTGGCAATATGAAGTCCTAGTGTTGTTAAGTTGCTTAGGGACTATAACCTTCAGTGTCCTGTCTTGGTGAGGTAGATATGCTGCTAGGAATTGAACTTTTCCCCAAGCCCTGATACCTAGGCTGCAAATGGTTTGCCTCCTTTTCCCCACAATTGATTCATATGATATCTTTTTCTGTTGGCCAAAATTGGAATTATGATGTGGAAAGGATCTTCTATTTCTGAAATAACTGGGTCAAAGGAATTTGCAAAAAGCTGCCATTATGAAAATCCTTCCAAGAACCCCCAAATTTCCCAGCCAGCATCAACAACAGTTCTTTTTGACTAGGGATTATGGCATTACAGGAGTTGTATCCCAAATACTCTAGATTGGGAAAAAATGTTGCAACATGCATTTAGTTTGCAAAGTATTATATGGGGGGATTCTGATTCTACAGCAAGAATTACACTTTTTAAAAAATAAAATATATGGGTGCTTTTATAAAAGAATAGAGAAACAAAAAATCAGTTTTAGATTTAATATAAATCTGACTCCAGCTTACATGTGTCTGCAGAATATATGGCTGTATCTTATTTATGCTGTTATAACCAGAAGACCTCAGCAGAGTTTAGTCTTGAATGAAAACATTATTAATCCATTTCTTCAAACATCATAAGCCAAACCTTCAATTTAATGAGTAGGAAGCTGGAATACTGTTTAACTGTATGGACGAGTGAATGTGGATTCCAGGTCTATAGCATAGGATTCTGGCCACACCAGTGAAGTAAACAGCTATTCTCTTCTTTTTAGCTCTAAACTGATTGCTAAAAAGATACTCAGAATCATAAAAGGTTATTGCTATGATTAGTTGGGAATAGACTTTCCATTTTGTTAAAATATTTTCCCTTACTCTTCTGAGTAAATTTGGAATGCCCATTTTTTGAATAAAAGAAATGTAATACCTGTTTTTTATATATTGGATTACAGGTTGTCAGGTGCACTTGTGTTTTTTTAATGTTATTTGGTTTAGACAACTAACTGTTGAGGATGAAAGTGGAAATATCTATTCATATCTAATGATCCAGTATGCATACTTTTCTATATCTTAATTTAGAACAGAATCTGAATCCTAATTAGAAATTTATTAGCTTATCAGGCAGTAACTATGAACTAAGATGCTTATTGATTTCTAAAAATATGTGTTCTTCAGAACTATTATGATAATTTATGAGCAAGAAGCTTATGATTAAAGAAAAAGTGTTTGAAGTAATCTGTACTGTAGTTCCTCTAAACTGACAATGGCTAGCTTTAGAATTAGTTTAGGACTAGGTCGAACATTTGGACACTTGACTAGTCCAGCAATGACAAATTGTCCAATGATGTTTAATCATTAACTTCATTGGTTCCATTAAAATATTTGAGGGTGGATACATTAATTACCAAACACGCTACATGCCTTCCTGTTGTGGCACCTGCCCTATAGAACAACCTCCCTCAGGGACCTGGAGGGACCCAACTCTCCTGGCCAGGGCTTTCCAAACTTTTCAGTTGGCGACAGACCAACGGTGGGGGGCGAAAACCTGGAAGCGCCGCAGTGGCGGGGGGCAAAAAACCGGAAGTGCCGCCACTGCGGCGCTTTTGGGTTTTCGCACGCCACCACAGCGGCGGCACTTCCAGGTTTTCACCTGCTGCGATCGCGGCGCTTTCGGGTTTCCACACGCGGCCACGGCAGCAGCGGTGTCCTGGTGTGCCGCACGAAAACCTGGAAGCACTGATGGCCTGCCGCCTCGCGGGGCGAAAAACCGGAAGTGCTGCCTCTGCGGCGCTTTTGGGTTTTTGCACGCCACCACAGTGGCAGCACTTCCAGGTTTTCATCTGCTGCGATCGTGGCACTTTCGGGTTTCCACGTGCTGCCGTGGCAGCAGCGGTGTCCTGGTGTGCCACATGAAAACCTGGAAGTGCTGATGGCCTGCCGCCGCCGCTGCATGTGGCAGCGCACCATCAGCACTTCTGGGTTTTTGCGCGGCACACCTGGGCCCCGCAGGCAACACAGTATTGTGTCGCGACACACAGTTTGGAAAGCTATGCTCCTGGCCTTCTGGAAGGCCATGAAGATCTGGCTTTTCCCCCAGGCATAGGGCCAGGATGTTAGTTGGGTGCAATATAGGTGTAGTTGTCTTGTGAGCCTATTATGGTGCCTCAGTTATTGTATTATGGTTACTTTAATACTTTGTTTTGTATTAAAACAAAGTAAAATAGGCAGCCATATAAATTATCTAAATAAATTAAATAAATGTAATTATTGCCTAAATTAATTATTTATTAGACATTTATACTGCTACAGTTGAAAGAAATGTATAAAGTAACCTATTTAAAAATGTAATGAACTATTATAACTTTTATCAACTCAAAGTAAGATTAAATGAGCCATTCATTAAACAGTTCTCCTATTTGATATTTACCTTGGAACACTGGGTTCAGTCTATTTTTTTAATGCAGTTAATAGAAAATAGCAGCAGCCATAAAAAAGTTTTCTTTAAAAGCTGTGCTAAGTAGGCAGGAGGCCAATTCGCAAAGTAATCATTAGCATCACGTATTCAAGGTATAACTGGCTGAATTTGACCATAGTCAATTAACAAGAGGACTAATTGACTGATTAGTTCAGCTATAGGTACTGCTGGCTAAGGTTTATGAAAGTTGAAGCCCAAAATATCAGGAGTTCAGCAGATTGGAGAAGGCTCAATTATTTTATTGTGACTGCATTACAAGCCTGCAAAGGCCAGATTTAAGTACAGTATATTACGGCACTTTCTGGGTATGCCTTCTTACTTAGGAAAATTGCTAAATCTGGCCTGTTAATTTCTGATAGTAGAGGTATCATCTGCTTCTTCAGTCTTCTAGCCACGTTCCTCCAACATCTGTCTAAGAGACCTATCATGGGAATGCAGGCATGGACATCCCCAAGGAGGGACAAGATTGACAGTTGCCTTGGACATCCGGATTCCCATTTTTCCTCTTAAAAAGAGATACTCTGTAGACCTCCTTGAAGGTAAAATATATTATTATTTCAGCAATGAAAAAGCAGTGCTAGTAATTTAGTGACATATGTACTGTCAAGAGGAAGAATATTATTCTGGTGCTTAGGGTTTGCACACACAAGCCACTTTGGGGGAGGAACAATAATGGTGCCTCAAGGTGCTCTCTTAGAGATGAAGCAGTGCCAATATATTGCATCAGTACCAGGACTACTAGGTCTGGCCTGCAACTACTATCACCACTAGATAGCATCTACTAGATAGCATCACCACTAGATAGCAGCAAAAATTAGAGCTTTCTGTATCTTTTTGCTGTCATCTAGTGGTCATCCTACACAATACACACTGAGGCTGGATAACAAGCTTTCGCATTCAGCCTCCCATTCTGTCCCCACCCAATGTACCATCCTTGGCAAGTGCCTAAGTTTCTCTTAGTATACCATGGTCACGACAACCTTCTCCAGAAGAGGAAAATTGAAATCGGCAGATAGTTATCCAGACTTACTGAGATGAGTAATGGCTTATTGAGGAGGTGCACCAAGTTACCTTAGAATACC
Source organism: Charina bottae (assembly GCA_023362775.1). Taxonomy (NCBI): domain Eukaryota; kingdom Metazoa; phylum Chordata; class Lepidosauria; order Squamata; family Charinaidae; genus Charina; species Charina bottae. Next base: position 6,733,992 of record JALMGJ010000022.1, read on the forward strand.
TTTGTTTGGACCTTGATGAGGGCAGTATCCCCCTCTTGGTCCTACCAACTTCTCTATAGCTTTTGATGCCATTGACCAAGATACCCTCTAGAATTGAGGATTGTGGACACTATCTTGCAGTGGTCTTGTTTTTACCTTTGTGGTAATATTAATCACTGGTGGTAGGGGAGGAGAGGTTGACCCATAGATGTGGGTCTTTCCCCCCATGCTTAATAACTATATGAAGCTATTGGGAATGATTTGGGGCATGATACATCAATATGCTGCTGATACTTAACTTTATACTGCCATCCAGGACCCAACTGAAGATGTTGTTGAAGTCTGGTCCCAGTACTTGGTAGCTAGGGTCTGGATGGGAAAAGAGCAGGTTCACAACTTGAGGTCTTCCTAGACTCATGGCTACTGTATTTGGTATGTACACCACTCAGAGTCTTTTATGACTGAAGTAGTTTATAAGCCCAATGAGCAAATTATTGTTATGCTACTAAAGGAGGAGGGATGATATATGATAACCCTGCAGAGTAACCCAGTGTTGTTATCCATTTCTCCTAGTATATTTGTATATTTGTGTGTAGGAGTATGACTTTGTGTGCTTTACAGAAATGTTGAGTGATGGGAGAAGAGGGTTAAGTCAATTATAATTACAGTAATTTATTAAAAAATTCAAGAGGATTCTGGTATATGTATGTACTACAGGGTTGAGGCACCCTTTAAGGTGTTATCATGCAAATTCACTTATATCCTAGGTGCCAAAATACAAAAATCAAAACTGAAAAATAAGATAATAAAGATAATAAAGATGATAGTAATAACCCAGTATTTTATAAAATCATGTATAAACACAGAGATCTTACAAGATTTTACTCACGAATGGATGATTTTGATAGGTTCTTCTGTTTTCAACTTTTGTTTGCCTACTTCTCTCAAAGAGATAAAAATGAAGACATGCTGTATTCCATAGCTTGTAAATTCAATATATAAATCTATAATTATAGTCCAAACAATATACTTTCCAATTTTATATATCAAGTGTATTAAAGTTCAGCTATTCCTGGTAGAACTAAGCTCTGAATTCATTAAAATGTTATCAATAAAAAAGAAAGGACTGGAGAAGAAACAATGCTTTGGTTCTCTCCTGACCCCTCCCCCCAATAACAGACTAATCAGATTTTTAATTTATAGTAGTTTGGCAACAGGGTAAATTAACAAGAAAAAGAACCAGTTAAAATAATATCCATACTAAATAGATTTTTCCCCCATTGTGTGTCTAGGTTCACAGATTGATTACAGTCATAATTTGATTGGCTCAATGTAGTTATTTGAAATCTGGTGGTTTTTTCAGACCCTTTTTCTCTTTTGAATATGACCTATTGAATACTATAATTAATATTGATCGACTTTACTTTCTTGATTTTATTAGGTTTGCTTGAATGGGTTTGCAGTTTGTGTTTTATGGCATAGTTGTGTGAACCCTCTCAATGATGGTTTATTCAATAGAGCATAGTTAAACAAGCCATTGGTTAGTGTGATATGTGAACCTAATGAATAATTGATATATTTTCTGAAGGGTGGTTCAAAACAATTAGAGGCTTTAAAATATAAACATCCTGGCTTGCAGCTAAATAGAGCCTTTCTGTCATGGAGATTCAGCAAGAGAAGCTCTTCTGAATAGCCCCTGCCATCATGCATGGCCGATTGGCCCATCCCAATGTCCAGGCAACCACCTCCATAATGGACGTGGCTGTGCATTCATTAGAAGTCAAATACACTTCTAAAAAAAAAAAAAAAAAAAGAAGTCAAATACCATATATTGCCAGTGAGGATATAGTAATTGGTGCATCACTGCTTGCACACTGACTCAGTACATAGCTTGTAGTACAGAACAATAATTTACAGGCAAGGTGACAAATGATGAAATAATAGATTTCTGTTTGGCCCTTTCTACATAACAAAAGTCACCAAGCAAACTAAACGTGCAGAGATGCAGCATGAATAAAAAGAAGTGCTTCTTTACACAAGATATAGTTGATTTGTGGAATCTTAGTTGATCATGCTGGGTAGGATTTATGAGATCTGTAGTCCCAAACCTTTGGAGAATACTAAATTGTCTGCCCCTACTTTGAACGGATTCCACAGAAGAGTGGTTGTGTTCATGCAATGTGCTTAACCCAGTTATTGGTCAGGCTTTATTGTAGGAATGGCATCTTCCCATTGGCTAGACAGACAGTAATGGATATGCTGTAGACATGTCCTGTAATTGTCAGGTCTCAACAATGCACTTTATATTGGAGCATCTTGTTTCTACCGCTCCATTTCTTGTCATAAAAGGACTGACTGGGTTTAGACATTCCCTAACATACACTGGCTTTTTGGATTTGCACAACACAGCAGATGGGGAATGGTAATTTCACTTACACTCTGACTAAAACTGTACTCTTCTGCCCGAGTACTGTCTAGATGAATGGGTTTGTTACCCCTTCCATTGACCAGGTTATGTGAGCCTAGTTGATGGTTTTGAATAGGCTGTAAAAGTGACCAGCTGAAATATAGTAAACATTTTAACAGACTGAAAACTTACAAAATCTTGACTTTCGAAAGTAGGATGATTTGCTATGTAATCGTACATCATATAATCAGGCTGTAAGTTTATTTTAAATTTAATCATGACTGATGCAAGTGGAGATCATACATGGATTTACAAATAATTTACAAAGGGTACTACATTAGTCTATTGCAAAAACGAAATGAAATGAAATGAAAAAGCCCTTTGGCTCCTTAGAGATTAATAAATGTATTGTCCCATAAGGTTTTGATACCACAATCAACCATTAGATGCTAGATGATTGAATACTTTTGCACATCATGTGATCAAAGGTTAATCTTTATCTCCAAATTAGTGGGAATTTCCTTTTTCTAAATGATGGAAAGGATTAACCAGCCACATCCTCCGATATATTGTTTTGTATTTCTAGTCTTATTGATGCCTGGAAATACCCTTTGGGTTCTAAGTATATTCATGACCTTCTATAGAAGTTTTTTTTCTGTATGTGTGTGTGTGTATGTGCGTGTGCGTGTGCGTGTGTGTGTGTGTGTGTATATATATATATATGTGTGTGTGTGTGTGTATGTGTGTATGTGTGTGTGTATGTATGTATGTGTGTGTGTATATATATATATATATATATATATATATATATATATAGTCTCTGTGCATAAAATTGTCTTTATGAGGAAATTATCAATTTCTAAAATATTCAGGAAACAATTTTATTTCAGTTTCAGGACTGGGTCCACTCCTTTCCTTATGCCAGAACTCTGCTTTTTGCCGTATTGCTACAGTTAACAAGTCTGTTACCTTTTCAACTCCTGAATAAAGAGAAAATCTAAATAGGTCCCATTCATCTGTTTGGGGAGAGTTATATTGATGTGTGCACACATGACATTTTACAATTTCTAGGAATGATCAAAGTAGTTTGTTAATTGATTCATTGATTCATTCATTGATTCATTGATTTATTTCCCACATGCATTCTCTGCATTCCTCCCAACTGTTTAAATAATCAAACCCAGTAAGAAAAATTGCAAAATGATTGGATTTTTTTGAGTTAGGTTTTTCCCCCCAATGGATATCTTCAGCTTCTTAAAATACCAGCATTTCATCATTTTCAGGCACTGATTGTTCTACAGTTGGTGATTGTATAAATGAGAATAGACAGACACTGCTGCTAGTGCAGATTCCACCTTCCATCCATGGTCTGTTGTGCCTCTCCAAAATCTCCTCAGGAGGTTTTCAGACTCCCTGAAACAGATAAGGAAGGCAAGGTCAACATTAAGAGGTGGAGAAGTCAGAAGTTTCTCAGACGCTTTGAGGATTTGAACATGGTATATTATTAGAGGAACTTCAGGAATTCTGAAATAGAGTAGTTTTCTATATTCATTCTTGTTTCTCCCCCCCCCTTCATTACCTCTCCCCCCGTTAGCTAGGGCAATTATAAATAGTTTTTCATTGGCTTGACAAGCTTTCTTTTTAAATATGGAAAAATATTCTTGTTTGCTTGCCCATAGTGTCATCCGTTCCCTATTTGAATCGATTTAATCCCCAGGATTGAATTGGAAGTAGGCTGACCATACGTCCCATTTTGAACGGGACAGTCCCATTTTTTTTAGCATTTTTCAACCATCCCGTTGTTGTCATAAAAATCTCAATTTTGTCCCGTTTTTCAAACCCGGTGGGAATGGCGTGGAAGGAGGATCCGAGCCGGAACGCAGACCGGGGGGTGGGGTTTGCAGGTGGGAGCCAATCGTGTGTACTGGGGGGTGGGGTTTATTTTATTTATTTATTATTTAAATTTATATGACCGCCCAACTCCCCCATGGGGTTTGCAGGCAGGAGCCAATTGTGTGGACCGGGGGGTGGGGTTTTCAGGCGGGAGCCAATCACGCGGACCTGGGGGGCAGGGACCCCTGTCTTTTTCATGAATACGGAATATTACATAAGACCCTGTCCCGTTTTGCCATCCTGAAATATGGTCAGCCTAATTGGAAGTAATAACTTTTTGTTTAGCACAACACTGCTGTCAGTGCTGAAGCATTCAAGTGGGAGGACTACAAGTAGAGGGAGAAAGGAGATTTAAAAAAGTGTTTAAGGGTGCCGCAGAAATAGCAGCTTAGTAGTCATGAATGGGAATAAGATGGATTGTTTTATGGCGCATAAGATGATTTTCCCTATACCTATTTGATTGGGTTGTATTATCTCAGGTGTCCAATGATACCTCATTGATTACACTTTATTTTCTTGGAAAAGTTTGCTAATCCTGATCAATATCATCACTGTACTAATGGTAGGAGGCAAAGAACTAATAAAGGAACCAATATTAGTTTGCAGGTACTTTCTCATGCTCCATTTTTCATCTCACTCTTTTTTTAATGCATTTCTCTCAGTAATTGAAAATATTTCCTCTAATAATGGCCATTGTGTTTTGTTGGCCGTTGTGATAACTAAAAGAGAATCTAGCTGAGAGGTAGATAAAAATATAACATTCACAAGAGAGAAAGATAAGGATTCTGATAATAGAAACAAGAAAAGTTGCAGTCAGGCAGAGGAGATCATACAAGATCCAATATTGATTTTGGTGAAGGATTAAGACTGGATTAAATGTTATAGTGTTGAGCTAGGACAGAGAAGATTCAGGTTCAAATCTCCACTCTGTCACAAAGAGGCACTGACTAACGGAGCAGTCACTGTCTCACAGAATTTTCAGGGGGAATAAAATTATATGGGTACTATATACTGTACATTGCCTTGAATTCCTTGGAGGAAGGCAGGATATAAGCACAAAAGCCATAGAACAGCATTTTACAGTTTGCTTTTCTTCAGATCTATGGTAACTGCAGCTTCCAGAATTCCCAACTAGTGTGGAAATTCCAGCTGATTGGATGGGACTTCTAGAAGTTTCAGTTCAAGTACATCTAGAGAATATAAATAAGATTGGAGTGGAGAAAACTGCTGTAAAACCATTATTCTTTCAGTACTTGGGGTGTTATTCATTAGACTGCTTCCCATGAACTGCAAATTTCTTACAGCAACTGGATTGTAGAGGCAAAATAACATGCATGGTTCACATAATGATATAATCATTAAAATTACAGGAGACTCTCTGGAAAACATGCATTAAAACTATAGCCTGTTGTATTAAATGAGGAATAGCTAGTTCCCAATGGTAAGTTAAGGCTACAGTATATTTAGCGTAGTGTACTAGTTTGGAGAATGGGAATCTAGAAGGAGGGAAATTGTTTTTTGCAATTGCTGTGATTACATTCTGTGTATCTAGAAATTACAGTAGATAACTATTTGCTGTTTAATAGAGAAATAGCACAATGCATTCTGGAATATAGTGAATGAGTTTATATTTCACTTGACTAAGTATAGGAAATATGTGTTTCTTTTCAGGTATGCACAGAGAGAATTAGTAATGAAAGGAATAGTGTGCAAATGTTAGAGGATCTGAACATGCCTGGGTTAGGAGCAGAGTAAGAGAGTTTGAGAAAGGGGACAGTAGTAGAGGACAGCATATACAGGCTTATAAGTAACCCTCTTCTCTATGCTTTGATGCCTAGTTTGCCTTGCGGAAGTCTGTCAGTCAGCTGCCTGTTACCAAAATGCAAATTGGTACCACTGCATCTGAGGAGGCTAAACCAGTTGGCCTCATGGCTCCCGGCACACGCAGAAGAGTCTGTCTGTTGGAGTGACCTGGCCATGCCCTCAGCACTTCTAGGGTGTACACATAAAAGTTCAATGATTCCATGTTCCACTTGGCATAACATAGCTAATGAGCTTGAGATGCTCAAGGGGCACACTCTGCTCTTGTTAACAGACATCATCTGGGAGCATGACATGTGAGGAGGTGGGAGAAGGCACAGCATAAAATCCATTTTATGAAGAGAGACAGAAGGAGGCTCAAGATCCCCCAGTATTAAGTATGTCAGAATTGTGCTGGAAGTCAGAAGACATGAATTTACAGGACTCAGATCAGGGCTGGAATGCAGTAGGTGGAAAGACGATTCTCCTCTGTGCTGAAGAAGAAAATGGAGAATTATCTCAGAGTATTCTGGTTGTGCTGCAAAGGAGGAAACATTGGGAACTGGTGCAATTCAGTTCTGAGTCCAAGAGATGAGTATGGCCTCAGGAATATGGAATGCAAGGACAGGTGTAATGGGACACCTGAAACCGTTCTCTCTACTTGGAAACAACTTCATTTATCTTCCTTTCTTGGAAACCTTTGAAGCCTCTCTTCTGAACTCAAGTAGAACAGTGTAGCTATCTCTTTCTAATCCAGGCATTTAGCTCCTGCTGGGAACAAAATGCTGGAGACCAGCTTCTGCCTGTCCTGATCTTTCTGTGTCCTGATTTGCAACCTGCGCAATGGCACATGAGCTGAGGACCCTCAGGGAGTAAAGAGAGCAGACACTGCTGTTACCAAAACCTCATCTTGAAGAGGCTACCTGCCTGTTTAAAATAAAAACTAGCACAGTATTTGGCCTGCAGAATCTCTTAATGTCATCTCTTGCTTGGAACTTGTTATAACCTCATGACAAATTGGGCAGGTGTATTTTCTCTGTATATCAGTGATCCTAAGCACCTCAGGCATAAATGTTTCAAGCCGTTCGAAATCTGTGGATTTTTAGAAGCCATTTAGGAAAGGTCATGAGCCTTAACAGGACCCAGTTAATTTTGTTAGTCAGTAACATCTGGCAAATCAGTTTTCAGGGATCTGCCAAACCAAATTGCAAGGCAGATTTAATACAATTAATTTTAGAGCCCTTCTACATTGTTTTTATTTATTTATTTATGTTTCAATTTATATACCGCTCCATCTCCCCACAAGGGAACTCTGGGCGGTTGTATTAAAGTATTATTATACTTTTCTCTACCTATAAAGTATGACTGCATGCTAGCAAGCACAAGCAATGAGTGGAGAACACATTTTCACAAGCAAGTTTTACACAATTTATATGTAATCTGCATAACCTGAGCAAAGGCAGTTCTACAAGACTGTCACAATTATCCTGACATCTCCACTAAGTTTTACCCTTTAGAATGGCACTTTGGATTGGTTTGCTTGAGCTGCTGACATTTGGTGAAACTGAATAAAATACAACAGGTATTTCCTCCTAACTTTCCCTGAGTTAAGTAAGCTACACTGCACTACCCAAGGGCTATCAGAGCTGTTTCAGTTTTCATCAGGGGCCGTTGCTTGGCTCTTGTGCTGAATGTTCTTATTTCTTTTTGGCGAGGACACCTCAGAGTACCTGTTTCACAGAACTCTTATCCACAAGGATGCTCCAATATTCAGATAGAAGTTGTAGGAGCATTCTGTTACAGTGCTGAGTTCAGTTTTCATGAATGTCTACCAATTCCAGATAACGTTTTAAAATCACTTTTATGTATTACAGAATTTCACAGAGCCAGCATGCTGTGGTGGGACAGGGACTGGATTTAGACTAGGGACAATAATATGTGCAATAAAAGAAGCCATGTGAAGAACACTGATTCTTGCTTTACTTTGATATAATTTTGCAAAAGTACTTAGGGATCCTTGACCTATTTATGTGACCCATACCTTCTTTTTGATATTGATACTGAAGTTCATACCAGACGCTGAAACAGGAAACTAGTAGTGAACCACAGACAGTAGACGCAAGAAATGGATACAAGACACTGAAGTAGACAGACAATACCTGAACACAACCAGTTGCTAGGAGACCTCTTGCACAGGTTGAAGTGCTGGAAAAAGAAGGACAAGGGGGATCATCTCCTATATGGAGAAGTTGAGTTAAGAACCAGTGAGAAGACTTGTGAAAGATGTTCTAAGTATTGGGAGGTCTGAGTAAGCCCTAATATGGATCCACAAAGAGTGGTGTGAGTGGAGAGAAAAGGCAATGTGTGAATATACTCCTAGTTTCTGGTTGGACACAACAATAGCACAGTTTGAGGCCTAGCTAAGCCAGAAAGTTAACTAAACAGCTAGTATTTCTCAGCCTCATTTTGCTGGGTGCTGTGGGGATATCCTGAGATGGCTTCGTGTTTTCTGTCCTGGATGCTTTGGAAGAACAAAATGAAAATGCCATGTGTGGAAAGTAAAACTTAAGATCCTCTTAAGCCACATCTTGTTCTTTGAATCTGGTTCATTCATTCTGCCTGAAGATGTCTTCATCTAACACAGAGCAAAAGCCATGCAGAGCTTCCAGATGAACGAGGAAACAGAATTAACATGAACCTCCTAGCTTTATTGGCTTGTGGGCATTGTGATGATTTTACTATTGAAATATCACAGTATTTGCCATGCTGCACATCCATCTTGGGCCAGCAGTGGCAAATTATGCAGATTTCTATCCCATTTCCCTTCCTTTACCCTTTCAGTTTCCATTATCTGCTTTGGTAGAGGCTGTAATTTATTAAAATTGGCAGCCTAGTAATTTTGGACTCTCTTTTTTATTATATACAGCTTTCAGAGACAGCATCTTTGCGTATCCAGTACATTTCATGATCGTGTGTTAGATCTCCCCAATCCAGCATTGTTCCCTTTTCTTGTAAGTTGCTCATACACCAGCACAACTATTATTGTGCACTTAATAAAAATGCATTTAAAAAGTGATAACCGAAATGACATTTAACATGGAAAGCACTTAAGCATAATTATACTATGTGCATTACATCATTTAGTGTTACAGTTATTTTTTAAAAAACAACTTAGCCATTTTGTTGTGGAAACTCTGAAGGGAATAGAAAGCAAATGCTGGCATTTCAACATATCTAGAAATGCATTTTAGATTTCTATCTTTTTATCATTGTAATTCCCATCTGCCTTTTTATATTTCTGAAGATTGCTGTGCTAGTAGTACTGTACTCTGACTGGCTTTTAGTTTAGAGCGTTTTTTTTTTTTTTTAGTGTTCTTTGAAGAGAAAAATTGCATTGAATTAAACCAACAAGAGTTATTGCCTCTTTCACCCATTTTCATTATGGAATGAACATCTATGAGAGCAGCACAGTCTACTGTTCAGAAGCTTAGGAACGGTGTTGAGGTGGTGTTCCAGCCTCATACGATCCCTGGCTTTTAGATGGGATATAAACCTCACAGGTTAGCAAGGTTGAAAGACTGAATAAAACCACAGGATAATTCCTTTACAGACAAATACCAAGTAGTGTCATCGCTAAAACAAGCTTTATTTTTCTAATTTGAAAAACATGTATTGTGTTGAGCTGTTATGACTAGAGGAATCGATCTATCTTGATTCAGAACTACCACCTCTATCAAGGCTATGTTGTAGAACGTGAGTGGGCAATTTCTGATGGATTGGGGATGCAGCTTAGCCAGCCAGCCTTTTGGGGAACCATAGCAACGTCACCAGTAGGGCACAGGCAAGATTTTTGTCCCATTTGTTGGTGGGGAGGAGGGGTTAAGGGTAGAAATGGGAACAGGAAACTAGAGCAGTCTGGTCCCCCGTGGACGTGTTGGACTGTTCTGTTTGTACCAGGGCCTTATTTGGAAGAGAACAGCATATTGCAAAAGAGCTTATCTGAGAAATGTTTAGAGTAGGCATGAAGTGTATATACAAATATATCTGGAGTACTTCAAAAATGTGATAGAAAGACAATAAACCCTGAGATAGATTCCTTTAAGTAAAATTCTCTAGTACCTAGAGAAGTTTCTAATTTATTTTTTTTAAAGTGACTTAGTCACATTTTTAGTTTAATTTATTTTTTTTAATGTGACTTCGTCTTTGAGTTAATAAACACTTAATAACTTAAATGGTTTCTGGCTCATTTAATTCCAAATGTTCGGAGGCATCTCAGACCTACATATAAGCTGACTTGAATTGGGACATTTTTTAGTTTCCTTTTCCTGGCAGTGCTCACATAACTAGAAACCATGCAGAGGCAATAATGAACATGTCTAGTAAAGGCATTTCCTGCCTGGAGAGCTTATTCTGGATTTTGTTTTTGTTTTTTAAGTTGGGAGGGGGGAATAGGGTAATATGTATTATTGGCTGGTTTTGTATGTTTTCAGTAAGATTTTCATATTGAAAAAAGTGTCTATGCTGGGTGGCAATTGGAAGAGAACTATTCTTTTCCAACTCTAAACTATAAAATTCTCATCAGCTTTATGATCAGTCTCTGTTGGGAATTATCTGGCATTATGTTGGGTTAGTTCATTAGTACGGCTATAAAGACTATAGGAGAAAAAAATGGACAGCTCTGCTGAGAGCATTTTTAATTTGTGGAAACTAGAGTCAGTGTTATAATCATAGTCACTGAGAGAAAAAACTTGATTTGGCTGTAAACTCATCTCTACATTAAATCAATCTGACTGTCTCTTTTTGGAAAGTAATGTTGGCCTAAGTAAAGCAAGCAAGAACCAAGAGGCAAATAATTTGGGTTATATCAATAGAGTCCAAATAGAAGGAAATGTGGGAGAGATAATTTATTTTTATTTATTTATTGAATTTATATATATTATGTAATATATATTATATATTGGATTTATAATCATTCAATGGCATTTATTGGATTTATTGGATTTATAATCATTAAATGGCATTTATTGGATTTATTGGATTTATAATCATTCAATGGCATTGAAATTCTCCAAAGTTGAGTTGATATAACTGTATATATACTACACGTGTCAAGGACAGTGATGAAGAAAATGTGATGTGATGTGATAGAAGAGAGCCAGTATAGTATAGTGGTTAAGGTGCTAGATTAGGAACAGGGAGACCCACGTTCTAGTCCTCAAGCACAGAGACTGGAAGCTGGTTGGATTACTTTAGGCCAGTCACTCTCTCTCAACCTTAGATTGGGGGCTGAAAAACTTCTAATACCACCCTGCTGTAGACCAATGTGTAGGATTATGGTCCCTAACCTTCAATAGAGAGTCCTTCATCCTGTAGTGGATTGATTTAGGACAGTGTTTCCCAAAGTGTGAGGTGTACCTCCCTTGGGGAGGTGTAGACGAAGTCTAGGGGTGGTGTGAAGAACCTTTTTAGCTACATTGTTCCAATAAATCCACCTTTCCCAAAGTTTCATTGCATTGTTTTATTTTTCATTTGTGTTCATTTTGATGTTTGGATTTTTAGGGGAGGAGTGTACATTAAGATTACACTAAAGGGAGGTGTGATGGCAAAAAGTTTAGGAACCCCTGATTCAGTCAGTCAGTCAGTCAGTCAGTCAGTCTACCTACCTACCTACCTACCTACCTACCTACCTACCGTATCTCTGCCAATATGAATATGAATACATTATTCATACATTCTACATTATTTCATTTAAATAATGCTCCCTTTGATGCTATTTCCTTTCAGCATCAAAGAGAACAGTAAAAAAACTCATGGAATTCTTGCTGGGAATGCAGCTGATGTATGCATATCATGCTTTAGAAGAGACAAATTACAATGCTGGAATTTGGCTGCATTATCTTTGCTTTGGTAAACTGCTTTGCTGGACAGTATTAAACACCAAAACACATTTTCAGTCCAACTGCCTAAATTATGGCCTCCCTTTTTCAGCACAGCTCCTGGCCATTTCTCCAAATTGGGTCCATGTTATCCATTGTGCTTTGTAGCATGAAAAGAACCACAGCTTCTATATCATTTTGAGCAAATGCAATTTAGAGGAAATATTTGCTCTTAATTATGTTATTTCTGAATTACATTTACCTGTACCTCATTTCTCCATAGTAATCCCCACTCTCCCCCAAAGATGCATGAAGCTCTTACCCTCCTTGCATTTTGCAAAGTGGTAAAATCTAATCTACATCAAGCCAGAGTTGATTGCCTTGGTCATCCATCATAGCAATGTATTGATTATTTTATTGTATCATCGTCATCCTCATTTTGTGTTCTTTTGATATTTGCTTGCCAATTTGATTTTTGCTGAACAGAGTCCCAACAGGATTGAGGCAGAATATAAGCATAAATACATAACATGCATGCATAATTGCTTTGCCTCTCCTTTCATATTTGACTATCAGAAATTATCCCCTCTGCTGCTCACTTTATTTGAGGTATTCCATGTGACGTGATGTCCTCCAGATGTGTTGAGACTATAGTACTGCATTTTTAAGTCCTTCAATTGTGGTTTTGGAGTTGAAGACATTTCATTACTAGGTAATTTATGCAGGAGTTTTGGAGAAGTGAGATTCAGTTATTGGCATGGGTTATACTGTATATCCTTCCATCTTGCCTGTTTTGGATATGTTTGGATGGGATGCTCCTGTGGGGAGATTTGGTTTTGCAAGTGATTTATTTCTTGTTGTTGGTAGATTTGGTGGATAAGTCTTACCTCTGTGTTGGTTGCTTCCTGTTGCATTGATAGTTGCAGGATTGGATGGGTTGTTGGGAGGGTATTGTTCCTTTCCTGAGATTGTTTCACTATAGTTGGCTTTTGATTATTAGGTTGATAAGGAGATAACTCTAGTTTATCTAGCTATTGGTTGATTACAGAGTGATGATTGATTGATTGATTGATTGATTGATTGATTGATTATGTGCCCTAAAATTGGTGTTGACTCTTAGTGACCCCATAGATAGATTTTCTCCAAAACAATCTGTCCCTAATCTGGTCCTTCAGGTCTTTCAATGGTGCACCCAACACCAGTGTAACTGAATCCATCCACCTTGCTGTTGGTCTTTCTCTTCTTCTTTTCCTTCTATCTTTCCTAGCATTAGAGCTTTCTCCAGAGAGTTAGGTCTTCACATAATGTATCCAAAGTATGTTGATTTGAGCCTGGTCATTTGTGCCTCTAGTGAGAACTCTGGCTTGAAACACCAAATTGCCAAGTGTCAGTGCTCTTTCTATTCTGCTTCTTCAAAGTATAGCAGTGCGTGTGTAGGAGGGGATAGTATAGAACTGTTGTGCTAATGCTGGGTCTTTGGTTATGTCTTTTGATAGATCCATAGTTAGGATTTTAGTCTATATGCCTGTTTGACTGCTGCCTGGTCAGAGTGCCATGCTTTTAATAATTCTCTTGTTCTGTCTGTCTGTCTGTCTGTCTGTCTGTCTGTCTGTCTGTCTGCCTATCCTATCTATCCTTCCTTCCTTTCCTTCCTTCCTTCCTTCCTTCCTTCCTTCCTTCCTTCCTTCCTTCCTTCCTTCCTTCCTTCCCTCCCTCCCTCCCTCCCTCCCTCCCTCCCTCCCTTCCATCCTTCCATCCTTCCATCCTTCCATCCTTCCATCCTTCCATCCTTCCATCCTATCCATCCTATCCATCTATCAAATTTCACCACCGCCCATCTCCCCCAAAGGGCTTGTTCTAAGATTTCCACTGTTTTCCAGTTTTGTCCGAGGTAGTCTGTGTGATGAAAGACTAGTGAACTTGTGTTGTATCTTTTGGTAGTTAGTTGGTGTTCATGGATACATTCTGCTAATCTTCTGCCTATTTGTCCTGTACAGTGGTGCTCAGAGTCCTTGCATTTGTTTTGAAGATGACTCCTGTTTTGTCTTCCTTTGGTACCAGGTCTTTGGGTTTGCCTTGTATGTTTTGTAAGGACTTCGTTGTTTGTCAACCATGGTTATTCCGAATGATTGGAGTAGCCTGTTAATGGACTCTAGGATGCCTTTTATGTAGGAGAGGATTATCTTTTTGTGTGAGTACACTCCCACTATGGTCAACACATCCAGAAAGCACCACACTGAAATTGATTGCTGTGGAGTAATGTGTCAAACACTCAGCTTGTAATCCAAGTCCAGGGTTAAATATGAGAAAGTTACAAACGTTTCAGTCAAATAATGAATAGATGACATCCAGAATTCCTCTCATTCATGTTACCAGGTGGCAAGGTTGAATTTTCTTTCATCTTTCCACTTTCTTTGTAAGTTTTTTAAAAAGAACAGAAATAGTCCCCTTAATTCCAAATTTCAGTAGCTGAGTTTGATGTGACAGCTTATGAGATTTGTTCAGCTCTAGAGCCTAGGCAGCGTAGGCTATGGAGTTCTAGTTGAGGCACAATTTATGTTACTGTTGGTTTATTTCTCTGGTATGGTCATGCTGCCAACGTATTCATATGATTTGATGGATTTGATTACAGAGGAGAATAGAGGTTTGTTTTTTTAATGAATATGCTAATATATTTTAATAAAAGCTTTGTCTTGGTAAACCCTGGCCTATATAAATTTTTGTAGGACAACAGCAAAAGAGATATGGCTGTCCTGAGTTCCCTGTCATGGGTTAGTAAGATTCTGCAGGATAAGATGGAAGATCATGTAACTGAGGTACGTGCTTAGTTGTGAAGAAGAGGGAATTTAGATAAAGGAAGAGTTCCCACCAGTATAATATAATTTCTTATAACTTGTGCTAAAATCCATTCTGTATCACAGTTGTTAAAGATATAGTAGCCCCTTCTTTCTTGGCAACTGACTGTCCACCTCCTGAAATACACTAGGAAGTGATAGTGGGAACTGTATGGAAAGGAGAAGATGAGGTACCAGGATTTTCATTCACCAGGTTCAGCACTTGGTGGAAATGTGATGTCCCTGATCCGTTGACTATTAAATCAGAGTTCCTGACACAAGCCACTTAGGGATACAAAGGAATCTTTATTAAAGCCAGTGATCCATTGCACATTAAAGGTTTGAGTGAATCAAGCTCCTGCAACCAACAGTTTAATAATCTCCAAGTTTCCCTCCCCCACATCGGGATTCACTGCTCGATCGCCCTTCCCTTCATCTCTCTGTTTTCGTCTTTCTAGGTCCAAATCAACTAATGCGGCGATATCGCCCTTTGATCTGTCCTGGGTGCTGAATCGCTCATCTCGATACTTTGATTAACATAGTTTGCAGTTCTGTGAATACACCAAGTCTCCACTTACATGTCTGGTGGTTTTACTGCAAAGCACCCCCCAACCGACCCTGTCAGTTTTAACAGGATGGCGGGATGACATCCTGACAAGAAGGGACTTTGGGGTCTTCTAGTCCATCGCTCTGCCCAGGGCAGGAATCTTCAGACTATGTCAGACAAATGGTTGTACAACTTTTGTTTGAAAACCTCCAGTGAGGTTTGCTCATTTTTCTACTCCACAGTGGGTAAAACATTGTCTTCCTATATACCATGCTCAGAAGCATGGCACATAGTATTCTTATTGAGCTTGTGATAAGGAATTGTGCAAAGGACTGAACAACTAAAGGTCCTTAGGTTTGCAGAATCATAGCCTTTTTTCCCCCTTTTCGGAAGTGAAGTGAATAAAACTCTACACTTTGGGAAGGATCAGCATTTTATGCTTATTTATAAAATGAGGAAGTTGACCTACATATAGATCATGTTTTGGCAAAGAGTAGCAAGAAGCTCAGAAATAATAATTTAGAACTTCATGCTCCCTGGTACATGTCACAAAGCCGCTAACATTTGGAGTCTTGTATATACTATTTATAGTTATATTTATTTATTCAAATTAAGGGTAGTGATACCAGAATATTATAATAGGAATCCATGGATGGGCAGAGGTGCAGACCTGATGTAGAATTTACCACATGTCAATGTAAAAATAATTGGCAGAGCTCTAACATACAAGAGCATCTTAATATGATGAAGATAATAATGCCCTCCTGTCAAGCCTGATTCCAAGACTCATCCATACAGGTTTCTTGGCCGTGAGACACAAGTGGTTTTCCACTGTCTTCTTGGATGTTTTTTGAGTTCACAGTCTAGCCTATAGCCCTTGCATTTCTTTATGGTTTCCCATCCAAGTTCTAACCTGGCCTCAGCCTGCTTAGCTTCCAAGCCCAGATAAGGGCCCTGGGATACTGCCACCTTCGGAGTTGTTAATGTGATAGCAGGCAGCATTACAGATCTAACTCTATGCATCTAGCTGCCAGATGCATGAAGCTAAAAATCCATGCTGCAAGTGAAAATGAAGGCCATTAATTTATTTCATTTGAACCATTAAAATGTATGGGGTTTGCTAACTTTTTATGGAAGGGCTGCATGTTATTGTTATATTTATTGCTGTGTTTTGATTTGAAATGATTGATTTCAGTATTTTTAAATAGATAAATAGTAAGTAAATGCTGAGAAGTTCACAATGAATGTAATTGGAAAGTAGATGAATTTGATATTCATTCTGTGGCTTTTATATTGTTTCCCTTTCTCCTTTGGGTGCCAGTCATAAGGTCATCTAGGCATCTCTGAAAAAGATCCCTCTTGTTGCAGATTTTGACCATGATTTCATGGTCAAAGATGTGGGTGGGGGAAACAGATCTATGAGAATTACCAGAAAATCAATACAAACTGCCTATGTTAGAAAGGATTTTTCTGAAGTCTTTTATGCTGTCCAGAAATGTTTCTGATTCATTGTTGGATTGCATTTCTTCAAATATAATGATGGTGGTGCGGCCTTTGTCTGCTGGGAGGATGATAATAGTTTGGTCCATCTTTAGGTTTTTGAGGGCTGCTCGGTCCTCTGCTTTCAGTTGGTTCTGTTTCCATGTCCTTTTGGTTTGTGGTATGATTATCTGTCTTACATTCTCTTGGATTTCTGTAGTAAGTACTGTAGTTTTCAATGCTGCTTCGAAAGCTGCAAATAATTCTAATTTATTTGCATCCTCTGTGTTATAATTATTATGTACAGATCACAATATATACAAAAAGCCAAAGATTTATTTGAGGACAAAGAAATCTACACCCCAGTAAACACCAATCCTATACAGAAACTGGACAAACAGGTCAAAAGAATCCTCAACGACTTAACCAAGAAAGGTCAAATCACAAAAGAAGAACAGAGGCAGATGAAAAGCAGCGGACCCCATCACCCCCCACTTCTACAGACACTTCAAAATACACAGGCCCGACATACCGCTCCGTCCAATTGTATCATTACCAGGGACCCCCACATACAACATAGCTAAAGAACTTACAAGAAAACTTGGGCATCTCACAGAGGAGAGCAAATACTCTATCAACTCCCCACTACAGTGCCTCCAGAAAATCAAAGACCTAAAAATAGATGAAGATTAAATTATGGTGTCATTTGATGTCACTGCACTCTTTACATCCATAGACCAAGCACTAGCGATTGAATCCATGGCAGCAGTTCTACGTAACACACCTGACCTAACTAGATACACCAAGATCAAAATACCCAGAATCATGGACCTCATCAACCTCTGCCTCACCACCTACTTTCAGTTTGATGGACAAATATACCAACAAATCAAAGGAACACCTATGGCACAGCTTTCCAAACTGTGTGTTGTGACACTTTAGTGTGTCGCAACACACAGTTTGGTGTGTCACCACACAACCCGGAAGCAGCGGCGGGGGTGTGCATGGTGGCGGGGGGTAGCGGCGCGCCATCAGCACTTCCGCATTTTAGCGGAGGCCGCCGCCGTGCACACCACCACCGCGCGCCCCCCGCACCACCGCTGTGCGCACCCCTGCCCCCGC
Organism: Charina bottae; assembly: GCA_023362775.1. NCBI lineage: Eukaryota > Metazoa > Chordata > Lepidosauria > Squamata > Charinaidae > Charina > Charina bottae. Next base: position 6,751,929 of record JALMGJ010000022.1, read on the forward strand.
GCACGCCCCTGCGCCACCGCCGTTGGTGTGTCGCCAACGGTGGCAGATTGGAAAGCTCTGACCTATGGGATCACCACTCTCAGGACTCATAGCAGAGGTAGTAATGCAACCTCTAGAAAGGATAGCACTCCCACGCATACAACCCAAAGTATGGATCCGGTATGTAGATGACACCTTTGTCGTAATAAAAAAGGATCAACTGGAGGAAACACATGAAACCATCAACAACATCTTCAAAGGAAAAAAATTCACAAGGGAAGAAGAAAACAACAACACACTACCCTTCTTGGACATTCTCATCAGTAGAGGAAATGATGGCATTCTAGAAACACAAGTCTACCGGAAATCTACCCACACTAACCAAGTGCTCCACTACCAAAGCAATAACCCAACCTCGCACAAGAGGAGCTGTGTAAGAACACTATTCAGATGAGCACAAACGCACTGCAGCAACCCAGAACACCAGAAAAAGGAAACAGACCACTTATATAGCATCTTCCAGCAAAATGGATACCCATGCAACTTTATCAAAAAGTGCCTGACCACTCAAGCCACCACAGCAAAACCAACAGAAGCTATGAAAAGGATTACACTGCCATACATCAGAAACATCTCAGAAACTACTAATAGATTGTTACAACCACACGGCATCACCGTAGCACACAAGCGAACCAAAACCCTTCAGAACATCGTAAGTAAACCAAAGGACCCAGTAGCCCAAGAAGAAAAAACAGGAGTTATCTACAACATACAGTGTAAGGACTGTAACAGCCACTATGTAGGACAGACAGGCAGAAGACTAGCAGAACGCATCCATGAACACCAACTAGCAGTCAGAAGACATGATGAAAACTCCTTAATCTTACAACACATGGACAGACTTAACCATGCTTTCAACTGGGAAACTGTGAGCATCTTAAACCAAGCCAAATCCAAAAATGCAAGACAATTCCTGGAAGCTTGGCACTCAGACAATCAACAGACACATGGAGGTAAACAACATTTACATACCATTCATAAGAGACAATAGAATAGCCAGAAGACCAGAACACCTCCTTGCCAGTATGTCGATGAAGGTTCTCAGTCATCCAGGTGGAACAGTCTGTAGCTTGAATAATGTCAACTGGATTTCTATTTTCTCAGTGGAAACGTTTCGCTCCTTATCCAAGAAGCTTCTTGGATAAGGAGCGAAACATTTCCACTGAGAAAATAGAAATCCAGTTGACATGATTCAAGCTACAGACCTCCTTGCCAGCAATCAACAACCAGATAGGCAAAGATTAACACAAAGATTAGCAGCAGAGGAGCAATCAAACAATACAATAGACTCTAATCAAGGAACTATTAAGTCAGTCAATCAACCAAGCAGCAAACAACAACTCAATCAAGGAACTACCAAGAAGAGTACAACACCCCCACCAACACAGGCAGGACAAGCCAGAGTATATAAATAGAGAGCAAGTCCCACTCCCTTTTCGCACTGAAGATGCTGCCTAGCCTGGCAATGAAACATCTGCAAGAAAACAACAAGGCTCAGAGAGCACCAAGGACTCCACATATAGCACATTAGCTTAAGTTGCTATCCAGGTCCTGGTGCTCAGTGGTTGGAGGAAGGGATGTATAAAATCTATCAGAAGGGTATAAGGTTTACAGTTCACCTTCCCTTAAGCTCTGGGGGTGGCAGTGTTGAGCTTTGCAAGCTGAGAAAAGGCTAGGCAAGGCTAGGGTGGAGCTTTCTTTCCTGTGCCCTGAGTTCTGCTAGGTGGAGATTCAGGTGTGCTGAATGCTGGAAACATGTAAGGGAGATAATGGCTATATAGCACCCAGATTGTAGCTGTTTCAGGACTGATATTACCTGGGTTCACATTAACATTTACTGAGATGTGTTGGATGATCTCTCTCTAAACCTGTCAAGTCTCTTTTCCCATTGTGTTGTAGAAACAAGAATCCGCTTTCATACAAAGGAAATTTTTTGTGTAATGAAAACCTCATTGGGATATGTACCTGCTGAAGGGGTATGCAGGATTTTCATATTCTATTCGGAGGTTTCTACTATACTTGGGGGTTGTTGTTTTTTGGCAGTACTCTTGTTATGCTGCAGAGGATAAAGCTGTGACAGCTATACCGGCACTGCACCGAAAAGCTGCTTTAGCAGCATGCATTAAAATAGGCTAAAACTGAGAGACACCTGTGCCAAAGTATCAACAGGGCAAAATAGAAACTTTCTAGTTGTACCCGGAAAGATCTTTGGGAGGAATCACTTAAAGTCCACGAGGAAATAGAGGTCAAAATATAAGCTCAGTGACAGAGCTGAAACTTGGGAAACTCAAATTCCCCATCTTCAAAGCGAAATCATAATTTAGATATGATAATAGACGGGGTCCGTCCATCCCATAAAAGCGTTCTCAGTATCCTGTAAATCTTTTTCAAAATACTTGGCAGGTATTAGCATGAGAAGGTCTCTGAGAATATATATCTATTTTGAATTAACATTCATTTAGCCTAATGTTCTAAGTGTATAAGGCAGGTTTGGATGTTCCTGTGATGATTGCAGCACTTGAGACTTTTGAGTCTCCTATTTTCCTCTAATCAACATGTTGCCTCAGTCACCTCACTTGTAGTCCATTTAAATATTTTAATACCATGTTATTCCAGCTCTGGAAATTTAGGGATTCTTGCATAAGATCTGTGACTTCTCTTTTATACCAGCCCATCCTGAATGTTTCATATTGCTTAGCTGGTGTTACTGATATTAGTTGCAACTGTTATAAACTCAGGAGACCTGTACTATTTGTATGATCTGTAGCTCAAATGAAATGAAATTGCATTTTTAAGTTAATGTATTTCTTTTCCACTGTATGACAAGTATGCAAAATTCATTTCCTTCATAAATTTTAGCTGTGTTCTAATAATTTACTTTACAGCGTGGATTACAGTAATGTGTCTTAGTCATTTTATCAAATACTGTAATAAATTACTGGTCATCAACATCCCAAACAAAGCAAATTAATTAAGTAAACAGTACTTAATGCAAAGTAATATCCAAAAACGCATTTATCACCACATTTTGAT